>JAGWCC010000029.1:2514056-3771085 GCA_022651775.1 Drusus annulatus | reverse complement strand
TTTCGTTTTATTCTAGTAAAACCTTGGGAATGTAAATGCACGCCATTGTTGCATACTATCGAATAGAAATACTTACGTACACGTATTTTTACAAAACTATTTTATTAGGTTTGTTCAAACTTCGTAAGCAAATCGGAACTACCCAACTTAAGTTTTATCATTTTTTTTTTTAATTTTACCCTTCTCTATTTATGCTAGAGATAGTAATAATCTTGATTTTACCGATACGATACCGACACGACCATAGTACACTGTGACTCAATAGATTACAAAATTGGGCTTTATTGTTCATAAAACACTAGGTAGATAAAAAAATAAATAAATATTTTGATTTAAATTTTAAAATGGAAAAGATAGTATTTAAGTAAAAGTAGAGTTTCAAACAAATTAAAATTTAATGAGAACTTTGTCATTTTATGTATCAAAATTTAATTTAAACATGAACATTAAAACTAAAAAAATTTGAACATTGTAATTTTAAACATTATGTAAGAAAAAAAAGTTTTTACCGTCGAATCCGATATATCTGTATCGTTACATCCCTAGTATATACTTCTCTTGCAATACTTGCGAATTTGCATGCAGAATTTTAAGTATATCGTCGCCGTAAAGGCAAAAGGGCTGAAGCGCCATAAAAGTCAAACCTTCTCTCAAATGCTAAATATATAGATGGCTGAAAGGCCTCAAAAATCTTCAGACTCAAACGAGAGTCAGAGCATTGCAGAAGATGCAGAAAAAGAAACTGATCGAAATTGTATATTTAACTCATTTTTTTACCAAAGCGTCGCTTAAGCCCTTTTGCCTTTCCAGCGTCGATATGCTTCTGAAAATCAAAGAATTTCTTCCTTTATATGTATGCTTCGTTACTTATATGGGTGGGTAGATATTACGTCCAGAATAGTATTTTGTGCGTGAGCCCATGATCTGCCTTATATCGAACGGGGTCGTAAATCTGTCCAGCGAATGTTAACCGAGGCTACAGGAGACTTCCATCACTGAATCTCTGATCGTCATCATTAATGTGAATATTGGCAGAAGTCGACGCAAAGGCGTAGGTACCGATGATAGCGCCGCTGCAACCTCTCCCCCTTGGTCATAAACGACCCGTGTAACTGAAAGAGATGTTACAACAGAACTCTAAGCGGCAGACTACGTATCGTGTGATGTTCATGTTTATGGCCAATGGGAATCATACTTCCACGAAAGTAAATAAACGAATGTGTATTTTAGTTCCCTACGCCTTAAGCCAGAATCTCATGGAATTATATCGGTAATAGAATCTACGGTTCTGTTTGTAATAGGAATAGGAAAAAACTTTCTTTAAATCGTTCGCTTTCGAAAAACTCTAGATCGGTGAGCTCCGGCGTTATGAAATTTGCCGCCCAACGCGAGTATTTTAGTAATGTGATCAACTTTTGAATATCCGTTAAATATTATTTCTAATTTTGAAACTGTTAATTCGTGGTGGAATTCCATTTTAATGATTTAATAAAACAAATATAGAACTTTATTCCACTTTTTTATTTTATGACTGGACCGGTTTCAGCCTATGACGGCCATCTTCAGACTAGTCTGAAGATGGCCGTCATAGCCGAAACCGGTCCAACAAAATAAAAGTGGAATAAAGTTATATATTTGTTTTATTAAATCATCCGTTAAATAATTATGACAAGACGCCATATTATTTATTTCAATTGCTGTTCAATAAAAAGAGATGCCAGTAAACAGTAAACAGAACTCATACAATTTCGGGCACGTTGTTGTTGACCATAAACGCGGCGCCGTAAAATAACAAGAAAGTACAACATCTACACGAGCGACGCCATATTTTTTTCTGCAATAATTCACAATTTAAAGTCTCCAGATGTCCTTATGCATGCCTAATATGACATGGTTTATTCAAAAGCACCCAAGGCGTGAATATTCTTTTATACCGAATACAATACCGGATTCTGCGCACCACCTACATGAACACGTTTGCACATTAAATGTGTATGCATTCTGCATTTATGCGTGTTGGCCTTGAACCCTTGCCCAACATTGGAGTTGTCCCGAAGGATTCACTGCAAATATGCATGTATGAAGTTTGAATGTTTCGAACGCGCGCCGGGTAGGCGGCTTGTTGCCGGGTGTATTTTGGTACCAAACCATCGCTGCAGTTAGCAACAGGACGATCTTGTTGGGATATCGCGTTACTAACCTCTACAGAGATGCATTTAATGTTTGAAGGAAGATTCTGTACTTTTTATGTGACTCGTTAATTATGATGGTATTAATAACAAAATGTGTGGTTACAGGATTTAGTTATTGCTTCATACAGAATCCCTATAATAATAATAATATTTGGATAAGTTGTATAGCGCCGTTTTTGTGAAAAATCACATCAAGGGCGCTAGTCAATATTTATTCTAGTTTATATAAATATACAGCAACATACTTACCAGGCAGTGCCAACGACTGTGTGGGAATTGAGAATGATGTTTTTTAAAAAGTTTAAGTAAGGTTCGATAGCTCAGGTTAATCTCAGGTTCGATCTGTCTCGTTCCGATAAAACGTATTTGTCCGAATTCATATGAAAACAGCAAGTTGGTAACGTTATTTTAACGTTTGGATTGGTATTGGTTACAATCGAAGCTTTTTTGGTCTTGGTCTCGTATAAGTATATATCTCCATTGTAATAGTTATTATTTATTGGCATTCTTTTTTATTAAAATAAATCCTTTTTTAACACTTAGGGTGAAGTGTTTCAACTTTCGTAACATTTTTCGATCGAGAATCAAATGCGACTAAGTTTACATCCCAACCTTAAAGTTTTGTAAATGATTCCATAATCCGTGAGTATCCACAGTTTTTTTCCAAAAAGTTTCTTAGAGAATAATGACACAAAACATGACGTTTTTATTCAATTCTCCAGTTTAGGAGTTAGTGAGGTAACTAAAATGTAGCTTTCGTGTTGTATACGTAGTTTATTCTATAAATACAACAATATAATCTATGCTTCTACCCAATTTTATTTTTTGTCTGCTAGCAACTACCTAAGCTGTTAAAGCTGTAGGGTGTTTTAAAGGTTGCTGCGCACTTTACGTTAATGTTTCGTAAATAAGAACATTACATGTTGGGTACTCTCGTGTGTGGGTCGAATTTCAGATTAAAACGTACTTAACGTTTATTCACCACGTACTAAATGCGTTTAGCGTGCCAACCCTCAAAGGCTTCGCGTGCCTCGGCCTTAATCCACGCTTCACATTAATTAGGTAGATACTCTAAAATTATACAATTATTAGCACGAAGTTTAATTATTTTTTAAGGCTTTATAAATAACAAAATCAATGCTAACCTAATGGGCAAACAGAGTATGTATTTACTAATGCAAATCCGTACGTATTTTATTCCTGATAAGAGTGACAAGTTATCGATAGCGATTAAAACAATACTTTCAATCTAGAGTAGCCCTGGCCAACCCGGAAAACTGGAAATTTTAGAACAAGACAACTTTTTTCAGCCCTCAATGTCATTTCCATCACAAGCTATCGCGCTTTGAAATGTTTATTTAACTGCCAATATTATGATAACAAACCTTATTGTCTGTCCCATATTTTCTTATTGTTCAATAAAAACAATATATCGATAAAAGTTGTTGATACTCGAGCTAATCTCGAAGAAATCTGTGTACTCGCTGAGTCTATTTATCTAATACCACGCTGTGTAGGAAATGGGGATATTAGGAACTAACGATAAAAGGGTAAAGAGAGAAAGTAGTTTCCCGGAATGGCAAATGGAAAAAAATTATTTCGGTCTGTTGTATGTCCACTTCAGATATTTGATTATTTGAATAATGCCAAACCATTTCCTTTCGATATCAAACAACTCGTAGATCAGAGAATTCAACTTCACATTTTAAATGAGAAAACGGTAAAGGTTTTCTATTCTACTTTTCTAAAGGATCGGCTCAAAGGGAATATGAATATCGTTGTAGATCCCAGTTTAAATTGAATTTACTGCACAAATGCCGGATTCACTGAGTAAATACTACTTTGTTCGACATTTCTATTTGGCTTTCGTCCAAAGCAAGTTAGCACTAGGTACACGGGAACATCACACACAACGTAGAATTCCTGCAACATCTGCAAAGCGAACTTCCACCAAGAACAAGTAAACTCCTCTTCTAATTGGAAACAAATACTCTATCTTATCCGCAGCTCGATTACTTGGAATATTGTAATTATTTTCTTGCGATCATACTATAGGTATTTTCATCTATTGCTTATTATGCTTTCTACGTTCAATTGATCAGAAACGTACGATGGCAGTTCTTAATGGCTGTTGATTGCCTCGATTTACCAGAACGACTGCAACATACAGGTATGTAGATGTACATAAATACACAATTTAAGCTTAGGATCAAAGTCTAACCGAGTTTCTTACAAACTCTCTTAAAAATAGTAATAATATAACATGTCGTAATAATCAACAAATATATAAGCCCTCAGATGAATATCGTGACAATTTGCCAATATTTATTAATTTTAAATCGTACACTCAAATTGAAATTATAATAAATAGTTATTATGATTCCATTTTAATCAAACGAATAATCCTAGGAACTAATTATATTTTTTATAAATATTTTGCATAAATGTAATTAGTATTAAATCTTCAAGTTTTGCTTGTTACATCTATTAGTTGTCAAAAAAATGTGAAAAATCACGGGATGTAACATGACTTGCTAAGAAAATATTTTATTGGTAGTACTTTACTAGGTAGTCAGGGATTTGAAAAGTTCCAACTCGTACGGCCGTACATACTCACATAGGAAACTACTTATAGTTACAAAAATAGGTATTTTGTGATCTAAATTAAATTTTCAATAATATTGTTGGCTAATAAGAAAACCAAATAGAAAATTGTTTCCTCAGTTAGGTACTTACTCTCCTCGAAGTCATCGGTCATCTTTTGAAGAAATGGGGTATACCCAAGTATTATTTCTATTGTTCAGATGTGTCAATAATTTCATAGACTTTGGATTATATGCATTTGCATGTATGCATAATGCATATTTGAACTTTTGTTTCGTTATCAATGCATAGATCAACCATTTTATACTTCAAAATTCACAAATATGAGCATTTTTAGAAATGGTCAATATTCCTGTCCCAGTTGCACACTGCTTGGGTGAATATAATGTCACTGGATCGCCCGATATTATTTTTTTAGGAACCGGTAATTTTTGGATTCTTGGCCGTCGATATTGCGGTGATTGCACTGGCTGGAAATTTCGGAGGAACTAATTCCTTACTCGGAGATTCGCTAGCTACCAACTTCTACTTTGTCTTCTCACCGTTGCGGTGAAATGGCGTGATGGTTTGTTAGTTAATTAATTTAATTTCGGCAATAAATTGGACATTGGGAAATTTCCAGACTCCCGCCGGGCAATCCGCCCCTGCTACTAGAACTCCCATCAATGAAAAAAACACAATTTATAATAATTAGGCACCTAACCAGAAGTAGTATTGATTGATGATTCACTCGCCATATATTGCGTCAATGTAATTTATAAGGTATTGTGTCGGATGGTTAGGCGTACCCGCGTGTACTTAGATGGCAACTCGCATCAGGATAAAGTCGTTATTCCCAGTTGTAGTACAGTACCTGGTAGTTGGCTCAGTCGTGTGGGCGGTCTAGCCCGCTCTAGCCTGCAGTCTAGGCAGGCTAGATATTCTGGGCTAGTGACAGGTGCTTCATCTGATGCGCGCAGCCAACGATGCGTTTAATATCTGCTTTCTAATTGGATACGAATTTAAATGCTATCGCGGATTGTATGAAATTAAATAACACCCTTTGACTGATATCAAACAATTCCTCTTATTAAATTATACAATTTGTGATATAGGTTTAAATGAAGTCCTTGTAGAAATTGTAATAACATATTAACAGGACTGTGTCTTAACACATAACCTCCGCATAACCCTACCAAAAAACTGATTTGAACCCCTCCTTCGCAATTTTTTTTTATTGTTTAAAACACCGACCAGATGTATTATCGTCGTTGTAAAAGGCGCGTTGTCGAAATTTGAAATTCACACCGAAATAGTGAAATACCTACGACACGTCTGTATATGATTAATTTATTAAATATATAAAAATATGTTTAAATCGTGTTGTTTGAGAAAAACTCTTACAGTTTTTTTACAATTGAAAGAATATACTATAAACCCTAATATGTACAGTATGTACCTACGGGTCACTATGGGAAATCCAAGGAGGCGGTGGTGGTCTTGATGATAAATGGGGAGCGGAGAAGGGCTAAAATGGGAGGGTTAAGGCAATACAAATATTTGTATGAATTTTCCTCATGAATTCAAATTAGTCGTACATCGTTGTAAGAGTTATGCATATTATGAACCGTTCAATTATTTGGAAAACGGTTGTTTTCTATTTTTTCTACGGTTTTCTCCTAACTAGGTTACTCGGGACGTTTGTTAAGTAAACAATAGTGTACTAAATAATACGTGTAAAATGTATTAATATTAATCAATATAAAAAAAAAATCTATCATTATAGAGAACAGGGGTGCTGAAAAGATCGTGTGGAGGTACAGAGTCGATCGCGGAAATTAGAATTCTTGTCTCTCTGGCAAGTTAGTCTTGCAGGCCGAGAGTTAAATTTTAATTCCTCAATTTCAATCCCGATTCATAAAAAATTAGAATATAAAATAATTGTTTTGCGTGTATTTTTGAATGTATAAAAATGAAATTATTTTTATCTAACAGTGAGACCCTGTTTTGCGACAAGAATCCGGGTCCTAGTCATGACAAAAATTGTTTTTCCCTGGGGGTCCTCAAAGATATACGACTTCCTTTGCCCATGGTTATGCATACATTAATATTATGCATTGATAGTGAATCAATCTCTGAAACGTGACTTCCGTTTCACTTTGTTTTTATTCTCAGGCGATCGTGCTGTTTTTCGCCAATGATGCTATTATATGGGCATGGAATTTCATTTAGTTAGCTAATATTAATAATTGGTTGATTTAATAATTATTACTTCCAATGAATACTGTATAGAATTCTGCTGCTAAAACTCGTTCATCTTTACCGATAGCTGTACACAAATTCAACCGTTAGTGTTGGAAGAGTACATTCCCTGAATGGCAATCCGCATGTTCCTAGGCGCCAGTTCCTGTAGCCATTCATCTGCCGTGGCCGTTTTTCCCGCACCCTTGCTAAGTGCATAATTTATAACCATTTGTCGGGTCCACTGCCGTCTATGTTCACCTGTTCGCTCGTATCATGTTGAATTGATGAATTAATAAATCACGAAAGGGGAAACGAAAGGGATAAGGGGAAATGGCATGCATGAAGTGGGACCTAACCCGCAAGAGATACAAATTTAAAATTGCAAATGCATTTGAATAAATAAAAATATCTACTAACGCAACAACAAAAAACTATAAACCTTAAAATTAAACTCAGCCCGTCCGACTGCTAGTCGAATATCCTACCCACCAGGCTATCAACCACCTCTATATACGTTCGAATCTACTTCCAGTGTTAATTAATTATTTTGTCCTCGCTTCCTGAATCGGTTGTAAGTAATTTTGACTTTAAAGGTTTTTTTTTTCTTTCTTTTTACCTCTGTGAGCTCGGTCGTAAGCTCTCCCTCTTATAAACGACGGATGTAACAGTATGAGGTTGTAACAGCTCTCCGTGGCAGGACCATGAGCACATGAAACCAAACATATTCGTTTACCTTTAACTTGCCTCAACTCAATTCATCTTGGCAGTGTCTTTTCGGATTCTTGTGTATTTATAAGAATGTGGTATTATTTTATTATACTCGTATATATATATACTGTTATATTCCTAGAGTTCTCACATTTGTATTCTGCAATCACCAACCTTACTCTCTACGAAAGATGCGAAGTCAAATATAAAGTTTGCCTGTTTAATGATCAGCCTTTCATCTCTGTATTTGATTATATCAATGGCACCTTTCAATGTATCAATTTTGCCTACCGCCCACTGAAGAATTGGTCGTAAATGTATCAATAAAGCTCTTGCTTGAAGACTCCTGGAGAAAAGGATTCTAGGAAAATGTGCAATGAATATGTGAGCGTATTTTGAAATTTCTACCGAGAACAACTGCACCAATGATATTTATGGCATCTCGAATGAAGGTCCGGAAAGTTTCCTCCCAATTCTCCAAACTATAAAGCAGAAATCTGACTGTACCTATGAAGCAGAAAATACTCTCCAAGGGTCGATTCTAAAGTTTTGAAATTTGCACTTTTTTTGTCTGAAATTTCTGGGTAAACGTATTTATGTGAAACTTGTGTATTCAAATGGACCATCCAAGGTTTACGCTTATCGCGTTATTATGTTTTATCACAAAGCGGAAAATCTTTGTGATGAAGAATTTAAATCATTCTAACAGTTGGCTGATGAAATTTTGTCATTTTTGTGTATCCTCCCTTTTTTTACACGCAACGTCATTTCAATCATGAGCTTATGTAACTTTGAATTTTCTAACCCACTGTAAACAAATAAGACAACGCCATATTTTGCAATCCAAATCTTAGACAAAACCGAGTAGTAGAAGTAGTACAAAATTATATTAACCAACTCTAACAGTAAACAAGTTTCAAGGCAAAAAGCCACCGTCCAAAAATCACCAGTAAAAATTTAGTTAGTGGGTTTTAAGTAAGAACCTTTGGGTCTAGATTCTGTCTCTTATGCAACAACTCGTGTTGTTGCAATTTAGTTTCCAGGTAAAATTAGGTAACGTTACCAGCAGTTGTGTTTAGTTCGTCTCCTACGACGTGTGCACTTTGACTAGTGTGCATGTATTACGCCTCCCCTCGCCCCTCCCCGCTCTGTGGGAACACGTCCAATCGCCAGGCGATTGTCTCCGGATAAACAATAGGCAATTTGCCGCCCCCGCCCGCCGCCCCTCGCTCGCCGCCCCTGACACCGCTCTCCGCCGCGCAGGGCGACGCACAAATTGCATCTCGGTGCATTGTAATCGATTTTTCGAATTGATACTGTCGCCAGCGCCGCCATTTTGTTTCCGGTACGCCGACGCTTTTGGCGGGAAAGCGCCGGTCTACCGCCGCGTCGGCTTGATTGGCAAATTAGATGGCGAAGTGATGGAAGCAAAAGAGGCTTTTAATTAAGGGGACTCAAGGATGCTAGCCAACTCAAACTGGCCAATCTCAAATCAAATTCCGAAAAAAATATTATTATGTACTTTATGCATATATTTTGACATTATTCGTGCATATTTTGACATTGAGATAGTGCATATAATCCGATGTCTATTAATAATCACCGAATTACATTAGAAAATCAAATGATAAATTATTTCTGCAATCAGGATCTTTCGTTACTGCGACTGCTTGTCACGGAGCCTTCGCGGAAACCTTCAGAGCCATCGCGTTCCACCAATGCATGTGATGTTTTCCTTATATATATATATTATAATTTTTATTAGTTCTTAAATAAGATTAATCATGTAGGTATATCTGAAACAGGCTTTAGTCGTTTTACGGATTGTCATTATTTATTTCCTAGTTCGAAATTGGCCTCGTGTCATTCCCTTGTATGTGCATCTTTAATATCACGGCGTCTTCTGCGAGATGCCTATCGCTGGAAAGATAGATCGCTCTGTTATGGAGTAAAACCCATCTCATATCCGGCAGTCGCGCGCTCGTGGGAACCCGGCCTATCCCACGAACACTTATCCCAATCCCATGTTCGATACCACGAAATAAAAAACATCAAACCTTTTCATAACTTTCTTATTTTTTACGCGTCATTGCAATGACCCTTTGGTTGCGTTGCCGTAATCAGGAACTGTATGCGTGTGATTTTGGATAAAGGGTGGGAATTAAATGATATTACCATAAATCTGACATGAACGTATGTCATGACCTTGTTTTGTGTTATTTTTTGGGCTTTTTGTTCTGTGACTACCACCGTTTGTTTTGTTTTAATGTTCCCAACATCATGTTTGTTTGCCTTACATAACATATATTTGTTCCCGTTATTTTTTATGTTTCTTTCTCGCTTGTAGAAAAATGTCCACCTAATCCGTGATTGAAATAATAATAGTAACCATAAAAGTGCTACAAATATAAATTTAAGTCGTAGGACGTAGTAGATTGTTCAATGACAAGGTGGGAATTTATTTCGTACGATATAATATTTGCAAATCATCGTCATTGGCGCTACAACTCTTCTTGAAGAGTCCTGTACGTATTTAGGTAAAGCCTCCACTCCTACCGGTCTCCTTCCGTTTTTCCGTGTTCTTCTTTTCTACGGCCTTCTTGTTTTTGTTTTTTATGCCCGAGGGTGCGGTGTTCGCCTCCACACCGTCCAGACACGTATGTGTTCAGCTCCCAACCTACAACCTTATTAAAGAGCGCCCACGTGTCCATCCTTGCTGCATGTCCTACCCAGGGTAGCTGTTACAGTTTTATGAATCTTGCTATTGACGTGTTTCAAATGTTTAAAAGACTTTCAGCGTAATAATATTAATAACCGCAAAGGAAAATAAACCTTCTCTTGGTACTCATTTAGATCTCACTGCTAAATCACCCAATGATTTTGTTTTTCCAACGCTCCACAAATTTTTAGAATAATTTTCCTCCCCATAAGAGAAGCATTTGAGGCCAGGGGTCGTGAATCATATCCGCCCCATCAGTTTTATTGGTTATTGCACCATTTGGGGCGCTCCACTGCTCCCGCCGCGCCCTCCACTTCGCAGCCTCCAGCAGGGGTGGATTCACTTTGTTGTGAAATTGCAAAGATCATTATCAGATAATAAATACATTAAAGCAGAGGGCAACGTCACGCCAAGAGATGTTTGACATCTCCATTTATGTTTTGTAATAGTCGTTTGTGCAGTTGTTTGAAATGTTTTTTGAACCAAATTTTATTGTTATATCAGAACATTGGAATAAGCACTTTTTTCATTTCATTATTAAATTGTTTAATATGGTATCTATGTGAACTTTCAATACAAATGATTACCAAATAATTGGTTTTGTTCACTTTGTTACTTTATTGGTTTATATTTATTTATTTACAGGCTGCCGTAGAAATAGATTTCAGAATTTATTGCACAATAAATAGCCTTCACAGGTATATTTTCCCAAAAATGTTTGTAGGTTTATAGAGGTTATTAAAGGTTTCTGCCCCCCTCTGTAGTTCTGCATTCCAGTCCTTATTAGTACATCTCAGCATGATACGTATAGAAATTCGTACGCAGCATCGTTAACGATCTCGTTATGTCGTTTTATTTCAAGTCATTCTGTCTGCAACTAATAGATTAATGTTTCAGTACAACTTTCTGATTAGGGTCAGCATTAAACGTCGGCCAGGCCATACCCCATACGACGAACTCAAATGAAATTCTCAATTAGAAATATGTCTATGTTTCATTTCTTTATATTTAAATTGGAATTAGTATTGAATGCATATTTTATTGTGCGTACGAGTATGATGAAAAAAAACAAGGATAATACAATGGTAAAAATATTGACTCTTACTTTCATGAAACACTGCGACACCAGAACACGGTGTGTACTTTTCACTAAAACTCTTTATTGTAGAAAGAAAACCACCATGTGGTTTAATATTATTTGGAAGAATACATTCACTTTCTGTAAAACTACAAATTTGTTAAAATATTTAACGCCTACTGATTTCGTTTTTACCTGAACTTCGTCAGGGGGTCTTTCACAACCTCCTTTAAATTGTCAATATTTTTTACAAACGTTTTTATCAAAATTATTGGTGATTGATCGAGTTTCGCTAGCACGCCCTCAATAGACGACGTTTAAATTTTAGGCCATCCGCTCCCTGTTTAAAGTTTTATATATTATATGTTTTTATGCATATTATTTTTCATTTCCGTAATATATAGCTGTTTATTTATTTTCAAGCTCGAGTTTTAAACTTTTTTTCACACATTAACTGTTCGTGCCATTTGTATATAATTAATTATGTTGTCAATGTCGTCACACGATCGTGATGACAGTGGTTTACCTATTTTGTAAACAATCATTTCAAATCCCTCTGCCAAATGAAAAGTATCTCACTTTTGGTCACCCAGATTGAGTTATTATTTTGTGCACGACCTCTGCGACAATTCGACCTCTGAATTAAAACGGTATGATTAATAACAGTCGGTCGTGTCTAGTGTCGAGCGCCGCCCAGTGGTGGCGTGTCCAATTAATTAATTAAAAAGTGAAATGGGCACTTTGCGGTGGAGAGGGGCACGCCCCGCTGTCTGCGAGCCACTGGACACGGAATAGTGGCGGTTTTTGGTTTTTGCCCAATTACAGCCAGGTTTCTGATTTATCTCGTTGTTATTTTTCAATGATAGTTACCGGAGAAAACTGTCATGCTGGTCGTTCTCATTATATGACCTAAATTTCCACAAAGATATTTTTTTTATCGATTAAGTAAATCTGTTTGCATTTAATTCTCTCACAAAATATTTTTGTGCAATCAACTGATCATAAAAACGTTTCTGTAGACACTGGCAGATGGTACAAATGTGATTTAGATTAATATTGGCTAATTGCTTCAAAAATCAAGTAAGTGTATAGCGTATAGGTTGTTTTAACCTTTATATATATATATATTGATCTCCTTTATCGGAATCCTTTATCGTCAGAGCAATCTTCACCCTGCAGGCTGAGTCCGTTAACACAGCGGGACTGAGTTTCAACGTCATGAGGCGTGGCGTCATTTTCTACAACGTATTCCGTCAATATCGCCCTCGATTGCCTGTCAGGTAATCTTATATAATATTTGTAGCTTATCTTGATGTAATCAAGTTTTCTTCTTTTGTCCACTTCAATTTCGCCTTTTTTTGTCCATTCGGTGAAAAACTCTATAATAAGTTTATAATATCTAAATCTATTTAGGGTATTTTAAGGATTCACTTGGTTCTATAGGAAAATTAATGCTTTTCATAATGTATCCAATTATTCTGTTACATTGTCTATTACTTCCCACCCATCCATATTATCTTTGCCTTTATCGCGTGAAAATATCGTTCAAAAGTGACAGCCCCCAACACGGTGTCGTGCAAGTGTCTAATGATTTGATCGTGGCCGGGCACCGAGCCCGTCACACGACGTCGGTGTCGGCCGCTACACAGTATACATGCCCGCGCATAAAGCAGGCTAAGCAGCGGCGTTGGTGAACGCGGCACGACTCTTCATGGTCGCCCAGCCACCCTGACCAGTCTGACGTGACTAAAGCTTCTTACAATAACAATGAAAACTAGTAAAAAAAAATGGGAAAATAATTGAAAATCTTATTTATTTTAAAATCTAACCTAAATTATGTACAGTTTCAGTATGTGGCTATTCTGTTTACTCCAGCCATAGCCTCGTCCCAAATATATTCCCAAACAAATCCTCTTCCATGGATCAATTCCCTGCAGCCTTTGCCAACAATTTTTAATGTAATATTTTCTCATAATAGCATAATTCTAAAATCAACAACTATAATAATTCGAAATTTTAAAAGAGCGTACTCTGTATGGTAATTTTTAAACAATGTCAGAAAAGTGCTCTGTTCACTGAGAAAAAATCATTTAAAAAAACGGACGGGCGAATCTAACCCAAAGTGCTTTGCTACGTCAAAGGAATCTAAACCACACACCTAATTCAATAATTATCTTTATTGATACGATATTAGTCTGTCTTCGTTTTCGGTCACTGACCTCGCTCAGTATTTCCAGCCTTAGTGTCGATAAGTGGGCTTTTATTCAGAGTTTTTGTACCGTCTCTTGCGATAATTAGATAATATATACCTATAAATATAGGTGTTGCTGTACATACCTATATAAACATATTATAAAATATGCCATTCCCATCTCGCCGCATAAGTAGTTGTTACAAGCGCGAACGAGGAATGAACGATAATATAAATCCTACGAAATACTTTAAAATTGCATGCTTATCGCATTTCATTAGTTCCTTTTGGGATTTACGTTTATGACTGACTAACTTCTCAGTTTACGGAATATAGTTCCGATAGTATGAATATCGGTCAAATTAATTATCTTCCAGTGGTGTAGAGATAGAACGAGTATTCCACTAATTGATTGGAACTTAATGATGCGTTGTGTGAATGTGGACAGTTTCAAAGCATATTGTATAGAATGTTATATAGTATGTTGTTGAAGAATGTTTACTCGGAGGCATGTGGATATTGTGGATGCTGCACGATGCAACGCCGCTTGCTGTTGAATGATTGAGAAACCCCAGCATCCCTACGTACTAGGTAGCCTCCATCTATGTTTTGTTCCCTTCAACTCTTTCTGCGTCTAGCTCCATGGAATCGTGTGTCACAAGTCTTCTTTCGCAATTTAATTTCTTCATCTCGTCTTCCGGCCACAAAAACGCTTCGATGATTTGTGTCACATTTTTTTTCCATTTGAGCTATTATTATTGAGACGTTTTCACAATCGAACGGAAATGCCAACGATAGAGAAATGTTTTCGGCTATTTATAAATGTACTTATTGTTCTCATTGGAATTTCAATGATTGTGTCAATTCCAAAAGTGTATCCGTAACTGCAGTTGTCATTAGTTTCAAGGACAAAGAGGTTTTTTTGTGAAAACAAATCACCTTCTTGCAGAAGTTGAATACCCCACCCACATATTTATTGAAATATTCGTGTTGATGTACATTATTTGTTTAATCTAAAAAATATATGTATTGTCGATGGATATCTTTCAATTAGAACTTTTAAATAAATAAAATGTGACTTTCAAAAACGCCTCTTCAAATAATTTACCATTTGTAACAAGATTTATTATTAATATTTCTATTTTTGAAACTACTAATTCGTGGTAGAATTCCATTTGTAATAATTTAATGAAACAATTTTTCAAACTTTTTCCCACTATTTATCAATAGACCGTGCCGGTCTCAGATTGTTGCGGCCATCTTCAAAATAGTACATATATTGCTTAAACTACGATATTTATGCATTGTGCAAAAACGTATAATATATAATAACAAAGTTAAAAAATGGTTGTACTAAATCGTGATTAATTGTGGTAACTCAACGGAAAAGGGTGAGTTGAGTTACTCACAAGGTCATTTTAATAATTATTAAGAAATTTTCGGAATACCGTATTTTGTCACGTTATTTTTTTCATTTTTCTAGGGGCGGCATAGGCACGTCTAAAACCTTCCACTTTTTACGTAAATTATCATTACAGTGCTAATATCCACTCTACTTTGTCCGGCGCGATTGTAAAAGTTGGATGCTTATGTCGTGATCGCTCCCAATTAAAATCCACTAATAAAACAAACCACCTCCCTGTTTTATCTCCGTCGTAAAATTCTTGCTACTTTTTCGCCGTCATAAAAAAAACACAAATGGTGTTCAGAAATCACGCGAGTTGGTGCACTGTCATTTCGTTTTTTCCGCTCACTTACTAAAACGCGATGTTAACTCGCACTCAGTTCTGTGATAGAAAGCTTGTTGTTTTGTCTTTGGAATCTTTTCTTATTTATTTTTAATATTACGTCTATTATCATGGATGATTCTGTTTTCTCCTGACCTCCATGGCAGAGTGGTAAGTTCCTTGACTCTGAATCAAAGGGAGACTTGGGAAAATATTTTATTTATTTTTTAAAGAAAGGAAAACATTCCTGGATTACGAATAACCTGACATTTGAAAAACTCGTACTACCATCATAATAAGCGGAAAATGAACGTTGTGCAATGATGGAGAACTTAGCCAGCAAAGGGATTGAGCCCACGATGCCCGAATGGGAATCCGACGCGTTTGTCCACTCAGCTATCAAGCGGTCGATGTTGATTACTATATCACGGGAAGAGTAAAGTTGAGAAGTACTTTTTTTGTGTGAATATCGTACAAGAGTCCCGACTGTACGGAGCCACTGGCATTATAGCCAGATATACCTGGCTATTCAAATCTGGTCACCTAA
Source organism: Drusus annulatus (assembly GCA_022651775.1). Taxonomy (NCBI): domain Eukaryota; kingdom Metazoa; phylum Arthropoda; class Insecta; order Trichoptera; family Limnephilidae; genus Drusus; species Drusus annulatus. Next base: position 3,755,096 of record JAGWCC010000029.1, on the reverse strand, counting down.
CACGAATAAAACTATTTCAAACAACGTTTCGATTCTGAATGGTGGTCTCTCACCAGGGCGATGCTGAGAGTACGTACCCTTCTGGAATATGCCGCAATATTATTTGTATTTATTAAATGAAATAGCACAAATTTATTTCCGCACGCCGGGATTTGAACCCGCGACCTCTGAATTCGTAGTCGAGGATCTTAACCTCTTGACCACGGAGCTGAATCCATTTTAAGCAACGTTTCTACATATTCAGAATGGTGGGCTCTTATCAAGGCAGACTGAGACCATCTACCACTCTGGAACGAAGTGCTAAAATATTATTTTTTTTCTATCTCTGGAATATAAACATATTTTCCCGCGGCGTATCTCGAACCAGCAATCACTGGGTTCAGAGCCAATGAGCTTAACGCTCAGCCACTACTCCGAGCGTACCAATATAATGAAAATTCGTCGAGAGACTTTTTATTTCTATTTATTATTTCAGACTAAGCTACCTTCCCTCAATCTATTTAATTATTTCACACAAAGCTCTTTTGCCTCGGTTGCATTATAATGTACATATTCCCGGTGGAGTCCGGGCGCGCCTAAAGCCTCCTAGACGCTCCTACCTTCTCCTCCGTAAAGCTATAAATTACTGGATTTATTATTTCATTTCCGCCCATATTTTCCGCGACTCGATAAACTGTATATTTAGTATCGAGCGATGTCCCGGCAACAGCGCGGCGGACAAAGCTCGCCAACCTCGCGGTGCCGAGGTTTATTACTCGATGGAAACTTTAATTTATCACCTTTGATTGCCTGACGTGTAATAATACGGTATTATGTTTTGCTACTTGTTTATCATCTAAGTGAAATCACTTTAACATAGAAGATTATTATACCCTTCATCTTCTTTTGGCGTTTATCTTGGGACTTCCGTTTTGCTTCCTTATTACTTACTGGCCTTTTGCTTATGGCAAACTCACATAAATGCAACTTTCTTTGCAAAATATGATAAATAAATATAAATATTTAGATATTTTTTTAGGTTTTTTAAATTTTATTTAAACAATAATTATTAATATTTTTAAATTTTTAAAAAACAATTTTTAGTTAAAAGCTCTGCGATGTAATTATTTTTACGCGTGATAGCTGTTTCGCCTTCTGAGGGCATTATCAAACTGTCTAAAAATTTTAAATCGCAGAGCTTTTAACTAAAAATTGTTTTTTTTATTAAAATTTAATAATTATTGTTTAAATAAAATTTATCAAACCTAAAAATTAAAATGGAGTTCTACAAAATAAACTTTAAAACCATACATAAAAAAAATATATATTAAAATTGGAATTATATTTTAAAATTTATTTGCGACTTGGTAAGAAGTCAAAAGATCTCCCGTATTAAAAAAATAGATATTTATCCAAGACACCATCTAGATATTCAATATGTGTACGGGTAGAACTTTGAATATCATCAAAAAATTCAAATATTAAATCATTTTCAATATAAGTGTGAGATCGTTTAAAATTACCGCTTTCTAATGAAGTCTTGATGGCTTCATTGGCAGAGTGTTACTCCCGGATAGAGTAGAAGTACCGAGTTCGAGTCTCGGTCATAACCATTGTTCTTTTTAGTTTCTGTCTTTTTTCTGTTTCATATTTGTGTTTTAGATTATAAATATTCACAGATAAATATACGAGGCCTGTTCAAAAGAAAAGGTGAATTTTGAATTTTCGCGGGCTGTGTACATTCGATTATCGATTTTTTTTTGTTATGTTGGTACACATACGTTTATCATATGTTAGCATTATCAGCCATTTTTGGATTAGTGGTTTGTTTTTGACAACTGGAAAGGTTAGTCACGTTTTAATGTGTTCTTCGATTACAGTCAACATTTTAAGTGCGTTGGAGCACTTTATTCCATTTTTAACGCAAATTTTTATACATATTCTTTGTTCAAAAGTAAAAAATCGAAGAACACACAAAAACGTGACTAACCTTTCCAGTTGTCAAAAACAAACCACTGATCCAAAATGGCTGATAATGCTAACATACGTGTACCAACATAACAAAAAAAAAACGATAATCGAATGTACAGAGCCCGCAAAAAATTCAAAATTCACCTTTCCATTTTGAACAGGCCATGTATGTTGTTAACAAAATAAGAATTTCAGGAATTGTTATTCACACTGCACGCAGATAATCTTTATGGTTAGATACCCCACTGAATGAGTCACGGGCCATCGGCAAATAAACAAACCTGTATATTTCGCTGTGAATTATGCCCGACGACCATATGGCTTTAGCAGCAACTCATCCATATGTATTGCGTCGTGTTTTGTTACGGGTTACGGGCACGAATAACCAGACAGGTAACTAAATACTGACAATTAGGATATGTAAGTGAACTGACTCATCGATACCACTTTCTCTTTCTCTCTAAGATTGTTGTTTCTTATACTCTATTGCGTCTCCAATTAAAATTATACTAACATTTTAACGGTTATTTTTTTACTAATAATAACATTGACGTAGCTGTGCAAAAAGCGTCCAACCCACAATTTGCCAAAATCGCGTTTTACATATTTTCCTATAGATAAATACATGATTTATATCTGATGAAAACATCCAACCTCCAAATGCAATAGATAGATGGTAATATTTTTTTTACTAACGCACATTGCAGTTAATTGACTTAAATTGAAATTTACAAACATTATAAAATGTAGGATAATTAAAAAAAAAACATTTTTTTGATAAACACATTGATAGATTATAAATTTAAAAAACCACTGATATTTACTTTACAAATGCCGATTACGCATATTAATGTTTTTTTATCGTCATATTTTCAAACGCCTTTTCCTCAGTTTCATCTTTATAGGGTTGGATGCTTTCTGGATAACTAAGTCCAATTAGCGTTAGGTTTGTACAAAATTACCCTTAGCGGATAATTGGCGAAGAGCTGAATACGTCACTGAATAATCACCAATATTTTTTTATGTACTCGCTAGCCAATACCAAAATAATATATTTACAGGTTTATATTTGTATCCTTGCTTTAATCAACACTTACATTTATTTTTAACTAAAATTGATTTCTGTGTGTTTTAATAACATACGTTTAAGATACTTTCAATTTCGTCCTGGTTAAAACACAAACATTTTTTTTTTCATGAAATGACTTTAGCCGTGTTAAGTGCCAGATCTGAATGGTCAGATATTTTCCGATCTTTCTCCTCGAGCCATCCCCAAATTGCGGATGGCGTAGTCCCATTGTTTAATTTTTAAAGTAATTTTATCCCAAAAAAACAGCACGATCATTGACCCAAAATGGGGATTTGGGTCATGTCAAAAGTTGAAGTATTTTTTAATTTTTAAAGTAATTTGTATCCCAAAAACTAAGGCACGATCATTGAATTCATATCAAATAATGTTTTTGTGTTGATTTTTTTCACAGTATTTTTGTCAACAAAATAAAGTCTAACCTAAAAAACCGTTTAGTTGTATCTATTTAGTGGCATAGTAAAAATGAATGAAAGCGGATGAAGCAAGGGTCTAAGAAATTTGTTGTCTCTTTCTCTCTCATGGTGTACGATGCCAAAAAAGTGATTTAGTACAATTTCGGATGGGTTGGGTAAAACGAATTAGCTATCCCTCCATATATTGTTACTTCAAGATCAAAACAGTATCTTTGAGAGTATTAATGAAAGTGGATGAAGCAAGGAGGGTGTGCCAGTACAGAGGTGTGTAACCTGCCTCCATCTCTATCCCCGTGGGAAAATTACGTACTTGTTAGTATTTATGCACTGAAAACTTTTGGCATTTTATTGCATATAGTTACATTATATCTACAAGCATTCCAAATCGTACTAGCGTTATATTCTGCAGGCTAAGTTCAAATACAATTGAGAAGCGTGACTTAGATGAAAACAGCAAGGTGTGGTACCTACCTGTTCGTTGTTTTAGAGAGTAACAATAATTCCTCTACCCATTCCCGCCGGCCAGTGCAATGCTATCAGGTGTCTGCGCTATGCACAGCCTACAGTCACCTCTGCACCTACTGCAGGCTGGTGTCTACGGTCTATGCCCCACGACTGAAATTATTATTATACTGTTAATACATCCCTAGTATCTTTCATATCTTCCTTCGTTTTATGTTGCGGGGCTGCGGAAATCGTGAAAGGCTTTGAATTTTAGCAGTGGATGAGATCTAACATAATTTATTTCGAAACAGATAGTTTTCTTAAGAGAACACAACACTCTAGAAACAAATCGGTGATGAATGTAATGTTTTATTAAATTGCGAGTAAATACAATAAATAACCTTTTATGAACAGGTAGGTGAAGTTAAAATTGAAAAAAATTTCAACTATTCAGATTTCACAAGTATTCGTCAAAATAAATAAAAAATATCTCTGACGATAGATACAGATACAACGACTCTATTCGAGTCAAAAACGGCCTAAGGCAAAAGGCAGTATGAAAAAACGACGTTCGCCGCAAAGCGTATAGGAGGGAAATAGGATCGAGTTCTGTAACAGGCGTAAAGGGTGTTCTGCCCGAGGTGTTTATTTAAATTAATTCTGATGAGCATATTACTATAATCTCAAATGTTTTACAGTAAGAATGTTAATGGATATTGGTCAGTTTTTATTAATCTAGAGTATAAATGACACTGACATTCCGAGTGCATCCTCGGGCAAACCCCTCGTATTTGGAGTACTATGTCGCCTTACAAGGGTTGTCGGCCGGGTCCTCTAAAACACAATTCTTATTAGATCCCCATTTCCATACCTTATATACGACCCAAAGCCCTGTTGAATGTAACTATATCTTGCGAAACTTTCAATGAACTATTTTAGAAACACCATTTTTTGCTTCTGTCTACTTTAAATCGCGAGTTTTTCTTAGTTCTATTTGTGAAACTGTTCATTTTTGGAGGAAATTACATTGAAATATTATTTCACTCTGCGACGGACATCTGCGGCATTTTCACAAATCCAGAGATAATTAATACAGTTTGTCTGTATGTCCCAGATAATTATTATTGGCAGCCGTAGACATTGGTCTCGGTGGTAGGAAGCGATAAGCGGTACACTTTCTATATTTCTATTTTTAGGTAGTGAACTAACTAGGTAAACCCCATATACTGAAAATATGTAAATCTTGTGTTTGAAATAAACTGATATTTGTTATAAATTATTAGTAAACTAGTTGGTACCCGTGAAAAATCACGTGATGTAACATAAGTTGCCAAGAAAGAATATTGGTTACTTTAATCCACCTATTTCAAATATAGAATAACGTCTGCTAAAATATAATATAATAATTGATTGGTAGGTAAGTATTGGGTAGTTAAGGATTTAAAAGATAATTTTGGAAATTTGATCATTTCAATTAACATAAGCTCCAAATTTGAAAAGTTCACACTCGTACGTACGTATTTATGAAATAAAATAGTTTTAGTTTTGGAATGCCCGTAGCAGAGATAAACCGAATCCGGCCGAAAATAAAATAAAAATGGGACAAAGTTAAAAGATTCATCAAATTCTTATTTTTATTGAAAACAAATTGGTTGATTATTAAAATTTAATATGATGAAAATAATTCTTACTTGTAAATAAGTAAGAAATCTTGTATTTTATCAATAATCTAAATATATCTAAGATTTTTTTAAAGATAGCCATGAGCGGTATACCGGTAAATCATAAAACGGATCTTAAGTCGATAAACGCTTATCAAGTTCCGTTTAAGTAGAAACTACGATTGTTATTTATTACATTTCATGAGAATTAATCTGGCCTCTTAGATATCTCCACTTTCGATAAAACGTTTATGATAACAATCGATAAGATAATATTGAATATTTCTTAAATTAGTAATGAAAGTATGCAACCAACACATTATTCTGATTTTCACGTTTTCCTCGCATGTTTCGGAGTTGCATATCTCGGAATAATTATTAAATTTTACCTACTAATATCTTCTAGTTTACCACCCATGATCCACCTTTATGAGCAAGTAACGGTGATATTATACAGATAACAGGTTTATGTGCCGCCTTGCACTTCGATCCATATTGCTTTCAATCTTGGATGAATTATTGTTTGTGATTTAATGGGAAACTACAACAACGATAACCAATACATATGGTATGTTTACTAATAGAGTCGTATAGCTTTGTGAATAATGCAACGCTGTTCGGTCTGCTGCGAATTGTGCATTGCTGTAAGGTGCAATAAAGCCATTCCACGTTGTCCATGGTGTTTGATAAACAACTTAATCATATTGGGGTCGTTAACTCATATCTATGTTTATTTGCAAAGCCTACTTTGCTGGTCGAATTTCGCTGAATTATTCTGCACGATGCATTTAATGAAATGAGCGTTTTTTTGTGGAGAAGCTTTTAAGCTGTCCAGACTTTTCAATAAATTATTCACCTATCGCCGTCTGGGGGCTGATGAAAACCTGGTGATTAGTAATTATACTAAGGGGCTATTTCACCACCTCTCAATAAACTACTATTCATTAGATAACTCTAATCATCGGAATATTCGTTAGTTATCTCCTTCCGCAAGTTTGGCTGGAAACGCCGCTTTTTTCAAACCTTATCCCGTCTGCTGTCACGTCTGCCAATACAATGCCGATTGCCGTTATTTCTATCATAAACATAAACTAACTTTCACAACACAACATTCGCGCGCGAAGCTCATTACATCCCTCTCACCAAATAGTTAAACGCGTCTCTATATTTAAATAAAACATATTTCTATTTTATAACTTTATTATTAAATTATATTAGTGAAGTGCATTGAGGAGTGTCTATTATTGCTTGGTGAAATAAAGCATGAACATGTTGAACTGTGGGTATCACTGCCAAAGATTGTTGTTATTTCATAATATATTCCGTGATATATTCAGTATATTAAATTACATACCGTGTGCTTCTTGGAGAGATTTTGTATCTCCTTTACGGCACGTCAAGCGAAATCTTGACCTAAACTCAATGTCATCTAAGACGTATAAAAATTGACTCTTGGTCTGAAAACACGCGGTCTACGTCTTTCCGCCATGTCCTGTTCGTCTAAGATATTTAAATCTTCAACCACTTCCATAATTACAGTAAAAGAAAACTCGCATACTAGACCAGCCAGCTGTCAAAACAGTACGCCGCCATTTTAAATCAGAATATAGATACTAACTACGGGGTGCACTTTACGTTGACAGCTTCTTGAGAAGTGGTGAAATAGCCCCTGAATAATACAATAAAGTTATGAAATATGTTTTATTTAAATATAGAGACGCGTTTAACTATTTGGTGAGAGGGATGTAATGAGCTTCGCGCGCGAATGTTGTGTTGTGAAAGTTAATAGTTTATGTTTAACGGCATTGTATTGACAGACGTGACGGTTTGAAAAAAGCGGCGTTGTAGCCAAACTTGCGGAAGGAGATAACTAACGAATATTCCGATGATTATAGTTATCTAATGAATAGTAGTTTATTGAGAGGTGGTGAAATAGCCCCTAACAGTTGTAAACATTAATTCCACTTAATAAATGTTACAAATAAATTGACTGTGCGTTGATAACTTATATTCATTTATCTTAGATGAAGCAGAAAATACTCTCGAACGGTGAACTCTGGCGTCATGAAGTTTACACAGCTTTATTCTATCTGAAATTTTTAGTCAATGAAACTGTTTTCGGCACGCAGTGTAGTTTCTATCATGAGCTGTGTAGCTTTGAAGTATAATATTGCCTTACGAAAAATCATTAAAATTTAACAAGACGCCATGTTGTTGGTTTCGTATTTTTCAATTGTTTAATAGAAGCTTATTCAAAGAAGATTTTGAAATTGGGGTGAAGTCGGGTTGTTACTACTAGTAGGTATAAATATATGTATACATATTTTAAACATCTTTTAAAACTTAAATATGGAAATGGAAGTCATAAAACGGGGGCTTAGGATCACAGGGATCTATCTCAGCGGGTTTTACATATAAGGTGCCTATCCCATATGTAAAACCCGTTGAGATAGGCTCCTGTGATCCTAAGCCCCTGAAAATACATTGTGAAACATTCGTTTTATAATTTAATTAAATAAATAAAAGCATGATTGATGTATGACAAGATTGACAAGTATTGAGAAAAAGGGAATTACACTTCACAAGGAACATTGTACACATTCTGGTAGTCGTTAGCAACATTATCAAAGTTTATTATTATATTTATTGTATCCTAGGTATTGTCTGTCTTTTGTAGGTTACTGGTATTACGATAACATAAATATTCTCTGCATATCTGCTAATCTCCCCAATCTGTCAAACCGTTTATCTTTTTCATTGCATTGTGATGCACTGTGCAAACTCGGCGCAATCAACAGAACACTTGCATGGCTGACTAATGGAGGGAAATTTGCAATCGAAACAATGTGACAGATGGCGACTGCAGAAGTCGAGTCCTGTTCCCAAGCTTCATTCTATTCCGTCGGCTTGCGGGGAGGGCGGGTGGGAGGGTGGAGGCTGGAGGGAAAGCCTCTGACTCACCGGAGCTTCAATCACAGAAGCCTTTTCTGTTCTGCCACTTTTCATACGGGATGTCACATCACAAGCAATATACAAACACATGTTCAACATAAATTGACGATTATCAAAACAGACCGATAAGCTCCTAGGCTCTGGACCTAGAAATCGTGTGTTCAAAACCCGGCTGGGGCAAATAAACATAAACACGGTATATTCCAGATATATAAATTTAAAAAAAATAAAAATATTTGCACTTCGTTTCGGACTGGAAGTCAACCATGAAATGACCGGTTAGTAGCAGAGAGAAAAACGCGTCGTATTCCCACCCAGGCGTCGTGGGTTCAATTCCTCTGCTAGCTAAGCCCTCCATCATTGCACAAGCAACATCTTTCGGTTATTATGATGGTAGTGGGAGTTTTTCAAATATTGTCAGGTTATTTGTAACCCGGGAATGTTTGTCTTTCTTAAAAAAAATATACATCCGTGTTTGAAATTATGTGTATCTAGTGTTTTTTTTTGTTGTTTTTCAAGTTTTTAGCTCGTTTATGGCTTTTTTCGGATGACGAATAACTTTAGGTTAAATTTCGTGTTGGCAACACTGATTGTCTACTCTTTCAGTTCGCCAACTTTCATCACTCGACCCTTTGCGTCCTGGAGCTAATTGCATTGACGGCAGACATTACTACTATTATCGTTCTGTAGTTCCAGCCCCGTTCCCTTCTCCGCCCACCGCCCCCAGCTGATCGTCCATCATTCGTCTGCCATATTCGAAGATACACTGGTCTCCAGGAAGAAAACACTTGCATATTCAATTAAGCCACTTATTAAAAAACAACAATCTATTTCTACCTTTGTCACAATCCGGTTGACAAAAATTTTAAACAACTCTTTTTCAGATGGTTGTCTTTGACATTTCTTTTTGGTTTTCTATTAAGAATCATGTTGGATAACGCGTTACCAGTCTATTTCCTTGATATTTTACCGAAGGCACCTATTTCAAATCATCATAACACAGGTTCGTGGTTTCCTTACGAGAAAGCTTTTACGTTTTGTCTTAACCATACATTAAACAATCAAGTTATAAGAAGCAGTAAAAATTCTCATACAGTGAGCTCTGGCGTCAACAAATTTGCACTGCTTTTTCTGTCTAGAATCTTTAGGTCAACGCAACTTTTGTTGATTCGCTTGCTACCTTGTTTCCGATCATGAGTAATGTAGCTTTAACAATTCCATTTAACTGACGCCATATTCTTCAATTTTGAATTTGGAAAAAATATTTCGAAAAAAGAGTTGCATGATTTGATGGCATATTTTGCTCTATTTGATATGCTTTAAATTATACATGAAGTGCTTGAAATTTACGCAACCCTTTATTTATGATGTAAGTATATCTCGTTGCGTTGGTAGATTGTTTTGTTAATTTATCTTAGCTCTCCGTTTGTAAAGTTTTTTCATTCTTAAGTGCCTTTAAATTTCGTTTAATCTCTCTAATCGCACGTTCGTGTTTTATCCCCATAAATCTAACTGAGTAAACTCTCGTTGCCAATGTCGGTTGTATCACTTGCACTGTCGCAACCTTACTAATTTACGGACGCTTTAATATGTTTACCACATCATCGTAAATCGCGAAACGGGTACTTGTTAACAGTTGTTTATTAAGATTACTGTACTACCGACGAACGTATAGTTTTAATCGGAACTATTTATTGTTACTGGTTATCTTTTTATGTAACCTGTTGAATTGCATCTATAAATGTATGTGTTTTTTTTTTCATTCAGTTGATTCATTTTTGTATCCTGTTGTTCCTATTTGGTTAACTAATGTTTTAAAAAAATTACATTTTAATTTACAGGCTTATTTTTTACACCAATTCTATTCGTTCTTTGAAAAAATATCGTCTCTTCTACGCAGTATAATCACTAGCCCTGATTTTCACTTTATCGAGTATTTAGAGAAAATTAAAAGCTTTTCAGACAAGACGTGAATGTGCACTTCAATAAACGATTCCACTGTCGCAATTTGTATACAGATTAATGATGCCCATAATCGAAATATTGTCGTAATCTAAACATTTAAATAATCGAATGATGTTTTGAATTATATACTTGAACTTGATAAATGCTTCGAATAGAATGTATAATTAGGTAATGACGTTTTTTAGATGCTAAATATAAGAATGATTTAAATATAATACATTACGGTTATCTCGATTATACCCATCACTAACTAGCGAATTACCTATCCTCTTCATTAGCGATCGTTTTCATCTTCACGGTAAATATGGCTACTGCTTATTTGTATTTGAAGTGCTATGTTATCATCTATACACAATATTACTCGTCCATATTATTTTTCTATCCACCATTGAATGGCTGTTTTCCAGATAATAGTATTTAATAATAAGGAAGAGTTCGGCTTTACATCTTCGTCCCGCATTCGCTCTGAGCTTCAACGACCACACAACAGACTTAATTTCCTTTTAAATTTTCTGGTTCGTTATGCTTCCTCCCTTTCCCGTATATCCCGCTCTCTCTCCTGCCCTTTCGTTTACCCTCGTCTCATCCCGTATAGGGGTATATGCACATGCGGGGTTACTTTTATCTTTTGATTTTAAGTATTTATGTGGAGTATAGAACATCCTGGGTCCTTACTTCCTAGTGGTTAGCCTTTTTAATCATCATCTTGTTTGATTAACAGACCGGACCTGGCGCCGCACCCTGCGGTACGCCCGTTGCAACGTAATTCGCCCATTATATTAGCGGTCTGGTTGGGTCGTGGGCAGGTCTGGTTCCGGAACATCCAGAGTTCGCCCCCGGGCACGCCAATCCCATTACTGATTGTTTCACCATAACAGCATGATAAAAGCTCGCATGGAATGAAAGCTGCTCTTGATAAATGACGAAGCGGCGAAACTACCAATGTGTTACTACTTTGCGGTTGACTATTTTACTGGATTATTGAATCTATTCATCTTATTCTATTGAGCACAGAAGATCTTGATTTATAACAAGCAGATACAAGTTAATGGCTTATTTTTCAACAATTAGCATTGTTTCTATTCGTTCAGGATACATCGGTTAGATAACCGCGGGATATTGTGAACTGCGCTATTATTTAATATAACGTTTTAATTAGTTGTCAAATTGGATCACTAAGTGGTATAGAATTTAGGTTTGGAATAAAGGGCTGGTGAGACCTCACCATTCAATTCAGGGGATTGAAACGTAGCTTGAAATGTTTTAGCTGTCTTTAGTAATCGGGACTGAGTAGCTTCCTCTTCCTCTTTCTCTCTCTCACTTCCTTCAGTTTACAAAATTTCCCAAAATTGAGAAAGCCATAGTTTTACTAGATCAATACAGTTGGGTATGCATACTTCCGTTGTGTATCACATAAAAATAAAATCACCCAGTTACATAATTACACTCCAAAAGTTTGCTAACAATTTTGCTTTTTCGCTTTTCACGAAAACAATCCGAATCAACTGACTGCGACTGTTTGAACAAGTTCTCTCGAGCTTTCTGTGGTTACAGTATGCCTAAATGAATGACCTGTTCTGTGCATTAAAATAATCCCACTCAACGTAGCAGTCGGATGCATTTAGCGACCGGAGGTTTGAAATCCACTTTCGATTATTACAGACGTACAGAGGCGTCCTAGGAATTCTACTTAGCGCAATACTAGTTGCAGGTCATAAATCCTCCAAGTTGCCGCTTAATGAGATAATGTGTAACTGCCGGGCTTGGGGACTCGGCGACACGTACCTCCCGGCTACCGCGATGCATATTTATTCTTGTTCGATCCTATCGATTGTGTTGGAACCGCACTTTAGAGCTGTGGGTGGTTAATTACGACTAATTGGCGTATAATTGAGATGCAGGATCGATCGAAAGTCACAAAAAAAAATTTTTTTTGTCCAAATTGAATGTATGTACTTGAGAAAAAGGACACCATACGAATATATAATATCCACCTACCTAAAATCACTCAGTATCGGGCTGTTTCCGATGCGTACAGTTTTTCTTCGTCGTTGTGCCGCGCATTTAACCCTACAAAAGTTGACTTTCAAATTTACTTAACGTTTTCGTTATATTTATCTAATTTCATGCCATAACCGTAATTAAAAATATTTACCTCTATAAATTTGATCTACTATCTCACTCGAGCCAGACCTCTAATTCGCTGCGACGGAACAAACCTTGAATCGGGGATCTCCTCCCTTTAACCTTGCAGAGATATCCGCATAAAATGCCGGCGACACGTTACCAAACACATCTTACGTAACACCGCGGCAAGCCTGAATTTTCTTAAAAAGTCACCCCATTTTTCCGTGTAGAAGCTCAGGTAATCTTGTTTTCCCCGAATAATAAAATACACGTGTCCGTGATGTTTTTGACATGTTATTATTATTATTTTTTCAATTCTCCAAAAGTACCACATTTTCCCATCCTTAATACGAAAAAAATTATTTTGTGTTCTCATGAAAAATGTATTTTCTAAATAAATTATATATTTTACGTAATAGGATATCGTTCGATTACAGAATCGTATTTGACAGGTTGATTCAATGGCTTCGTATAATAATGTATTCCGTTTGGTCGTTATCCAACTGTAATTTCAGCCTTCCTATTGAGCTTTTGATAGACCTCTCCCCCGCTCGATTTTGTGTCGTAAGATCGTGAAGGCTGTACTGATTGTGGAGCCAATTATTTCCTTTCAGTCCACCTGTGGAATGAAACCCTTCTACACAACTTCGCTTATATGGACAATCGAGTGTTATAAAACCAACAGGAAAAACTGCTAGCACGATTTATCGAACAAAACTGTACGGGAACGCAAATTTATAGGCTTATCGAACTGGAAAACATACAGAATTCAATTTTAGATACGTTGTTTTACGAACACTTAACCAATATTAATGAAGCAGCGTAATTTGTGTACTTTTTTATTATGGTAAAACAGATTCAAAAGCTTTTTTTGTATTTTGGGTCTATTTTTATTTATTTCCATATATTCTGCTTTTCTTGCCACGCTTTAGAAAACATGACGACTTGAATATTAAAAATATATAATAAATCAACATTCACAATGTTTCATGGAAATATAACAAGCTTTTGCTCGTTTATACAAGATGAGTTTAAGTATTCAAGAGTGAGTTAAAGTGAGAGTGAGTTTATCTAATAATCATGATAGTCAAACGTTTTTTTCCGTAAATGTGTAGTAGTTTTTATTAGAAGCTAAGTAACGGTTTTAATTTATATGTGAACATTACGCTCAGACGCATTGGTAATAACGAGAGTAAACATTTGAGCCAAAAGTTTACTTAGCGGTCGATAAGTTTGATCCATGAAAGCCGCCATTTCTACTGATAAAATGATATTATTGGCTAAGCTGAAATAGTATTTCACTGAATTGCAGTAGAAACCGATCAAGACAAAAATATTTATCAGGAAAAGTCAATCAACACGAGAGGTAATGGAAAAATTGTCCCCAAATATTTCTGTGAAATTTCATGCATTTCTTTTTTAAAGGCGCAATAATAAACGCTCATTTTTAATAGTATCAGCAAAAACACGTAGGTAACTGTTTAAGACGTGCACATGAAGAGAAATAATATTATTATAAATACAGAGTCGCGGAGAACCAAATTAACACGAACAAAAAATTGTTATAATATTTTGTTGTAGTTTATTAAAATAACCTGTCACACCATACTACTTAAATTTATGTTCATCTTCTCTCTTTAACTGAATATTCATATCCTTTCTTTAATTATTTGGCAATGCGATATGGAATCATTTATGGTACATTATTAGTATCAGATATTTCCTTCCCCGCTGTTGATTTATTTATGGTCGGTTTTAATGAGATAGTAGTTACGCTATGGCGGCTCCCGGATTGTAGAACAAAACTTCTGCTTGCGGTTTATTACTATGCAAATGAAAACAAGGCGATTTCATACAATTGACACTAATTGCCGTATTATTATTTGATTCTGCTTTTCTTGCCACGCTTTAGAAAACATTGTGACTTGAATAAAACATATTAAATCAACATTCATTTTCGTTAATTCTGGCTTCCAATATTTGATCGCACAATTCAAATTTGCCCAATTTACGGAGGAAGTAATTCAGATTTAATGATTCTTTTAATTTCGGATGTTGCCATATACTAATTGCGCTGATTGAAATAGCTTCGTCACGTCTACCACCTGTCTCAAATTATATCGTGTTAGTTTTTTTTTGTTTTGTGAAGCTCAGGACCTAATTTAATTATTTGACATTTTTTTATTGCAAAATTGTGTTTTTAAGCTGTTTACGAAATACTTATTACAATCAATATAATTCACCATTATTGAACAATTGAAAAATTTGGAACAAAATACTACATATTTTATATATTTTTTAAATATAATTATTTCATGGCTCCATGATTCATGGTGAAATTTATTTTTCCAGCTTAAAACAGTTAATGAAAATGAAATAATAACTTTGTATAAAACCACAGATTTATTAAAAATTCTATGACCGACCGGTTTCGCTAAGCGTAATCATCATCAGGGTACAAAATTAAACTAAACAAAAAATACACAGTGTGTGGTTATATATACGGAGGAAGAACACAATATAAAATAAAATAAAAAAGAGAAGAAAATAATTATTTTATCGAAGGAAGCAATCCCTTTGTAGCTTGACATTATAATTTAAATAAAAAACCGGTTTCGGTTTAACCGAAACCGGTCGAATTGTTATATGTGTATAAATAAAGTGGCTTAAAACTAAAATATTTTTTATTTAAATTTAAAAGAAAATAATTAAATAAGAAAACAAAATAATAACATTTAAATTATAACAAACGGACAGAGAGAAAGAGACATATAATATGAAATGATAGAGGCAAATGTCAACTGAGAACGTAACAAAAGAACAATGAGAAATTTTATGAGTTTGCGGGAAATACACCTAATATTAGACTACGAGACAAATTAATTGACTAATTTTTTTTTAAATAAAAATAAAATCTGTATTCTTATACAAAGTTATTATTTCATTTTCATTAAATTCGTCAAACAACAAAGTGATTGCTTTCTTCGAAAATTTTAAAACAGTTTCCTTGGCCTATAAATTACAGACAGAAAAGCAGTGTAAAATTTATTTTATTTTCAAACTTCACAAAATTTAACAAAACCGTTTTTTCTTTTCTTTTTACCATGGACATATTACATAAAAAATGTTCCTAGCAATTTTTTCCCATTTTATGGGTATATTATACTATCTCCCCTCTCACGCCCGACGCTAATTAAAAAACGTGCTCGCGTTGTTTGCTCTCCGCTGACATTTGGAGTGGAGATAAAGGCCCGCAAAGGTTATCGATAGATTGGCCCGTGTTAGCTCGCAGGGGTCTCTCCCCCTCCCACTCCACCCCCGACGTATCGCCAGACTGCGTGGGCAGGCAACCTAGATTATTATTTTTCCATGGCAGTTTCCTGGATACCAGACGTACAAGTCCCGATCTAATTATTTATAAATTGCAGTACCCAACAACTCAAACATCGAATACTCCACAGTACCTAACCGTGTAAGGTGTATATTTATTTTCCTAGACTTAGTAGGTACCTGTTGGGACGTAGGTACCATACGAGGCCTGTTCAAAAGAAAAGGTTAATTTTGAATTTTCGCAGGCTGTGTACATTCGATTATGGTTTTTTCTTTGTTATGTTGGTACAAATATGTTTATCATATGTTAGCATTATCAGCCATTTTCGATTAGTGGTTTGTTTTTGACTACTGGAAAGGTTAGTCACGTTTTTGTGTGTTTGTTGTGTTAATAAAATCCATGATTTGTTTTTCCACAACTCCAGGACGCTCATCGTCATTAACATCTTCTCGGCCTTCTGTAAAGCGCTTGTACCACTTATAAACACTTTTTTGAGACGATGTAGACTCGCCTAATGCCACAGTCAACATTTTAAGTGCGTTGGAGCACTTTATTCCATTTTTAACGCAAAATTTAATACATATTCTTTGATCCATTTTTTTCAAAAGTAAAAAATCGAAGAACATACAAAAACGTGACTAATCTTTCCAGTTGTCAAAAACAAACCACTAATCCAAAGGGGCTGATAATGCTAACATATGATAAACATATGTGTACCAACATAAAAAAAAAAAAACGATAATCGAATGTACACAGCCCGCGAAACTTTAAAATTCACCTTTTCTTTTGAACAGTCCTCGTATATATATATATATATTTTTAATGACGGTTTTCTGAATACAAGACGTGTATGTCTCGAACATATCGTTTATAAATGCTTTACCTACGCAGAAATCGAGTGATATAAAAGTACCTACCTGTGTAAGGTAATGTTTATTTAGTATGCTAAAGCCTCTATCATTACCGGTACGGTACAAAAAATTTTAGGCTCATGCCTAAAATTTTTGCACCGCACCAGTTAGGTTGAAGGTTATTTTTTCTTGTGTACCTACCCTACTTGCTCTTACCCCTTTGCTCGTAGCAAATATGGGTAAGTACTTTTTAAATATGTATGTGGAATGGGGATGGTCGGACTTTTTACTTGAAAAGTATCTCTGGCTTAGGGATGAGAGTTTTTTTCTGCAGTGCTCCAGTTTTTATTTCATCATCAAGGTACCCGTATTTACTTATTTGTACTCGAGTAAAGGTTTCTTATTTTTTTGAGTAGGTACCGGTAAACGAATTTTCTAAACACCAAACAGCCATATTATATTATGCCACGCGTCGCTCAATTACCGGCAGCTCCGTCTCGATTAAATGGAAAAGCATATTATGAAATATCCCGGAGTTAGCGCAAAGTTTAAATATATACGAGTATACTTAGTCTAGGGTAGGGTTGCACTGTCGCGCTACTCGTACAACAAATTTGGTCTATGTGCAATTTTCAACGAGATTAATTCGCGACCTATTTTGCGAAACATATTCTATTTATCGACATTAGAAATTATTTACCTAATCAGATGATAAATTAAAATGGAAACTGAATATGTTCCTTATACGCCGCGTTTCTCGTTCATTCCGCGATACTTTACTAGGTTATTCGTGATAGTAAAATTTAAAAAACTAATAAATTTTTTCAAACAGGAATTATATATATTTTTTCAATTTGTTTAAAAATGTTGTGTGGTCCTTGGTGTAATTTTTTTTTTATTACTAATTGTACACGTGTCAATTGGACGTAATTATGCAGAAAGCATCCAACTCAAAAAAATATGAAACTGAGAAAAAGGCTTTTGATAATTTGATAATACATAGGTAATACATAATAATAGGTTTCTGCATAACTACGTCAAATTGCACTAGTACATGTATGCATAATACCTAAAAGGTATTATGTACAGCACCCTTGAGACGATTATTCACAAAAACGGCGCTATACAAATTACCCAAATATTATTAATATTAAGGTGGAGGTAGGTACCCGCCTAGCAACAAAATCATAATTTAAACCGTTGTTCTTGATAAACATGACGTTCTAAATATGTTTACAAGAATTGATTAAGCGCCAAGTTTTTACAGCATGGGCAATTAACTCTAATTACTAGCTTTGACCACGCCATTCGAACAAAGATTGTCAATATTTTAAACTATGTACTTGCAAACATTCATGAATCAGAATTATCATTAGAATGTCTGCTTCTAAATACTCGAATGAAATAATTGGATAGTAAAAATAGGTCGTTCCACGATTGCAAACTACTGTAAAACACATCCATGTGCCTACTCAACTTTTAATCTATCTTTGTATCTATATTTATCTTACTCTTTTTTTATCTTTACTCTTTCCTTTATTATTTCTAATTTTGAAACTGTTAATTCCTGGTGGAATTCCATTTTAATGATTTAATAAAACAATACTATTTACGGCTTATATACTATATATAATTAAAGTAAAATCATTGTTTACTACCCCTGACATCCCCAAAAATAGTATATAAGCCGTAGGTTAACAACAACATGTACTAGTCTGAAGATGGCCGTCATAGGCTGAAACCGGTCCAGTCATAAAATAAAAGTGGAATAAAGTTATATATTTGTTTTATTAAATCTTTCCTTTATTATAAAACACTCAATACATCTTTCTAAAAAACCTCTAAAATTATATTATAAAACTTGACTTCTAATATTTCCCTATTTATATTACTAGACCCACAAATATTTTAATTTTTTTTTTGTGTAAACCCTACATTAAAATATTTATGTACTATCTTATAACCATATACTATATTATTTATGTAGCACGCTTGTCTCGACACGGTAACTCCTCCCAGTGAGGCAGGCATAGCAAATACCATTGTAATGTTGTTTATCAAGATAAATAAAGAAAAAGTTACCCACACGTATTGTATATTGTATAATACACGTGGGTTGAATGAAAGCTTACAGTTATGTTGTTACAACCACCATTACAGACATTACTGAACTGAACAGTCCAAGTAAATTGGTTTAATTAGAAGTTAGTGCGATCCCTCTAGCCTTGTTAAGAATTACTGTAGTGCCTTCGCGCTGTTGGCGTATTGTCCTCTTAGATATTTTTGTTAATACTCTGTTCTTGAATTACATATTTTATTAAAATTTCTTATGTCGTGTCAAATCATTAATCCCAATTATAGGACCTATTTTATAATTGTTGCCCATTGAAACTCGACAAATATAAATTATAAGCGTCAACACCATCATCATCATAATTTTTTACCCGATTTAGCTCGTTTTGATTGGTGGCCGATAATCCGAAAAATCTGACACTGAAACGTTTATTTATTTTCCTTTTAAATATATGCGTTAAGCTAAACCGAGCAAACTATTATTACATTTAGTAAATATAAGTATTTGCTCCATAAATAATATTTTGAATGCTGCCTGACGCGCAAGATCGTGTTATTGATTAGTCGGGAATATTTTAGAACTAATCAATATGCAAATCTAATTTCAGGACCGTTCCTCAAATTAGATTTTCATTTATTTACACATTTTATAACCCTCCCTAGTGGTGATTGAAAAAATCTAATTTTGTGCTATGATAAACCATTCTGCCATAAAAAAATATAGGTACCTTGTTTTTTTTATAATATTTTTAAAAATTTTAACTAGTATCACATAGTTCTCGAAATACCGTGTAACTTTCTATTCTGAAATATAGTATCAAAAAAACCTTATTCAATTTTTTTAAATGGATACGTCCAGAGATTATTAGATTTTTTAAAACTGAAACAATCGAACATTCTATTTCCCCCTCAATTTGTATTAAGTTTGACGTGTTCGAATTTTAAACTGTCTGTGTGTTACATATTCGAAATCCAATTTTAAAACGTGCTTCGTTTCAAACAGAGGACTATATGATTGATTTCAATGTTTTCATGATTTGTTTTTAAACGACCTTTAAAAAAAGCAATATTAGAGGCGAGTAATATATGCCGATAATTTGATATTTCGTAAGCGTTGTTATATTTAAAAATAAATAGAGAGGATTGTCCCTCAACTTAAACCTGTATTTCTAATGTGGACAATTGGTTTACTCGATAGTTGTTATGATATTTTAATATTTCTACTGTAACTCCATCAAATCCAAGTGCCGATCCACCATTTAAATAATTAATTATTTATTTATTTTTTATCAATTCTTGTTACTTTCAAATTCAGATATATCAGTTTGTTTAATATAATCGTTTCGTATACTGAATAAAATGCAATTAAATTTTATTCAGCGTTGAAAATCCTGAATACGTGTTGGAAATTTCCGAACTCCTTGTCGATTATTGAAGTTGATACTCTTTGTTTGGCACCTACTTCCCTGTATCTATTTGCGTGTTTTGCCAATATCCTTTTGTTGCGCGTACCTACAAGTGTATGAAACTAATAAAGCCACTTATCGCTCCGAAAGTTTATCCATCAAAACTTCTTCGATAATTAAATTCCACCTGAAAATCTATTTCCCTCCCTGATAATTCAAACGTTAGGTAATGTAAACAAGTTTTGATTAAAGGTTAACTTATCTACACATCAAATTGAACATTCTCACGAACTAGAACTTCAGGCATGCTTTGAATTTCATCGAGAACCTCAACTGTTTCCAATGCAAAATATGTAATTATATTTACTTGGAAACATTTGAGATTAGCTCTAGTGGGTACTCTATACCCAACTACTCAAAATACCAACTAACCATAGCCGTATTTAGCATTGCCAACCCTTATATGCATATCATTATATGTGCTACCCTTCGTGAGGCTTTGATTCTGCATTCAGGAACCCATGCATATTCCGCCCTGTAGCTTTTGAAACGCAAATTATTACGAGTCTACGGAATAATCCACTTGTAAATTCGAATGTTGGTGGCCTACCGCCACATAGGTACTCGTAGACGAATATTCATATTTTTTGCTTTTGAGGATATGCTCAGCTCTTGAATTTATACGAGTTTTTTGCAAGTCTGTTATTTTGAAAAGAATTCTTTTATGTAAATTTCAACCGTAGCATTTTTGGTTGAATCGAATACAATTCTGCCACTGAGCTTTTGAAATGTGCATTTCTTAATGGTTTTTTTTCGTGTGGTAAATTCCGAAGGGATTATCCGCACTAGAATCAATAATTTAAAGGACTCATTCTAAAGCTCAACAACAAGTCTGCGAAATGATTTGCTGACTTTTGTACTTCCTCCCTCCTATACATTATTTGTATACGGGTCCATGAAAAAACTACACACATCATCCTCAAATATAATTCTTGGGCCTTAAGGCCTCCTGTGTGGAGTTCATATAAAAATAACCTGCAATACAATACACAATACTTCACACTTTTTCGATATCTCACTTCTATGTTTGATTTCAATAAAAACAATCGCAATATGTTTTGTCTTTTTCCCAAATGCAAAAGAAAAACAATATTGAATATTTTTCTCTTTTCCGTTTGTGTGAAAAGTTTTTCTATCTTATAAAATATTTTTTTGAAGGAGAAAACTCATCTTCGCCCGCCTCGGTTGAACAATTCATCCCTTCAGTGGGGGAGAGAAATCATTAACGCGACTTTTTTGTTTTTCCTTTCCCATCATCTCTTATATTTACCAGTTGTTTGTGTTGTTCCACCCTTACTTGGTTTTTACACGTTTTACAACTGTAGGTTTTTAATCGGGGGAAAATGTAATCATACATTTTTCAACTGACGTGGCACTGTCGTTTTAATAAAAAAAGCATTTCAGTAAAATATTTCTAACCTAAAGAAATTCATTTACAGTCCGTGTTTTATTAATAACTACCCGTACTACCCATCTGCGTCTGAGTTTCTAAACATTTTTTCGAAATTTCTTCTCTTATTGAGCATTCAAAAGTATTGAACAAACAATGTGGTGTCCTGTCTTATTTTTTTAACAGTTAAATGGATCTTTATAAACTCTATAGCTCAAGATGGAAATGACAATTCGAGCTAAAACAGTTGTGTTCACCTATAAATTCAAGACAGATAAATATTTGCATATTTCATGGTGCCATAGCTCACCGTTCGAGAGTTTTTTTTTCTTATTTTGATATCACATCCATTTCCGAAAAAAAGTCAAATGTTAAATCCAATCCCGTGGTTAAATAATGTGTTTTTAGTCTTTTGTTAAACATCTGTTTTTTTTCTCCACAGGAAACCTGAAAATGAAGCCTTACATCAGCAGCGAACCAGAATTCGCCTCCGTCCAGCTCAGCGGATTTGAAGAGTTTATAGTCCTGGCCTGCGACGGTCTGTGGGACTTCGTCTCTGAAGATGAGGTGGCGCTGGAGGTCTACAAGGCCATCGAGAAGCATCCAGGTTAGTAACTTATATGTTAGATTATCGATTTCAAAGGCCAACGGATATTTAGTTTTGTACAATGATACGAGATGATGAATGTTTACCATCAAATTAGCGCAGAATGTAGCAAAGTTTGTTGATTAAATCGTTTTTTTACTAAATCGAAATCAATGAATCAGTCAGTTTCGAGAAATGAGGTATCGCCTCGTTCTTGATTGTTCGTAATTGTAATACATATAGTAAAAAAATATATACACATTTCCTCTAGTTTTTCATTTGAAAAGAAAACCTCCATAAAATCGTTTTTTTCTATTCTTTTCGCTTTACTTTACTTGGTGACTTTCACTTTAATAGTGATTTTTACCCTGTATCTTCCTTTTTTAGTATGATATTGATTATTACATTCATTATTTTTACTTTTATGTTTATCAATTATTTCCTTTTTTAATTTCTACTGTATTTAAACAATGCCAATATAAAGTAACCTCTGCATGTAATGTAACCCGGAGTAAAACCATTATTATTATATCGAAAGCCTTAATTTATGTTTATGTATCCTTTAAAACATAGTGAAGATACCAAACTTTATACCATGATCTCAGTTTGACATATTTTGATATACGGTACGTAGTGCAGTTCCGGGTGTGCGAATTAAAAACTGATGTCACTCAGGAAGGCACGTGAAATGGGAAACGTACACCAAAGGATTTTAATTAAAAATCAATTGGTAAAAGTCATATTTGAGTTCCAAACGAACTGATAATGTAATCTACATTTCAATGAGTTAACATCAAGGAAAAATGAAAGCATTCCATTTAAATGGCCCGTGACTCGTCGCCATGTCAGTATTACATTTAAAAATTAGGATAATTATTAATTATAAATTCAAAAAAGGAGTTGTGTATTACTCCTGAACAAAATCTCTTCCGGTATCAACATATTCTACTTTAGTGAGGAGAGATTCAAAAAGAAGAAATCCAATTGATTCTTGAAAGAATCTCTCATTGCCGTAATCTTCAACCCTGCTTGAAGTTTTAAAATGTTTTTCTTGTAATTCTATATCTTAATTTTTAATTATTTTGCAAATATTATATCTAATTTCTTATATGTACTATATTAATAACAGTTTTTCATCCATAAGAAATTCATTAATTTTTTATTTATTTATTTTATGTTTTCTTTTGCCCTCTGTAAATTCCGTTATGAATAAAAACTGTTTATAGAGATGCTATTAAAGTTAATAAAATTTATCGAAAAATCCCGTTTCAGAAATATATTTCCTTATCGATTTTCTTATAAAACATTAGGTACGTCTCGAGCAATAAATAAAGCAGGAAATCTCAGGTCGACATTGTGGAAATCCAAATGTTGAATTGAATTCTTGTCGCCACCACCAATCAAGATGTCAGCCGCTCCAACCCTTCTCCAGAAATGGATTGGGTCTTAACAACACAGGGCAGGGAAAATACCTGCGAAGGCCTCTGTTATCTTCCACACTGTCGCACATTTTATTAGATTTGTTTTGCATTCCCGCATATACGGAACGCTTCAACGGAAAGGTTTCCATGCAAAAAAATACTGTAATATTTTATTGGAGCAAAATGGCTTTGAACACTCCTTTTGGGATAATCAAAATGATGATAACATACAAGCGGATTACCTAACCCGTCATTTTGGGAGGCTAGGACGCAAACCCTTTTTTGCCCTTTCCGCATCCAAGCAAACCTATTTATTTATGAATTGTTTTTTCGTATCACAATAAAATTGTTATATTACGTTTCCTGACAAAAAGCAATATATACTTCCTTCCACCCAATGGGTACCTACTAACTATGTAGTTCACGCTCCCCCTTTTACCTGAAAAACTGCCACGTGCAATGTAATGTGCATGCATGTGTATGTAGGTACCTCTGTATGGTATGTATGTCCATACGATATCTCCGCATGGACTATGGACATGCACATCGTGCGCATTACCGTACACCCACCACGTGCGATGTTGACAAACATCTCTCCCCGCAAATTCGCCTGGATCTTCCAGTCGATCGCGCTCATCCTGGCCCACACCTACACACTTACTGCTGAGAGTTCCGTTGCCTCTCTTTCTGCTACATGCCACGTTGTTGAGATAGAGGGAGAGGCTGCAATGGAGCTATCGGGGTACGTGCGGCCAAGTTCCTCTCCCGTCATTCGAGCTTCATCTCGCTGTGTTTTCGCACTCCCTCCCGTCTGTCTCCTCTCGCCGCGCCCGCGCCGCCGCCATCCTCGACGGTTCCTGCTCAAACACCGCGCAGCGATTATATCGACGGCGGAATATGCTGCGGCCGCGTGCTACACTACCAGTACCTACCTACAAGAAAATATAACAGGAGACCGATGGAAGGTTTCTACGGAAACTTTTGTGTTTTGGGGTAAATTTCGTTATTTCGAGGCTTTGTAACTGTTGGGTACATTGAGGAAAACTAGTGGAAACTAAATAATATTTTTAATAATTGATAATTAATAAAAATATTTTTAGTGATACAAAAATGGTTTAAAAAAAAAATCTGCGTTGTAAGTATTTTTACACTTCAAAATAATTATTTAACTAAATAAGTAGTATCACAAGGGTGGGCAGAAGGATATACTGCCACACAAATTTGTCTTGGCACATACTCCTTGATTGATATTCATACCTTATCAATAAGTTTTCTTGCTGAACAATATCGGCACTGAGCGGAACCGGACGTTGGTGTGAATCAGCCTTAAAGCTGTCAATTAATTACATTGTAAAATTTTCATTAATTTTGACGGAATTTATTTTGTTTAATTTCTTGGGGCATACACATCATAACCTCAACGGTCAATAATTAAATAAAATTAAAACCTTATACTGCAAGCACGCCCCTGCAAGTTAAACTATGTTTAGTGAAACTTTTAGTAAGGCGTTAATATTGTTGGTTACGTAGAAAACTGTACTAATAATAATACTTGTAATTTTTTATATCGATAATTCTGTCAAATATTACCCCGGGTGCTCGTTACAAAGCTTAAATAAACTACCCGAAAAAAAATCAGCTTACTTAAAATGTGGCTGATTTGTTTCGTTTAAGCAACCTTCGCGGGGGTATCTTCATATTTTAATAAAATGTATTATCTTTTCAAGTTCAAAAATAATTAATTAAAACCCTATGCGAAGACATCTTCAGAATAGGGTGGTTTTCTGCATAAAAATATTACAATGTGACCATCTAGGAATTAGGCCCATGCTTTAATGTTAACTTGTATGCGCTGCGTCCTGTTACTACGTACACCAGTTTTCCATCACGGTATACCACGTCTGCTCCGTGGGGGCGGCCTTTGTGCCAATGCACCGGGAAGCAATTTTGTCTTGATATTCGCAGTTCTAGGCGGAATAACGCTCTGGGCTCGTCCCGATACAGTGAGATGGCCGCCATGAGCGTGCTCAGCCACCTAATATGCGGGAGATAGAATTCACCATGCTCGAATGTACTTTCAGTATCGCCCTGGAGAGAGAATACGACTGTCATAGTATATTTGCACCGCATTCCAGAGTGAAGGATGATCTCGAAATAGCTCCGTTGAGAGACCACCATTCAGAATCGAAATGTTGCTTAAAATCACTTAACTATTTTCAGTAACCGGATATGAATAGCCAGATACGTTCTAAACTTCGTCACCATTTCCTTCCGCTTCACAATATTTTCCAATTTATTATTGGAAGTGCTACTGACCTACCTTTTGGTTCAAGGCAAGGGTAGGCGCTAGGTACCCTGTTATCGTGTGGTGTCACATAAAAACACCCTTAAAATAATATTAACTGATCTATTATTCTCTAGTGGTTCTGAAAATATTTTCAATATAGCCACTATGTGACTTATGCTTTGAATTCATAATTAACATATCTGGTGCATATGAATGAAAGATAAAATATATTAAAATTAACAAATACCTATAACTTGTTATTTAAGTCCGAAAAAGTTTGTATTGAGAGAAAAAATATTCTTTCTACTTTGTTGTGTATAATCAGAAAGGATTCTGTTTTTAAACCGATTTCACTCTGGATATTGACAATCAGGTAAGATCGCGTTTAAACTGAAAACTTTGCTATTGCACCTTCATTGGAATATTTCGTCTATTTCACATTGTTATATTTCCCTTGTAATTTACAAATGGTTTTATAAATATATATTTTTTTAGGTTTTTTAATTTTATTTAAACAATAATTATTATTATTTTAATTTTTTTTTAAATCAATTTTTAGTTAAAAGCTCTGCAATGTAATTATTTTTACGCGTGACAGCTGTTTCGCCTTCTGAGGGCATTATCAAACTGTGACAGTTTAATAATGCCCTTTTTTAATAACTTTTAACTAAAAATTGTTTAAAAAAAAATTAAGATAATAATAATTATTGTTTAAATAAAATTAAAAAACCTAAAAATTAAAATGGAGTTCTACAAAATAAACTTTAAAACCATTAAAAAAAAAGGTTTTATAAATCTTTACCAAACGAGTTTATCACTAATTGAGAATGGCTAAGCTTTTACATTGTTTAGGTTTGATCCCTTTGCTACGGTCACAATTTATGAATGCAATTATCTTTGATCTTGTATCAACAGAACTCTCCCCGCCACGATAGTAAAAATTCCCCTCAGTTTCACCCAAATGAAGAATAATGTAAAAGTGTTCTCTTTAAATATTTATTCCACCAAATGGAATGCCATTTTCTTTCTCGATCCCCTCAAAGCGTTTACCGATAATTCACGTGTATTTTTTCCATTACAAATAATATTTATTATTGTAGTACACTTATAAGTTTTTTTATACCTAACCTAGTGATAACATCTTTTCAGGGCCAAATATTAACTTCGTAACACCTTTAGAGAACAAAGAATTTAGGTAATATGCAAATCAGCTATCTTTATATAACCCATTTAAAAGTCACGCGACTACAAGGGAAATAAGCTTGGTTTGCACTAAATTTAAGTCATATGTGACGAGATGCTTTTCCTTGACAATAAAAATATTTTAAAAAAACAATGACATTATTTCATAAAATCAATTCGGCGTTGTGCACCATTTCACTCGAACTCAAAATATGATTTTACTTACCATGCAAACGCTCTAACAATCAAGCTACGAATCCAAACTGATTTTCATCAAATTTACGTAAAAATTGCATTTTACATAAAAATAAAACAGTGCTTTAATTTTCCGCTGATCACTTTTTTTTATTTTGCATGAACGACTTGAAGGGTTATGCCACTTTTCTCGAGAGAAAAATATTAAAATTATCGTTTCATTTTAATATAATCTGTATTTGTGTTAAGTCAATGCTTTTGTAAGTTTGAAGTAGATTATTTTATCTGCCTGTTTTGCTTCGAAGAAAGTCCGCATGGGAATGTGTTCAGACTGTGTTTATTTCCGTGATTATTTCCGATTGGCCATATCCATTAACTAAGAGGACTGACTGAGCGACGTAATAACCCCCGGGGTTCGGATATTGCGCCAATGGAACTCTATTTTGGTTCTGATGACTTCCACCTGTGCATTACTTGGCAGGTACGCAACACGTCCACATACATATTATGTTTTCATTTGAGGAAGATGTTTACTTGTGCATAAAAGTAATAACTCGTATGTCTGCTTTTGGCGAATAAACTGAGCGATCGCTGATGTTAAAATTGATTTGTGTCTGGTGTCACCAACACGTTTGCATCGATTAACCGTATTGACCGAGGTCCGTGTGGGTTTTGCGGGTAAAAAAGCTTTAATTTAAAAAAGTGTGATAAAACACACATTTTCATTATAAGAACAATATTATTTATTTTATATTATTGGAATAATAATTCAAAGTTTTATTTGCAAAAAATAATTGCAGGCTGTTGGAATTGTGCCGGTTAAAAAAATATACTAAATTTGAAATTGTGAACTTTCGCGTGAGGTCTTCGGCTAACGGTATTAAAAAAAAAACATTAGCTTAATTTGGGTTGGAGAAAGCGGCCATAAAGTTTTAGTTAAGTTGATTGTATTGATGTGTTTGTCCTCTGTTAGTTTCAGTACATGCTCTGTCAATTTCTCTGAAAAAATATATGTAGATTTTTATTCTCCAGTAACCCTCGTTTCGCCATCAAATACTAAAATGAGCCACCAGGAGCAATCTAAAACTCTCTCGATTTTCCTTCCCTTCAATTATTCTTCGTAATCCTCCCTTTAATAATGTTAACCTAACGTTTTTCTCCGCCTTTTCGTCAAGTTTTCTTTACAATTTGTCGCCTTCTTCATCCCTCGGAGTTTAATTAAGACACGAAGTACAGCCTTCCGACTAAATATGCCTGCAGTGTACACTGTAGGTGCAGTACATCTAGATAGTGTAGTCTGGGATTATTCTCCCCCAGAGCCAGGCTCCCTGCTCTCCTTGCAAAGACTCCCAAACTTATTTGGATCACCCTTTTCAAAGATATTTGTGTTCGGTGGCAGAAGCTCCCTCCTCCAGGAAACTCTTCCAACTCTAAACTCTTTCTAAGAAATGGAAAAGAACTGTCGGCTCTGGATGGGGTGGTGACACCAATAGTTTGCTAGATTGGAGACATTTGAGGTAAACAGAAGGCTCACGAAGAAGAAGAAAGAAAACACTTAAACAATGTTTTTATTAGTAAAACTGCTTGGATTTTCAACTTTGAACTCCGGTGAAAAATATTTAGAATTCCATAGAAAATTTTCAGATACATTATTTGTAAGATTGCTTTTATTAGAATACTAGAAAGTAACGTTTAGTGTCATTTTTGAGTGCTCACCCTTAAGTTGATCTTTTCTTGGAAAATGGATCAAATAATCAAACACAAAGTGTCCATAGGTGTGTGTTTTACTATGATTCAGAAATGTACCTATATATCTAAATACATATTGAAAAATATTGTTCAATTGATAAAATTAATTTTAGCCTACAATTTTTTATTCTGCGCCTTATTGCCCTCGCCTCCCCTGTGTTGCCAGCGCCCCCAGAGACATTGCACGATTCGAGAATCGCTGGTTTATTGGATCCAACGTGAACATGTCGGCGCCAGCTAGTGGGTATGTGGTTGTGTGAGAGGGTGGGTGGCTGCAGTGGGGAGAAAGGGGGCGGTAGGCCGGGTGGGTCGCCCTGTGCAAAGTCTGGAGTGGAAATTCTTTTACATGCTTATGGATAAAGAGCATCCACTCTTTTTTTACATTTTAAAATATGCATGTGGTTCGAGTTTGTAATACGTGCATATTTTTTTATCGTTGACGTCGTATCACATTCTACTAGAGTTTTATCTATTACAGTTTTAGTATCGTAAACCAAAGTTACATTGAATGTTACAATGTTATCTTTCGATTTTTGGTATCCTACCGAGGAAATTATGTAAAAGAGACCAAACATACCTGATTTTTTTAAAAAGAAAATTTGTCGAAAAAAAACGGGATAATCAAGTAGATTACGTAATATATAATCAAAATATGGATTAATTTTACAGTTTCACAATTCCTAATTATTTAATCAATATATCATCCACACTGAACACGCACGTTTTATAAGCTTTGGTGATGTATTTTATCTTTTAGTTTCACCCCGTATGTAGTTAACCTAAGGCTAAAGTAACCCGTAAATGCACGCAAACCACACTTGTTTTTATTGCACAATGTGATAAAAATTCTTCCAGAATGTAGTTATAAAGGATTTTTAAAGTATTTCGTAACAAAAAGAGAAATAACTACTAATTTCAACACTTACCAGAATTGCTGGAATAAATCCGTATTGTCAATTGATGGAAGTTTCTAGTCCATAGACATGATTAAATAATAGCACCGCACTTATTCAAGGACGCACCTGTACTAACGAGAGTTTATAATGACCGCTTGCTCAGAAATGATGCACAGTAGATACATCTATCAATTCCAATCATCACTAATGTACCAACATACCTCTACTATGTTTGCATATTAGGCGGAAACTTTTTAAGCGAGATGGGCCAAAGTAACACCCTAAGGGAAAAGTACCCCCGATTTACGGTACTCATTAGTCGGTATGGTAAATATTTTCGAATGTCTTTTTTACATGCAACTGGTAATTACTACCCGGCTTCACCCGAGTCTTAACTTTACCTTTTCTCATTGATCAATTTTAAATACGGTGCCTTGTACTTTATTTTTTAATTATATCTTACCAAAAAGCATTACCTCTGCATGTTTCATTAAAAACTTGTGAATCATGCAATCTGGCGTCATAAAATTTCCACAGCTTTTTTGGTCTTAAATTTGAACGGCCTCCGTGGTTGAGCGGTTAAGACGCTCGACTACGAATCCAGAGGTCGCAAATCTCGGCGTGCACAAAGATATTTAATTTAATTAATATGTCTTATTTCATATTTAATTCATATGAAATAATATACAGTAGTAGATACTCAAAGTATGGCCCTGGCGAAAGGCCACCATTCAGAATCGTAACGTTGCTTGAAATGGCTTTAGCCGCGTTTGGCGACCAGATCTGAATAACCAGATCATCATCATCTCTTTCCCCTCCCCACTTCCTTCAGCCTCACAACATACCGAAATTGGGGATGCCGTAGTCCCACTGGCTCTAGAAAATTGGGAGCAGTTGGGACTCTGGTACGGTATTCACCATAAAAATAAAGGTAATATTTTTTTTTAGCTATCTCCATCTTGAGCTGTGGCTCTTTGAATTATATGATACGGCGTATATTGTTCCATATACTTTCAAGTTCGTTCTCTGGCGAAGCCGTCTATTTAAATTGAAAAAACTGTGTAGTTACCTCTTCGAACTAATGAATTTTACTCATCTTCTAAATCACACACATTTTTAAGCTGTTAATTTATTAGGGTTTCGTACAAATTTCATCATTATAATTAATATCTCTTAAAACATCTCCATTTTCTCCCTGATATTGATAATCCTTCAAATAGTTCCCCTTGCCAGTCTAGGACAACCCTGTGTCCTGGGTCACCTTACCCGTAAATAATATGTCATTGTCCGACCGGGCCTTTGCGCTAATGGACCCCGGCTGGATGGTACTACAAACACGTCATTAGTATTCTGGATGAAATTCAAATCGACTGGGCGATTCCCTCAGCAACAGAGCTATATTTTCATGTCATCTGCGTATTGGTGAAAATACGTGCTCAAGTGTAATACAGTAATGGTAATTCTTTTTTTAAATACCAAATAATGAACTTAAACTAGATCGGTTATTTGTCACATCCCGGAATCTGGTAGGTTCTGACAGGTGGTATAACATACTAGTTGGAAAAATCACGGGATGTAAAAATATTAGTTCCCATTTGAAATATAGAATTATGTCTGCTAAAATATATAGGCAGGTACTACGAGTATATTAGGTGGGTAGGTAGGCATTTGAAATAATTCTCTTTTAATTGTATAATTTTCTGAATACATCCGTCAGTTCCACATTTGAAAAGTTCACACTTGTGCGGAGTAGGTACTCACTCACATATGCAATTATTTATAGTTAATTCTACATTATTTAGCAGATTTTTTTAAAATAAGTTTTTATTATGATATCATGGGCAAATAAAATAGAAAATAATTAACACGTGTAGCAAATCCCATACCTTATAAATTTCTAATTTACTAATTATCACGTTCAAAATTATTTTTATTACATCCAACGCCACATAGTGGCGCTTAAATTACGGAACAATTATAATAAGGTAAAACAAAATATTCTAACACCATAATAATATTATGGTATTGTAAACATATCGATTTTTAGGTTGACGTTTTACTTACTTTTAGTTTTTTTTGTCAGAGGAATCGGAAAATGTAATTAAATCGAATCTTATTTACCATGGAAAATGATTCACGAGGGATAAATACTAATCGTATAAATGTACTGCTATACTGTCGGCTGTATATTTCATCCAAGCATTGGCTTGTGTCTCACCCCTGAACCCTCTTCTATTGTCTCATTCCCTTTGCTAAAATTCTCACTTATTTGCCCGTCTGATGAAGTTTGAACTCTTAATATGTGCACTTCAATCACTTCTTCTACTCTGATGTAAGTGGGTTGTAATCGTTAACATTGGATTGTATTCTATGTAAGTTGTGAATGTAAAATCAGCATTACAAATTGTTTGTGAAATATATTTTTATTCGAGATGCATATTTCTCCCAGTTGAATTTCCATCCCGTCGTTCTCAAGATTACATACATAATTTTTAGTCGCTCCATTGATGATGACATCGAGGCAATATTATAAATCTCTCGCAATTAATTTCCACCCCGTCTCCGCAGCAATGGCGGGGAGATGTAATCTGCGAAACAGCTCGTTACGATGGCGATGGTTGACATTGAGCAAACACAATGCTCACAAGTGCCGGGAAATGTTATAATGGGACTCGTTACGGATAGGGTCGTATTTCCTACGGGGAATCCCAGAGACCAAGTGGCTTTGTTTCAATAAAAGGGAACCTACAGAATACCACCAAATTGCCTTGCGCCAGAGAAATTGGAGCACATCTATGGTTTGTTTGTTTCCTTCGATACTCTAAGCAAAACCCATATACCTACATATATTCGTGTTGACCCTTATCAGTGTGTTGTTGCTTCAGAGTCCTTTGATTAAGAGAAGATGGAAAAGATAATTGATTACATTGTCATGTTTCTGCCACGTTTTCGATCGAAGACCGCTATCAATCTTCCCACCCCTTGCTGCATTTCATTTGATCAAGAACCCATAACATTTAGCTAATTTATTAATTCTGAATTATTGGATTTCATTATATGCTTTACAAACTAGTTTCACATTCCGATTATTTTCTCACTGATCAATTTAAAAATATGGCGTCTTGTCTTATTTCTTGACATCGGATATACCTCTAAGCTAAGCTCATAATCAACATTATTTTACGAGCTCAAATAGTTTCTTTGACATTGTAATTATTCCTCTTATAAAAAACTTCAGGTCACCAGAATTCACGGCTCGAAAGTTTTTTTTGACAATCAAATTTCTGCTTTATAGTTGAGATGAAAACTCTCAACTACAAATTTCCATTAAATATAATAGCCAATTTGTTTGTATGGATATACGCATTGTCTGCGTTTCACGGTGACCTTATCATTTCTCTTTCCATTCGTCTGCCACTAAATGAGTTATTGGTGTATGTTTTTTTTTACTGAATAGGGGAGTGCAATGTGACATTGCAAAATCTCTACACATATAGAGATGCAAAATGTGCAAACAAATCTCGCGAAGTAATCTATTCACAATTTAAAAATAAATAAAATCAGTAATTTCTAATGAGGATCTAAAAAACATACGATGGTACTTTTTTATCACGGTTTTGCAATTCATTGTTTATGGTGTAGATTGATTTTTTCATCTTATCTTTTAACTCAGTAGAGTAGACACCTCCAAAACTATTTATATTTACACAAATAGATAAGTTATTGATATAGTCTATAATTATTAAACGTTTGACGATTTTTTGTAGTTAACCTAAAAGTAATGAACTAACTTATTTTATTTGCTTGTTCATGTTTTTTATTCACGTATGTACAGTGTTATGAATACATAATCGTGTTAATTATCGGACACTTTCACTAGTAATAAAATTTTCATTTGGTTTTAAAGTATGCATAGATTTTTTCTTTAAAAAAATACTTCTTGTAGGTAATTTTACACTTTAATATCTGCACAGTGAAATCATTTAAGCACGTTATGGGTAAATAACCCCGCTAAAGTATTTTTTTGTTTAATCTTATTGAGAGTTAAGCTTTGTGCCCACAGTTGTACACATTTTCAACATCATATAAAAACAACATGTGAATAATAAGTCATTTTGGAAAAAGTTTAGTATATTTAGGTAGGTACGCGATTAAAACGTCAGAGAAGAATAGAATTTTTTCAATAATCTTAGTTTATAGAATATCTCTTTGTGTGCCACACCAAAAGGTCTCTAAGGGTGAACTATGGCGTTGTGAAATTTACACAACTTTTTCTGTATGGAGTCAACGCAATTATTTGTAACTCGTTGTAGGATATCCAACATGAGCTATGGAGCTTTGAATTGTTCAATAAACTCAGAAATATAACATCCATCGACACCATTTTATTTGTTTCGTATATTGCAATTATTCAATAAGATAAATAAGGGTTAAAACCGGGTAAAAACTAATACTCTTATTTTTAAGTAATCTAAGTTAACACGATTAAATTATCATAGAATCAAAGATTTTCGTAATTAAAAAAACATATTTCATAAAAGTTTCCCTAATTAGGTTATCTGTTGATTCTGTCCCGGCTCAAGAGTCCGCATACAATAAGGGATGCACCCCTCCTATTGAAAGATGAATCTTATTTTATGAAGACAAATATTATATTATCAGGGGTGCAGTCAAGTGATGTTACCGCGCGGGAAAGACACTATAATAATCGTTAGAGGCTGGCCCCAAAAAACAGGGTTGGTTCGAAGGCGGGACCGTATCTATATTACGATGATGTAATGTACGGAATTATGTTGTAACATTGCATGTTACGTTTTTATTTCATTTTGCTCTACTTAAGAATAATAATTCCTCGCATTTATAAATATAAATCTTCGGTTCAAAGGCTCTTAAGCCGGGTTGTTTCTTCCTAAAAACGAGGTTAAGCCAATTTAATGATTTTACAAAACTTCGTATTTCAAATATTCCAATCCGTTAAAAAAAACTTAAAATTATCGAATAGCGTTAAAAAATGTAAGTATGACAAATATCATTTTGTTATTACATATTAGTTGCATTTTCTTATTTTAAGGTTAACAGCTCTATCCAGTAAATTCTAAGATGTGATGCAGATATTATACTAATTAAGGTTTCCAGACAAAATAGTAATATAAGGAAAAATACCTTTTGAAGATCAAAAATATAATTTCAATAAGATTTTTTCTAAAAGTATATACATAATATCTATATGATTGAATTGAGGTACGTAACGAGTTTTTCCTTTGAAGTATCAATGATAGAGTAGTTTTAATGGAAAAAAATATAATATTAATATATATTTTTGAAATTGTATTATGAACATTTATCAAAAAAAAAAAAACAATGACTAAATATTAGCATGGTGTATGAAATGCAATAAATATTATTAAACTTGGTACACTAAAAACTTCACATATACGAGTATAACGTTTTATCATTCGCCCCATCAACTCTAGAATATATTATTGATTACGTAAACTCGGAATGCTGAGTGCATTGAACTTGAGTACACTTTTCCTGACCACATAATAGCTGCTTCATAGGCAGGTACCCACATTTTTTATTTCACATTTTTGCGTTCATTTCGCTTTGAAATAATTAATGTTTTCTCTCGGATCTCAGTGAAGCGGCATCAAGATGCAAATTATTATTTTAACAAGAATTTATAAATTACAGCAATACAAAATATACATACTTTTTCGTTTTCGTGATTTCATTTATGCTAAATATTTTAATTGTCTTGTAAAAATATTCACGAGTCGTATCATACAACATATGTTTGTATTTCCATTGTTTTCACATTTAAATCATCAAATATGGTTTATCACCATTTCCATACGACCGCTGTTCTCACTTAAAGCATCACGTCAGGAGTACTCTTCTTTTCATTGCTATTGCTTCTATCGACTTTCGTACTTACTATAACCTTTTTAAATAAACAAATTACAAAAACTAATCAAGTATACATATTTTCCCATAAAACGACAAATGATTCTCGTGTTTTTAAAGCCATTTAAACAAGATGATATGTCGGAAAATTAGTTTTTTTTTCTAGTCCATATTTAATTTCTTAACAAACAATAAACACAAACTTACAAATCGGGAAATTCAAGACGTTATCGATAAAAGCGACATTGACATGTAATTTTTGTCCATAGCGTTTTTACCTTAGAAATCTAAAACACTGAACCTATACTCAATTAATCGGAAATGGTGATTTTCTGCAAATTATTTCTCAGTTGTGTGCTATTTTACCACGTGGTGTTCAGAATAAGTCTAGTATCTTCATATCCCATCCCTACACTGCCACGCGTACCATTTTGTCCCGAGCTTCCCTTCGGTGTCGAGACATTTCCCCCAGGCGCAAGGGTTGCACCCTCCCCTAACTTGCCCGGGCTGTTCCGAGGCCAGCTGAGTCAGTTATTTCCAGCAAATCGATATGTTAATTTTATTTCGACAAGACTGTGACGATCCTTATCGAAAGTATATCTGTGGGTTCCTCATTTCTCAATCAGTCTCGCCGCACTACATTTGATCGCCCTTCTTGCATTATATACTCGTATACAGAACAACATGTCGAGAACTAACGCTCTTACCGATTCTATGCTGTTTTGAGCTGAAAGCTTCGTAATATCAGACACATACATAACTGCATTGAATTGTTGAAATACCTTCAACTAAAGTGTATGCATTAGGTTTATATTTACATTTTGTATTTTTATACTCGTATTGGGGTACATTAAAAAAAAGAACATCTTGTCCCCTCTTGCGTCTTACGTTAACTAGTATTTGCAAATCTGAGAACTACTTTATAATAGCCAAGTTTGATGAACTTTTTTGTTGTTGTCAATTGAATTTAATTATTTTGCCTAAATATAGTTTTGTTTGTAAAATTTGTTATAAATTCACGATAAAAATATCTTAACTATTTGACTCCTCGATAACTTAATAAGTTAATTCCTCGACAGTAAAAGATAACTTGACGTTGATTTATATATTTATGATAGATAGCAACCCAAATCAGTTTGACAGATAGGTAACCAAAATGTTAGCTGTGGCATGAAGCGTTGTATATCCAAATACTAATGGCAAAATGCACCATTTGGTTGGAGTTAGAGATAATAATATCAAACCTTTTCTTTCCGGATAAAATCGACCCACCCTAACTAACGCCTTTGTCTAGTAGGATATAAAATGTATGGTTTAATGCCTTAGCTTGGTTCTTGTTTGTGCTATACCTATAAATAACATTATTTACAATGATAACGGGAAGGTAACATCTTAACTATAAGATTCTGTGTAATAATACTATTACCGTGATTACGTATTACGCACTATGATTATACTATTACACACTATACTTATCCACTTGACACCCTTTGCTCTTATAAAATTTGATTTCATTATTTTTCAAAATACACGCTGTCCATTAAAACTGTATTTTATATTACTTAGAAAGTGTATGGACCCATTAATAACATTGTTTACGATACTTTTACTCTATTAATTTTATTTGCAATAGTCTACTTCTCGAAGTAGAAACATGATAAATTTGTCCATCTTGAAAGATACTTTGAATATTTTTTGCATGCTGTCTACTGCACATCTGTACCGATTTAAACTAGATCGTATTAATTATAGTTCCAATGATTTATCTTGTTTGGTGAGAAATAGAATTTTTCGTTATTAAATATACAAAATCTTGTATATTTGTTTTGTAAGCATAGTGCTATTTTGTGTTTTTAACGTCACGTTTGTAGCTCGTATGATAATCTATTTAAATTCGAATTCAATCTCAATGATTATGTTAACAGTTCTTAACAATCCCAGCACTTTCTTATTTTTAATTAGCCACTTTAGAGCGCCTCGAGATTATAATTAAGTTTGACAAATTTGTTTTACATTTTACTTTTTTGCCAAAGGATGGTAACATCAATTTAATAAGCAATAATTAAGAATAATTCTCTTTTGTAATGTGATGAGTTTTAACACTTTTGCTGAATAAATGTATAACAAACGTAAATAAAACATTAAAATCAATTTTATATTGTAAAATTAAATGGCGGTACAATTAGTTTTTTTTTTAATTACGGATAAACGCATTTTGAGACAATCTTCATTTTGAGACAAACTTTCTTATTTCATACTGATTGCATTCGGAATCATTGATTTACATTTTGATATATATATTCTTATTGCTTTGTATTAAATTCTTCACTCTTATAAAATCGTACGAAATATTTTTTTATGGTCAACATTGGCATTCGATTTACTCGTACGCATGTAGTTTGGGCTTGCGTTCCAATGACTTCTGGTATTTAGCAAATGGCTTTTCATTGACCGACAAGAATAAATATTATCGCAATATCACGGCCACCATTCCAACGGTCCACCAATAGGTAGCTGGCTAAAAGATCTGTTGTTTACACGGCGACCAGAATTGTATTTAACAATCTAAAACTCATGGAATAGAATCAACAACTATTCCATTAAAAAATCATCTCAATATTCACAGAATCATATTATAAACATTCTCCCAGAATGCTAGAATCTTTTTTCACGTGAATATCTTAAATTAAGTGATAAAATTTGCTTCTCAAACTCAAACGTCATTCTTTTTGGAAAAGCATTCCAGGAAGAAGAAACACAGTTTAAACCCATGTAACATTAAATTTCAATCTATGTACGTAGGTAACTAATTAATTTTGACTGGCGTTTTGATTAAAAAGCTATATTTTAATAACTATAGACAATGAAAGGTGTAGTGTTTTTCAATGTTTTTCTGCCATACTCAATTTGTAGACTAAATTGTTTGTGTACTTAAGAGTCAGCACTCAAAAATACACACTTCATAAATTATAATACAAGCAATACTACTAATGATTTATCTGCTCATTCTATACGGGTTGTTAGGAAAAATTCTAAGGTTTCCAGTGAACAAAATTCTAATCTTTTAAAGTCTGAATGTGAAATACACACTAAATTTTAGGTAAAACGTTCGAAAATGCCTTCGCTGGTTTTCAAACTGCATCTATTACAGATATTTAAGTAGATTTTTCAAAGAATTAAAAAAAATACAGTTTATGAATGTTATTCACGCACTTTCCTAACTACCAGAATAGAATTTATAAATACATCATTTAGTGGTTTTGCTTGTATTAGAATCCTACAAAGTGCTATTTTTGAGTGCTGAGGCTTAAAATTGTTAAAATAAATTTAAAACCTCTATTTAAATTAGAGGCAAAAGATATAGCGTTTTTAATGTGGCTTAAGTCATAATTTTAATATAAACTTAATTGAAAAAGCTCGACTCAAATATGAACAGTCAGCAGAAGTGAAACATCATAATTTGGACGGGAAGTGAAATGAGTTATTGTGGAATTATAACTGAATGTCTATCATTATTGATTTCTACTGGCGCTTCGAGTCAAGACTGACCGCCTTCGGGAGAGACTCGTACTAATCAAAGATATCAATCGATAGAGGTGTTTTATGGGCGTGTCCGCATGCCCGAAGTAAGCTATTTTTTTCCTTATTTCAAATGTAATTGATCAAACGTTTTCAAATACCGAAATTCTTCCTCGGACAAAGGAGTCGAAAGGTCTTATATAAATTCGCGACAGCCGTTTTCTTTTAAATCGATACAGATCACACTTCTATGTATTTTCTGATCAGTGCTCTAATTGCTTGTTCTGCAACAGTTGCTTGCACCTCGTTCCTTTTTTGCTCTAATCAAAGAGGTATGGGCATGAATTTGCATGTAAATGGCATGAGGCTTCGTGGCCTATATTTACAGTGTCTCTTCGCAGAATTACGAGCGCGATTTGTACGCCAGGCGGGTGGCTGAACGTGCATTATTGTACTGACATGACAATAAACTAAGAGCAAAGCGTGTGCAGCAAGCCGATCAATAATACCGTTCTTACTTTGCTGCAGTCAAGGCTCCAAGGACCAAGGACCAAGGTAGCATGCGATGGAGGTTTTTTTATTTTAACACCCATTTTGTTTACATTGCTTATTTTCTAATTTCTCGGTAAATACAACAGGTTTAAGATAAATTTATTTTATAAAATAAGGTAAAATCTGTTGATTTTTCTGAAGATCGGACGGTGAGCTCTGACGTCATGAAATTTGCACAGATTTTCTGTTTGGAATTTCAAGTTCAAAAAAACTTTCGGCTCGCAACGTCATTTTCATCATAAGCTATGGAGCTTTGAGATATCAATTTAACTGTAAAAAAATATTATCAGACGTGTTTTAGGAATTTATAGGTCAACGCAACGATTGTTTAACTAGCTATGTCATTTTCACAATCAAATGATTGTTGGAAAGCAGTCATATTCATTCGTATTCCGAATAATAGGCCGCAACGCTCCTGAAATGTGTTATAATATGGTCTATTCATCCCACCCCATACTGATCCACTTTGCATTGTCCCAATAAAACACGCCTCACACCCCACCCGCCCCGGGGGTGCCGGCTGTACTGGGGTCGCACAGGCCTGAGGAGGTATTTCTAAAAATATACAACTGTATGACCCCGCCGCTGAGTGCTCCGTTGTACCCGCCTCACAATGTTGCCTTAAAGTTAAGAAAACCATTTTTATCAAAAACCATTTTTTTATCACTAAATAATATTTTTATTAATTATTAAAAATATTATTTAGTGATAAAAAAATGGTTTAAAAAAAAAAAATCTGCGTTGTAAGTATTTTTCAACTTCAAAATAATTATTTAACTAAATAAGTAGTTAAATATCACAAGGGTGGGCAGAAGGATATACTGCCATACAACTTTGTCTTGGCACATACTACTTGATTGATATTCATACCATATCAATAAGCTCTCTTGCGGAACAATATCGGCACTGAGCGGATCCGAACCTTGGTGTGAATCAGCCTTAAGTTGTGTTGTCAGCTTGACTGAAAATAATTTTCCCATAAAAAGAATTTATAATTTTTGATTCGTTACAGTATTTGAATTCATGTTTATATTTTGACGGAGTGCAATGAGCAAATTTATGTGTTTTAATGTTTTTAGTATAAGTAATAAAACTCTAAATAAAAATATTAAATTCAGGTACTATTTTAGTTAAATGATGCCACCGGTATCCCCAATATCAACGGTGAGGACGTCACCGACTGCAAAGTTAAGCATGTTAAGCTGTATACCGACTATACTGCGCTTGAAGTAACAATGTATGGAGAGAGAGCTAATTATTTTTACCCAACCTATACAAACTTGCGATAAATCACTCTCTCCGGGTTTTTACGTCGTACACCATGAGAGAGAAAGAGACAAACAAATAAAATACACAGCTTCTATGTACTGTCGCGATGATCTTGGGCTCCTGGGTCACCGCGGGACTCAACCCACATTTT
This sequence comes from Drusus annulatus, assembly GCA_022651775.1. NCBI lineage: Eukaryota > Metazoa > Arthropoda > Insecta > Trichoptera > Limnephilidae > Drusus > Drusus annulatus. The sequence goes on along the minus strand of JAGWCC010000029.1, from coordinate 3,713,669 downwards.
TTATTATGCCACTAAACTTGACACAACTAAACGGTTTTTTAGATTATATGCCATATTTTTGTTGAAAACAATACTGTGAAAAGGTGGTTATACGAATAAACAAAAACAGTATGTCGATATGTGCTATGAATGGATGTGTAAAGACCCTAGCCTTAGTCTTAGCCACGCTAAGGTCCGCCAGAGTCCGGTAAAAATCATCAAAAACTGACTACACTGCCTTGGATAGATACCACTCTATATACTCTAAGATACTGCGTCTAGGAGAACAGGCGGTAAGAGGAGGTATTCGATTCCAACAATGGAATCATTCATTTAATCGAGTGACATTCGGATCGACGCCTTCGGATTATTCCATACCAGCGGGCTTGAATTATACAGATTATGAAGGGATTCCGACCACACAATAGAGCCGTGGGAATAAAACTGTTTCTTATGCATTTATTGTATTTCAATCAAATCGGTGTATAATTCCAATGTGAATAACCTGTAAGAATTATATTAACTCTTTACATTGCTTAGTGAGAAATATAATGACGTAGGTAATTTGTTTCCGTTTAAGAAGAAATTAACTTTAGCTATTTTTAGGTGATCATTTTGTGTTGAACTTTATCAGGCTTTCTTTTAACTTTAAGACAGTGCTTTGCGAAATCATGTTTTTTGGTTTGAAAGTTTGATCTCCTAGAAAATGAAAAATAGATGCAAGAATTAAATAATGGTGGTAGAACACAACTTGACCTGAGTTTAATGCAACATTTTTTTTAGCAAGTCTTTTTACAAGTCTAAAAAAATAAAGTATCAGGACTGTAAATATATTCAACATTTTCAAATCTCCTACTCACGATTCTTTTTCCTGATTAGTTATTATTGTAATATAGATTGTGGCAAAATAAGTTCTATGAAACTAAAATAATGTAATTTTTTTAGATGAGCTTCACAAAATAAACTAATACTTGATTTTTGGTGACGTCGTTGTTTGCCTAAGTCGAAAGCCGGCTTCAAGTGGCAATTTCAACCTAACAGCCACCAGCGCAAGGAGTGCGATTTCGTTCTGATTCCAAGGACTTTTGCGAAGTGGATCATTTAAAGCAGCAAAATCTCTCGGAATGGTGAGCTCTGTCGTCATTAAAATTTTCAAATCATTTTCATATATAATTTCTAATTCAACGCAACTTTTTTTCAGTTCGCGGCGTCATTTCCGTAATGAACTATGAAGCTTTGTCAACTCTCAAAAATATTGATTAGATTCCTTCTATTGTTTGTTCCATATGTTTCAATCCGTCTCTCCGGCGAAACCGTGTAGTAAAGGTAGTTTTAAGTAATAAAAGTCGCCTAAGAATATTGTCTCCCGTTGAATTTTATTGATTTATTCCACTTCTCTACTTGGTTAACAATATAATTTGCTGTCGTTGGAAGATCGAAGAATCTCTGCTGATGTACTATTTCTGCAGAAAATTGCTAGATCCACCGTAGATTGCCCGGAACTCCTTCAACGGATCCAATTACGAGTTCCCAATAGACTAACCAGATCTGACCAATTTCTTAGTCTCCCTCGATGCAACACTAATTCTAAAAAACTCTTTCTATCGGGCCTCACACACTTTTAACACACACTACTCACAATTTGACATTTTTAACTCTGCACCTCACTCTATAAAATCACACCGACGATCTCACGAGCCTTTATAACTACAGATAACTACTCATTCCACAGTACCACTAATTCTTTTAACTTTAACTCTATTTCTTTAAATATATATATTTAAAAAATAAACAAAAAACTTTTAAATCACACATATCATTCATTATACATATTTACTACATCTAGATCGATCCCCCCTCATGTCCTTCCTTTTCCTCAACCCTTTAAACATACTGATATGAAAATTTTAAAAATTATGTTTTTTATTTTTTTTTATTTGATTTGTATTTCTTTTTTAAATTATATCTTAATTTCTTGTTTAATTTTTAAAATTAGATTCATTACAGTATCAGTTCACCTGTATATACAAACACTTAAGTGGAAACCTATAAATGGTCAAATTAATACTACTTATATAATATTTTACCTAGTATGTATGAAACTGTTGGTCTCCCAAACAAATAAAATAAAATAAAAATAATTAGGTAAATAATTTGCTATTAATAACTGTATAACGGTATGCCGGCAACTGATCCATCGCGCCACTCATACAACCTGCATATTTAGCCTTATTTGAATAAATGCATTTATATTTGCGGTTCCCACGAAAAATTCCTTCGATTAGTCAAAATAACTCACGACGGCTTATCAACTTGTCTTAGGTTTTTCTTTTTAGTTTCTCGCAGACAATCTCCGAATTATTCAGCAGTAGATATTGAGACGAATAAACAATTTGACCGACCAACAAGTACAGCTTGGCATGCTTACCGCTTCAGTCGTTGACGCTGACTAGATATAGGGGATATCAGTGCCAAATAAATTCATTAACTTAGGTTTTGTCAGATCAATTAGTTATCATCTGAATATATTGTATCTTAATTTAGCGCTTTAAAAATTACAATTATATTGAAAACATCAATTGCACACAATCAGTATAAATATAAAAAAATAATTAAAATAAGTACCGTAACCAATCATAAATAATACTCTATTCTCGTGGGTAATTATTTTCCGCTGAACTGCTAATACAACTTAAACTGGCGGCAACTTGTCATAATACTTTACCGGCACTTTTTACGAAAGTCCACGAATGCAAAAAACCTTGAGAATAATGCTTGGTCCATCGTTTTTCATGGGTTTTCCCATTGTTATCGCTTTATATCACGAAAACAAAAAAAGTTCAAAAAATCAAATTGAAAATATTTTTGAAGTTGAATAATAATAAACATGGCGTCTTTAGTACATATTTGGCGCGTGCAAAGTTAACTGTGTCAAAGTATAACTGCTAAGAACTAAGCAACCCACTTGGTCTCCAATGCGCGACGCTCTGAAGAAAATTTGGAATAAATAGTACAACAGTGCAATCATTATTGTGGAGCTTAATAATAAAATTCATGAGCTCATAAATAAATTGGAGAGACTGAATTTGATTTAATTCCTGTCATTAATAGGTGGCCGACCTTAATTCTTCTCTACTTTCCGTGCGGTTTGTAGTAGAACTATTTGTAACTACCCGACTTTGCCCGACCTTTAACATTCTTTTTCAACAGTTAAAAGATATTATTCAAACAATATGGCGCCATATATTTAATATTGTAATGCTCCATAGGTTTGATAAAAACGTAAAACTATTTGATCTAAAATTTCTAAACGACAAAGCTTGTCAAGTTTTAACATTCGTTTTTAGTGAATAATTAAAAGATATTTTGTAAACAATTTTTGGAAAAATATATTTAAAATTTAATTTTCCATAGCTAAGTTTATATAAAATACACCAACAACACCTGGGGTCGTTGGCATCTAAATCACCATATCATAAAACTTAAAAAGCTGTTCTCAATTTTTATTTTATTTATTTTTAGTGACTCACAATAACAGATGTTCTTGTTAATTGTATGTCTAATAGTTACATACTACCGGCCTTCAAGTTTTAACGCTCTTTTGAAAAGTATGGATACATTTCAAAGCTCCATAGCTCATTATAAAAATGACGTTTCAATTCATTGCTGAACATATTAAACGAATAAAAAATCCACCTTGACTTTCCCCCAACGTAAGGACTTTGAACTCTTAATACAAATTACCTCAAACCTGATTAGTTATACAACGTATAGGTAGACAATGAGCTGTTCTATCGATTGCGTTTAAATTTTTAAAGAAAAAATGCATTGATCCATGAATTCCACACAGCAAATGCTGTGCTTTTTGTATGAAGCCAAAGCACACAAAAAAACAAGGTTTTAATGGGACACACAAGCGAATTTTCAGCTTATAGTTATGAAGATAGACGCATTCAACGGCGCAATCATTTATTCAAAGTATTCTCTTATTATAACAGTTACAAGTGCCGCTCGTATAGCTACGTGGTGGCACGTAAATGCTGCGCAAATTATATTAATAGCTTTTACGTGATTGCATGTCTAAATATTGGTATTTTCTTTCTTTAAAAACCCCTGACAAATGCATATGAATGCACCGAGCCACGCCTAGAAGGAACTTAGGCTAGACATGTATCGTATGCATTCTTGCTGCAGAGAAAAGTTGACGTTTGCGTGATATCATCCAACAGGGTCCCATGCCAGTGGCGGCTCGTGACTTTTTGGTGTGCTAGAGTGGTAAGATTGAAAAAAAACGTCATCATTGATCTTTTTGTAACCGAAAACATTTTTATTTTTTTTTCGAAATTTCAACTTTTTGTATGAAGATTTTTCAGAAATCCGTGCGGTGCACCACCAAAACTGAAAAATCCTGAAAATTTTCATACAAAAATAAAATCTTGAAAAAAAATAAAAATCATTTTCGGCTACAACAACACTAACGATGTCGTATTTTTCAATCTTAGCACTCTAGCACACTAAAAACTCACGAGCCGCCACTGGTCCCATCACAGATCTATAGACCCGCCTTTTGATGAATTATTGCATGTTCAACCGACTTTTACCTATACGAGTACACCGTTACTAATTCAAGGGCGCCCTTGAGGCAATTAAATCACCAAACGTTGCTAAATGAAATTAATAATTTATTCATTAATTATTCTTCTTCCTGTTCTTTTACTGCTGCAAGATAGTCACTTATTATTTGCCGACTATTTTGTCGAATTGTTTTTTTTTTTTTTTTTTTTACAAATTTTATATGCCTTGAATTCACTACGTTGCTTATCTGTTTGATGACATGTACTTATACCGCATAACTTAAATAAATAAATATACCTGCCTAATCTAAACGCTTAACTTTTTTTCATTTTCGCTATTGTTCGGTTGATTCGTTCACAAACGGCGCAGATTAAATGGTGAAAAAGAGAATTATCATTATTTTCTCGCCATTATTTTTTAGCCGACACATTCCGTTTGTAATTTCATTGTGCAAAAAGTGCTTTCGTTGGTCGCCGTCAATAATAGTTCTCTCCGCTATTGTAGCAGTGGCAGAATGCATTCCACAAAAAGAGAAATTCCCGCCGCGTCCGCTTGCTGCTTGTTTTATTCAAATTAGGTGATTGTGTCTTTGTTTCTGCAGCGCCTCGATTGGACACTTATTTAGGTAAATTTGCGATGTATTTTTCAAACATCTCAATCACCTCGATAGTAAGCGTGAAATCGAATCACCATCGTCCAGTTTTCTTTTTTAGTTTTCACGCTATGATTAAATGTTCCAATACAAATGAAACACGCTACGATTAAATGTTCAATTTATTTATTGAATTTATTGAATTTATTGTACCTAATAAACATTTTTTACTTAATACTTACAGTAGGTAATATATAAATACAATTAATATAAAATTTCATCCTTATACTTTCTAGTGATAATCGACGACCCCATGGCAAGAACCTGTTAACTAATAGTTGAGTCATTCTGAGATATTTAGTATTTTGCGTTTTGTTAAAAAAAGGTGTGTACCATCACAAACCAACCAAATATTTTTCATGAATGTTATAGCTAACATACTAAATTTAATATATATTTTTTATGCATTTCTGCCATATTGTTATTAGTGTACATAAAATGTTCTTGCCATTAAAAAATATTTCAGTTATAACAAAATTTGCAGTTAACATGTTCAACTCTTTGATTTTTCACGTTCGTGCCATTTTCATGATCTGAAAGTGTGTTCATTGGATAGAGCAAACCAGAATTAGTTTAGTGAGAATACTAACTCATTTTTGACAAACGTGTTTGTTAACAGGTTCTTGCCGTGAGGTCTTCGTGTATTTTACCCAAATTAAATTAATTTTAAAGAGACAATGTTAATAATTCATTCTGGAATTTTATTATTTTGTACCGGACCGGTTTCACTCTGCTGTGGGCATCTTCATACTAGTACATTCAAACTTATGCTTGGCTATATATGACACCTCGTTCAGCGGTAAAACCTTTGGTCTTGGCAATGTAAGATCAATCTTTTGATTTTGCTACTTGCATCGCCATTCCCAAATACTTGCTTAAGTGGAACAAAGTTATAAGGGTTTTTAATCATAATATCAAATAACATTAAGTAAGTCTGCGTCTTTTGGCGCCCTCTCTTATGAGGTTCGCTATCATCAGGCAAACTAAGTAAGTCATTCATCGCAAATAATATATACATATATATATATATTACATTATTGAATGTGTCTTTTTCTGTATGTTCGATATGTTTATATGTCAAAATCAAATTTTATACCTTCTATTTGTTCATTTCAATTTGTTGGCTCAATGCTACGTCGGGGTTTTAACCGCTGCGGCTCGGCAATTCGGCGCGGATACTACGGGCGGTGCATCTCCCCATCTAATGTACGATGTATCTCGCGCTGTAATTGTCGAGACGCAGCGAGCCCGCGCCCGACGCGTGCATCGCGCAATGTGCAGTGTGCACCAAGCCCAAATACGAATATGATCTTACATTTCTAATGGCCGGTATTTATCTACCTTCACACTTTCAAGTAACCAACAAAAAAACTGTTCAAAACTCGAATATTTCCCTCGAAACACGGGGAAAATGTAAGTAAATCATCTTTCCTAATCCCATTACGCTAAAAGTTACTTTGAAGCATTCTAATACAAGCAATACTATAAATGTTTTTTCTGCAAATTTTCTATGGGTAGTTAGAAAAATGTCTAAGGTTTCCATTGAATACAGTATTTTAACTAAAATCCTTTAAATTCTATGAAAAACATACCAAAATGTCAGTAAAAGGTGTGGTTTGAAAACCAGCAAAAGCATTTTTGAACGTTTTACCTAAAATTCCAGTATGCATTTCATAGAGAATTTAAAAGATTACAGTTTAAGAGTTGAATTCACTGGAAATCTTAGACATTTTTCCAACTACCCATATAGAATTAACAAATAAATGAATTAACAAAAAGTGCGTATTTTTTGGTGCTGACCCTTAAGGTTGGGATATTGACAAACACGACCGTTATGCTTTTCAGCTGATCAAAATTTGTTCCAAAGCTGAAAAGGACCGACAATCTGCGTTTAACGGGGATCGCTAAAATCAAAAAAAAAAAACAAATTGGCGCTAATCATTTAACTGTGACGATCTCAAATGTGGCGAAAGATTTAAACAAAAAAAGACACAGGCTTGTGTGCTCATAATGTTTATTCGTTTTGTTGACATTTTAATTTTTTGGTTGCCTTGTAATAAATTTTCGTCGAGCTTTCGTCAACAATGTAGGTATGTAGTATTATGTATGGATATATTTCTGTTATGACAACGCCCATCGCTAAACCGTACCTACCCCGATACGAGCCAGGTGTGTTCCAACGCGTGAGACATTAGCTCCATGGGACTAATAATCATTTGTAGATTATTATTTTATCGTTTTTTTATGAGCTTTTTACATTTTGTTTTCTGTTACCAAACCATTAAGGGTGATTTTCATATTTGGATAAAAGAAGGCGATGCATTATTGGTATCACAGTGTCAGATCTTTTTTATTGTGCTAGCGAAATTATCGTCAATGTAAGCATTTTACTGTTGCTTTTGCCACTTTCGTACTATGTTTTTTGCATTTTACAGCAGTGATTTAAAGTGTAAATTTTGGTTTAAATATAACTTTTTATTCCAAAATTATATTGGCAAATCAGAGAAACTTTTGAAAAAGTAAATAAAAAAAATTACTTCTCGTATTACTCGATACTCCGTTTAAATGATGATGTCATGTACTCCGTTTTTTTTTTCACATAAATATTTTTTAAAGTAGAATGGTATCATTCATAAATCTTATTTTTTGATATATTTTATTAATATTTAATGTTTACTGATTGTACCATATGGCGTAGAAATCGACTAGCCCCTTATGAATTGTCCTTTGTCATTAGTCGTTAGGGAACCCACCAACGTAATTTGAAACAAATCGTTTTTTTCTGATCGGATTCAGTAACATTTTTCAACTCGTAGTTAATACCGAGGTAAGTACTGTTTGTATCAGAGTTATCAAAATGATTTAAAAATATTATAATGCATTAGTCGTTCCGTGAAAATTCACGGGATGTAACTTGACTTGCCATATGGTAAAGAGAAATAAATACAAATTTCAAATAATATAATAAAAAATGTTCTCTACTAAAATATGAATATAAGATATAGATAGGTACTCTATCGCTTGACTGGATTTGAAAAGATTATTTTTTATAATTTTCTCAACACATCCATCAGTTCCAATTTTGAAAATTATATACTCTTTTGTTTGTACGTACCTACAAACAAAGTAAATTATTTATAAAAAAGAAATGAAAAAATAAATTTGTATAAGACCACCGATATTATTTTAATTTTTTTGACCGACCGGTTTCGCTTAGCTTAAGCATCATCAGGGTACAAAATTAAACTAATTAATTAAAAAATATTCATACATTGATTAGTTTAATATTGTACCCTGTTGATGCATAAGCTAAGCGAAACCGGTCGGTCTTAAAAAATAAAATTATATTCGGTCTTATACAAAGCAATTTTTTCATTTCTTTGAATATGTCAAACCACATAAATTAATTTTGTTAATTTTAGGTTTAAGTTGTAAATTTACCGCGGTTCGAACTAGTATAATATGGCTTTGTAATTTATATATAGATATGTACGAGTATGATCATCATGTTTTAAAAATAATAATGATGTCATGTGCGTGCTTAGTTTTAATTCGTTAGTCAAATGGTTAGTCATAGTTTCCGAACGGCGATCCCTCCCAGAGAGGCGAACCAGACGGTCCTCAGAGGGACCCGCCTGCCAGTGACGCGCCAGCCCCTCCCTCGCCTCCGTGGGCCCGATACCCGGGGCGCAGAGCCGCGCAGAGGTTACGGATCATCCCACTCGAGACGTTACATTATTCCCGCCAACGTCCGTACTCCGCGCTCTGTAGGTGTAGTAGCGCCACTCGTGTACCCGCTGGATTCGATGCCAGCTCTCCTCCCTCCTCCCTTGTCCTCTGCGCTCCTGGTACCCACTGGCTGAGGACGGACTGCGGCGAGGCGAGTGCACGGCCGCCCGCGCCTCCCACTCGCGTCCCTCTACCCTCGGCCGCTATACCCACTGCATTTCATGCGCTCCTGGCAGCTCGACTCCGGCAGAAGTGATAGCTTGCTCTTGATCCCTCCTTGAGTATTCAACGATAACCAAAACTATTAAAATAATATGTTAGATTTAAAAAATATATTTATAACTTTTTTTCACTATGAGCTTTAAAGATTCGAACAATTCAAGTGAGTCAAGATTGCTAATATAATTAATAATTTAGTAACTTTTCCCAATTAGCCTTGATTTATTTTATCTTATCCGTAAAACTGAAGCCATCTGATGATGGAATCTTGTTAGATTCTGTTTGATCTGTTAAAAATTAAATGTAATACCTAAAAACAATCATAACCATTCTACTTATTAAACCAAATATCGTCATCATCGTTGCAAAGTATTATTATTCTTCAAAGACCCGCGTTTTGACCTCTTATTAAGTAACGGCATTTTACTTTAAATGACATAATTTGCAACAACCTTAAACTGTCGTTTGATTTTTCATCTCGAAGATACCACCGTCCGGTCTATACTTGCGATACCGTATATTATTAGCGTGGTACCTGCCTAGGAATAGTAGCGCTGGTCGGGAGACGTTTTTTTAATCACGCGCATCCGGCCGTTACATCTTCTAACATTATTCTGCGTGAACGTATGCAGATTGTTTCCTTCCTCCCGGCGTACGGTCATTTACACCGACACCTATTTTCCTCGTGATGTTTGCTTTAATTTTCTGTTATCTTTCTTTATTCGACATAAAAAAGGCCGTCCATAATAAACTACTCCTATCATTCTTCCGGAATTATTTCATTCAGATTTTTGTATTACGCAACAAAACAACAAGTGTGTATCTTTCTGGATTGAAATATACTGCTAGTTAGACATTACTGACTTAGTTAGCATTAAAAAATATGGAACAAACGATGTGGTGTTTTGACGTATTTACAAAAAACTGTCATATAGATATTTCAATGGCTTTCTATGAAAATGACGTTGCGAACTGTAGATGATTTCATAGACCTAGAGACTCCAAACGGAACAATCTGTACAATTTTGACTACCCCATAACTCACCGTTTGTGAGTATTTTGCTGTTTCAGATAAGAGTTAATGTTGTGACGGTCCTTGAATTCCATAAGGTCTTCAATTTCCTTCATCTTTAGAATTCGTCATGTTCCTCATTATTAATTGCTGATATGTAGTTACCCACCTTCTCCGACGCTAGTTTTCAAATCTTGGGCAATGTACGATCGTATGAAGTATTTATCTCACAAATATGCACAACAGACTATCGCACAAATCGTATTAGATGTAACCTTGTGTATTCTAATTTTATATCGTGCATTGAATTTATAATTTCCTTTTCTTCAAGTTAAGAAATGAGAGCTCACGGTTTGAGAGTTTTTGCTGCACAGGTTGTCTCCTTTATAGTTAAATTGAATTATTTTAAATGTTAAGGTAGATACCATTGTTTGTGTCGTATGTTTTAGGGGGTTCTAAACAGCACTCTGCTTAGATTGATGTTCATCGAGCTGCGAGATGATATCTCCAATAAAAATACTTTCTTGCTGCATCGTGTGATTGCGAATCTCACGAACGGGCACCAAAACTTGTTGATTTGTGAAGACTATCTCTTGTCTCAATCTACATCAAATCAAATAACGCAATGTTGTTTCCATCGAATCTGGAACGGTGCCTGTGCCGGTGTTTCACTACGGTGAGAACTGAGAACGTTACTATTCCGAGGCTTCGATAGCATCTCCCTGTTGCTTTTTCATTTCCATACAACAATGCCGAGTCTCGCGATACACTCTCTAGGGTAGAGGTTTCTCCATTGTGTTGCGGAGATAGAGATGCAAAATGAAGCGGGTCCGACGTCTGTGAGCGATGCTTGTGTTCCTTCAGCCGCGGTGAGCCACTCGACTGTGACTGCAGATGCGGACAATGAGAATATAGTCTGCTGTTCGCATGATTAATGTATCGACCGGATATTTACTCTTCTCGAGATGTAGCCCATAGCCCACAGCCCATAGGATGAACTGCTGCAAGCGTTGTCCGATGCCGTTCTGTGGACAAACTTACACATGATTTGTTTTCGTGCTTCGCACTATTCTCCTCGCATCGAAATTTCAGTACAAGGCAGGGTAGTTAGGGTAGGGCCAGGTAAGGGTTAGGGTGAGGTGAAAGTATGACGCAAAAGTGGTTGGAAGAAGAAGTCGGTAACGCCCTCGGAAGACATCACAGAGTCGGTTCATATCAAGACTTCAAGAGCCAAAATAACAGATGTGAATGAGTATGAAGCTACGAGTGTACAGTATAGAGTCGGGTGGCGTTTCATCGTGTGTTTGTACCTAAGTAAATTCGAAAAATGAAAAGAGTCTAAATTAAGCGGGAAGTAGTTTTTTTAAATTTTATTTAGCGGTTTTTTATTCTCAGGCCCGCATTAACTACATAATTTGCTTATTCTTGGAATAAAAAGTGGAACTGTAGTATTTTTACTTATTTATTTTGTGGTCGTTAAGATCTTTTCGCAAGCAAGACGACGAAATTGTAACAATCCGAATCTATCCGCAAAAATAATTTTATGCCTTTGTTTTCACAAAGAGCTACCGATACTTTTTTCCCCGAAATAATAACTTTAGTACGTACTCGCTCTTTATATGTAGTACGATTTGCTTTTTTGCTCGCAAAATTCTCGAATAATTCGTGGACTAATCGATGGCGAATAGATCTAGTTGCGGCCAGTGACATCGTACCTCGAATTTATTTAACCAAGTTGGCAATGAAAATATTCATCCTGAGCCCAGTGGAGTGTGTCGGGCTCCCCTCCAGGCCGCCTGCGCCCGCCCCGGCCCCGCGCACTCCCGAGCCGACCGCCCGCCCGAGCCGCCGCGAGAAAACTTCCCGCCGCGCCGTGGAAAACAAGCAAACGCGCCACCGTCAGTGTCTATCGTGTCTCGCACTAGTGAAGTTGCCGCTCGAACACGCGAATACAAATACACACTTCTCTGCTGATTACACTTGTTTGGCCGGAATAATCGGAGATCATCCCCGAAACTATTGTGCCGGACCGCCCCGTTCCGTTCCGTCACGAGCGCTAGCGACCCCGACCGGCCGGCGAGCTAGAGTGGTGTTTGTTGTTGCTGTTCTGACTGTTCAGACGTGTGGGAAGTAACCAGTAACCAGTGGTGCTTCAGCGAACGGTTCCGAGAGGTTTTTGGTTAATCTGTGTGCAAGCGGCCGCGGCAGGACTCGCGTGCATCTCATCAGGTGAGTCAGTCCGCACTTTAGACTCGATGCTTGATTAGCCGGCGTTGAGCGACGACGTACAGTGTACGAGTATAGTGTATGCCAGCGGTGGAGAACGGCTTCCGAGTCACGTCAACTTTCTGACACAGGACAATGAACTGTCCGAAGCAAGCCTTATCCATACGTTGCTGGTCCCTAAAACGTTCTAAAGTTTTTTTTTAAATTTCCAACTTTTTTCGGTGATGATTAAAAATGATCAAATTGGTATTTTTTGTGGAAATTTTAAAAAGAATTGCAAACTTTCATAGAGAATCATAAACTTTTAACTCAAGAGTCCTTCAAATTCTGACTGATGAAATGAGGACAATAGCAAGAAGTCCAGTTGCGCGGAGTTGATTAAATTTCTAAATAAACGGCGAATCTGGCTGAGTGAGCATGTGTTATAAGTCTAATTGTTTTACTGAGCGTTTCCCCGGCATCTGCTGTTGCTGCTGCCCGCGTGGCGCTTCTTCCGATGGACTGTTTATTATTTCAAGTAATGGCTCCAGCGGCCGTGGGAAGTTTGTTTTAAAATCGTCCATCTTCATCCAGGATGTTATGCTTTGAAAACTTCGATGGATACATTCGTTTCACCCGAACCCCAGTCGTGTTTCTTATCTGCTCGCCTGTGCCTGCCCCTTGTAGTATTAAAGATTTAGACTTTATTTCGCACGAGTACTTTTATTATTGATGCCCTCGGGTTTCAGCTGATATCCATCACGAGTGCGTGTGTGGAATGAATAATTACAACACGGTATTATTATTCATATACGTAAAGGGTACACACATTCTCGATTGGGTAGACAAACACCAGTATTACTAACCCTTTTTCTAAACAAAGGTGAAAAAAATTTTTTTTTTCAAAGATTGTAAGAATAATCTCCAACCTGGAAAATATTTTCCTTCCACAAAAAATAGTTTTTTTAATTTTTTTAAATGTATGAAAGTAATTATTTTACCGTCTTGAATATTACGAACGTCAGCACTTTAGTTTTATTTTATCAATAAATACTGCCGCGATGTTTCCCTTGCCGCTCTCCCGTCTTGGATGTACGCTTCGGCAACTTCGCTTCTTTTTCCTTCATTTTGGCGACGTCAACTTTTTTGGTTTCGGGTCGGGTCAGGGCCGGCTGATTCTCGCCTTCGCCTTCCGCCAATTGCCCTATTTCGTCGGTGAAAATCTTCACCGCAGACAGACAGAGAACGTGCATTGTTGTCGGTGCCTCTCCTCTGCTCTCAATCCACGATTCTGCCACGAATGTCGTAATGATAATTAGCCAGGCATCTCGGCGTGGAAACGGTAGTGTGCATAGAAAGCGGCCGTCGAACCGCCTCGCTGCACTGTGCTCCGGGAGAGGGTTGCGAGCTGGACGGCCGCGACGTGCTCACTCGACCACCGTTCCACCGTCCCACCGTCTACTCTGTTACTGGGCTACGCTCTACACTGACTCGCGAGGCTCCTTCAAATACTCCAATTTACAATTCTTCCAATAACATGCTTTACTCCTTAGTTCACTGTTGAAATCGTAAAATCCAGTCGTTGTTATTTCACTTTCATGTATTTTTTTATCACATCTGCTCTATTTTTATATCGATAGATCTTTTTTCTTTAACCGGGATTAGCCCGATTCTTTTTTGTGCTTTTTCAAATACTCTATAAAGTTTTAAATCTCTTGGCACGAATGAGGCCCAAGAAAATATATAGCCAGAGTTTACGGACGATGATATCCTGATCTGCCGGAGTTCGACGTCCCTATACGATACGTTAATTGATCTAATGAGTGTTCAATTCCTCTGCACAGTTTATCCGATGAACCGAGACTTTTCTATTACACGAATGTTGCTATCTCAAAGTGGTTATTTTTAACATTACTCGTTTCTTAACCTCGACGTAATTATTGTTAATTTGTTTGTGTTCGTAGCTAGGAGTTCTCGGCCATTGTTTGTTCGCTGGCTTATTGCCTTTAGTAACCCCCATCTCCAAATCCCCTACGTTATTTGATCGACTTCGGAAAATTACCACTACGGGTGTAACTGTGGGCCAACTTGCCACGTGGCGTACTAATAGAAGAATAATATAATATTTACCAACCCAGGATTTTCGACTTGAACGATAATGTTATTCAGACTGTACCAGAGGGGTGCGAGAAATCGATCATAATGATGTCAGTTTTCTTGCTGCGCTCGCTACAAAGAGTGTTCTTGGACATTATTCCTACGATTGTTGCCGACCTTTTGACTGTTAATTGCTCACGTCTCTCCGGTTCAGAGCATTCACTAAGCGCAGTCGTGATAAATGAACAATTCTAATTTCACGCGCATGATTGTTGATTCCTCGAATAAAAAGATTTACGGAGCATTTCTTCCAGTTTTCAAATAAACCATTTGAAGCTTAAGTTTAGTGGGCATGTATTATTATGGCGACCATCGTTAGATCATTAGGAACTTTACTATTATAGGGAGGGAGGGTTGAATGTTATATTGGAGTCGGGTGACTCAGAAGTTCACTGGTGCATGAACTCGCCGGGTTTTTCCACCCTAACTTTTATCAAACTACCGAATTCTACCCTCAATATACTGCACCTAATATATCATTTCCTATCGCAACATTTTGTAACCAAACCACCCCGCTTTTTTTAGTTTTATAGCAAGAATTTACATGTGTCCCCAAATAATCTCTAATGTGCCAGATTTTGATTTGAATTGTGTAAAACAGTAAAAAAAATGTATTTGGAGTTAACTCTTCTCCGTTGTAGCAGTTTATTATCTTTTTAGTTTGATCTGCCATCTCCTTCTCCTTCTCTCCCAGGTTCTATTGCGCATATCATATAGCGCAAGAACATGCGCAACTTATGCGATTCACCTCTTCGCCGGTAGTCATGTTTCATCACGTATTTCCTTTGGGATCTTGTTCCACTCGCCGGATATAATTTGCCAATCGAGGCATGCTGCTGGAAACTGCCGGCAAAAAAATCCGCTGCGCAAATTCTTAATTCAATGGTTCCTTCCAATATTCTAAGAATAAATTGAGTGGGTTTTTTTGCATTATATACCCTTTGTTGTTTGAGAGATTCCAGCCAAAAGTTATTCTGACGATTTGTAAAAAAAATAATGAACATTGCATTGCAAAATTTTATAAGCTACGCTTACCAAATCTAACACGGCCACCCTTCGATAATTCAGAAATGGCACAAATTTTTGTGAAATAAATATAATCAATATTTTTAATTTCAGTTTTTGGCACTCTTTATTTATGCGGTTTCAAATTTGTTTTACCATATAAAAAGAACATCTAATTCTATTTTTCTATCTAACTTCACATTCGATTTTAAATACGCCGTTAACAATATTACATCAATTTGATCATTGCACATTTCTTTCTAAATATTTATTTTGTATTAAATTAGAATCTTCTCGTCTCTTGGTGCTAATTGTACAGCTTTTTACTAAGTAAAAATATTTTATCATCATGATTTTAACTTGAAAATAAACGACCGACTGAGATTTATAATCTCAACATTTGAAATATGTAAAAATTTCCGTTGCCAATATTTCACCAATATTCTGGAGACATCAACAATGGCTCCTATCTCATTCCTGAAATTATTAATAACCATCGTGTATTTTGTGCGATCTTCTCTCGTGTCATTTGATATACCGTATGCGCGGATGTTGAAATCATCACCATGAATATAAATGTTTTCCCATCCGTCAAATGTCCCTGCAAGTAAAACATTGGGTAAATGAAATGCCGTGTTGGTATATACGAGTATAGATGTTCTGTTCTCCTGAGCCGCAGAAGCCTTTTCGATTTTTTCAAGCGAATGGTAGAGCCGTTGCAATAAGCTAGATTCTCTCAATAAAGCTGCTTTCTCTCGCTCTGGAAACCTAACGATCATAATACAGATTCAGCCCACGTTCAGAAAATCATGATTTCATTTCAGAATACAGCTATTTTTCACGAGGTGAATCAGCAAAGATAAATCTTGAAAATCGTCGGTTTAAAATTCTGAACAAAATGCGATTTGTTTATCGTGGTGAACGCAATGACTATTGTTTGCAGATGTTGTATTAACCTTTTACTGCATTGTTGTCTCTGTAGAGAGTTGTATTCTACCTTAGGAAATAGTCAATATTCACCGCTTTGTCAATATCTTTATATTTGATCAATCGTTTTAATTTCCCATAAAGATCCAATTATTTTCAACAATTGTTTGATTTTCATTAAGAATTCAAATTAAAAAATACACTTGAAACTAAAACAAATAATATGTTTTCGAATGATCTTATGACACTTTTCAAGATTGACAATTGCAATGCACTTATCAACATTTTCATTCAATAACTTATGTTCTCACGCAATCAACGATCGATAAAACTTAACTTCGTTTAAAAGCTTTGGTTTTTTTAGATCTCTTCGTGCAAAGTATTCTAAGAAATTTTTGTTCGTTTATTGTGTGTAATTTTTGCCCGTGTGCTTAACTATTTTGGGGTTTTTGCAAATATTTGGTGACGCCACTCGTGCTGAGTCAGCTACCGAGGATAAAATGTGTTCTGCATTGCGTCAGCACCGCAAGCAGGCATCACATCTCATTTATCTCTTTTCTGTTTCTTTTTAGTTTCCTCCAAAAATAAGCCTTTTTGCAAGGGTAGACATGTATCACCGTGAATATTCTAATTTCATTTAATCCGTTTGACCCCGTCTTAGTCATTACGTATTTAATTCTATCAGTACGAAGTATGTATAAGTATATGCATCCTTATTAATTTTTATGTTTCCCTTGTAACTCGTTAGGATTTAATTATTGTAGTTTATACCATATTATTCTCGAAGTTTTTTTCCAAGAAGAATCTTCTCAAATTCAAAGAATTGAACATACGTCCAATGGTTGGTACTAAACATGGTCACGCATCGAAAACTGGTTAAAGTACATAAGCGAGTTCACAATACCACCATTGTTAATAATCAGGACTCAGGACGCTTCTGGTTTTGTTTTACAGGCCCGGTCCTCGTAAAGCGCAGCGTTTTGTGCGATGTCTTTTTGACGATCCAAATTAGTTTTTTTTAAGTTTGAGATAATCTTTCCGTAATAACTTGGTTCTTTTGCAGTTAACGATGAAATCATTCCTTATAAGGCAGATAATAAATCACTGCAAATGTCACATGAAAACTTATTGTAAAGATTTTTCCCTTTGTTGTTGGGATCTGCTTCTTGTACGCCGCCTGTTCTGCAGTACCGTTTTGTCGTAAACCAACAATGCAGTTGGTAAGCTATGTAAGTCACTTTTATAAAAGTAGGTCATTTAAACCTCTAGTATTTGTTGCTTGTTACAGAACATTAAATTTGAAACCATTAATCGCTCTGCGAAGGTTTTTGTTGTACCTAGTTTCCATCATTTCATTTAAATCTGTCTTAATGATCCATAATTGGTTGAGACTAATCTTTCACCATTTCTCAATTCCTTTCTTTTTTTAAATTTTCGTAGTGGCCAAATTTTTTCGCTCTGTTTTGTATGTTGGTATTATTTTGGAAAATACATGTTATTCCTCTAAACAGTGTAAACCTTTTAGGTTTAATTAACAGGCATTATTCTAGCTGCATTAAATATCACGTGAACTGCGTGACGATCACTCAGCGAAAGCGGGAGGAAACTGTACACTGTTGCTCCAGTTGGTCAATTATTCACTCTTGTCACAACGATGGGAGCACGGCTCGGCTCGACTCTGTCATCCATTAAGTGTTGTTAGTATGTAGATTAAACAGCCATTTCCAATTATGATGCTAATTATCACGCCGCTCACACTTTGTATTTTCAAATGCTGGACGTGCTCTAAGCTCGAGGATTGTGTCCCATGTATAGATGACAATTAGCACGAATGGCATGCGTCAATGTGCCTTAGTCGGGTCAAACCACTCCCTCAAATATGATATGATCAAATGCCACACTCACATGCAGCGTGAATTATCGGCTTAACCTTTCTAAATTTGTTTATTACATCTTTAAAGAAGTGATGTCATTATATTAGTCACAAAAGTGCATCACAGTTGTGCATAGTTTATTTCGATCTACATTGATCTTTTTCACATCTTGGCCAATTATTTTAATTTCGCGTAGCGTAAAACCTTTCATTTGGTACAATTATTTAGACCAACATGTTTTTACTGATTTGCTTGTTCTCATAAAGATTATTACGCGTGTCTTAAGCTATCTTCACTTACTCGTATATCCCTTTTCATTCTTTCAAATTTTGAATTCGAAGACAATAAGAGTTTATTCAAATTTCTTTACTTTAGAGATAAAAAGAAAAGAAAATTGTTCCTAAATCTTATTTCTGATCTGCTGTTTTGTCTTTTTGGTTTTGTCGTTACGGCTTTTAGATTTGTAATCGTTAATGTCTTCTATGAGGTCGTTATGTTTGTCTCCCATCCTTGAAATAATCCCGGAGCCCCTCGGCTGATGAAGTCATTGAACATTTTTCAATCCGACAGTGCATGAAAGCGCTCGCGCTACTCTCGTCCAAGGCCAGAACTATACCGTATCAAGTCCACCGTTTTCATTTTAATATTTTCTCGTGTGCGATTTTATATTACTCTCCACCACTTTTAAGCGATCTTATCGCACGCACGGCTATTAATTTTACATGGAAATTGCTGTTTTTCGTTTTGCCGGTTGAATGAAGCTCGAAACAAAACGAGTTGTTGGTAGAACTCAATTAAAAAAAGTGTTCGTTCCAAGGTCCGTAAGGGATTTTACTGTTATTATTATAACTCTGTAAACTTTATTTACGTTATAATTGTTTTTTAAATTAAATAGCAGATTTTATTATTTTCTGCTATTATTCTAAGCTCTCTTAGTGTACCATTCTGAGAGGACATCGTCATCGGTTTATTTACTGGTTAATGTATGGTACAGACTAGGTATCTGTTTTTGAATAGTGAATGCTACATTTCAGACCTTGAAGGGGTAATCATTGCACATGAATCACTAATTATTATTTGCAAAGTTAATCATCATTTTCTACTATTAATTTATTATATGCACTCTATTTAGATTGATCAAAAGTACTTTGGTTAGGATTTGAACTTTGATATCTTCATGATTTAGAGATTCCGTTAACAGAGTTGATAAGCCGCACAGTACTTTTTTATTAAATGATATTACCACTCCTCATAATCCGAACAAAATAAAGTAACGCTTGTTGACAGTGTGTTATTAATTTATTCTGCCAATATCTTTTGCTGATGCTATAAAAACCCGTGCGTCACCGAGGAGTGTTTTGGGATGCAAATCACATTTACTATTTTGCATCTCTTCGCACGCACTGCAGATGCGACACATCAAGTTAAAGATAATTCAATGATACCGAGACATCCCTAACCCTGTGAATCCGGTGGTATTTCTGGTCATTTGCTCATTGCATCCGGAATGTGTTCCTATGCTCACACATTTCTTGACAGATGCAATCCAGATTTGGATGACTTTCACGCTCGGATTCAGTGCATCAACATACTAGATACTGTATGCTTTTATGCAATTGTTTTCTTATTCTGCTCTTTTGGAATGAATCACTTAATTAAAGTTCAATAAACTTATTCCATTTTAACCAAAAATCTATCAAAACGTTTGCAACATTTGGTACGTAAAAAAAGTAATAAACATGTTTTATGTACCCTAGCAGAATGTAATAATTCCTTAATATTAATGAAAACCTTCTCGCGTTTCTACGGCAACCCAACCTCTGTTATTTTTTTCTCCAGCGCTGCACACTGCACGTCGGAGACTTTGAACCAAAAAGGCTCCGTTCGGAAATTCGGTCGAGCAATTGGTGAAAATGTGCCCGCGCCCGTTGCACTTTCTTTCACGTCCCACGAAGCGCGGAATTGGTCGGCTTGGAGCCAAACCCCTCGAGAACATTCCAGTGTGCGGTTTTCGTCTCGTTTTAGAAATTCATCAATATTTCCGCGGAGGCACTTTTATTTTTATGACACACATTGTCTGGCCGAATTCCAAGCCGTTGTCAATACTTCCATGAAGGCCAATTATTCTTGTTCCACGCCATTAACGGTGCAATTGTTTTTGTTTTTCTCCGCTGGTGAGTCACTTAAATATCTGCACGGTGTTGCGAGATCCACTTCTCGTACTCCCAGCTCCCTCGGACCATGAACAATTCATAATAATCGTCCTCCGGTTTTTACCATTATTACGAATAAGTTGCTGGAAAATGTCAAACCAAAATAATTATACACGACAACATGACGCAATTATTATGATTCCGTTGCTTCGTTAACGCAGATTATTATAATTTTTAAGGTTTTCGTAATCGTCCATTATCGGTTACCAAATTCAGAGATCCCGTCTTCCTAAAGGGTAGATGTTTCTATTCTATTATTTTCGTATTCCTGACAGCTAGCATTTTAAAATTAGGCATCTATGGCTGTGTTGCCGGTGAATTTCTTAGTAATCTACGCGTTGTTGCATTTATGACTTTCAATGAGGCGATTCAAACAAGAAATACCAAATTTTGTAAAATTATTTCCATTTTAGGTGTCACTGCGAATTTGAATCTGCCAACAACCATTCTTTTTTATACATTGGTGATTATATCATGCGAATTTATATAATTTCTCACGAATAAATTTAAAAGAAATTAAAAATATCAAACAGGTTCAAAAATTAAAATAAAGTGTCAGATGTTTTTGAGACTTGTATTCGTGTCAACGACGATCATATTATAGTTGTCCTCACGTAATAGTCGCTCATCGGCGCTGTAAGAACTGAAGTGAAATTGCTATTTAAAAGGTAGGTAATAATAACAGTTTCCTGTCGGGCAGGGCGTGAAATGATCTCACCTAACTATTGTTATGCAGTGCGCAAGCCAGCGCCAAGCGGCAAGTCACCCGAGTCAGGCCGCTTCCTAGGCCCGGGCTGCCGGGACTTGTATGGCTTTGCTTTGCCCAAATGGACTATGGACTACGGACGATGCGCGATGTCCGGTGGTAGGCTCGGATCATTGTTGCTATTTGTAGGAACGATTAACAGCTGATGTTATAGAACCCATACAAATGGGCATCATGTTGTTTTCGACCAATTCCACGGATCTCTTCCGGAAGTCTGCAAAATCAACCAACCATATTTAATTTTTGATTTCATAAAAAGGGGTAATTTTACCAGTTTCGTCGAGGTTTTTATTCTGGGTGACCATTTAAATAATCAATCACAAAACGAATGAACACGAATCAAGCCATGAAATAAGAGGTTTAGTGAATTTCTACAACAAATCATTATTCTAATGGGAAGCCCGCAGCCCCAGATACACTTATTTCTGTGATAGCATAATTTACGTCGTGTTCAGCCAACTGAAAGTTGATGAAATATTATTTTTAATTGAATAATTAATGCTGTGTTCATTTTCGTTTTTAGGCGTCCGTAATTAACAGCGAGATAACGGAAAATAGTCGGGAATCACAATCTAACAGGTGATTTAGGAATTTTACCACACTAAGTGATTATATTGTGAGCGCATTTTCCCACCGAGAAACCGACCGGGTACTCATCATTAGGAGGTGGTATTCTGAACGCTTTTTATGCAATCTTCGGCACGCTAACTCAATAACCGACACGCAAATATACCTACCTATCCTCATTTTATTAAACTGGGCGATTTATGATACGCACCTTAATTTCTTTGAAACACCTTATTTTATGGAGAAATCGAACCGAGACATTTCAAGATGAAGATATTTTACAAGGCGCAAATTAGATTTTTGTATTTTTTTAAATCTAATTTAAGGACTGAAGTCAATGGAAACCAATTGAACCTTGACATCGAATCGCATACATTGTTGTCTGACTCACTGAGTATAATTCTGTATTCCTGGCTGCTGGGTGATGTATTCACTTCCAATAAGCGGTGTGATTGTATGATTACCATCTTGATTCTGTATCAAAGTAATTTATTTCTGTATTCGACGTGGTAACTCGTTCATCATGACAATCAAGATGCTCAAACCTTTATTAAAGTGCCGGCATGATGACAATTACACTAATGTAATAAACTATTTGCTTCCCCGCGAGGTGGAGATTAGAAACGGCCGTTGTTACACGAGCCACCGAGGGTGAACAGAAGCCTTTATGTTGTGCCTTAAAAACACTTTAAAGCGGGGTTTAATATCTTACGCATAAGACTCATTTTGGCGTGCGTCTGGCCTTCACAAAAGCTTCTTAGGTGTGGATCAAGCCTTGGAATATTTTCTTGAATTACTCACGTGATTGATGGCCATAAAATTCAGTAATTGATCGATAGGAAAGCTGTAGCAAGTTATATATCCATCCAGATTAAATATGCCTCTGCGGCTGTGAACGAAGATGCCAAGGCGGTCGCTGATCGTAAGATTAATCCAGCGTCTAGCCTTTCCAATTACCTGTGCATGTGTGTAGGTACATGAACACTGTATGTAGGTACATGTACACTGTATGTCTCGGCTCACTGACGCGAGCCACCTCGCATTTTCTCAAATTTCTTTCTTTAATAGTCTAATCTACATGAATTTCAATTTCGGAGGCCATTCATCATCATCCAATCATGAGCATTAGCATTTATGAATGATGTTTAATAGAGGGTGTTTAACTAATAGATTTTTCAAGTGAGTAATCTTGAATGTCTTTATTTTAACCACGAACGATGCCGTTTATAACTTATTTATAACATCACATTCTAATTACTTGTTTACATGGTAATCTTGAAGTCGTAATTCTCACAGGAAAAAAAGAACTGTTGCCACAAGCTATGTTACATCATTTTTTCATACCTGGTTGATACCAATATAGAATATTGTTACATGCGTGTTCATTTTGTTTACCTCCAAAATCATTAATCAATGTTCATTCACACTCGAAACAAACTGATTGGTGGTTCCTTTTTTGCATGTTTCTTATAACAGAAGTGATTAGCTTGTTCGCTATTTCGAATAATAAATCAGAATCACAATAGGAGCTAGATGTTAAAATTTTGCATTGTTTAAATTTTTACCTCGCGAAATTTCACCTACCATAAAATTCATTAATTGCTTCCATGGCAATCTCCACGGATCAGCATTCTTCAATAATAATGGTTTCCCATCGAGAGTGGACTATTGTTTAGTTTTTTTTTTTATGCAACGAGGGAAGCCGTAAAAATGCATTTTTAAATTTCGAAATTGAAACGCTATCTCTGGCAGGTTGCGCGCGCAGATCGCGTGACCTCCCCCCTTGAAAGTACCTCCCATGGTATGACTCACCGTGAAAACTGCTTTTTGAAGTTCTACGTTACCTACCGTGTACGGTACATACAGAACACTGTCTGTTAAATTAACCGTTGGTGCGTAGTTCGCCTCGGCCAAAGCTGGATCAAAGGTGATTATTTCAATTAGTTTCTTTTCTGCACGACAGAATTTCGACCTTTAACACTATGATCCATATTTTTATTCTTAATCATTATTTAGCAGGTCAAACAATCACGTTTTTTAAGCTGTTACACCGGATGGAATTCCATAATATTAATATTTAAAACCTTATAACATTGACCTGACCGGTTTTCCTCCTGCTATTAGCATTTTAACGCTGTTATATTAGAACCCCCATTGAAACGAGAGTTTTATGCAATATCTTAGATAGAAATTACTGAAATATTATGAATACACTTCTCTCTAAGTACCACCAAAAACCTATTACCCAAGAATATGTCATGAAAGCAATAAGCAAGATCAGATGGTATAACTACTTCACCCCCTTCGGATCGTACGTTTGAATTTTACTTTCAGGTACCGAAAGGTTAAATTGATTGAAATGTGCCAAGCTGAACAAAGTTTTTTTACTCGTAACTTTATATATATAACCTGTTTTTGTAAAACATACTGATAAGTGGAACTGCAGCTTAATAATCAAGAAATCAACTGACTCTCTTAGAGCAAAGTTATTGAAAATTGCTCTCTACTTTTGTACTCTTGTATCAAGGCCTCCTGTGTGGAGTTATTGTAAAAAAAAAATCTGTGGAAAAATACTTTAATAATGACCATACACGAAAGTTTTCCAAGTACATACGCTACATTTTTTTTTTCATCGCTTTTCTCATATTTAGAGATGCTGTACTAAAAACGAACGTTAAATTCAATTGCTCCAAGTGAGCAAACTTCCCCATTATTTTGCAGTGGACCAGTTTCCACCGTGCAACGGTTCGATTATGCTGGTCCGGTGAATTCGTTTTGTTTTACTCCTTTATGTAAGGCCCGCGAGAAGATTTTATCACGCAGCGTCCAGTGCAGAGAGCACCCAGTACCCAGCAACGGGGTTATAGCTCGAATGCATAGCGTTGTATTGCATCGTGGAGGTTCAATGGAGTCCGAAGTTGGAATTTTTATGGCCAAAGTATTCGGTCGCTACGGGATTATTATCAGCTGTTATATTTTAAAATGCGTCTAAGCGTAGACCTGGCTCCAATAGTTTCTTAACCTTAAAGTTTCCGAAAAATTTTGCCATTGGTATTGATAATGTCTTCGAAGATTGACACGGCTGTCACGCAATAAGCAATGCTATAAGAAAACTAACAACGCTTAGTCATTAAAAAAAATGTATGGAGCTCTACAAATTAACTACAGAAACCATTTTACAGAAGAGATGCACACAAATACACGCACTGAACAACACATTTACAAAGCTTTAATAAAATAACAATAATTACCGTCTTTTGCCTTACATTACAGTAAATGTGAATACATCCTCTCAGCGTTACACCCTGTGAATGTCAAGGGCTTACTGAGAGTACTAGGCGTGTGCAATACTAGTGTAGGTATATAGTTGCAGGGCACGTGTAGCCTGCAGTTCCAGTGGCCTCTCGGCCCGAAACAATGCCCATCCTAACTGTACTTGGCAAAGGTAATATCGTCCTGCCTGGAATGTCCCCTCATACATTATTCAGTGGAGCTTTGTTTTTATCGCCAACTATCGAGGGCAGCCACAGAAACGCTTTTCAAAGGTTGTATCAGTGATGCACAACCCGCATGCACACGTATTGGCGCTTCAAATAATAAATAATAATAATTATAAAAAAAACAGTTAAGAAAAGGCGGGTAACAAATACACCATAGATGTACAACATTCTCAATTTCATTTTTTCAAAGCTTTTTTTGATGCCACTGAGAGTTCAGTTGCAACCACTATTTTTCTTTAATGCGTTGGTAATGTCAAATAAGGAGAGCTTACGGAGAGTTTAATGCCTATAAAGGCTAATTAAAAGAAAATAAACGTTCATTATTTCATGAAAGGAGAGATTTGCTACTGAAATTGTTTAGCGGATACATCTTGCAGCGGCTGTGAGCCAACCATCCTGTATCGCGAGACTGTCTCGAGTCTGAAGCCAGTTAGAATAATTACGAGTAAATACACTAAAGTAGATTAACAAGTTTGTACAAAACAGAAGCAGTTTTTAGATCCATTTGAATAACTTCATATTTCATGGGCCAATGGGACGGACACTCGTACCCTTTGCGTCCCTGACAGGTTGTGTATCACTGATATAGTTTTTATTTATAAGGTGAAGGTACATAACGGCCACGGCATTCGCATTTAGCTGTGTTCGGTGGTTTATTGCGCGCCTGCGAACTCTTGATCCTGTTAGGGTTTAACCTCCCTCTTGATGCGCACTATGATCCTGCCGCTGAGAGCTCATTTGAAACATTTCTTTCTGATACGTGCGCCGTTTATGAGAAAGAGGGAGACGTTACAGTGAAGTTATTAGTGGTATGCCTTTAGCACAGCTTTTGATTTAAAATCTGTGCTAAAGGCTCAATAATTGTAAACTCTCCCTATATTTATTGCAGTTTCACTCTGTTTTTTGCCTGCACTTGTATAATGAGTCGCGAGAACATCTTGTTGAATATCATGTTGAAGAACATTTTTTATTGAATTTTGAAATTTTCTCACGATAATGAATATAGCGGGGAACAGCATGATAAAATCTCTACAGTTGTATTAATTTATACAGTTTGAATTCACTTTTAGGCAAATTATATGGTCATTGTTGTGAGTTTTTTTTGTATAAATCTGTTGGTGAATTTAGTAGCAATTATTTTTACTGTTACAGTATCAGTTTTTGTTACTATTTTCTAAATTGCTTTTAAATATTTGAATGAAGTTATTTCTCTTTGAATACTTACTTTAAATAATTCATATATAATATAGACATACTACTAATATATTCGTTGAAACCTCTCTATCTTTCTCACAATGTATGTAACAGAAAGAGATATTACAACGGAGCTCTTGGTGGCAGGATCATACTGATGTTTTGCTTGAACAAGTTAGCCTATCCGTGGCAATGAATACACGTTTGTATCAATGAATAATATTTCTCATCGACCGAACTAGGGGCAACTCCCTCAACAATATTTAGTAAAATATAAATATTTTCGGCCGTGGTACTGTATTCTAATACCTCCAAATGCGTATTTTTGAGTAGGCGCCGGTGTCATTTACATTTCCTCAGGTTTTTTCCTTGAACCGTGAATCGAACATAATTCAAGATCAAGATACAGTCATTCTTTCATTCAGCTATGCAAATTGTAATGTTTTCAAAAACACTCCTTCCCAAATGTATTCGTATGGTAATATAGATTCTCGGTGCACAAGTCGGCGTCGGGGTTTTAGCCGCTGCCTCAGCAATTCGGCGCGGATACTACGGGCGGTGCATCTCCCCAACTAAGTAGTATCCCGCGCCGTAATTGCCGCGCCTGACGTCTGCACTGTGCACCGAGCCTTACGAGAACCTCAAATTTGCAACAGTGCGAAGAAGATAAATGCGTGTGATAACAGGTTGTAATCGCCATTTGTCGAATTTTGTATTTTTTCGAGGTGTTGTCACGTGGGGCTTCCTCCTTCTTGAGCCAACATTTCGGAAAGCCTTTCACTGTCAATCATCAGGGAGTACTTGGTACCAGATAATGGACACAGTAGGGCTGTTCGAACGTTGCATTGCCTCAAAAAGGACGGGAATTATGGAAACACAACTGAACACCCCAAAAAATATCCGATGTAATTTTTAATCATTTTTCGTTTCTGAAAAAATGTTCAGGGTTATATCCTGAGACGAGTGCGTGTGATTGCTGGATTGAACCCAGTACAATAAATACTCTTAAAACATATGTTCATGTTTTTTTACGGTTCCGAAGTCATATTTCACCTATCATAGCATTAACTTATTAAGATTAGATCGTAAAAGCACTCCTATTAAATAAATTCGCTGTTTTGTATTGCCTTCTTCGTATACCCGTACAATGTTTTCTAGTCCAAGCTCCTCACTCCGATGGGAGTGTAATTGCATATACTCGTATACATATTAATTCCCCCGACTCGGGATCGTTACGATGGGAAAGTAAACTGATCACTGATCAGTAAATAACAGTAAATAGAGGGTTGACCAGAACAATCGATATTCCCGGCTGCCGACGTCTTTATTACACAAAACACTCGCCTTTTACACCCTTCGCAAAAGCTAACGAGTTATAAATTATCAGTGTGACGAACTGTGATATTTATTTAATGTTTTTACGATTTTCCAGAACATAACATTAAAAATCTCTTCATAGTACAAAAATAATTTATCTTGTACAAAATGTTTGACTTTATAGTACTTTCCTATTTCGTAAAGTTAATCTAGAAGTCTATGAAAATTAAATTGATGATAATACTGACACAGCAGGGACGTAAATACATGGTAATCAAAAGCACATAATATTCTCCAAAGAGAAAATACACATAATGAAGTAGGCACATCTGCTTATGTTGAGTGTGTGCCACGTATTACAGTCATACAAATTACTGGAGTTTGAAAGTTAGCATTTTCGGCCCTTTGTAACGAGGTCCCTTTTGCAAGATAATTTAGTTTTCTTTGAATATTAAAAAAGCTTTCTGTAAATCTTGTTTTGTGTTTATATTGCGAGTGTTTTAATGGAATTATTATTTGAAATAGCTGAGACGAACGTGCTTTTATGTATAACTCTATTATGTATAATATATCAGTTACAATAAGTACCTATTATTATTATTTTTAGTTTAAAGACGGTTTATGACTTTCACATAATTATATTATGTTTTTCAAATTCACTTTTTGATTAAAATTACTTTAAACGACAACGATAATGGAATAAAAGAACCAAAGCAAAAAGTCTAATTATTTATGCCTATTAAAATCAATTCTCTGGAGGCTGCAATAATTGCAGTTGTTACTGCAGTTGTCGCGTCATTAAATTATCCTGCTACCAGGTACCTACTGTCTACCGTGATTCAATTCCTTCACGACTGAGCGAGCTTCACGACCCGGTGGGTTTCTTTTGTTACCTGGTCGCTTACAACTTACAAGTTATATGCCATGACCTTGGCTAGGAAGATTGAGATCATTGAATACAGCGTTCTTTGAATTCAAATTCTCGTACATAGCTTCATGACTTATTTGGTGTTAATCCCATAATAGTACATAATATGCTCTCCTCCATTTGGGCTCCGTATCACATACTCGTACATTCAGACCGTTATTTTTATTAGGTTTCATTGATTAGGTACAATCATTATGTACATTAGTTTTATTTCAATCAAGTTCAATGAAAGTGTTTTTTATTCTCACCTACTTGGTTGAAATCAATCGAATGCCCGTCTCACGGATAATAATTCAAAGGTCATTCAGTTAGTACGTCTAATCTGCGTCAGTGTTTTTAGTGCGTCGCTCGAAATGGAAAGAAGGCAGCGCGGATCTCTTTGAGGCGAGGAACATTAATAATAATTTAAACACAGATCATCTTCAATACTCCAGTAAGATGATTGCCCAACTAATGCATTGATATACAATACACTAGAATAGCCTCGATTCAGTAAGCAATGAAAATAAATTCGGTATATCGAACAAAATTTAAGTACAACGTATCAAAATGTTTTTAAAAGATTCCGTCGTTCTTAGTAACGTTGAATCTTGAATATGATTAGGTACTGGAGACATCGTCTACCTGTGCACAGTGGTACCTAGTACGAGTATGTCGATCTATACAATGTACGACAATAGCTTCTTAAGACAGTCGTGGTAACGGAAGTGAGCCATTCCCAACTAGTAATTAATAATTTAGTAGTCAAAAGGGTAAGTGTATGAAATCAATTGTGACTATAATAATATATTCGGGCTTCCCATTAATGTCCAACTATTTATTGACGTATTTGCTAGTTGGGAATGGCTCATGCGCTAGCCGCGCGGTGTGTAGACAGAGCTAAAGAGGTTTTCTCTTGTGTCCACTCTTATGAACTCCATATCACTGAACTAGATTGATGTTTTTAAGAATCTAGAGTGCCTCCTTGACCTACCATTGGCCACGGTTTTCTATATCTAACACTTAACTTATGTATTATGAACGTAAACCTTCGTACACTTCATGCTCCTTTAATAATTATTACGTGTTTTTGAATTGCAATTTTTTAAGACGCCTCGTATTATTTGATCGTGAGAATAGGTTTTTCTAAGAGCCGTAATTAATTTGATTAATATATCATTTTTAAAAGGCTGTTTATAATGTTGACGTGAATGTTAATGAAAATAATCACAAGTTAGTTTCTTTTGGATTGAGGTATATTTTTAGCATTGGTGAATATGATTCTTGATTTTTAAGCCTCAGTTACCAGTTCAATGTAAAAACGAAACATAGAAATTAATATTACAGATGTTAGTAACTTTGATATTGGCAGATAACAATTTATTACTGCTCTGAAGAAGGCACGATTGTGCCGAAA
Source organism: Drusus annulatus (assembly GCA_022651775.1). Lineage (NCBI taxonomy): Eukaryota > Metazoa > Arthropoda > Insecta > Trichoptera > Limnephilidae > Drusus > Drusus annulatus. The sequence continues at coordinate 3,683,454 of JAGWCC010000029.1, read as the reverse complement.
CCGGTTGCATTTTGCTTTGGGTGTTTTGTTAGTAATGTAATGTACACAAAGTTACAGTGTTTCATTTTATGAAAATTGATCAATTTCAATTAAAAATCTCTCCGTAATGCCCGATTTTGATTTCTCATTCAATTTTGTTTAAATATAAAAAAAGATTACTAGGAAACTCGCGACTAACTTGAACTTTCAGAAACTCTTCAAATTTTAATAAATAATTCTCTCATTCTCTTTACCGTCTTTAGTCTCATGAAAATTCAGCTTTATAACTGTTGGATGCTTTATTTCCTAACCGCAAAACTGTGGGCTTAACTGAAGCTTTCGAATACTTATTCGGGGAGTTAACCACCGCTGCGGTTGTACTATGATTTATGGTCTGTGGAACTTCCAGTCAATGGTAGAAGTTGTCTCTCGGGCCTTCCTCGCTGAGCTGGCATTCCAACGTCAAGTTTTGGGCGAATTGTTTGAGATCTGAAACAATAAGAGCGTATTTTCTAGCAGGCTTCATACTCATGAAGTATTTGTTGTTCTACTAGGTCGCTTTACTTACTCTGGCTTTGAGTGATCTAGAGATGGCTCGGTCAACTAATGCACACACTCGTACAATCAAAATGAACCTTTAAGACTCGAGAGAAATAATTTTTAAAATCTTTCCAATGTGCACCAAACAAAAACCTTGCAGAGTTATCATATATTAAGAATAGTCGGCAAAATGTTAGGTGAGCTTTTTGCACAGCTTTTTTCTGAAATTCCTGAACTATTTTCAGTTCGTTACGTAATTTCTGTCACGAGCTATGAAACTTTCAAATTTATTCGTGAAACTCTAAAAAATAAGACATGATTGTAATTAGTTCCATAAAAGAGTTATGAAACTCGTATACAAGTATAATAATCTCTCTTTCTCTTTTATAAAGACATTTGAGAAGAAAAAAAAAGTACCGAAAAAACGTTACGGATTTTATTTGTAACTTGTATTTAAAACGCATTGTCTGGCGACATAATACTTTTCACGTGATTTCGAGTTACTGTATCACATTTTTCTTATAATTCCACGTAGGATGTTTTGTGAGCCACCGCCTTTACACGATGTAAGATGCATATTTCTTCTTTGAATCATTCTGAGGTGATTAGTGTACGGTGTACTGTGTACGTGTACAGTGTGGGCACATCGGTTGGGTCCAGCCCAGTCTTTTCACTAGAAAGAGTAAGTAGTCCGAACTGTTGCCAGTCTGTTTGCTCCGCAGTCCGCCGGGTTGGTCGCGCTCCGCTTCCCTTCTGGTGCCCGGTGCTTGAAGATACATTCTCGTTTTCATTACGGACATTCCTTCTCTATTCACTCTGCTTCTCGAGTAGAAAGACTTCTCAAATCTGAACTTTTTATTTTGTAATCCGTACAATGCAACCAATGTGGCAAGACTATTTTAATTTGGTCTTTAAACATAGTTGGGTATCTAACGATTTTCATGAATTTAGAAAATTTATCGAATTTTAAATATTATTAATCAGGTACCTAGAGTGAAAGGGTATAAATCGCAATCAAGTAAAACCCCCTATGCCTACTCAAGGGACTTTATTTGCTTCTTGTCTATACGCGGATTATTTTCTTTGCTTAAAACAATTGTTGCGAACAGACCACAAGACTAGTCGTTAGTATTCGAATTAATAATATGGCGCACACGCAGTATATAGATGTGATGTTCAGATTCTGTATTAACCGCCATCGGTATGGGTACATATTGTTTTAACAGTGTGAAAATCTAAAACTAAAAAAAATTACCGTGCAGCAATAATTTGTTCATTTAAAAATTGTGATAAAATGACATGTTTTTCGCTAAATAATTTTCATTCCATAAAATTGGGGGAATCGTGGTCGTAGTGCAAGTATTCAATAAAAGGTAAAATCTCTGATTTGCTTACAAATTCTTTCTCGTATTTCTCGGTGTGATTTACAACCGCGGGTAAAAATAAACATACTTGGCAGAATTCTAAAAATATTTTAAAAATAACTTGATGAAACATTGAAGTTTTTATTTTATCTTATTTTGCTTTTGGGAAACTCTAACAGGCTCCTGTCAATCCATTAGTTCTGATTAGCTTAGTACGTTTTCGAACATATGAAACTCTGTCGGGTGTCATTCAGAGATGTCAGTGATGAAGTGTGACACTATTGGCACTGAAACCATTTTTTTTTTAAATGAATTTCTAATTGGTCATCTTGAAAATATTACCACTTAGTAAATTAACCCTCTCGCTATGGCTTATACAATTTTTAAAAATATACAATCAACCGCTCAATCTTTCTCATCTTATTTACAAAGAAAATTATATGGATTAAAAAACAATTCCAGAATGAAGATTGTTTTTTTGTTTTGGCTATGACGCAAACAATTCTAAGTGCTTACTTGTAATCATAATTGTCTAATAACAAAATAGGTCATTATTTTTGTTATTTGTATAGCTGAACAATGATCGTCATTTCCGTCCCAAATATTTGCTCCACGTTTTAGTACCGTTTTTGCCATTCAAATTAATGGTAATTTTAATTCTGTAATTATGTTCTCAGGTGTAAAAACATTGATTGAATTATGCACAGTTGGTGTTGTCTTTTGCTGGATAAATGCAATTTTAAAACCACGTCAACCAGAAGGCTTGAACTCATAGTCTCCTGTTTGCGCCTCAAAATTGCTCTTTGTTAAGATAATGCTTGATATTTTTTTCAAATTTACCATATTTATCTTGTAATGAGATATATGAAAACATTACATATTTTCAATTTTTTACTTGTGCAATGTTGGAGGACTTAGATAGTAGAAAACTTAAACTCGCGATGCTTGGGTGGAAACCCGACACATTTGTCCACTCGGCTTAACTTGAGTTTCAACCATAGACATAAAATACAAGACACGTCATATTCATAAAAATCTTACGAAAAATGTAGCAGCACTAGTAACGTCTTGTATTCTGTTTCACCCGCGTATGAAAAGGATAGCCATTCAAAGAATTTGTGTGTACGGATGAGATAGCTATATGAACGTCCCACGCTACTGCTATAATCGGGTATTGCGCCACAAGCTCTGGTTGTCCTTTACACACTTATGTATTTCTGCATTCGCTATCTCACACCGTTTCCATGAACTATTAAACCTTGTGAATAATTGTATTTATTGAATGGAAATAATAAGTGATTTTTGTGTAATTATGAATGGAAAGAAACTTCATGAGGTATGTTTTTTATTCCCGAATGTTTTTTACACCTCTCAAGGCATTTTTTCTCAGAAAGGAGCCTACAACGACGCGTTTGTGGCAGCTGGTGACAGCTTGTCTGTCGAACAAATGTTTGTGTGAAACTAAACGTAGTAAATCTGAAGTATGTCTCGCGGACTCGGTTTAGTGCATCCACGCGCGTTGTCTCAGTAACGTATCTACATTATTTAATTAATCTAAGGTTTCAACACTATTTTTACTATGAATTTATGATAGTTGTTTGATGCTTGTACTGGTGTCACCTTGCGACAAGCATCTTCAGATATTGTGGATTCCGTCAACCAGCTGACCTTTTGAAGCGCAGTCTTCACACACATTTCCTCGTACCGCGACTTGCGCAATCTTTCTTAATTATCCATGTCACAACATTAAGCCGCCATTTTACAGAACACCGTATCGCCATTGTGTCCGTCCGTCCATTTGTAATTTTCGGTTAAAGCGTCGGTCACACTTCCTTCCCCTCCTCTTGCATCACGGATTTCGTAATGCAGTGATTCAATGCAGTTTATCAGTCGATCTCTGTTTCACAAAAGCGTAATTACTTTTTTCTCGTTATGATGTTACGTTGTTTTGCCTTTTTACTGCACGTAAGAACTTTTGACACAGGAACTGCGTTATATGTATTTTGGTTTATTAACTTTTATTGTATTAGTTTTCATTTAAAAACAAGCATTCATTCTAACAGATTAATTTATCTTAACGAACAGTTTGAAGCCGTCTGTTTTATGTTGTGTTTGTTCAAGGCGTATTTCAATGAGTGGTGCTCCGGTGAACTTACGTTCCCCCCCTCTTACATCACGGATTTCGTAATGCAGTGATTCAATGCAGTTTATCAGACGATCTCTGTTTCACAAAAGCGCAATTAATGTATTATTGTTATGATGTTAAGTTGTTTTGCTTTTGACTGCATGTTAAAACTTTTGGAACAGGAAATGCGTTACACTTTTTTATTATTTTTTATTACCTTTTATTGTCTTATATTAGTTTTTATTAAAAATAACGGGTGATCTGTCTGATAGGTTCCAGGGATCATAACAGATGGGTTGCAATCGCTAGAACACAAACAAAGGTGAGATATCTGTGTGTTTTAATTTTTGCCTGTATTACAATGGAAGGTGCGAGGAACTATCTCCATTGACCCTTCGGCACCAGTGCAAAGTCGGGAGTATCGTTAAACGAGTGCCCAATATTTGTGTAAGGTTGGCCTTTTCCTTACAAGAACTTTGCCTTTTACAACTTGTTTTTGTGCTGAACTATACGGCTGTGGAACGTCATGTTGGCATTTGTTATTAGTGCCTCATACAAGATAAGTCTCTTCGAGAGCTAATTTCACTCCTACGTGTCCTTAAAAATTTCCAATATCTCTATCCGCAAATTTCCTCCTTCAATCCTCCACAGTAAAGGTGGAATCTTTTTCTAATATACAGGACATTATATTCTGTTTTCTAAATAAACTTATATGCATAGATAAATAAAAATATCTCATAGGCCTTGAGGCAAGCTTTAGGTTCGCCCGTGTGGAACTAATATATTATGAACAAATCATGTTTTTTTTAGTTATTCATTTCGACATTCGACTGTGGTCTATTATCACCTTCTTCATTGAAACAACCCGTTTGTAATTATCACTTCATTGTCCATTGTCTTTTACCATGGTAATTCAATAACTTTTTTTCCAGTTCATGAATTATTCATTTTAGATTCAACTGCATTTTCCTTACACTGGTTTATTAGTATCATTCTGCTTGTTTACATTTTATAAACGGTATTGCTATCCCGCTAACGTTTATTTCTTTGGATAAAGTTTCATTATATTATATTATTACATTTCCTTGTTCTTGATGAATGCAGTCCGTTATTTTTGTTTAAAGCGACGTACTGCGAAAAAGAATTCTCTCACGGTTAGTTAACGCGAGAAAATAGTTTAAAATGTCGAGAGTTTGCCGAATGTGGCATTATTTTTGGCAAACACCAAAGCGTTTCGAAGTCGTTGAATGGAAAATTACTTTACAATTCTATTGTTCATTGAGATTTTTGGAAAGTAGTGAGTCATTTTCATCTTACTGTCGAATTTCGCTAGGCTGAATTTTTAAACTGCGCTTAAGTTTTTTCTCTTCATTATTTGTGACTTTCAAATTGGCGAGACGTCTTAAAAAACCTTTATATAAATAGACTTAAAAAATGTTCATAATTCAATGTAAATAAAATTGCCCTAGTTTTGAAGTTTATTTCTAGCAACTGCTTTTTTTTACTTGAATGGTATACAAAACACAATATCCACCGCAATTTTCTTTTTGGGTAGTAACAACAATATTTATGAATTGACTTCTTTTGCCAGAAAAAAATATTACGACTTGATAATCATTCAAATTTTTTACAAGTGTATTTTACAGGACACTGGGATGTATCTTACACATTTAATGATTGATAATAATAATACTTGATTAATGTATATATCGCAATTTTTGTGATTTATCACCTCCAGGGCACTTTACAAAACTTAAAAATTAACGAATAACTAAAAATATAGCATTACCATCATTATTTATAAATTTATTATTAATAATTTTATATAAAATTACCGTATTCAGCCCCTTTTCGTTGTATCACACATGTCTTTTTCTGAGAAAACGAGTTTTATTAATTGCAAAAACTTTTTTTTTTTAAAGAACCCTTTTTAAACTATGTTTATAATTCTAATTCATTCTCAACTTCATTCCATCAAAAAGACAATTTGTTTTTTTTTCTGTATATAAATAAAACGTTCTTCAGATGAAAGGCTTAAACTTTTGTATCAGTTCAGTTTTGGGTTTTATTTATAGCAGTTTTTAATTGTGTTGATATTGATATTTGGCCTTTATCTCCGTTTACAAAAATCTAAATGACTCAACACCCAAAGCTTAAAAAATAAGTTTACAATAGCCACGGGCCAGCAAAAGAGTGCTCGTTTATTTATTGACATTAAAACTATTCATAGCTGGGATGAAATAGTGTATATGTACACTATATTCATATCAATCACTCTACCATTAGCAGTCAGGCGAGTTGGAGGTAATTCGCTATGAGTCACACTTACCATGGACCACGTGCGAATGAATCACGCCAGTTTGCTCCGCGGTTATTGTGTTAAAAAACAGGGATATTTTAACGGTAATTGGCACCTGCCTCCGTGCGAGGTACAGATCGCTCTGCCTTACCTGTTATTACAATATTACGCAATATACTGCACTTTAACTGTTGGCTCGTTTGTTTTGCTTTCGAACTTAATGCGCATTTTTTCTTGTATTTTTTGCAGGTTGCGTAACAAATTCTGGTACTTTGTTACTTTCTAGCAAGGACTGTTTGTTTACCCTTTTTTACTAAATTTATATTATTCATATTATGTTAAAATACAAGTTGGGATTATGAAATGATTCAGTCATGTGTCGATACTGTCGATAGCCACTATTGGGTCATGATATTACTAAATTAAAGTCACAATCGGCTATAAATAGGCAGTGTTTTATGTTAACGTGTTGTGATTGTGATAAAATCACTATTAAGACCATACAAATGCCTGTAAAACCACAATCATACTATAAACCCACAATCACCTGAGACTATAATTAGTCCATGATATATGGCATTTTGAAGCCGAGCTCACCATATAAATTTGAACACGTGCTTCTTACAGTCAATAAACCCATAATGCTGCAATTATCACTTTCATTAATTCATCTTTTGATACATATTCTCTCTCATTTCACCTACTTTCTATATTTTATTTGACTTGGTGAAAGATGAACGAGTGCGGTGTACGCGGCCGTTCTATGCGCCACGCTTTCGATTACTCTAATTATTTTACTTTTAAATCATAATAACTCCACCAAACGCCTTGGTCATAATATAATAATACTACACCGATTTATTACATTGTTTTATTTAGTTTTATAATATCTTCGTTCAATTGTGGATTATCATCGTTCGTTTTTGCAATAAGTACGATGAATATTGGCTAACTTTCCAAATTAAGTGAAAACGTTGCGTATTGCAAACCTACAAAAAAAAAGTTTTCAATTAATTTTGCTTTAGAATTATTTTCACGGGCCTCCTAGACGGGTTTATGTATGATCTGAAGCTTAAAGGCGTCGTTTTTAGTGTGCAGGTTGACATTAAACACCCTAGCTCGGATGTAATACGTTCTTATTTCCCTCTGAATCATTTTTTGAACATAGTGTCTATAAAGCCACGTGTTGGCGAGAATTTTATTCTGAGATAACAATGCCAATATTATTTTCTTGTATTTATTAATTCATTACTATAGCTGCAAAGTACAGCACCCAAACAGAGCAGAACCAAGCCAAGAGAATAACAAAAGCCGCCTGCAGCACTCGGCATCGACTTTTTTCAACTAAGAAAACTAAATAAAACACGGCAAGAAAGTATCAGTTGATTTTATCATCAATATTGAAAATGATTCTATCGAGTTCGGATGATTAATTATTCGCAATCTCATCAGCGGAATTCAATGAAGTAAATCGATCTGCAATCTGGCCAATATCAACAGTACAATCATTATACCCAGGCTCTGTCTCGTGGCTGCACACCACGACAACTTGTCTTAAAACAATGGCGATTTAAGGTCTACGTGTTTTTATGGAAACAATTTGAGACGTAAATAAACAAGATGGTTTTGTTTTTATTACTGATTTGACTGGTACCTTAGAGTATATAGAGTGGTATCAATCCAAGGCAGTGTAGTCAGTTTTTGATGATTTTTACCTGACTCGCGGACCTGGGCGTGGCTAAGACCAAGGCTAATATAATCCATTCATATCACATATCGACATAATGTTTTTGTTTATTCGTATAACCACCTTTTCACAGTATTGATATTAACAAGAATATAGCATCTAACCTAAAAAACCGTTAAGTTGTATCAAGTTTAGTGGCATAATAAAAATGTGGGCGGAGTCCCGCGGTGACCCAGGAGCCCAAGATCATTGTGACAGTACATAGAAGCGGAGTATTATATTTGTTGTCTCTTTCTCTCTCATGATGTACGACGTAAAAACCCGGAGAAAGTGATTTATCGCAAGTTTGTATCGGTTGGGTAAAAATAATTAGCTCTCTCTCCATACATTGTTTCTCCAAGACTGGTACCCATTACACTAGTTGCCATACTTGAAAATTCAGTAAACATGCTTCCGTGCTATCCGAGTGTGTCTGAATGATTTCCCGTTTTCCACTTATTTTCCCAGAATAACTACTTAAGGAAAACTGCACAACAGTGGGGTGGAGTGGTATTCTGCCGACTTTCTAGAATGCAAACCTTTTTGTCGGTATTAAATGTTTTCTTAAAAAAAAACATTTTTTATGAAAAAACTGCATTTTCAGTTTTGTAGCCATACCCCGACTAACGAAGTAGAAAGGGGTCCCAAAACATTTCGTTTTAAGAAATCGTATAGTCAGGATAGTTATGCGGGCATGCATGCTAATACATGTTTTATCTGTAAAATAATTCAAATGAATTACTTTTAAGAGTTATATTATGTTAATAAAAATAAAAAGAAATAACAATTTTAACTTTTAGTTTTGTAACCAATGACATCCACTAAAAAGGCCGACAATACGGTCACTAAGTGCTCATGTTTTTCAATGGCAAAACAGTGAATCGAACTTTAGAAATACCTGTTTTTAGATATCTTTATAACGAGGCTTCATTTTCATTGTTCTTGGTACTACTGTACCAATAACCGCAATCAGTGTTTGCATCTTTGTTTCATAAGCTAGGGTATCTTATATTTTTGTTCATGGTATAGTAGAAATAAATTATTAGAATTTTAAACTTTTTCAATTTATTCATTCGGCATGAGTCATGCTGAGCTGCAGTCGACAGTACTACATTGCAAGTTATATTCTTCGCTGCAATAGCAACAAAGCATTGTGTTTCATATTGTTAATCAAACAAACCACTTTATTTAGAATTCAAAGGATTCCTAAAGGTATTACTAAAGTTTGTACAATATGTATTTGTCATTTGTAAGTATCGTTGTTCAAATATTGCGACTTTCGAAATTGATTTCTCAGTTTTGTAAGATATTGGACAGAAAATGTAAAATTGAAAAACCCGAATAAAAACATCAAAATAAAGTATTGAATGAATGTAACTTCATCTTCCGTGAAGTAGAGATATTCTTTGGGCATTAAACAAGTAGATACCCTTTCAAAGCATTTATAATACTAATACATCAAAGTTGCAATTTTTATAACTGGAACATTTGCAAATTCTATAGGAATGAAGAAAAACTTAGAAAAATACATTGTTTCATTTGTGTTGACAACTATGTAAACCACTTTTCAATCAATTTTTGACGAACTCTCCGAAAAACCTAAACTTTTGACAGATCAGCGAATAAAGTGACCGAGATATAAATTTGCAGTGTAGGCAGGTACTGGAACCCAATGACATTGTAAATCATTTTTGGAGCGTGGAGTGAAAATACGGAATTGGTTAATTGTATTCAGAATAATATATATAACTGGGGATTGATAATTTGTTTACTTAAATCAGCCCACTTGTACTTGCAAAGCTATCGAATTTTGTTCCGTAGACGTAGGTAATTTATCTGCATAATAGAGCGATAATTTGACGTAATGCTATGCAGTTTGCCTGTTACAAGGAGCTCCCGTCCTGTAAATTTCTCCTTTGAAACCAAAGGCCCAACACGATTCTTTTGACAGTGCATATTTATACAACAAATATAACAATCAATACCAACAGCAATAATAAATACTTGTTGTTAACTCAATTTCACTTAGCTGTCAAATTCGTGTATACAATGTGCGGATTTTCATAAATACATAATGTTCCAGACAGTTTTTTGTTATCAGCTGTGTTGAAGGTCACCCGCAGTCTGTAATTTTTAAGTCGTTTATTGTTATGCTTTATCAATATCACGCTTGTCGCCAATAATACCACTCAATTTATGAATGCGCCTACGGCAGCTGTATAACGGTTTTTATAAAGCCGATTTAGATAATCTAATTGAGCGATTGCTAAGTAAAGATTTTACTCAGACGCACATTTATGTTGTTACCAAATGCACGGAAATGGCCATGTCGTGGTTTTCAGTTAAAAAAATTACGGTGTAATGGAATTGAGTAATCCTCCCCTTAGTCTTCTGCTGGCAGTAAATCTTTACCTAACTTTAAGTTTTGTGTTTATTAGTGTAACTGAACTGCTGCGGTAAGCCATTCTCAATTTTAAAAATATGAGTGGTATTCCGCCGTTCACAGCTGCATTCCTTCCTGGCTGTCAGTTCCACTTCCCACAGCGAACATCTCTTTCTTTCTCAAGCGAAAAGCTGTTAGCGGGCAAGATCCCGTCTCCTCTAGTGACTTCGAAAACCCATTAAGATTGGAAAGGTCATCCATTGTGTTCTGTTTTATGAGACATCTTAATTACTGTGATCTTTTCTGTAACAAAGATTGTCTATATTTAGCGTTTAATTTCTGTTATTCTTCTTGGTCTCTGATACAAGATGTCTAAATTGAAACAATTTACTAAAGCGGAGATGGCAAATATCACACGGTAGTTCGCACAGCGAATAATTGAATAAACATGTTTTGCAAGGGTCATTGGTGCTAGAAGAGAACCCGTACTGTCAATTACAGTCATAATGCTGGCTCAATTGTTGCACACACGCATACTGAGTTCACGATGTCCATTCCAAACACGTCTGTGTGATTTGCTCTATTCTGTTCGCATTAGTTGATTCTTTTCAAGATTCTCAACCATCTATCCCAGTAGAATCTATTCAAGCCCAGGTAAAAGTTCAGTCGAACTTAATTATAACAAGATGGGACCAATTCCAAACGTTCACCAAATTCACCAACGTCGTTATCAAAAACCTAAATAGGTCATTATCATAAACTTCAAGTTACTTTTTCTTGTCTATTATTCCTTGAGTTATGGACTACCTTCTAGAATGTTTGCAATTTTCCACTGGAAGCGTCTTCTGTGAAGCACATTCGATAATAAATGACAATGAGCGATTCTACAGAAATCTGCTTATCATAAACGATAGGTTTTTTTTTGTTTATAATAAGGACGCGCCTTCATTTTACCGTTGTGCTGCAAGCGCTCCGTAGGTAGGAACTAAGTACATGCCACATTGCATCATGATGGCCTGGTGGACTCTCGGACTGTTGGATTCAACAATGTTAAACGAGATAATAAGGTGCCGTGTGGTATTACGCAATTGAGCATGGTGAATAATAAGGAAATGCAAATGGCCTTCCGGTCATTGTGGCGCCGGGTCTCCCGCCTTTCAACAGCTTCCGTTCCTCTTTTTCTTGCGGGCAGGTCCCATTTCACCAAAATGTAATTTTTTTATTGCGTTGACGTCGTTGTTTATATTTCTGCGACCTTTCGCCATTGTGATTTCTTCGATACTAATCGAATTTGATTACGGTTGATTGCACTTGATTTACAATTTTTTATGGTTGTGTGTAAATTACGTTTTGATATTTTTTTCCTGATGCAACCTTTTATTATTCAGTCCAAAAACTGACCTTCAATATTATTTCTGACCTAGTGCCAATGTTTGGTTTAAAATCAGAATTATTATAAAAATATGCTTTTGAAGCTTGTGTGTAATTATATTATTTCGTGACACACTCGTAATATAATATATATGTCTTTTTTAACAAAGTGCGGTCATCAATTCCTTTGATTTTTATCTGGGTAAATATATTAATAAGTCGTTTCTCTTTTTTCAGGTAAGCATCACCTTTATTTGTCACACTACACATAACTGCGTGGGTAAGTTAATAACGGTTCCATACTGTATTATTATTATTTCGGTTCTTATTATGTGGGTTGACGTCTATATTACGTAATTATCCTAGCCCATTGTGCTATCTTTCAGTTTTTCCTCGACTGTGCCCTAGGTCCTTTAAATAAGTTCACTGAGGTTGACATTGGGTGTCTGGCGATGTCTCCTGGATGTCTTCTTAGGTCGATGGAGTGTTATGATAATAGCCGAACTATCTTCCTCGGTGATTTCCTACCTATATCGAGTAGTTACTAATTTGGATTGTATTATTGTTGTAATCTGCTTTCTCCCATTCCTTCTAGGCTCTTGACCCACTTTTCAATGTGAACTTCTTCACCCCTTCAACCGGATTCTTGGAGCATCATTCATATTTATTTTTCTTTACAAGTTTTGCTTCTACATTATGAAATGTCATAGAACCGTTCCGTCAACTGCCATTAATTAATGTTGTTTTCAAAAGATAATTTGAAATAAATTGCCGGTCCGGAGACAAATTATCTCGATGACTATTTTTTTAAAGATGACGAAAGCACTTGTTTTATGTTTGCAAATTTTTAAAGATTTTACAAGACAACTTTAGATTGACATTCTTTTCCAACGGAAAAACTTACTATTAATCATAATTGTACTATCGCCAAGGCATACGCCCATATATCTGCTAAAAATAGGCTAGGAAATATTTTCACTTGATGGCTTTTTGTACTCTTAGATATCTACATATTTGAACTTTACTAATTACAAGCACTTCATTTTGTCTTCTGGAAATGCACACAAACTTGTATGTAGGTACTTATTAGTTTAATGTCTACCAAGCCCAGATCCCATGTAAAGGGCAAAGTTGTACAACAGCTGATTGAAGTATTGATGTCAATGAGCGGGCAACCAACAAAATGTTTTAGGATCCGTATTTAAACCTAAAAAGTGTTAGGGGTACTGTATGGGTACCGCAGTCCGCCTGCTCGAACGCACTTGTAACGTTAAAAAAAACATCTAGTCATAAGGCGACATAGCACCCAAAAACGGGGGACGATTTCCAAGATTCACATTTGAATTGTTCCTGATGAATCTGTAACCAAAATATCTATTCGTTTTCTAAGTATATCCATAGAAATACGTACTACAAGGGCATATTATATTATGTCTTCTTATTTTGTAAGTGAGAGTGAATGTGTTGTCATTTTTTTTCTGACAACTTGTCATTACATTTGAAGGTATGAGGAAAAAACTTGAGGTCTATCAAAAACCGCAGGCTCTAGATAATATGCTTCTTGCGGTTTGGTTCCAAGCGATAAAAATCGTAAAAAAAACTTAAAGTTCCTGCGTATAATATCCTGCCTTGGCATGAATGTTGACAATCTAATCCAGTCATTCCCAAAGTGGTATATATATATTCCGACCTGCAAGGGGTCCACGTCAATGAAAAAAAAAATTGGGGGTGCATGAGACGTAAATGGGGGTCTACGGGAGTGGATTCCATTTAGCCAGGCCGTCACCAAAATGTTGGCTTCCCGCAAATGTAATAATCCACCTCACAGATAGTACCTATGTAGGTACTTACGTAATACTATCTTATAATGGACTTTAATTCCCCAATTATATTTATAATAATAATTTTTGTGGAAGATATTTTGCCGATTTGCTAGTACTTTTCGATTTCAAATCTCTACCGACTAGTGCTTTTTTCGGAGAGGAATTTTTGTTGATTTGCTAGCACTTTTCGATTTGGGATCTCTGCCGACTAGTACTATTTTTTGACGAGTTCGACTACAATTGAAGTGTTCACCGCGAAGGGTTCATTTCAAAGAACTAGCAGTTCCTGAAGCGTTCACAAAACTTAGAAGTTTTTCCCAACGCTAAAAAAAATCAATACTAGAAAATCGACAAGTGGTCTACGGGACAAAAAAGTTTGGGAACCTCTGATCTAATCCAATGATTTCATACTTCGTGGGTATTGGAGATTCATTAAGATTAGGCAGCTGATATCAAAACAATTTGTTTTTATGTTCGTAGATAGTTTAAGCTCAACCACCGCTCGTAGCCAAATGTAGTAGCCTGTAGCAGTTTATACATTCTAAAATGAGTAAATACATCGAAAAAATAATGCCTTCGCTACTTTCCATGGATTTTTTTATTTTTATTATATGGGCACTGCGTATGTGAACGGGCACTGCGGGCGAGCACCGTTGTCAGGTCGAGTTTTCAATTCCCGGCGTACGCAAATAATTTTTATTTAAATATGTGTTATTTCACATTTAATTCGTAAAAAATAATAAATAGTATAATATATTTGCGGCATGTTCCAGAGTGATAGATACTCTTAGTATCGCCCTTTTTTATATGAATACCGCACAAGAGTCTCGACTGTTCCCAACCGTCTAGAGCCAGTGAGACTATGGCATCCCCAAATAGAGTATGTTGTGAAGCTGAAGGTAGTGGGGAGGGGAAGAAGATTGGGAAGAGCATGGTTGGGAAGTACCTGGCTATTCAGATCTGGTCACCAAACACGGTTAAAGCCATTTCAAGCAACGTTTCGATTCTGAATGGTGGTCTTTCACCAGGGCGATACTTTGAGTATCTACCACTCTGGAACGTGCCGCAAATATACTTTTTTATTATTTTTATATGAATTAAATGTGTTATGACACATATTAATTAAGTAAAAGTTATTAGCGCAAGCCGGGTTTGAACCCTCGACCTTTGGATTCGTAGTCGAGCGTCTTACCACTCGACCATGGAGGCCGTCAAAGACCATACCACGCCCTGGTGAAATACCATTATTCAGAATGGAAACGTTGCTTGAATTGGCTTAAGCTGTGTTTGGTGACAAGATCTGAATAGCCAGGTACTTCTCAACATTTATCTTCCCCATCTCCTTCCCTTCCCCACTACCTTTAGCATCACAACATGGTCCCACTGGCTCCAGACGGTCGGGAGCAGCTAATATAGCAGCTAATAATACCCTTGCGCGGTATTCACTTTAATAAAATAATAAAAGATGTCTTGACACATGCGGAACCTCAGCACAGCGGCCTTCGAAGCGACCTGCTCCAATTGTGCCTGCATAATATCGAGCCTGTGTAGGCTTAGCAATTAACACAATATGGATAGTAATCTATTAGTAATTGAAGGTTGTAGCTGTGAATGGAGCCTTAATTTAGATCATATCTTTTATTTACATCCAATCAATTTCAGCTCGAATCACGGGCGGTTATTCAACAAGGCCACTACTCGGGCACGGGCCCCATCTATTTTTTTATAATTTAATATTATCTCCAAATTAAAACCAAAAAACAAATATCAATTAAACAACAATCAAAAAAATATATCGCAAAGTTATTGCGTTGTATGATTTATAATTAACAGCATCGATTCATAATTAGACGTTGTTATGCAGAAAGCATCCAACTCCAAAAATATGAAACCGAGAAAAAGGCGTTTGAAAATTTAATATGCGTAATCGGTATTTGTAAAGTGAATATCAGTGTTTTTTCACTATCGGAATTATTAAAAATATGTCATTTATAATCTATCAACGTATTTATTAAAAAAAAAAACTGTATTTCATATGTTATCCTACATTCAAATGTTTTTATACTTCAATTTAAGTCAAATATCTGCAATGCGGGCTAGTAAAAAAAAATATTACCAAAAATCTGTTGAATTTGAAGCTTCGATGTTTTTAGCAGATAGAAATCTCGTATTTATCTATAGAAAAACTTGTTAAACTCGATTTTGGAAAATTGTGGGTTGGACGCTTTCTGCATAAATACGTTTAATTATGAGTCGTAGTGTCGTTGAAGAGTTTATTACACTCGGATAAAATTATTTATCAAAGTTTCTACTGAAAATTATTGGTTTCGTTAGCAGATCTAGTTAGTTAGTTAGTCTCTTCTGTCTATCTTTTTTTATAAGACACAGGCTCATCTTTGATTAAATATGGTGTAAAGGATTTGAAACATATCTTAGTCGTAATTTGTTTCTATTGATCTGGTTAATGTTGATTAATCCATACAAGTACATTATAAATCGAGTAGATAACGTATAACATACCACCAGCGGCATACATACCTATCGAGAAAGTCAAACTGCATTACAAATCGTTTCATAAATGTTGTTTTTTTTGTACACCTAATATTTGTGTAGTTAATACATTTGTATAATACCTAGGAATCTATGTGCCCCACACCAATTTGTACCCACGAGCCGCCACTCTCTTGAATCACGATTATTATAATGTCCTTCACCGGCGCACCTTACCTCATAGTCATAGTTTTATTTTTTATATGAAATATAGCACCACTCGTCCCAGACAACAAATTATATATTTTTTGTAGACTGACTCATTCTTGTTTACAAACATTGAATTGCATTTTGATCAATTTATTCGTCAATTGATCAACTTTTAGATCACATCTGATGATAGCCTCTTTATCAAATGGGTGTAGGCAGGCGGTCATTATTAAAATGGCCTGTTTTTTATTAATTTAATAATATGTATCATGCTGTGAGATTTTGATGTTATTCGTTTGTAAATTAGTAACGGCTCTTTCGGAAATTGGTGACTAATGAATTAGTTCCAGTGCTGTAATTATTTGTAATAAATTCAATTGAGTTATTAACGAATTTCGTAATGGAGTCACTAAAATTACAATTAGTTTTTAAACAATAATAATTATTCACGGATCTCCACTATCCAAATAGAATCATTTTCAAATTTATTTTTTTTATCTGATACTGCACAAGAGTTTTGCTTGCCCGGAGCCAGTGGAACAATGACATCCCAATTGGAGAATGTTATGATGCAGAAGGATGTCGAGGAAGGAAGAAAATTGGCAAATACTTACAGCGATGTTTTTATTCTAAATTGTGGTATCTGTTAGTGGGGAAGGGGTAAAGTAAGGTTGGGAAGTTAGTTATTAAAGTTATTATAATTTCAAAGAAGTTCTTTTTTGTTTAGAGTAGCTTAGTTTTTAATATTTTGCAGAAAGCCTCAGCCAAGTGACTTTTAAAATATCTTAATTTTTATGTATTCTTAACATTGGCCATACCAACGCAATCAGTATCAACACTCAGTGGATAAGTTCAAACTCCCTGCCGAAATCTAATCACCACTTAGTAACATAGCCGCCATTACGCCGGAAAACTCATCACGAAACCAATTTTTCATTTTGACGTTCTCATTTTGCGGCCATAAATTGTTTAACGAATTAGAGTCAACTCGAGTGGTATTTCGCCATTCCTCCTAGAGGGAAAGCCCCTGACAGTTAATACCTACTTAGTAGAAGCGTGGATTTATGAACGTTTTATAAATCCAGAGTGTATGGACATTGTGAAATATTATGAACAGCTATCCTGAGTGTGTGGTATGAGGTATGCGGTATGCCGGTCATATCACAACAGAGTGGCTAGCGAATCATGAGTCATTAGCTGATGATGCAAAGTGTAAAGTAGGTACGATTTCGTCACGTCCAGGCACTGACCGGGCTCGTGAGTCGTGGGTACTGGGTACTGGTTACTGGGTAGCTCGACTCATTGCAGCGATGTAATGTCTCGAAGAGGAAAAAACACCAAAAACGTGAAACTGGTGAATATTTATCTTGGTCGCATTATGAAGATCGTCAAATACAAGATTAACCGATTGATAATCTGGAGGAACATTTGGTGGTAAATTAGATGAAATTCGCCGCACTTCATGGCTTCCAAAACTACGTTCAGTTCCCGATTGGGTTATTCCAGGGCACATTCAGCCTGCTGGGTGAAGATTTCCTCGATGACTGTCAACCTCTGACAGAAGAGGGTACCAGAAGAAGTACAGGGAAATTTTTGAGTATGGAACAAAACCATTTTTTAGTTCACGCACTAAATCTTTACAAATGTTTTTCTTTTCACTGATAACTGAAAAAGATATACATTTTGAACATTGAAGTTATTTATTAGAATTTTGGTAAAAAGTATTTTTGTTTGATGTTCGTGTATTATTTGTATCTTTTTTGTTTGTTATAAAAAACGGTTTGAATTCTTTCCGATCAGTGGCCTGGTGCTCATTGCTCACTGGATGAGCGGCGATCATCTTGGCAATTGCCTCTGTGCAACAAGGCCCAGGGCTACCGCCAGAATAACGGGTTTTATGTACGGCCATTTGCCAAAATAGTAATGGTGATCGCTTACCCACATTATGCTTTTTTCTTTAAGTGTGTAATTTGATGACGAAGAATATTCTTCACCCTGCTAAATCATGTGCTACTCAAACTGCCAGTGGATATTTCAGTAAGGGTTTGTCTTTCACAATTGACCATTGAATTGTTTCGTTTGACCCATAATTACAAACCTCTTGTAGCAATATCAACTTTTGTGGTGGTAGATGCTAGTATCGCCCTGGTGTAACACCTATTAATAATCGAAATTAATTATTAGGGACCAGATCCTTCAGAACCTTAGTAGATCGGTCGGTAGCTGAGTGGACAAACGCGTCGGATTCCCACCCGGGCGTCGTCGGTTCAATTCCTCTGCTGGCTAAGTCCTTCATCATTGCACAAACAATATTTTTTGCTTATTATGATGGTAGTAGGAGTTTTTCAGGTTGTCAGGTTATTCGTAACCCGGAAATATTTGTCTGTCTTTAAAAAAAAAGCGAAATAAATTCTTTTTTTTTGCTTCTTTTCTTGGCAAATGCACAGGTTTGCAGCAACTGGGGCTGCACGTCTCTGCCCCCCCCAGTAAGAAGAAACATGTTTTCTTGCATAATACTTCTAAAAAATTAAAATATATATTAATAATACAATTTCAAGAGTTCGAGAGAAAGGCGTCTTGTCACGTCAACGTAGGCACCCCTCGGTATCCCTATCTAGCTATCTAGCTGTCTGGCTGTCTGACTGTTGGTGTTGTCCGTTGCCTACGAGTAAAAGCAATTACAAGAAACACGATGCCCGCCAATCTGTTAAGCTTCGTCATGCCTTTTCTTCTCGATGGGATATTTCGATTTGTTACGGATTCCACAGCAAAATTAGCTCGAATCTCGATATACTCCTACACCACTCTTTTATTTTTTATTTTATTTTTTTTTTTTTTTTATTTATTATCAAACATAATACATAGTAGTGTTATACAAGTGTTATATCAATATTTATATATTTAAATCTAACATTTCATTATAAATTATAAAGGTGTACCCTCATAAAAAAGCTGAGCTTGTGTGTATGAGGGGGTAAAAAACAGCTATAGCTAAACAGCTATAGATTCAGTTTTTCTTATCTTTCGCCCCATTTACTGCTCCACTGCCTATTATCTCCTATTAAATATAAACAATACCCATATAGAAGCGTTCTCCACTTGCCTTCTTATTGACTACATGGAAAGATTTACTGTCTAACAATTCAACTGTATCAACGAAATATAATATTATATAATGACTTCTCGTCCTTTCATACTTCGAAAGTAAATACGATGTAAATAAGAAAAGCAGGCCATTCAACGAGTTCACAAAAGGTGACCTTGTGTTCTGAATTGTGGATCGAGCTTGTACAGTGTACAGTTTCAATTCTTGTTTTGCTTATTTAAAATCATAAACAGCTTTATTTTGTTGCTTGGCCAACTTTTGACAGTCATGGGCTAGACACAGCCTTCAAAAGTGACAACCTAAAACGTTTTTCTTTGAATTCGACTACCAAAGTTTTTTTTACTTTTTATACGCACGCATT
Source organism: Drusus annulatus (assembly GCA_022651775.1). Taxonomy (NCBI): domain Eukaryota; kingdom Metazoa; phylum Arthropoda; class Insecta; order Trichoptera; family Limnephilidae; genus Drusus; species Drusus annulatus. Next base: position 3,663,677 of record JAGWCC010000029.1, on the reverse strand, counting down.
CGTCAACTTTTAAGAGAACAATCCATCACTCGTTTGCTCAAACCTGCAATATGATAAATTTGTAATTTTAAATAATAACGGTAAAATGTAAAAATGTACATCGTTTTGTTAGGATTTAAGCACACTACACATAGGTTTACATCTATTGTTCAATTACTACTAATATTCTGTGATTTATTGAACATTATTAGCCTTGTCTTTTAACAGTCAAATGAATATTTCAAAGCTAAACAACTCATGATGGAAATGACGTTGCAAACCGAAAATATGTAAATGCGTTTACTTATAAATTCTGGACGGGAAACCTGTGCGAATTCATGACGACAAAGCCCACCGTTCGAAAGCTTTTGCGGTTTTAGCACACAGATTTTATTCGTCATAGTTAGATTGACCAATTTTATGAAGCTTCGCTATACAATCTGAACTAAAACAATATTTGAACGTGTTTGGAAAATTATCATAAAGACAAAGATAGTGGCCAATCCAGCGGCGGTAGGCAGATTTAAAAAAAAGGTTTTTTTTAAATGAATCTAAGTGAGTTTTAGTAAGTTACTATTTAAGTGTCCACCTATCACACTCGTAGTCCTGGATGGTCCATAATTTCCTCCTGCTTTAACTAATGCTTCTCCAGCGCTGATAGCTAATAGCTAGTAGTTAGTATACCCACTAACACTCAGCCTTTAATAGGTTTGCATAATGAAGCTATGAGCCTGGCTGAAGGTGTTTTCTATAAGAGCTAATTTATTTAAGTATTTATAATTGTTATTTTAAACGCCAGAAAATAACCCACTTTTAAAAATAGCTTTTTCTACATTAACTTTACACAGGAGGCCCTAAGAAAAATAATTTCTCCCGAGGACTATGTCATCTTTGGGGATGCTGTGTGGAGGGTCTGATGCTGTGCGCAATATGTGCGTGATGAAATAACTGTTTCGTTTTTTCTATTGTTGATACTTCGGATACAATTAGACTGGATTCGAACTAGTATCTTTCCGATTGCATGCGAGCGTTTTTACTGGTGGCCTATAAGGTGTGCTAATCTCACCTGATTGACCATACAAATTCAAACTTTATCATATTATAATATACACGGCAGCGAAAACTCGCAGTACAGCAGGAAAATGTAAACATTTTCAGCGATATGAATACCCAAAAAATAATAAGTTTTTCAATTAGAGCATTTTTACTTTACAAATTTTACTTTTTTCGATAACTTTAGGATTTAGAAACTATTGAAGCCGGGTCTACACTTCGACGTGTTTTAAAATACAATAAACAACTGATAGTAACCAAAAAATATTCTAACTTCGGATTCGATTAACTCGAAAACGAACGCTCTAACCAAAAAAGTTAAACCACAGAATCGACTCCATATCGTCACTGGAAAGGCAAAAGGGCTGAAGCGCCATTTTGGAAAGTTTACACCAGAGTACTTTTATGTTTTTTGTTTTACAATAAAGTTCATAAATCTTCAGTACCTGGTTGGATTTGAAAAAAATAGTTGACTCAGTCAACTCAATGCTCTCCCTGAGTTACCTGAAGCGACAAAAAGTCCCAAACTTGTGTCGCTTGAGTCAAGCCTTCTCCCAAATAGTAAATATATTTTAGATGACCGAAGCGCCACAAAAGTCTTCAGAATCAAACAAGAGTCAAAGCATTCGATGCAGAGAAAAAAACTACACACTCAACTATTTTTTTTTACGAAAGTGTCGCTTAAGGCCTTTTGCCTTTCCAGCGACGATTGTGCCACAATTTTCCGGTAACCGTGTATAATGAAAGAAGATGCTCCGTAGGTACCTGCATAAATTAAAATAGGTCATTTTATTTTTTCGCAACAGGCTGATCATATAAAATTCTAAAACGTCTTCAAGGCAATGCTTAGTGCCCTGTTCGCACCGTGGCTATAGAGAGACGTTCGTAGCCTTCTTAACTTCCAATAAAAACAGCATTAATGATACCTGCACTTTTTCGTTTGTAGGTTTTTTTCAATTCATAAAATTCAGTTATTGTACTAATTATATTTTGTATTTTATTCTAGACCCAGCTCCATCTCAAACGCAGTACGATTTGATTTATTATTATTATTCACAAAACTCGCGCTTTGCATACGTAATGCAAGTATGTATTATTTATTATCGGGTCATCCAAGCATTCATTTTGATAGAGAAATCAATGAGTCATGTTCCAACATGGTATCGGTAGGTAAGTTAAATCCGCTTATGTACCGGAAAAACGATCTACCTGCCCCCTTATTATAATGTTGACTCGGTACAGAATACTAATCTGATATCGCTATCTGATCAAGATAAAACCAACCACTTTACTTTCGACAATCGCCGCTAGATGTCGAATGTGTATTATAACGTAACGGAACTCGTTTTATAAATCCAACAATCGTCTGCGGCTTGATAACTTAAAAATAATACAGCTATTGTGTTTGAAACCACAATTTTACGTAATTTAAATATTTTTCCCCAACCGGTTTCGCTTATAACATATAACTAAGCTTCTACAATACAACACCCAATTGGGGATGCCATAGCCCACTGGCTCCGGACACTAGGAAGCAGTTGGGACTCTAGTGTGAAATTCACATAAAAAATACTACTTAAATTTTCTTTTGTCCCGTAACTATTGAATTCTTACTATTTATTTTACTTGACCGAACGGTGCAATTTAAATGCAATTGGCTTGCAATAAGAGTTTCAAGAAAAAAGGAAGACAGATTCAGTGCACCATGTAAAATTAGCATGCATAAGGATCGAATACACTTCGGCCAGCTGGAAAGAGTTTACCTCGCCGTGGATATTTGTGAAATAAAACCCTCGTGCGCCTGTCGTATAATGTCCGAGATCTAAAAACTAGCATCCGAGACCGTTTCCATGATAACCAAACATCATCTGTTAATAAATAATGAAGTACGTGAAGACTTTAAAAGGGGTCATCGACCGTAGAGATTATCGTAACTATAAACCAGAAATCTGTTCATCTGATGGATCAAAAACGTAAGTAAATTCTGGAGTCGTGAAATTTTGCACTTTTATTTATCTGAAATTTCTATGTCAAACCAACAATTTTCAGTTCGTAACGTAATTTCCATCATGAGCTATGGGGCTTTAACATAAATAATCTCCTTTTCGAATTGTGCTGTTAATATAATTAATATTATCAATTCGAACAACACCGAAAAATTACTCCCTTTAAAAAAACAACGTAAATATTTTATAAATAGAAACAAACGAAATATTATGTACCTAACATGTTATTATTAGACATTGCTCTTTTCTGAAAAGGTATACATGACCAAAAACACCCCTCAATTATGATATGTAATAAAATATGTCCATAAGAATGAACCTCTCTTATATCTTATCTTTTTATGTTTTTCATTGCTAACCTTATTTGCGTTATTATATCATATATAGTGCGTCACACCACTTCAGTTTGTACTTATATAACTCCTTTGGATATATAATACCTTGTCTATATATGAGATGTACATAAAAGTTTAATTTCTTTTTTTACACTATGCATGTATCTACAATATTTTTATATCATTCATCTCTTAATGTATTTGGTGAACAACTGAGATCTTGTTAAATAAATAAATAAAATGTAAGTTACATTTATATTACAATTGAATAAAAAACTTATAAAAACAAGAGAAGACACCATCTTGTGTGTTCCCTATTTTTTAAGATTTATTTTTTTGTCAAAACTCGGACGAAGCCTGTAATTTATGTAAAACCATTATCGTTTAATATAATATAAATATGTTAACAGTGTTTCAGCTCTAGAATAACTTTCTGACAATTCTGCTAACAAGAAGTATACAAAGCGTTTCCAATGATCAACATAATTATGTAGAGACGATTGACGAAGTTATTTACTTAGTCTCGGCGGGGGGTCTCGGAGAATTTTTTGCATTTCTTCATTGACTTTTCTTAAGTAATTTTTTCATGCTCGAATGCCTCTACCGTTCGATCCCTCGATTTGCATTCATCAACAATCACTTTCACATTTAAGCCAGTACATTGTACTTGATACGCAAAGCAATACAACACTACCATTAATTGATTTTTACGGATCAGACATGGTTTAGTGCAGTGATTCCCAAAGTGGGCCTTTATGCCCCCCCGGAGGCGCTTCTAAGATTCGGGGGGAGCGGTTGTGGCCTCGAGGACAAGAGATGGAAGGGCAATCAATGGCGTAGAAACATATAAATCGAATCAAATAATTTCCCTTTTGATTATAGAATCATGAATTGACGCAAGAATGGCAAGTGCCAACATGGAGTTTTGTGTAGAACGCATTTGAAGTTCAAACTTACATAATTAAATCTAACTAACTAACTAACCATCACGCCGTTTCCCCACAGGGGTAGGCAGAGAGGACGGACCGCCATACTATTCTGTCTTGGCGCACACTCCTTGCTTCGTTCACATTCATACATCGTCTCATACATACTCTTATGTTATTCTGACTCTTCACGTGGCCCGATTCAAGTGTTTTTTTGTTTTTTTGTTTTTACATGAATACCGCACAAGAGTCTCAACTGCTCCCAACCGTCTAGAGCCAGTGAGACTATGGCATCCCCAAATCGGGTATGTTGTGAGGCTGAAGGTAGTGGGGAGGGGAAGGAGATCGGGAAGAGGAAGGTTGGGAAGTACCTGGCTATTCAGATCTGGTCACCAAACACGGCTTAAGCCATTTCAAGCAACGTTTCGATTCTGAATGGTGGTCTTTCACCAGGGGGATACTTAGAGTATCTACCACTCTGGAACGTGCCGCACATATACTTGTTATTATTTTTATATGAATTAAATGTGTTATGACACATATTAATTAAATAAAAGTTATTGGCTCACGCCGGGTTTGAACCCGCGACCTTTGGATTCGTAGTCGAGCGTCTTACCACTCATGGAGGCCGTCAATGACGTGTTTGATTCATTTGACGTGCCATATCTTCCTCGGGCGTCTCCGACTTATTCTTCCATTCACTTTTGCATCATAATAATCATAATGATAATTAATCAATAATTTCTTAATAATAATTAATATCACTATTTCTTGATTTTAATAAAATTAATTACTTCAAAAGATATTATTTTTATTGAAATTAGAATTAACTTTAAAGCATTAATATCTAATGAAATATTAGTTATATTTAAATAATATCTATAATCAACAACACAATTATGAAACATAAAAAAGTCAGAAAATAAAAATACAATGGTTACAACCGACACTCAAAATCGGATCCTCTACTTTATTTATATATATTTCTTCATATCTGAAGACAAAAATATTTGGAGTTTAACCATGTAGGTACCCAAGTACCCAAGTTTAGGAAACTCTGGTTTAGTGCAAAAGGCGATGGCGTTTTGTAAAGCAGCGTTTATCCACATTCCAATCATTGTGTTGAGTGTCAAACGGGCAATATTTGTCACGGCTGAAATTCTCTTAAATGCTATTCTACTTACGTCATCGCCATTTTGCGAGTGTTTGTCCACCTACCTTCGCATTATCGATTTAATTTATTCACTTCGATAACCACTTATTGGCAATACTTTTTTCCTACCTAGGTATCTAAATAAATCTCATTTCATTCAAACAAAATAATTTAAAACAGAAATCTGATGTAGCAAAAACTGTAGAACAGTAAGCTCTGGCATCATGAAATTTGCCCAGATTATTTTTCTAAATTTGCTTTTCAATTTCCGTCATGAGCTTTAGAGGTTTTAAATCTATAACAGCCAAGAAATAAGACACTATATTTTCCAATTTTTTGATTGATAAAGGCGGTAAATATTTGGAACTCGGGCATAGCTCTACTAGTAAATTATACAAACGTTAGTAATCCATCAGCTGTTCTAAATCATTGTTCCACCTGTTGCAAACGTGATTAATTCGTTAATTTATTTCCAACAAATTCCTTTAGCGTAAATGGCTTTAACATAATTTATGTATTAAATCAGCCTTCGTCTTGTACTATCTTTATCTTTTACTGTGTTTTTATGTAGAGCTTTGAACTCGAGAATGTGGCGAGATTGGACTTGTTTTTCAGAGAACTTCGATGCGGCATTCGCCTGTGTCTATTTTTGAAAAAACAACAACGATCAGTAAAACAACGATCCTACATCAGATTGCTCGGAAATAATGACTTTTGAAAGTTGGTAGTTTGCATCTAGATTGCATATCAATATTATCAAACAAAGACTAACACCATGAATGCAATCCGCTTCCATCCAATCTAATATCCGAAGCGATCTGCGATCTGCGGTACCTCTTGCCCCCGTCGTATGGATTGATGAGCGGGGCGGGCCGCTACCGAACTACTTAACTGACTGCTAACCGGTAGTATGCTCAGGGCCGCCGCTAGGGGTAGAGCCTATAACATACTAAAACTGCCCCAATTTAGAAAAGATCCTGGTCTCTTATGTATATATGAGTGATCCAGCTGTCGCGTACTTTCAAGATCTGGCGTAGTCAGGGATGCCCGAGGAAAACGTGACACAATCGAGCAAACAAAATAATTGAGTCGGAACATGTCAAGATTTGGTACAACAGAAGAGTACGTATGGGACGATGTATAAATATGAATGAAGCAAAGAGTGTACGCCAAGACAAGATTTATGTAGCGGTCCTCCTATCTGTCTACCCTTGTACCGCCATCCTGGGATGACCAACACCTCCGCCATAGGTCACCCCGAGTAGTTAGCTTCGTTGGGCGACTAATCAGGGGTGCCCGGGTTCGTGGGATGAGGTTTGTTCGGGTCTTGGCGGGCCGGATCTGGGCCAGGGCGGGCTGCCCCATCGTCGAGTGCCAAAACCCTGCCGCTGCTGTTGTGCCGGCTTGTGGAGGGGACCAAACAGCTGCGTTTGGGATATTTAGTTTTGCCACACGTCTCAGGGACTCATAATTATCATAGAACATCGATGGAGCTTTAAAAAAGCGCCTTTTAGGTGATTTTCTTTCACAAAACGGCACTATAAAAATCAGCCAATTTTTTTATTTTACTTTTGTATGGTTTTTTTGTAGAATTTACTTTGGAATGCATTTATGTGAAATCAATGACAGCGAATGAATGAATCGAATTAAAGAAACTGCCTGCCAATTCGACGGCCCGTGTGCGCCGCCCGCCTTGCACCAAAGCTGCGGGCGGCGCTCCCGACTAGCGTGCATCAGAAATAGACGATCATATAAATATAAACAAACTCTCCTTATGTGTTATGTGCTCCGTGCACATTGACAGCGGAGTGCGCTACGTCATCGGCTTGTGGGGGCTCTCACATTATAAATAGGCATACTCCTATTTTAATCGTCCACTAATCTACTCGGCATTCAGTAAATTACTATCAACAATACCAGTTCGGTAAAATATAAAATCTATACTTCAATGTTTCATCGATTTTCGCATAATCAAATACTAGTTCAATGTTTTCCTCTTGATAAACATGCATTAATATTTCGCTCAATATATTCGTTTTATTTTATAGGCGTTGTGTAGGCGTATCATTTAAAATTAAGAAGCTGTAAAATTACGCCTGAATTTTCCACCGAGAAATTTTAATTAATGTCAACCCACGTGAGTCAACAATTCTCAACAACTCGTAGGCCCAGCCACCTATCAATGTTTGTAATACTGGTTTTGTTACCCGGCTTCGACCAAGATTTAAAATTGGTTTTCCTTGTTAAAAATTCTAAAAATACAGAACAGACAACCTATCTTATTTTTTGATAGTTAAAGGGGTGTATCGAAGCTGCTTATCGCATTATGAAAAATGCGTTCCGAGCTTAAAATTGTTCCCGATAGCAATTCTAGACAGGCAAACTGCAAATTTATGTCATTCGAGAGTTTTTGCTACCTCAAAAAAAGATATTTTCTGCTTTATAGTGAAGACAATAAAACAACTTGATTCGATAGTTTTTTTAACTTCTCAATAGCTGGTTGACGTTTTTCTTACAAGTTTATTTTTTTTAATAGCTACCGTTGAAATGCTATTTTTATTTTTAGGTTATTTATCTACCATCAATGTCAGGACCTGTAGCCAGACAGCTAGCATAGTGCATGTTTTATTTGTTCTTTATTGTATAATGCCCCATTACTACGCCCTAAGTGCTTTTTTTTGTTAAGCTATAAATGCTTTCAAAAGTTTTATCTTTGCGTTTCTCCCTCCTTCGTCTCCGTTACTGCAAAATCAATATTGGAACTCCATTGCACTCCTATTCGCCTTCCCACCCTGGCTCTAAACGAATTCCGACATTGTTTATCTGAATATTTGACGATGATGTTATTTTAATTAATTTAAAATTTGTTCAGCCATAAGTTTTTCGATCGATACTAATAATATCAGTCCACTGTCTGCCTTCTTTGAAAACTGAAATTATTGGTTCATTATTTTAACACCGGATCGTGGTTTATTAACTGTTCCTTGGATACCTGTGCAGGTAAGTACTTATCTGATTGATGAAGTTAAGTAGGTACTCGTACAATCACTTTTGTTATATTTAATGAAATCGGTTGTCAATTAAATTATATCGATGCTCCCTGTGCTACGTACCTACTTATTCTGCAAATCTGTTACTTTACCAGTGTTGCAATGTCTAGGGATAAATTTCTAGATCTAAGGCGAAATAGAGAGTTCCAAGTACAGAAAGCGATTTTTGACAAATCTAGGAAGTAATTGGAATGGTCGAAGATTTTTTATCGGTCATTCTGACATGACCCAACTCAAGATTAAAAAAATATAGTTTCCATTTGATATTTGTTCAATAATAAACAATTTTAAAGTTACCTTTTGCTTCACTTGATCGGTTCAGCGTTACCTTCGGAAAATTGAATGGTCGACACTAAACTTTTACCTAGTTCATTTCTGAATTCTGTTCCTTTAGTACTTAGTAAAGGGCACATAATTCAATATATTAACTGAATTCTAAAGGGCGCTCACACCTCAAAATTAAAAAAAAAAACAAGTTAGTTATCATAAATCCGTGTCGCGGCGCATTTCATGTGTTCTGCTTTATTATTTCCTTTGCATTTGACATCAGTTCACAGATTCGGATCGGTGACAACACGTGTTCCCGGTCCACAATGCTGGGAGTTGTTCTCTGTTGTGCGCTGTGATCTTAGCTGCGTGTCGTACTCTTGATAGCTCTGTTGTAACCCCTCCCTCTTTCTCATAAACGACACATGAATCTGAAAGAGAGGTTCCGTCGGAGTTCTTAGCGGAAGGAACGTAGTGTGTCCCCAAAACTGCCCCTTATTTCGTGTGGAAGCAAATCACGCATGACACGAAAGGCACTAACGACTGTATTGTTTCAGCAAATAAGCATTTTAATGTTTTGGTTTGATGTCATTCTTGAAATTAAGACTCGAGATGACTTCATTGTATTATTTTTAGTCCACTAATTGAGCAAGTATTTCTATCGGTACTTTCTTGTCAATGAATGGATACCCAAAACAATCAAAAGTTAAATTTAATTGCATTCTTTGAGTATCGGATGGAGACTCAGAGCAATAATATACAAGAGAGAGCTCTGTAGCGAGAGCTGTAGTCAGTTTTTACGAGTTTTGCCGGACTCGGCTAGACCTGGGCTTGGCTAGGACTAGGGTATTTATACATCCATTCATAGCACATGTCGACTTATTGTTTTTGTTTATTCGCATAACCACTTTTTCACAGTATTGTTAAAAAAATATATATAACATGTAACCTAATAAACCGTTGAGTTATGTCAATTTATTTCGCGTATCATAACGTGTGGGCGGAGTCAACGGATACGCGGGACACGAAGAACATTCTAACAACACTTTAAAGCGGTGTGATAATCCGGGGATAATTTGTTGTCTCTTACTTTCTATTATTACTTCAAGGATGGAGATCAGTGGATCTATCTTAACAGATATCAATCCGACTTTGATCACTTTTATCAACAAAAATAATAACCGGAAAGATACCATCAACCTTTACCTTACCATACCTACTGCACAGTCTTGGTTATGCGTTTTCATTTTTCGTTTGTCACGTCCGGTCCTCGTTTATGTAGTTATTTTTATAATGTTTAGTCACGACGTGTTACTAGTAAACTATGTAGTGTTACAATGGCTAACCTACAGTGACTGCATGAACAGCGACACAGTAATCACTTCCACAGATGTTTTATTTACTTTATAATACAGCATTTAAGTCATTTGCAAGCATAATTTTATCATATTTACTTAACTACGTCACTTGCATTCCGGACCGTCGAGATCTTAATAAAGCTTAATGGAACTTAATAAAACTTAATGGCTATCAAAAATATTAGTAATTTTTTTCAGAATTTCTGATTTCATAACCTGTCAAATACCTTTCCTTAAATAGTACTCTAGGTACTCTGAAATTGAATCACTGTTCAGGTGAGAATCAGAATGTTACCTAGCATTTTTATCGAGTGTGTCAGTGCTTATCTTTTTAACGCTTTACCAACTAAGGCGACACAGAACCCAAAAACGAGGGGCTTGCCAGAGATTCACATTTGAATCGTTTTTGAATATCTATGTTTTCCAAGGATTCACTTAGGATGTAAGTCATTTATACTTGAGAATAAAACCTGGCCCTTAATATTTACTTTCTTACCCTAAAACGATTTCCAAAATTTCCAAATCATTTTTCAGTGAAAACATAAGCGGAAAGGACCTTGTTTTATTTTTCTATGCGATGAATTAATTACTTTCCGAGATATTCCTCGGAACACAAACCTTAAAACGTTTTCTTTACAGAACCTGCCACAGCAAACTCAACCCTATACCCCTTCTGCCGTGCGCCAAACTTTCGTTTTGCCGTCCGCTGTTTCGAGTGTTATGCCCTTTTTGGATCATTCGTCGCTCGATAGCCGGCTGGTACAGACGCGTGAGCGATGCTCAACTTCACGATGAATTTATAATTTATTAACTAATTCTTAAATAAATCTGAAATAAAGGGTTATTGTATTTTTTCCGAAATTTAATGGAACTTGAACAAATGCAAAGGAGCATATTCTATTGTTAAGTCTCCGGCCATTTTTAGGGGAACGCCTCTCACCAATTTATTTCTAAGGTAGTGTGTTATTTTAAGTGTAATCGCATAATGTATGTGACTAATGTGCTGTTGAATGAATATTTCGCTTAGTAAACAAAGTTTATCCATCTATTTTCATGAAGCTGAATGATAAGCGTGGTGTTTGCAATTCAAAATCATAAATTTATTTCCAAATATGTGAACAATATCGATTTTGGCATTCCAGCATGTGAAATTAAACATGTTGAATATTTATTTGGACTATGACTATTTTTGCGTAAAATGTATATAAAATTATAAATGAGGAAATAAAATTAGTACTATCACCACTGACGGTAATTTTTTCGTAATTAAGCTTTTTCAAAGTTTTGATTTTTTTGAATGTCTGTAAGTATAAATTTACGAATGTGTACTTAAGCCCTTGAATTAGTACAGCAAAGCGTCCAGAATGATTCAACCTTTTCTTGAGCAATGAGTATAAATAGCAATTGATCATAGGATTTACCGATTTCTGACTTATTTTGTGAGTATAAAGTCAAGAACGAGAGAAGGGATCTTATTATTTCGCTCCATTATTATTACTTTTTCAGACCACCGTGAATCGCCAGGCCACAAACAACAGAGTTTATTATTATTGGCCACCAGACTTGAGTACAGGGTTTGGAGTACAACACTCAGTCGTAATCCTTTTATACTTGATTCGAATCATCGTCTTAAATTGGTTGGTTACGTCTCCAGGCTACTCCAGCTTCCGGCCATATTGTCGCGCCTGTTGTCTGTTGTCTGGCTGTCTGTTGCCTGCCACAGTATATATGCCATCGACTCCTCTCATCTTCCCCTGTCCTGCCTCTCTCGTCTGGAGCACTTCGACGCCTTGTTTGCCGAGCAAACAGCAACCGAGGGATCCGATTCCACAGCCTCCCCCTTTGAAAGATATCGCTGGAGCAATTTACACGTCATTCAGGCTTTATTAGGCGCTAACAGCCGAATTGCTGCCGCGGTATTGAAGGTCTGTCTCGGCTCGCTTCGAGCGTGAAATTGAGCCTTTTTATCGAGATTATTTTTCTACTTGAATACACAGGACCCGGTGAAGGGATGATGTTTGCTCTTGGTGGCGAGTAGCGACTGCACATTCTTACGGTTTACAGTCTGCCGCAGTATTGTGATTACTTTATCTCTAAGGTGTCATTTTTTTCTGTCAAATATTGTTTCTCCTCTGGCCTTTTCCCAATCGATTAAGCGTTCAACAAACGTATATCTCGTAAACTTTTTGATGCGACTTGGTCGAGATTTAAAAAAATAAATTTTATCTTGGATGATTCATTTTATAAGGCATCATTTCTCGGTATTTTGGTTGAGTGAAATGATTAAGCAAATATGTGGTTTTGATGGATACTATCTTTCTCGGTGTGTTTGCGGTGCTCCATTTTTAACACTTCTGCGAAAGATGGAGCATGTTCAAATGTTGGTTAGTCAGGGTGCCCATTCCTAACATTATGCGACATAAAGCTTTTTTTAGGTAATAAGTGTTATTTTTATACATTTAAGCACAGAACATTGATATTTTCACTGGGACGAAATGTTTTATAAATATTTAATATAATATATCTTATCCATTAAATTGTGAAATATAAATCATAGAAGTCGCATATCGTTTGCGCAAATCGAAAAGCTATTAGATTACCTCTACCGCCCTGGCGATCGATAACTTTCTCGCTGTCTATAAGTTAGTAATCTCTGTGGTTTTTTCAATATCCTTCCTTGCTACAGTCTGTGGTCTGTGAATGATAGGGGATATCTTGAGGTCCACAGATAACCGCGGATAACGGTAATATAACAATACATGTTCCCCTTTATACACTAAATAAATAGAAACAGTAATCAATTCATATTTTGTTGACTACCTATTGCGTGATCTATTCGCCCTTACCTAGTGAACGACACGTGAGTATTTCCGCAGTAAAGTTTGCTTAAAACTTGGAATTTTCTAGTCAATTTACGGATTCAAACTTTTCACATTCTTTATAACCGGTTGTAGTTTGATTTTGAATAGTTATTTCAAAAACTGAGTAGTTTAACCTCCTCCACGAATGTTCTCCGCCGGCTCTTCCAAAGCCGTTCTTTTCCAATCTCTAGTCCTCAAACCTTCTTCCCCCAGCTTCCACCGGTGACCTATATCTGCCATTCGTTTCACATGGCCAATACAAAAAAAAACAATTTTAACATAATATTCTCATAAAAATGCTGCACATAAAACAAAGGTAAAGCAAATGCCAACAGAGCTTATCGTTTGAACGCAGCCTCATGGATAAAAAAATATATTCACATCCGAAGCGATTCGGTTTAACAAGATTGCTCTCCCCACCGGCATGACCATCGGCAAGTTAATCCTGCAGGCCAGGAGATAAAACAGTGTATGTTGTCGATGAAGGCGATATTCACCAGGAACATAGAAATGAATAATCTCCATACCTCTATACTATCTAGCCTTTTGAAATGAAAACGGAGCGATACAGGCCAATGTAGAGTTCATTTTCGAGTGACCTGCGCGATATATCCCATTTAAAATTTAAATATTATCTTGAGGAAAACAGTATTTTTATTATTTATGAACCAAGGCAGGTTGCAATTTAAAGGTAGAAAATCTTAAGTAGACACATTTGATAAGGGTAGAACGATTGTGACTGTACTCGACGTAACAGGGCACACAAGTAAACTGTATAGGTAGCGGTCCAAATCTACGAAGTGCCCCAAGTGGTCAAAGGCAGGAGTCAAGTTTAAGGCGATGTCGAAGCAAAGAGAAGTCAAGTTGGGTGATACTGGCGGAGGATGCTGGTGATCTGCCTTTTTTCACATTTTTGCGCAATATTTCATTGGCTCGGGAGCGCGCGGCCGGGGTGAGGGAGCTTTGTATGGGAGAATTTTGCTCCCTCTTTCCCTCTCTCCCCGGCCGGCTGGCAATTTTGTGGGATAGTTTTAATTTACCTATCCCCTTCTCATTGCCACCAGCTTTCATCTCAACTTCAAATCGCCTCTATCAGTTTTATTAAAGTCACAAATAAAGTTATAAAATACAATTTATAAATAGCGCCCGGTTTTCGAGGGCTTAATTCTTAATAACTATTTTATCCTAACATTGACATATTTAAATTTATAACAATTGTGTATCCGGGAGTCAAGTCATCACAACGATGTACTTTATTTGGCTGTGTGATTGACCCGGCTCCCGTGATAAGGTTAGACAGATTAATTTCTCCCGCTTGAGTCGGCCCGAGATTCGTGGGGCTGGGCCGTGATTGATCGGCACTAGACAACCCGCCATCGCGGTACTTCCCGGCTTAGTCTAGCGGCTCCAGCCCTACGGGCTAATCTCTTTGCGTCATTGTGACCCAACAAGCCGGGGGAGAAATATACATACATAACAATTTATGATATGAAAAATTATCTTAAATCTAACTTAACAGCTAGACATTATCGTAGGCACTGCCATCGTGACTCTGTGCGTCCGACACAGTGACTTTAAAAAACTCATAGAAATTACATTTTTATCAGAAATTTGTAATTTATTTTTCTAAAGGTTGGCACATTTTTTCAGCCTTTATCAACTGCACGCCTCTGCTATATACTTATAGTTATATACCTCAATGCTTCTAGTAGACCTATATCTTCTAGAAACACGCCTCCACTAGTTCCGCTAACATAATATATATTGACTCTCTGCATAAGTTAATAGGTTCATGTCTTCCACGAGTGTTGGCTTGCAAATATTTATTTGGATACAATTTATCTGCAATACAAAATTGCCATGGCTATAAAATTTTATGCACGACCGCGCTTACGCTCTTACTTCTAAGTGACGGTGCTGTGTTTGTTTGAAATGTGAATGATTTAATAAAACAAATTTGTAACTTTATTCCACTTTTATTATTTTGACTGGACCGGTTTCAGCCTATTACGGCCATCTTCAGACTAGTACAGGTTTTTCTTATTCTATGGATTATATACTATTTTTACTAGTATATAAGCCATAGAATAAGTCAAAATAATAAAAGTGGAATAAAGTTACAAATTTGTTTTATTAAATCATTAAAATGGAATTCCACCACGAATTAACAGTTTCAAAATTAGAAATAATGAAATGTGAATGTGCTTATTTCGTATGTAAGCTGTAACGTAAATTACGATACAAAGAGCCTTTAACTTTGTTGCTCATTTGTTAGGTGCATACGTGAAAATTTTGCTTGAATTATTAAGATTTTAGCCACATTTCTTATTAACAATATTTTATCTGTCAAAATGAGTTGCCAAGAATCTTTCTATAATAAATAATACACACATAATTATTACTATGTGCATATACATCATTATATGATGTGTTTGTAAGTATGTAAAACAACGAACTCCGTGGTAGGGCACTAATTATTCCGGAGTGGATCTAAGTATCGTTCTGGAAAGAGACCACCGTTCAGAATCAAAACATTGCTTAAAATGGCTTAGCTATATTATGAATATCATCGGTACTTTTCAGCTGTCTCCTTCCCCTTACTATTCTCCCTTTGGCCTTCTAGGTTGCTGTTAATGCTGATGAAACAGTTCCAATGGCTTCGGCTGACGGTACTCTTGTGCGACATCACATGAAATATACATATCTATCTGTGATATTTCTTCAATGATCCTGTATAAATTATACAAATTTTGTAACTTTACTCTATTTATAAAATAATGCCATGTAAAATGGGCTTGTTTCTGAGTTCCGGATTATGTAGATTATTTATCAAAGCGTAATCACTTGACTAGCATGCTAGCGGAAGCCATACGAGGTTCAAATAAAAACATCAAACAGCGAGTTGTTGACGCCAATCGGTTGAAGCTATGGCCACTTCCGCCGAAAAGAAGCCCGATCAACTACTGGGTACGCAGAAAGCACATTATGTTCTATCTACATTGATCTCACAAGGATTTTATCATCCTTTGCGATGCGCGGGTAGTCAAGCTACAACGAGAAACGAAATCTTTGAGCTTAAGTTTCATTCTTCCGCGATGAATCTATAGTCTCACAGGACTGCCTCAAAGGCACGTCACTCGTAAACTGAAAGCTTTTCAAACGACTAGAATAAATTTGAAAACTATTTTATGGTAACCTAATAACCTTTTATTTAATATTATTCCATCATCCTCTTCGCAAAAATAATGTATGCATAGCTTGAAAATCTAATTTTCTTGAAAGCTCTTTACGGTTACGTTTGCCAATTTTGCTTTTACAAAATTTGTATAAATAGAAAATTTCAGCTTGTGGGCAATTTTTTTATATATCTTCCCCTTTTGTAAAATTCATTCATAAAAGTAAAGCAGGTATTGAATGCAAAACAGTTTTGTAAATAGTTTAAAGGCTTGACTTGTGTTATTATTTATTATGAAAACGATATCTATCAAGTGTTCGAATACATTAAATTGTATTATCAATCATACTTCAAAATCTTTTGAATTTTTATAACAAGTGAAGAAAATAAGAAAATTGAAATATGTTACTTATCTTGCATAAACATTTAAGGTGCCTTCAAAAAACTCTTCGTTGGTATTTAAAAACATGTAAATAATACAAATATTTGATACCTTTGTAACATGATCTACACCTTCGTAACTTTCGAAGTATTTTTCCTTTATGTATTCCTAGTGACAAACATGCGTAATACCAAGAATGGAATTTACTGGCATCGGCTTTTACTGAAAATGAGTTTCTCTAAGTGCGATAATTTCCAAAATACACAAAATGTCGCTATTCCTACTCCGTAATCTCTCCGTTATCTAATTTTAGTAAAATGGTAGGTACCGTTATACAAACCATTTTTAATAATATCTTTCTTATCGACGATAATATACTCGTATTTGCATGGCTGTGATACTTCTACAGTTATTATTTATCGTTTACTGCCTTTATTATATTTTGGTGCAGTCAGCCGTTCTTTTTGCAGGTTATTGTAATTAAATACGGATTAATCATTTTCCGTTCAGTTTTTAGTAAATTTGTGTAAATTCAGACCTCTACCACTATTACCCATAGAGCATGCCTCATTTGTTATAATCTCAGATTAATTTAACGCCAGTTCGACCCGTATACGGAAATATTAGAATGTGAACATATAGTTTTTTGGTTTAAGCCGAGCTCAAGTACGAATTAAAATTTCGCAAACAGAATTTTGTGTATCCACCAGAAAATCATCGGATAACTTAATATATTTTATATAAATCGTTCGTCCGCTAAATACCGTCTGCCCACGGTCGAGGAAACTAAACTCCTTAATTATCTCGAGTATGCAGGCCGTTATACCTAGGCTTACCATCATCGACTTATTCCTATCGAACGTCCCATTTTGACCGGGATTTTCCCGGCTTAGTTCAGGCCGGATTTTTCAGTTTCTCTTGGTTTGTAATTTAATACGCATCGTTTCGTTAATCCCCAAGAAGGGAAATAAACTGTTCACAAAAATAGATTTTAATATTCAAGCATGTTAAGGATCGCCTTAGTTTTATTTTGAATCTAAGAAGATTGCGGGATATTCCGCTCCCGATGAAAGGACATATTAGGATGGCTGAACCAATCGTTGAAAGTTCACACCATCAACAAGTTTAGTATGAATCGTAGAAATTAAATTATCGGTGTCGTATATTTCATGTTTTTTTTTCATACAGGTACCTTTTCAATTATGTACCGCTTTCAAAATATATAAATTGTAAGCCTACCTTAAAGTATGTTTAAACTTCATGAGCATGTTCATTTTTAATTAATTGCAAATAAATATTTTAAAATAAACAAGGTTAAAAGCACACACCACACCACACCCACTATTCGTAATACCATTGTAACTCGTCCCTCGTCCCCAACATCGATCAAAGTTTTACCACTAAGGCGTACAATACATGAAGTTTACCACTGGGAATTATCATTATTCTCGATACGCACTTGACGCCAATTGTTATTAGCGAGATGGAGGCGCCTACCATCAAAACAATTGAAGTGTCGCTTTAATATGTCTTTACACCTCCATCTCCATTGTCACCCACTAGCGTGAGTGTGAGTGTGAGCACCGAACAGCCAGGCTCCCCGCGCCAAGGTGGTGAAGCTATGAGCTATTTGCGGCAGTTATTTATTACAATAATATTATGAATATCAGTCGTATAATTTATTGTCGGTGTGTAAGTTTACAAACGGATTTCTCATAAAAAAACGTGGAACATTTTTGGTGGACATTAAAACGTCTTATTAATTACATGTTACGAGAAACAAAAAATATTGCTATCGGGTCTAGATAATAAAAAAGTCGAACATCAGAGACATTTTACAACTACTTGGAAATGACTGTCTCCTTTTGCAATCATTGCAAATTAGTGTTAGTTTTATCTTTACAGTATACTAGCTTTACTACCCGGCTTCGCCCGAGTTTCTACAATATTTTTTATTTATTATTGAACAATAATATCTATAAATGCGTTACAAACATTTGGCGTCCTGTCTTATTTATTGGATATTTCACGATGGAAATGACAATGCAGGCTGAAAATAGTTGATTCCTCGCTATTCGAAAGTGTTTGCTATTTCATCACACGGATTGTCTCGATAAGCGAATTACTTCTCAAAAACATTTGATAACAACAATGAGTGCATTCATTGATTACGTCTTCAACAAACTTCGTTGTAGTTAATGTTGGAAACGACCACAATAATTATTCATATTGCTATCTGATTAAGTAGCATTTTGGTGAATTAATTCTAATTCGAATTACCATATCGTTGCACGAACTTCACAGATATAATTTCAAAACGAAATGAACCTCTCATTGTACTAGTGTTGTTGATGGCACACTTCTTTGGGGTGCGGTTTGACTTTGTTTGCTTTAATATTCATTTCCATTACTAACGTCAACAGGCTGGCATGCTTAAACCCAGTTTTACTATCGTGCCTGAAAGTTTCAATTCCGATTTCGTGACATCAAAAAGACAAAAGTGTGTTTTACTCTCACCGGTGACTTAAAAATGGGGTAATTCTTGTATTTATCCTTTATCTTTTTTGAATTCTCTGTTGTTGTTTTTCGGTCGTATTATTCGACATGATTTTGAAAAGCTTAGGTTTTTTCAACGGTTTGTTGTATTATATCGCTGTTGTAATTGCTATTTTCGCTTTTGTTTTTTTTTTTTTTTTTTAATTGAGACCTTTTATAACATTTACAAAATATGTTCGGATAATATTAGGAATATATAGAAGCAACAAACTCCACCAAACCCAATTTTAATTTGCAAATATGGATAAATGTTTTATTCACTTTATTTATAATATGTTGATACATTTCGAGATTATTGTTTTAAATAGTTTCTAGTTTAAAATTTCTCTATCATTTTGACGCCTAAAGTTCTCAGTATGTCTCTAAAACATTTTTTGGAGATTCCTGCCTTTGCTTTTATAGACTTCAAACATACATAAGTAGTTACCCGTTATTCAAAAAGTCAGAAAATGTAATCCGCTTAGGCGTACATCAATGCACATTTGTTCAGTTGACGTTAATGAAAACCTGAATTGATGGCACGTCCAACTCCCCGTCTGCAGTCATTATCAGCCAGCTCTGTCGATCTTCCTCGCCGTCTAAGCTTCTCTGCTACTCGTCCCACTATGTCCACAGTAACGAGGCTTAAAATAAATATCTCCATCCTGCGACTGCGCTGCAGAATGCATTTCTTTATTTGAAAAGCGATGGAGCAGGTCAATGTTTCCCGCTGAGATGGGATTAGCATTTCTTCAGAGTCTTATCTTCCTCTGCCTCTTCTCGTTTCCAGAATATCTCCAGGAGAACTCCAGAAGAATTAGTAAAATTCAATAAATATTTATCAATCTAAACGTGGGTAAACTTATTAGTTTATATGCCTTTTAATCGAGATTGTACCTAAAGTATTTATGAGTTTACTACCTATAATCTATGATGTTTTACTGCCACTACACACGATATTTAACATATAATTGCCTCTTACGCAGCAATCTACCTCTTCCAATCAAAGAGTCAATAGAGAAACAGATCACCTTCTCTAATTGCATACATTTCTTTGATCCGCACTACTTTGATCTGCTTCTTCTTAATAAAGATTGATTTAATTCTCAAACTGATGTTTATGCGAATACAGATGCTTATTTTTTCATTGAATGTTTCATACATCTGGTTATTAGAATCTAGACTGCAATAAATCCCGGGCGAAGCGGCGAGTCGCCGAGAGCCTTCCGCTGGGCTGCGTTTGAGAAATCTGTTCTCGAGTCATCTCCAGCGAGAATATTACAAGTGGGGGGACAATTTTCGAGTGCATTGGATGATGTTTCTATTTCCATTCCGTCTGCCATAGTTCTCCAGCGTTGCCCGACTTAGCTCGCTCTTTTTGGGTTATTTCTCAGTGGAAACGGTACCGGCTTTTTTCTCTTTGGCTGCATGCTCCGGTCGCTCTGAAGCCACCGCGAGCAACAAAGATTGGCAGATTACCGACGATAAAATGGAAATATAATGGGTCTGACGAATCGCAGATCTCGAGTGTATCTTGTGGACGGAACCATAAAATTGCTCGCGAATCTAACGCAATTAAAACAGATTCACATTTTTTTCTTACGAAGAAACTCCCTAACTCTTCTTCGCATTAAACGGTAGGTACTTTATTGCCCTGAATCTGATGCTGTGAAACCAGTTCTTGGCGTAGTTGCTTCCTGAACTCGTAAACAAACTATTATGAATAATATTTTTATCCAGAAGATACGTCTCTTAGCGTCATCATTTCTAGAATTGAAAAAAAAACAAGAAGTACCTACACCAATCATATATTTCCTGATAACGATATCTAACGTACAGAATATGTCGATCGGCACAAATTCAAATACCAGTTCCATGATTTTTATGTATAAATATTTTTGAGGAAGAATATTAGCATACTCTTAAACGGAATTAATATTAGATAGATTTACATAGAATTAATATTAAGTAGAAATTAAGATTTGTACAGCTCCCTTGAGGTGATTTTTCACAAAAACGGCGCTATATAAATTATCCAAATATTATTATTATGGAGTTTTTATACCAACTCTGATGTGCGGCAATGGCAGTGGAACATGGGACTAGCAGAGGAAAGACAGTAGATTGAATGCAGCGGAAAAAATCTCTGAGGTGTGGCTTATGTGTGGTAAAACCATGTAACTGCGACCATATTACTAATGTGGAGTTCCGATAATAATGCGATGAAAGCGTGATGAAACTAATGGAGAAAGAAAGGGATGCTTAGACGGTTTAGCTACTGCGTAGACCCGATGGACGTAGAAATGAGTGCCGGGAGAACATATGACGCGCACGAGAATATAATGAGAGCCGGGACATGTGAATAGTTGGAATAAATTAAGAGTATGTATAAATGTGGATGAAGCGAGGAGTGCGTGTAAATGCAGAGTTACGTGGCGTTCCATCCTCTGCTTATCCCTGCGGTAAAATATGGCGTGATGGTTGGTTATGTTTAAGGTTATTATAAAACTCAATATCAGGCTCGCAGCAAGTAAAGGAGGTGTCGGGGGTATTGAGTATGATACGGCGTGCGGGTGGACGCGCAATAGGTCCACACACACCTAGACGCCAGGCCTTTGCCTTCCTACCTATCCCAGATGAATGCGCCCAGCTGGTCCCGCCTACCACACATTCCCGGAGCGACACCAAACCCGCCAACACGACTTTTAATCAGTATTCCTGGCTAATCCAGTTTTATTTATTTAGTCACGTTGCAGAACACGAATTGTTTATTTGTATACAAAAATCAGAATAAAAAACAGCACACATTTATGCGAGGTTATAAAAATACCTAATTAGTTCTTCGATCCATTTACAAAATGTTCCGAGAATGCTCTCAATATTTTGTTCATAAAAGCGTACCAATAATTATATAACACGAAAGTAACTAAAGTGATACAAGAGTAGGGAATAGTATGAAAAATAATAAGAAATAAAAATGACATGACAAGATGAATGCTGAAAATATTAATGGTTGTATTAATATTTCTATTTTTGAAACTGTTAGCTCGTTGTGGAATTCAATTTTTAAAACTTAATAAATCTAATTTAAATAAAAAATATTTTAGTTTTAAGTCACTTTATTTATACACATATAACATTCGACCGGTTTCGGTTAAACTTAACCTTCTTCAGGAAAGTATATATATAAACTTTTATATATATACTTTCCTGAAGAAGGTTAAGTTTAACCGAAACCGGTCGAATGTTATATGTGTATAAATAATGTGGCTTAAAACTAAAATATTTTTTATTTAAATTATAATGTCAAGCTACAAAGTGATTGCTTCCTTCGATAACTTAATAAATCTGTTAGACTGAGTCGCTTTCATCCTGCCACGGGCATCTTTAGACTTGCATTTACGCTAAGATTAAAATGCATTATACTTAGTCCCTACCTGTCAGGAGGTATCCATAATAGGGTGAAAGTGACCTGGTATAAAATGGAAAAGCTTCATAACATACCAACCCTGGAAATATCCCTATACGACACCAATTCGTACAGTAGCATAATTTTCATTTAAAAAAATTCATACTAATTCATGGTAGATTAAGTACGCTGCGGTCTGGAGATATTTCGTGATCCGTATAACGACGTCTCCAAGCCGCGTCGTTCCGTTTACCTGTAGCTGCGGGCGGCCGATTAACTGCGTCCACGTATCGGAGTAATGGACCTCTAATCTGCCAGGAGATTGATTCAATCAGGCGATGGCATTGTGCGGTGTGGCCTGTCAGACCATTACCGAACAATGGAGCAGTCTCAGCTAGGTCTAGGAGGCCGCCCACTTACTGTCCCGCTATGCCCTTCTACTCCCAGAGGTATCTCAGACCGGCAGGGTTCGATGATCGAAGTCCTTACGATTTCTTTTTCCAGCGTTTGCAGAGGCAGTAGAGGTGCATTTTACTATGGATATTCTTATAATACCGACATTCCTGAGCATAATTTCAATCGTGTTTACTATAAGAAGTTAAACTGAATCTAATTGGAGTCATACTCGACTGATGTGGACTGTTATGGACGTGATAAAATCCGAACTCATTTTCTTCGAGTTACTCGTTTATGATTGCGTCACAGCATTTCACATTGTATTATAAGTTTATGCCGAAAATTATGTACCACTAAACAGATCAACAGGACCAACCAAGCAGTCGGTTTCTTCACCACTAGATATGAGGATACCACGACCGGTGCAAAATAAACCCCTTGACTTTATATCATCTGAAAATGTAATTTATTTAGAATTTCAAAATTAATAATAAGGACAGGCGCGCACGGGTGACTTTTGTCACGGCAAGAATTTCGTCACTGTCACTGTTTTTTAATCTAGCACGCACACGGTGAGTGACTGTCACCCGTCACCCTTTAATTTCGGAAATGGATTTCGAACAGGCGGATGAGTCGCCGAATGACATTTAGTCACCCATGCGCGAGCGCCCATACAAAAGTACTCTCTACAAACTGTCACCAGTTTCGTCACTCAAAAGTCGCCGGCCAGTGGAACTAAAAAGTCACCCTAATGTCACGTCGCTGCGTGTGAATGTATGTGTGAATTTACTAATTATGCATCATCAATATAAATATAAAAAAATATTCGAATATAGTATGTACTTGATCAATCATGTAGACACTAATTAAAAATAATCTCTTCTGCGGGTAATTAATAATAATAAATTAATTAATTATTAACGGCAACTCGTCCTGATACTGGAATATTAGGGGCTTTTTAGATCCAAGAATGCCAAAACCCTGAGAGTAACCCTGTATTTTGTTTCGCTTTTGGTGGCCTGCGAAGATAACCATGACAAGCTGTAAATTCAAATCATAAGTTTTGCTCCATATTTGAGATATGAGGCGCAAGTGTTTTGTCTCAGTTCCTGGAATAATATCACGAAGACTGGACAGAATCTATGATTATATATTTAAATTCCAGTCAGAGCTGCAGATCTCAGGGAAATGAGACTGGTTGGTTTCAGTGTATCTGTATCTACGTGGGCAATGGGTAGTGGCCAGTGGGCAGTGGCCAGTGGCCGGGTGGTTACAGCTATTGCCCGCTGACTGCAAAGTGCAGGATTCTGATCCCGTCTCGCATACCGCCGCGCCGCGTACAATCCAAAATCACATCGCATTACAATAATTCTTTCAGATAATGCATGTAGATACACGCCTTCCCTGATCTTGGGCACGAATCATTCGGTATTGCATTCTAATTATTGTCCAGAGGAAGCATAAGAAAATATCTGTATCCCGGTTCAAGACGTTTGTTTAAGAAGGGAACAAACCAGTGTTCGGGTCCAAAGCGTCGGATTCCCACCGGGCGTCGCGGGTTCAACCCTCTGCTAGATAAGTCCTCCATAATTGCACAAGCAATATTTTACGCTAATAATGATGATAGTAGGAGTATTAACATTGTCAGGTTATTTGTGTCCTGGGAGTTCGTCTTTCTTTATTTAGTATAATTTAATAATAACTCCCTCTTTTCCGATGTTGACTAAAACGGCTTTGTAATCGTTATCATATCGACCACAACATAATCGAAAGGCTGTTAGAAATAGCTATGTTTAGTGACTAGATCCGAATAGCCAGGTATTTCCCAATCTTTATCTTCCACATCTCCTTTCCCTCCCCGCTTCCTTCAGTCTGACAACATCATCCTCATTGGGGATGCCGTAGTCCCATCGGTTCCGGGCAGTTGGACCTCTGTGTGGTAACAACTGCAAGAATATAGGCTCAAACGGACCTTAACTTCATCATGTTAGCAGGGTCGAGGCAAGTTCTTTATTTAATCTGCATGTGATAAACACGTAAGTAGTTGAATATTATATGTTCATTTTAATTATCGTAGTTCACTCGAGGAGAAACGAAAGGTTGGCAAAGCAGGTATGTCTTGTATTTACTTAGAATTGTCTTTCAGTAATACAGGTAGTAAATATAAGTTAAAATCGATTAAGAGAAGAATATTTTTTACCGCGCTAAAAGAGCTGTCAAAAATACGAGCATATGAAAGAATTTAACTAGATTATCCCCATTGTCACGATGAGTCAGGGTTTGGCATGTCACACAGCACAATATGGTAATCCACCAACACTTGTGCGAGTACAATGCCACTCCTGTAATATAATCGGGTTAAGCCTCCCTTACTGCTGTCCCCGCCCTCCGGCCATCCTGTCCCATGATTGTACAGTCCCCTGCTTTGTGCATTATTGACTGTCATCGTTAGTGTTCGTTTGACGGGGTGGTTAGTTTCGTCATCAATAAAATGTGATAAAGTCAGACGACTACTATTTTAATACTTCGTCTATTTCGAGTCTTGTTATACTTCATCTACTCCCAGTCTTGCTTTTCAGTTTCCTCATAATGTTTCCCTTACTTTTTTAGGATCATTTGTGAAGTGGGTTTCGTTATTCGTAGAGCGTCTCTCTTTATCAAACCTCACCTACTCCCAGCCTTGTTTCCCAGTTTCCTTATGTGATTGTCTCCCTTAGATCTTAAGCATTATTTGTTTTCGGCATCAATTTAAGATGACAAGCAATAAAAGGCAAGCACAGGCAATTAGAGGCAAAAATAGTAAAGACGAATTAAGAAGAGGCAAAAAAAGCAAAAAAGCAAGAAAAGGCAAGAAAAGGCAAGAAGAGGCAAGAAGAGCCATAAAGAGCAAATAATAGGCAAGAAGAAAGGACTCAAAAAAGTAGCCATTAAGAAGGAAGAAGAGTCAAAAAGAGCCAAGAATAGCCAAGACGAGGCAAGAAAATGTAAGAGGAGTTAAGAAAAAGCAAAAAGACGGAAAACATGAAGGGGGAAAAAACCGTTCTTAATCCAATCCTTTATCTCTCTCTGCCCTACATTCCTATATTGGCTCCAGGTTGCCATGTATACGTGTACAGAGCACGTGTTCTCTAAGTCCTGATGAATCAGTGCCCCCTGGTGTACCGGTCGCACCGGAACAGGAGTACAGGAGGGTGGGGTGATACTTGCGTGTCGTATCGTCATCAACAGAAGGTGGCAAAACCACACTTACCTTCTTCTTCTACTTCCGGCCTTATTTTCCATTTTGCTTGTTTTTCTCGTCTTCGTCGCATCTTTAGCATATTTTTTTAAACTTTTGTTTCGCCATCAATAGAATCGTGTTATATCATACTTCGTCTACTCCCATCCTTGTTTTCCAGTTTCCTTATCTTCTCTTTCTTGGGTCTTTAGCATAATTCTCGGTGCATCTACCTCGTTGGATACGGTCGGTCAGGCTGCCTGCATTTCCATTCGGAGTTAAATAACTGTAAACCGGCTGATAATTGCAATATGAAAGCAAGCATGAGCTCCCCGATGGTATCGATATGCAAATGGAGTGACACGTGGCTCGCCCGAACCGCGGGTCAACGGGAATCTCGCGGATCAGTCATGACCACGCCTTATCTCCCGCCTCAACTTGCATCCCACATTCCTGCATTGCTGCACTGCTGCACTGCTGCACTGCTGCACTGCTGCACTGCTGCACTGCCGTCTTGCTTCTCGCTTGCTTGTCGTTTCCGGCAGATATCTTATTAATAGATATCAGGCAGAGTCGGCTTCGTGCATTTTGCAATACTGTTTTTCATAAAAGTCATCGACGCCTAAAATAATGGATTGCATGAAATAAAATCTTGCACCCAGCGTCTTTTCTTTTACAAAGTTGTTAGCATTTGTTATTCAGTTGTTTTTTTTTTAATCTAGTATCTCATAATATTATTTCTTTATATTATAATTCTCTCAATTGAAAGCAACAGGCGTTTCGAACCGGTGTTTAAATATTTGTATTAATCATTGCATTGTGCGTATTATGAAAATATGCAGGTTTCAGCTTCGTTTATGAGTTATGGAGTCGGCATGCCGGAGAGCTAGTGACACGCTCTCATTCATTTGAAAGGAATTCAAATACCATTGGGTTGTCAGTCCTCGCTGTCCTCGAGACTATGGTCTGTTCCCTTTTCATGTCCACCCGTCATTCCCCGCTTGGCGATGCATACGAGTACACGCATACTCTTTATACTAGAGCGAAGAGACTATAGGAGAGTGCGTGCACTGTGCAGCGAGAAGCTCTTGGCTTACCGGGAGAGGTGGTGTGAGTAGGTACTAGGCGAGCAGCTACTGCTACTGACTATAGCATAATATGGATGTAATAGAACTACAGTCAGTCGGTATACTATACACTATACTGTGCAGTATACAGAGAGGAAGATGGGAGCATCGGAGCGCATAATCACCGTCCCTGAGCGGGGGTCCTTGGCCCTCTCCGGAATACTCCTTGAGGTCGGCGAATGTACTATACGGGCCTATTCTGCTATAATATATAATCCCGTGAGATAAAACCAATTTAAATGAAGATTACGGAGGCTAGAGAACACCTGCTTCGGCTACTTGCTATTCAGAAAAAAATGAGGAAACAAAAAGGTAGAAATTAAATATAAGGTTGTAATATTTTACAACTGCTCATTATAACAAAAATATATAACCCCGGTGACTGACTATCAAATAACAAGTAATACTAAACGCTAAACAATAGTTAGTAATAAACATACATTATTTACTGTACTTAGTAAAAATGATTTATTCTCAAGTGGATTAAAAATTAATAAAATGATAAAACAAATCAACAATGAACATTAAAAGTAAAAATGTAAAAAAACTTGTAGAATATCCCTCACTCAGGTAGAATGACATAACCCTGATCAATATTGAGATTGCTTTCGTCTTACAGAACCACGTTTCATGATCAAGATGATTATGTTAGAATATATTTTTGCAATTCCCGCCCATGCACGTTTTGTTGCATCATAATGATCGTATTCATAATATTAATATTCTGTTCAGGAATGACAAAAATAAATATATTTATTGGTGAAATTCCACGTTTTATGTCTGTCCTCGAAAACTACTTCATTCGCACACAACATGTTTTAAAATCTATTATTATAATAATCGTTTTTCTTGCTTCGATTTATTATAATACTGTACCAGCTAAAAGCAATTAGAATCTCTTGAAGTATCATATTAAAACCAAGATGAATGGTATCGACTCAAACCCAGTTTATAAAAGTTACAGGAATCTCTCTACTGCAGCTTCTTGGCGACTTGAGTTTAAAATATAGGTATTATATTATATTCATTGATCACTCCAATTGACAGGTTTTTTTCAATAAAATTTTAAAATTCCCCTAACAAATTCTCAACGTATCATTGAACTAAGAATCTTTATTTTTTGCATAGGGTCTTATTTTTGTGCATAGGCTCTTATTTTTTGCATAGGGTCTTATTTTTGTGCATAGGATCTTATTTTTGTGCATAGGGTCTGATTTATTGATGGTTGTATGAGAACGTATGTATTATTATTTGTGTATGTAGATACTATTTTAAAATAAGTATTTTTTTTTGTTATCATTCTCTTTAAGGTTAGGTATATGTAACGTGACCATACGTACGTCCAGTTTTGAACGGAACCGTCCCATTTTACGTCACTCAGTTCCGTTGTCCCGAAAGAAAGCTTCGGGACATCAAAATGTCCCGTTTTCAGAAAACAGTCACAAATAAGATCATTGCGATCAAAATATTGACTCAAGCATTAGTCTGGGTACTATATCGTAAGGCTACACTCCTGTAACCTGTGTGCGAGCTTTGTGCGAGAGAGAAGATACCTAGATACTACTGTAGGTTTATGCTATTTTGTTTTTATACTATGTTATTGTATGTATTTTTTTCTAGTTTAAATTTCACGTCAGTATTTATGGTTAGAAACCTTACGTACGACCAGATTATTTGATTTGAACTGTTAGATTGGTTTATTTATAGTTTTTGTGTTGTGGATATCCGCAAAGAATGTAAGGCTGATGTAAGCGTAATGAATATGATCAAGAAAGGGACGCTTAGATGGTTTGGGTATGTAGAGCGAATGAACGAAGAAAGGAGTGTGAAAAGAATATATGATGTAAAAGTGAATAGAAGAAGAAGTCGAGGACGCCCGAGGAAGACATGGCACGATCAAGTAAATCAAATACTTAAATCGGGTCACGTAAAGAGTCATAATAACAGATGAGACGATGTATGAATGTGAACAAAGCAAGGAGTATGTGCCAAGACAGAGTTGTATGGTGGTCCGTCCTCTCTGCCTACCCCTGCGGGGAAAAGGCGTAATGGTTAGTTAGTTAATTAGTGTTGAATATGTAGAACTCCATTTTTTTTTTATAATTCAGTTGAATTAAATTTAATACTATTATTATTTAGTTCTGCTATTTTTAGTTTTACATTTAGTGACAGCTGTTTCGGCGTTAAAGG
The DNA here is from genome assembly GCA_022651775.1 of Drusus annulatus. Taxonomy (NCBI): domain Eukaryota; kingdom Metazoa; phylum Arthropoda; class Insecta; order Trichoptera; family Limnephilidae; genus Drusus; species Drusus annulatus. The sequence continues at coordinate 3,634,258 of JAGWCC010000029.1, read as the reverse complement.
CCATATCAAACTGTCTGACTGTGTTAGATTGGGTTAGAATATGTTACGTTTAGTTTGGTAGAACTTCTACCGAAGCAACCCCCACCCCTTCTCTCAGTGTCCTGTTTAAGGGGGGTGGAAATATCTGGTTACGTTAGGTTAACGTATTATTATTTTTAAAAAGTATCCAAAACACTGAGCTTGCGATTGTCCAAGTCAATGAAGGAAAGCACACCGTATAGTCAACTATCGATTGACGTGTTTGCATACTTCACTCAAGTGCACGGGGAACTAAGGATTTAATGAAACATCCTAATAGTTATCCCTTAACCACTCTATCAGCTGTTGCAAGCAACCATACTATAGAGTGACACATTACTGTCAATAATAATGCTTCACTTTTTACTCATTCAGGTTTTTTCTGATTTTGTTATAAGAATGTATGCTGCTCGTCATTTTTAAAGCTCTCTTGCCCATGTCTGTCTTTTTCTATAAAGTAATCTTTATTTATTTTGCTTATGTTAGTTTTTCTCGTTCGTGTCTTTATTATCCGTGTATGATATATTTTCACTGTTTATAAACCACTAGTTTTAATTCCGGGTTTGCTCGAGAATTCAGCATTGTTATTTTTAAGTCTTTTCCTTACTGAACATTTGAAAAATATGAAATCAACATGACATCAAAACGGAAATGACTTTGCGAGGTGAAAATAGTTGCGTGGGCTTATAACTTAAAAACAGAAAGCTTTGCAAATTTAAAGACGCCAGAGCTCGCCGAACGGGAGATTTTGCTGCTTCAGACCCCACACCATCAGATTTTCTGCTTTAGGTATAATAATTAAGATTATAAATACTATCCGAAATATTTCTGATACCACTGAAACAACTTTCTACCTGGTCGTATGTTGTTAGTATCAATGTTTAAGGCTGATTCACACCAACGTCCGGTTCCGCTCAGTGCCGATATTGTTCCGCAAGAGAACTTATTGATATGGTATGAATATCAATCAAGGAGTATGTGCCAAGACAAATTTGTGTGGCAGTATATCCTTCTGCCCACCCTTGTGATATTTAACTACTTATTTAGTTAAATAATTATTTTGAAGTGTAAAAATACTTACAACGCAGATTTTTTTTTTAAACCATTTTTTTATCACTAAATAATATTTTTAATAATTAACAAAAATATTATTTAGTGATAAAAAATGGTTTTTGATTAAAAAAAAATCTGCGATGTTAGTATTTTTACAATTCAAAATAATTATTTAACTAACTAAGTAGTTAAATATCACAAGGGTAGGCAGAAGGATATACTGCCACACAACTTTGTCTTGGCACATACTCCTTGATCGATATTCATACCATATCAATAAGCTCTCTTGCGGAACAATATCGGCACTGAGCGGAACCGGACGTTGGTGTGAATCAGCCATTATTCTACTAGAGCAGTGTATCGTCATACAATATCATAGTTCTGTCGTATCTCCTGGAATTAGCATGTCACACTTTTCTTTTTTTTCTGTTTTCATTGAATGTTTTTTGTCATTGTGCCATTTCCACATGTTTTACAACATTGCGTAACGCTAAACACAATACTCGTTTTTTTAACAGCACTCCGCAACTATCCCGGTGACTTGTTATTATTTTAAGCTCATTTTTTGCGATGTGTGTTCGACGGCTTCCTACCAGCTTTCCTTGGAGAATTTACACCGCGACCTTGTCTACTCTAAAGGCGTACCACTGACAGCTCCACTATAATATTTCCCTCTATCTCATAAACGATGCATGTAACAGAAAGAGATACTAAAACTCAGGTCTCAAAGTCAAGTCCATATTATAAGCGTCAAGTTGTAATGCGTGGTGTGATGTAAATGGACTCTGGTAATAATATAAAACCGGGTAGTACGCCCCCGCTTAAAATGTAGTAGGCACTAGTACTTGACTGGATATTTAGTTAATGCAAGGCCGCATTAACGATTCGTTTGATTTATGGGCAGTGTTCTAATCTCGTTAATATTGCCCCCCACGATAATCTTTTTGGCTCGAGAATGATCTTATGAAATAGAGAGTGTCTTCTTAATTCATCACGTTCAATTTGGCTGATCCAATTTTACTGTAAATGATTTATGAGCCGGCGCCGCAGACGCAGATGAATAAATCAGTGTGAGTTAGGGCAAGGGGAAGGGGACAATAAGGGAGGGACGAGGGGTCCAGGTGATTGGTGGTGGAAACATGCATCCAAACACATTTTTGTACGTTAAAAGTGTTACCTCTCGTAAATTTAATCTCTTTAAAAAGTTTTTTTTTAAATAAATGTGTTGGATTTTTTCTGTAAATTTTTTAAATACTGTTTTTTGTTCCCAACCTGTACCGAAAAATTTCAAGGTAAACTCGTAATAAAATTCTACTTGTTTCCTAAAACATGTAATTTTATCCGAGTATTTAGTTTTGTCTTTTTGCCTCGCGGATTGAAGTTGTCTTTTGTAGTGTATAACGATGACAATTGAGATAAGTACCACTTGACACCAGCCGCGTGAAATGGGACGAAGGATTTGCTTTAGTTCATTTCTATCCTCTTTTTGGTCTGTGACCAAAATGGTGCCATTTTTTATCAACAAATCATCGCGCATGGTCGCCCCCGAGGATTTTTCTCAAAACGGCTCTTTGTAATTATTTATCCGTTAATTACTATGTTTATTCGAATGCAAAATTAATCAATAATTACTTTTTACAATGCATTTATACTCTTTTGTTTTTGTGTGTGTTTTTTTTTAATAATTGTCTTTAATAAAATCATTTATTTAATCTGATGGTCGATTCATATTTAATCCATCCGGGCAATTCGGAACGGCGAACAATCCGAGTACCGTTTATCATACTACAGTTAATTAGATTTAATCTTACCGTTTATTGTGAGGCAATGCCATTATTTGTATCCGTTCAATAATTTAATTAAACGTTCTGACTACGGTCTGCTCTCGTTTTTCATTTCACTGGCCGTTCTATCTTAGAGATAAATGCTTTCTCGTGGATGCAATTATCCAATCTAGGCATTTTAGAGCCACTTAACTTTTTCAAGTGTGTTTTCAAATGTTTGTCATTCGACATTATCATCAATATTATCATGATTGCAGAGTCATCTGTTTCCTGGCAGAGGAGGTTACAAGTTGTAAGGCTCTTCTCTGTGTTTCCGGTTTTAAGGATTTTGGAATGTAGACACTATTTTGTTAGATGTCGTTTACACATTTAGTGTTAAATAATTGTATTTCATACGAGTGTCGAAAACTTATATGTATTTATGTATCTTATAAATGTCTAGTTGAATAGCACGTGATTTGAAGTATAAACGATATAAAGTGGAGGAGAGATCGATGCGCACATGACTTACAGTGAATTTTATAAGGTTTGACAGTTTAAAAAATAATAATTTAGAAAATTAAACGGTAAGAATCATAGGCAATAAATAAAATGTAGGTGTTAAAATTGAGTGAATAATTCTCACATAACAAAATAAAAATAAATGATTTAATGCTGAAATCAAACCAACATTTTCATCCCTCGCTTTCATCGCTTCGGTACTCTTGGTCTAGGAGAGACACAGTCTCTCCTCACGCAACGTTCGGCCCTGATAGTTCCATCTTTTGGGTATGTGGTATATTTGTCCATTATCCTTGGAGTCCAAGCTATTTCCTCCACATACCAATAATAAGAAGTGTGAGATATGCGCGATGGAGTTCCGCATTATAAGAAAAGACTCCGCCACGCGCACGCCGCGGCTATTTATCTTCGGCCAAACCTGATTTCGGATATTGGTCGTAAATGCCAGGCTGTGCCAAAGACCATGTTCATTTTCAATTGGGTGTGATTAAAATTTTTAATAAATAATATCACTCTTTATGGCCACTTAACTTGACATCGAGTTTTTCCTCGAAAAGTTAAGTGTAATGTATTATCTGATGAGATTGATTCAATTTGTAAGTCGGTGTGCGTCAAATGAAACCATATTTTAAAAATTAAAAACATAACACTTTTCGCAGGGTCAATATTATTATTTGTTATGAGATTGTGTATTTTCTTCAGTTCGAAAATGTGGCATTTTGAATCCTGGATTAAACATCTAAGTTTAGTTTATCATTTACCAACTTTCCTACGCGGCTTCGGCTGGGATTTGGATTGAAAAATATGGGTCTTTAGACGCTACATACGTTGCGGAAATTAAATTAGAAAATAATAAAAAAAATGTGCTTTGACCTAGAAATTCCAGATTGATAAATCTGTTCAAATTGTATGACGCCAAAGCTCACAGTTCGAGGGTTTTTGGTTCTTCGGGAAAACAGATTTCAGCTTGTTAAGATATCACTAAGTAACACCTGAGGTCGATTCCAGAATCTGAGCTATTTTTTGCAGCTGTCTTCGTCAAAATCCTTGGTCTGTCTAGAGTCTAAATCAACCTGTCTCCAAATGTTAGTTTTCAGTATTTTTTTCTTTCAAATCAGGTCCCGATCGGCCTCATTTGAAGTCACTTTTTTTCAAGTTGTTTTCGGTTTCACTGAAATGAGCACTCTTTCGTTGATCGCACTCGCCAGTCTGGGCAGCTGACTTGCTTTAATTTGCACCGTGACTCACGCCAGAAATTCTACCGCCAGCATGATATTGTTATGTAGTTAGTAGTTACTCGAAATAATTTATTCATTTGTAAATATCGTCTTAGTAGAAGGTGGCAACAATCTTTTCGTGCCATTCATGTTTTTTAGATTCCCATACAACGTTGCCATTTTGAAATATTAGCTTTTATCCACCCTGGTTTAGCAAATAATTTCCATAATTTTATGCAGTTTTTTTAATCTTTATTAAAAGGTCAAATGTTTTTTATGTTCTTCTAATATGTATTTTATACATTTTTTGGCAGTTAAATTATCATAGCATCGATACATACAACAAATAATATGATAATAGTATTATCTGCAACATACAAGGTATTAGTGACATCAATAATATTTTACTGATTGTATTTATTATGTAAATAGTGGTAAACTGTAGCCTCTCATAGTACCTCTCTCTCATATTATATGAAAATGACAGCCGTTTGGAATGGACGATTGGTTTCAATAAAATGTTTGTGTTCTTGTTGCAGATGACATCAAGAAGGTAGCTGAGCATCTGGTGCACACAGCAAAAGTCAAGGACTCCTTTGACAACATCTCGGTGGTAGTAATCTTCCTACAAGACCCGCACAAACTCGCGAAGAAAGCGACGTGGCTGCTCAAAAAGTTTGCTACGATGGACGCCAGGTAAAATAACCACACCTTATCCCTTATCCTGTAAAATACCTATTCCTTAAGTTTTAAGAGGTGGGGAGTATTCTAATATTTATAATCATCTTATTCAAACCTTGGCTGGAGCAGGATGTCATAAACAGATGCAGATTTGAACATTTCCATTTCATTCTCCTTGATTTTATCACGCCATCCCTTTCAAGAGGCAGCTAAAAACAAAGAAGATTCTTTTGGAGAAGATTTTTTTCGTTTTAAAATATGTATACCACTCGCTGCAAAGATTTTATCAATTAAAGTGAACACTTTTTAGTGCAACTTGAGAATGCGTATGTTTGTAAGTATAACTTATGTAGTCGATTTTGATTTATTTATGAGTGCGTATAATACATTTGTAGTTATGTAAATAGATTTGGAGAAATGCTCACATAAGGCAGGTTTGTCTGTCGTGTGTTGGACAATAAATAGTAATGTTCTGTTTGATTTCATATGTCATACGCCTCAACAACCGGCTCTTCATCCACATTATATCATTTAACAATCTCCTCAATCAACTGCGTCATTATAATTGGCAGCAACTTTAATATTGCAGTCAGGATTAAGTCAATATGGTTCATATATTATTCCACTGGATGAAGAAATCATTCAATGAAAATGTGACATGAAATTACGTTTTTGCGTTGTTTCTCGTTTGCTGAAATGTCATTATCTGTTCTGCCTCTTTCATCCAACTGCCGTTGCATAAACCGCAGGCAATTGAAACAAAATCTACCAGAACAAGGTTGGAATAGGACAATTTCTATACCGTAGTTAAATATCGAGTTTCTTGCTGGAATAAGGCAATGGCGGTCGGCCAAAAGTAGGCGCGGATAAAGGCGCTTTCGAAGCCAAAAGTACTCGGCAATAGTTCGATTATTTATTAGACTTTCATTTGAAGTCGTTAAATAAAAGCTAACCGTCAATGTATCCCAAGATAATTGCCGACCTGATCTGGATCTAGATCACGACTACTCCTACACAACACCAAAACGTCTCGTGGGATCTGAAACAAATCGATCAGTTCGTACAATCATAATAAAATCTCTGCAGATCAAATAAGGCTCTCTGTATTCACAGGTAACGATTCGACCTTGGTTCTCATAACCTCTAGATCTTGATTAAATATACGCAACGACCACACGAATCCCGGCACTATAATATCGAACATAACATTCGCCCACAAAATTGCACAGGGTTCCAAATCTAGTATTCATTCTTGTAAAAAACTTCTTGTAAAGAAAAACATTCTTGTAAAGGTCCAAACTTTATTCTTGTCAAATAACTTAATGTAGATAATATCACTGAGATATGCGGACTTTGCGGCCGAAATAACTCGAAGACACAACTAGAACAAGATGTGGTACGTAATATGTATACGTAGTATCCGTCTGTTATTCTTCTACGAAGTACCTATAACGATACTGCCTTTCTTTGACATTATTATTTTTCCTTAGCGTTAGTGGCATTTCAGAAATGTCCGTTATGATTGTCGGAATGTGATGCTAATTATTGTCTTCATGTTTGCCCTAGAAATATAACTTCCTTACCGTCTTTATAGTGACTCTATTTTTGTGAGCATCGCGACGATTTTCACGTATAGTAATAGGAAGATCACGAATGCATAATAATTGTTTTATCTTGAATCTCGCAAATGTTGTGATTAAAGCAATTAAATTTTGTATAATTCAGTAACTTTACAATTCCAGAAGTATTTTACCTTTGTGTTGCTCTGTGGATTCATTAAAATTGTGCAAATCTTGTCACGTGTTTGGTAATAATTGTTATGCTGTCATTTAAATGATGATTCGATCCCCGAAAGTAATAATAATTTGTGCCTAACTCTTATTGACTCGGATCGATTGAGAAGAATACGCGGTGTGCTGTGTTAGAGCTTCGGAACAATAGACGGTAGAAGAATGCGGAACCAGCGAACGGTGAGCTATTGCTTCTCTCCACGCGGACGTTGTTGGAATTCCGTGACTCCAAATTGATGGCTTTACTCTTTACTGATCAGACCTTGAAACTTTCAGTTTCGATAACACGGGCGGCGCCCAGACGAACCGGTTCCACGTGAACGCCAACAGCCAGGACGTGCCCTTCTCCAAGGACGGGCTGCTGTTCGAGCTGGACGGCTTCAAGAAGCAGAACGGCTCCGAACCAGAAGACCCCTTCTTCGCGGAGGATCGCCCCACCAACGGCAAGAGATCTTCCGACCATTTCGAAGAAGAGGAAGATATGGATGACGAAGACGATGAAGACCTCGGACCAGAGACAGATGTAGATGCAGCTGACGAGGTGCTGATGTCTCCCAGTCTGGCGGCGGCCAGGGCCCTCCTGCAGGCGGGGGCGGAGGGGGAGGAAGGCGGCGAGCAGCAGCCCAGACAGGAGACTCCCACGCCGCTCGCCGAAGCTGAAGGTGAAACAGGTGAGCCTCAGTCTTACCTTAATGACTATTATTACCGAGTTGATATTTCATGTATTGTTGTCGTTCTCACGCATTTACAACAAACACTAAAGACACGATCCTTCACATCGTCCTCGTGCCAAATCAGAGTGTCATAGTTCTTCCCACGTTGCGTCTGATCATACCTTTCTCTAGTAAGGAAGAGGGGAAATTAGTGATGACGAAGCACCCATAATTTTATTTCTCAAATTCTTCATTCATTACTTTGGAATAATTGTCAATTTTTTTTAAAATTCCCTGTGGTTTGTGTTTTATCTTCAACAAATTCTTCCATCGGCGCTCTCATAGGATGCAATTGCAATAATGTTGTGGGATATCGATTTCCTGCGCGTGCACCGCCGCTGTATAGTGCACTTACATAATTTCAGGACACCAGAGCAGGATGAATGCGAGAGAATTTGGGTCGTCCGGTCCCTAGCATAGCCACTATAGCCTATAGCCAGCCTAGCATATTGTTGACGAATCAATAACTAGGTAGGCGCTCGTTACTAAAACAAGCAGAACAATCCACCCCGAAAAATTGCATCACGTAAAAAAAAATATAATGTGCGTAGCTTGAAGTAACAGCATATTATTGCTCTGAGGTGCGTAGACAGGTAAGTACTATTTAGGTAACCATTTTTTTAAAAGCATCACTGTTCTAAGTTGGGCTAGGGGGAGATGGATGCGATATGTAATTAGATGTTTTATTGCACTATTTTTACAGTTGGGATTAAAAAAACAATAAAGACTATTATCAAGATAAGCCTTCGGTATAATAACATAACGTATAATGTACCTAATGGGTTTAATAATTGAACTTTGCCTCATGGTTCATGTGCCTTTATTGAGTTTCCAATATAAAATATAGTACATTTCGTACCATAAATTAAAATTTTATACAGGTGATACAATAAAATATTTCTACAATTTATATCGCATTTCCCCTTACAAAATAAGGCAATATCGTCAAAAAGCAATGTAAATGTTCTGAAAGTAAGAAGTTCGGTAGATAGGTAGGTACTAGGTACTCTCTTGAGCTGTGTCGGTGTGTACGTGTGTAGTAGTGTGTATGGGTGTTGGGTCTGGCTGGCGGCTGGTGCGCGCGCCGGCCGCCGCAGACAGCTGCGTTGCCGGCGGCCGCCTCAGTCGCTCGACGGAAGCTTCTGTGTTGTGTCATGTGTTGTGTTTTCATACGTTCTCATCTGTGTACTCATTAAGCCGGCAGTGAAATTCTACCGTTTTAAGTTATTTAAATCTAGTGATTTTACTACATCGATACATCTTAAGTGACTAAATCCAAAATCCCAGTTTCTGCATCCAAAATAATGGTTCGTAACTTCGTCTATCTTTTATCTCCGTCTATGTATGCTGGTGTGAAGTTATTTTAGGGTTTATTATGCACCGCTCCAAAAATAGACTTATTTCAAATGAATGGCCCAGCATGAGGTGATATGCCTTATTTTACCGCCGGTGCTCTCTTGTCACTTTTACTGGAGTGCATCGCCATTTTATCGGGGCGCTATCGCACACTGAAAAAGTAAAGTTGCCGAAATATTTTGCAACTTGTCTAGACGGGTCCGCTCGACATGGCGTTGCCGCCTGCTTATTTACTTCAAAACGCACACAAGTTGCGCAGAATAATGTATATTTATTTATCTGCTGTTTCAATTATAACCGATTTATTGCAACAAAAACTTTCTTTTATCAAAAGTTTTCAGCTTTCGAGAACTTTTTGTCAACTGTCAAATGCGTGCGAACGAACCCCTCCTTGAACCGAACCGCTCAAATTGCACTTTTTTTTCACTGCTGTAGTACCTAATCTAAATGCGCAATTGATTCGTTTTTCCACAGTTTATTAGCATTTTCCGTGTAATAATATTCTGCCATTATACTCTGTTACGTTATATTATTTGTAATAAATATATAACACCTGTTGGTTTTATAATCATGCTCGCGACGAATAAATACGTTATGCGAGTTTTGCACCGTAGTTGTATGAAAGTAGATAATAGTGAGTGGTTAGTTTGATAGGGTCGAGATGAAGATATAATAACGTGCAAGAAGTGTGCAATATGTCAAAAAGGCGTGTCCTCTCCCGCTCCTGCGCCCTCGGCGAAACATAAATCAACCCGACTGCAGATGGGGAAAACCAAAATCCAATAAACTTCGGGAACATTCTCATTCCGATTTTGTACTTCTATTAACAATTGAAGAGTGTTATTCTTCGCACGTAATTGTTTTAAACGGACCCCTTCTAGGTGTGGAGAGTTCATAAAGGTATAATGGCACACCTTTTTCGTACGCTGAACTCATAAGAATTCACCGGAAATCTTTGTGAAAGTCGACTTGCTGCATTCTGAATATTAATAAAATTTACAATTCTTAATGATAATTTATATTCCAGATAACCTGTTGATTCAAAGTTATCTTTAATTAAATCTCTTTGATGTTAATATATAGGCATTTGTATAATGTACATATAGATTATGGATGAAATGTCAGTCAATAATTTCATTAAAAAAACTTCATAATCAGTCATCACCATTATTCTGACCAAAATTACTCATTTGATAAGCTCACTATCATAACTCTATTTTTAAAAAAATTCTCATAATTTAATTAGATCATCGCAATAAATTATTAGATCATCAACGTTTATTGTTTATTTTTCTTTTTTTTTTTACTATGTAGTGTCATACTTAATCACAGTTATCTTGAATCTTTATCTGAGGCAGCAAAAACTCTCGAATGTTAGTGAGCTCTGGTATCATAAAATTTGTACACCTTTTTCTGTCTAGAATTTCTAGGTTAAGGTAACTATTTTCAACTTTTCCATCATGAGTTATGGAGCTTTTAAATAGCCATTTAAAACAATACTCAGTATTGTTTGTTACATAGTTTTCAATTGCTTAGTAAAATTCATAATAGATTCCTTAAAAAGAGTGCTTAAATTTTTTCAATGCCGGTTACTAAATATAAATAAATAATCACTAATTTTCAATGATTATACAAATCTAGAATTAAGTAAGTTTTACAAAATTACGGCCAGTGCGGATTTGTCATATGGCGATCTTAAAAAAAAAGAAGCTGTTGCGTTTTTCGGTCAATCGGCTATTCTACAGGTAGCTATCCCTTCAGTGTAATCTTATTGAATACATATTTCTATCCCTTCATAATTTTTAAAATGTCGAGACAATGTGAAAAGTCGGTTAAGAAAACTCGCAATGTAGTGACTTTAGAAAAGAAACTAAAAATAATCGAAATGATAGAAAATGGTGGTAAATTTACAGTTGTTTAACGTTTAACAAACCAGAAGTTTATTATTGACAAGTAGAAAATTTATTAAACAAATGGATAGAGGACCTAAATTAACACCACATGCCTGTGAGTATCCGAATCATAATGATTAAGTCACTTAGTCTTTGGGAAGAAGTTTTTAAAGCAAGCAAAGGTTGCTTTGATCGGTTTAAAAACGATCAAGTTTGCATTACCTTAAATGATTGGCAAATCGGCTAGTGCAAACGTAGAATCAGCTGAAAAATATCCGATAGAGTCCCGTGAAATTGTGGAAAGGAGAAATTATCTACCAAATTTAATTTTTAACGTAGATGAGACGGGTTTCTATTGGAAACGAATGCCAGCACGTACATTTGTTTCCATAGAGGAGAAAGCTGCTTCTAGATTTAAAGCAGTCAAGGATCGTCTGACTCTTCTTTTCGGCGAAAATGCATCCGGAGAATTAAAATTGTAACCATTGCAGATTTATCAATCAAAAAAGCCAGCTTTTCACCAGTTTTTCACCAGTTTTTCGGCGAAGTAACCGTAAGGCTTGGATGATACAATATTTATTTATGGACTGGTTTAAAACATGTTTCTGCCCAACAATAAAAAAAATATTGCGAGGATATTAGAGTTGAACCCCGAGATCTTTTGGTGTTGGGCAATGCGCCGGGACATCCCTGGAACTTGAGACTGCACTGATTTTCCCGTACCACTTCCGTCTTACAACCTATGGATCAAGGCACAATAGCAACGTTCACAGCCAATTATTTAAGACAAACGCTGCGCCAACTCATTGAAGAAACTGATGGAGGTGATAGAGATGCCACGTGGGTTTGGTAGAAACAATTTGATATTATGAAAGCTACCAGAAACATCGACAACAAGGGTGTTTCGAAAAGGTTGTTCAGAGAAATTGACGATCATATGAATTATGAAAATGATATTCAAAATATCGTCGAAGATATAAGTTATATAGCCATTTCCGGAGGCCTGGAAGGTGTTTATGTAAATGATATTCTGACTGTTAAAATCACACAGTGAACCCTTAACTAATGAAGAGCTGCAGGAAATGGACTGCCATACTATGTCATAAGTAAATGACATCTTGGAATCTGTTCCCGTGCGAAAGTTGTGTGTCAAAATCATTGAAAAGGCCCTTTCTCTTCACAATCAATGCATGTAGTTGTTACAAGAAAACAACGAAGATTGCGAGCGAGTGAGTGCTGTGACACATGGTTGTAACGTTTTATTTGACAGTTATCGGCAAATTTTGCATAATAAACATAGACAGGCCAAACAAGGAATTCTAGATTCTTTTTTTCAGCGTGGAAAAAAAAAAAAATGTTATGTTATGTAACTATGATATTTTCTGTTAATAATAATGTATATTTTATTAATAAAGCGTTTATTTTAATTTTAAAATGATTTTTTTAAATCCCCAGTTGATCGCGACCATGTCCATAACGTATCCCCTGCAATCAACGGGGGTCACCTGTAATCGGAAAATGACTTGTGTTTGACATTTTTATTTACATTGACTCAACACTATTGGTTTCTCACAACATGTAGAAGTGTAAATATTTTGTAGGTTTTGTCATGACAAATATTTAACCAGGATTTTAATTAACTTCTTGAAAAAGTTCTCTGTTAAGACAATATAGATATAACAGCCCACGAAAGCGTAAATGCATACACATAGCAGATATAATATTGATTTTGGGTCCAGGGTTGGTTCTTGAAAGGAAATCTTCGTGTTTTTTTATAATGTGATAATAACATTAACTAGTCTTAACTGCCTGGTTCCTATTACCCCCAATATGTGCAAATATTATGAGGCAAATGTAATGGCGGTGAAGGAAAAGGATAGAGTGAGGTTGGGTGAACCTGGTGATTCAAATCTAGTCAGTAAACATGTTAGTACTTTGAAAAGATTTTTCATTTCTGAATGGTAGTCTTTCACCAGGATGATACTTAAAGCATCTTCTGCCTGCACTAAGAGTGACCGCATTACGGTATATCAATTGGCGTAAGTTATACAGTAGGGTGTGTGTTGGGACTTGATTTTGGCCAAATTATATCTAAGTTTGATTAGAAGCAATGACCACAAACAATGGATTAGTCAATGTCTTTTATTACATTCATGAATCAATAGTTTTTCTCATAATTAACATGAAGCCTGAAAAAAGATGTTTACATACATGGTTGTGTACTCTACATAAAATATCTGTTAATGACATTTGTATAGCTATGATTGAGTAGATTTGTTACTTAACCGCTGTGTCCTCTTTCCGTTTCCAGTTTTCGATGCAGCACTGGTGGACAATGTAGGTGAGAGTGGCGGCGAGGATTCCGAAGACGAAGACGAGTGGAACTACTTCAAGGGAGACAAGAAGGACGACGCAAACCCTCAGCTTCCCGCTGCAGACACGGAGCTTCTTCAACAGGTAGAATCCAAATACCATTCAACAATCTCTCTAAAACCAACCATTCTCGCAAGATCGATTATTTTCATATAGTAGGATCAGTATTCAGTCCATTAGTCAAGCAATCCCTGTAGAAGAAATTATTCGTGCGAGCTTCATACCCAGACCAATAATGTTCATTCAGTAGGATATCAATATCTATCAATCGATCTACCAAACCAACCATTCCTATGAAGGCCAATAATGTTCACATAGGTTGGTTTACTGCCCAAAGTCCCCAACACAAAACTATATATTACCAAAAGTGGCATATCTCGCTTGTGGCACTGTGAAGATTAACATTATTAAAAAAAACACTAATGACAAGCTTTGATGGAATTAGCCCCAATTTTCAAATAACTTCTACAGTTTGTGAGATACTAATGGAGGGTAGGGGTCGGGATCCTTTTTTGGGTATTCTCCGACACATATATTATGTGTATTATCATGTGGCTTGAAAGTAAGGTAAAATTATGTAGTTGTTTTTAAAAATATACTCAAGCTATACAATTTATGAATAAATTATGTTCTCTTTTTTTATCTATTGTTATTTAATTTTTGATACAACATCTTATTTAGGACTTCTTAAAAAACTATTTGAACTTAACTAATAATGGTATTTTTTATACTTGACATTTAACATAGCAAATTCTAAATTACAAGTTAATATGTACATTGTTGAAAAATCATTTTTACAATAAATTAACTTTATTTCTAATACTGGATGCATTATCCTTGTGGCTAGAAATGCGCAGTTTCTTTTCAAACCATTTTCATATTTAGCAAATAAATCGTGATAATTTTATTTACTTCTTAAATAAATAAGAAAAGTTTTAATGTGAGATAGTTTGCAGAATGAAGGTCAGAAATTCAATATCACTTATATTACAATACAACATGGTTAGTTTGAATTCCTGCGCACCGTTATTTCAATTGCTAGTGTACTACCAAATATTTCTAAATTATGTTGTTTTTTTGTTCAGAACTTGCTGTGTGACCTGGAGGACGCCATGAACTCCCCGCTGAACCCTGAGGCGCCGCCCTTCGTGCCTGTGAGCCCCACTCGCGTGGAGCCCAGCGCTCTGCCCGCTCACCTGCTGTCTGAGGAGGTGGTGGCCCAGTCCCCCCAGAAGCCCGTGCCCATGGATGACATCAGCGTCCCCGAGCCCGGAGACTTCGAAAGCGAGGTCTCCACGCGCCTGCACGACCTCGGCAACGCTGACGAATACCTCAATGGACATTCTGACATTAGTGTAAGACAAATAAATGTTGATTATTATAGGAATTTAAGAATTTTGTTTTAGATATATTTTTCTGATTTTTATTATTTTCTCTTTGCAGACTTTCATGTCCTCTCAGGAAAACCTGAAGGAAACCCTTCACGGAAATGAAAAGCATCAGGGTGGATTAGACTTTGGCGACAATGATATTATCGATCATGTGCATTCTACAAATGAGGTTGTTAACCTGGCCGAATTCGACAGGGTGCAGAAAGATACCACTGACTTCTGTGATATCCAGGTGGCATTTACTCCCCATAACAACCAGGCTTTCGAAGATGAGGGAATAGATGAGGAATTATATGAAAGACTGAAAAATAAGGAACGGGATCCCATGAGCATGTCCTTCTACCAGGAGAAAGATGAAGACACCAGCGAAGTGCAGCACAATCCCTTTGATCTGAATGCTGTGCAGACACTACCCAATGATAGTGACGAGGACTTCAGTAATGACCAGCCTCTGCCCGATAACTCTGTTCAAGCCATGATGTGTGGAATCAACCCATTCATGGACAAGCAACAAGATCAATCTGATGTGACTTCTCACGAAATTCACGCTGCTATTTCAGACCTCGATAATGCAGTCAAAAATGAACAGGATCCTATTGATATTGACTTCCACAAGGCAGTCAATCCTCTGGTTTCCGAAAAGGCTGTCGCAGAATTAGCGGAAGATGTGCATGAGCCGACTAGTGACATTAGCCAGTTGAGCGAACCCAGTGAGCAAGAGGAAGAACACAAAGACTTACTGTGCCCCGGAGAGGTTGAGGCAGTAGTCAGTCAAGACTCGGCGTTTTCTGCAGAGGCTTCCTCTCCCATTGAGGCTGAGGGAGACCTGTGTCATATTTCCAAGCATTCAGCTCTGTCTCCAGAACCGTTTGGCGCATCTGAAGAATATTTGGCTAAGTCCCCAGAGCCGGTTGGGCTCTCTCCTGAGCCGGTAACCCTCTCTCCTGAGCCGCTTGCCCTCTCTCCTGAGCCAGTTGCTCTCTCTCCCGAGCCAGCCTTCTGTCCTGAGCCAGTCCTGTCTCCCGAGCCTGTTGCTCAGTCCCCTGTACCCATCTCACCATCTCCAGAGCCAAGAATGGAATCCCCCGAACCTAGAGTTCTTTCACCAGAGTTTCGTGCTCAGTCTCCTGAGCCTGAAGTTGACTTATGCTGTGAGGCTCCTCAGAGTCAAACCCCAGAGCCCACAGAATTCCTTACCGAACATTTCTCAGAAGTTTTGGCACTATCTCCTAAGCCTGTAGCCCATTCACCCATTCCTCCAGCGTTGTCCCCTGAACCCATCCTCACCTCCGCTGCCTTATCTCCTGAACCTCAGGAGAGTCAGGAAGTGTCTGAAGCTTACCACCTACCCGTATCACACTCTCCACCGGAACACAAAGAGTACCGAGCATACTCCCCTGAACCAGAGTCCCAAGAATTTGAAACGCAAGAACCAGGATTTATTCAACAATTTGGCCAACGTGAAAATATGTTTGTGTGCAATGTGGGAAATGATGCTGCTGCTCCTAACGTGTTTGATGCCCTCGAAAAGAATGATGATGATACCCTTCTTAACTTCCAGGCCCCTGTAGAACAAGTATGCGAATTCGTAGAGTCCAGTGTAGTGGAGAATGTTAAGAATCTCGATGACTTCACAGCTGATGAAGTCTGCAAACCTTTGATCGAGGCTGAAGAACAAGTGCAACAGCTGCTCCCAGTATCTGAAGACTTTACCCCAACAGCTGAATTGACCCAAGATGCTAGCTTCAATGACTCAAATGTCGGTGACTACAGTTTTGAGGCTGCTGAAAAAGAGGCAAACCAATTTATCGATCATGGTCACTTTGTTGATGAAGTGGAAGTGGAGAAATCGGTCTATGCCAATGAATCCACAATTAATGTCACATCCGAAAAATCTTTCAATGATGTTTTTACTGGCCCATCTGACGATATGATTAACGACATTGTTTCCGCCCCATCGGATCACTTTATCCACGAAGAAGTCTCTCATGATTTACTTAATGGACTGGAATCTGGTCCCATTGAAGCCACAATTGACGATATCATCTTTGTACCAACTGAGCACTTGACAAATGGTGATATCAAGTCACCATCACCATCAGAGGAGGTTTCAGCTCCAGATGACAGTGTGATTGCTCCCTTAGTTATTTCTGCCGCCGTAGCCACAGCCGTAGGCATCACTGCAGCTGCCGTAGTCGCCTCAGAACACAAAAAGTTACCTCCCAAAGCCAAAGCTACTTCCGCACTAAAGAAGGCACCAACCGCAGCCGCAGCCAAAACTGCCGTATCTCCAACTAAACCTACAGCCCCTAAGGCTACAACACTATCGGCTACGAAAAAACCCTTGTCCCCGAGTGCGAAACCTGCCAGTGCCCCAATTAAGTCTACCCTGGCTCCTAAACTTACAGCAGCTAAGCCAAAGCCAGCCTTGTCCGCAACTTCCCCTACAGCTAAACCGCCCGTATCCAAGACCCTGTCAGCTCCGAGGCCTAAGTTGCCAGCGGCGGCGCCCAAGCCAGCCCCGGTAGTCGAGAAGAAGCCCCTGGCCAACGGGGAAGTGAAGAGAGAGCCTATCAGGAGGCCTGTGCCCGGAGCCGCCCCCACCAGGGCAACCCCTGCCCCCAAGACTGCGGCTCCCCCTGCCAAGCCGCTGGCCGCTGCCAAAGTCGCCGCTCCCAGACTGACAGCTGCGCGCCCCGCCAGCGCTCCTCGTCCACCCCCTGCTGCTGCCGCGCCTGCCAAGCCAAGACCCACTCCCATTACCAGGTAATTCTTCTTTCACTTTAGCCCTTTTTTCTATCCAATGATGGCCACGAATAATCATGCCAGTCATTGGACATACTTTTTTACAGATAGGAAGGGTTTCTTTTAATCCCATCTTAATGTGACTTTAGATTAACTACCGAAAAGTATTGCGAAATGTATTTAATTAAAGATTTAAACTATAAATCACCAAAGATATAGAAAATGCCTCTTTGCTGCTTCAACACAAATACAAAAAAAAAAAGAGAGACAAACATTCCCGGGCTACAAATAACCTGACAATATTTTAAAAACTCCTACTACCATTATAAATAGCGGAAAATGTTACTTGTGCAATGATGAAGGACTTAGCTAGCAGAGAAAATAAACTCACGACGCCCGGGTGGGAATCCGATGTGTTTGTCCACTCAGATACTAATTGATTTACATGTATCTTATAATATTCACTAAATAGCTTATAATGGAAAATCTTGAACTGAATTAAGTAAATAGTTAACTAACTAACCATCATGCCGTAAATTATAAATCGATAGAGAAATATATTTATGCTAGGGTAGTAGAGTTGAATTTAAATTTTTTTGGTGAATTAACCTCCGGTACAACTTTCGTAGTATCTTGCTGACTGTAATTTCGTAATAACTTACTTGTGTTTTACTAAATGTCAATTGCACTGCTACTTTTTGCACTATTGCACTACTCAGATAAAGTGTTTTGTATTTTTTCAAATTGTATGTTAATGGCGTAAGTGGTTCTTCTGGAATAGATTTTATATTCGGAGAATTGGTTTTTTTCTCCCTCGTATCACTAAAAAAAGTTTGATTAAGAGCTGTGTAGATTTTTTTGTCATTTTATTGTATTTTCACGTGGCTGAATAAATTTCCTTCCAAATAAAAATAAAATTGCATGAAGTTTTCCTGTAAATACAAACAGTAATGTCATTTTTGAAATCGTTTTTTTTTTCATGGGTACTGACATAAGCAAACTTCATATATTTATTACTCAACTTGGACCGAACTTAACTCAATGCAAAATATCTCTATGGATTGATTATTTTGTTGACAAGCGATTACGGTTGATTTAAATATGCGAACAACAGGTCTTCAAGGATAAAAACTCCTGAAAAGATAATGATGAATTCACGGTACCTATAGGCACCGCGGTTTAAGCTTAAAACTTCGATTGAACAATAGATTCCGCAATACTTTTACATGAATTTAATAGCTAGTGTGCAGGGTCGTAATACAATTTCAAGAATTAGTTTTTCTTTAATATTTCTTTGTTTTTTTTACCTTCGCTTGTGATTTGTATACTATTTGGGGAGTTTCTCGTAATAAACTAACATTTCCATGTATACAATCAGGAGACTTATGGATGTATGAATGTGTTTGCAGGGCCCCGATTAGCAAGCCCAGCGTGGGAGCTGCGCGCCCTGCCCTGGCCTCAGACAAGCTGGCCAAGGAGACCACCAACAAGCAGCTGTCCGCTCGCCCCACTCCCGCTCCTCGTACTGCTATCTCCGCCACCAGGACAGATATCAAGGTAAACAACCAATCTATATGTTGATCTACTAATCTTTAAACATATCAAAATAAACCTGTCAGATGAACTACAAATTACATGCATTTGTATGTAGGCAGAGTATATGACAAGTATTTAGTTTAATAACCATTGTTAATCAATATGTTTTGTAAATTCCAGACCACATTCAAACCCCAAACGAAAACGACAACGACCACGACAGTAACGAAGACAAACATCTCTCCCATCAAGAGGCCCACCAGCGGTGCTACCAAGACCAGCGTAACCAAGACCAGCACTACCACAAAGACGGCGATGAAGAGCGTGAGCAAGGTGTCGGAGAAGCTCAACGGCTCGCTAGAGAAGAGCATTAAGGAGATCAAGCAGGACATGTGCCTCAACGGGAGCCCGCTCATCACGGACCTGCCCCTGAAAGACAACTCTCCGCAGCAAGTGGACAACTCGTTGCTCCCTATCATCGACGCCGCCGCTGACTGAACTGTAGTATGGCCAAATAGTATTTTCACCTCGGAGAGTTGGCGAGAGAAAAATTGAAATATCCGGTTTATGTTATATATGTATTGTTTCTTGATTTGTTATAGTTCTAAGAATGTTGTATCCTTTAGAATGGTATAACATTTGAGTAAAAGATTAGTTGTACCACACCTGAATGGCATTTTAAAATTTGACTATACAATGATATGCCGCAATGTGTATGTATGTGTGCAAGTGCTTCTGGGAATGTAACAAAAGTCTGAATCGGTGGATGGAAAGAGTTGTGATTTAGTTATCTTTTATTTGAATATGGCTGTTTCCCTTGATTTTACATGTTGTACGATGGTCCAAGCATCAGAAGTTACGCAGGGCTAGATTAGATGTAAACTTATATTATTGAACTGAATGTTTGCGAGCTAGTGCACTCCGGGAACTGTCTACTGCAGACAGAACGTGTGGTGTTGTATCTTTATGTGAATGGTATTGTTAAAATTCCTCGGCTTAACAGCTTATTATTAAATATAGAAATATTTTTAATGAAATGTCTAATTCTTATTTAGGAAGAACATAATTCACTACTTATGCGCCTTAATAATTGTTTAAGTTGCGGTTGTTTTTTTTTATTAGAGTTAAAAATATTAAATGAAAGTATAAAATTTTATCCTATTTAGTTTTACTTTTAAGTTTTAATCGCTGGTCAGCCCCGTGCCCCATGCAGGGTTGACGTCGCTTGGTTCGTAACAATTTTAGAATTAAAATTCATACGCTGCCTCTAATAACTACATTTAAGGGGTTATGGACACTTTCTCATATATTCACAGTACTTCCTATTCTCCCGTACACTGTAAATTGGTAACTGTATTTGTAAATAGATAGGTTGACCGTTTTACAAACTCTGCCTAAAGTATACTTGAGGTGCTATTGTGCTATTATACTATGGTGGCCTCCAGTTGCTATGCCGGTTGGCTGCAAATCTCCCATGCGCTGGAGAGCTGAGTCAACAGTCAATGATGGAATTATATTGCATACGATTATGAGTATCCTGTTACAATACATATTATGGTGCACTCTGAATAATTAATTAGTCAAAATATTTACTCTAAACTTTTCAACTTACGGATATTGAACAAATAAATGTTTTTATAATGTGTCTACTATTATTGCTAGCAATTATTTCAGCTGTCCTAATTTATTACTTTTTGTATTATTATTATTTAATAAAAACATGAAAAACATTTTTGACTTTATTACCAAAAACATAATATTGTAAAAAAAAACACTAAGACATAAATATGTAAACATAGTAAAATCACTACACAATCTTGCAAAATAAAACTAGACATATACACACTTGTGTATGGTCAACAATAACAAGTGCTGGCTTTTAAAAGGAAGTGGTAAAAATGGAAGATTTCAAGTCACTTATTTTTTTGTTGTTTATTTTATCATTTATTAATATTGTTTAAATATTTCATTGTGAAAAAATACACAACAGAACAGTAATTTCAATGCTATTGTTTTTCATATTTTGGATTATTTGAATCTGTATGTAAGGTATAAATAATGAACTTCATATCGATGGGAACTTGATATCAGTTTGTTTGAGGTTTTCCGCTATCCACTGGTCTGCTTGGTCACTCAACTCTTTAGTGAATTCCTCGGTCCATCCTCCATTTTTACCTTTTAATTAAAACATCAAAGTATTAGCGTTTTATGTGATACCACAAGAGTTTCAAGTGCCCAGAGCTGGTGGAACTATGGCATTCCTATTTTGGGGAATGTTGTCAGACTGAAAGAAGTCGGAGGAGAACGGAAATAGTAAGGTTGGGAAGTGTGTTTTAGGAAATTCAGATCTGGATCACCAAACATAGCTGAAGTATTATGTTTCGGTTTTGTTGATACCGAAAGCATTTTTCACTTTGGAAACAAGGTGCAAATATTTAATAAATTATTTTATTAAAATTCTATTTGCCCACAAAGGATTTTTAATCACTTAACCCCTGGTTCCAGAACCAAGGACGTTACCTTTCTGCCATGGAGGTTGTGGAAATTATATATATTATAGAATTGACATTATATTATTATCATGATTAAAAGTTTTCATTGCCTTACCTTTCCTTATGAAGGCTTGTTCTCCAGTTTTGAGGATTCCTAGATCTTTCAGCAAAGTGCAGTTGACGGATGGATTTTTCCTGAAGTTTTCTATACTCAGGTGGTTCACAAGCTTTGCTATTTGTTCATCGTTGTATGACTTATTGAGGAATTTCCCAACCTTATGGATTGTTGAGGTCATGTTCTGCGGGTTAGGAAAATACACATCTCAGTACATAATTATTATTGAATGACTTTGAACTCACTATTGCAATGATTTCCAACTTGGAATATGCGCTTGGTAGCCAACCAGTAAAAAATAAAAAGATTTTCGTCTACAACAGCATCAATAATGACGTTTTCTTTCAATCTTAGCACTCTAGCACACTAAAAAGTCACGAGCCGCCACTGTTGCCAACATTGATTTTCATGTAATTTCAGCTTTTAGATGTAAATTAAGTACAAAATATAACTACTAGGAGCACAGAATGCTGAAGTGGTAAATACTAATAAAAAGTCCTTTCACTTAGGTAGGTCAATTAGTACAAAATATACCAGGAGGACATAATGCATGAAGGAGTATGGAAAATCTAAATTATTGTCAAAATTTTATTATTGATTGTCAAAATTTTATTATTAATGTAGGTAGATGTACAAAAAATAGATACCAGGAGCACAGAAGGCTGAAGTGGTAAATTAAAAAAAATCCTTTTACTTATTAGGTGGGTAAATTAGTACAAAATATACCAGGAGGACATAATGTTTGAAGGGGTATGAAAAATCTAAATTATTATCAAAATTTCAACCTCTCAATAGGCGAATATTTATGAACAATCTACCAGGAGTACAAGAGCTTAAAGAGGAAAAACAATACTATAACGCCTGGTATATCTCACTCATGCAATACTCACAACTCTGGAGTGATGCACATTGCAGAAACGTATTTAACAGGTGTTCAATTTGCGCCTTGGAAAAGGAATTTATACAACTTTCGTAACTCTCAAGTTGTCTTATTGCGGAACATATTCTCGACAGGTGCCAAGCATGCGCCCTCAAGCCATTGGACTCGTAACTAATAATGATAAATTAATCACTTAACCGTTTCGAGGATAACGGTGTATATGTATCTCGGTAAAGTTTCATAATGTCTGGAAGGAACAATATACCTGGTTTTTGTATGAAAACTTATGCAACCAGTTCTTTATTATTATTTATTTATCCTCGGTCAGAAAAAAAATCTTAAAGCATAAAGCTTTGACTTAAAGCTCAAAGCTATAAGTTAAAAGCATGAAGAAATGTCAAAATGTACTGGCACGTTTAAGAAGCACATACCATGGAAAAGGGAAATTTCAAGATATTACTTTCTGATCTATAGTAAACGACTTGAAAGCGTACCTTATTCATTTCTTCATAAAACATAAACATCACACTGGGGTGTTCCTTGTAATTCCATCCCTCTTTGATATGGGACCAGTAAGGTGTCCATGCATCTAAAATTACAAACAAAAATGAAGGCTTCCATTTTTAATTTAAGCACCTACCTAATAAATTATAATAATAACTTCTTTACCTAGAGGTCTCTCGAGACAAAGCTGTAAGGGTTTACATGCAAAAAGTGATTAATAACTATTAACCAAGTGAACAGCAAGACTAACGAATTGGAAGTAAGCTGAATCGCTTTTTCCTGTATATTAAGATATCTTTTCTACAATTAGTCTTCTTGAACGACCTCTCATGTCTGCTCTACACTCTTGACCAGATTCTGAGGGGGTCCGAAATATTTTTGAGTCAAAGCGTGCGTGGGGAAATATCTTTGTGGAGGCAGCTCTAGTAACGGAAAACGTAACCACTACACATCCAATAATAATCCAAGCTACATGATACGAGAGATAACAGTTAGGACTCGGGTTCCCTCACCTTGGGAAGAGTCTCGCTAAATATCTCAATGAGACATATAACCGAGTGTATAGAGCAGACATAATGCTGTGACAAAACAAAAGTCTCTCTTGAATCTTGGTAACAATGGGGACAGACTTACGTAGGTTACTCTGGAAATAATTCCAATACTTGGGAAAGTCTCCCAGATATCCCTGCGTTCTGATCAGTCTGTTAAGGTGGTAGAATGATACAGCGACATCTTTAGGGTTCCTCGCCACATAAATAATCTATAAAACAAAATATGTATATGCATTTAAATAACCCATTGTTTTAAGTCTTTATATCCACAGCTGTAATAGTATTTACCTTGCATCCAGAGGTTAGCACTGTTGGTGGTAATAATGAGAATGGAAGATGTGTCTTTATAAACCTTCGTGACTGTGTTTTATCCAAAAGCTGAAACAAATAAATAAGCAACAGTAAATTTTCAAAGGAGGCATAGCTTCCTTTATTGTCAGTGTGAAACCGTCTTCATGTAAATCATATTTGGTCTCTTTTCAGGAGAGACGTAATACCAGTGGTGAATTCATGCATGAAGATGACAAAAACTATTTTATTTCATGCATAATAATTATTAATAGAAAAGTTATATTATGTTATCATCACCTCCCACATTGGGCTGCTGACTTCTTCCACTAAGGCTTGCTTAGCCGGATCGTGCGCATTCTCAGCTAAAAACTCCTTTTTGGTTTCATCATGCACAAAAATACTGAACCTTTAATAAAAATAGTTAACCATTACTTGTATCGCACCTATAGAAGTCAATTGAAAAGGGAGGAGCTTATTAATTTATTACAATATTAAAACAACATTAGCCAGTGATAAAGCTACTGGAAGAATCATTATAAAAGAAAGTCAAACTTATTTGTAGGCATATTTCATAAAGAAAAAACCATGTGAGTTGTGTAACTTTGTAACTTTGCAGTAGGGTGGCTAATATTGTTTCTATCTTTTTAAAGTCTCGTGTCTACATTTTTACAGTTTTTGAGAGCAAGAAATATAGCGTAGTTGATAGTTTGCAGAAACCACTCTTTTTTTTTGGAAAAATATTAATGGCAATATTTACAGCAAAACAGCTATTATGCAACATTACTAATTTGACATTGTTTGTTGGAAAGTCGATTTTTTCTTTGAAATAGTAATTAAATTAATATGTTACTTTTTTATTATAAACACAATAGAATTGTTCTATTTTCCAGCAAATTCAGCTTTGAGTCTAGCACAAAGCAATTCTATTATTTTTAGGCAAATATCAAATGAAGTGAAGTGGCAGTTTCTTTTGAAATACTAATTAAATTGATATTCAACTTTTGGGTTCTGACAAAATCATAGAGTGTGGCTAACTCCTAACATAAAATATTATTTATCAATTGCATTAATTTATTCATATTTACTCACTCTAAGAATGGGAAGCGTTTATCTAGTGAAGTTTTTGCAGCAGCTGCATAATCCATGTCATTTGCTATCAGCCAAACTAGCTCCTGGGTCCAAGTAGTTCCTGGAAATATCAGAAATTAATTTATTTAAAAATAGTTTTTTATGATTACTTTCATAAGAATTTTATTCTCAATATAAAATTATACAAAAAACAAAACAAATTATTACATAATTACTTTGGTTATTTAACTTATATTTACCTGATCTTGGGTACGTCACCACCCAAACATCATCAGGCCTGACGGTGAAATTGTAGAAATACTTGGAGGCTTCCACGTATTTACTGGGCAGAAACCATTTTTCTTTTCCTACTTGAACGAATCCTGTTTTTTCTCCTGAAATGTAAAAATAATTTTTCAACAAAATAATTATCACAAACATTTAAAAAAACACAGATTTACAAACAGTTTTTCTAGATTGACATATTTATCAGTGTGGGCGGCCAGAAGAGAAACTACAGCCTGACACGGATGGCTTCGCAGACGGCCAAAGGAGGAGCTAACGAACAAACGGACTATTTTAAAAATACATACATTTTTTGTATCCACAAAATCTACAATAGCGATTGCAAAGTTAATGATGTCAAACTGTTTTTAGATTTTTTGGCGTTACTTTTAAATATAGAAAGCATAATACTAAGGCATTACAGAAAATAACTGCGACAGTATACTAACGAAGCGTTGCTAAGCGACCAAATGTTGCTTAGGTAGAAATCGTACTTGCATTACTTTCTAGATTCTAGAGTGAAGGGCTCAAATAACTTTATCTCTTTCTCGCATATGAAGCTCTCACACACACCCACTGGCGTGTATCAGTACACAGTACATTGATGACTAAAAAAATGTCGCACAGGTACTTACATTTAGAATGTAGGTACTTAATTAGGTAGGTAGGCATTTAAAAAGATTCTTTTAATATTTAATTTATTTAAGATTTTTCTAAAAACATCTATCATTTCCAGTTTTTAATGGTTCACACTTGTATATACGTGCGTACGTAGGTACTCACAAAGGAAAATATTTATTGTTAATAATTATTAATTTATTATTTATTTACAAACTAACGGACTAAAGTCCAATTACAAAAATACAAAACACGAAATGGGAAAAAAGAGCAACAGGGAAAGAACAGCACATACGTAATATTAAATGAAGAAATGACAAAAATAGGACAAATTATACACAAGAAAGAATATTCAAATCAAAGCCAAGGTCATGTCAAAGTTTTGGTAGAGTCGTAAAGAATAACAAAAATCATTAAGACTGCTTCCAAAAAATTCAAGACCATGGCTTGAGTTAACAAGTCTCGACATTCTGGACAGTGGAGAATGATACCAATAATTAGTAGAGTGATGATTGAGGAACAGTAATGCATTGTTTTTTAGTCTACCGCAAGGAATTTTGAACTGGATGAGTTGCAACAGAGAAGGTGAGTCAATAATACAATTAATAATTTTGAAAATACAAATAGAATCAAAGTCTCTCTTACGCTTTTCTATTGAAGAATTTTTCAATGATTGTTGAATTTCATCATATGAATAATCGCCTCTTTCTCGCCCTAATCTCTATGCAATTCCGCGTAAGAAGCGATGTTGTACGAATTCAATGCGATGAATATGAACAGTATAGAAAGGGAACCAAATAACACTAGCATATTCTAGATCAGGGCGAACTAATGAGCAGTAAAGAGTTTTTAGGGTCTTTATATTCTTAAAGTCACAGGCAATTCTATTGATGAAGCCAAGAAGTTTTAGTGATTTATTAGCTACATTAATAATAACAATGGCAATAAATAACATAATATTAACATCAGCCAACAATGTTGGATATAACTAATGATGCTAAAGAATAAAATAAAAATGATGTAAGCAGTGGCGGCTCGTGGCTTTTTAGTGTTCTAAAGTGCTGAGATTGAAAAAAACGTCATTATTGATGTTATTGTAGCCGAAAACGATTTTTTTTTCGAAATTTCAATTTTTTGTTTGAAGATTTTTCAGAAAACCGTGCAGTGCACCACCAAAACTGAAAAATCCTGAAAAACTTCATACAAAAATTTTTTTTTTTCAATAACGTCGTATTTTTCAATCTTAGCACTCTAGCACACTAAAAAGTCACGAGCCGCCACTGGATGTAAGTGTGATAGGTGACTGTCGAAAGTTGAAAAGGTCCCATTCTGTCTTACTAATAAACATAAAAGCGAATGCGCAATAATTCAGTAAATCGTCGTATTATGAAAATGAAGCAACGCTAAGTGAAAGTGATATAAGCTAATGATAATATAATATATGCTACTAACTACGATTGTCAACTGCCAGGAAGCTTTATTGGCTATCTATTTGAACAAGGATTTTACCAGTGGAATGGTATCATTACTATTAGTTGTTAGTTTTAGAGTACGGCACAATCCGCACAATATACGTGTACGTGCTACAGCTACTAAACTAGCAAGTATTGTTTAAGACCTCTGGATTCCGTTTGACAGTAAATTAACATTCGACCAACACGTTGAAAAAACTGTAACGCAAACAAGATGCTAGGTTTCATAAAACGAGCGACAAAGCTTTTCAAAAATGAACATTCAACCAACACATTGAAAAAACAGTGGCAAACAGGACGCTAGGTTTCTTAACAAGAGCGACAAAGCTTTTCAAAAATTCAAATAGCTTTGTTATTTTGTATTACGCATTTGTTCGCAGTGTCTTAGAATATGGATCAATCGTCTGGAACTCGCATTACACGATGTTTGTAACCAGAGATGAATCAGTTCAGAAAAATTCTTACTTATCTTGTCACATCGATCTGGTGTTCATCTCTTAATAGCTATCACCAGAGACTCGATTATTTTTGATTTGATAGCTTGCAGAAAATAAGATAAATAATAGATTTAACTATGTCTTTTAAATTACTAATAACCTTGTTGATAGCGATTTAGTAAGTAAAATTATGTTTTATGTCAGGCCCAGATACACAACATTTTTTTTTGGACAGATGTACACGCAAATAACATGGGATATTTTAAAATTGTCTCAAGAATGTCTCGTCCACGGTGTTAGCAAATTTCACAACATGGAGATCTTCTTCACTCAATTCTTTTAAAAATATATTACAAACAGCTACATCTGATGACTTTATTTACGTAAAAAATAAAATAACGGCAAAATAAAAATAATTCACCTTTAAAAAAAAAAAAATTGTGTCCTTTGCCTGAAACATTGTCATTGATAATCAGAAAGGTCATTATTGATAATCTTATTTAATTTGTTTGGCCACCATGTTATTATTGTTGTGTGCAACAGGTGTTAACTACCTAGGCACAGTGTCGTGCGCGCTTGTGTATTATATAATACTTTGCAAATTATAATATTATGTAGGTATGTGTGAACACATCCGTTTGAGATATTTACGCCCATCTTTTTTTATTTTAAGTTTAATACTCCTGAATATGTTTCTGTAAATATTTTGTTTGTGTTCCTAAAAAAAAAAATTAAAAATCTTAAATAGGAACCTCATAATTTTCAAATATTAAACATTAAAAAAAAATCTCATTACATATATTTTTTTATGAAATACCAGTATGATGAGTAAATTTGATCTATTTACTAATAAATGTTATAGTTGGCAGATGGTAGGTACATATTAATTGGATTTAAAATAAATATTTTCATACCTACGCAAAAACCATGTATATACATATCTAATAACATGTAAATATCTACAGGTTAATGCATGAGAATGCTGATGTAATACACAAATAACATAATAGTATTTATTAATTAGTGCGTCTGCATGTACGAAAAACCCACTGCCACTGGAGGTTTATATACCTAACACAATTATAATTGCATAAATAAGGAAAATTATACTCCTTACGAGAAATTGTTTTACGAGTGGAGCTTGGTCGGTTTGTTAGTTGGCAGAATTGTCCTACTCAAATGCCGCCATTCAAGTTTGAATCGTTGCTCAAAAGATTTTATTACTAGATCTGAATTGCGAGGACGCCCGACTCAAGAAGGGTGAGAAAGCAAAACACGGCTCAACACCCAAATAACAAACTAAACAAATCACAAAATACTATTGGCAGCAAGAAATTGAAAATAACTACTCTCATCGTTTGTTCCCTTTGTCACATAACGTGCCCCAATATTGGGGGCGTAATTGGCTTGGGCTCCGGTTCTGACCCTCGGAACCCACTTCACCCAGGAGACTCTGAACACGAAGTACCTACCTAATTTTCTACCCAACTGTATGTTTTCCTAAATAAAATAAAAATAATTGAACACGAGGTTTTGGCGCACATTCAACATTATGGAAGCTAGCCCAATAAGGTATTTGAGTGGTTGAGTTATTTCATCATCTAATTGCAAATGTTTACTTAAGCAATTGGTTTTCTAGTATTTAGATAAATAATCTACGAGAAGATACTAGAAAAACCTCTTGACATGATCTGAATTATGTATTCAGAGAACTGAAGTCAAATCTTCACTCCAATGTCCAATGGCATAACATGATTATTCAAATATCTACTAATCAGATTTTTTAAAAATTAATATAAAATAAATTCACGTAAATGATTTATTCACAAGCGCAATAATGTACCCAGCGAAAATTCGCACAAATTAAATTTTAAGAAAGAGCGAATGCTTTTTTGACCAACTATAATTCTGATGGAGAATACTTTTTGAACACCCTTATATAAAATTGTATTTTGACTAAGTTTCCAACTATTAATTTAAATTGTAAACTATTATAATATAATATGTTCCTCATAAGAAAGCAAACTCTCGATAGTGCAGCTATACCAAACGCGCAGTGCTGTGAATTACAATTTCGTGCTCAATTTGCTAAAAGATAATAAAATCCACCATCAGAAAAAAAATGATACATTGATTTCATATTAGACAAGAGTAATTACTTTCTAATATTATGAAGTTGTTTTAGGTCAATATTATATTCATTGTGAATTTATTAAGTTTTTTGTCCTCTATCGTATGGTATAACACGTAACAATGATAACTACTTTTAAATAATTATACACAAAATTTGTTAGTTATTGATGGTCTAAAATCCATCAAAGTAAGCAAAACCGAAAAAAAAAATATTTTTCGATTTACAATTAGTGAAAGATTCAAACTGTTCTCCAGAGAAATTATAAAATGCACTCATATTTTCACCCAAAACCACAAAATAATATTCTTACTTGAAAAATGTTCAAATCAAATAATAACGACGTCTTTGTTTACATACCGGTAAAATCCTTCAGAAGTTGGTCATTGGTTTTCTTATCAACGAATTTTATTTCGTAAGGAAAATCGTTGTTATTGAACATAGCTTCATCACTCGAGGTCATGATAGCCACAAATAATATTTTTCACGAGAATACACTGAAAGTTAGCTGGCCCAGGACAACAGTGAGTGCGCGATCTCCGCCGTGCTTCTGTCGCTGTACGAGTCGTCGCGGAGTTTCGTTTGGTGCACGATAAGTCTCGCACCTCGCACCTCGCACCTGGGCCACGGAGCGACTGGGGACTGAGCGTCGGAGCGACTGCGCGACTGAGCCGCAAGCCGAGCGGCACCGGAAAAGAAATCAGACCCAAGAGCAAGAGTGAAAGTGGGCGAGGAATTTGGAAATTATTTGGAATCTCCGGTGTTTGTTTCCGAAGCCCGTCCGCTGGGATGGCCGGAGAGGTGCTGTGTCGTTTGGGATTATGTGAAACTGAAGTTAGAGAATACCTGTTACATCGGGTGATGCAACTTTATTTTATTCAGTTGGAACATCTACAAAGTTTGGAGAAGTTTTTTCAGGCTTCATTAACACTACTACGTTTGTATTATATTATAGGCATTGTGTGGGTGTATGTATTTTGTTCTTAATATTATAATGATATTAGCAAATACAAATTATTATTTAAGATGTTTTTATTTTTCGCCTACCGGTTTCATCTTCCTATTTTATGAAAGGTGCATTTTTCTATCGACTATAATTAGTATACACTGTTTTCTTATGATTTTTCATGAAGGGAAATGTTTATTATTAGTGTTTCGCTAGGTGAGTTACATTGTAATCTTAGAGGACAATATTTCAGATACTTCATTCATAATAATAATTTATATCAATACAACATTTCACCGTAAAATTATTGGAACAACAAAATCCACCCCAAAAAAACAAATCCCGTCAAATGTTCAACATCACGTGTAGGGAATTGAAAGAAACGGAAAAATTCGGGAGCATTAGTTACAACAGGTTTAACATACGATATTACGTAAAAAAAAATCTGTTAAATTCTTAATCACCGCAAAAAAAAAAACTAGAAATTATTGCAAATAAAATAAATGTTTTAAAACCATTTATTATTTAAAAACGTTTATTCAGAAACTTTGTAACTATCCATCGTAGTTCGGATAATGTCGATAATAATTGGACAATTTATACAGATGATATTCCCTCCACAGCCATGAGAGCAGATAAAAGGGGGAGGGGAATCTCATTCATTAATAATAATGAGCATGCCGTGATAATAGTATTTTATGTCTATGGATAATATACGTGAAAATAAAATTCGTATGAATATTGAAGGGTTTAATTACGGATTTAGGTAATTACACCTGTAGCACGAATAGGTATAATAATCGTATCTATAACTGAACAATAGTATCGTGGGTTCCAGACAGTTTGGGTAGAGGGAGGCTTGGAAACGCTGTCCCTATCTGCACTGTCAAGTGAATTTCTCCACTACATGTAGATTGACATCTTTGGATGAGCCCATTTCGATTCACGCATTTACATTATTCATAATTTTAATTGTCAAAGATCTTTAATACGTTTTTGTTTTACGAAATTTAAAAAAATATTATTATTTATTTATTTTCCTGAAAGGGAACATTTTTTAGGAACCATATCGAACGCAAGCATATAATTTCTATTATTGAAGTGAAAAATAAAAGTAAAAGTGTTCGTAACAAAGTATTTTTTATAAACTTTATGCGAATTTCACAAAAAATAATATAATTCGGTAATTCCATTCCATTTTCGTAGCCCAATTTAGGTGAATAATAATTCTTACGACGCGAAAATATTACGCCTGCATGACATAAAATGTTTCGTCACAATGCGAATCCAATCATTGAGTAATTTTATGCTAACGATATCAGTGTTAGAACAACTTTCTTTGGGAATAATTATTTTAAACAAGAGAAATTGATATCTACATAAGAAACTTGTTATTTTTATAGCAAGAACGAACGCGTCATTTTGGCGAAACACTACGGGAGACACCAACGCGTCATCATTATCGATACCGGCTTGGAGACACCTGCGCGTCACAACATACGAAAAGTGTAAAATGAAGTTTATCTTCGAAAAAGTTGAGTATCTTAAATCTGAACATAATTTGAACAATCTAAATATCTTAGTCAACCGTCCCACATAGTGATAACCAGCTAATATGGCAGCTGAGGCGGTTTTTTCCAGACATTTATTTGCTCAATGCATATTATCTTGAAGTAACAATATATGGAGGGATAGCTAATTTGTTTTACCCAACCCATCCGAAATTGTAATAAATCACTTTTTCCGAGTTTTTACATCGTACACCATGAGAGAGAAAGAGACAACAAATTTCTTGGTCGGCTTCTAAATACTGTCGTAATAATCTTAAGCTGGTTATTTTCGCTGGTTAACGGCGGGACTCCGCCCACATTTTTTATTTTGCCACTAAACTTGACACAACTAAACGGTTTTTTAGGTTAGATGCTATATTTTTGTTGATCAAAAATACTGTGAAAAAGTGGCTATACGAATACACAAAAACATTATGTCGATATGTTATATGAATGGATGTATAAATACCGTAGCCTTAGTCTTAGCCACGCCCATTTGCGCCGAGTCATGTTAAAATCATCAAAAACAAGTCCAAAACTGACTTCACTGGCTTTGGCTTGGGCTACCTCTTGTATACTCTAAGCATATTATAGAAAATAACAGGGGCGCCGCGTCCGTATAATATTATGTGCTATTAAATTTGTGCGGGGCACACAGGCGGCTGTCCGCAAGGGCGGCGTATTTGTATAGGAAAAAACTAAATAATTATAATAATATTAGAAAAATAATAAAACTTAAGTATACCCATAATGATATAAGTGGCCTCAACATTTGCACACATACTCGTTCATTAATAAAAATAAGGTTTTTGTATGTGCCGCATTATCTCTTTGCTATTATCTAGCGTTGGGAAAAACTTCAATGTTTTGTGAATGCTTCACGAATTGCTAGTTCTTTAAAATGAACCCTTCGCAGTGAACACTTCAATTGAAGTCGAACTCGCAAAAAAGAGATTTGAATTTATCCGGCTATTTGTTCAGTTCTTTTTGGAACCAGTTCCTCGCCGAAAAAAACACGTCCTAGTCGGTAGAGATTTGGAATTGAAAAGAACTGCAACTGGTTCCTCGCCAAAATAAAAAGTACTAGTCGGTAGAAATTTTAAAACGAAAAGAACTCCCAAAAAAGCACGTTCCTTTAGATCGAAGTACTTTGAAGTCTAACTTCAATTACTTGAAATGAAGTACTTCTTTATAGGCTTTGAAGTTCAACTTCACAACTGAACTGCTGCAAATTGAAGTAGTTCTTTGTTATCTAACTTCCATTGAAGTATTGGTTCAATGAAATGAATTGAATGAAAGCTAAAATGAACTACCAACTTCAATTGCAGATTTATTCAATGAACAATGAATGAAGTAGGATCTGCTGCCAAAAGTAGTTCTTTGAAGTAGTTATTTCAGAGCGGTCAGAACGCTACTATTATCGATATCAGCGTTTGATGGTCGAGGACCGTCATGACGTCATAAGTGATAAGAAACGAGAATTTGGTACTAAAGACACTCTTTTTCGGCGCTGACGTAAACAAATTTGGCTGGATGGATTGAATTTGACCACAGTAATTTACGATCATTACATACTTACCCATCCTTCTGCTCCATAACGACCATAGAAGCTTATAAACAGTCATTACATTCCTCTAGGTAGATTTATTTAACGAAGATAGCTTTTACAAATAGTATATCTTTATCATAAGAAATACAATTTACCTCAGTTTTCCCTTGTGTATCTTAATATCGTCAGCAGAAAGCAATACTTTGACATGGAAAGGATCTTTCATCTTCCAAGGTGCCAGTTTTGTAAGGCACAGGCTACAGCTGCCGACATGATGCCAATTGCAGCTAAAATTTCGCATGCTGTTGGGTAATTTTTTTGTTTAGTATTCATTAAACTTTAATTAATAACTACTGGTTTAGCCTCATTGCTTTAGAGTGCAGATAGCTGGATAGGTACCTAATTTGGTACTGCGCTTGTCAGAATCGTGGAGTAAGTGCTTTTATTTTTGGTTTTTTGACGCGGGGACACTAAAAACCGAAGGTTTTCACACTTAATTGTACTAAAAATAACACTGTAAATATTAGACTTGCTTTTTGTGTTAAGATTAACTATAAGTATGTTTTTTTAGACTAGAGTCTATAGAAATACGTTTGCACTGTCAAAAGGGTATTGTTGTATTGTAAAATGACTTAGTTAACGTTGTAAGCATACAAGTAGTTGAAAAAATATTTATGAAAGAACATTCTTCGTATCTATACCAATCTGTATTGAAAATATTTCATAAGTTCAACGTTCACAGACCACAGAAAAAAGTGTAATATATTGGTATACCTACACGAAATTAATATTATCCTTAGAGTAACAATAGTATTATCTAACTTATTTTTGTACATTGGCAGACCTGCTGCAGCAAAATAGTTTTCCTATATTTTTATTTTCTTTATCTTTTTCAATCATTTTGTAAAAATAAACAGAAAACCGTGTAAAGGACAGTGGGGTAATGGCCAAATGTGGGTAACTCCGAACCTTGGAGTAAGAATATATGGAGAGGTGCCTTTGCAAAACAGTGTAGTCAGTATTGTTGACTTTATACTGACTCGATAGAAAGAGACAAATATATGTTAAAAGAAGCTGGATAGCCTATTAGTTACCGCCCACATAGAATTCAGACATTTTTAATAAACATATTTAAACACATTAAACAAAATAATACACCATTAAAATGATAAAGTCAACATATCACACAAACACTAATAACAGAAGGTTTGCCTAAATAATGATTTGCCTAATGTTGATTTTATGTCTTTAAAATGTTACAATTCTAAAGGTCGGTCAAAACTATTTAAAACTGTTGAAATACCTCTGAAAAGTGATGTTTTATAATCTTTGTTTGGTCTTATTTGAACATTCCCGCATAGCACATATCTCCATCATGTTTGATTTATTTGTATAACCCCTGCAAGTTTTTTAATCAAGACAAATTTAAGAAATAACCTCAAAATCCGTTGACGTAAGTTATACGACTCGATGATGTGAAGTTAGCGTGGATGGAGAACATTCTTACACACTTAAAAGTGCTGCAAAGACTTTTCTTGTCTCTTTCTCTCTCACGGTATATGACGTAAAAACTTTGTATTGGTTGGGTAAAAATATTTAGCTCTCTCTCTCCATGTATATTCTTACTCCAAGGCTAGAACGGTGGAACCGGTTCTTTGTTTCTCGCCAAATACTGGTTTTCGGGGAATTTCTCGACAAAAAGAACCGCAACCGCACTTTTCTGGCGAAAAACATTAAAAACATGAAAAATAGGTACCGGTTCCTCAGAGAAATAATATCGACGATTCCAGTAACCAAAAACCCTCGAAAACAAAATAAGAGATTTTGACGAGAACACCAATGAAAATCGAACCAGAGGAAAAAAAAGGGTAAAACGAAACGTAAAAAAGGAAAGAAGAAACATTTTTAAAGGCACACCCGGCCCTGAGATAAACGGTGCCTGGGGCAGGTTAAATTTTTGGATATAAATACAGTTTTTCAAATATTTTCAGAATGGTTTGTATCAAGTGTTTCGTTCCGAATTATGACAGAACCCCTTATGTAAAAGTTTTCGAGAATTCCAAATCATCAATCACTCACAAAGAGAAAACGGACATAACCCCAGGAGCAATTTAAAAAAAAATTACATAGTAAAACCAAGTACACCGTTTTATCTCAAAAAGATGCAAGTGAAACAGAAACACATACATTTTTTATTGATTAGTAGCCGAGTTGACAAACGCGTCGGGTTCCCTACCAAGTGTAGTGGGTTCAATTCTTCTGCTAGCTAAGTCCTCAATCATTGGATAAGCAACATTTTCCGCTTATTATGATGGAGTAGGAGTTTTTCAAATATCGTCAGGATATTCGTATATACGAGTATGTTCGTTTCTTAAAATAAATAAATTACATATTTTTGAACCTGTCCACTTTAGGCGTCCCTAGTCACAAAACAAGGGGTCAAAAAATGATCAACGACAGTCCCCCCTGTACCATTTCATAAATCTGCCTCTGTATTTGAGGAATAATTACTTGGAAATAAGTATTAATTATACACAATAAACAAAAATAAATCATAGCATGTACTTTTATTCATTTAATCATCTGATATTACAACAATTGTTGAAAGCCAAACTGCATTTCACAAAAAAAAACTTCTAAACAGAAAAATAAATTATCTCTAGGGAAGAAACACGAGTAATACCTTCACGTAAAAATGTTTATAATAATAAATGATCTAATTTGTAATATTTTTATCGATCAATTATAAGAATTGTTTAAAAAAAAACACTAGGTACAAAAGTATGAACAAAAAAAAAAAAAGAAATTAGGAAAAAAAAGAAGCAAGTGCTGTGCCTTGCAATATTGTGCCAGTAGTAGAATATAATAATTTTAAAACAAATAAACAAACAAAAAAATTGTAGACTGCTCTCTTAAATGTTGTATTTCCCGTTCCTTTTCAAAAGGGGAACTTAATCAATCCTTGTAGGAAAATCAACTTACTTAACATTAAAATAATACAAAATTTAAGCAACAAAAAGTTGCAATGTTGAACCAATGGTTCAGCTGCTATGCCAATAAGACAGAAATGCCATATAATGGAAACGGTCATTAAATAAAGAAGTTACTGAAACAAAATGGTAAGAATTATTGCACTAAATCAGGATTTAAACAGAAAATAGCAAATAACCCTATTTCATGAACCTGAAAAGATAAGGCACACAGGACAAAAGAGGCTAAGCATAAATTTCATCAGAGTATGTTGTAGGATGAAAAATCAATTGCCTTTTATAGGAGCAAAGTAACGTAATATTTTAGTGAACCGTTTGACTGCGGACAATATCAATATTTTCACTTGCGCAGTTTGTCCTACTGTATTTAGTTTTTGTTTGGTAAGATTTATTCAAGTTGCTGATTATTGTAGTGATTTAAAGTATTATCAATAAACTCCACACGGATACATATTACCATATGATAGAGCGCTGCAGATCCAGCAGTCAAAGGGTTAGCAAATAAAATAAAATCATCAAATCGTTGATCAGAACTTTGCAAATAGCTTTTTTTTTTAAAGACAAATATTTCCAGGTTAGAAATAACCTGAAAATATTTGAATTCCTCCTATTACCATCACTGTAACCGGAAAATGTTGCTTGTGCAATGATGGAGGGTATAGTTAGTGGAGGATTGAACCCACAACCCCTGGGTGATAACCCGATATCTCGGACCCCTCGACCACTACCTGATCACGTTTCAATCGAGATTAAATCAAGTCTCTCATATCCTGAGTGCCTCATACATAAATCGTGTACCTATAAATGTAGTCTGCAGAAGAGTGAGGTTATCAGATTAATTGTGGTGTTGAATGCCCGTGCTGAATAGCACCTTGGCCTTCTGCTTCTTCTTATGCTTGCCCTCGCGGGGGCCTTGGCTGGGAGCAGATAGCCGAACGCTGAGCAGGGCGGCGGAGATGGCCTCGCTAAGGCTGACGTGGTAGGCCGGGGGCGCCATGGCCTCGCCTTCGCTGCACTCCGAGTCGTAGCGAACCCGGCTCGGGGCGGTGGTGGGCTGCGCGGCGAGGGCGGGGCGGGTCTTCCAGGTTCCAGAGGCAGAGGCCATCTGAGAATAAAGATTGTTACTTTATTATCATCACTGTAAAGCTGAAAATCTGTATGCGTGGAACAGGAAAAATTCTCAAATGCTGATTTCTGGCATCATGAAGTTTGCAGTTTTTCTAGGTTAAAGCAAATATTTTCAGCTCGTAAAGTTATTTCCATCATGAGCTTTGAAATATTATTAAATGGTA
Source organism: Drusus annulatus (assembly GCA_022651775.1). Classification (NCBI taxonomy): domain Eukaryota; kingdom Metazoa; phylum Arthropoda; class Insecta; order Trichoptera; family Limnephilidae; genus Drusus; species Drusus annulatus. Next base: position 3,596,037 of record JAGWCC010000029.1, on the reverse strand, counting down.
GATACTCTAAGTATCCCCCTGGTGAAAGACCACAATTCAGAATCAAAATGTTGCTTGAAATGGCCTTAGTCATGTATGGTGACCAGATCTGAATAGCCAGGTACTTCCAAACCTTTCTCCTCCCCCATCTTCTTTATTTCCTCACTAGTACTGCACCAAAATATGAGTAGCCGTTGGACAGCTGATGCGGTAAGCGCCTAACGCTGTTGATAAAAATCTGCATCAACAGTTGGATATTATTTATAAAATCAGTAACTCTGTACCTTAGAATCAAAGTGGTCAAACCCATCTCAGAAAAAGTTCGAGAAAACAACAACAAGTGGCACAGAGGTTTGATAAATGTGCTATCTTTAGGTTTTTTAATTTATTAAATAGAAAAAAAGGTTTGAACTCCAACGAATTACTTAGTTGGATCACAAAAGTTGTGGATATTTAAATATAATATTTTGGATTTGACCACTTTTGAAAATGAACAAACAGGATTTGACTAAATTTGATCCTAACCGTCCTCTGAAATTTTTTCCCCTTCAGTATTAAATTTTGAATAAATCGACCTATATTTTCTCATTCGCTTTAACTATCTTGGAAGTGTTTATTTGCCTTGAATTCTTTCTTGTTTTGTTTCCCTGAACTTCTTCTACATTTAAAAAAATTATTATGGCACAAAATAGTTATAATTATTTATAAAAACACAAAAATATTGGGAACCAAATAGCATCAAACCTCACTTTTTAGTATGGGGATTATGAAACAAAGATGGCGGCATAATGGATCAGATAACCAAATCCTGTACTCTCATTGGTCGAAATGGATATGACTACTATTAACTCATTCCGGGCTAGCGTCTCAACATAGTAGACGGCAAAATACAAGCCCTGTGCGCTAGCGTCTCAACGTTTGAGACGGCACCGTACTACCAAATGTAAACCGTCATATGTTTGTTAATATAGCATTGACACTTCTGAAATAATTTTATTACTCTACTCAAATTTGTCCTCTACCGGCACCTATCAAAATTTCTTAGAATTGTTGTGCTTAATTATTTAAAAAATACTTTTAAACGGGTCGATCCTAAATCTTGCTATCGAGATTCTCTGTGACGCAATTCTGTCATCGGCCACAGGATGGCGCTAGTCTCGTTTTCCCGTCGAAACAAAGGACAATGCGTAGATCGAATTTTACGTGCGCCGTGTTCGCATTTCGTGAATTTTAAATAGTTAAAATACTTAATTAAAGTGATAAATACCAATTAAATCTTTATTACGTACGTATTTAATGTGTGTGTGTAGTAAACTAACATTTAGATTAGGTTAATATTCTAATTTAACTTTTTTTTGTGTAATATTTCTATACGCAGTGATATTAAATTCATATATTCGTAAAAAGCATTAACTTTGTGGCTTGCCATATTTATAAATAGAACACATATACTTTGTTTTTAACCACTTTTTTATTTAATATTTTGTCTACCGGTTTCGGAAGTACCCTTCCATCATTAAAATGAATACTAATATACATTCTCCAGATACTTCAAAACATACATTTTTTGATCGCGTACAGAATTTATCTCCACATATGTTTCTTCCAGAAGAGATGAAGTTATTATCTAAAGATTAATTTAATATTGTCCTGATGATGGAAGGGCACTTCCGAAACCGGTAGACAAAATATTAAATAAAAAAGTGGTTAAAAACAAAGTATATGTGTTCTATTTATATTAAATTCAATTTAAAATTTCTTGTTTTCGCATACATAACAGTTTTTATACGGTTTTTGATTTTTTTCCGTTGCTGGTATTGGTTTTGGCATATGTTTAGCTAGCATTTTGGCAGATAAACGCAATGGCAAGTCTTGTGATGTACGCGGACCAACTTCAAGGCGCGATGTAATACGATATTTTTCTAATAATTGTCTTATCACACATAATTGATAATCAGGAAATCTTAAATGTTTTGAACTTATATTATTGTGCATTATATACGAATTTAGTAGATATAAATCAATCAAATGGAAGGAAAGTTTTTTATACCACTTAACAGATTTTCTTAGGGAATTTATGCTGGTTATCATCATATCTGATTTATCAACTAAACCCATGTTTTTGTTGTAGTCTTGGATACATGTTGGTTTCAAAATCGCTTCACCGGTTCTAAAATTATTTTTTCCTGTCGGAGAAACTGCAACATCGTGAAGTGTGGTTAATATATGAATTTCTCGTTTATCGTGCCATTTTAATGCCATCAGTGAACCAGAACACTGCGAGGTGTTCTGGTTCAATCTCCCCTCTCTTAAATTTTTTTAAATTTTGGCATATTTTTGCGATTTTTGCGTACTGTTCCACATGCGTTGGTTCGGTGATCGTGCAGGAATTTAAACAATATTGGACTAGTGTACCAATTGTCCACATATAAATTGTGACCTTTCCCTAGGTAGTCTTTTAACAAAGTGGTGACAACCGCACCTGAAGCCCCGAGACATTAGTCGTCAGTTACGTCCGTACCATCACCACAATAAATAAAAATATCTAAAATAAAACCAGTCTGCGCGTCGCACAAAACAAACATTTAAATTTTAAATCTATGGCGTTTGGATGGAATGTACTGCTTAAACTTAAGACGTCCTTTAAAGTCTATAACGCTCTCGTCAATACATAATTTTTCGTATGGCACCATTGTTTCCTTAAACATTTTACGAGTGTGATTAACCAGGAGTTTAATTTTGTGCAATTTATCACCAACAATTTGAGTATGAGGGTCTGAAAGATGCAGCATACTGAGAAATATCTGATATCGATTTCTAGACATCGTCTTGCCAAAAATATTGCTTTTGAGAAGGGGATCTTTTGACCAGTGGTCTTCGATTGTATGATGTTTATTTCTGGTCATCAACAAATTTTTGGAACCATAAACTTAAGTATGGTAAGAACCACGTGACATACACACACATGACTTTATAATGGCGGGAGATTTGAGCGACTGTCCCAAGAAAACTTTAGTCCTTTTTTGGATGCGGCTTTGTGTAGTGTAAACAATATAAATTATAAACTTTTATGAAATATGTCGCTGAAAAGGAGTTTATATTATTTTATGAAATAATATTTAGCCCCATCTACGGTTTAAACTTAGAAATATCATCGAAGAAACATTGACATTCGCCTTTTACACCGTACGATGTAAATGGCAGTTGAGGCACGGAATCACCGTACACCGATGCATGCTAATGGCAGCCATAGAGTTAAGAATGAATTAAAAAAGAAAAACATTAAATAAGTTGGTATATATTGAACTTTAGTGAACCACCCTGTAGATTATCACTTGAGTGGCGGACCATTTCAAATTCTTATAAATCATGTTCAATGTATCTTGGTGTCGGACTAATATAAACAATATTACGTAAATACGAAATTCGAGAGTGATCGTACTGTGTTATGTGATGAGTGATGATGGTTTTATGGTTTTCGTAATTCGAATATAAGTGGATCATAATATTTGACAATCGGCGCAGTGTTCGGAGATTGCAGACACTATGATGACGCACACACATACCCGTAAGTCCGTTCATACAAATGGTTCGTTTTTATCGATGGATGTTTATTCTCGTAATATTTATCATATTCTGTTTATGTTTGAAGCTTAATAAGATGATAAGACATAGCCCGATATCTAAGGAACATGCCGTGATATATTTTTGTTATCTTAATGCGATTTTCACTGCGTTAAAACGAATTTTATGTGGTCATTTATTTGCGAACAAAAACCGCCGCGCACTGGTGTTGTCATACCAGTACATATCAACGCCCTGAAAAGGTTAAAACTAAAATCAGTTGGATTTTACCACTTTTTTAAATTTGTGCAAAAGTTTTATCTTGTTTTCTGGTTAAAATAGAATGATTTAACCATTTTTGAAAGAAGATACATGTAGAATTTTTGATCGAGATTAAATTTGCATAATAAAACACATTTCTCAGTTTTTTTTTGATTTGACCACGTTTGATTCTAAGGTACAGAACTACATATGAATATTATTCAACGCAGTTAACTTGCTATGTATTGTATTAGTGTCTTAAGAAAACATTAAATATCGGGCAGTTGATAAATCACTAGAAATAAGCACTAACGTGCATAGCGTTAACGTCGGCCTTATTTCCAAAGGTTTTTTTCAATAGTTGACAATCGCCAACAATAACAGCGCTAGTGTTTTTTTCAAATTGTCGTCAATGCTCAGTACTATTTCCCTTCAGCCTCAGAAAATACCCCAATTAGGGACGCCATAGTACCACTGCCTCCGGACAGTTAGGACTCTTGTGCAGTACAGACATTTAAAATATCTGTCAACAAATAAGTTTGTTCCATTTTTTTTTCATTTAGAAAATATTTCATAAGAAGAGCATTGAAATTTCAGGTGAAGCCGGGTTATAACTACTACATATATACATAGTTATAAAGTAATATATAAATAATTAGAATTTAAAAAGAGGAATGGGAGTCCTCCAATGTAATTGAGAAACTTTTACGCAATCATGTTCCCCTTTTTTAAGGATAGTCTAGAGCCCATTACTTCAAAGCAAATATTGTAAAATATGTTTTGGTTTCGAAACTGAAGCCTTTCATTTTTATCCAGACTGAATTAATTCCATGCCATTCCGCTAAGCTATCGAGAACGCAACATCAATGAATGATCCCTCTTAAGAGATTACACCACAAATATAATAATTACCATTGCAAAGCTCAGGCCGCTGGAGTGATCGCTGACAGAAGACGAAGTGGTGGGGCAGTCGTCTTCATCCGGGGGCTGCGGCGGTGTAGGGAAGTGCTGGTGGTCTTGCAGCAGGTCCGTCGGCTGGTAAGCCGGAAAGTGGTGGTCTGAGTGGATGGACAGCCGCAGGCCGGGCCCTCGCCCCAGCAGGGCCTGCTCCTGCAGGGAGATGACGCGCTCGCGGCGCCGCTCCTCGCGTACCTTGCGGGCCATCTGGCGCTTGCGCTCGTCTAGGTCGCCTAATAAAGACAATTTTTATTTATTATATTAAACGAAAGTGTCTTTAATTTATTATGTATTTGAAAGTTATGTTAGATTGAATATCAGGGTTTCCACTGGAAAATTCGCTGTTGCTTTCAGGTTATCCAATGTATGAAACGATCTTGAGCGGAGTTAATTACCTTTCGAGATTATATTGCATTGATAATAAAAAGCAGAAATCTGATTGGAATCACCACAAACTTTTAAATGGTGAACTCTGGCATCATGAAATTTACACAGCTTCTTCTGTCTGGAATGTCTAAGATCACACAACTATGTACATATTTTCAGTGTGGGGTTATGAAATAACCATTTAACTGTAAAAAAAATCTATATAAGACCAGAAATCATATGGGTTTGTTCTATATTTCTCAATTGCCTAATAATAAATTTAAAGAGCGTTAGAACTCAGACAAAGCAGCTTATTTGTAGATAATTAAAAAAAAAATACAAATTTAGATCACTATAAATCGTAAACTATCTTTATTCTAATTAAAATACTTTGCCAAAATGGGGGAAACTACCAAAAAAAAAAAAAATCCTTAACAGTTTGTACTTAATTATTCCCATTTTTTGGATGTCTGGCTACCCTGGATAATACACTTAGTACAACATTAACCTACAATGTTTTGAAAACATTAAGACTTCACCAACCTCGGAACGAAAACAGAGCATCCATGTGCACATACGGAGGCTGCAGGTCCATCTGCACCATGTCGTAGGGGCAGTGGGTGGGCAGGTGGCGCAGAAAGGGCAGGCGGCGACGCGACTCCTCGCCCACAGAGCCAGAGACCTTGCGTACCACGAGGGCCTTCAGCTCGCGAGGGCCCGCGCTCAGGCAGCCCCAGGACGCCTCTAGGATGCGAACCTCGAGGCCTTCGAGGAATACTGCTTGGCCATCGGATGCTATAATTAAAAATATTTGTGAGTTGGTATATTTGAGATTACTATGTCCAAAACTAGACACCAGAAAGCTCACAAAGAAAGCAGATCAATAAGACGCTTCTATTTAATAAATCTGCAGGACGAAGGAGTGTCAGGAGGCCTAAGCCTAGGATACCCGTAGGAATGGAAACGTTTCTTGGAGGCGAACAAGACTTTCTTAGGATTGTAGCGCCAAAGATCTGTATATGTATATATGAATGTCATAATGATGTTAGTATGATAATTAAAACATTACTCCATCAATAATATAAGTTTCTCCCTGTGACTGATTGTCATTTTGCCAAGTTCACTATAAACACACCATTTAGCGTTGAAAGCGCCGCTTAGTGCAATAGTTGACACAGGAAAGTTCTGTTTGGAAATGTAAAAATAATAATGTACTTGTTATTAAACTTCTGTGTCTGAATGTAAAGTGAATTCGACTGTAATAGTTTATTTAATAAAATTACCTTGATAAAAGTAGAAGTATTTAGATTTGGATCCGATCCCCTTCTGCTTGTCTTTTGGCAGGAGCGGTAGCACTTCAGATATTCCAGCATTATCACTTGTTTCATTTGCTCCAGGAACAGCCGAGGCTTCATCAGCAGCTGAGGTTTCATCAACCGAAGTTCCAATTTCAACATTGCTTCCACCAGGAGAGAAGCAGAATGCAGGAGCATCTGGGTTCAAACCCGGAGTTTCGTCAGCAACGAGGTCAGGTGTGTCCAAGGGCTTGTTAATCATCATTTCTTCCATCATATCAATAAAGGAAAGGCCACCAGAAACGTTGCCACTGTTGGGGTCAAACCGCTGATCTGCTTTAAGACTTTCTGGCTCCAGATTACACTGGGCAGAGAGAAGGTTGCTCTCTCTGTTCTGCAACTGGTTCAGAGCGTCCTGGATGAAACAGTATTCAGGATTGTCAGATTCTACTGATAACTGGTTGGATAACTCTGCTCGCTCACGGTTTATGATGTCCATTACCTGAAAAACAGAAATATTCTTTTAAAGAATGCCTACTCTAACCTTTTCACCTTGTTCCCAGTGTATATGGAATATATATTTCAACAGTCTTTTGATTTTTGATGAATACATTTCTGAGACCTTTCTTGATTTAAAAATAACAAATATTTTTTCTTTGCGACATTTGAAAAACAATCGTAATACCTCTTGGGGGTTAGCCGTGAGCAGCTTGGAGAACAGGGTGGAACGCTTGTTCTCCGACACAGACAGTAGCGTCTCCAGAGTCCCCTCGCCCTCCTCCAAGGGCCCGCGGGGTTCCATGGGGGCGCCCGGCTCCACTAGGGTACTCCCCTGGGCGCGCCTCATCAGCCTCATGGTCATCTCACCGCCGATAGGAATGGTCTCCTGCCAGACACCTTGGACACTGGAGAACAGAAAGTGAAGATAGTGATGGTAAAAATGTTCGACTTGTGTTGAGTATTTAGATTGTTGGTCGCCTAACTTCAACATGAAGACCTTGTGATGATAGCAATCTGTCACGTGAGAACTGGTAATTTGTGGTCTCGTACTCTGAATCAATGAAAAACCAACTTTTAAATTGATTTTTGTAATGTGAATACCACACACAAGTCCCAAATGTCCGGAGGCAGTGGTATTAAGACATTCTCAATATGTATGGGGTATTTCGTGAGGATGAAAGTACGGAAAACCTATCTCAAAGAACAGGATGATTTTGGCTACTTTGACATAAAGTAGTATCATATTTAGCTAACTTGATGGCGTACCCTACACCACACGTCATTTTTATAATAGTGACACACAGATATAAGGTCTACCATTGCGATATGCCATAATAAAGCTTTTAAGAGAAATACAAAATTTTTAAGAGAAATACAGAAGGAATCAAAAATTTATGTAGGGTTATTTTTAGCGTTGTGACCGCTTTAAAAGAACTACTTCTTTTGGCAACAGTTCCTAATCATTCATTGTTCATTGAACAAATACTTCAATTTAAGTCGGTAGTTCATTTTAGCGTTCATTCATTTCATTAACTTCATTCCATTGAACAAATACTTCAATTGAAGTTGGTAGTTCATTTTAGCATTCATTCATTTCAATAACTTTATTTCATTGAACAAATACTTCAATTGAAGTTGGTAGTTCATTTTAGCATTCATTCATTTCAATAACTTTATTTCATTGAACAAATACTTCAATTGAAGTCAGTAGTTCATTTTAGCGTTCATTCATTTCACTTTCCAGTTCTTTTCGTTTTCAAATCCCTACCGACTAGTACTTTTTATTTTGGCAAGGAACCGGTTCCAGTTCTTTTCACTTTTCAAACTCTACCGACTAGCATGTGCTTTTTCAGCGGCGAGAAACCGGTTCCAGTTCTTTTCACTTTCAAAGTGTTACCGACTAGTACGTGATTTTGTTAGCGAGGAACCAGTTCCAGTTCTTTTTAAATCTCTACCGACTAGTACGTGCTTTTTCGGCGAGGAACCGGTTCCAAAAAGAAACAAACAAATAACCGGATAAATTCAAATTTCTTTTTAGCGAGTTCGACTTCAATTGAAGTGTTCACTTCGAAGGGTTCATTTTAAAGAACTAACAATCCGTGAAGCATTCAAAAAACATTGAAGTTTTTCCCAACACTAGTTATTTTATTTAGATTTTGAAGCATGGTCAAATACACACATTCGTGTTTTGCAATACAACTGTTGAGAATTGCTGCCCTACATGGCTGAATGTGTTCGTCAAACTTCCTACACATAAACAAACCATCGAATAGTTGGACAGTTGACATCCCAAAGTCCTGAATTGAAAAGGTTAAATTAAAAACACAGTGAAGGGGTTAATTACCTCCTAAGATGCCTCTTATCGATGGGCTGGAAGCAGATGGGGCAGGGCCTCTGGGAGTCCTCGGACAGTGCGAAGTAGTGCAGCAGGCAAGGCCAGCAGTAGGTGTGGCCGCAGCGCGTCATGCGCCCAGCCACTGCCTCGCCCAGGCAGATGGGGCACAGCAGTGGCTCCGACACGCGCACATTCTACAAACAGGCATGCGGGTCAGTGGAAAAAAAAGTATATATACGAGTATATATGTATATTATTTACACACTATTATTTTATGAATGACACATCATGCGGCATTATTTACTCAGATAATTAATATCCAAAAGGAAACGGAAATATTCACTTTTCGAATAAAAAAAAATGTCTTGTGACAGCTAACATGTTCGTACGCGCTAGTAGTTGTAATATTGAGTAACTGCGAAATTAAGTAAGTCGGAGGGTTACGGTATTTAAAAAAAGAATGTTAGCAACATAAGGAAAAAACAATCTGTCTTTGCAACACTGGAAAATATTGATTAGTCTTTAGTTCTTCTAGATTTTGGATGAGAAATATTTTCATAATTTCCACAATAAGTACATTGATTATATCACAAAATTTTCGGCCTTGTAGTGATATCAAACCTTTAAATGTAATCTTTCAAATGAGATATCCTTTGCCGACCCGAGTGAGTTATACATCTTTTATTCTCACTCGCACTATAGAACTAAAAACTATCAAAATCATTTCCACTTCAACTTTTTCTTAATCAATCCTTAACCTACAAGCAAGTGTTTGTTTTAATGTATGACTATAATAGGATGGGGAGGTTGTGAAAAGGGGCAATTTTTTAAAAAGTAACATGTGTACCTTTACTGTTAGAAACGGTCTTATATTTCAGTACAACTAATATGACTTTTTTACGTATCCGAAAGTTGCATGTCAATGAAATTCTCTATAAATTTATAATCGTTCTTTATTTTAAACCTTTGTTATTATTTGCTTCATCTAAAGTAATTGTATTGATTTACTCTCTTTCCTTGTATTACCTCTTTACTATATGAACTCGTTTTTCTTTCATATACTCGTATGTATATATAACTTACCGATGTTCTACCTTAGCTCTGCATCCTTATCTTTGTTTAGTATTCACCTACATCCAAGATAATTTCCAATCAAGGCATCGGTTCTCGACCTTATCAGTGTCACGACCCCCTTTCAAAGCCAAAAAATAGTATAAGAAACCTTACAACCCCTTTATATATTTTAATGTTTATCATTACTAACGTAAAGAAGAATGTGTTTGCACTTGTCACGAATACCATTCGCCACTTCTTACTTGTGCTAAAAAGGCTTCTCGTCTGTGGTAGCTTTAAAAACTAAATACAGAAATCGCCCATTATCACTTGAAAATAATTTACTTATTTGTTTCAAATCTACTAATGTCGATCCGCATATAGAAAACCCTAACCATTAATGAATTAATTAACACATTTTGATTTATTAGGATGTAGATATATGTAACACTTTATTATAACTTGAAATTCATTACTTATTGAACGGATTTTTTTGACAGAATGTGATCCCCCCCTTGTACCTGATCGTGACCACAACACGAGCATTTGCCCAGGCTGGTGGTTGTATGTTCCAAATGCATACCTGTAATAAACTATATATATTGAAAAGAAATATTAAAATTAACATTTATATCTAAATAAACTTAGCCAAAAAGACCACCTTCCTTACAGCACCAACCACATAAAACAGCATTGATGGAAATTTGAAGAATATGCAGAAAATACTCACAATTTGTTCCACCAAATCCCAGTTCACAGGAATGTCCGGGTCAACCAAGTGAGCCACATAGTTTCCATCAGCTTTGACAACAAATTGACAACTAGAACAATAACATCAAATTAATAAACAAATCCACGCTCTAATTATTATAAAATAAAGAAATCATTAGTCCCCCCAAACTATCAATTTGATAAACTAATATCATAATTTGGAAAATTTGTATGAGATAAGAGCACTCATTTTTAGGTTAAAAGTGTACAAAAACACTGCTGTAGTGTATAAAACTCCTATGATGTAGGTGCATTTAAAAAAAATGCATATTTAATACTTTAGCATTAATAATAAACAATAAAAAATTACCACTTTTGTATAAAAAAATGCATGTTATTAGGTTGGGTCATAATAAAAATATATTAAAAGGAATCCTTAAAGAATTTATACATATTTACTAGTGTTGGGGAATATTGTTGTTATTATTGATATAAATATTTCAAAAATGGGTTTTGGAATGCACCCTCACAATTTATTACAGAAAAATTTCTGTAAAACTTTTTTTTTTTTAATGATTGATTTTATTTTATAGTGAATAATAGTGACACAATTCGAAAACTCACTTTTGCAGGAGAGCAGTTTGAATATTTATAAAATTTTCTACGAGATATATTTTTAAATTTTATTTCACGCCCAGCTGGGCGTTACACATTTTTATGGTTTGTAGCGCGCGGGATTTACTGCTAGTACACTATCACTTTTTCCCCGTATGGCAACGTCCCTATCACTCTATGCCGAGACATTGAGATAAGCAGAAGGCTTTCTATGCGGCCGACCATCCTCTACTGCATCGGTCCCGGGTAGAAGCCCTTATAAGCGACAACTCGCCCGACACAGTTCTCCTGTCTATTTGCTCTGGCTAAGTACCCTACCCCAGCTGGCTACCCTCTCAGGACAGCTATCTCCTACCATTACAAAGTATCCGACTTGAAAACTATCTGCCTACCTGTGCTCGGCACAGCCTCTGGAAGAAAGTAAACCGCTTAAAGCAGTCTAGGCTAGTTCTTAGAAAGTTGTATTACCACGCGTTTCTCCTACTTTAGCTGTTCCCAAAGTTTACACCGCACAGATCCTGCATAGATCCTTGCCTAGTCTATAAGTGTTATAATGTATAGGTGGTTATGCACAATGTTTATTTTTAGTCTTGCATACTTCAATTTTGTTTTTGTCAACATCGATGTTAAATTATCACTGTGCCACTATTATTGTTTGAATTTTATAAAAATGTAAAAACAATGACAAATCTGCTTTTTAAGACAAACATATCTTTTAGGAATTACATATAATGTCTTTTGTGCTTCTAAAAGAGATTATCCAGGAACATTTCCGCATATTTAAATAAAAAATGTTTTTTTTTACTTTTGCCACTATTATTCTCTATTTATTTATTGCTCATGTGTTATTATATTCCCCACATTATACTTTTGGAATGTCATTTAATGTTAAGTTAACAAAATGGCTCAAAATTGTTACGTTTGAGAGTAGTGAAACAAAAAATAATGTTTTTGAGGGATTCAATGAAAAACGTATTTAACTTTGTATTACCAGTTCTGACTTTCCCAATTATATCTATCCCAGTGACAATCACACTTATTTAAAGAAAAATAGGTCATGTTTGTTATAAATAATGGTTTTGTCAAACTAATTATGTTACTAATAAAAAATGAACCACTTTGTAAAACATTGATTCTTGAAAAAGTATTGAATTTGACACAAAACCCAATAATTCAATAAAGACAAAGTAAAACTTTCAGAGAAGCACATTATTTTGTGTTGTTGCACGGGTTGTTGCTGTTCTGTCTTTTTCTTCTATTTTTTATGGCAGTTGAAATCTATGGATATATAGCTGGGGCAAATAGCCATTAATGCATATTTTAAAGCCGATTATTTAGGAACCTAAATTACACTATTGTCAAATGCAGTGACGGCTCGTGACTTTTTAGTGTGCTAAGATTGAAAAAAACTCATGGTTGATATTGTTGTAGCCGAAAATGAAAAAAAAATGTATGAAGATTTTTCAGTTTGTCATTGACCCACCAAAACTGAAAATTTTTCATACAAAAAAAAACATTTTCAGCTACAATAACATCAATAACGTCGTGTTTTTCAATCTCAGCACTCTAGCACACTAAAAAGTCACGAGCCGCTACTGGTCAAATGTAATGTACAATCAGAAAGAAAAATTGAGCTACATTTAATTTTTTGAAGTAGTCTTTATTGCACTGTGTATATTATCCCATTATTTTGATTTACATAACCTATGTTTCACATTGATATGCTGTGTTATCTTGCTGATTTACATAATTTTGTTTGCATTCTTTTAGGTTAGGTTTAATTGATACTGACTCTGCAGCACGTTTTTGATATTATGTGTATGGCATATTATCTCAAATGCTTAAAGGCTGATTCACACCAACGTCCGGATCCGCTCAGTGCCGATATTGTTCCGCATGAGAGCTTATTGATATGGTATGAATATCGATCAAGGAGTATGTGCCAAGACAAAGTTGTGTGGCAGTATATCCTTCTGCCCACCCTTGTGATATTTAACTACTTAGTTAGTTAAATAATTATTTTGAATTGTAAAAATACTAACATCACAGATTTTTTTTTATCACTAAATAATATTTTTATTATATATTCGTAAAAAGCATTAACTTTGTGGCTTGCCATATTTATAAATAGAACACATACACTTTGTTTTTAACCACTTTTAAAAGTGGTTAAAAACAAAGTGTATGTGTTCTATTTATAAATATTTTTATTAATTATTAAAAATATTATTTAGTGATAAAAAAATGGTTTAAAAAAAAAAATCTGCGTTGTAAGTATTTTTACACTTCAAAATAATTATTTAACTAAATAAGTAGTTAAATATCACAAGGGTGGGCAGAAGGATATACTGCCACACAACTTTGTCTTGGCACATACTCCTTGATTGATATTCATACCATATCAATAAGCTCTCTTGCGGAACAATATCGGCACTGAGCAGATCCGGACGTTGGTGTGAATCAGCCTTAAAAGTCTTAAATGGTGTAAATATATAATTTGTCAATGTGTTGATGGTAGTAATATAGATCAATGATAACCGATTAGCAGTCATTAGAGAAGTTGAACATTCCATGTTAAAAATTTTAAAACGTAGTTTAATTTTTTTGAATAAATTACCAGGTTAGGTTTTAACAACGGCTTAGCTAGTACCACAAATGAAACAATCGGGCTATGATGTGGGTTAATGGTGAGTGAATTTCTGTCAGCCGACTACTACTCCTTACTTGGATTGCAGGAAGAGCTCCTTGCTGTGCTTGTGAGTATTGGTGTAAACCAGGCCATGGGGCCGCCGCGCCCCTGCACCTCCGGGCCCTCTCTGCGCACCCCCTGCCTCGCGGGAGGTATACTGGAAGTTCAGCAAATGGTTCAAGTTTTGCTTTTTGCTGCCAGGCAGAAATACTGATCCCACTTCTGCATTGTCATCCTCTACCCTGTAAATAAATTAATCTGACAAAACCAAAAATAGAATAATAATATGTATACATTATAAATACATATGACAGTATGGATAATTTGGTGGAATGAAATCTAATGTCTGCTAGTTCCTCTCTGATTCGAAACAAATAATCAATCAATAATTATTATTGACTTATAAGGTAAATAGGTCAAGTATTGAGCGCTCCATTTAACATTATATTCATAAATTTGTAGATTCCTTTATATTGCCTTTTGATTATGAAACAATTGATGGCATATTAAAGAAAGTTAATGATGGTTGGTTTGATAACAAACCAAAATCCAAGGTCAAACATTGATAAGTAGCGAATGACCTTTGCACATATTGTGCAATAGCATAAATCGTAAGGAACAAGAGCTTGATTCCGGGAAGGGGGCTCACCTGGTGTCCGACTTTCCACCCAAAAGACCTCCGTTATGCGCGCCCCTTGGTTTCGGGCGCTTGTCAAAACATTTGGTCTTCTGCGGTGCAGGCTTGCGACTGGCATCGTTCCTGGAGGATCCGCTGCTGGGAGATTCGCGCTTCTTGTTCGAACGAGGCCAAGGTTTGCTAACTGAGGCATCTGCAACATTAAAATATTCTAAAATATTTGCGCAAGTGTTTACAAACCATGTTACACGTAATCATGACGACTTTCTTACCTTGCGACTTTTTGGTATCAATATTCTGGGTCTTCGTCTGCGACTGAGACGAACGACTGTTCCAATTCTTTTCCATTATAATTAATATTAGTTTTCGACCCACCAACCCTGGAGAAAACTCCGCGCGGAGATACCGAAATCACCTGCAGACCCTTCATTTTAGCAAGCCATGTTTATAAAATGTCAAAATGAAAATAAATCAGCTTCCTGATTAATTCAAATTATTACAGATTATAAAAATGAGGTAAGGGAATTAAACGGGAAGGCTTTAGGGAGCAGGAAACTCCCTGTCGTCGATAACGACGAATTTCCAAATCGAACCACCTGAATCTTATCGCCCCAACTATGGCGACTGGAACGTAACATTTTTTGACAGCGTGCCTTTACGAACACACTTTGTTCGAGCAGCTGCGCACTTCCGTCAAAAAGTGTTCGATTATGACATACATATTTTATCTACGTGAGTACCAGCAGTAATATTTTGCAAATATTTCGTGCTGAAAAAAATATCTCTAGAAACTGTAGTCTGAAATTGTAGTGTTTTTTTCCTAGTGCAGACATATATATATATATATATATATTATATTGTTTTATATTATTACTTGTATCCCAAGTTTTATATGATGTTAGTGTTTCCTACACCCGCTGAACAACGCCATCTAACGGTTAAAGCTAAAACCCTAAACCGCGGGAAAAAATAAACCTTTTTTTTCGATTTCAATCGTCGTAATATTTAATTATTAGCTCATCTTTCAAGCATGTTGGTGGGTTATCTTTGTAAGGGTGATCACTTGATCACTGATCAATGTAAATAAGGTAACTGGGAATTTTAGTAATATTATTATTATTTTTTTTAATTAAAGTAACTTTGTTTTGACACCACATTATTAAATACATATACCAACCGGTTTTGGCTCTACCTGAACCTTCTTCAGGGTTGAACAAATATGTATTAAATTAAAACAGAATTATAATGCTTGGGGAAAACATAAAATGGGCCCATCAACTTAGGTGGGGGTTAAGTACAGGAGATGTGGTAGGAGTGGGGGTAGGGAGGGTGGAAGGAGAACAAATTTAAAATTGGGCTGCTGGATAAATATATCTCCAAAAAAATCCTTTATAACAGTGTACCTGGGATTCAACACATTCAAAATAATCAAAACAATGGCTGGCGTAGAATTTTAAATGTTAATAACTTTTCCTCTTTGAGTGAAAATTTAATTATGTCTTACCACATAGTGGATGCTTCATGTCAAAGTGTAATATTATTATTCTTTGGTTAGAATTTATCGTTATAATTAATGCTGGACGAAAATGAAAAAAATAGATGAACCTTAATAATAAAACAATTGGTGAATCCTATTTTTCAAATTAATTTATATTTAGGTAAGTACAATATTTTAATAAAAAAAACTTTGTGAAAAACCAAAATGCCTTTAAAGAAATGAAAAAAAAACGGAATCTAACTTTTATAGGCAACTCTTACTTCGTAGGTCTGGGAAAGGTAAGGAAAATTATCATATGATATAGAAATACCAAATAATTAAAATTATTTGAACGCTGAAGAAATAATACTTCTTCTATTTATTTAAACTTTCACCATTTCAATTGAAAGAGCACTGTGGAAATGTAATTGTCTCAAATTTAAGATTAGAAATCATTTCTCGAAAAACCAGATCGATTTTATTATCCCGTTAGGAGTCGTTCACATCACTTTGCAGTTTGCAGTCAACGGGAAACGGGAGCGAAGGTTTTATTTTCATATTAACCGGTTTTTAATGTGATCATTATTTTCTACATTCTATATACTAGATCCAATGTTGTATTGACGCCATACATTAGCCGTTAATGAAAGTAGTGCAGTGGTGCATCCTTTTCAGTAATAAGTATGCGACGACCCCCGTGGCACAGCAGTAGAATCTTAATATCTGGTCCCACAATGCCGCGGGTAACAGTAATACAAAATTATCTATTTTTCAGACGAATTATTTAAAGTAAATTGTAAATAAGTACTAAAGTGTCACTGTCCCTTGGCCTATCGACTCCGGGTAGATTAATTTTCAAGGGCTCCCACACATCAAACACCTAAGCATGACATGCATAACAGAGACATTGTAGGAATCCTATTCCCTTTAAAACTAATAGTAATATAATGATTAATTTCATTAGTAATGACAGTGAGTGAATAGTAAGTACCTACTGACTAATATTTACAGACAGACCAAATCAGAACACACGACAGTTATAAGTTTAATAGCTTTATGATATTGCGAAATACGCTTACGATTTTATTTTTAGAATAATGGCAATTATAATTATTTTGTTTAGTTTGTTGACGGAATAGAGTATTGCATGTTTACTACTTCCAATGACCCGTATTAGATAGGATACACCTATCATATAGATATAAGCTAATATAGCATTTATCCAAGTACGCAGTAGTCTTAACCCGTACTTCAATAATCGTACAATATAGCAAAACAGTCGGTGCGAGTGAAGTAGAATCATAAATATCAACTGGTCGAGTGCGTTTTCACAAACATTCTCAATAAGATCTCGGCCTTATCTCCCGCTACCCATCAGTCGCTCGCTGTGTCTTGCCTGGTGAGCATCTCTTCGCCCACACTCCCGCGATGAACTTCATCTACCTGTTCCCGTTATTCGTCTGTGCCGCCGTGTGTGCTCCCGTTACATATGACCAGAGGCAGGATGGGGAAGTTAACGTCATGGCGGACCTTCAAAATTTCGTCATTATAGCGCTGGTACCAAAAATCGGCGGGAATAGCGCTTCCATCCTCGATGCACTGTCGAGTTTATCAAACCGCAAAGAGCTGAAGAGCTTCGGTGGCGGAAAAGATAACCAAGACCCCGAACTGGAGCCAGAGTTTTCCGAGGAGCGGGAAGCCCCTCACGCCAGGATCGACGAAGTCTTCGCGAAGCAAAAGCCTTACCAAGTAGATATCACCAAAAACAAGCCCAGCCAAAGGAAACCAGAGAGCCCCGAATTGAGAAGTAGTGCCCAGCGAAGAAATTCATCCCCACAAACAAAGAAACCTGACGCAGCCCTGGAAAGTCCAGTTCCGAACGTTTTGCCCGTGAAGAATAACCAATACATCGTTGCCGTGGACAGGAAAAGTAGAACACTGGAAGATGTAGTGGACATAGGCGCCGAAACGTCGGGAAGTGAAGAGCCATCCTTTATAGAAGATAACGACACGAACGAAGAGGCAGCCCCCGTGGAGCTGCTTCGCAAGGACGCCAGGGCCTCCGGCAAGGACTCCGGCCTGCTCCTGCTGGGGGCCTCGGAGCAGTGCGGCCCCGACCAGTACAGAGACTCCCAGGGAATCTGTCAATTGTTCTAACCATTCATATGACGCATTTACTATAATATATACAATAAGATAAGTCATCCTTTAAGCTATTTATTATTTATATCTCGACATTTGCTCTATTGACCGCGAGTGAACAATTTGTTATTATGTTTAATAATAAATTAAACTCGATGCGCATTAATATTATGCGTATTAATAAATAGCTGTGTACTTTTTTTCATAAGATGTGTGTGACAATAATTATATTGTAATTGTTTACATTACAAACAATTAAAATGTACTTATATTAAAGTATGCTCTCCAATATAAGTAGGTACCGGGGATCAGGGGTGAATAATAATTAATAATGAGTAATTGATGAAATAAACTGAACCTTAATCATGCTGCATTTTTAGCTCTGGAGATTTGTAAATTGTAAACACGTCTATTACTCAGCATAACAAGCAACTGGGTCAGCACTGTCAGTAGTCAGCAGAAGATACAAATATTATTTAAAACCTACTCAGACTTTTATCAAAAATACCTACCACAACATATTTGAATTTTTTAAACAAGCAACAAAAAAACAACGCACTCCAAGGAAATATTATTAAAGTGCCTACCTACTTAAAACGAAAGTCAATAATAAATTCAAGTTTCACATAAAAATAAATGTGAAAGAGTAAAGAAAAAAAAAAAAGAGTACACTTTCACAATTATTTTTATACGATACCTCAGAAGAGTTTAAACTTACTAGAGCCAGTGGAACTATGGCTTGTGAGGCCGCAGGGAGTGGGGGAGGGTAGGGAGTAAGGAAAGGGGAGTTTGGGATGTACCTGTCTATTCAGATCTGATCACTAAAAATAACTAAATCTTTTTCAAGCATCAATTCTGTAGTTATAAACTGCATTATGTAAAAGACATTAGCCGTGAAAAATAATGTAAATATTTTTTACTTATAGCAGAAAATAAAACTATTATTAATTTGATCCCTACACAGATTTTTATAATACCAATATGAGATATCTGTTTTTTTTTTCAATTCAAACGAGTAACAAAAATACATATATTTACTGAAAACAAATGATTCCAAAGCAAACGTTATTGATTTTTTGTATTCAGAAAATCTTTGACTATACTAGTGACGTCATCGACTACAAAGTTAACCATGTCATGCCGTACATAAAGAAATCTTCATTTCGACTTGCATAACATTCCATTCCATTACAGCTTGACACATTTAACTTTGCAGATGGCCAAATGAGGAACTAACGACTTGTTTTTTTTTGCATCCAAAAAATCTAAACTAGCGTTGGCACCGACTGCAAATTTAAGCGGGTCAGGCTGTAAATAAATGCTGTTATATATTTTTTCCCCATAGTGCGTACAGGTCTATATATATTATATCTGGGCCATATTTTCAGAGAAGATTAACGAGATGACGATGACAGTACGGAAATGAAAAGTAAATTTTTTCGATATTTTTGTGTGAATTATGGTCCAAATACAAGCAAACTTCACGCACTACAATAATGCATACATATAATGCTGTTAGGGTTACCGTGCAACTGCAATGCTTTAGCGATGTTTGCGGAAGGACGCATGCAGAACATCGCCCCCTCATGAGGCACCGCCCCTCCGGGTCGCTGGTCTCAAGGAAATACTCAGTGAGAGTATCATTTCCACAGTCCGAGCATCTTTATCGATCAGGTTTATAATGCACCACGATTAGCTTTATCAATAAGGAATGCAGAATCCCTTTGTATACAAAATCTGACATCGATTATTTGACATTTATTACTTTATTTTATTTTTATATTTTTTGACATATATTTTATTATTGCTTACCATTTTTCAGATTTATTTGTATGTATTATATTTTATGGAAAGTGTGGGATTGCACTAATCTCCCCTCATTCTGGAATAAATAATATTGTTACCATTATTATTATCAAATAGTTTGACGGCCTCAATGGTCGTCTGATAAGACGCTCGACTAGGAATCCGAAGGTCGCGAGTTCAAACCCGGCGTGCGCATATAACTTTTATTCAATTATTATGTGTCATAACACATTTAATTCGTATAACATGATATATTGTTTATTTGCGGCACGTTCCAGAGTGGTAGATACTCTATGTATCGCCCTGGTGAAAGACCACCATTCAGAATCGAAACGTTGCTTAAAAATGGCTTTAGCCGTGTTTGGTGACCAGATCTGAATAGCCAAGTACTTTCCAACCTTCCTCTTCTCCATCTCCTTCCCCTCCTCACTACCTTCAGCCTCACAACATACCCCATTCGGGGATGCCATAGTCTCACTGGTTCTAGACGGTTGGGAGGAGTTGGGACTCTTGTGCGGTATACACTATAAACATTAAAAAAAACTCACAAACAAAAGTAAATCTGAGGCAAATGCTCATGAAAGTTCTATTATTATATATTACATTTATAATAGTATATATACTATAATAGTTGTATTATAAGTTTTATTATATTTAATCAAGTTGTAACTATTTATGCGGGAAAAAAATGACCAGAGAAACCTTCGTTTATGATTACAAATTGTTTAGGATAGAGAAACATAATTTGCTGGGAAATGGATGTGAGATAAATTCTCTGAATTATACCTTAGTAGGAATCTACCAATTTTCAACAAGCATTTAATAATTCTAAGAATAATAATATGGAAATATATAAAAATATATATGTTCAGAATCGGTGTTTTTTTCACCTACATGCACATATTTTTTTAAAGTCATAATATTTTTCACTCAACTTCCTTATTATGCCTCGTTCTGGAAACCAGGACGACACCGTTAACAAAATAATTGCTCAAATTACAAAACTGTGTATTGAACTTTGAGCTACCACCCACTGAACTGGCCCATAGCATACAACAGAATAGATAAACATTTAGAAATACCGAAATTCTTTCTTGGACAGATAATTAATTTAATTGGCCTGTCTGGGGCCTAAGAGACAAAAGGTCTTGCAACATCAGTTTTCTTTCAAATCTGTACACATCACACTTCTAGATATGATCTGTTCAGTGGACCGTACCTAAAATAACTTTAGAGCTTAGAGTAACAATATAAAGAGACCTAACTTTGCGAAATTTTGTCCGCACTTTTTGACCAAGCAATGACCAAAGGGTGTGGCCTAAACTCAGAGTAAAATCACTAACAGGGTTGTCACAAATTAAGTAAATTAGGTATTTTGTTGTGAGTGGGTAGTTGTAAATCATTAAAAAGAATGAATGTTGTATATTTTTTTGTTTATTCAAATATACATTAATCAATAAGATTATTAAAATCTTATTTATAGATGAAAATATAAACGAATTAAATTATTAGTACAGAACATTTTATAATACATATTATAAAATGAACTTCAGTCTCCATCAACAAAATAGTTTACAAACAAAAGTAAAATAAAAAAAATGTACGGTGATAACAGATGTTAAATCATTTTCTTAACCTTGGAGTAAGAATATATGGAGAGAGATCAATTTTTGTTTACCTATATAAATTTGCGATAAATCACTTTCTCTGCGTTTTTACGTCGTACACCATGAGAGAGAAAGAGACACAAAAATTTCACAAAACATGACACCGCTTTTAAGTATTGTAGGGATGTTTTCCGTCCCGCGTTATTTTGTAAGGAAATTTCGAATGCAGATAATAATAACAGTGAACTTATATAGCACAGTTTTGTGATATTTCACGTCAAGTGCGCTTCATACTTAATTAATTAAGCTAATAATTCTAACTAACAAGGAGAAAATAATATATAATATGTATACAAAATTAAAACTATCTAAATGCATGATCGTTATCATAAATCATCAGAGAACAGGTTCAGAAATGGGTACAATAGTGCATGTGCACATCAATAGATTTAAAAAAAAAACAATTAATTAGAAGCTAAGGGTATAAAAATCCAGATGAAACGTATGAATTCATATTAACATATTTGTTAAATCAAAGAAAAATAAATTAGATTTTTCTCGTCTTTTTTCATCCTTTGGAAATCTAAAAATAATTAAATAAATAATAATATTCCAATTTTGGCATAGCCCTGAATCTGGGGACGGAACCGAAATTATAAATATAACTAAGAGATAAACACTATTCTGTCTTTATCTGTTTGCCAACAATTTAGCGTTAGTATCATGAGAAAGAAAGAGACCGGGATACTTTCAGAAGCCGTACAATATGGGTATTCCCCCTTGTAATGGTTTCTTATGTGACAGCTAGTAAATATCTCTAAGTTAAAAATATTACGAATCCACTAAAACTCATTTCAAACGGAAGTTTATTATATTGGAACGAATAGTCCAAAGATTAATTACATATTGGTGTAAGTTACTAGTTGTTTTGTAGGTTAGAATGTTAAATATTTGAGATCTAACTAAAAAAGACGATTTTTATGGTACATACGTGTGGAAACTGTTTGTTTTTGGTCCTTTTGTACTTCGATTGAAGCAACCAAGTATAGCACATATGGCCATGATGTTTTGCTAGATATCGGACAAAAAATAACTCAAGTTTTTAACTATTTACGCACTTTTGACAGTCCGTTCGCCTGACACTCCAAACGTGAATGAAGTTCGTGCAGTTCAAATATCGCGGACATGGTATTTAGCCCGCCCCAAATCGTGTATTGGTTTCAACAATTGTTTGTCTCTTTTTCTCATATGCGTATAGAACCGAGCATAAAGAGAGAGCTATATTTTGCGAGTTTGTCAACGATTTGTCACAAATTAGTACGGTCTCTTTATATTGTTACTCTGAGCTTTAGAGTTACATTATTAATTGTATAATACTGGCTAACAAGAGGTAGCAAGTAGGTACCTAACATATATGTGTCGTGCAATTAGAGTTGATCCAAACGAAACAAAATTTGCACTGTGTTTGCACTTTGGACAGTGTGATGTCCTCAGGAAACGTCCCTGAGAAAAAAACAGTTTATCTTGCTTACGCCTTCTTATTGTATTTAGCGAGAAAGGGACAATAGGTGTAGGTATACTTTCGAAAAGTTTTCCAGTAATCGCAATGAATAAGAGGGGGGAGGATTATTTAAATTGTAGGTAGGACCGTAAACATAATTCAAATGAAATGGTACGGTTCAAAAATTGTTTAAAAAAATATATTATGGCATAGGTAGTGTTATAAATTGTAATGATTACGTTTATGAAATAAATAATGACAATGATGACATGAAAATGCATGGGAGGGGTGCCAAGGTCCTCAAATCACCGTTGGACGAATTCGTTTCAAAATTGGACGAATGAAGCTGAATAGTCTCTGCCTTAATCTGGAAAGAAAATGTAATAGATTTATTTTGAAAACAATTACTTGTAATTGTAATACTCAACACAAAGTTAATGATTAAAAAAATGTAAAAGTGTCGTGCTTTGCCCATTATGGGTTATTTTTTCCCATTCGATTTTTTGTTGTTGTTTTCAACATACGAGTATTTCGCAAAATCTTCTCAATGATTACTTTTGTTCTGTTCAAAGCAATTACATCGTTTCAATCAAAGGTTTTATTTTCAAAATTACGGCACTGCTAAGTGCACTGTGGATCATTGAACAATCTTCGGAGATAAATAAATATCGTTAATTTAATTTTTAAGAACAGAGATCTACAGTAAATTGTTTTAGCATCTTAACTATAACGTTGAAAAACAGTGTGTATGAAACAACAAAAACTCTCGAACTGTGGTATCAGGTGTCATGAAATTTTCACAGCTTATTCTGTCTGTAATTTATAGGTCAACGCAACTATATTCAGCTCCCAACACCATTTCCATAGTGAGTTAATAAGAGTCAACAGTTAAAAAATAAGCCAATGTGCCATCGATGTATAAAGGTAATGTGACATATTGTGTGTTCCAAATTTTTAATTTATTAACAAGCAAATATAATGTTAACTACAAATTCATGTTAAAGAATGGCACATAAAAGGAAATAATTAAAATTGTGCTAAATGACATAGGATATCTATGATAAAGGAAGAAGAAACTGTCTTTTCTTTTTAGCGATTACGGCAACAGCAAATATTTGCTGCGCTTATTTCGGATTCGGCATAGATCACCTTCTACATTTCCATATTTATATTTAATGTATAATTTGCAATAATTACATTAAAAATATATTTTCTGCTTCTCATTTTATTACTATTATTTCCAGGATTCAATTGAATAGTTTGTGTAAAAACAATGATACTGATAGTATTTTATATGGGACTGATTATTATTTAGAGGTATCTAGGCACACATTATGTTACATACGTATTGCCTATCAGCAAATGAACAACAAAACTGGGTTATTTTTTCCAGGGTTTTCATAAACTCATCGATTATTTGATGCAACGCAAGGACTGAGCATTTACCTACGTGCATTTATACATTTTTAGGTAGTGTTTTAATGCAGGCAATTTGGATAGCGTTGTTCAAATAACATTCATAAAATACCAAATCACTGGGGCACAATGCGATATAACGAACAAATCTAATAAAGGAGATTGCGTGAAATGACAGGGAAAACCATTGGAATATTTCAAAAGTTCCATAAAGTAAATGAATGGTTCGTTATTCCTTAATTATTTTTCCCACCGTGCTCTATGCTGGAGGTATAAAATAAAATATTTACCTGGTAGAATTCTCGTGATCTTGCTTTTTTTCAGGATTACCTGGCGACTTATTTCCCCCCGCATTCAGAAGGACCGGGGTAGGCTTCTTGGATCCCTTCAGCGGGGTGGGCTGGGCGAAGAATCCGTCGTCGGTAATGTTGGACAGCGAGATCAACTGGTCCAGATCCAACCCCTGCGCAGCTTCCAAGAGGTCTTCGGCGGGAGCTATCATCACGAAGACGCCGTCGACGTTTATCCTATAGTTTTCAGTGCCATTTTGTCTCTGATCGTAAATCCTCTCGGGTTCGGCATCCTTCAGCGCGGCCGCATCGGATTCAGATAAGGAGATCACCGTCCAAAAAACGAACAAAATGAATCGTTTCATATTTAAAGAAATTTGATTTCCTCGGCGTGTTTGGAAAATTACAGAGATAAAGTAGGAATGTTTGACGGACGATACTGTGTGGCCGCTCGCTGTGCGAATGTCAATAACACTGAGAACTCTTAAATCGAACCTCTGGTTATCAGATAAAATACTCAGACCGTACGGTAACCGGATTGGCAGGGAACGCTGAAGACCCATAAAGGAGTTCTCTCGTTCTCCGTACCTATCCCATATTTTTGTAACTAGATGCGGGCGAACGGTGAACGGTACCCAGCCGCAGAGAACACGCAGTCGCTGGTCACTGGGCAGTGGGTCAAAAGGTAGAGTGCAAGATAACTGTATCACTTTTGCTGTTTCTGGGTTCCAGGTTAAACAAAAACAGATCAGGCTTGTGGCTTGAAGATGCGATTTACAAGATATAAGACTGAACCAGTTTATAAATGGGCGCGGATGTCACCGTCACTATTGACACCATTTGATGGCTGGCGATAATCCCTAAGTAGATCTTGACCGGCATTTAAAGTTCCCGCCTCGCCGTAATTACACGTGTTATTGAAATCTCTAATGTCAAAGTTAAAGCGTTGCGGATAGTGGAATCGATTGATGCTAATCTCTCTAACACGAAGCCATGTCGAAACATTTACACTCGGTACAATTATTAGAGTAGGTCACTGGCAGCATAGGTTCAATTATTAATAAATAAGTACCTAACGAACTTTCCACGTACTTGCAAGGTGGCTTAGATCTACCTGCAGGTTACTTTCCTTTTGAAATGTATTAACTATTAACAATTCACCGCCTTCCCACAACTTTACTCATTTGAATTAACTTCAACAACAAATGGGCTTCCTTCAAACATTTTACAAAATGTAATAAATACATCAAAACTATGGGTAATATATTACTGACATTATATCAATAATGTATAAATCAATTTCAAAGATTCTCAAATGTTAATTTTTCTTTATCGATAAAAGTTTTCAAAAGAATAAAAAAAATATCATTGTAACAGATAAGGCCTTTAAAATTATCTATCAAGTATGCAGATTTTCAAGGGAATAAAAAAAACATTCTAACCAAATTGTGATCTGTAATTTATTATTATTTCGAAATTCGGAAAAATTAAAACCAAAAAATATGTGTTTGAAATTAAGAAATCCAATCAAACTTCAAACGAATAAGTTGTGATTAAAAAAAAGTTTATAACATTTTTATTAATTCACTCATTATTAAAAAATATTTTTTTAAATATTGTAGACTTAGTAAGAATATAATATTTAATGGCAAAAAAAATGTTATAATAATGATTGTAATCAAAAATACTAATCCTCTTGGAGCAGATACAGTGTGATGGTAAATTAGGAAGAAATGCCTTAGAACATTTACATCTATATATTTTTACCTGCTGCCATATTATGCAGCACGTTTTGGGGCTGGCTGAAGTGAAGCAGCCAAGCAGGAACATTTTGCTTGTCTGCCACAGTGTTTTTTTTATGTGGATAGTTTGGGATACAAAAGCATGCTATGGGGAATAAGCAAATTTAAAAAGCCAAAGGCATTGCATCCCAGCAAAATTTACTAATGCCAACTGCACAGCAAAGGAGAGATGAGGTTTCATCAATCACAGAAACTATGATTAGGTTGAGTGCCCTTTCTTAGAATAATTCACTACACTTAGGTTGGTCTTCCATTAATACAGATATTGCCAAACACCCAATGACAACCCTAGATAACTTCATTAAAGAGACTGGACTACTGTCAAAGGAATAGGGTCAAATATTGGAGATGGCACAATGGGCCATGGGTTGACTGCTGCATATTAGGAATGGTATTAGATCTCTGCTATGGACTGCAGTAGAGGAAGGCACCACATCTAATGGTTTAAAAAAATATGTGACTGGTATGAGTGCCAGGCTTCAATCTGCAGAGTTAAGTTTACCCCGATGATAGCCAATAGTCTAAAGTATAAAGAGAAAGTTGACTGCTATAGTGTAACATGATATAATAAGTGGAGAAAAAGTTGTAACAACTTTTCACTCAACAGATATCCATTTGTCAATAAAATACTGATAAAACATCAACAATAAGTAATAATGAAGTGTTATAATAACATCATTAATTCCGAAAAAATAATTACACAACACTTTATATTGATCGGTTAGTAGCTGAGTGGACAAATACATTGGATTCCCACCCGGGAGTCGTGGGTTCAATTCCTCTGCTAGCTAAGTCCTCCATCATTTCACAAGCAACATGTTCCGCTTATTAAGATGGCAGCAGGAGTTTTTCAAACACTGTCAGGTTATATTTGTATACAGTCTTTTTTTTAAAGTATTTTCTTATGGTCACTTAACGGAAACAAAAATACTATAACTTAACTTTGAAATGGTCTATTTTATTGAATTTTACAGTTCTTGTAAAATTGTTTACATTTTGAATATAAATATCAAACATCATTTATACAACACAAATAATATTTTACATCAATTTTTCAAACATGAACAAACTTTTGCGTAAACGCCTATTTAATAAATATATAGAAATAACTAGCAGAGTTTTCTGTCTTTCTTTTTATCTAAGAGGCTCCACACACCGGAGTTCATCAGGGTAAATTATAAATAAATAAAAATTCTTTTTAACAGTGTAACATTTTTTATAAAGAAAATTATATAATTGAAAATATAGTAAAGAAATCACTACCAATTATTATGTATTTACATCACATAGAGTAAAACTAATTTTAAAAGCATTCATTGAAAAAATAAAAGAAAATTGTATTATATGTACCTATGTTTTAATTTTTTTTTTTTTTTTTAAAGTTACATAATAGAGCATGTACTTTTTTCAATATATGTGATATCCTCTCCTTTCAATTGCCTGGCTTTTATATCTAAATACGAATTCCTATCTCTTTCTACCATCCATTCTGGTAACGGCTTAGACCAGTCGCTGGGTGGCTCTTTCCTTTTCTTCCAAATATCGTTCTTATAGTGGGGTTCCAGTCGTGCTTTTCGCTTTTCGTATTCACTTAGTATGAGATCTGTCTGTGAAAATAAAGGTTACATAGTGGTGGGCCATAATGGAGAGATTTCAATGCAAACACATTTTAGACATGTCAAATTAAATCAAGTATTTTTCAATTCAGATTTAGTAACTTTTTGAATAGTATTGATTAGTATGTGAAGTGTTTATATATTTTATTAATGCAATACATACTTTGGCTTTTTCATCCTTTGTCGCATCCCATTGAACACAATTTTCGTGATCTGTTTTCCATTGCGAGCACTCCAGATATTCCCCAAATATGAAGTACTGATTGAACCTGGCCTTCAGACTTTTGCAATCCTTGTATTCATCTCTGTAGACTTCACAGGGACGGATCTATAATCGATTAAAACAATTGTTACAATCGTTATTTAAGAACGAATAATTTCATTCTTTTGTAGTGCATGCAAAACATATTTTAAAAACTAAGGGGTAAAAATAAATGGTTAGGGATCAGACCAAGGCAAAAATAATTAATGAGGAACATAAAAAATAAAGAAGATTAGTAGGTTTGCAAAAAATAAAACTAAAATTATACACATCATAGGAAATCACGATTCACGATAAATATTACACTTTATAACCTTAAACATACAATTTTAAGGTTACATGTAATTATGTAAGCCGAAAGTAATTAATATTCTGAATGAACAAACCAGCCATTCATCCTTTTCAAAGTCTTCGGGTGGTCTTACGATATCCTGGCTCATTTTTAAGTCAAGCGATACGATGTACAAAGAATAAAGTAATATTCTGAAATAAATTCTAAAATAATAGTTCAGACTTAATCTGACAGCCGGAATAGCTCTTTTAAATATTTACCTTAGAAAAATAGTTGCCTGCTTAGTGCTCAGTGATGGGAGTAATCGAAATTCTATTTCGAATATTTAATAGATACATGAAAAACAATATTGAGATAATTAAATAAAAAACCTTGAAATTATTATTTCTTCAATGATTTTTTTAGGGATAATATTTAGTTGTCTTTTGGAATGTAAAGTATTCGACGTCGAATATGTTGGAATATGATTAAATATTAGAAATAAAATATATCTAAAACCTAACGACTAATTAGACTGACATGTGAAAAATAAAAAAAAATCTTCCTACTCTCATTTTGGGTTTTGAAAAAAAGGGTAACCCAGAGTGTGTTCATTTTTACTTTTGATATCCAGATAGCCATATCCAGCAGAAAGTAGCTATTGGTGTTTGCTTGGACGGGTGCGGAGCATTTAACAATGTCTTATTAGATGTTTTACAAATGAAATTATTATAAATTAGCATCTCTCTTAAGCTTGCCAGTTTTATATTCAATCTCATTCTTACTAAAAAAAATTAAACCCAGATGCTGGATTCCTTTTCACCAGAAAGAAAGACGAGCACGCGAATTTATATATATATATATATATATATATATATTTATATTCCAATATTCCTCTCACCTGTATCAGAGTAAGCATCCATCTTGTAAAATTTATTAAAAAACAGTGACTTTTTAGACTTTCCTTTTTCTAATTGCCCTAGAATTTTTAATAAATATTACACCCCTGATCTGATCACTATAGGTATATTGTTCCTCTACAACATTGCATCCCCGTAATATTTTTGTCAACCAACGTATGTACTAAATAATTCCAAATTTTACTAAAGCTAAAGGCATTATCTTGTAATTGCAATTGTGAGGTTTCCAAAACAAAAGGATGTTAATTCTTACTTTCAAACTATGTTTAGTTTATTGGTAATTATTGTTAAACTCTAACCTACTATTGCATTTTTTTTTTAGTATCGTCATCTATTTAATGCTGGCTGGAACACTTTTAGGGGGTGAAAAGCCATAAAAAAGATAAAAAGGATATTTCGATTAACAAAAACTGTATTTTATGGACATCACTAATTTAAACGAAAGGCTAGATTTTATTTCAGTCCATGAATTATTATTTTTGGTTTTTACGATAGTATGTAAGTACTTCATTATTAGATCGACATAATGCGACGTATCTATCTCTAGTTTTGAGATAAATAATAAATCACTAATTCAAACGAAAGGCTAGATTTTATTTCAGTCCATGAATTATAATTTTTGGTTTTTACGATAGTATGTAAGTACTTCATTATTAGATCGACATAATGCGACGTATCTATCTCTAGTTTTGAGATAAATAATAAATTATCGTGGCAGTATGGAACATTAGTAACATTACGAAACGAAATAATCTATGAATAAATGTATATCTTTTAGCGATGGGAAAAGCTTCACAGATTTGTGAATGCTTCACGAATTGATGCTTCTTCAAAATGAACCCTTCACGAAGAACCCTTCAATTGAAGTAACATATTAATCACAGCATTCCTCGTCGGGGGGAGGGGAGGGAGGGGGGGTAAATAATAATATTTTCGGGGCAGCTCTCCCAACCACATAAATTGATGTATGTATGTGCATTATTCTATGGCAAAAATTATAGCTTGTAGAAAAACGATGATGAATTGTCTATTACTGGTTTCTCTTCTATGGTTTACGGGATGACAGCTGTCAAAATTGTTTGAATCTTAAGAGTATTCAAGGTTTGAATTGACATTGTTTCATGACTTAAAAGGGATGATGTACAATGAGTGTGCACAAGGAACTTGCAAAAAGCAAATGAAGTACTGGCAAAATTTCCAGTTTCTGTAAGAGCGATATAAACTTCTTTCAGGGCTTGAGATACGATTTGAATATTCTTACTGTACAGTACTCAGTTTGACAGTTTGGTTAGCAATAGGCTGAATATTGCGCAAATGACGATTCATATTAAAGGCATTTCCCCCCTTTATGGATATAACTTCAGAACAAAAGTTGCATTTGGCCTGGTAAACCTCATCTTCCTTAAAATAAACCCATATTTCACTATTCTTTCTCGTTGAACGGCCAGTCATAATTTTAGGTAGAGATTGAAAGGTATGTTTGTAAGCTGAGATATTATAAAAGTTCAACAAAATAATTCGTTCACAATTCAAAATCAACAAAAAACACTCGGAAAAACTAGTGTCGTATAGACAAAACAAGCAAATGTCACGAGTACGTGCGAGGGAACGGATAACTAAAAAGATACTTCATTGCTTCATTCATTCTTCGAACTAAAATCGAAGGAAGAAGGGAATGAACAATTGAACTGTGGATGATGCAATATTTCAGTCTTTCGAACGAATGAAAAATTGAAGTTCGAAGTAGATGCCATAGATTGTTCAATCGGAAGTACCAACTTAACCAACTTCAATTGAAGTATTTGTTCAATGAAAAATGAATGAAGTTGGGACTGCTGTCAAAAGAAGTACTTCTTTGAAACAGTTCTTTCAAAACTGTCACAACGCTTTTATCTTTACTAGCGATGGGAAAAGCTTCACAGAATTGTGAATGCTTCACGAATTGCTAGTTCTTCAAAATGAACCCTTCACGGTGAACAGTTCAATCTAAGTAACAGTTAAATCGCAGAATTCCTCGTCGGGGGGGGGGGGGTGCTAGCGATAATAGTCACGTTTTTTTCTTAATAGTTTCATTCGGGACAGCTCTCCCAACCACATAACCCACTCCTCCATTATTATACAGCAAAAATTATAACGTGTAGAAAAACTACTTCTTTCTTTCTTCTATGTGTGTGTTGATGAATTGTCTATTACTAGTTTCTTGTCTATTGTTTCTAGATGACAGCTGCCCAGGTTTGAATTGTTGGCGGTATCATGCCTTAAAAGGAATGATGTACAATAAGAATGCATAGCCTTACAGAGAACTTACAAAAAGTAAATGTAGTAATTGCGAAAT
The DNA here is from genome assembly GCA_022651775.1 of Drusus annulatus. Taxonomy (NCBI): domain Eukaryota; kingdom Metazoa; phylum Arthropoda; class Insecta; order Trichoptera; family Limnephilidae; genus Drusus; species Drusus annulatus. The sequence goes on along the minus strand of JAGWCC010000029.1, from coordinate 3,564,130 downwards.
TTCCAGTTTCTGTAAGAGCGATGTGAACGTTTTTCAGGGCTTGAGGTACAATTTGAATATTTCTTACTGTACACAGTTTGGTTAGCAATAGGGTGAATATTGCGCAAATGACGATTCATATTACAGGCATTGCCTCCCTTTATGGATATAGCTTTAGAACAAAAGTTGCATTTGGCCTGGTAAACCCCAACTTCCTTAAAATAAGCCCATATTTCACTTTTCTTTCTCGTTGAACGGCCAGCCATAATTTAAGGTAGAGATTGAAAGGTATAGGTAAAAAAGTTCAACAAAATAATTCGTTCACAATTCAAAATCACCAAAAAACACTCGTAAAAACTAGTGTCATATGTCAAAACAAGCAAAGAAATCAAAAGCAACTGTCAAGTGTACGTGCGAGGGAACGGATAACTAAAATATACTTTACGTAGCTTGAACCATGCAATAATCCAAATATTCTGTAATTCTGCACAGCTTAATTCTTCGCGCTTACAGCAACGAGAGGAATGAAACAAAAAAGGTTACCCCAACCAAGATTGTAAGGATATAAAAACATTTTTTTCAAGAACTACTGCAGCTGTACTGAAAGAAAATTACCATCAGTAAAATAAAATGTTTTGTCAGACAGAAAAAGTTACAAATAAATAAGAACTTTTACAAATAGTGTATTAATGATGATGAGACTGGTTGGAAATAATAAATGATGAATATTGTTTTTAGTTTCTTTTATATTTGTAACATAACATTAAAAAAAAAAATCATGAATAATTTAAGGTACAAGAATAATAAATAACAACTAAACCTATATTATAATAATTTGATATCTACATACATAATGTATTAAAAATACATTAAAAAACTACTTTTAATGCAAAAAAATATTTACATTCCTAAACAGTTCGCAGTTACAGTAAAACTTTCTTAGAAGGTTTTTCAAGAGATCGAACTTCTTATGTGAGAAAACCTTATGTGTGGAATTATTTGGGCCATTTTTGCATTTCAGTCTTCAATGGACCGAAAAAACAACACTATTTAAGCATGAAAACTTCTCATGCGGGTTTCACTGCATATCTATATTATTAAGTTAATTACATTAATTTGTGACATTTTGATGTTCAAATGTATTCTCGGCATTGCCATCACTACATTGTGGTTTATCCTTCTGTGGAGACAGGATAAAATTACCAGATATAGGAACGGGATATTCCTCAAATTCCTTGATTTTTTCTTCATCATGAGTTTTAGAGTGCTTGTTGAGGCTATCGAGATCGAGTGACAATATTCCACAGATTCCGCATTGGAATGGATTGGACGCAGAGTGTTGAATTAGGTGTCTGTTGAGGCAAAATTCTCTGGTGAAAGCTCGCGGACAAAATGTGCACTTGTACGGTCGGCCATTAGAGTGACTGAACGAGTGGCGCTTCAGCATGAATGCTGATTTGAACTTGGCATCTGAAATAAGTAAAAAATAAAATATTAAAAACAATTATAAGTACCTGGGGGCTAGATAATTTGACAACATGGGTAAGTACCCTCAAACAATGTTGACAAAAGTTTACATAGTATGTATATATTTTTTTCAATGGTAACCATAAGACAGTGCACAAGACAACCAGCGGCAAGTGCACACATATTATTATAAATATGGGAATATATTTCTACTAAGTACTTTGCTTATGGTTGTCGAAGTGTGCACTTGTCACTGTGTGCATTTGTCACTGTGTACACCTTTCTTGTGTGCACTGTATGTGTATGTCCTGCACGCACTTGCCTTGTGTGCAATTGTCTTGTGGACAGTTTTTATGTAACCGTTTCGAATTTAAAATTTTAACAAAAAAGGGGTGTTAAAACAAATAATGTTAACATTGACATTTTGTTAAGGTAACAAAATATTAAGAAAAGCTGTATTAGTAATTATTGAATGATTTGAGATAGTGAACATACCACACAGTTTGCAAAGATAATCATTTGAGCCAGCAATTTCATGCGATTGCTTCTGGTGACGGTGTAGATCTGTTGCGGACTCACAGCATAGACCACATGACACGCATTTATATGATGTGTCCTCAACATGTTCAGCGGAGGGCTGTGATGACTTCGATTGGAGACTCTGAAATTTAATATTGATAGTTGACAACTTAACTCATTTGCCACCAAGTGCATACTGCTTAGCACAAATACACTGGGTATTAGTTATAAAACAAATTGTATGATGTACATAATTGTTATTCTACAATGAAAAGGATAGTGAAGTTGGGCAGTTTCTATTGAAATCTGAATACACAATATGTACTAAGTATATTAGTTCATTACAATAATCAAATGAGTCCTCACATTGCAGGAGTAATTCCTATATTTGTGAGATTTCATATGGGTTTCTAAGGTTTGTTTTGAGGCAAATTTCCTATGACAAACTTGACACTTTTTGGAAGTATCGATCAGCACCTCTTTCAGCTGCCGTGTTGTGATATGCCAATCTGAAATGGAAAGAGATGATTGCGAATTATTGAAAATGAGTGATGTTATCTCATCTTCATCTCCTTGTTCTGTTCGGGTTGGGGACCCATTGTCTCAACAAGCGCCTCCAGACAGTCCCTGTCCTGCGTTACTTCGGCGACTTCCATCCACAGTGGGCCAAGGCCTTTTCTCGCACAGCCTCTGGAGTTGCCTTTGCTAACTTTGTCTCAATACTCAGCTCTGCTTTTCTTATCACCGAACTGTAAGAGGACGTAGGACAACACTTGCTGCACCTATTCTACGGTCAATTTCTCAGTCTTACCAGCCATCAATTGAGAATTCAACTGACATTTTATTATATGAAAATCAAATACTAATACAGACTGTTAGAAATTCAAAGAATATCTATACACGAGAATATATAAAACAAATGCATTAGTGTATATTAAAAATACTGGCAGAATAAACTGAGGCAGTGGAAGTAGTGCAAGATAGGAATACTTGGAGGCGCCTTGTCCAAGCAATAGGTCCTCAATGTGACTAATAAAAAGGGGTAAAGCGATAGTGATGAAAAAAATGTTTCTAAATATATAACTATGAAGAGTTTCAGTAAAAAAAATCACCAGAATGTGCGTCAAGTTCAGTCTTAGTTGAGAAAATCTTTAGGCATGTCTCACACTTTGCAACTTCCTGTAGATTTTCTGATATGGTAGCTTGGTGCCTCGACATATGGATGTCCAAGTTAATCCGGTGAGAAAAAGATAGCCCACATTCTTCACATTTAAATGGTTTGAAGTCAAAGTGGGTTCGGATGTGCTGCTGGAATGAATCGGTGCGCACAAAATTTCTACCACACTGTTCGCATCTCAGGTCCCTAGAAATCAATAGAATAACAATAATTATTGTAATTTCAAAATAGATAAAGCACATTGTTACAATAGTGAAGTCTTATGTTATGATGAATTGTGGATGAAGTATTCTAAAATATTTTGTCATTAACTAAAGGGAAGAATTAAAATTTAAAATAACTGGCAATCAATTATTGTAAGTCAAAACCAAAATTTGAATGTCTCCAGCAGCACAGAAATAGAACCTCATAAAATTAAAAATAAATTATGAACTTGAAAATTTAACAAAGCATGAAACCATTGTAAGATGGCCAGTATGTGGAAAAAATTCCAGATGACAGAACACCAAAAATCATGACTAATGGTACCGCAGTGAAAGGAACAGACCGAGGTAGAGTTGGACTGAGTGTGAAGATGAAGATTGGAGCAGGACGAGAACACCTGGGGACTGGAGATAAACTGGTGGAGAACATTTGTGGAGGAAGCCAAATCCCACTCTGGGATGTAGCACCGTGATGCCGATGAAAACAAAAGAAGCACAAGACTTACTTGCTGTCAATGTGGCGTTTTTTGTGCAGGTGATATGTTCCCTTGGAACTAAATGTCAGTCGACAAGGTAAACACTTAAATAGAGGCTTTTTAGAAGACGTCAATTTATCATTACTTGATTGGATATTTTTTGATAGAATTATTGCTTCCTGTTGTTCCTGTGGAGCCTGGTGCTCTAGTTGATTAGTGGTTTGGGAATGCTGATTCGATAAACTGAAAGCAAAAATAATTTTTAATTTGGCATTCATAGAGAGAAAATTCATTTGATGTAAATCATATAGATTCCACTGCACAAATATTACTTTAAAAACTATTCACCTAACAAAGTGGTAATCTGGCTTTGCACAGCCAGAATTATTTACAAGAGCCTGGTGCATATTTTGATGGCTGTTTAAATTTTGTACTGGTTGAAGATTCACATAATGGTTGCCCAGATGAATGACATTATTGTCTTTACCCATATTTGTATTGATATTCATCGCTAAATTACTTTGGACGCCGTTGTGACTGTTATTTTGAATCAGATGATTGTTCCCAGAGGAGTAAATGACATTGTGCTGTTGGTTGGGATGATGCATCAGATTGTGATGGGAGGGATGCATGATGTAATGGTTTTGCGGTTGAATTTGAATATTCTCCACGTTTTGTTGCTGCAGATGGTGTATATTGATTAGATTGCCGTGTTGTGGTGCGGTTAATTGGTGCAATTGGCTTTGGTGTGAAGACATCTCCTGTAAATTGTTGTGACTGTGGTTTCCATCTAAAACGTGGAATTCCAATTCAGTTGACGGGCGTATCAGTAAATTGTGTAATATCGGCATCTGAAATAAAATAATGTATTCATACGAAAACAAATTATAGGAGATCAATAAGAACACTTTCGAATATTGAAGAATTTACTCAAATACTTCAATAAAATATACCTGGCCTAAAGGTTGTTCGGCATGATGTTGTTGATGAGACTGGTGTTCCTGATGAGATTGCTGTCGTTCTTGATGATTTAGATGTCCTTGATGATTTTGCTGCCCTTGATGATTTTGTTCCAGATGATTTTGCTGTCCTTGATGATTATGCTGATTTTGATGAGATTCTACTTCCACTACATTCTCGTTTTCTATTGTTCCTTGTTGCCGCAGCGGTTTTTTGTAGTACACTTTCTGATTGGCAATTTCAAACTCCAATTCATCTCCTGACTTCCACTCCATTTCCCCGAGTGGTTCCCTGGTCGCCGGGACCGGGGCAAATAGAAAATGCTCTCCGGGTGGAAATGACATTTCTAAAATCTAAAAACACATTCAGCAAAATAAACAAATAAAAAATCTTTTTAATTTACAAACATAAAAATTATGATTTATTAACTGTTAATGGCTATTGGTTTTTTCTTGCTAAAAACCTTTTTTTACAGATAGTTCTTACTTACGCGAGTAAAAACTCCTGTAAAAACCAAGCACAATAAATAAAAGATGTAAATTAGTAGAATTAGAAACCAAACAAACTAATCATAGAAATTGACAAAGAAATTACTATGTATAGATATATGTATACAAAAGGAGTAGAGATGCATGGAAAAAAAAACACGTCACTACCTTCAGTTCCATATCATCTTTGTCTGGATGATTTTCTTTTTTTGTTTTGACTGAGACAGGTGCGATTTTCTTTTTCACTGGACATCTGAAATATATTAACCAGCCAATAATTATTTTAATTAGTAAAACCACACAATTTGAATTTAATTGGTGGAAAATCACAATCTTTGAGATGCTCCAACTAGAAATATAAATCATAAAAATATTTACCTATAACAGTGTTCCTTATCCTTGTCCTTGAAAACCCCAAATGATATGTTGAAATGCTTTGTGAATATAGTTCGGAAGTAGGATTCTACAACCCTGCAAAAATATAAACATCAAACAATATTATAGCTAAAATAACTACATAAGGCAAAACATTACAGAATGTTATTTAATTATTAATACTCTTCACAAAGTCCTAAAGGCATTATTGTAAAGTCCACCAAAGTTAACACCACAACGTTGCACATATATTCACAACAAACAACTGCATGACAAGCAGAGGCGTGCAATCCCAAGTACGTCCCAAGAAAAGAGTGTTGACCTATAATCTGCTACGCGCATGCATGTATGTTGTCATTTCATAGTAAACGTATGAATGTCACAAAAAGTGCTAGGCACACCCGTTATTCTATATAATTCAGGATCAGTTAGTAGCCGAGTTGACAAATTCATCGGGTTCCCACCCAGGCGTCGTGAGTTTAATTCCTCTGCTTAGCTGCTGCTAAGTCCTCCATTATTTCACAAGCAACATTTTTAGATTATTATGATGGATCTCCTTGGAGATTTAAAAATATTGTCAGGTTATTCGTGGTCCGGGAAAGTTTCTTTAAAAAAAAAAGAAATGCAATGAAAAGGTTAAATGTAAATTGTTCACAAAATAACACTTTTTTCATGGGAATGAATTTGTGATATGCCCAGCTTATTTCTTGCTTTACAGACTGCGATGCGATGGGAATGGGAACTACAACCTTGTTGGTCCCTCCATTACCAGGCAAATGCGGAGTCTAAAAAAGGCTAAAGCCGATCATTCCAAACTTCCTGTAAAACAAAAGTTTTGTACTTAATAAGCAAGGCGTTTTGCACAAGATATTAAAAATACAAACCACAACCTCCCGACTCACAAGTTGAGTGCGTAGATCATTACACTATGGAGGCAATTTAATATAATGAAAGCATTGTTGAGATCAGTAAAATTAAAATTTCAAACAGACCTACAAATACATATTGTCATTAAAAAAACCATTTAACCAACCTCAGATCGAATGGCACATTCACATTATAATTGAAAAGAAGTTTTCTCATGTCTTCTTCTGCAGAGAGAATCTTCTTAGCCGCCCCACATCGGGCACAGCTGTCCACAGCGCCGGAGAGGTTGGTTAGGAAGTTGCTGACCGACTGCAATTTTTTTTGGAATTTCTTGGAATGTCTATCACCACCACGGTTTTCAGTGGGAATCTTCTTCGATTGAATGTATCTAGAAACAAAATCAGAGTGTTTCATACACAATATTATGTAAAACAAGGGTTTTAAAGTTCAGTGCTTGAAAGCTCTCCACACTAGTGACCAAATTCACGTAAAAGTATTGTGAAATTGCAATAAATCTAAAATGCGGTTAAGTTACCTCAACGCAAATAATTTTTTTTTTCGGTTTTCATATTCCAATATTTACTCGCTAAATACCTGATAATGAAAATATCAATCAACTGAAATAGATAAATATTACATATATTTTGGAATACTTTAACGTGAATTTGGTTATTAGTGTGGAAGGCTGTTAATAATAAACTATATTTTATTCTCAAATAGCTGCACATATCTTAATGTAAATCATTGTTATTTTGTGTATCATTCACATCCCCATTCCTCAAAAAAAAAATTAATTATAATTGCACAACCCGTCTCACCCCTTCCCTCCATACAATAATTGGTACATTTAACACAAACTACTGTTATCTCAGCATATGTCATAAGGGTGCTGTCGGGGGGAAGGGGGATCTTGAAAAGACATGTTGTAGGAGTCGCTATTGAACACAAGAACAAATTGCAAAAAATATCTATCCTCATCTGGCAAATGTCAACTGTGTACAAATATTGAGTATGTTGTTTCATAGTTTCAAAGTGCTTTCACACAAAAAAAGTATTGAATTCCGTAAGTCTAAACTTAAACTTTAGGTCCACAGTTTACACCCGCACTGTGCAAGAGGGTTCCCCACAGAGTATCGGACCATCCATGTGTTTAGCATGTTTCCCGGTTGTGCACCGATGTCTAATGATGATGCCTGGTTCTTCAGAGCAACTTCTATCGAATGCTGTTAGAACATCTGGTGACATGAATGTTATAAAGATTTTAATCAGTCCGCTCAGATGGTTTTCCCATTACATGGCAGTCATGAGTTTCATGAGTATCTTGGGGCTGCAACCAGAGGTGAGTGCCTAACTCAAAATTGGGGGACATTTGCGATAATACATATTCTGCTAAGCTAAGTCAAACTTTCTTAAGCACTTACCTATTGAGAACACCCTGCACACGGCTACTTTTGATACCTAGTAAACTTGTGAAGGTTTTCCTACAAACGGGAACTAGGTTTCCCAGTACTGTTGATACATTGTAGTGAACAACCATGGACTTCTTCTGGATCCCATCTTTAGATCGACACCTACAATTTTATGAGAATAAGGTAGATTGCGCTAATAAAATAAATTATTGACAATAATGATAGAAGAAGCTACTTATTCACCTTTTAGGCGCCGACACGGCACAATGTCTTAAGATAAATATATCTTGTTTGACTTTAGAAGGGTTTTCGATAAACCGCTTTTGAAAGTTATTGATATCGCCAGGCTTCAGTTCATCACACAGCATTTCTTTCTCACAGTGGCCACACTGAGCACTTGATGGAAGTTCATTGAGAGGAGGGCTGAAACACAAACAAGATTGACACGTTACAATGCTATCATACTAATTTATAATACAGTTGTGAAACTAATATTGTTAAAACTTAATTACCACAAGAATTATTATAATTTAAAGTGTTCAGATCTATTGCTCAGAAAAAAATCGTACTTGTATGTTCCGGTCCCGGCCACGAAAATGGAACTGCAAATTATGACCCACCTGCTCCCTCTCCCTTACCAAAGGCAGCCTACTTTATGATATTCTCAGTCACAAGTGGAAAGTATAAAAACAAACATCAAGGTCAATGGCCCTTGCACAATTTAAATGTTATGAATTGTCTTATGAACTCTAGTTAGCCAGATTTGTTGGAGTCAATATTTGACCTGCCATATCAAATAGTCACAATGATAATGTTTCTTTCATCATCACCATTCCTTAAATCCTAAGGCCTCCGCAGCGTCCAGCCACCTAAGCATAGCCAAATTTGCCGTTCCGCAGGCTTATTGTTAAAGAGCTTCTTTGGCATAATGCTTCTTTAGCATGTTAAAATTGGATTGTCATATTGGCAATTATTAAATTTGCCACATTAATAGCACAAATGGACAAAATGTTGTTTATGTGAAGTAGACGTCGTTAAGATAGCTGTATCATGACAGGGAGTCAGAACATACAAGGACCCACACAAATAATAATCAAGAAACTTTTATTACTTATTATATTTTAAGCGTTGCTTCTTCCATACATCAAACTTTTTATCTTTTGATTTCCTTTTAGGCTTATCTGATTGATTTGAAGAAGCATAGACTTCTTTTCGCGCATCAGTATGTGATATTGGATCTGTAAGCGATGATGAATCCAAAACTTGTCCGGATGATGCGCCTAGGTCTAGGGAAGCCATTTACAATTTGTATCAAAACCTTAATTAAAACTCACTCTGAAATATTTTTTTTTTCCGCCTGAAAAACGGATTTCACGGTATACGTAATTGTGATTTTACTTCTACATATTGTGAATCATTGAGCAATAATAATAACAAACAAAAACACCGAAAACACCGAACAAAACGCTGTCAAACTGACATAAAAAAAGAAAATACGAGAGGCAAGAATTAAAAAAAGATCACTACATTCCAAAGCGAAAATAAAGAAATGTGTATATCTATGGTAGGAAAATTATTCTATGAGCGTATCTATGAACAAACTAGTGACTTTTGACAGCATATTTGACGAAACAAGATGAGAAAAACCGCATTTCAATACGAAGTGTGATAAGTATTACGTATATTATGTTTTAATAATATATTTTCGGGTCCGGCATAACGGTGGTGTTTAATTCTATGAATGACACTACCCATTTTTCAAAAACAATGTGAAAGAGTGGTATAGTACTGTTTTGCTCTTGACCGTTTCTCTGGCAGCCCGAACATCCATTCTGAAATGGTTAAATTCCTTCGGAAATACAAGTGTTTTAGCCGTTCCTACATATCAAAACGCACATTTTAGGATAGCCTTGTTTAGGGAGTTTTCCAAACTTTAATAATATCTGTTAAATAGTAAAGTTAAAGTAAACCAATTGAAGGGGTAGAGATATATTTAAAAACCATGTTCACTTGTATTAGGCGAGGAAGTGGGAGACCTCTAAATAGTCAAACAAAAGCTGTAGTTATGAATGTGTTCAGTTGCTTAAAAAAGCAAATTGACAATAATCCGTATGATTTACGAAATCTTCACCAAGAGGTGGCGATAGCTGTCGGCTTATCTGTTCAATCTGTTAGGCGTGTTTTGGCAGAATATAAAGATAGGATGCGGAAGTCTTTAAGAAAACCCCTTAATTTTAAGAAAAGGAAGTGGATATGCAATAAAAAAATTCCCTTAGGTGACTTTGACAAAACTGCGATCCGTCAGTGCATAGTTTATGATTTTCACAAAACAGGCACTGAAAATTTGAATGTGGGAAAGATTCGTGAAAAATTAAAAGAGACCATTCAGTTTGAAGGTAGCAATCAGTCACTTCGATATATTATAAGAAATCTGGGTTTTCGCTGGTGTAAATTAAAAAATAACCGCAGAATTTTGGTTGAAAAGCACAGCAATTGTTTCAGAAGAATTTCATATCTGCGTAAGATGGCTTTTTATCGTGCTGAAGGGAGACGGATTCTATTCACTGATGAAACACATCTCCACTCCACCTACAGCTCCCCACAGAGTTGGTCCCATAACTCTAACAAGAGGTTTAGTGAAGCAGTGTGCAGCGAGCAGAGCCTCAATATCACTGTGGCCGCAGGATCCAAAGGCTTTCTAAGGAGAACGCTGCTGGTTTACAAGGCCAACCAACCATCTGGTGAATGTCACCAACACCATTATGAGAAATGGTTAACTGATTAATTTATTCCTATTGTAAAACGCAGGTCTGTTATAGTTATAGACAAAGTTACAAACCGAAATAGAGTTCTATTTCGTGAACCAACAAAATACGCTAAAAAGAATTTCATGATAAATTGGTTGGAGTTGAAAGGAATAACAGTTTCTAAAAAAAATTTGAAACCAAAAATATACGAGATCGTTTTGGAGAACAAAACTGGACATAAGGACTATGCGATTGACCATTTGCTTAATTTTTGCGGACTAACTGTTCTACACCTTCCTCCAAACCACTCAGATCTCAACCCAATAAATAAATTTTGGCCGACCATAAAAGGGCGTGTCACTAACAGTAATCTACTTTTAAATATGGACGACATTAAAGAAATGGTAGATGAATGCATTTGCGAGATATCTCAACGAGAATGGACGAAAGTTTGTAGGAATTGTCAGCGATCTGAGGAAGAATACAAGTTAAATGAGATGATTATTGATAAAACTACGGATCAAATTATTAATCTAGGCCAAGGCAGTGAATCTGAAAGTGATTCTGAAGATCTTTGCAACTTTGCCATGGATTAATTGCTGCAATAATAAATATTCACGAAAAGTCAAAAGATTTGTACATTCTTACCTTCCGGTACAAAACAATTTAATATATTTTCTATCTTTTATGTAAATGAAAAATTTCTCAGTAAATATATATACATATAGGAAAAACAATATTCTTGGTTAACCCGTGTAATGTAGTCCGTAGAATGACTTTAACTTCTGACATTTCGGACAAATCTCACTGTCCATTTTCAGAAACTTTGTGTCTTGATTTTTGTTTTCAACTGACAGCTAAAATCTAAAAACCTAAACTTAGGTCTTGACTTCTGGATTGAACGGACACGAATAAGGCCTCTGAACAGTGAAATTTCTCTGAAATGTCAGGAGTTAAAAAGTCCTTTTAAGGACTACATTACACAGGTTAACTGGGAAAATCGTTTTATATCTTACACCCGTGAAAACCTTACCTTAATCGGTAGCACAACGGAAAGATCATTATTGATATTTATAGGTGCAGGTTGGAGTTTGAATTCCATTTTGGCGCAAAGCAAGGCTTGCCTGATTTCATATGCATATTTTATGTAAAAGAATGAATGCTCTTGGGCAGTGGCGGCTCGTGACTTTTTAGCGTTTTAGAGTGGTAAGATTGAAAAAAACGACATTATTGATGTTGTAGCCGAAAACAATATTTTTTATTTCAAATTTTCAATTTTTTGTATGAAGATTTTTTAGAAATCCGTGCAGTGCACAACCAAAACTGAAAAATCCTGAAAATCTACATAAAAAAAAAAAAATCTTGAAAAAAAAAAATCATTTTCCACTACAAAAACCTTAATAATGCCGTATTTGTTCAATCTTAGCACTCTAGCACACTAAAAACTCACGAGCCGCCACTGCTCTTGGGATGGCCTTTTTTGTTTTATGTGAGAACCATACAATAGTTTTACTGCATGAAGTCAGTGTGAATATGGCATCTTCAACTTTGGAGATGAAAAGAAATATGGGAGGATATGAAGAGGAATGTTCGGGGGTACATAACTATCTAAATATGGTTACTAAATACATAGCTAAATATTTTCAAGTAATATTTCGATTATGAATTGTGGTCTTTAACCAGAATGATGCCCAATATCTTCTACTCTGGAACAGGGCCAATAGAAATAAATACATACATCAATCTTTTAATTTTTTGTTTTTGCTTTCTGGGATCATTAACATTTCAGAGAGTCAGTTGAAGAGATAGGCTGTGTTTATTATTATTATCTGACATCTTGATGTAAAAAAAACATGTTATCTACCTAGTCACACACAATATAATGATGAGGACGTTTTTATAGTTCGTTATTATTTTTTTAATACTGAGTTTATTTAAGAAAAAATTTATCATGTCTGATTTATAAAATCTCACAGATTTATATGGCGATAAAATAAGATATAAAAGCTCTAAAGTTCCTTTCTAACTGCTCTGCTTACCCATCAGAATATTCACAAATAGATAATAGTTATATATGTATATTATGCAAAACTACCATAAATGGTTTTATCTTTTCAATGTAGAATTATAAGATATCAACACCTTTCCGTACCTGAAAGAAAAAAATCAAATGTGTGATTCGAAGGAGGTGACGTAGTAACCCCATTTGATCTTGCGTAGCATTTTCATAACATGATCTTAAGTCATTTGTTTTTGGTGGTATTAAGAGAGTATTTATTCTACTAAGTATTTAGAGAGAAATATATTCATTATATTTCAGTAATTTTTATCTAAAATATCGCACAAAACTCTCTTTCAGGGTGACATGAGAACCCCCCTTCGAAATGGGAGTGTTAAAAATTGGTTTGTTTATAGTGAGTTTGATTATTACATGTGATTATGTGATTCAACCTTATACAGGTAATGCACAGTGAGAATCATAAATGGTTCAACCGCAGCGAGAAGGTTAAAGATGCATTGACAAGCTGTTTTATTTTCACACAAAAATCTAGAATGCAAAGGTCTAGTCAGAAAAGTTAAACATTTAAAAACAGTTTGTAGTGAGATAGTAGACTTTAATAATTAATTTATTAACCCTCATCTAATACTATATCTATTTATAATGGTTCTTTACCACCACACCATGTATAGATGCATGTTGTTATGTATATGTAATAGATTTGTTAATTTTTTTTTATTTTATGAACAAGCCATTTTACTTTAGAGATTGAAAGTAACAATCTTGTTTTATTCTTGTATTGTATACTTTATCTCAGTCTTATCATTATATGTCACTAAAGTTATCAAGTTGTACCCTCCTTATCTTCACAAGTTCGAGGCAAATGGTGTTTATTTTACATTTAATGCACAATACTGTAAAGTATGTTTAAGATTAAAACTTTATTATTCTGGAAAAACTTGTTTTCGTGAAGCGTCTCCTTTTGCCAATGATCAAACAGGCATCCAATGGCTACAAAAACAACAAAGCTATCCCCAAAATCCATAATTTATTCATCTTCTAGCATCCAAAATATTATCTTTCAACTATGTTTACATTTAAAGCAGCAATATATTGGAAATAACCCATTACTCTGAAAACTCTGTGTTTTTCGAATTTGTTCCTCTAATATGTGACATTTCTCTAAAAACAAGTCTAAAAAACCTTTTCCACAAAAACATCTCATAGGAGACAAGATAGATTTGGTGTTGCTATATAAAGAGAGAGTATTGTAAAATTAAACCAACATTTATTAAAAACATAATTTTATTTGAACACCATCAATAAAAAACAAACATTATTATGCATGTACAATATGTAAAATTCATAGTGGTTCGGTTAATTTTGCCCCTCATTCCTCTATTTTTTAACAAACTGATAACACATTTATTTATCAAAGCAACACACAGTGGAAATGACCATTTCTATAGTGAATAGGCTAGTTTTCTCTAAATTTAGATATTTCAAAATGTCACAAAATGCAAAAGCATTCTCCAATCATTCATTTCTGATTGACGATCCCAAGTATGGATTTTTAAAAGACCTGGGAATCGAAAGGTCCAACTTAGGAGTATATAATGGAAAATGGACGGCCTCTGGAAGCGTGAGTATCTATAAAATAATATATTATTCTGGTTTTATCAACAAGTAATAACATATCGTCGATGTAAGTTCAATACCACGAAAGAACCATTTCTCAAAATGTTCAGGAGGGACAAAAAACGTTTCCATTGTATTTACTTTGACCGAGTGCACGCATTCGATTAGTCAATTTCAGAATTTGAATATGCCAATATATGCGGCTTGTGATGTTCAACTGAACGCATCAAAAAAAGTATTTTGAAATGATTGGTTCGTACGCGGTATTGGACTTACACCGACGATATATAGTTTTCGATTGTTACATTTGTTTTTAGAAAGATGATTCAATTTTCATAAAAAATCTAGTGTATTATATTATTTATTGCAATACATTTTAATCATTTTTACTAATAACTCATTCGAACCTGGTACGATTTTATTAATTTCTACCTCAAACTGTGGGTAAATATTTGATAGAAGATTACTATAAAGGAAATGACTCAATAAAATATCTATTGCGTAATATTTTTTTTGCAAACAATGGGTCTAGCTAGACCCACCAACGGAATCGAGGTGTTAATGTGAACCTATTCTTAATTAATTCATTAAATATAAGAAGTTTCATTAAGTTGAAGATTTCGATAGATACATTTGTATTGTAACAATTGTTTTTGTAAAAGGTCGTGTGATGGGGGACACTTTGTAACGGGTTATTTAAATAAATGCAAAATTTTCATTGAACAATTTTAGTTTTTACTGGGTATAATCAATTTGCAAGTTAGTCAACAATGATAATACAGTATGATACTTTTAACAAACACTTGATCTTCTAATCGTAAAATATATACATATTCGCTCCACCTTATTATTGTCGCAATAGCTTCCTCTTTCCTGTGTATTTCCTTTCCAGTCCACTGAGAAAAAAGTTGCACTTGTCTCAATCCTCCCAAAGGAAATTTATAGGTTCCCTTCACCCTTTGGTTTAATGTAAACCAGAATACACCTGTGTCAGTCCTACCAAAAAAGGTATTGACCCTTTGATTCACTGAAAACCAGGATACACCAATATCAGTCCCACCATAAGGGGTCAAACAAGTGCTCTCACTCTGGCTTCACTGAAAACCAAGCAGAATCTAGGAGATATTATAGTAATAGATAAGAGTCTCTTATATTAGTCCGACCAGAGAAGGCTGAATAGTGCGTGAGGCACCGGGAAAACTTGTTTTCTGGAGCTGAAACATGATCTTTTATAGAACATCATAGCAGGGAATATCCCTTCCAGGGGTCACATCTGCGGACTTAGAGTGGCAGGGCGAATCTCAACCAATAGCATTTATCTCCTTGATTAGTAAGGAAAGACGCAATGCCAAAACGAGAAGAACTGATCAATGTGCTCGAAAATTTGAATATAAACTAAAAGGGTTGTTACAGAGTGTTATTCCAAATATCTGATAACCAGGATACAACAGTTATATCGCCATTCATTTGTATAAACATTCAGAATGCAAGAGTTAGGTTTTAAGTTACAAAAAGTTATTTACTTATTATAAATTTCTGACTGTTCAAATCATTTCAGTCCATATCGTCGATTAGTCCCGCTAATGGCAAAATAATAGCTGAGGTGGTTGAAGGGACCACCAAAGACTATGATACTTGTGTGAAGGCAGCTGAGGATGCCTGGCAACTATGGGTGGAGCTGCCCGCCCCGCGTAGGGGAGAAATTGTCAGGCAAATCGGAAATGCTCTGAGAGAAAAGTTGGACCCTCTTGGAAAATTGGTATCTTTAGAAATGGGTAAATATGGAAAGCTTTTATTTAATTTATTCAACATAATATATATATATTTTGTCCGCTAAACCTCCAAAACAGCCACCTTACTTTGGGTTGCCCTGTTCCCCTACATTTTTTGGTAAGCCCAAAGCAAAAATTATATTGCAACATTATACAACAGCTGATTGGAGTTTTAATGACACCTTTTCATACTACTCAAAATTATCCCAACCTTACCTAGGTTATTATCATTATCATATTGTCCGTGAAGTTGAACAATTTTTTTGTACTAAATTTTCCATTTTTGAACCCAGTTTCAAAACAGATTATGTTCCATAACAAAGTTACCAACTTAAAAATAATAAAAGTATTGTTTATTTAATAGTTTAGCTAATAAGATTCCTACTTGAGACAAGGCAGATAAGGTAATATCCATGTACAGCAAATTATTACAGTGCAAGAATCTATTCATGTCAACAATTTCAAGTAGTGTAAATAAAGATTAGATAACAAAAAAGCTAAAGCCATAATTTTTTTAAGCAAAACAAAATAATAAAGTTAAATTTGAATAGAAACTGTTATCTTGTGTCATAATCAGATGATTAAAATGACTTTTATTCAGATGACTGAATAAAATCCTTATAGTTTACTTGATGAACTTTGCTGTTTAATACCTTACTCAGATGTTGTGAACTATGCCCTTATTCAATGTAATTTTTCAGGTAAAATTTTGGCAGAAGGCATTGGTGAAGTTCAAGAATATATTGATATTTGCGACTACGCCGTGGGTCTTTCAAGGTCTCTACCTGGCTCCATCTTGCCGTCAGAGAGGCCCGGCCATATCCTTTTGGAAAAATGGAATCCTTTGGGGGTTGTCGGAGTTATTTCTGCATTCAATTTCCCCGTGGCAGTATATGGGTGGAATAGTGCTATTGCTATGGTAAATTTAAACACATAAAATAAAAAATAAAAGCAAAGCACATATATACTGAAATAAATAAAAATAAGTAAAAAAATAACTTTTACAGCAGACTGACAAGAGTAGCTCTTCAGTTTTGAATCCAAAAGCAGCAGGTTCAAAACCAGGCGCGGGCAAATATATTTAAGTACATGTGAATAATTCATTCTGCGGAGTTAGAACTCTGTAATATGGTTGTAGACTATGTCTTTATTATATATGACTATTATTTAAGGTTTGTGGAGACACTTTGGTATGGAAGCCTGCTCCAAGCACACCTCTCACTGCCGTTGCTGTCACCAAAATCGTCTCCAAGGTGTTGGAAGAGTGTAATGTCCCTGGATCTGTGGCTTCACTCTGTGTCGGCGGAGCAGATGTCGGCAAACTCATGTCGCAAGACAGTAGGATTAAGCTACTATCATTCACCGGTAGCACAGCCGTCGGCCATCAGGTAATGATTCAAAATCTCGTGTTAGGGTCTTGGTCAAATTAAATAATAGTAACTCCACATGACTACAAACATATTGATTACATATCGTCCATCTGGCTTATAGCACAAAAAATCAATAATTTTGTGAACAAAATGTTGAGGGTTATTAATAAAACGGAAGGCTTTGTATTGTGAAGCCAAATTGGAAACGAAATGAGTAAACATGGCAAGCCATTTTTTTCAAGAGATTCTATGGTTCCCTCCATCACTAGACGTTGAATGCGGAGAAAGTTACATAAAGGTCATTTATAATAATTTTAATTGTAATTTATATGATATTCTAATGCAGTTTATTTTCCAATGGAGTTTGGTGCCAACATTGCTTTACTACGTATTTTTCTATCTAAAGGTTTAATTTATTTCACAAAAAAGATTATGTATCTGTTTCTAGGTAGGAATTGAGGTTCAAAAGAGATTTGGCAAGCACCTCCTGGAGCTGGGAGGTAACAACGCTATCATTGTGAATGACGATGCAGATCTGGACATGGTGGCCAATGCCACAGTATTTGCCTGCATCGGCACAGCTGGACAAAGGTGCACTACAACTAGAAGACTTATCCTGCACACAAAGGTTGGTAAAAAAGTGCCAAGTAGTTATAACTTTTCAACAAATGAGAAATTCTGTGTTGGTGTTTGCATAAACTTGAACCCTTTGCATCCCAACACCGTCTCCCTGACGGGTGGGGCGTCAGTCATTCTTTAGTAAACCCATCTCTCAGTCAGGTCCAGCTAGTGTCGCAGTACTTTGAAAATGTGTTTGTGACATGTGATGGGCGAATTTCTATGATAAATTTATCTTGTGTTCTGTAAAATCATCAGATAAATATCTAAATACTTCACTTACATTATTTTCGGTGGCGGTTTTCTCAATAGAGCGTTTGTGCAGTGAAATCCCATTAGACCAACGTTTTTTGATAATATTATAATACATTAAACAGCGCGCCGTTAAAATTCGGTGCTAAAAAATCCATCTGTCTGAATATTAGTGCTCAAGAGCGAGTCCGAAATAAATTCTATATGTGGTAATTCAATTCTGCTCCTATAAACATTCCATTCTAAGAAATAGTTCACACAAAAATATATAAAACATACTAGTGGCGCCAATGGTAGAAATGTAAACCGAGGCCATATTCTACCCAGCCGGGTGCACCGCACCTACGACAGATTTGATGTCATGTGACCTGAGAGCTTCGAATTAGCACAGAATTCACCGAGCTCTGTCGGTTTCAGTCACATATTGTGGGCTTCGCAGATAGATTATATTATAAACAAATATGAACTGAGGCTTTGCACCAAAGCTGTCCCAGATTATCAACAGATTTTTATGCAAACTGTGATTTTCGTTTTTTTAAGGTATTATAATAGGAAAATTACTACAGATTTTTATTTTCTTATTGCTGCATTTCTAGAATTAGCGAAATTAACTAATGTTGTGTAAAATTATAGAAACTTAAAAGAGCTCTTATGCAAAGCTATCAATTTGCACATCTGACATTGTTCATTGGGACCGTCAAGATATGTAGTTATTACTTATATTTTTGTTTGTTGACTGATAATTTTTATCTGAAACAGGTTTACAAGCAAGTGGTTGACCGCCTGAAGAAGTCTTATGCACAAGTTGTGAAACGTATTGGAGATCCACTTGATGCCGAGACTTTGTACGCACCATTGCACTCCCAAAATGCCATTGATCAATATGTTAATACCATCAAGAAGGCAGTTGCAGCAGGAGGAAAAATTGAATTCGGCGGAAATGTAAGATGTTGATAAAATATTACAGTCATTTAAAGAATATTTCCAAAACAAAATAAATACCATGTTATTATAATCAGAACATCTAGAATAGTAAACATAATCCTTATTTTGTGTTACTTGTTCCAGGTTATTGACAGACCAGGTTTCTTTGTTGAGCCAACTATCATTAGTGGACTTAAGCATGATGCTGAAGTTATAATGAGTGAATGCTTCGCCCCCATTGTGTACTGTCTGGAAGTCCCCGATATAGATACGGCCATTGCATGGAACAATGAAGTGGATCAGGGTTTATCTTCCAGTCTTTTCACTCAAAACTTGGGCAATATTTTCCATGTAAGTATTAAATTACTATAAAATATGTATGATAAAAAAACTCTCGAACAGTGTGCTATGGCATCAAGAAATTTGCACAGATTTTCTGTCTGAAATTTTTAGGTCAACATAACCATTTTCAGTTCACAAAGTTATTTCCATCACAAGCTATGAAGCTTTGACATATCCAAATAACTGTAAAATTTTTAAACAAATTGGGTGAAGTTGGACAGTAACTATATTAAATACTTAAAATTAACACTTAATAACAATTAAAAGTACGTCAAAAGTCATCTTTCATTACTATTTTAGATGAGTATTAGCTTGGTTTGATAATTTTCATTTGCTAAAACCCATGTTATTGTTACGCTTTTCTTATTTCTCAGTGGATCGGCCCCAAAGGTTCCGACTGCGGAATTGTTAATGTTAACATTCCGACTTCTGGAGCCGAGATTGGTGGAGCTTTCGGTGGTGAGAAGCACACCGGAGGAGGAAGGGAATCCGGCAGCGATTCTTGGAAGCAATACATGAGACGCACCACCATCACCATCAACCATTCAAAGGAACTCCCGTTGGCTCAGGGCATCAAATTCGAATAAAATACAAATACAATTCTTAAAAGTGTATATTTTTATTAATAAAAATGACAAAATATGAGGGTTATTTATTTGAAAGTCAAACTGTGTCCAGTACCTTGAATCTCCAAAAGTCAACCGCTATGTCTACAGAAGACTTTTTATGGAATTTGTAAGATGATGGAAGATTGTATTTGAGTTCCGCTACGACTTTTGGTTCAAGACCCAGTTCCTTACTGTTTTTCATGATGAATTTCCTGGTAACAAAAACGTACTTTATTTAAAAAAAAAAAAAAATACCAGAGTTTAACATTTGTTTTGGCGTAGAAGTATTGCTTTGTTTGATAGGTTTAAAAAATGTTCTTGCTCACCTAGTGGAAGTTTTATGTAAGGAGTATACTGCAGATGATGATATTTGCGATGCCACTTTTAGGAATTCCATATCCATTCCGCCGTTGTTCTTGGTTCCAAATGGTGGATTCATCACAACGGTATCAAATTTATTGTATAACCTACGGATGGCAATAAAGGTATAACAATAATATGAAATAAAACATACACAGTTGTGTAGAGATTAATAAATAAATAATGTCAACACAGAGAATATAATGGTTTAAAAATTGCATATTTACAGAAAATTCCATATACAAAAATATAATATATTTTATGGTCAACACACGTTACGTACATACCAGCGTAAAAAAATTACAATGTTTAGGTAAAAAATATCAGAGTAAAGGTCATTTAGGAGTAAAATCATTTATCTGAGAGGCATTACTAATGGAAGATTAGTTCTGCAACTCGGAGTAATAAATGATCTGTGTCCAGGTGCTCCAGTATTGTTGAATGATAAATGCAGATGACAACCAAGTCCCTGTATTATACTGCACACTTTGATATTGGATTCTGTTAAAACATTAAAATTCAACAAATTTTAATCTTACCTATCAGATCCGTTGTTTAAAATATTAATCAGCACAGCGTTCACATTGGAGACTTCCAATTCCTCCATATTCTTGGAGTAGATGTCCAAGGCGTCTGGGTCAATCTCCAGCCCCGTGACGAGCCCGGCCTGAAGTAGGGCGGCCCCGGCACTCAGCATGCCGCATCCTGCTCCCAAGTCACACACCGACATGCCTTCAATGTCTTCGTAGACAGTCTATGGAAAATTTAAAAAACAAAGTAAACATATGAGTAGGATGCTTCCCTTTTGGAATTAAAGGTTCTAAGTATTATCCGGAATCATTTTGAAAACATTAAACACACATTTAAAAAATACAAAAACATTTTGAAAAGCTTAGGTTAGGTTTAATGGTTTAGGACAATGGTCGCAGAACACTGCCATGACACAGATGTTCTGTTTTTTCATTTTAATTAAAATATTTGGTTGACTCCTTGTTGAACTGTTTTTATATATTGTCTTTTTTTAATAGTGAATACGGCACAAGAGTCTCAACTGCTCCCAACCGTCTGGAGCCAGTGGGATTATGGCATCTCTAATTGGGGTATGTTGTGAGAATTATGACATTTATATGCATATTTGTATTTGTTACCTGTTTATGTGTTATATTTTATCAATATCTAACCTAAAATCTTGTAAGATCTATGTAAGGAGCACTGTGGTAGTAATTTTAAGAACATGACCCCCAAATGGAATCACAATAAAAAAATAAGTTTATTATAGTAAGCACAGTTGAGGTGAAACATAAAAAACTGTGTTATGTAAGTGAAATGTTATTATTATTAAACCCATTATCAAATGCAACAATTTATTTTTTGTAACGAGGCAGATTGAAAATGGAATATCTGTGAGATAACGATCTGTAGTAAATAAAGCTAAACCATTGTACTGAATTAAGCTTTTCAAAATGATTCCGGATAATACGCAAGTACTGAATGAAATGTTGGATGTGTGCTTTCCACAGACTAAAAGAATAAAGTGGTCAGGAAGATTCAGTAATTTTTATCCAAATAAAAAAATAAGCTGGTAGCTAAGTAACAACAAGCAATTATAAAAAAAGTGTATTCAAAACAATATTGAAACAAACAAATAGCAGAAAGGTGAACATTGAGGTCAATTAATGATTTGTGTATGTTGAAATATTACTTTACCTGCATAGTATGCATCATACAACTAGCGATATGTGGTGGAGTTGCATATTGTTCCAAGATCACTTTAGGTTTTTCAAACTCGTCTAATCCTTGTAGCCACTCTTCAAGAATTCTTAATTTCATACACGCACTCATTTTGGATCAATATTTTGTAAAGAAAATGGAAAAAACGTCCCCAAAGAAAATTAAAGTCATAAAATTATAGTCTTTACTAATCTCCAGCCACACACTCAACAATTAGGACTTGGAGTCGAATCGGGGAAGAACTGGGAGGATTTGATTTCCAAAAGAAGAATCCTGGGGTACAAAGAAACCACAGGACGTGGCGTTAGCGTTGTTTAAGGCAGCTCTCTGTGATGTATTTATAAGATGCCCATCAGCCATTTGCGGCAATACCTAAAAAAATAAAACAGGTAAGATGCTACTAGAGGAAAACAAGCAAATGCACTGCGGGTGAGCACTCTATATATTAAATAAAATAAAATGATTCACATACCATGCTACTCGATATTGCTGGAATAGATGAAACGGGAAGTTGTGTAGTTGCTGGAGTAGATGATAAAGAAACAGAAGAACTAGTAATGGAAGGTGTGGAACCCTGCTTTAACAAAATTTGTTTTTTTATCTGGAGTTCTTCTAGAATTTTTCGGTTTGCGAGTTCTAAAAGAAAAATATTTTATAACTTATAAAAATTGCATTCAGGTTCAAAAAATTATAAATTTAGGCTATTGTATTATGGTAGGATACACGGTATTTGATATCAATTATTGTACTACTTGCCTCTTTGTGCATTAGGTTGTGGAAACGCCATCGGAAAGGTTTAAATGTGTTTCAAAAAGGAATCATAAAGATAAAATACTTGATGTCTTAATTCTTGCCCAAAAATAGTAATTTTATAGAAAAAAATAAGAAAGACTCAGAAGGGAAGAGACGTCAAATTTGAGCGCTGACGTTTTGAGGTTATATTATTTATGGGAAAAATGTGAAAGTCAAAAAGTATCGGTTTACCAACGCTCCAGCCACATCACTAGCAGAGATAGAGTGGAAATTATTTTTGGGAATAAAGTTACATTCTTGCCACACGAAAATAGTCGTTGATGTATTTGATCACAGGTAATTTTAAGGTACTTTTAGCATACCGATTTAAAGTAACTTAGTTGTGCTCTTAGCCGCTCGTAAATACTCTGGAAAAGTGACAAAATAAACATACGTTTTTATTTTCGTTAAATTGGTAAAACATTTTATTGATTGTTTTCTTTCTACACTTGGCCAGACGATAGAAAAAAAGTATTGAAAAGGTCGAATATTATACGTAAAAACTGTGATTTATTAATATTCATGAAAATCGTTTATAAGGCATGTTAGTAAGGAATGGAAGGGCCGGAATTGGGTGGCGAGCAACAATTTTGCTTGCGATGGAACAATTTTCAGGCGAATATTACTTCCCAATTCGAGGCACTTCGCGATGATGAGGATTTTGTGGACGTCACACTCGCCTGCGAAGGACACAGGCTGGAGGCGCACAAAGTCGTCTTATCAGCATGCAGCCCCTATTTCAAGGAGCTTTTCAAGGTTAATATACCCTCACATACCTATCCATATTTTTCTCATAGGTTATTGGAATAATCTCTTAACCTTTAAATAGTATTTTCATTCCGAAACCCGTGGCTAGTGGCTTTTTTATGTGATCAATTGTTAAAAAAATATGTTACTATCAGGTTCCACACATGGTTAGTCTTTTAAATGTTTCTCCTTCATTTAGTTTATATCAAAATATATTTACATGGGAGTAATTTATGATCTTACCCCCTACAAAATTTATATTCTTGTGCATTTGATTTTTAAAGTATTATTAGATGTCAAAAAACTATTGACAAAAGTCTTAACTTTGGAATGTTTCCAATGATGTGGTTTTGGAGAAAGTGTGCTTATAACTTGACAGATAGTCATGGCCATAACACCCGTATTATTATCAAAAACTATAATCTTTTTACATTAAGACAGACCTTGTGGTCAAGAAACTAGACATGTTAGCACATTAATGCAAAGATGTCTAGTAAGATTCCCGTTAGAAGTTAAAAAAATCACAGTGAAACACTCAATAGTATGAAGATAAACTACAATCTCATATGCATGATTTGATTTTAGAGGCTTATTCACTACTTTACTGCATTCAACTTTAGGTTTTATCAGTACTTCAAATGTTATAATATCCATAATTGGTATAATTACGATGGATCAAGATTTAATCAAAAATTTCTTGTTGAACAACTCCGTCGGGGTCAATGATCTTTTCCGCATTGGTATTGAGTTTGACGTTCCGAATGCACAGATGTAGAAATTTTCAGTTTTTCTATGAAATCTAGATGGAAACTACGCAGAATATACTCATTAAGAATAATGATAGCTCAAAGCACGAAAGCACTTATTTGATTTTACCCTTGAAATTATTAGTAAATACATAAATTAAATTAATAACAAAGTAATAGATCGACAGCACAGCTTGTATATTGGTTTAGCTCGTAGTTTGAATTGGAATTCTACAAAAGTGGGCAATAAAGAAATATGTAGAACAACACAAACAGTTGTCTGACTTACAGATATTTTAAAAAAGCTGTTGAAAAGAATATCTTATTATATTAGAGCACTTATCCACTCAATCCGTCAATCCAACAATACTTTACTCAATGCCTGAATGGACTCCTACTTAATGGTTCTCAGGAGACGGGATTCCATAATTTAATATATTGATGTATTACTTATTTCCATATTAATACGTCCCTTCATGATCAAAAGATTATTAAGAAAAGAGGTGTTTGGTATGTATTATTAAGTTGTTAATCGTATTCCAGAGCAACCCTTGCCCGCACCCAATCATTTTTATGCGGGACTGCGAACTGATTCACATCACCGCCCTGTTAGAGTTCATGTACGCCGGGGAGGTGAACATCTCCCAGGCCCAGCTCACCTCTTTCCTTCGCACCGCTGAAGCCCTGCAGATCAGGGGACTAACCGACTCTTCAGACAAAAATAAAACTGAAACTAAGGTAAATTGATTTAGGATTTTCACGGCAAATAGATTGTGTTGTTTCACTTTTGGGGTATTGAGTTGTGCTGCGCTTCCTCCTGGAATAAATACTTGGGATGGCCTTGCGATGTTTAAACCAATAACAAAATGGGTATCAGAACATGTACAGGCATGCAAACTAGGTTATCTAGACAAATCTGCGAATAGGCATATGGACGATAGCATTATTATATCTTTCCTTCTTTCTCATAAATGACGGAGATACAATAACAGAAAGATAGGTTACGACATGGCTCTCAGCGGCAAGACCATGTGAATATTTTCTCAATGACACCCATTTCTTTTCAAAGGCCCAATATTTATCAAGTTCCCTTAATTACACAGGTGATTGATATTTACAAGTACCCAATGAATGCGTCAGCGCCCTTGAGGTGATTTTTCACAAAAACGACGCTATACAAATTATCCAAATATTATTATTATTATTATTAATAGGGATAACGGGTTACCACTTAACACTTTGTGACACGGTATCATTGCTGTACAAATAAACATACATTTCTCTACAACGTCTGCCCCGATGATGGAAATTGTGACTGTCCAAAATGTTGTCTCAAGAAGTTGGAAGTGCAATACACCCCAATAACCCAAAACTAAGATAAATTATAGACATTCTCATCACAATCAATGACGCAACAGCCCACTCTGGGCCTCGGCCTCTTCGTTAATCTCTGCCAATTCAATTGGTTTTCTGTTTTGATATTTCACATTAAAAAAAAGTTTCCGGTTCTAGATTTTCAGCAACCTTCTCTGAAATATTGGAACTAAAATATAATACACCTTTCACATGGCGCAGCTACCAAGTTGCAATAAATGTGAAACCAAGGTGATATGTTAAATGTATTCATTGTTACCCAGTATTTTTAGAATAGGAATAACTATTTACATGAGTGTCTATTAATTACGTAATACTAATGCCTCATTCTAGCCCATATAAATACATTGTGGAATAGATGGTGGAAACTGATTACAAGTTATTTTTTTTTGCATAAAGCAAATGGGATTCTAAATTATTTAGGCAAATTGCAGCCATCACTACATACATATTCTGTTCACCGAAAAGAATATTTAAAAAAAAATATTTTTTTTACACTGAAGGAACTAACGAAATCTGCATACAATTTAGATTTTTGTTTCCAAGTGAGCATTTATAATTCCAGTAGAATGTTATTCCCCATAAATTAATATCTTATTTTAACTGTAATATGCATTCATAAGGTATAGATTCCCTTAATGTAAGGCTCTTTGAGTCTATTTTATTTATGTAATTTATTTTGAGTGAACAGAGTATAGAAAACCAATAATTGAACACAGCTTAAATATATTTTTACAGGATTTTTGAAACTGATACCATAATACCAATGTTTTATTTTTTATATCACAACAACACTTATGTTATTTAGATTCTCATCTGCTGAACTATCACAGTGTATCTTCGCCTAAGCAGTTTTATTGTAATAAAACATAAGTTTATCATGTAGAAGATTTTGTCAATATCATCAAATGAATAAGATTTTGATGATTTCGCTAAACTAGGATGAAAATTCTCTTCTCTGAGTCAATATATTCACCTCTATTCCAGAATACAACTAAGTCCAATCCATCCCAGCTAAGAAGCTTGCTGTGTGGGAGATTGCGCCAACAGACTTCGCCTGCCAAAGACTCGAGCCAAAATGCTGGATCCAATGATATTTACTTAAAGACTGTGAAACACTTTAGCCAAAGCCGGAGGAATGCCCGAGCTGAATGTGAAGCATCCAATACTAATCAGTCGCACAATGGCATCCCTGATAAAGGATTCTATTCTGCCGCTCTCCCTGGATCTAGCAATAATAATTGTGAATTAAAGGATGATGCTCTAAGATTAAAAGAAAATATCCTAGCCAACAACCAAAATGACGAAAACTACGCCTACAATCTTTCCGAGAGCAACTCTGCACTGCTCAATGAAAGTGACATCCTCAGTTCGGGAAAGATTAACCCATTCGCCGTTGGAAATGTGAACTTCAACAGTCTCCATGCTGAGTTCCCGCATGAGATGATAGAGCCCAAGCTCGAAGCGCCTGACTATACCAGTGAAGATGACACCAGACAGGATCGACCATTCAACCCGGAACTGATGTTTGGATTAGAGAATGCACATCTAGCCAACCCATTCTTAAATCTACAAGGTAACTAGAAATATGTAACAAAAAATAAAAAAAGGAGGATATTTAAGAGTCCCAGCTGCCTGATGGGGAATGTTGTGAGGCTTAAGGAAGTGGGGGAGGGGAAGAGTACCAGCTTATTCAGATTTTTGGTAACTTAATATAGCTAAAGTCATTTCAAGTAATGTTTCGACTTTGTCGATTTCTGTCTCACCAGGGTGATACGGAAACCAGCTTCCACTTTGAAATTATTTTATTTTCTTTGGTTTGTTCTACAAAATGGTGGTAATATTGTTAGACTATTACATTTGCCAATATTTCAGAATTGTTATTATTTTCAGGTGACACTGGGGCTGGCACTAGTCAAGACATTAAAGGCGAAATAGATGGTAAGTTTTTGAATCCCATTTTGATGATAAATTAAACATATTCTTAAAGAATGTTGTGTCATAGTGACACCGAATTCATACAAGAATTCTATATATTGTCTTATTGTATCTTTTTATTATTTGCAAATATCGTTACTTTACGTTTTATGTAATCTAATAATTATTATACAAAAAAACACAAGTTGCTTTTTTGTTGTCGTTTTAATGAAAAAGTATTATTTACGAATTCGATGATATTTTATTTATCAAATTGCCCGGTGTTTATTTTGCATTTTTTAAATCATTTGCGATTACGCGTTACACACACGTCGTAAAGTTATCAAGTTGTTGGTGGTTTTGATTTGATATGGATTATCAGTGTTGCGTTCAACATTAGTGTTTGCTTTTGGAGGATGATCCGGCAGCGGGTTGGTGCAGAGAGAGCTCAGTGCAGCAGGGCAAATATGTTATTCCTATAATCAATCTAGTTGTGTCAGATCTAAATGTCTTATTCATTTGATAACATCAAAGTGTAATTGAAAGACATTTCTTCGGCAGGTAATGAACCTCCGTTCACATTGTAAACAAACCCTTGTGGCTATATTTGCCTAAAGTATTTCCAATTGATTCTCCTAAAGCCTCTATTTGTATATTTTGGCTTTTCTTGTGACTTGGGATCACATCTGCACCGACTTTGTATTTTTCATATTACAAATATTTTATATGCTTCTTATATTATTTTTGTTGTATACTAGAGATTATATTTTGAATACATTTTGCCCTGTTGGCTGCCGGAATGCTATTATCTCTTCATACTTTTTGTTTGGGTCTGATCTTTGTTCACTAAGTGCCACAGAATACATGTCAATTGAATTCAAATTTTGGAATTGAGGACCCTAAAAGAGATATCAGAGGTAACAGTAGTCCCGCACCAACATTACTAGTGTAATCCAATTGTTTTATTTAGTTCTTGCCAATCAACTATTTCAACATCCAAACCAACGCGCTCATGGAATCAATCTCAGAGAGAGTGATGTCATAGAAATGGATGTAACAAATAATAAATACTCCAATGATTACATAATCAGTACTAAAGAATATAGAATTATTGGCAACATCTAAATCTCCTGGAATCATTTTTGATTATCTCATAATCGCTCCATTTCTAAATTATGTAGAGACAATATGAACAGGGACAGAGTTTCCTAATAGGAATTTTCTGATTTTATATTGGAATCTTATTATTATAAACCTGTTAAAATGGTGGGTACAATGATATATAGTATATGCAAGCTTATGAATTTGACATGAAATGAAATTAATCAACTTATTTTTTAAAGCTCTATTCTGATCTAGTGGAGTGCTTTGGCGCTATGCTTATTTAAGTCAATGATATGTATAAAAAGTTAACTATTGTTATCACAGAGTGCTACTAGGCCCTGATAAATCATCAAACAAAGCTAGGTGTAACTGCATTTTAATTGGGGTGTATCGATTTTGAGATAGTCAGGATTGTATGGAGCTTCGGAGAACATTGAGATTGCATGTATGTATGTTGTGTGTGTGTGGAGCAGCGGGGCGAGGGAGGGAGCGCGTGAGCTGCCCCGAAAACGGGCGCCGCTACTCCAACCTGTCCAACCTGCGCCAGCACGTGCGCCTCATCCACCGCTCGCAGCCCGTGGCTTGTCCGCAGTGCGCGCGCTGCTTCAAGACCCCCCTCTATCTGCGCCGCCACACCCTCAGCCAGCACACCCCGAGAACCCAACCCAACCCTTCATTTTTGCCGCAATCCCATCTCCAATCAAACCCAAACCCCGGGACCCTGAGACCTAACCCCACCATCCCAGGACTGCCCCCGCTCAAGAAAATGTGTCGCTTACCGGTTATGACTCTCGATGGGACCAGCTCCGAAAATAATAGTGTTCTCAAGTGCATTAACGGAAAAACCAACAGTTTTAACATTGCCAATGGGGACATGTTGTCTTGCGATTCAGCAGAGGAAGACATGATTAGAATGGAAGGCGATATGATCAAATTGGAAGAGGATTTGAAGATGGAAGAAGTTATCCTCAGTGACATTTGAAACGAAGAAAGCTTTATAATTTAGCCGCTGCAGTTGGTAGGCCTTAGTTTGTAAAACCTGTATATGGTGAATCTAGTCTCGATGCATTTAAACTACAGCAGTTGGTGAAATAATAATGATATTCTTTAAATGATAGTATTGTGTTGTAACATTATTGAAAAATCTTCTAATATTAATTGCAGAAAGTAGAAGCTATACGGAAAATATATTTTTTGTATGTGATCATTAAATCGATGCTTTGGACTGATATTTTGTGGTGTTTTGAAATAGTGGACAAAGTTCATGCCTTGATTACACTTCTCACATTCAAAAGAAATTTTATTACTTTTATAAACTTTAGCACTGCGATGGAATAAATTATATGTTGCTATGGGCCATACATATTGAGACATCTAATGAAAAACAGTGAGAATATTAGGGATTTATTTCTTTCAAGGTCAACTAAATGAGAACTGTTGCAATATGACAAAATAATGACATGCATCTTTATTTTTCTGATATTTCCATCAATTGCAATTATATACTCATATTACTTTGACTTTTTATAGTGTCCTCTCGAGCATTTTTTTCTATGTATTCATATTTATTGAAAAATAATATATTACATGTACATTTTGCAGGATGTTTTGTATTCAAGCTATAGAAATTATTTCAGAACATGTGAAGGAATTAATAAACAATTTTAATTATTTTGTTTACTTACGCTTATTAACATAATTCATAAAAAAATTACCTTCACATAAAATAACATCATGGCCTATGAACTATCCTAATTTTTTAGAGACGTCATACTATTTATCTATGCAAACATATTTTTTCACATATGCGTACTTATGTAAATAATATGTAGACTAAAATAAAACTTGAAATATTGCTAATTATTTAGGGTTACATAAAACACTTGAATACTACATAAAATTATAGCAGTAATTATCCACACAGTATGTGGATAATAATATCTATTCATTAACATTCCACTGAATTGCAAAAAGAAATATACATATTAATGAAGATAGTCAACGAAGCCTGTGAAAATTGTTTCCAATATAAATTACGAAATTTAAAAAGCTTATTTAAACATAGGGTAAAAGTCGACATGTTCTTTGTTTTACACATTCAAGATACAATATTTTGTAGCAATTATTTGTGATATGAATAGATTTAGGATAAGAGTAGTTTATGTATACGGAAAACACCAAATTATAAGATTACCAATAATTGTTAATGCCTTAAGTGGTGGAACTAATGTTGATAATCATACTTGTGTTTGTGTTAAATTGGACACCAACAATGATATCCTCAGTATCACATGAGAATATGGTTGCGGATAAAAATTGTCCAAACCGATCATCGAGGCATTTATTGTTGAGCGTATTGTACATTTGATATGACTGCTTTTCTCTTTTACCGTATCTTGCATTTACAGTTACTAACTCATCAATACAAAGATTATATTATAGTTTAAAAATACAACAAGGAATAATTTATTTATACAACATGATAAATAATATAAATACTAAAGGTGTGACAATTTTTTTTTAATACTACTAATTATTATTATTCATGTACACAATCTTCTAGTCACACTGTATATGTATTTTTGCTGCAATTAACACAATAGTAATAAATATGTACATATATTTATTTATCTAATACAGACGGTTGAATTTTTTAGAGTGCCTAATAATAGTGTAAGCTTGTTTAAACTCTAATAATTGCAAATAATTTAATTAAACAATAAAATTATACTACACATGGTGCTTGATTGAATGTAGTCATAAATAATTTGTAATGTTAATGCAGCAAAAATATATTAATTTACCACATTACCTCTGAAATGCCTGTGTATTCGTGAAATATTTTTAATAACAGTGCCATATTTATATTATTACTTATTATTATCCTCATAGCTTTACCTTTGATGACAGAAGATATTTATTGATTCCCGGGTTTATTTTATAATACACATGAAATAGATTCTTTTTATATACATAATGGATAAATATTCTAATTTTATTGATACAAGACAAAACTTATATATCTTCATCCATTAGCTTCGTCCACACTGTGCGAAGCAGGCGTAATTATTGCCACGTGGATGTGTTTCCGCAAGGTAGTGTGTGCCTGAGGCATGTCCACACGGCACGAGGTGTACGCCTAATCCGCGCCATGTGTATGAAGTTATTGGATTCCCAACAAATGCATACATAATGATTCAACATATAATAGAACATATTAATAATGGTATAAAATTCAATGCAATAATAAATTTTAACACTATTTAAAGATATTGCATCTTATTTTCAAAATACGTATTATATCACTCAATACACTTGCGCCCTTGAGGTGATCTTCCCACAAAAACGGCGCTATAAAAGTAATCCATTTATTATTAAATTGTCTTTTTGTGGCAGTAAATTGAAGCAGCTTTAGCACTTCATCCAACAGTTATGTACATATTTGATTCCTATGGACAAATTACGGCACACCTCAGTCATAATTAATGAATACCAAGCCGCGCGGCGACGATGTCAGATCTGATTTTACAAGTGTTAAAAGGTTTAATTATTTTAATTTAAAACAAATTATTGCCTTAATTTAAATAAGAATATTTTTTCTGACACATGTTAGTGTTACTATAAAAAATAGGATTTATTTGTTTTTGTTTATTTAACTAGATATGAATTACAAGATAGATTTACACCTCAGATTACCTTGATTAACTTAAATAAGCAATTAAAAATAAAAATGGTCCCATATTTCTTTATTTATTCAAGAGTAAATTACAGTTATTTGACCGTTCCATATGTAACATTTCACGATGAATTAATTTTCTTACTTCAAGTTTTTTAAATGACAACGATATGCTTCATTCTAAATTCCCATCTTTTCATTTCTGTTGCAAGAAGATAATAAATACTGTAGGTTTATGTGTATTTTTTATAGGATTCAATTCCTGATAGATCTCCATAAATAAAAAGCTTGTACTAAACTAAGTACATGTTTAACTTAAAAGACAATTTTTTGTCAAATGATAACTTATTCTAAACCGAAATGATTTATTCAAAATTATGCAAAAGATTTTTTAATACATACTGCGCTACCATTGTTTATTATTGAAATATTTTCTTATTCAATTCCGTAGCATCACTTTTCTTATACATATTATGTACTTGAGTGAAAATGTTTTGTGCGTAATTGTTTTATCTCTTGTTCATATTACGCTCAATTTTAGCCGGTCTGTCTGAAATCTTTGCAAATAAATCAGACCTTATTTAGTAATTTATTGTTAATAGTTTTTTTAAAACATTAATCGAACAGAATATTGTCGTTAATTTATTGCAGAAAATGATATTAACAAGAATTTACTGAAAACATTAATTAAAATACAATTTCGTGATCGTAAGCTGGGTCTGAGCAGTGTACCAACCCCATATATAATTGAGCATTAAACTATACTTAAACTGTGGTGCAATAAACTTTATTTTCATAAATACTTAATAAATATGAAAACTTAATTACTGAAATATTGAATTAAAATAATTATTTTTTTTATAGCTTCGTCCAGACATTGCTAGGCCAGCGCATTAGCCATTACCGACTAGCAAATAGGTTAAATATTTGAACATTAACCCCTAGAGTGCGGCTGACTATAATTTATAGTAGTCCAATGAAGTGTAGTACTAGGTTTCAGAACTTTCAAACATATTTCGTTACTATTTATGAAAAATCCAAAGTTTAAAAAGTTGTAGAAGAATGTGTATTCTTCCATATAAAATTTTCAATATTATATTTGATTTTAAATTCAAATCTATTTATTTGCTAGTTGGGAAAGGCTCACGTGCGTTGCCGCAGATTGTCTGGACGAAACTGTTGAATTTTTTTATTGAATTTACTTATTTAGATGCAAGTACTACCTGGATGGTTGCATCCTCTTTCTGGTATAGTGACTTATAAATAAAATATCATACGCATAAATAATATGTTTATATTTCCTACTAGTTTCTAGTCATTATTTGCCAACATAAATACTCAAATGGCTGCATAATACCAAGCTAATAAATATAATTATGATGTAATGTATACTTGTAATGATTAAGATGAAATAAAGGTACAATCTTTTGTATAATTCGTTTGGATTTATTTCTTTTCAGGTATCATTCAAATTTTCAATTCATGACCGGTTAAAAGGATAGTTTTCGTACTGGAAGCTCTTCATCGTGCTAACATTAAAATACTTATCATTTCTCAGAATCCATGAAATTTATCAAAATTAAACACCACCCGGCTAAAATAAACATTTAAGAAAAGGAAGTACCAGTGTACAAACTCACCTGTGCAGTCGGGGGCACCCCTTCTGCAGTTCGTTAGTTCCTCTTTCGGCCGCTTGTACAGATAAGTTCGTTAATGCGTAGACTTTAGATAATATGTATATTGTATTTTCATATAACTATTAATTTTTTATACTATTTGTTAAGTCTCTTATTATAAAAATAATTCACTACATTAAGCGGTTTAAAGTAGATGGTTAATTATTAGATACTTACTCCATAGGTATTTTTAGAAAAAAAAAAGTTTTTTTTGTTTTTTTTCGGGTACGTTAATTATTAACAATAAATAATTTATTTTGTAAGTATGCACAAACATACGTGCGAGTGGGAATTTTTCAAATTTGGAACTGACGGATATGTTCGGAAAATTATCAAATTTAAATAATAATCTTTTTAAATCCCTAAAACCTACCTAATAAAGTACTTACCCACATTATGCTTTATTTGAAATAGTTGGATTAAAGCAACTAATATTTTTTCTTGTCGTCAAGATACATCCCTTTTTCGATTTTGTAATTTTTGATTTTTCATGGGTAGTACCAGTACTACAGTAATTATGTTTATTCTTTTTCGATTTTGTAATATCGGTTTTTGTATATATCTATATTACAAAATGTCATATAATACAGTAAAATTATCTTGCAGTGTTTACTAAAAAAAAAAAACAAAACAGAAAACATTAACCCTCAACCCCCTTTCATCCGAATTAATTTCGATAGATTAAAAAAATAATTAATGTTATATTATGTGTGCTGGAATTAATTGAAATTTTTCATCCAACGTTCTTTTTAAGAGCTGCGGTTGTGAGAGGTGAATACAAACGTTTTGATAAAAAATGCTTATTAATATCAAAATATATAAATACCTTATAAGTTATTTATTTTTCCTTCGGATGAGAAAATTAAAAAAAACACTATCATTGCAGATTGTTTACGTACAATTTACAATGTACATGTACAATTTACGTTAATGTACAATGCAGACCCAACAAAAAATAGAGTTGCCGATAGTGTCTAAAGTGTCAAATATTGTTTACCAAATCATAAAATGCCACGAATTAATGTCTCGGTACTTACTTCATAGATAATTTTCTAAGTTAATTTAATTTCAAAATTACTGCTGGTATACTCGTACATAGGTTAAAAAAGATTCGGACCAACCTTTGATCCATCATAAGTCAGTAGTTGTTTGACATTCCACACTCCGTTCCCGTATTCCCCAGTTGCACAGAATCCTGCAGCATATATATGTATAAGCTAACGCGCGTCAGGTGTCAATGGGAATTTTCGGAGTTACGAGTACGCAATATTTCTCTCGGGTCAAACTTCAGTCATGCGTACCTTATTTGTAACTTTTCCTAGGGCGAACTTTTAAAATTGTGAAATTTTAAGAGGACCGATTACTGCGGTGGATTCATAGACATAAAATACAAGACACGTCATATTCATGCAAATCTTACGAAAAATGTAGCAGCACTAGTAACGTCTTGTATTCCGTTTCACCCGCGTATGAAAAGGATAGCCATTCAAAGAATATGTGTGTACGGATGAGATAGCTATATGAACGTCCCACGCTACTGTTATAATCGGGTATTGCGCTACTAGCTCTGGTTGTCTTTTACACACTTATGTATTTCTGCATTCGCTATCTCACACCGTTTTCGTGAACCTTTAAACCTTGTGAATAATTGTATTTATTGAATTGAATTAATAAGTGATTTGTGGGTAATTATGAATGGAAAGAAACTCCATGAGATATGTTTTTTTTCCCCGAATGATTTTTACACCTCAAGGCATTTTTTTCTCAAAAAGGAGCCTACAGCGACGCGTTTATGGCAGCGGTGACAGCTTCTCTGTCGAATAAATGTTTGTGTGATACTAAACGTAGTAAATCTCAGGTATGTCTCGCGGACTCGGTTTGGTGCATACACGCGCGTTGTCTCAGTAACGTATCTACATTATTTAATTGATCTAAGGGTGGATTGCAGAGTGTAACAGGAACATGCTAAAATTGTTTGTAGCGTAAATTTTGGTCTCGTATTTCAAACAAAGTTTTTTGATGTAAGAGTACGAAAATTGTAAGAAAGGATGATTCTTATTATTTTTGATTTGGTGTAGAATTAGAAAAGTTAAGAGATTTTATGTTTCTAAAAGCCTTAATTTAAATTTGGTAGAGATTTTTTTTGATTTTTAAAGTTTTGTTGCAAAAAATATGTATTTTATGAGTACCTACCTTAGACGAATTAAATAATGCAGATACGTTACTGAGACAACGCGCCTGGTTGCACTAAACCAAGTCAACGAGACACACTTTCGAAACACGCTTCATATAGCTATCTCTTCCGCACACACATTCTTTGAAAGGCTATCCTTTTCATACGCGGGTGAAACATTTAGTGGTGCAACATGAGTGGTGCTACATTTTTCGTAAGATTTGTATGAATATGACGTGTCTTGTATTTTTTAAATTTTTATTTATTCTTGTTAAAATATAAAAATCATGGGTTTGGTCCATGTCTGTCTCACTAGGATATTCCTTTGTCGAGATTTTATGTCTATGGTACCTACATGTTTTTTCAACAAATGTATTTTCTTGTACATCAATATTTTATTAAATGAGTTGAATAATTTAAATACTTTGTCTTATACATAATAAGGGAATTGATGTATATTAAAAAAAATTAACATTTAAAAAAGTTACCCAATAAAAAATTTATACTAGATACAATATATAATATAACCCGGTCTGATTTGGTCACTGTATACCGTTTACGTCTCAAAAAAATGTATACAGGTTTAGTTTAGGATATGTATTTGAACCACCCTTAGAGCAATAATATACAAGAGGTATAGCTGTAGATCGATCTGTAGTCAGTTTTTACTAGCTTTTACCTTGAAGTAACTGACTCGGTTGGAAAAGGGCGTGGCTAAGACTGGGGCTACGGTATTTGTATATTCATTCACAGCACATGTCGACATAATGTTTTTGTTTATTCGTATAGCCACTTTTTCACAGTATTTTTCTCAATAAAAATATAGCATATAAGCAAATAAACCGTTTAGTTGTGTCAAGTTTAGTGCCATAATAAAAAATGTGGGCGGAGTCCCGCGGTGGCCCAGTAGCATAAGATCATTGCGTCACTACGTAAAAGCGGGGAATTAAATTTGTTGTCTCTTTCTCTCTTATGGTGTACGATGTAAAAACCCGGAGAAAGTGTTTTTTCGCAAGTTTGTGTAGGTTGGGTAAAAATAATTAGCTATCCCTCCATATATTGTTACTTCAAGGAACCACAAGTGTCAGCACGTGCCCGTGTTGTGGTAGTCGGTTGTCGTATCATAGTTTTTAGTATCACTGGCAGTGACAGCTACAGCCAACAACACGGATTCCGGGACTGCCGGGCGCGCGCTAGTATTATTGTAATTTTATTCCATTTAGTGTCATTATACTTAGTACGGCAGTAATGACCCCATTATAGGCGAGTAGGCTAGTGATAAGCGGCTAGTTAATCGTCCATTAAGAAAAATGCCACCACCTAAGGAGCCATATGCCGCAGTAAGGTTTAGGGAGATGCAGCGTTCTGAATTCTGCCTGTGTCACACACACCAATCATTAACTTATATTTTGCATGTAGAGCCTGGTCTTTAAAAATTATGAACTATTTTGGGTTGTTGATTTTGGAAAATAATGTTAAAAACAATAAAAAATGTGAATACCGCACAAGAGTCCCAACTGCTCCCAACCGTCTGGAGCCGGTGGGACTATGTCATTTCCGATTAGGATATGTTTCGAGGCTTAAGGTAGTAAGGGGGGGAAGGGGATGGGAAAGGGGGAGGTTGGAAAGTACCTGGTTATTCAGGTCTAGTAACCAAAAACGGCCAAAACCATTTTAAGCAACGTTTCGATTTTGAATGGTGATCTTTCACCAGAGCGATATACTGAGAGTATCTACCACTCTGGAAAGTGACACAGCTTAATTGTGATATATATTTGTGAATATTTATTTGTATACGCCGGGTTTTGAACCCGTGACCTCTGGGTTCGTAGTCGAGGTTCTTACCCACTTTACCACGGAGGCCTTCAAATGTTGTATTTATGAGAAAATATTACGAAATTGCGTGAATGGGTGCAAGGTCTTATCCTTCCAGAGGATTTGTGTGGGCTATTTAAATTTTGTTAGGACACATGGACGAGTTTTCATCGCAATCTCGATGTAATTGGGAAATCTTCATTCTTTTTGGGGCTCCCAGCGCTAACTGGATGGCTTTATTTTGTAATATTTTGCAAACTAATCATGCACAAAACGAAGGTTTCTTTTAAGTAAAGATAAACTTGTCAAAATATGTATAAACTATCAACAATATGGTTCAATGTTAAACGCTCTTATTTCACATGCATACATTATCTTTTGTCATCGTGTCCTTTGTGGAAATTTAAGGGGAACATGTGACGGCTGTTAAGTTGTTTGCTACAAAGAGCTCGTTCAAGTAGATAAGTCCTCTCCTTCCAATAATAATTACGATGTAGTTGCATCCAAAGTACCGGTTACTGAAAATTACGCTCTGTGAACTCAAAGGAAGTTCTGAGTAACAAAGCCATAGTTAAACGCCAGCCATTCGTGTCATGGCTCGCCTATAATCTTCTAATATACCAGAATAAAACTTTAACTGGCTTTAAGTAGGTTTACAGTATGCGTTGTGTAATTGGAGCACTTCGCTGCATTCTGAGAACTTTTTGCCCAAGTTTTTGATCCGTGCATTACCTAGCTATGTAAAATATAAAGATTACCTCACCGTTCTGTGTTTGTTTCGATTTACGTAAATCATTTCTACGAATACGTAACATCGTTTTCCTATTTCAAAAACATTTCCATCAACTGGGAATTTTGTGTTTACTTTTTTTGATTTCTGCATATTTTAACTTGGCATAAGTTAAATAAATAATATTTATATGAATCAATTACATTTTTTTAATTGTTTATTTGTTCTCGTTGAAATAAAACATATTCTTGGATTGAGCAGTAATACAAACGAAACGTTTTTTTCTGATCGATGACGATAATACCAAAAAAGTATTTTAAAATAAAAAATTGTATCTTCTATATATAGTTTGAGAGTGATTCAATTGTGCTAGAATCAAGAAAAAACTTAATAAATGCAAAATGTTTGTTTCAGAGCTTCACTTTTGGTGGGTTGAAATAAGAATTATATTTTGTTTCCGAATTTATTAGTTTTGCAAAGCATTTTAATCAACATTCATTAATTCATCGGCCGAAACATAACAGTGTCATTTCGGTAATTGTAAAAATACTAAACTGTTATATTTCTGTCCAAATAGTAAACACCACCTGCACAATCAAAATCAGCATCTGAATAATTCCTCCGGAATAATATTAATATAAAGTCTGTGGTCTCATACAAAGTTATTATTTAATTTTTATTAAATATGTCAAACCACAAAGTGATTGCTTTTTATTTTTTTCCCAAAAAGTAACTTTTTACTAAAATTGGTACAATTTTTCCAAATTGTTTTCATTTTATCTAAATTGGTCCAATTTTGAAAAAAAATTATCAAAGAGTGACATACATAAAAATAATAAAATTAACGATGTGCATGCGTGCAGACTGCAGATATCATAAGCCCCTTAAAAAGAGTTAAGATGGGGTTACGAGGGTCAGTTGATAAGTTTCCGAAACGGAAAGGAAAATAACAGTTTTTTGGCATGAAAGGTTTAAAAAAAAAGTTTTATTCTACCTTGACACATTCAGTCGAACGCTTCTCGAGTGCCACTATACCATTTTGGTAGAACGCTCAGCTCCTCGAAATAGTTATTTACAGCATCAACGTATTGTTTGAAAATTTCTTTCCGTCTAACCTTTTTTTAGGATTTGAGAACAAATGGAAGTTGCATGGAGCCAAATCTCATAAGCGAATAAGGTTGATGAGGTAGTAACTCGAAGCCCGGTTCATGGGTTTTCATAATTGCAAAAGATATCTCTTTTCACCTTGATTTCGCCCTTCAAACTTTGCAACAAGCCTGCGTAATACACGCCGTTTTGGTTTTTCTCTTTTTAAGGTAATCAACAAAAAATATTCCGTAACCATTCCATAAAAAAGTCATCATCACTTTGCCAGCTGACAAAATCGCTTTGCTTTCCTTGGTGCCATTTGGTTACTTTCTGTCCACTGTTTTGACTGCTCCTTGGTCTCTGGTGTTTAGTGGTGGATCCAAGTCTCGTCAACTGTTATGGAACGACGCAAACACGCGGTTGAATCACGCTTGAAACGCTCCAAACACTCGGTTGAAACATCCATTCGGCGTTGCTTTTGATCAACTGTGAGCAGACGCAGCGCTCATAGTGAACATAGCTTCTCCATCCCCAAATGCTTCTGCAAGATTTTTAACACACTTTCAGAAGAGATCTCACCAACTCCGCTATATCACGCAATTTCAAACGTCGGTCATTCAAAACTATTAAAATTTATTAAAATCATTTCTGGGGTTTTCACCTCATTTGGGCGGAATTGTTGTAATCGAAGACGAAGTGTCTCTGAAAACAGCGTCCAACTTTGCTTTTATCCGTGTAGCGAATTTCCTTTAAAACACAAGGTTTTATGACTGCACGGACCTCGATATTTTGGCAAATATTTTAAACTATGCCACTTTCACGAGCTGCCACATAAACACAACGTGGTATAATGCGCCAGTATTTGACGTTTGTTCATGTCAAGGATAAAAAATATTTGAAACATCTACAGGGTTTTCGGGTCCCTATTGATCAGCCTCAGTAAGTTTATTAGTTGACCGTCTGTGTTTAATTAAAAAAAAAATACTACCTACTTGAGATCTAGAATACTTTGTAAACAGTATAAATTTCGACAAACGAAACTTCCTATCAAAAGGTAAAAACAAACACTACAAAGCTAGTAAAATGAGGACCCTTTTTCGTA
Source organism: Drusus annulatus (assembly GCA_022651775.1). NCBI lineage: Eukaryota > Metazoa > Arthropoda > Insecta > Trichoptera > Limnephilidae > Drusus > Drusus annulatus. The sequence continues at coordinate 3,522,908 of JAGWCC010000029.1, read as the reverse complement.
AAAGCATTTAAATGCTTGAACTTAACCGCTTTTGGTAATTAGTTTTGCGTTAACTGTAAAGCGGAAGCATTAAGTTCGTTTGTGATAAAATTTTCTATTCCCTTTTGAAAACTCGACCATTAAGTGCGACGTAATGATTGCCGGGCTTTATATAGCGGCCAGTTCTCGCCAATGAAACCCAAACAAATGTTCGACTGGGAGTGGATTATTTTCTAACATATTTTTGAAACGTGATTTAATTATGGTTCTATTCTCTCAAATATCTAATATTTCCTAACAATTTTCCTTTAGTCGCATGTTTTATTATTCACCTTTTAACTGCTTAACGACGGTGAATCGTTACTTGGGGATTTAGTTTAAGTATCGCCAAACATTACGGTTCAAATGTGAAAACATTGGACTTCCAGCATAGCTTTTATTACATTTTGATGCGTTGTAAGTTCAAAACAGTAAAATAATGTGATATAATAATTTGTTCAAATGTTTACTTTAATTATTTGCAACATTAATTTTAATATCACACACTAAAACAGTAGTAAGGACTTACGCACTCAATTACAATATTTTGTAAAAAAACTTATTTGGCATGTTCTTTTTGGTTTAAAAAAATCCATATGAATTTTGTTTACTCTAAGCCTAATATGGAACATGTCAAGTACGTACAGTTTTTCATTGGCAGTGTAAAATGTAGTATTTTATACTTAACGTACTATGGATTTACATCTGGTGTGGGATATGCAATTATTAACAGTCATTGTTGTATTAAGTTCTTGTTCGATGTTTTATTGACGATAACAATATTATTTCCAACCATTTTTAGCTTTCTAAGTTAAGTATATACGTTTTTGCTGATGATATTCTTAAATTTAAAAGTTCAACCGTGTCAACGCGAAGTCGATCTTGTGGCAATCTAGGATTTAATTCTCTGCATATTTGCATAAAAGCACCTAAACTAGTTAGGATTCAACTTTGCCATTGGTGAGAGAACGTTAATCACTATTCTTTCCATAGACTTTTTGTAATTTAGGTGATTGATTTTGTGATAGACAGAAGGTGTATTGTTTCGCCACATTCCCACGTACAGTTCTCTGAATTAAAGTTTACAGCCATCAATTGAATATCTAATTGAATTTGAACAGTCTGGCGATTGAAAAAGTATTCCTCGAAATAATCTCCAGACACTGTTTGATGTATAGAAAGGTATCGCTTTATTCTCAAAACAAGTGGAAATCGATAAAGATAAGTTACAACACGTCATTGGTTCCCTCTAGTTCATTTGGTGTCACCGCTTTTGATAAATTTTCAGAGTTTTCAAAACCAATCAAGGTTTGTAAACTAACTTCTCCGATGTGCGACCTTCTGCTGGAATTTTTTTGTATTTATCGAGACGTCATGAAATAGACCCCGATAAAACGGAAACGAATATTCTACCAACACGTCATATTTTATGTTCAGAATGGAATAAAATCAGTAAAACACTGTCAGCTAAGTCTCAGTTTTCCTGTGTTTAAGTTGAAACCTTTTTCGAAGAATTCGCATTATTGGTAGCTTCCATGACGCGGAATGAATTTCAATTGATACCCCAATTTGTTTTTACGACTTGCTGAATTAGCATAGATCGGATTGTTACGATGTATGGATGGTTTTACTGCCTCCCCGTAGCTACGTGAAAATGGCACCTAATATCCAGATTTATATAGATTTTTTAAAAATATATTTAAAATGCTAACGTCGTGTAATTCCTATTGTGCAGTTGATTGTTCTATTATTTTGAAGGAGATACGCACTTCATTATAATAATCATCAGCTAACTTAACAGACGGATTGCACCCTTTAGAATTTAGACAAAATGTAGGAATTCTGTGTTTGTTGTACCGGTAGTTTACGCTAGCTGCTCCGAGAAACAAACGTCATTGATCACTTCGATACCCGAGATATGTCAAACGCGTGCCCAACATTGATACGAGGTTGGAATATTCCGCGTGAGAACCGGTCATTTATACGACTCGCTTGGGATATACGAGATATATAATATAAAGAGAAATTGAAAAAAAATATATATTAATAATTTTAAAATGAGGAATGAGATCTATTAAAAATGCCGGTATCTTGTAAGGTCTCGGTGGCTCAATTGGCAGAAGCGTTACTCCCGGTTAGAGTAGAGGTTCCGAGTTCGAGTCTCGGTAGACCGTTATTTTTTCTTTTTCAAATTTACGTTGAAGATTATTAATATTATTTCTATAATTAATATTAAAAAAAAAATTATAAGCATAAAAGTTTTAAAGTTAATTCTAATAAAATAATCAAAACATTTTAATTATAAACTATTATTATTGAATTTTTCAGTTATGTCAACCATTTATAGATAATAATGTGCTTCTTAGTAATATACCTATAAAACTAATTACGCTCTTGTTTTTATTAGGCTATAAAAGATTGTACGGCTTAAAAAAAGATACATGGATAAGGAGTGAGTTAAGTCGTGAATTCCCTCGAGGATTCGTTCCTTAAGCCCAATAAGATTTCAGATTTTTACGTCACAAATAATCAGTAAAGTATACATTCCTTATTTCGTAGTTTTGTATCTTCGTCTTTCACGAAGCCCTTACATTTCAGGATTTTTCTTGACGGGATCGCCTCATCAAACGTACCTACACATTTTTAGAGACACGAGGAACATAAAATGCCATCCGTCACTTTAAACTTTATGACAGTGTTTTATTTTGTCAATATTCTTCCCGACAGGAGCTGCCTCGTAAAATAATGATACCTTGGGACGCCAGACCATTATTCTTGACAAATGGAGAAACATTTGATTTAAGACGTTGGTCTTATTGGTATCAGTTCTTGCTCTCATACTTGTCTATCTTCGAAGAATTCTCTTGGGTTTTGGACAAAAAGTTTATATGTTCCTATATTTTCCTGCTATGAGAAATGATATATCAGTTTTTCAATTGGAGATCTAATTACCACATTGATAATTTATCTTCATTATATTTTGCACCTCTATTAACAAAAACCTTTTTAATACTCGCTACCCTTGCTTTGTATTTAATACATTTTATGAACAATTGTTTTCATAAAATTCTGAAGAGTAGATATACGAGTATATGTGATATCTCCATTAGGATTTTCTTTGTACGTTTTTGGTAGAAGGATAAGATTTTTTTCGTAAGTGATTAAAAAGATCTGTGATAGGATTTAATTATTATAATTGCGAAAATCTGCACTATGCCTAAAAGATTTAATCAATTAAGATGAGAGTGTCAATTTTGCAACTCGTGAATCTACATGCGAAATGGAGGTTTAGCATTTATCTGAAATTCAGAGTAGAAACTTAATAGCAGCCGAGTTTAACCCACTAAGTACCAAAGTACCAAAGTACCCAGTAATTAATTACATGCTAAAATAATCTACATAATATGTTATTAGAAATATACCACGCAGTAGTTAGTAAGGCTAAGAGTTTTGACTCTTGGTCGGTGACATTAGGCTTGATTCTCAACGAAGTAAAAAAAGTATATAATATATTAAATTAAGAAATAACTTTAAAGCATTCATACTTATGTTTTTTTTTAATATTTAAATAGTCTAAACCACAAATATGAAACAGAAAAAGCCAGATTTTTTTTTTAATAAAGATGGCTGCAAAAAATGTTAAGAAATTAAAATTAATGTTCACAATTTTTAATGAAAATATGACATCGATTAAAATGCCACTTTCTAATAAGGTCCCAATGGTCGAATTGGTTAAGTGACTATTGTCTTTTTAGTTACTGGCTTTTTCTGTTTTATTTTTGTGTTTTAGATTATTGATGTTTTATATATATATATATCAACATTACCTACCCATTGTATATCGTAATTATACAATGGGTAGGTAATGTTATAATATATATCAACATTACCTACCCATTGTATAATTACGATATACAATGGGTAGGTAATGTTGATATATATATATATAAAACATCAATAATCTAAAACACAAAAATAAAACAGAAATACGTAATGTTATAATAAATTATGTTCATGTATTATATATATATATCAACATTACCTACCCATTGTATATCGTAATTTTTATAATAAATTATATTCATGTATTGTATATTGATTTCTAATAATATAAAGATTTGTGTCTGGTTATCGTGAGTACTCACTAACTTGCCTGGGCAACGTGGTGTGTTATGCCCAAGATCCCATTCCAAGAAAAGATGGTGATCCCTGGGGAGGCTCATCTAGCGTTGAGTAGAGGGCTGATAAAAAAAAAACAAAAGATTTCTTATTTGTACATCGGCACAAATAAATTTGGGTTGAAATGGTTTAGATTGTCAATCGATTTTAAAACTGGCAAAATATAAAAAAAATATATATATATGGGTAATTTTTTAACGGATTAAAAGCGAATTCGTGTTTTCTAACGTTGTAAACATTTCTATATTACTCTTCATCTTTCTTAATTTATAATCCTTTTGTCTTTTTAATTGAACATTACCTACCCATTGTGTATATCGTATTTTTTTATACGAGGCAAGGGCAAAATATAAGCCCACACAATTTTTAAATAATACGAAGTTTTTCTGAAAAAAAGTAAAAAAAAGTTTTTCTCGACGACGACAGTGTTTTACAGAATTTTAAACTGAAAAATCCCCATCCCCCACTTTAACTATAATCGCCATATAAGTCTAATTAATGCAATATAGTAGTGGCCGTTATGCATATGTACCATTCGATTTGAAGAGAGTTTGAAAAGCCCCCCGGAGTAATATGAACATATCGCCGAAATCGGGATATAACGATACAATTTATATCCAGTTTGTTACAGATTTTGTAGTGTTCCGAAGTAAAACGAAGTTATATCGGGTCGGTTTTCGACAGATTTTCACATTAAACCAAGAGCCAAATGTGTACCCTTGAGTGATACTCACCCCCCTATATTGGGTAAAGCTATTATTCTAGCTTCTAAATATATACGAGAGATACCCAATCGGTTCATACCCCCACACCTCATAGGCTGAGAAAATTCTATGTGAGCTCGGAAAAGTTTTTAGGGTTTTAAAAGTTTCTCTGACGTTCATGAAGTTTATATTGCAATTAAATACTGTAATTAACTCACAAGTAATCAAAGATTGCGATGTTGATTTTTATCATTTTTTACGTCAAATTTCGATGTTTTATACAAATACTTAAAGTTGCTACTTTTCCAAATTGGAACTGATGTTCGTTGAATTATCAAATTTAAAAATAACCTTTTCCTACATACACCTACCTATAAAGTATTTTAGCAGACATTCTATATTTGAAATGAAACTGATGTTTTTCCTTGGCAAGTCAAGTTATATCATAACCGATTGGCGATAGGGGAGGCAGACTGCAATTTTGCAATGTATTAAATATAAAAAAAAACAACCGTCAAATTTAATTTTTTAAAAATCTTCTGTTTTAATTATATCGGTATTTGTAAAATCCATTACTCCACTGCTCTTTGCTTCAGCTTCTACTGTAAATAGCTGTAACTAGCCATGACTAGCGCTATTGCAATCAAATATCTTTGCTCGTTGGAATACATAAAAAAACCTTGCAAAAGGGTAAAGATACTGCAATCCTGGATTGCGAATTCACTTCTCAGCATTGCGGGGACAAGTATGCGAACAAAACTCATCAACGCCTCAAAGAGCTCGCCTTCCTGAAGATACCGCTTAGATCAAGTTTATGGGCCGCGGTCTCGGATGAAGAGAGATTAAATTAATACATTACGGTATACGATTGCCTGTGGCGCTAATTTCTTCTCAAGAGTAGTATTAATATATTTTTAATGCATAACTGCTATATTTTCTAGGACGATACCAAAAATTCGCCTGCGGTGCCAATTAATAATCTCTACCCTCTACTCTAATGCTCTCTCGTCGTGATCATAACCGATTGGATCGCGGTTATCACAAAGATTGAGTGCTAGCGTTCCACACTACTGTATTGCAGTAGATTATTTTCAATGTGACATTGTCTTATGGGCAGTTTGCTGACCCCCGTGCTCGAGTGGGTAAAACCCTCGACTACGAATTCAGAGATAGCGGGTTCAAATCTCGGCGTGTACAAATACATTTTATTTAATTAATTTGCGTTATTTCACAATTGATTCATTAAAAAAATATTATGTAGTATATCTGCGGCTCTTTCCAGAGTGGTAGATACTCATAGTATCTCCCTGGTGAAAGGCCACCATTCAGAATCGAAATGTTGCTTGAAATGGCTTTATTTGTGTTTGGTGACCAGATCTGAATAGCCAAGTACATCCTCTTTCTCAAATTCTTCCCCTCCTCCACTACCTTCAGCTTCACAAAATACCCTCATTGGGGATGCCGTAGTCCCACTGGCTCCAGATGGTTGGGAGCAGTTAGGACTTTTGTACGGTATTAACAAAAAAAAACGGAATGCATGTTATAATACTAGCAAAAATTCGCCTACGATGCCATCCCCCTCGTATTATCCCCCTCTAATCGTGATCATTAGTTTGCTGGGTCGCGATAGCACAACATACCTATGGGAGTTCTAATTAATGCAATACAGTAGTGGCCGTTATGCATATGTACCACTCGATTTGAAGAGAGTTTGAAAAGCCGAAAGACGTTGAAATATAATATTTACAGAAGTGAGGATACATTTGCAATGTAAATGAGGAATATGTTTTCCGGGTCGATGCCAACTACTTATTTCCCCTCTCTAATAACAACCATTAGCTAGGCGGGTCGCGGTTATACAAAGTTTAGTGGTCGCTGTTCTACACTCACTATTGTATCGGAGTGTGAGACTTTCCGCAGCAGTATGTTTGAAGCCGAGAGGCTTATCTGGACCGTACAAAGGCGCTCCAATCCGATCTCACGTCCCCACGAAAGCGAAGGGTAGATTCGCAACTCGAGTCCCACTTCATTTGGCAGGCATATAAAGTACACACAGTAGATATCGGAGATGGGGGCTGACACTGAACAGAAAATTCCAAGAAGTGTGATCCGATTTGAATGAAAACTCATCTCGTCAATTTACGTAAGACCCTCTGACGCCTAGGTCAGGCCAATGAAATTACTTGAAAGCATTATTTAAATAATGCCAATAATCAACAGCACAAATATGAAACAGAAAAAGCCAGAAAAAAAACAATGTTCACAATCGAGACTAGAGTAGAAAATACGAGTTCGGGCCTCGGTTGTGACCATTGTCTTTTTATTTTCTAACTTTTTCTGTTACATATTTGTGTTGTTGATTATTGATATTTTTTAAATATTTAAAATTGATTATCTGTTTATCCAAGGATTTCGATATTTGAAAGTGTTTGATTAATTTCACCCGAAGTAAGGAAAAAGTGAGCCCACTTGTGGCACACGGACATGCGAACAATACATTTCTATCGGGTTATCTCATCAGTGGAGGCTAACACTGATGCGAGTGAAACACGTTCGCTGGACGATGTACGAGTATATCTTCAAACAAACGAACCGGTGCGGTGACGAATCGCCGACATTTCGCTATCATTCTATTTAAGTCACTATTATTTTATTTTTTTTGATTATTCTAGAAAATAATGTACATTTTAGCGAACTAGTTTCCTTGTTTCAACTTTTTTTCTTATTAAATAAATTAAAAATTTAGCACACACGATGATATTTCTTTAACGTATTGTATATTTTTTTACATTTAGGTTTTTATTTAAGAGCTCTATAGTTCACGATGAAAATTACGTTGTCGGCTGTATAAAAATAATAACTAATAGTTTCATTGACATAAATTTTAAGACAGACAGATGTAAAATTTCATGTTTGCTTGTTTTTGGTGATAAATTAAGTAATGTAATAATTAGTCGTCTATGCGCTCAGTAGCTGCATGCCATATTTTTGTACGCCTCATTGTGTTTTTTTTAGGTTTTTCCAAAGATATTCGAAATTAGTTGTATTTTTTAAAAATAAAAGGACTTTTTTGGATTGTGTCAACAGTGTTGAAAGTTTAGCGAAGTGTTTGTTTTGGTGAAATTAACACAATCGAAGTTTTAAATTATTGTTGCAATTCAAATTAAAATGACAAAATACGAAAAACATCTTCTTTAGCAAATAGAATAAAAAAAACTTTGTCAAAACAGCCTTGGGGTGATGTTTATTACAAAACAAAGACGCCGCGGAAAAATGTCTAATAATAATACAAACATTTTCTGCTACATATAAGATATTGGTAAATAGAATTTAACGTTCTGCTAATTCCCCATTTAACTTCTGTTGTGAATATAATCGATTTTTTACGGCATTTCGATTTTTACTTTCAATTTTTTGTGGATGTGTTAATTAGGTTGACCTTTTAACATTTTGTTTCTGAATTGATATTTTCCGAACATAAATACCATTTAGAAGTACGTACGAGTGTAGGTAGGTGATTATTGATTTTCACCTTTTTACTTATCATTATGTATGGATAAAATCACTGTTTTTCTTTACTTCATTTACGTTTTCAGAATTTGGAAAATTGTGTTCGAAAAAGGTGTTTCTGGTACAAATATTATGTTGGTAGATATATTAATTATTAATTATCACGATTAAAAATAATATATTTTTATTTATCAATATTTCATACATAAAATAATGAACTATTTTATTGTGTTTTTTTGACCCATGTACGTCTATAATAGTGACAGGTTTCAAACACTTGTCATTCGTAAGCGTAAAATGCTAGTTTTTCCTCACAGTTGAGTTTAATTTCCAATTAGATAAAAGACATTTAACCTTTTTTTATAAAGGACATAATAAATTAGTTTCTTCTCCAACGAAAGAGGGCTCCACTGCAGTACAAATTTAATCTGCGTTTAATTTGAATTTTAAAGCTCTTTAAACGATTCATATTCGGTACATTCGGTAGCAGGTGTGGATTTCTGAAGAGCTTGGGGGTTTGTGAGGGAGGGGGGGGTACTGTCTCTCATTAAAGAACTTCAAAGTCGAATTAATTTATCACCTTTATAACTTGATTCGTTCGAACCGGCGTGGGTCGTATGAAACGTACACCTTTTAATGAAAATATTGCGCTCATCTGCTCGAGATGCTCGTGTATTATTAGGGGTGGAATTAACTTGCTAATTTTGAAACTGAAATGTCGACATTACGTATAATTTTTAACATGTAACTGCAAATAATAGAAACCTCCATTCGCTAATTACTATTTTATTAAGCATTAAAACTTTTCAACACGGTTTCTGCTAATGCTACTAGATAATTTAATTAAAATTTCAAATAAGCATGGACTAAAATGCTTTATCTTTAAAAGTTTGACACTGAAAATCTGTTAACACGTTGGTGTACTAAGATTTTCAACTCGTTTTAACAGCTATTTTATGCTAACCGATCTTCTATAAAAAAATATACCCGTGTAATTCTACAGCCTATGCTGCTCCCTGATAAGGGAGTTAACCAAATACTCAAACATTTGAATAAGAAAAACATCTAACGAAATATAATTTAATTCAATTATGACATATTTTGGAGGGTCAGAATGATGATTACTTTTGTATTGATTAATATAGATATGATGTTCAAAAGTGAATTTTCTAACTATCCAATTCTCGAATATAACATTATTTTTCACTAGTTTTGTGTTTTTTTGAGCTCTAGTTTAATTTATAGTGTTATTTTCAGAGGTATGCTTGCATATCAGCAGTTGTTTATGTCGAACCTTTAAAATTCAACAACGACTGTTCTTTCTGAGAAAAGTCATTAATGAACGGCTTAAAATTTTCCCTATATATCGAAAAATATTAAAAATGGTTTGTTAGGTTGACCTTTTATTTTGTACATAAGATATTTTCGCATTTATTATAAAATTGACCTTAGACCACAAATATTTACTATTAAGAGTCGCCTTCTTAATGCATCGACAAACTGTTGGAAACATCTGTGTCTCATTATAATAAATATATCTAACAGTTCTTGCATTGTATTTGATTTTTGTATTAAATATTTTTAATTTGCTTGGAATTTCACGACAATCGCCCTTGATATGATTGCCCTCGACAACAGATTGTTATAGTTGAACGTGAAACTGTACTTACGTTTAAAGTTGAAGCACTCACTAATATCGTCAAATGCCTCCAATCAAAGAAATGCGTCAATATTCACGAGACTGCCATCTCTCGGCGTCTTTTTATTAGTAGGGAAAGTTATTAGTCAATAAATCGACCTATTCGCTCGTGGAATCTAACCGCAGAGTAGGAATTCAAATCGCCAAGCAAAGTTTTCTTTCCCAAATCATTCGCTTAATTTGGGGCTTTTGATTCGGTAATGGATTAAGAGTTTTAAATCGTTTCGACATGAACCTCAAAAGTTAAAGCTGATGTTAAAATGCTTCGTAATATAATAGTATATTTTTTTATTAGTGATCAAATTACAATGTAATATTTTGCGGAAAAAACTTTTTCCCACTTATTTATTTTAGACCGTACCAGTTTCATCCCTGCTGCGGACATTTAAAATCTCATACATTTACTTTTATAAGGTGTTTACAACACCTGGGTCAGGAATGAAAACTATAAAAAAATAATTTCCACTCTGTTATTACCAAAAATAGGTTTTATTTGCAAATTATCAAATATTTTATAGAATCAACGTTTTTCACCTCATACCCATATATTTAATATTTTTAGCATATAGTCGCCGAAAAGGCAAAAGGGTTGAAGCCCAATTTTGGGAGGTTTACATCAGAGTACTTTAAAGTGTTTTTTGTTTTATAATAAAATTTATGAGTCTTTAGTGCCTGGTTAAAAAAAGTTAACTCAGGTAACTCAATGCTCCCACTGAGTTGCATGAAGCAACAAAAAACTTAAATAAACAAACTTGTGTCGCTTGAGTCAAGCCTTCTCCCTAACGGTAAATATATTTCAGATGGCTGAAGGGACACAGAAGTCTTAACAATCAAACGAGTGTCAAAGCATTCGATGCAGAACAAAATCAAAACTCATTTTTGACCAAAGTGTCGCTTAAGTTCTTTTGCCTTTCCAACAACGATCTATTGAATATGTACCAGTCTGAAGCGGCTCGTAGCGGGTTGATAATGATATCTGGTCTAAAATATTTAAAAAAATATGTAAACAGAAAAGTTAGTAAGTTTTATAATCAGGATAATATTTTTTTAACATCGACATCGTGACGTCAATTAAATATAAACGTTGAAGGTTTCAATATATAAGTCGCTCTTTGATCATCAATCATTGTGTTTTTATAATCGTTTTTTTAACAATTTTTTTTCCACCTTTACATTAGTATAAATTGTGTGTACACAAATTCTTTAAGTTTGGTTTTCGCTCTATTTGAGTCACCCCCGAGGGAACGGGCGGTCCGATCTAGTTTCATATAATATATATAATACATATATAGTGGGTCGTTTTATTCTCTCAAATAAATTTCCCCAACCGTAATTGTGTTTCGCGCCTTTGACGTTGGGGTCTGTTTTTTATTGCTTTTCCGAAAAATAAAATGCATACAAACCACTGAAGGTCTGCATATGCATTTCTAGCGGAAATTGCTACTGCACATTGCCATCGGGGGAAATCCTTGTTTTGGTGGGTTTGCACATTTTTGCCAATTATATTGGAAGGGGAGAGGTGAGCGAGGAAAATTCGATTCGATATTTCGAAATTCGATTTAATATGTGAAATAGGATACGTTTTTGTGTACGGAAATACATTTCGTACACCCCGTGATTGTGTGGGCCTCTGGAATTAACGCTTCTGAAATGTTTTTTTTTCTTACAGCTACGTACTATTTTTGCTATTTAGAACGACTAACATGTTATACAAAAATGTACAAAATATTAATATAAGGAGACTAAAAAAATAAATAAATAGAACATTAAATAATATTTAATAACTCACTCATTGTGTGTACATTTAATATCTACCCTTTTTAATAATATTTTTTGTTTTTTCTACGTGTTATTGGAAAATCTTGCTTGATATATTTAGAAAATTTAAGTGGTAATGTATTGCCCTATTCACATTGAGAGTTAAAAAGCTACCGGCGTCTTTTTATATCAATTACCGTGACACTTCTTTTGAGTTATTGACTGAAAAAAACTCCAGAAGCCTTTTGACTCCCAACTGGAATAGAACCACCAGAGCAGAGGCCATAAGAGCGCCTTTGTTATTCACTTCGTTTTTCAATAATCGATCTTGTAATGTTACTCCTTTTTATGGCATGTTTTTTGTTTTTGCTGTTTTTTTCCATAAACGAAGTTCTAAGATACATATTACTTTTATCAAGGATTTTCAACTCGATTGACTTCCGCTATCAATACAATTATTCGCAGTGATACTTCATGTACGAGTATATATACATATTATACTGAAATCAAATATGTGTGTTCCCTTAGATTTAAAAATTTTCCTCACGTTTATTCGAATACATTTTGACATTCGTCAATATCTCACAGACTGTATAAATTAATCAAGCCCACTCACGTGTGAGAAATCTATACACATCAAGCGTGCTATGTTTGGATATGAAACTATTCAAGTGTTCTTAACTAGATTTGTTTAGTTGTTACCGATTTAACGGTTTAATAAACAGGAGTGCTCTTTAGGTGCTTTGTTGGTAACAATCAAATTCAAAATGATAATGTATTATGATATCGAAATTCGTGAAAGGATTTTGTATCCTCGATTTATCAGATTGTAGATTATCACTCATATGTTTGTAATAACACAAATGATTGATAACGTTGTAAAATATTTTTTATGCCTTTCGAAAATAAATTAATTATGAAGCAAAAAGTTTTTCTCTTAGTGTGAGACTATTTCACACCCTCAATTAAAGAATTTTTTGGAAGTGCTTGCGTTTTTGAACCGGTTACTAAACACATCTCGCTACAGACGAGCCAGGCAGGTCGGCGCGACAGTCAGGAAGACCAAGTTTGGAACTGAGTTGGTTAGCTCCGCTATCCTTTCGCCCAACCGAAGCTACGCCCCCTTGTCCCGCCCGACACATCTGCACAAGATTCAATTTTACCTTTGACCCAACTTAGTCGACCCAACTGTCCAACCAAATTGGGTCGTCTGTAGGGCTCTTGACTTTGCATCGTTTTTCACTAGAGTATCTTCCTTTCTAGAATGAAGTGTATTTATTTATGCCTTCTTTATTTGAATCGTTATGCAAATTAAGTTGGCCTTTTATAATTTTATTTGCACATCTGTTCACTAGTCCCAAAGCTCTTTTAACCCTGCCACGGAGCTCCCCGCTTTCAAATTGATCATTAATGTGTATATTGACCCACATCTAGGTACTTTTTTAATACTACTTACTGGTTTCGCTCGCAAGTCGTGACATCCCTTTTGTTTCTGTCTCGACAATACACAATGCCTAGTATGTAGCCGCAGTCGAGGGGCTAAAGATTTATGTTCGTGGACTTATGTAAGGCTTTCGCCAACAAAGATCCCCTGTAACGATACCCCAGTTTTATCTAAAAAAAGAATACACCCGATTTTCTTAAATTTATTTAATTGTCCACTTTATTTTGTCATAAATAATTTCGAATCCACGAGGGACGATTAAAACGTAATCCGGCGAACCCGCTTAATGCTCGTGCCCGCCAATGGAACAATGGTTTTTTTTCTTTTAAACTGATTGAATGCAAATTGTATTAATATTTATTTGGCTAAATATTTTATTTTATTTGTGTAGTGGTCAGATGTTGAATCTATCTATACGTATCTAAGAGTACCGTCTATTGTTGGCGGAAGGTTTGATATTAATTATACGCTCTGAAAGCTACCTCATGCCCGTGTACGAGTATGTTACAAATTTTCAGATTGGTTGCTTTCATAAATCTTTTCTCTGTCGCGTCCTATTTCATGCTTGAGATATAAATTAATTGCACGATACGTTGAGTTAAATTTCGCTTTTATGTTTTTTACATAGCATAATCTTGTATTTTTTCCCTTCAGGGAAGTCATTAGCTATCTCTTTTATATAATTTTTATAACTGGCAATTTTGGGGAGGTTGAAAACGTTCTTTTGGTCGTGGGTGGTTTTTTTAGGGTGTTTTGTATGTTGTATTTCTCACAACATTAAACCACTTTGCCACATGAATTTATCGCCGTGTAACAGCTTTTTGAGGCAGTTAGAACGTTAATTCATTGTACATTTTTATATTCTAGGCTTCGCGGAATATAAAACCATGTTGCTATTTTTGATTTTCAGTTTTGAATTATAAGTATTTAGCAAAATCACTAAAATATACATCATTTTCACACTTTATTAGTCAGATTTGTTTTCTTTAAATTAAACATTTTGACTGTAATATAAATATTAATTTGCTTTTAACTATAGTCTGCTTTTCTGTGACAATGTAGTGGAATAAAAACATCTATTATAATACCTAGTATTTTATATTATTTTCTAACAAACAACCCGAACGATAAAGTAATCAATTTATTCTACCTAAAGTCAGACATTTTATGCCCCGTGTCGATGTTCTGCAAAACGTAAAAAAACAACCTTTTTGTTACCTATTGGAAGTTTATTTGAAAACTACCCTTAATGTATGTTTAAACGTGGTGCGGTCTGAGCTTTTCCATTTTTTCCAAACATCATCAATCAAACGACACCGAATGACATCAATCACCATCATCAGTCGAAGGGATTCCTCCCTGACTTGTGTTTTATAACGAAGGAGTTTAACTACGCTAATGTACCAGGTATTTGATGTAATACATTCACATTACTCGTTCAATTCTTTTGGGGGAGAAATAAAATTGAGTAAAACCTACACGTGAATAGTGTCCCTTGCTGGCGTGTCCGGAGACAATGTCCAACTCACCCACCCCTTCGCTTTGGAGTTAACTCGACAGATTCCCAACAACCGGGCTTTTAAATCAATTACGCCAACATTTAATTTTGTTGGTAAAGCGAAATCTGAAATGTCTTCGTTTCAAGCATTCGGTTACCCCGTTCACGTTTTTCGCAATGTTATTAATGAGATCGGATTAATAAAAATAAAGGAATATCACCTTCTCTCTTTTACTATTTCCGTATGGTAGTAATACTTATAATTGTAACGTATTGCTATGGCCTGTATTTATGGCATCTCCTTTGTTGGGGTAAACAATGCTCACGGATTCAACCAAAGAGACCCCTTTGTATTACAAATGTAATTTAAGGGGATTCTTAATACCTGGACCATTCTCATTTTTATAAAGCTTTTGCTCAAGGCGTGACGTAGGCACATTATTTCATCAAGAAAAACACTTTTCCAATCTTCGCTAGAATTGATTCCATTTAAAGTCCAAAGCTATCGTTTTGGCTTCAGTCAGTGATGGATTTAAATACCAACAGGATTTTTTTGACAGTACGAAATATAAACTCATACATTAGTGAAACGCGATAGTATAAACAATTTAGGTTCTTCTCGTTTTATTACTATTATATACTTTAAATCATTTTTATCGTCAACCAAATTGACACTCCGCTTATCAAATTCTTCGATATACTTTTAATTATTTTTATGTTAACGCAAGCGGCCACCAGCAGTTCCTTTATTGTTGGCCACGGAAATCAACGTTTTACATATGGTGCGAGTTATACATTTCACATTCTCGTCACTCGCGTGAATTAACTACGTGATGTTAATTTGATTCTAGATGTTAATAACTTACTACCTTTGTATAATTGATACATTTAGCACTAACTTGATAAATTTTGGAAGGGCGTTAGGCGTTTACCCGAGATATATTTGAAAAGGGTTTCACAAATCGTGATACTAATGCTAATTTTCTAATTGAAAGATTCAGAGATTTTAACAGGTAATATTATTTGTTTAAACAAATTCTTTTTATTTTCTGTTTCACATATTCTTTGAAGATTATTGATAATGTTTCAATAATTAATAATATTATTTGGCTTACTAGTGTCATAATATTTGTAGGGCGTTGTAGTAGGCAAGTTTGATTCTACCAATATTCTGATTGTTCCCGTCCATTTTCCGAATAAAAAGTTTTTCTCGTACCAACTGAGGTATAAATTGTATCGATTTGTTTATCTGTCGAAAGTAGGATGGCGGCCCGCTTCCGCCATGACAAGGAGAATACGGCAGTAGTACATAGCTACCAGAGTACTAAATACATACTACATTATGACGTCTTTCAGATAGAAGTGGATTTCAAGATGTTTGCACATTGTCACCTTTGTTGTAAAGGATAAACATTGTTTATTTTCTCGATATCACTCAAAACAAAATGTGCGACTGACATATCCATTCATCTTCGTTTTTAATCATGTTTTAAAAGGATTTTCTGTCAGAGCCGATCAAGTTAAGAAAAACCCTCAAAAATAATTATTGACGACATTTCCAAATTGTCTAAAATTCGGTGAACATTGATGAATGATGACTATATAAAATAATAACAAAAAACAATAACATACATTACGTCAACGTTTTTATTGTTATCATTTTGATCAGCGATCTTTCCATCGAATTGATTTCCAATCAAAAGTTCCTTGAAGTTAAATCTGTCCTTTTATCAAATAGTAGGTTTGTAACTAACAATTTTCTAATACGACAAAAAAGGTATTGGAAAAAATCGTATGATTAAAAAGGTTTTTTTTGTTTGTTTCTAAAAATCATTTTACTCGGATTCCAACAATTTTATTAGCGGGGATAAATAATTAATATTATTACTACTACCATGTATCCTTGGTTTTTCATTTCTAATATATCCTTGGTTAATATTAGGAGCTTTGAGTATTTGAGGGTATACAATAATATGAAGGTTGTGTGTGGGAATTGATTTCTTCGATTGTTGTTTTCATATGTGTTTAAGTTCGTTGGGCTTGTTTTAGGACATTTTATATACAAACGATGTATCTAACTATGTTGTAGTGATTCGAGGTAGCATTTTCTCCTTAGCAGCGAACACATTCACTCTGTGTTTGTACGACAAATAGGAAAATTTTGATTTATAAAACCCATAAATTACGAATGCCGGGCATACTTTATTGAAAAATATGCAGGGAAATTTTTAACGTTTTATAAAAATGGAAAAATTATATGGAAAGCGCGTTTCACCGTAGTTGGTTAGCTTTGACGGAAATCATCAGCATTTGAAAATCTATAAGTGAATGATAAATAGGATAACAATGATCCAGACAGAACAAAGGTGTGCAAATATCACGATGATAATTAATTTCATCAGAAAACGTATTTTATGCTTTGTTTTATTTCATTTTTTAAAAGTACATATAGCACAAGAGTTCCAACTGCTCCCAACCGTCTGGAGTCAGTGGGACTATGGCATTCCTAATTGGGGTATGTCGTGATGCTGAAGGTAGTGGGGAAGGGAATGAGATAGGGACGAGGAAGGTGGGGAAGTATGTGGCAATTCAGATCTAGTAACCAAACACGACTAGAGCCATTTTAAGTAACGTTTCTATTCTGAATGCAGCTTTTTTTTACTAGGGCGATACTGAGAGTATCTCCCAATGTTAAATAATATATCTACTAATTTTTTAAGTTAAGTAGTTTGGAAGTTTTAACTTTTAACATCGTTTTTAATAGTTTCTGCGAAGCGGCTACCGATCACATAATAATGAAAATTTTCACAGAACAAGTTAATTGCGATATGCTTTTAAATATAATTTTGAATCATAATATGAATTACTTTTATCTACTGCAATTTGTCGCGCTAGATTGAAGAGTTTAATTAATTAATTAAGAAAAGTAGTCATACATGGCCGATTTCAAATTTGGCTAATAATTATTAATTAATAAGGACCTTTCGTAGTCTGAGACATTTCAAGGTGCTGGAATTCGCAAGACTAGACATCAGAGTCTTAATTAATTCTAGATTTCACACCTTTCTGGATATACGAGCATAATTATTAAAAGAGCCAAAAATATCAATAATGATAATAATTATGACATAACTATAAAATTACACAATTTATATATATATATGTTATGATTAAGGTTTTCATTTATATATGAATAATTATTATGATGTCAATCTAGCGCAATATAGTTCTTCAAGGCTGCAGTGGCGTTGTAGAACACGAATAGCACAAAATATTTGTTTCTTTTTAATAATCAAATGTGTGATTAAAAATAATGCAATTACTGTTTTGCTTTCTGTTATTGTTAAAACTGTAGGTAGTATGTATAGTGTAAAGATATCGTCTGTCAGTGGCTTAACTTCAGGAAACAGGTGCCATGCGTAAAAATAACTTTAGCTATAAGTATTTAAAAAATCGCCCTTGGTTCGTACTCTTCCGGCCCAGGTTTTTATCACACAGCGGCACTAAAATATCCTGTAAATAAAATGTTTTTGAAATCTAACGGATTGTGATTGCTTATTGTATTTCAGGATTGCAATATTGGTTGCTGATGTGCTGAATGTTAGGGCAGTTCATTTCTATGAGCTCTAATTGATTTAATTTGCCAGTTTCAGGGAATAGACATCGTCGAAGCCATGCGAATGTAAATTGCCATCGGATACCCTGCATAATCGATGCAATGGTATTGATTCACTAGTCACTAGGTCTTTGTTCGCAACAACCTGGATTTATTGAGATGGCAAATATCACAATGACGTTGTATTTATTTATAAACTAACGGACTATTGTCCAATTACAAAAAAAAATACATAACACGAAATGGGAAAAAAGAGCAACAGAGAAAAAACAGCACATACATAATATTATAATGAAGCAATGACAAAAATATAACAAAATATACACAAGAAAGAACATTCAAATCAAAGCCAAGGTCAATTCAAAGTTTTGGTAGTGTCGTAAAGAATGACAAAAAATATTCAGACTGGTACCAAAAAATTCAAGACCATGGCTTGAGTTAACAAGTCTCGGCATTCTGGACAGTGGAGAATGATACCCATAATTAGTAGAGTGTTGATTGAGGAACAGCAATACCATTGTCAGTATTACTGACAATGGTATCGATGTATCAATATTAAATATCATGTTTGGGTTCCGAAAACTTAACATGAAGTCCCTGCGGTGCCAAGTGATTTCAAGCAAGGTTTCGATTCTGAATAGTGGTACCCTTCCAGGGAGATGCTGGTGGTATCTCCCATTCTGGAATATACTAGGTGTATAATTAACCATTCTAAATTATGTAGACTGTGCATTCCACGTAATTTAACCAAATTACATGATTGGTGTAACCTCAATAAACTTTACTTAAACGTAAGAAAGTGCAGAACTTTCGGTTATCAATATAATCTCAACAATACTCTCCCTACTCCTGTCAATGAAATCAATGATCTTGGTATAATTTTGGATACTAAATTCAACTTTATTTTACATATCAACTCAATTACAACCAAAGGATTAAAAATGTTTGGCTTCATTCTCAGAAATGCCAGAGACTTTAGGAATATTTCTACACTCAAAATATTGTATTCATATTTAGTTCGTAGTGAAGTGGAATATACATACTAATACATAATAATACATAAACTATAAACTTAATCTACCCATTGAAAATATTAACTATAACTACTTGATGAAAGAATTAAATTTATTAAAACATTCAGATCGAAGAATTATTTTTGACTTGACTCTCATTTATAAAATTGTCAATAGACAGCCCTGATTTATTGAACCTGATTTCGTTTTACATACCAATAAGAACTACTCGATCCAAATTTTTATTTAGCTGTAACAATAACACCAGGACTGAGTCTTTTAGATACTCGCTTGTACCTAGATTGCATGTAGTTGGTAATACATAAGCAGAGGTGGCTGATGTATTTAACTGCACGGAATATAGATATAAGAAGGCTATAACATCATATTTCTCTGATCAATAATCTTTTTATGTATTCAAACACTATTTTTACTACTCAACAACCATTTCTTATTTTGTTTGCATATAATTCTCATTTTTTCCCTGTCAATTGCAAACCTTTTAATGTAAAAGCCCTCTCGGACGCATATAATAATATAAATAAATAATTAGTCGCAATAGATTGCTATTTATTGTGTTTTATAAATTGAAAGTACATAAATACATTCGAATTTAGGTGACATTTTTGTTGTTTATCTTATTTACACGAAAAAATATGCTCAACCAGAATAAATTTATATAAATTTTGAAATTTGCCCGCGTGCCACGCAACAATGCCCTGTGACAGTGGTTCGTTAACCCCGCTCTAGTCCTAAAATGAAGGTTTTTGGTCACGGAAATCAATTTACCTTTATGATAACATTATCATGTTTTATTATACCTCTTATTATCATTCCGGGTAAGAATATTAGGGATTGTTACTATCCTGAATCAAGTGAGATTGTGTGCTGTTAGGGGCTTATTGGGAACATTCAAATAATCGAATGAATCTATCCGACACTCTCTGGGTATGAATTCGATAAATGAAAGAATCATTAAAGGACATCGAATTTGAAGCAATCCAACTAACATCATCAGTTTCCCAAGCGAAATAGAGTATCCAATACCTACCAAGCACTAATGTGAAAACCCAAAACAGAAACCTTAAGGGAAAATAAAACTTAATTGCTCGTTAAACTTTACGCGTTAACTGAAATTAATATAAATTTTGTGAAATGAACAAAATGTATTTTTTACTGAGGATTGAAGAAATAACAAAAAAATACATTTAAAATTACATTTTTATTTAAGAAATAAAGTTGTTTATAATACCAATCGCTGGCATAGCTAACATTCAGTTTTCTACAATACGAGTACATGCTTTTTTTAGAACCGGCACCTACATTAATAACACATTTATTTCCGTTTTTTTTAACCGAAAAAGCTTAAT
This sequence comes from Drusus annulatus, assembly GCA_022651775.1. Classification (NCBI taxonomy): domain Eukaryota; kingdom Metazoa; phylum Arthropoda; class Insecta; order Trichoptera; family Limnephilidae; genus Drusus; species Drusus annulatus. The sequence continues at coordinate 3,502,099 of JAGWCC010000029.1, read as the reverse complement.
TGAAGCAAATAATTAACTAAAAATATATAAATTCTTAAAACACCCTTCTTAAATCTCATAAATGGTATACAGACATGATATCCTTACTTTATTTATTGAGATTCTTAAAATATTTCACCTTACTAATTATTCATTCGAATGAATTTTTAACATTTCGATTCGTATAATGATCGATCATTTGGAAATATATATCTCGTTCTGTCAGTCACTTCTCCATTCTCACCCCCCGACAGCTTGTAGGAACATTATTATTATACTTAAAACAGATCAACGGCTAGAAGTCTAACTTGGGCGAGAAGTCTGGCGTCTTTCTGAAAGAGTATTATGCTTATTAAATTACTTACCGAAAGTTTGTTCGCCAGTCTCGTAGTCTACGTTCAATGCAGTTCAAAGTTTGTTGTGCGCTCGATCACGTGCCAGAACAGTAGCCAGCTTAAAATTCAAGAAAGACGATATCACATACCTTTGTTTCGAAGGAAAATATTGCGTTCATAACTGTTTGTTTTTGTTTTGAATAAGTTATCATATTTAAATATGTTCAGCGGAGTTTTCGCCTCGATTAGGTGTTTATTCCCATAGAATAGATACACAAGTTTTGGTTGCAGTTTTTTTTGCTTGAATTATTGAAATGCTTGATCGTAAACTAAAATGTAATTATTTTTTTTTGTACAAAGTAAAAATGTATATATTTTCGTAGAAAGCAATTACTTTGTGGTTTGACATATTAAATGAAATAAAAAAATAACTAAGTAGTAGTAGTTGTACTTCCAGTGGTCCAATATTAGGTATATTTCCTGTAAACTCATAAAATTTCTCATTATTACTTGATCAACCTCTCAATTGACGTTTTGCCTCTTTCAATTCATATTATCTGTCTCTTTCTTTCTGTTCCTTTGTTATAATTTAAATGTTATTCTTTTGTTCTCTCACTATTCTCTTATTTTATTTTGTATTCTTCCTCCGTATGTATATATAATCGCATACTTTGTATTTTGTTGTTTTGTTTAATTTTTTACCCTAATGATGCTTAGGCTAAGCGAAACCGGTCAGTCATAAAAATAAAATAAAAATCTATGGTCTTTTACAAAGTTATTTTTTCATTTGATTTAAAAATATGTAAATGTTAGCTATCTTTGTGAGAAAAATATAGAAGGCAGGAGGGCCATTGAGGTGACATGAATTATTAACACCAAGTATTATTAAGTAGGTAAGACCTCTACGTCTTCCAAAAATAAATTTGTATTCATTATTTAGCAAAAAGTTTTTGCCAATTATGTCAAAACTGTTGGAAGTTATTTCCGTAATATCGGAAATGTTTAAAAAAATCACAAATTAATTAGCTATTTAATATATTCACCATTGGAGTGAATCAGGTAGGTAACTACCTACTTTATATACATGTTATCCATCATTATCTACCTAGGTATATACGTTAAGTATCGATTATTTTTACTCACAACTATTTCTTGTAGAAGCAACGTAGCACACGTCTACGATCTAAAACTTAAAGGTTTTATATGAAGGTGGCGGCAGTGGCTTTCTTTCAAAGCGAATTAGCTCGCATTACTTGTTCATAGTCCGTCCTGGGGCATTCAATATCCCCCCTCTAGCGGCTAGGCTGATGTCCGCAACGAGAGCAATAAGGTTCCATTGCACCCGTGGTTACAAGTTGTACTTCCTTTCTCCCCTCCCTTCAATTAATCAGCCTTGGAAGTGTGCTTATGCAATCGTGGAGGTAAATTAACTTGTCGTTCCACGAGAAAATTTGAAAAATCCTCTAGCTTTAGGAAATGAAAAAGTTATTTTCGTCAGCTTGTTCCGGTAAGTTGACGTTTATCCAGCAAATTCATTTGTCTCTATTATTTATTCACTCCATTTAATCCGGCTGCGAAGCCAGGCTACGTTTACCACATACACTTTACACTGACGTAATATTTGACATGCTGACATTGAATAATAAAAATATGTTTTGTTTGTGTGTTTTCTCTGTTATTTTTCTCTTTAGAACGCCTTAGATTTGTTGTTTATATGATTGATATATATTTCAACTTAAGATAAAAACACGACATGCTGAGAGATGAAATCTGTCTCTATTAGTTTTACGTCTGACAAACGATTCGCCCTCCGAGGGAGTATTATAAAACTGTATGATAACTGATTTCGCTTGGATTCAAAATTAATTTGACAAAATGTGTATAGTAAAGAGTTCTACAGAAACGTAATGATTAAATAATAAATGTGTATTTGTTTTAAAATGTATATTTGTTTTCTGTATCCGTTACTTTTTATTTCAGTTGGTTTTGGTTTGTCATATTTGGGGTATTTTTGTGTATTATTCTGTGACTAAAACATTTCAACCTTTGCTATGGTATATTAATTTCCATAAAGCCTTTAAGCAAGGTCACCGGTCTGCCAGTTCGCCGCCTGCTGCCTGCTGTCTGCTGCCTGCTGAAGCCCAAATCTATTATTTTTATAAGTGTTTAACCCTCTCCCATTTTCCGATAAGCCGTGCCATGACAAGTTGTTCAGCTCGCTGGGTTTCCCGGATATTATGATTTCTCCCTTTCGTCCCACTTCGCTCCCCCGTTTCTGTCGATATTCGTTATAATTTAATTTTGCTTTTTATATCTCGTCGAAGCGTAAGGTCTGTAGGATGATCCAAATGATCGAATGGCTTTATATTAAAAACAAGGATTATTCCTTGAACCGAATAATTGCTATTTTTCTTCTCAACTCTTTTTACCTGTCTCTTTTCAATGTTTATTAAAAATTATCTGAATTACGTTGCTAAAAATCTGTTTGTATGCCCTACTAAAAACAACTTAAGAGCGGTAAACTCTGGCGTCATGAAATCGCACATCTTTTCTGTTTGTTACGCAACTAGCTCAGAGCCTCATTTTAGTCCTATCTACCTAGAATTTCATATAATTGTTGGTTCCATATTTTTCAATTGTTCTAGAAAAAATTGAAACACGTTCGTTAAAACTCGGAAAAGCCGGGTAATAGCTAGTAGGTAGTAGCTACTCTTTCCCCTTATTCACGAAAACCCATCGTTCTCAGAAACCATCATTATTACTTTTTCACAAGCCCTTCTTTTATAATAAGCATTATTTTTTGCGAAGGACATGCCTCTGTTTATTCAAGTGAACTGGTATGTCTCAATATGAAAATTCCTTTATTTGATATTTCGATATTATTTTCCGAAACTTTGTTTAGAAAATATCTCGGACCCCGAGTGGGCGGAAAACTCCCAGCATTGTATTGTATTATATATTGTACCCGCCCTGGTCTCCCCGAGTCGAATCTCGACTTCACAGTCTTTAGATCCACCTTCAGCCGAATATTAAAATACGTGTTAGCAATTACTTCGCGAATGGAAAGCTCCAGAATGTAGCAATCTCGCGCAACAAATTCAAGTGGATCCAATTCAATTGATTCGCGTTTTTCCTGTTCCATTCCTACTCCACCCGTGTCGTGTTCTATTTATAACTTTTCTGATTCGAGCGAATGTTTAATATCACCGTCGCTATTCCCGGAATATCGCTGTCTCATATTTCATATTATTCGAAGCTTTCGCTTTGGTTTACCGAATGAACTTTACGAAAAACAAAACAAATTATTTTAAAAATCGACGGTCCCAAACAAGTGATGTCAGATGTGTAAATTGTAACTATGTATAAGAGCTGTTTATAGCCTCGTGTCCCCATTTTAATCGTTTTGGGAGCAATAAATATAAGGTTTAAATAAAATATTTTGCATAAATCTTATTTATTTAATTTTAAAATTATATAATCTTAACTTTAAACCGCTCTTATAATTATTATAATAACATTGCATTTAGCATGGTTTCGTGATATTTGATCTCATGTACTCTTTACTAGAATACATTTAAAAATAAAGATTTTGTGACCCCATTCAAAGGTCATATTATAAAAATTACTCCCACAGTGCTCCTTATTTATATAGATGGTTATAACATCTTACAGCTAAAATATTAATCCTAGTCCAATTGTGCAACATAAACTTACGATTCAGGCTAGATATTGCTAAAATATAACACATACATAGGTTACAGATATGCATATAATATCTTATGCAATGTTACCAATGTTCGCATCCGACATTGTTAGTTAAATATTATATTTTTTAACAAAATATATCTATATTCTCACCATGCGGAAACGCTTTATTATATATTTTTTCTAGTTAAGAATCTTAGTCAATTGGAATAAATTGCCACGTGGCAATCAGCCCACGTGTATACTACCACGCAATAAAATGTTAATAAATCAAATGGGTTTATTTTCTTAAAAAAGCTTAGTATAAGTCTGCACAAAATCTCGACAGCAGCTGTTACTTGTAATGTGATTTATTGTGAAATTTTCTAGAGCTTTTAAATATGAAATTGAATTGCGTTTTCAATAAAAAAAAAATTATGATAATATTTCCCAAAGTTGAGTGACAAAATCAAAGTCCAAATGATTTATCCCCACCGCAGTTGAATGACTATACGCGGATTCATTTAGATTAAAACTCGAATAATAAATACGACATAAAATTAAAAAAAAAATCGAAATATGACATTGCGGTTCATGAAAATTTTGGATGTATACATTTTTTTTTTAACTGTCATTTCGTGGTAGAATTTTTTTTGTCCCCTCTCCCGGGAATATTATAATATTCCCGGGGAACAAATTACCCGACAATATATTCATTCCTACTACTACCATTATTGTAAGCCATGTTGCCTGTGCAATAATGGGGGACTAAGCTAGCGGAGGATTGAACCCGCGACGCCTGGGGTAAATTAAGTTGACGTTAAAGAAATAGCCGATACTGTCGTTAAAACTTTGTTGATGTGTTTGTGCTAATAGCTATGGTATTGTAATGAATAAAACGTCATATCTATAGAATCCTTTATATACTACGAGTATATTTCAATAAGCATATAGCTGATAACTCCGTTGCAATCTCCCTCACATGATTGACGCATGAATCACGAAGAGTTTATTTCAACGGAGCTTTTAACGGCAAGACCATTGTATATTTATACCATGGTGGAGTGTAGGCTTTTTTTCATTCTATATAATAGATTTAAACAAACAAACTATGAAATGTCGTTTATTCATTTGTGATCTGCAGTCGTGCTCGGGAATTTTCAACAAATAACCGACATTGTCCATAAAACTTTATCGATTTGTTTGTGCTAGAGGCTCATGTATTGTTTACTGTATTTATAATAATTATATATTTACCTATATGGTAAATACATACAAGCTCAAAATTTTACCTCTAAGGTGCGCCTGAAATAGTACCTACAGATTGAGTAATGTTGAATCAACAAACGTGTTTACGCTGTGAGCTTCCAATCATTGTTAATATTAAATAAATAGAACCTTGAATGGATTCAAAATCGCCGGCGTAATATTATATCTAGAAGGTTTGACAAATATCATGTTTACTTGATCAAGGTAGGAACCAATAATTCACATCCCTTGAAACACATGTTCAAATCTAACTAGTTATTAATAAAGTAAAGATGTAAAAGTTTTGAAGTAACAAACTAATATGACAAACAAAGTCACTCAGGAATTTATAAATTGTATTGTAACGATTGTGCTTCGTTTTATATTGGTATAACAACCCATATAGTCAATTTTTTTTTTTTTTTTACGTGAATACCGCACAAGAGTCTCAAGTGCTCCCAACCGTCTAGAGCCAGTGAGACTATGGCATTCCCAAATAGGATATGTTGTGAGGCTGAAGGTAATGGGGAGGGGAAGGAGATAGGGAAGGGGAAGGTTAGGAAGTACCTGGCTATTCAGATCTGTTCACCAAACACGGCTAAAGCCATTTCAAGCAACGTTTCGATTCTGAATGGTGGTCTTTCACCAGGGCGATACTTAGAGTATCTACCACTCTGGAACGTGCCGCAAATATACTTTTTATTATTTTTACATGAATTAAAATGTGTTATGACACACATTAATTAAATAAAAGTAATTGGCGCACGCCGGGTTTGAACCCGCGACCTTTGGATTCGTAGTCGAGCGTCTTACCACTCGACCATGGAATTTCCTGAAAACTTTTTTTACTACGAACTTTTTAATGGAAAATCTCTAAAAATGAACGTTTCCTGTTTTGTCCATAGAAAAAGTAGTATGTGAAAAAATCGTATCGTAAATATTTTTTCCCGTTTCGTATTTATTTGAACTATTGTTTGTTATCAATACAATTTTCTCTTGGCAAATATCTAAAAACTGTAGGAATATTACAAGCAAGATTCTGCTGAATGTATTATTATATTTGTGAGGATTCAGTGTAACCTTTTTTTGTTTTCGTTGTCTTTATTTAGATATTTTGTGAACTGTTTTTAAAATGTATGTGATACATTTGATTACATTATCAGGCATTTCTCTCCATTCTCAATCAGCGATGGTTATGCGACATCCCTATTCCGCCGCTGTCGTGACGTGAATAAATTACCCGCCCAGGGGCTCTAGAGGACACCGCGCAATGCCGAAACAATGGAGTTGCGTATTATCGGACTGGGCCGGAAAATTCGGAAGCCCTCTGTGGGAAGTGGATCACTGCAGATATTGGGAAACTTGTTACAATGTACCTATACCAGTAATGACTTTATTGAACAACTCAAATTCTGACGGAAATTGAATCACTCATTCGTTCCCTCGATTCGGTGAATAATTTTGTGTAACCATGGAAATTAAACAGTGATTTTCCTTGTCGAAGTCCTAAATCAATACGTAAATAGTTTTATGTATGTTGCATAAAGATTATAGCAGATGTGTGACTTATTACCGCGTAATTTCAACAAATAAACCACCATTAAAAAATAACAATTTCAACATATCAATCAATTCCCTATCGAAAATTCTCCTTTTTGTGACGTAAAACGTCCTTTTTTAAAATTATTTTTGTAAATATTAAGATGATATAGGCTCTGAGAGAAATAATTTCCCTCAGTGTCTATGTGCTCTTTTGGGATGCTGTGTGGTGTTATTATGTGACAAATGTCAACCGTGTACAAATGATGGGCACGTTTCTTGACTGTCCACCGGTGCCGAAAGGATAAATGACGCATGTTTCTCGAACATCTTCCATTGAAATACCGGTAGATCAAGGACAGCATTCCTACCTGATGTTAGTGCTCTAAAAATTGCAATCCGTTTGTTAAGATAGGGAAACCTATAAAAAGGACCGCTCATTTCTGCACAGAATCAAGTATTTTCGGGTGTGTTGGGGCTCTACACCAGAGGTGGCTACCGAATTCAACAGCATTTGCGATTTGTAAAAGATCAGGAGTTGTGTACTATTTAATAATCTGCGGGCTCCGTACAGTACGCCCGGTTCCTGAGAGGCTTACTTAACTCTGGTTTCGAGGGAGCCCCCGCGCCTAAGCTGGTCGCTTAAGGCTACACCGTATGATAAAGTATGTCGATGGAAGGCTTATCAGTGTATTTTTGACACTATCTCCTCTGTACCATCTGTTGTCTAATTTTTGATTGATAATTTTTTCGGGTTCAGGGAATGTTATATGGTCGTTAATTGAAGCATGCTAATTGAATAGCTAAACGCTGACAGGGGCTTTCTCCGCCTCTACTGATTTAACAGGACGTCAAAGGTTTATTTCAGGATTTATTTAGAAATTGCGAATACAGTATTTTTTGTTAAATATTTTTAATAACAAATATTTTTTTTAAATTTGGGTGAAGTCGGGCAGTCATTTGATTAGTCTAGGTAGTATAGAGCCTTTTCCACAAATTAGTGATCTCCAGTGGCTGCTGTTTCCAGCCACTATTCTCCATGCTTCCTGTCCTGCTCCAATCTGCTTTTAGTACACCTCTTCCTCGGTCTGCCTCGGCACCCACACCCACACCCACACCCACACCCACACCCACCCACACCCACACCCACACCCACACCCACACCCACACCCACACCCACACCCACACCCACACCCACACCCACACCCACACCCACACCCACACCCACACCCACACCCACACCCACACCCACACCCACACCCACACCCACACCCACACCCACACCCACACCCACACCCACACCCACACCCACACCCACACCCACACCCACACCCACACCCACACCCACACCCACACCCACACCCACACCCACACCCACACCCACACCCACACCCACACCCACACACCCACACCCACACCCACACCCACACCCACACCCACACCCACACACCCACACACCCACACACCCACACACCCCACACACCCACACACCCACACACCAATACACCTACACCCACCCACACACCCACACCCACCCACACACCCACACACCCACACCCACACACACCCACACACACCCACACACCCACACACCCACACACCCACACACACCCACACACCCACACCTACAAACCGGGTAGTAGGTACCTAATTTAATTGTATATATATTATATCTCGTATTATTTTAACCGTAAAATTAAAGTCCGCCGGCGATTCACGTTATTTTCTGTAGGAAAACACTGTTTTCCAGGAATTTAGGTCCTCGGTGATTTTTAGTCTATAACATATTATGTATTAAAATAATTACTTCTAATTCAAAAACTGCTGAATCATGGTAAAATACCATTCTAATAAGAATGTACAATTTAAAAACCTTTATTACTTATTTCCACTTTTTTTTTAACATTTAAATACATATTTATTGGCGGCCTTTGAAAAGTTTCAGATTTATGGGATAAACTTTCAGGAATTAAAAAATATAGGTACCTACTACGGACTTGTTCTGAAATGTGGTTATCAACATATATATAATATATATTTATGGGTTTAATACGTAGGTATGTATCTAAGCTTTTGAAAATATGAGTTTTAAGTTTCACTGTGAACTCTGTTGAGTTGTTTATCTTACACAATTTTAGTTAATGTGGTAGACTCTCAAGTTCTTGCACCTTATAGGTAGGTACTGTCCCAAACGCACAAAGTGCGACATTTGAACATTGTATTTGTACTACTGCGCTTTGGGAACTGTTGGTTTGAAGAGAAACAGGCGGTCGCCCAACTTATCTGATTAATTAATGTCATTGATTTTGTACCTGGAGCTTATAACGCTTTGCCGGTTGGGATGGTCTACTTCATTACATTCTATAATAGTTTAAAGAAAAACTTGATGTTTCTTTTATATTTAAATTGTTTTTGTATGTATTAGAGAATTGTACCAGTACTGGAATTGATGTTATTATACGTGCTTTCAGTGGGTACATTGAATTACGCCATATAATTACGTTTCATGAGGTTTATTCACTCGCTCGGGTCTCTAGGAACTTTGTGACCGCACTTTGTAGATTGAGTTTTTGTACAGCTGAAATTGAACCGTATATAATATGCTTTTCAACCATTGTACCGAATGACTAGAATAAAGTTAGCGTTTTTGCCTGTAAACCAAGTTACTTATCTCTTCAAAATTATATTATTATTAATAGTAATAATATTCGGATGATTTGTATAGCGCCGTTTTTTGTGAAAAATCACCTCAAGGGCGCTGTACAGATCTCATTTCCTAGTTGATATTAATATTTATTTGAAGAGAAAATATACAGGAACAGGTAAGTACCTGGCAGGTCTCCTCAGATATACACATTTGTTATCCTAAAATTATAATTATGTTTAAATTATAAATAATTATATTTTTTTTATTATTATTTATTTATAATTATTTACCCATTTCAAGCATGAGAGTAGTACCTGGCAGGTCTCCTCAGATATACACATTTGTTATCCTAAAATTATAATTATGTTTAAATTTTAAATAATTATATTTTTTTATTATTATTTATTTATAATTATTTAGCGATTTCAAGCATGAGAGAAAATTTAAAAATGGACTATTAATATAACTGACACGTTTTGAACGATTGTTACCCGATTTAATTAAATTTAACTCGTTTTCTTAGTTAGAACTCTAAGTTTAATTTCCAATTACACTTAACAAATCTGTTCATCCGTTAATATTAATGTAATCATTATATAAGTACTCTATCGTTATAGTAGGTTCTCGTATCTCATATAATTGAAATGACTTACCTTACCCGCTCCCTCGTGGATTAAGGGACTAATTGATTTGTGATCGTTCTCCATCCTTTGCGAATCTGTTGGGAGCTATTTTATCTAAGTACCTGCCTACGCACAGGTACACTGACGCATGTACGATCTTTCATCCGTGCCTAATTAAGGGTTTAGGTTTAAGCATCACATATTCATATTTTTTTGTATTTTACAAGATACAACACGAGGTAGTCCCTTCCTGCTTTAAAATAGAGAAAAAAGTGTAAAATAACGCATATAAATATTACATTTTGAGAACGAAAAATAAATTACACTCTCTACGAAATTTTTGAAATAATGATGTAGGTATACTAATTATTTACATATCGTTGGCTTGCTGCGAAAGTTCTGTTGTGCATTTTTGTAAATTATGTTTGATTCACCATGTGTTATGTTTCCGTAACATTATTTTGCTGCGAAAATTCACTAATTAGAGTGAACAAAATATTCATTGATAAGATAATCGTACTTTGTTGGGATGCCACTAAAATTCCTTAACATTGCAATTTCACTTAAAATATTGTTCCGTAGTTTGTTGATTTTCTCTCGAAGCGAACGAATTTAGATGTGTAATCTGAGATAATCTATTCAAGGATGTTCTTCTTACTTCACTTAAACTCTCACAGTGTGGTCTACATAATTTAAACAAGCTAAGTTACAGCTTTGTAACTAAATTTAAATGTTAATCAAATTTGCTACATGTATGAAAGCTTTAAGAAACATTAGAGGCCTGATTCAAATAATGAATATAGTCGTATGTACCTATATGAGTGATTATAAACAAAACCGAAGCGTTACCCAAAGATTTACTAAAGTTAAGAGGTACCTTTGGTAACACTAAATAAATGTAAATCGATTTATTTTCACAGAAAGCTTTGAAATATTTAATGAAAGTGAAATAATAAACTTTGTATAAGTTCAAAATTTTACTTTAATTTTTTAGACCGACCGGTTTTGCTTAATCTAAGCATCATCAGGGTACAAAATTAAACTTGTTTATTTTCAGTAAATCGATATGTTCACAACTACAAAATAAACATGACTCTTTTTACAAAATTTAGTCATGGCCATTCTCATAATGTTCCCCTTGCACCATTTATGAAATGCTACAAATAGTTGTAACAATGATTACAACGGAATGCAATTCTTTACTCTGTATAATAAAACGCCCCCTAGAAATACCTAGGTATACATTGGTTAAATCTACCCCAAACAATGATTGTAAACATTTTACTACAGAAACCGCTAAAAAAGGTAAATCGACTTTTATAATACCACTAGTCATTACCCGAAAAATCAAGGAATGTAACTTTACTTGCCAAAAAAAAAATTATTGCTTTAATCCACCCATTTAAACATAGAATAATCTTTACTAAAATACTTATGCTTTAATTCACCCATTTAAACATAGAATAATCTTTACTAAGGTACTTTATTAGGTAGGTACGGATTTGAAAAGATTGTTTTATAAATTTGATATTTTCAATTTTTTTTTTGATTTTATGGATTCTTTCGTAATCCTCTACTAACTAGCTGGGGCTTATACAAATACCCCTCATAATGTCTATCTAACTAGTACTGCGGCTCATTAGGCCTTATTACTATCACCATCTGATGGTTTTATTTACTTGACTGAGTTTATTTTTACATTAGTATTTTCTTAGGGAAAAGATTTTAACTGGATTAAAAACCCTAAACAAGGAAAAGATAAAAATAAATACATAAGTTCTGAACTTGTTACTGATTGAAGAATTTTATTTGACTGAAGTTAAATATTTCATGTTTTTTGATATTTTCAATGATCAATTCCAAATTTGGAAAGTTAACACTCGTACGGACATACGTACTCACAAAGGAAATTATTTAAAGTTATTACGATAATATATTTTTTATTTACATAAGTAAAATCCTTAAAATTTATTAGTCTTATTACATACGACTTCAAAAGTCATAAGATACTATTTAAAGTTTACATGCTGATACCCAAATAAAAATTGAAAAAAAAAAGTTTTTTTGTCATTTAAGGAATTTTTACTTTTTTAATTAAGTAAGTATATCATAAAATATTTGACGTTTTGTCGGGTATGTAGTCTTAAAACTTAATATAAATTGGTGTCGTCTTGTTCGTAAAGATCATAATTAGTTGATATTGTAATCTCAAGTCTATTGCGGGTTAAATGAAGCGGGCTACAGACGGCTGGTTTTGCGAACGGATAGGAAATTTGCGTTGCCTCCCCGCGGTCTGGCAAGTCTGGCTTTTATCAACCGAGCTATAAACATCTGTGTGCACGCACGATGCCTCCGTACGCACGATCTCCTAAAACTCCCTAGATTTTAACAGTTTCACTTTATTTATTTACGGCACGCAAACTTCACCAAATGAATAGACAATATTACATTTGGGTAATATATGAAAAAATAATGATTACATATCACACGACATTAATTATTAATTGTATTATTGACTCACCTTCTTTGTTGCAACTCACCCAGTTCAACATCCCTTGCCGTAGACGCAGAAACAATGAATTGCTGTTCCTCAATCATCACTCTTACTATGGGTATCATTCCCCTTACTGTCCAGAATGTCGACACTTGTTAACTCAAGCCAGTACCAGTCTAAATAATTTTTGTCATTCTTTCAGACTCTACCAAAACTTTGACTTGACCTTGGCTTTGACTTGAATGTTTTTTCTAATGTATATTTTGTCGTATTTTTGTCATTGCTTTATTGTAATATTATGTACGAGTATGTACTGTTATTTCTCTGTTGCTCTTTTTTCCATTTCGTGTTATGTATTCTTTTTGTAATTGGACAATAGTCTGTTAGTTTATACATTTAATAAATGACGCAAAGAAAGAATTGATACATATTACACGTGCAGAAAAATCAATACATTTCACATGTACAATATTTCAATATATTCGTACTCAGTATTGTTCATTATATGGAATCTTCGCCGAAACCAAAATTTCCCCAGATTTGATCAAAAACTTCCCTTCTCTCTTGGAACTTTCTGTTTCTCCCTAGGCATAGGGATTTCTCCTTAGACATGAAATAGATGCGAGTGGCGTGGCCGGTGGCGGTCTCCACGCGCTTGCCTTTGATCGGCCGTGCTAGGTCTAGTATGCAGAACGGTGGGTCAGCTATCCGTTGGCCATTTCCTTTGGCCACCTCTTTTGTCGGATAGACTATTGCTTTTGACAGGCTCCGGTTAAATCCGCTGTTGAAATCCGCATGCCTGTAGACCTGCCCCTTTATTCCTAACTTACCCCCACCCGCAGGTACTTGTCTGAAGTACCCACCTGAGTGGATTATCAAGAAGCTGGCAGACGCGCGTTCCTCGAAGTGCCCTTCTCAACGATAATTAGCAAAGCGGGATTAATTCACTTAATTGACTTGGATAAATCAAGGGTATTCTCTGGCGGAATTCTGGTCTATTTTTCCACTTCTTATGTTTTAATTTGGCTAATGCATGGAAATTTGTCACGGCGTAAATAGGCCATTTGGGGATGTGAACCGCTAGAATCTTAGTTTAACTCCGGCTTGGGAAATTCTGCAGATAGATAGGTAGATAAGAGGTTAACGAAAAAATCTTTTGTTGTATTTGACTTTCATCCTTGACGTGTGTTCTTAGTTTTTAGTCGTTGTTTTAAACATTAAGCGCAAAAAAGAGATTTTTATATTTAAAGGTTGTAAGCGAATATATTTTAGAGTTAATGTAAATAATTGATACCGAATTGAGACGAAGAAAATTTGCAACGTTGAAAGGGAGAAGGCAAATTTAACGATACAACATAACTCTATAAAGCAATACTTCATCGGAGTAGGTTAACCAACGACGATATTTTCACTAGATGACTTCTAAAAAATGAACAATTATCTTCTGAGTTTTTCAGATAAGTCTTGTGCGTCGACTAAAGATACTGAACAGAAAATTCCTAGAATTGTAGATACCGATTTGAGAGAAAACTGATGACTCCAATTTACCTTTCGCCCTAGACAGACCAAATAAATTGATTATCTGTTCAATACATTGTTTCATAAAATAAAATATGATAAAATTAACCTTACTATTGGAACGCAGACACGCCCACAACACACTTCTGTCGGTTGTTCGCTTCAGTGTATGAAGATTTATAGTAGGGTTGTTGGTTTTTTTTAAATTTCTAATCTGTTTGTAGCATTTGAGAAAAGAGGTCCTTTGGGATTTCAGTAAGCGTGTATGTTGTTGTTCGTAGTCAGAAACAGGTTTTATTGGAGGGGTTTTGTGTCCATTTGGAGATCAAGATTTGAGTGTACCTATTAGGAAGTAGAGGATACGGTTAGTTATTGTTCATTAGCTAATGCGTCAACCAAGTTTTTGTAACTGGCGGAAATAAGGGAGACAACAAAAAATGCTCACTATATTCTATAATTGTGGTGGTTTTTTAGAATTCAGGAAATTTCTGAGAATATTAGCTTGTTTTGTTCCTAGGGGCAAAAATCGCCATCAATCACAATTAGAATCGGCAGTTCAAGCCGGCTAACATTGTTTCCTATGATAACAAACATACCGAAAAGATAGAAGAAACCGAAAAAAGGAAGAAACAATTACATGTCATTTACAAAACTCGCTATTAAACTCGATACAATCCCCGCTTTGGTTTGATTTTAAATGTGCTCAGTTGACTTTTGACCTACGAGTATATCTTAAACTATTCAACTTTCACCCTGTACTGAATAATGTTCGGCTTTCCAGATTATAAAACACGTTTTGATTTCGCAATAATGAATAAAAATATTGCCGCGGTTTTAAATATACACTTAAAAGCGTACAAATATCGTATTTCCTAGAAATATTGTTAATACTGATAATTAACTGTTATAAAATCTTATAACATGTAGCAAATACACCACAAGTGCGAATTTCCGCGAAGCCATGTAATATTTACATCCTTTTGATTTAATTATGAACATTTCAATAATCCTTAAAAAGTCAGATCCAATCCTTTGTTCGAATAAATATGGCCTTTATTGAATAATACAAGCTATCACCGTGCAGGGAAATTCGTCCAGATTCAACCCTTATATCCATTCAACTACGTGAAACTGAACATTTTACGGATTTAAAATTTATTCGTTGTTTAGATGCTTTTGTACACAGTATGAAATATTCGATTTATCAGTTTTTGTGTCATTCTTTTATCATCTTCCGACAGAAATGATCGATTGATACATATATCCCATCAACAAATAAATTTCCAGAAAATATGAGTTATTCATTGCTTCTGTCTTTATTTTGTAAAGCTCCATTATATATTTGAAATTATTATTACATATTTAATTAAATACGGCTTTTTGGATCTGTTGGATAAATTTATTTTTACGCATCTATTTCGCCTTCCGAAGGCATTGTTTAACTATGGTGAAGCTTGTAACAATCATTTTTTGGATGATAACGAAGACACACGGTCATGTTAAATCAGAAAAGAGGGTTGATTTACAATTTATTTGAAAAACAACTTTTAATTAATAATTATAAAATACAAGGGATAAATACGCCAACTCCCTTGCATAGGGAAAACGAATGCCGAAAACTTTTTGTAAACAAATGAAAATAAACACAAAAATCATATAATCCGAGCTTTAATCTTACAAATAAATGAACAAACATGAGACATTCGCTGCTTTTAGGATTGTTAAAACCGAAGTTGATAAAAAAAATAACAGTAGTATTATATATTACAGGATGAAAACTCTCCCTTTCCTAAAACTAAACTGCAGAATTAGTACCTATATAAATAGTTGGTACTAACGTTGTGACCGCTCCGTAGGAACTACTTTGAGGAACTACTTCTTTTTGCGGCAGTCCCAACTTCATTCATTTTTCATTGAACAAAAACCCAATTGAAGTTGCTTAAGTTGGTAGTTCCGCTTGCACGATCTATGGCATCTACTTCGAACTTAAATGTTAGTTTTTCGTTCGTTCGAACGATTGAAGTATTGCATCATCCACAGTTCAATTGTTCTTTTACTTCTTTACTTCGATTGTAGTTCGCAGTATGAATGAAGTATATTTTTAGTTCCCCGTTTCCTCGCACGTATTCGTGACAGTTGCTTTTGATTTCTATGCTTTTTTGTCTATATGACACTAGTTTTTTCCGAGTGTTTTTTGTTGATTTTGAATTGTGTTTTTTTACGAATTATTCTGTTGACCTTTTTTAATATCTCAGCTTACAATACATACCTTTCAATCTGTACCTAAAATTATGGCTAGCCGTTCAACGAGAAATAAAAGTGAAATATGGGCTTATTTTAAGGAAGTTGGGGTTTACCAGGCCAAATGCAACTTTTGTTCTAAAGTTATATCCATAAAGGGGGGCAATGCCTTTAATATGAATTGTCATTTTCACAATATTCACCCTATTGCTAACCAAACTGTGTACAGTAAGAAATATTCAAATTTTACCTCAAGCCCTGAAAGAAGTTCACATCGCTCTTACAGAAACTGGAAATTTTGCAAGTTCTTTGTAAGGCTATGTATGCTCATTGTACATCATTCCTTTTAAGTCGTGATACATCAAACATGACAGCTGTCATTCTAGAAACCATAGATGAGAAACCAGTAATATACAATTCATCAACACACACATTGAAGAAAGAAAGAAGAAGTTTTTCTACACGGTATAATTTTTGCTATAGAATAATGAAAGAGTGAGTGCAAAATCAATATAACAAAACAGCTTGTTCCAAGTAAGAACATACGAGTACATCAATTTATGTGGTTGGGAGAGCTGCCTCGAATAAAACTATTAAGAAAAAAACGTGACTATTATTTGGTACATTTATCGCTAGCAACCCCCCCTCTCCCCCGACGAGGAATTATGCGATTGATCTGTTACTTCGAATGAACTGTCCACTGTGAAGGGTTCATTTTAAAGAACTAGCAATTCGTGAAGCATTCACAAATCTGTGAAGTTTTTCTCATCGCTAGTTGGAACGAATAAAATACAATACATAATAAAATGGGAAAATACCATAGCCTTTAATTATTTTGACTACCCGACAGTATTTTTGTAATACACAATAAAACAATGAAATGCATTCGTGCAGTTAACGTTAATAATAATAAGCCTTTTTGGATAAACTTTTATTATTTTCAATTCTTCTAAACTGCCACAGTACACAGTAGTTATTTAGATATCTGATCTCTCTCTCTCTATGTTATTCTGACTCTTTACATGACCCGACTCAAGTATTTGATTCACTCGGTTGTGCTATGTCTTCCTGGTGCTTTGTCTTCCTCCATGTCGTCCCCGACTTCTTCTATTAATTTTCGCGTCATATATTCTCCTGGAACTCTGTTCTTCGTTCATCCGCTTCACATGTCCAAATTATCTAAGCGTCCCTTTCTTAATTTTGTTCACTACGCTTTCTTTATCCTTGCACTTTTTCCGGATCACCAGATTTTAACGTGGTTTTAACACACATACGCCTCAGGAATCTACAGCATTTAATCTACTTTCATCCCTTATCTACCAGTTTCAAGTCTCACTGCAATTCATCAGGGTTAGTATCAGCACTTGATTGTGAAGTGCTAGCTTTGTTTCTTTGGATGACTTTTAATTAGTGACTACCAGGTTTAGTCCTCCATTAATGAATTTCCCTGCATTAACCCTTCTTCCAATCTCCTTATCAGCCTTTCCATCTCGTGAATATACTTCCCAAATACACAAACTCACCCACTTTCTCTTTTTCAAATACCATGACTTTGAATTTGCTTATATTCATCATCAACTCATTCTGCAAACATACTTTGTTCGCCCTAGACGCGTGAGACTGTAGATCTACACATTGTTAGAAATAAGCACCGCACCATCAGCATACAACAGAATACATATATAAGTCTTGATTCATGTTTATGTATTCATATACACTGTGTAGATTCAAAACTTCAAAGTTCATTATCTCTGTTTGACATAGTTTGGCTTACAGCAGTGTGGTTGGGGGTGTGAAGACCTTGAAAATATAAATACTTGCCGTACCACTATCGACAATTCAGATTTGAAACGTAGCTAAAAACGTCTCCGGTCTTCTTACCTTTGGATTATGTTCTGCGGTTATATTTATAAATCTTCTGATTTCTAAGATCCTCATAAACAAATGCGTGTTTTACGGGGTATACTTTATTTGGATATTAGACTATTTTGGTTTGATGCACTATATGCACTCTGCCTTATTAACTTTCAGGATTTAGTTTTTCACGCCTGAAAGTCGTGGAACTTTCCTGCGGCGGTTTTCCACCCATTAAATATTGCGATACTTAACCTAACCGAACCACGCGTCGTTTTCCAGGACGTGAGCAGAATCAGGCTTTAATTTATAGTAGAAATTATACTTTTTTAGCGCTGAAAGAATTTACAAACTACGAGTAGGTCACGCTTTGTTTCGTTGAAAATGTGTGAAAAGTATTAAAGGCATTATTAAACTGTTTGATAGTGGCACTAACCGCCGAAACAGCTGTCACTTAAAATGGCAGAACAAAATGATGATGATAAATTTAATTTATTTGAATTATAAAAAAAATAAAATGGAGTTCTAGAAACTAAACACAAAAAATATAAATACAAATAATTATTAATCCTGCTGCATGGCATCTGTTATTTTTATGGAACCAGTTTATAGTTTGAGTTACTTACATACGTTTTAAGTTTATTTCATTCACCTTTCAAAGGCGTTGTCAAACTGTGATTGCCTTTTCATATTTCCGAAGAAATGGTTCGTTATAATACCTTCATAAAATATGTTTTTTAGTGTAACAATAAAAGCACGTTAAAAACAGGTTTTTTTATTCTTTAATACAAAATGTTGCCAACCGCCACTGTTCTTTAGGGAAACATAATATCAATGGTGTTTGTTCATGCAGGGTTCACTTTATTAACAATACATTGGTCAGATTTGCCAGATTTCTCTCTTAATGACATCTCAATTCTAAAGAGAATCGTGAACCCAAACACGACCTCTCCTCTTTAATTAATAATACAACCCCATTGTTAGCATTTCACGCGAACCGAACTCGCATTCATCCGTAGAAACGGCAGAAGGTACTTACTGTAATGCGTGATGAGATTATTGTTCAAAAGTGCGTGCCTAAATACAGCAATGCTTTCAAGCATCGAGGAATAATGAATATACCTGTATCATCGGGTGCGGAGTAAATCGGCTATTTGCATATCATCTCCTTCGCGTGTCGCGTAACAGGTGGCGCTATTCTTTTTGCCAGTGTTGAGTGTTGGCAGTGATGTGTGGACGGGTGATTTCATTAGGCGTTCGATGAATTGATCATGGCACTTTCAGTTCTCGCCCGCCGAGGCATGTGTTTAGGGCTGATGGATGACGTCGCTCAGTGCGCGCCTTTGCGTCACAGCGCACGCCCTCGCACCCCCTACCCCAGCTATGGGGCAAGTATGGGGATAGCATTACTGTTATTAATAAGGTAGAAGCCTCATCATCCCGCGCACGATACGGCATTTGCGTATTGCTGGCTGAGTGATTTTTATTTTAGTACCCTACAGGTGACTATTTTGAAAGAATTTCACCACCAGTAAGTAGGCTTTTGATGGGTGTTTTACCATAAAACAAAATTGATGTTTATATGTTTGTACGATTCCTAAAGCGTACTATTTTTTTAATCTTTTAAATACGCAAATATGTAGGTCTTACCTTATTTTGCTTTGAAGTTATTAGTTTTTCACTTTACATAACTTGGTATTTTATTTATAATATACCCACGCATTGAACTGAAGCCTTTAAATTTCCTTTAAAAATAATAAAAAAAAACTCTTACATTACAGGTTATTTTTTGTTCTTAAGGGTCAGCATCCAAAACACACACTTTTTGGCTTTCTAGTGCAAGCAAAACTACAAATTATTTATCGATTAATACTATATGGGGAGTTAGAAAAATGTCTAAGGTTTCCAGTGAATATAATTCTTAAACAGTAATCTTTTAAATTCTTTTTGAAATACATACTGGAATTTTAAATAAAACGTTCAAAAATGCCTTCTCTGGTTTTAAAACTGCACCTTTTACTGATATTTTAGTATGTTTTTCATAGAATTCTAAGGATTACAGCAAAAAATGGTATTCATTGGAAACCTCAAACATTTTTCTAACTACCCATAGAAAAATTGCAGATAAATCATTCGTAGTATTGCTTGTATTAAAATGCTAGAAAGTTACGTTTAGCGTCATTTATAGGTGCTGGCCCTTAAATAATTGATTATGCCTTAAGAGGGCTGGTACGTATTTGATAAAAAACAATTTATCTGATTTTGTCATCCACTCAAATCAGCTATGATCGAGGTAACTTGCAACGTGCATGCTATAGTGGGGAACAACTCGACGGATCTGCTCTCGTACCACATAAGTGACGAAGCCATACCCTGCCTCGTCTTCCGTTACCTCGTTGTGGATTATCTGTTGGTTGACCCTTTTTTTGTGCTCCCCACGATGTGGCCAAGATATTACGTTTTTTTATGTTGAATGTAATTTCGCAATTTTTGACCATTCGATGAAGAACTTCTTCATAATCTTCACTTCGTCACCCTGTTTATAGACCTATATTTCAAAAGCTTTAGACCAAACAAATCAACGACTTATAATCAAAAACATTATAAAATATTTTCTTGCAAACCCGTAATCTTTTATAACGTTATTTCTTCATTAGTAAAGTGTACTCTCAAGGCAAAATTCATATTGAAGTTATAAAATTTGTGGCACAGGTGCATAGAAACCGGTAACGCCTAATTAGATATATCAATCCAAACTTTCTACCGTGCACTCAAGGTAAATTATATTACCATATAATCCATCAGCATTGTAAATGTTTCGTAAATGTAGGTACACACATATATTTACAAACTTGTGTTCAGATTTTTTTTTTGTAGAAGATTTAAATTATATTACATATCTGAAACAATCCATAAATTATTATACTCCAAACGAGTTGGAAAAAACTCTCTACTGGGAGGACAATATCATTATAGCATTACAAATTCAGATAATAAACCATAAATAATTTCCTTTAATAATAATAATAATAAAAATAATAATAATTTTTGGATAATTTGTATAGTGCCGTTTTTGTGAAAAATCACCTCAATGTTAGTACGTACGACCGTACAAATGAGAACTTTTCAAATTTGGAACTGATGTTAGTTGAAATTATAAATTTAAAAAATATATATACATATATTTACAAATCCCTACCTACCTAATAAAGTACCTACCTATAATGTATTTCATCAGACATTATTCTACAATATTTTAAATAGGTGGATTAAAGCAACTAATATTTTTTCTTGGTAAGTCAAGTTAGATAGATATCGTGATTTTCACGGGTTACAAAACACCCTTAATCTATTACACGATATATATTAATATGAAAAAAATGGGGAAAAGATTTATATAGCATTCAAATAGGTATCATCCATGTGTTTACGAACTATTTTAGGCGTATTCCGTGACATACCGTTCATGTTTGAAACACTTGCCTATTGATAATGGCAAAAAACCCCAACAGTCTGATCTGAAATGAACGTGAGGCTGGTAATTAATTAGTGATAATGGGTCGTGTCTCTTGTTGTATGATATATGCTCTACGTAGAATTACATGTTTGCCCGGCCTCCAGTGGCGTGCGGTCCATAAACCGTTATAATACCATTATTTTTACAACTTTTACTAAATACTGGTTTTTTCTTCATTTTGTGGCATAACTTGTGGCATTTTGGTCGTGCAGTAAAATTCAACCATTGCCCTGCGGAGATAGCCTGCCCGTCTATTTCTAGGACAATGTCTCGATACATTGTCCTGTCCCCCAAACTTCTGTTCACACCAGGACAATAGGTCCGGAGCTGGGACAAGACAATATTGTCTTGTCCTCGTGTGAACTAGGCATGAGTGTCATTTTTTTAGTGCCTTTTTAATCCACCAAAAGAATTTTAATAGAGCATAAGATATTCCCTTTTTTGATGTTGAAAAAAAAATTACTTTGTTCCTCGCTTTGTTTGATGCTAAATAAAAAAACCTTACACACGCGACTTCATAATCTAATATAGTTTTTACATGTTGAAATTTTTTAAATTTTTTTGTGTTCATTTTCTCTTTTGCATATCAGAAAATATCCTATTGGAGGCCTAGCCTAATAGCGACATTAGAAATTATCAGTTTTGACTTTGTTTGCTTCTCTGTGTTTCTTTCAATATAGATTTGATTGTTTTTACCTATTGAATATAATATAAAATTTATAGCAAAACCGATACTGGATATAACCATACGCCACTGTCCGCAACGTATTGAATAAACACCCATTGTTGGTGATATCGGAACTTGCCGGAAGGTTAAGGTTCAACTTCTCCGATACCTTTGAGCAATTACTCTGATTGTTCCACGTAGTTCAACTCTTAGACACTACATACCCCCTGGTCTTCTCACCGTGATTATTATATGAACACAGCCAAGCGTAAAATTTAGATTCAAATTTCTCGATACCGCCGTGTAATTTGGAATTTGTATTGCTCTAATAAACACAAGTTTAAGATTCCTCGTGATTAGTCAATATGTGCCCATGGAGTGGTGGCGTTAACTATGCGATAACTTGTTTTAAGCATTCAGTATCCTAATAATACAATAATAATAAATAAGAAAAAAAACGTAGCAACACCGAGATTAATTTATTTTTATCAAACATGCTTTTAAGGACGAAACTTTAGAACGCGTAGAGTTTCATGATGATGTTAAATATTGAAACGATATTGATATTCACCAATCAATACGTACAAGAAGAAACATCTTTGTATCCCGAGTTCGTATGATGATACTCTTGATTCGATGTTTATTCATATTATTTCAATATTTACTATGAGATCAATTTATTAAACTTTATCCACTAAGTATACAAAAAGAGTTTATAAACATATTATAAAGTTTAAGGTAAAAATTGAAAGTATTATAAGTGTATATTTAGATGTAATTTTTACGAAATTATTCGTAAGTTGTAAGTGGGTTCATATAAGAACTTTGTATTAGACTACAGATTTTATTTTATTTTTTATGACCGACCGGTTTCTTAGTTATTATGCTTAGGCTAAGCGAAACCGGTCGGTCATAAAAAAATTCAATCTGTGGTCTTATACAAAGTTATTACATCTTCTTCATTAAATATGTCAAACCACAAAGTGATTGCTTTCTACGAAAATATAAAAGTTATCACCTTCTTAACCTGTTAAATCTACAATACAGGTTAATAATAAATAGGTTAGTCCATAAATTATTTAAATTTATAATAAGTTCTCAGCTGTAGTTAGTTAAGTTGTAAGATAGATAAAGTTAAGATTGAACTAGTCTTTGAGTTTCTTTAGAGTTTAAATTAGCACTTTATAATTAGTCAAATGGTTTAGAGTTTACTTGACTAATTGTTAATCGCCCTCGAGACGATGTTCACAAAAAATACTAACTAACCATCACGCCGTTTCTCCGCAGGGGTAGGTAGAGAGGACGGACCGCCATATAACTCTGTCTTGGCACACACTCCTTGCTTCATTCACATTCATACATCGTCTCATAAATACTCTTCTGTTATTTTGACTCTTCACATGACCCGATTCAAGTATTTGATTTACTCGATCGTGCCATGTCTTTCTCGGACGTCCTCGACTTCTACCATTCACAAAAATACGTAATGCAAATTAGCCATTTATTATTACGGCTTTGATGACATACTCGAATATGAAACAAAATCATATTTTCGCCGTTTAGTGAGAAAAATGTTTGAATCAAGTATGAAAAGCTTTTGCTTGAAAGGTTTCGTGTTTACGTGTATTGCCTCAGCAAGCGCGGCGTGTAAAACTGTATGAATGCAGCGATTGTGTAAAAACTAGTGCGGTTCATGCATGGGGTACATTAATCTCTCCGTGCAAACGGGATATTCCAACGTTTCAAAGATAAATCGTGCTCCCCTGAAAAGTTCCTGCGCACGAACAACCGCTGGAAGTTTTCATTTCCACTAAATTTATTTCGGGTTTGCGTGAAAAATATTGAATCGCAATTTTTGCAAAATCTGGTACGGATGAAAATATTAAATGTATATTATATTGAATATCTTCTTGAATTCACGTAACTCGTCGGCCGAGCGGTTACTATTCTTGCCTATGAATCCATAAGTTTTTTTTTTGTTTACATATAATAAAAAAATAAACAATATACAGTATATTTGCGATAAATTCCAGAGTGGTAGATACTCTCAGTATCGCCATGGTGAAAAACTACCATTTGGAATCGAAATATGAATTGCTTGAAATGGCTTTAGCCGTGTTTGGTGACTAGATTAAAATAGCCAAGTACTCGCCAACCTTCTTATACCTCTTCTCCGTTTATTTCCAATCCCTTCAGCTCACATCATACGCCAATTGGGGATGCCATAGCCCCACTGGCTCGGGACAGTTGGGACTCTTTTTCGGTAAAAAAACATTTGGCAAATTGCGTGAGAAAAATGCCTATTAACTCATTGGTATCTACTCCATTAACTCAAAATCATCCCGAGTGGGAAAAATTGATGACGTATAAAAATGATTATATATTTATTAAAATATAAATTCGTTTTTTAAATTTACGTAACGCGTCGAATGGTGTAATAACACATGGAAAAATGAATAAAATGCCTGTAAGTCATTTGTATTTCTTCATTAACTCAAAAAGAAAGCCCTGCGGGGTGGAAAAAACCTGCTATTAAACATGCTGCAAAAAGAACTTAACTCTATGTTACAAGAATATCCTCCAACTATCTTCACTTTAGCCTCACTCGACCGACTTTTTTCTGTTGAACTTGTATTTGTGTAAGCAAACTGGCATACTTTTTACAGGGACATAAAGTGTTTAATATTTTCAGGTTTTAATCTTTTTATGGCCTCGTGCAGAAAGGGAGTGAATGTCTGGAAGGTTATCGCCGACCCGTCTGATTTTATTTTACGACGTAAAATCTACGTTTTATCCCGGAATTATGTAGATTTTCTGTACCCAAATAAAGAGATTTACTACTTGAATCGAATTTTCACATCTACATGAAAATAATGAGCATTTCGACATTGGTGCTCTATTTTTCATGTAATAATGGCGGTTTATGATCATTCATTTGTCCGATTTCATTGCTTTATTACTGCTACCTACTACTTTATCACGACATTTTTGTGGGGGGATTTTTTCGTTTGTTTTTCCTCACTTTTCGTCTCCCCTATCGTTTTTATTGGAAAGCGCTGGAAATCTTTCAATAGTTTTTCGTTTCTTTGTAATTCTCGATCGGTTAAATGTTACATAGTCGTTTCAAGAATCTTTTACGCAATTTACTGCACCTTTCAGATGTGAAAAGTTGGCTAAGATAAGAGACTTGATGGACTTTTCAGAGTGATTTATTTTTTAATCTGATTGAAACAACAATCAATTCTACTCGATTTAAACTTTAATACAATAATGGTAATTCGCTCAAGATCACCACTTTAATCTGGAATAGACTTCAAATCGTTCCTTTTGATATAAAGTTTTTGGTCTGAATTGAACGTTATATACCCATATAATAATAGTAAGTATCTTCGTAATTATACCTGAAAAATAACTGCTTTAATTTATAGCTCTCTTTACATAATGTGTATGGTGACAAGCAATGGCGGCTCGTGACTTTTTAGTGTGAGTGCTAAGATTGAAAAGTGCAACGTTATTGATGTTGTTGCAGCCAAAAATATGTTTTATTAAAAACAAAAAACAACAAAAAAATGTATGACGATTTTCAGGATTTTTCAGTTTTGGTGGAGTACTGCGTGGCTTGTTGAAAAAATCATTACAAAAAAACGAAATGATGAAAAAAAATGTTTTCGGCTCCAACATCAATAATTACATTTTTTTCAATCTCAACACTCGCGAACACAGAAAAGTGTGACGAGCCGCCACTGGCGACAAGCGCTTAACTCTGTTCGACCGACTGTCAACCAAGCGATTGATCACCTCTATAATATCGCTATGGGAATGCATTACTACCACAAGTAAAAATGATTTTTTGAGTTTAATATTGAAAAAAAACAAAAATATTAGGTATTATGTTAGTGTGCTCTCATAAATTGATAACTTTGTATTATATCTGTAGGAATGTTTAAAAATATCCCTTTCGCATTATTGCAATCCCTGCCCAGTTCGGACTATGCATGATTTTTTATTTAAAAATTCACCGAAACATCCTATGTATTTATGACACCATTAGGAACCACATCAAATTTACTTTTGTTGAGAAAAAATTATTAAAATCATCGCAAACTATATATTTTATTGATTGTTTCACTCCTCGGAGTCGTTCTTCACAGTTTTGTTTAATTCTTATTGATTGTTCTACTCTACCTTTGACTAACAGTTCCTGTCTGTCCTCAGGGCCGGTGTGCGTGACGGCGGGCGGGCGTTCTGCGGGGGCGGGGCTGGGCGGCGGCCGGCGCTCCTGGCTCGACCTGCCCTCCACGCTGCACCACCAGCAGCGCCGCCTACTAGCCAAACATGACCCTGGGCCGCCCAGACTGGTAAGTCAAATGCACAACTCACTTTCAACAATTATAAACACGACAGATTTTATCAACCACGGCAGTGTTCCGCGAGATCATAAGTACGATAGCGGTCTTGGTAGAACTGTTTCCACTTAATCTTTCGGCGTTGCAATCGGCGCAGTGTTCCATAATAAATTTATTTTAATCCTAATTGTTCTGTGACTTCAAAAAGGCAAGGAACTGCTGGCCTCCGGGTAAGTCCATCTTCAGGCGTCAAAATATATACAAGTAATTCATGTTTCTAAGAAAGTTGTAATTTTCACTCAAACGTAATGATATATAACCTCCTTTTCAAAACTCGACAGAGAAAACGTTTTGCATTGGTTTTGCGTGATAATTTCAAAAAAAAATGTTTGGGAAGGTGATATGTCAACCCAACTCTGTTTTAGAAGGAAATTGATAATTCTCCTCAATGTAATATTTCATTTTCCTTTTTAAAAAATCTACAAATTAAGCATTAGTTACGATGACAGACCGCTATTGAAATAACGTCAGTTTTTTAAACTTTGTATATTGTAAGTAGAATGTATTTTTTTGATATAAGGGTATATACCACAAGGTTCACAGTCAGGGATGGAAAATATCTAAAAAAAAATTGTGGCACCAAGTTTTTTTCTTCGTTTTTACTTTTTTGAGTCGCGCTGACCGAAGGGACTATGGTTTTATTTTTTGGTTCTTAATTCACAATTTTTATTTTTTAAACGTTTAATTGCATTTCCAACAAACTCAGATAATTATAGAGGGTGGTCGGGATTTTTTAAAAATATAAAATAGGTGAGAATCAGTGGCTAGAACTGATTAAAAAGTAATTTAACGTTTATTTGATAAATGTTAGTTTATCACTAAGGCGACAATGACATCTTTTACTATGGGTGTATCAGAAACTTAAAGTAAATCTATCTACCATTCTTATCAGGCCTGCGATATTTCTCGGTAAAAATAGTGATATTGACTTAAAATATAAAGGGAAAAAAATCTACTCCACGGTAATGTTATTTAGAAAATACCTTTTGTAGTATTGAGTTTACTTTTATCAGAAACAAAAATTTCACGGAAAAATATAGAAATTGCCTCCTTTAGAGCGCTTAGTGAAAAAACTCTGAAATTACCTTTGTTTTATTTTATCAATTTATAGAATGAACATGGGTACAGTATTGTTAAAAAAAAAAACCTCAATTTTATCCTTCGTGATAAAGGTTACATAAACATTTTTTCTTTTTAAATAAACTCACTTACTTTCATTCTGGTTCAGGTTCAAGATTTTTATTTTATACATCTTTTGTTTCGAAAATTTTCGCTTAACTGACTGATTTAAGACCCTATTCAAAACAACGAGATAATCTCCCGCTCCATCTTGACGGAAAATAAATAATGACAATTTATTTGAACTTGACAGGTGCTAAATAGACGAAGCCCAAATTATTATACCAGCTTCCGTAAATTAATATACAGGATCGTGTGTGTGGATTTGAGTTATCGAGTCTGTTATAAGCCCATGTGACAGTTCGGAACCCGAATAAAGATGGATTGGTGATTGAACGATTGGATGATAGGACGATTGGACGCCCGTCATTCGATATGACAAATCACTCACTTGATGAGTTGTCTATTTTAAATATTGTAGGCTGTGCCCAAGTCCCTCAGTCGTTAGTGATGGGTTTATTAACGCGTGCCACCTACGCAGAATGAATCAATCAGTAGCTTAATTAGCGTTTATACAGAGTTCTCAGCAATCCGGACCCCCGTGTGTTTTGTACACCCCTACGCATAAAACGTCTTAATTATCTACAAATATGTAATAATATTTCATGAAATCATACAATTTATTATGTTATTTTGTAATCAGAAACTAAAATAAACTTTTTTGTTTTTGTTTTTAGGTTTTAATGGTAAAATGATTTTTAAAGTTAGATTTTTCTTTGTCTAACGCGAAAACAGGTCCGATTTGGAGGGTTCATTTCGGGCCCGTTTATGCTCGATACGATTTTGAATCAGATGACGTCACAATACAATAAAAACCTCCTCACAATGGTCCGCAATGGCGCTGCAAACAAGGATGCAAGACTTTAGGGGCGTTTAATGTGTTGGTTTTAATTTTTCCAAAATCACTTTACTATCTGTACGAATCGGCGTTTGTTTATGGTAGTACTCTGAATCTGAATATATATTTTTAAATTTTTCAGTGGAGTTCCTTATTAGGCAGAATTTTCCCTGAATTTTCTTAACGATTAGTTTCATATCATAAAAGTTATTCCTTATGAACTATAAACGCTTACTATGCCCAAGTTCCATGAAATTACTGAATAATTTAATGTTAAACTTGATTTAATTTAATCAAAAGGAGCCCACATTTCTATGTAAGATTATTTGTAGGTATGATGCTGGTACGCCTTTGGCCGCGTTAATAATTATTGTAATAAACTTCAAACCCCTAGGTTTTGCGCCCACAACGTGGTTCATTGTCCGCTTACTGAACACAATAGTTAGCATGGAGGCTGCAAATGGAGATTACAAGACTTATTAAATATACATATTCAATTGCTTATTGCCAGATATATATACCTATATAAGTTAATCATATAATTAATCGAATTGATACGTAAATCCAAGATGTTCCAAAATTAGTGAAGGATGTTCATGGAGAATATGCAGTTTTCAATTCACAGAGTTTCATAAGTTTCGTATGGGCGGTAAAACCTTGTATGACCGTGTTAAAAATGTGGATATCCGGAAAAAATGCAAGACTGATGTGAGCGTAATGGATAGGACCAAGAAAGGGACGCTTAGCTTGTTTGGGCATGTAGAGCGAATGAACGACCTAGACTAACCACGAACCAACCACCCTGCTAACAGAGTACAGGTTTAGAGTACAGCAGTTTAATCGAGTGTTATTGGGGCGACTGTAATGTAAAGTTTGCGCTTGAGATCTGTACAAGGTCAACAGCTGTTCACTATTCAATTTGTTAACCTTGTTCATAATTTCCAGTAGTTTTTTAATGATAGATTATCTCAGGCTTCAATGGAGCCCCGATACTTAAGTTGCTCTGAAATACTCTCTCCAAGCAACATCAATGAGAGTCTAAACCCAAGGACCCATTTTTACTGCATAGCCACATCCATCATTAGGAATGCGAATATTTAAAAAATGTCTATTACCCTGACAGCTGTTAAAATACTAGAATTAAAAAATGTTTATTTGTCAATAATTTATGTAATTATTTTTGATACTTTGGTTTTTTATAATTCGCCAGATGTTTCTCATTCTCTTCTCGATGCTGGGTAATGTCAAAGGGATCATCCAAATGACCCGCAATGTTGAAATGGCAGACAATTATGTTGAAATTGCTACCTCATTAGTTATGAACAGTGACCATAACCGAAAAGCCAGGCACCCCCAAACCTTTCCCTACTACCTATTTTCCTTAATTAAGATATTCTCGGGATGCCACAGACAGTCCCGTTGAATCGTGCATTTGAGAATCTTGTGCGGCAAATAAACATTGTAAATACACTTAATGGTGCCCATTGTCATCTCGCCAGGTTGACTTCATTAAAATTTCATACCTGTCATCTGGCATTGTTGGGATTAGTATTACCGGGGAAACAAATGTGGCGAAAATTAACCACTAGGCAAAACTGACAGAATTTTCGGTCGATCAAATCCACAAAATTTGTCAAAGGTTTTCAAAGAGAAGTAATTAGGAAATTCGTGGAAATGGGTTCGATTGTGAACAGTTAATTACCTCTGCATAATCGTACCTGCCGATTTTTCGACAACATTGACGCAATTAATAGCAGTGTTAATGATTTTCAATGAAAATCGATTCGCCATCGCTCACAACAAGTAGACATTTGGAGCGTCATTTCGGCAAGTTTACACCAGCGCACTTTAAAGTTTTTTTTACAATAAAATTTATAAGTCTCCAGTAGCTGATTGGATTTAAAAAAAAATAACTCGGGTAAATTAATGCTCTTACTGCACAATTCAATGCTCTGACTTACCTGATTTTTGCTGTTCGATATTTTCTCCCATAAAGCTATTTAAAATTGTTTTACGTTCTCAAAAACATATATTAAAGTGCCTGTCTAATCTCCTTCATATTGCATTCTATTATTATATTGCATTATATTGTATTCTATTATTATAAAATAAAAGATTTAAAATCAGTGCAGTAAAGACTTTTAAAAAAGAGCATTGTCATTCAATTAATCTCTTTACTACGCCGCGCTCTACCAGCAGAGTTCATGTTGTGTTATGTTGATAAGTGTAAAACGTAAAGTTAGAGGATAAGCATTGTCGAAAAGCCACGGACTTCAAAACCTTTTTAATTTTTTATTTTTATTCCTTACCGCACAAGAGTCTCAACTGCTCCCAACCGTCAGTCCCAGTGAATCGGCATCCCAAATGGGATGTTGTGCGGCGTCAAGGTAAAAAAAGAAAATAAACATTGGGAATATAGGTTGGGATGTACCTGGCTATTCAGATCTGGTCACCAAACACGGCCAAAATATTTCACGCAACTTTTCGATTCTAAATTGGTGGGATTAGTATTTCACCAAACGAATACAGAGTATCTACCACTCTGGAACGCCGCAAATATTTTCGGTCGATTTCATATGAATTAAAATTTGTTAAACACATAAAGAAATTAAATAAAAGTTATTGGCGCACGCCGGGTTTGAACCCGCGACCTTTAGATTCGTAGTCGAGTGTCTTACCACTTGACGCAATTATGTTAATGATTTTCAATGGGAACCCGCTTGCACAGCGCGGGTGTAAACTGTGCGCCTAAAGTTTAAGTTTAGACTTACGGAATTCAATACTTCGTTTGTGTGAAAGCACTATGAAACAAAAATAATACAGTTCACTGTGATTTTTGACAAAATTGATTAATCTACCTACATACCCAGTTACTGCTACTTGTCAATACAGTAGTCAATGCAGTAAATACATACATATATCGAAAACAAATAAATGCTTCACGGTACTAGACAACAGATGGCAATGAGTACATTTAAAAAAAAATTACTTCTTACCGCTATTGATCAACAGATGTCAATAGGTACATCAAATATATAATAGTTTTGGATAATCTGGGAATATGGAGAAAGACAATAAAAATCCTAAATCCAAAAACTTCGGATCCGTTCTACAAAATCTTTTATGACCCCAAGATCCAAATCAACATTAGGAGGATATGTTATATCGTCTGATTCGGATAAAAATAGAGATGCAGAAGAAGAAACATGTACAATGATGGAGGCTACAAGCTACATGGTGAATAGTGCCCTGACTAATTCAAGAATGATTATTAATCCTATAAAGACAACACTCCCAGAAGGTAAAGGAAAAATAATCATAAGCCAAAAGAAAAAAAAATAACGAAGGGATGGAAGAATTATTCAAAATTATAGCCCGTTTAGTGACTGAAAATAATGAAATGAAGGGCGAACTGAAAATACTGCGACCGCTAGCAAAAAAAAAAAAATTCAAAATTTTAACGAATCAAAAAAAAAACAATGCAAGAAAATAAATCAATTTTCATAAACATGGATGGTAAAAATTAAGAAATAAAAAAAAATACAATTTGCGGAGAAAGTTAAAAAAAACACGAGCCGATCGTAATCTTCCAACAAAAAATAAATGAGGCCTGTAGAAACAAACACGGCTAAGTCCATTGACTACAGTTTTCGAGGAAGAACAAAAAACGTTTAATTTAAAAATTACTTGTGATACTGTCACTAAAATAAATTCGACAAATAGTACCTACTAAAAACATTAATTTTCTTCTTGATACATTAGTTTAACTGGTGCGAAACAAAAATATATTCAAATTATTAGTGGACTTTGCCGTGTTTGTTGTTCACATTTGACAACTGCCGCTTTTGTTAATCAACACAACTGGACTTTGCCAGTTTTGAAATGGACACGTTTTTTTTTCACAAGGTTGCAGTCAAAGTCAGTAACAAAATAGTTTTACATTTAAAAAATTATTTATTTTGATAGAAATACAAAACAATAATATCTCACAAAATATTTTTGAAAAAGTTTGTAAGTTATGGTGACCTAATTAATAATTTAAAAAAAAAAAAAAACTAAAAAATCGAAAGAAAAATTAGAAAAGAATAATAACTATTATTCTGATATTTTTTATATAAATTTGTTTTAAAGATTTAATAAGATATGAATGCGGAATAATATTCAAGAGCAGGAAGATTTCTCCAGTTATCACCGAAATGCTTGGTCAAAAAAGATAGTTGACATCTCTTACTTTAACGATTTCAAAACAACTTTTCCGGGTTCTATGTTGCTTGAATTATCATTGATTCATTTTTGTTTTTCATACAGCAATGATTTCTACAATATTAATGACATAACAATAACTACTAATAAAGTAATCATATTATTCAATAAAACTCTAAATCGTAAGTAAAAACTCATTTATTTTACCACTATGCTGTTTAGTAACTAAAAAATTATGTCCATAAAAATAACAAGAAACAAAAGTTCAACATGCACAATTTGCGAAATTGTCAATATCTCTTTACAAAAAAAAACAATTTTTTACAACAACAAACCGCCATCTTGAAAACAGCTAAAATTGGTCCGTTTGAAAACTGCCGTCTTTGATTTGGAAAGAAGTGGACTTTGCCGAGTTTGTTATGGAACTCAATTTTTAATCTGTAAAAATAAATGGTTTAGAGCCGTGTTTACAGAAAGCAACATTGCATCATGAAGTATTTTTTTAATTACCTCATATTTAACTCATTTTCCATTATCGGTGGAAAAGCCTCAAATGTAAGTGATGAAATACTTAGGAGTTATATTATATATAAAACTAAACTTCAACAAGTGTGCTGAGTATATACAAAAGGGAAGAAGATCTCTTTTTTGGGAAGAATTCGTCAAAAATTGACCAGAAAAATCACAGTTACAATTTACAACTCCATTATTACTCCACATTTTTATTACTGTTCAACGATTCTTTTCTTGTGTAACGACAGAGAACAAAACAAGTTTCAAATTGTCCAAAGTAGAGCAATAGGAATACTCAAAAGTAACTAAATGTCAGGGGAACTAAATTGTCTTACAGTGAAACAGACGCTAACATTAAACACATTAATATTTATACATAAAATGAAGAACTTCCATTTCTTAACAACCAAGCCACAAAAAAAAAACCAATACACAAAATAGCTTACTTTTTAAAGGAATGAAATGTTATAATGCGCTGCCGGAAACCATCCAAATTATACCAATTGATCAATTTAAAATAGCCTGTAAAAACATTTAAAATACATTAGTAATATCAAGTAGTATATAAGTTATATTATTATTATTAAGTCAAAAATAATATGAATTATAATTAAATACTTGGTAAACTTTTATGTACGAGTACAAGTAACTAATATTAAAAAAAAAACTTTTTAAAATCCTGAAGCGACAAAATGCTAAAAAAGTCTTAAAATTGTGTCGCTTGTGTTAAGTCTTCTCTCAAATGGTAAATATATTTTTAATTGCTGAAGCGCCTCTAAAGTCTTCAGAATCAAACGAGAGTCAGAGCATTCGATGCAGAAAAAAACTGATCAACACTGCATATTTAACTCATTTTTGACCAAAGTGTCGCTTAAGCCCCTTCGCCTTTCCAGCGACGATATCGTACAAGATTCAATTTACATAAATAAATAAAATAATTTATTTGAATCCCGGGCTCCCTGCGAAGCTTTATATTTATTTGCACGTAAATATTATGCTCATGTTTCAAGTATGGTCGTCCACCTATTTGATAAAAAAAAACTTATGGGTGCTGTGGTTATGAATTGGTTTTCTTTCAACATTGATATCCGGTTCGGAGAACCGAGATTCCAGAGGGCGAGAAAAGTTTTTTCGCCTTGTCACCCCCCTCATGTGGGTTTCGCCCCCTCTTCCACCCCTTCCACCCCTTCCACCACCCCGAAACTAATGGTACCGCCTGAACGTAGGCAGGTATAAACATATTATATTTCCACCATTTGCTAAGGATTGTTTTTCTACCCTGTCGCTTCCATCTTGAAGGTGACCATTATTTGATGAATAACTCGCGTAAGTTGAAAAGATATCAGGAAAAATGTTGTTCTATTTTACAATGGTTTTATTATCGGCAGCTGACCTGCGTAGATTTCAGTATTATTATATTTCAACACTCCCTTATCGTTTTCTTCTTCTTCATATTGAACAATAATTTGCTAACAATATTAGTTTTACTGTCTTATTTTTTTAGATTTAAAAGAAAAAGTAAAAGCTCCACATTGCACGATAGAAATGACACTACGTGTTGAAAATAGAAACGTTCACCTAGAATTTACAAATAGAAAAATTGTGTAAATGTCATGACCTCAAAGCTCACCGCTCCAAAGATTTTTTGTGGACCACCAAAACGTATTTTCTGCTTTATTTTTCAATATTTTGTTCAATTATTATCCGAAAAATGAACTAAATTTATTTCAGGATTTTTTAATATTGAATTTTGAATTGTATAATATTAACGAAGCAAAAGTTTTCTTAGACGAGGCACAATTCATACAAAAGTCCGAACCCTCCTGCCGATATGCCGCATGGCAACTGACTTCTTTCGAAATAATATTAAAACTTTGCATGTACTCGTACACATTCATATTGAGCGAAGGAAACAACTCACATAATCATAATATAACGTTATTTTCTGGTGGTTGAACTCCTTTGAGAAACA
Source organism: Drusus annulatus (assembly GCA_022651775.1). NCBI lineage: Eukaryota > Metazoa > Arthropoda > Insecta > Trichoptera > Limnephilidae > Drusus > Drusus annulatus. Next base: position 3,466,642 of record JAGWCC010000029.1, on the reverse strand, counting down.
TTAAATTTAATCTCTGAAATAAGTCGATCTAGCTCCCTAATCTGGCTTTCGTTTTTTTTATGACCAATAAGTTTGTATGTACATCTACATATCTACTGCATAAAACCTATTCTTCGCGTTTCTCGTAAATATGGTAAAATATTTTGAAAACATTGTACTCGTTTACCAGTGATATTGTGGCAACCAAGGTGCTCTCAGTATCGCCCTAGTGAGAGATCACAACTCAAAATCGAAACGTTAAATATTTAAATAATATTAATAATCTAAAACACAAATATGAAATAGAAAAAAGCCAGAAACTAGAAAGAATAGTGGTCATGACCGAGACTCGAACTCGGAACCTCTACTCTATCCGGGAGTAACACTCTGCCAATTAAGCCACCAAGACTTCATTAGAAAGCGATCATTTTTAAACGATCTCATACTTCTATTGAAAATTATTAATATTTGATTTTTTTCTTCCGAGTTCGAGTCTCGGTCATGACCATTGTTCTTTTTTAGTTTCTGGCATTATTCTGTTTCATATCTGTGTTTAAGATTATTAATATAATTTAAATATTTAATAATAAATAAGCAATAATGATTTAAAGTTATTTTTTAAAAATAATGTCTAAATACAAACACAAAGGTATTTGTATAAACTTTGCATTTCTCACTGTTTGTTCTTGCCAGAGCTATGTCGTGTGTACAAAGCAGGTTTGATTATATTTGCATAATCCGAGTTAGAGTCTTTGGAACATCTTGATTGTCCCATTAAATAATATACAACATTCGCTCTATTTTTAGAACGCGAGCGCTTCAATACGTTCGTCAAGGAAAATGCGAACTAGTATTAGTCAGAACACGCAGTGAATCTATGCCTTCATCTTGATACGTAATTTCTGGAAGTGTTTAAATTTACCGATTTCAAAGATAACTGATTCCTAGACCTCAGACATCTGTTCCAGAAAGAATTTCGATGTTTGAAAATGTTTTGAATAATTTTCTCCCCAAGTAAGGGATATTGATCTTACTACGGGCACACTAGACACGCTCGCAACACACTTCTTCCGGTTTATGCCTTCGGTGATCTGTGCGCATGATATTCATATTTAATACGATACTTGGATTGCAAATATGAAACAAAATAAAATGCGTATTGTCTCATTTTTAGATAGGTAGTTTTCAAATTTCAAAGTTTCATAGCTTTTGTTGGAAATTAAACTGCGAGCTGAAAACAGTTGCATTGACCTAGATATTCAATAGAGAAAAACCTGTGCAATATTTACGACGCCTAAGCCTACCGTTCGACATATTTTCTGCTTCAGTAACCAGACCAACGGATTTTGCAGTCAAGATACACTATCGACCGACGTTCCGTCAGAACTAACATATTGTCGCAAAATATACTTGATTCTAAGTCATCGTTTCGTGTCTCGGAGTTTTAATTATGTTAATAAGATGCGTCCCATGTCAAAACCGTTGGTTTTGTAAAATAAAAAGTTTTTTAATAGAATATATACGTATGGACATGTTTAAAATGAAAACTCAACAAACCAACCCTATTCAACATAGAATGGACAGATGACAGCAACGAGGGGCATTTAAAAATAGAAACCAACGAATAATTACACGAGTCTAATTTTTTAAATTGCTTTCTCCCAGTTTTGCCAGCAATTCAATTCGTCAGGCGAAAGTTAAATATGGAAATTTCAATAGAGATGACCAACCAATTTTCGAGCAGAGTCGTATGAGTTATTATTTGTCGTAGAGATTATGTAATCGCACTCCTTAACTCTACACTGATCCCTTACTACGTATTTTTCGCAACGAGTCTGCCACGTTGGATGAAGATACAAGATGAGATGGAGGTATACCGCTGATAGTTGCGTTGTGACTTCTCCCTCTTACTCGTGAACGACGCATGCAACAGATAACAGATAGTGTTAATGATACAACGGAGCTCTGCACGGAAGAATATTATCTAGGAGGAACGTAAAAAATAATGGAATTTTTTTGAGTATGCACCTTGGTGTGTTCTTGTGTCTCTAATATGTCCCCGCATATACGAGTATTTATTTGTTATACGAGTACGTGAGTGTCATCTTAATGCTTAAATTTGCGTATAAATCATGTGGCGCTCGAAGAAGGAAGGAGGGATTGTTAGACGCTTCCGTTAAACGCTTCATTTGGGGCCGCGCTGCATTTTATTCATTTCAATCGCTTTTATAATAAGTATATGATTTTGCAATGAATTATTTATTAAGAAATTGTTTCTGTGTTGCATGCGTACCGCTGAGAACTCTTGTGTAACATCTTCCTCTTTCTTATAAATCGGGGGTCGGGGAACCGGGATAAGTTGCCCTTATTTGGGATTGAAAGGAAAATCTCGAGGGTAATGGTCGATAAACCCAATTTACTAAATTTTTACACTAAAAATATAATGAATAAGTCAGGCTATTAATTATCGTATTAAAGTCGTCCTGGTAAGACGAAATATTTATCACTTTTGAATAAATAAAAAAAACAAAGATTCGCCACTAGTTCTTTATATTTTTTAAGTATGTACATATCGTCGCCGGAAAGGCAAAAGGGCTGAAGTGCCATTTTGGGAAGCTTACACCAGAGCACTTTTAAAGTTATTTTTGTTTGTTTTACAATAAAATTCATAAGTCTTCAGTACCTGGTTGGACTAAGTCAACTCGGGTAACTACTCAACGTTCTCACTAAGTTACCTGAAGCGACAAAAAGCTAAAAAAGTCCCAAACTTGTTTCACTTGAGTCAAGCCGTTTCTCCTCAAAAGTCCTTAGAATCAAACGAGAGTCAAGTAGATGCAGAAAAAAAGTGACCAAAACTGCATATTTAACCCATTTTTGACTAAAGTGTCGCTTAAGCCTATTTGCCTTACCAGCGACGATATATTATGTTTTTCTTAGTTTAAACGCAGTGAAATAACAATAAATTATTCGACTACCATTTTTTTTTCATTTTATTATATTAAATACATTCGCATATTTTCATATTGCGAATGTATTTCCAGCGCGTAGGTTTATCTCGAACATCTGTCCACGATTGACACACTAACATATATGTAATAATCAAATTGAAATAAATCCGTTGTAAATGTTTTATTGTTACCATAAAAATACCAGCTATTCGCCTTTGTAAGTTTTATCGGGACTGAATGTTTGACATTTATTTTATGAAACTAGGTATTTTTGTGTAAAATAACACAAGTTGGCTGAGTTTGGTTGAATTCCCAAGAAGGAATCTAGAAAACACCCCCTGTAGCATGTCAGTAGACTTTCGGTAAAACGACTGGATTTGGAGTACATTTACATTTATATTGGCTTCAACGTTTGGGTCCCCATTTATAAAACATGCGATGGAGCCTTCAAAGCGACCGCGTTTCTCTCCTAAGACGAGTGTTTCTTTTATTTGCTCTTTTATTTCATATAAATATTGAAATACATAAGTATTTTTTTTTTATTTCAAATTTTCTTTCGGCGGATAAAAGAACGCGCTGTGCTTTAATCCCATTCATCCCTGGCAGCCACTTTCTCGAGGTGAGGAAAAACCTTTCAAACCAGACGTAAATATCCTAAAAGGTTTAGTCGCTGTTTGTTTAGGCACACACACGACTTTTCGTCGGTTGTTACTTTTAACACGCTGCTCTAGAAGCTGAGTCGCGAAGTGAAATCCCTTTGATTCAATAAACGGTAGGTGTGCTTTAAACTACGACGTACAACACACAACAACCACAACATACCTACATACTCGTACACATACTAGTGTGATCTTCCACACCAAATTACTTGTCAAGGTATTACTATTTATTATTTAATTAAATAAAAAAACACACGTTGTTTCAATCCACTTTATTTTTTTGTATAAGTCAACTAGTTTCGACTCTGCTGAGTCTTCATCGGGACTTAAAAATATACTATATATTTATATATTTTTATATTTTTTTATAGTATATTTTTACGTCCCGATGAAGACTCAGCAGAGTCGAAACTAGTTGACTTATACAAAAAATAAAGTGGATTTAAACAACGTGTGTTTTTTTAAATTTTTTTATTTAATTAATCATGTCAATCCACAAAGTGTTTGCGTTTTCTGATAATTTATTATTTAAGTGGGAAGATAACTATACAATCATATGCTTGATTATAACCTTGTTTAGGTTAAAGGCGCATTCACCACTAAGTAAATTCGAAATGTGTTCAATGTCACGAGAAGGTAAATTTGATCCTTCGGGCCCCCTTTCTTGAAGGTTCGCTATGCAGGCTGCAGCCCGGAACACTCACAAACGTAGGTTTCGAAATCTCCCTACCTCTCTATCTCAAATGCCCTTTAATTTGCTTTACTGAATTATGTGTGTTCGGTATCGGGATCCTACGAATTCAGCAACATCTGGCAAACTCCAGAAACTGTAATTTAGAAATAAAGGTGGTAGATATAGGATCATGACTTTTCGGGTGTTTTCGTTCCAATTCCACGGTTTAACTTAGTCCAGATTCTGCAATGTTAATTAGACGTGACGGGGATGATTTTCGTTTTATTCCGTTAATTATCAAAGAGGTCCATCGGTCCCTTTGTTCGTCCTTGAATGCTGACTTGAGATTGTCTCATTTGATACTGTTCACAGAATACACGTTTTAACACTCGATTCCCAAGCAAAGTTTTCGCTTTTATTCCCCCACTATTTCCGCAACTATTCTGCGCGTAAACGAAAAACCTACTTTCGCTAGCATTAAAACTCTAGTGTATTATCTTTTTCAAATCAAATATATTCTAAAATCAACTCCATATAAAATCTATGCGAAAACAAATTTACCTGATTATTAAATTATTATTTAAGAAAGCCATTTAGATTAATAGTCATATTCTTAATAATCAGGTATTTTTTTCCAGTAGTCCAATATTAGGTGTATTTCCTGTAAACTCATAAAATTTATCATTATTCTTTAATCACCTTCTCGTTTGACGTTTTGTCTCTTTCAATTCATATTATCTGTCTCTTTCTCTTTGTTCCTTTGTTAGAATTTAAATGTTATTTTATTGTTTTATTATTGTTTTGTTATTTTTTTTTATAATTTGTTCTCTCTCTGTATGTATATATAACCGCACACATTATTTCATTTCTTTAAATATGTCAAACCACAAAGTAATTGCTTTCTACGAAAATATAAATAGTATATTGTCTCTGCTGGGTTTTGTCCTACGCACTGCTAGGAAGTTCAGAGACACCCGGGTTCTCAAAAAATTATTTAACTCATTATTAACGAGTAGACTTGAGAGTGGGTTGATCGTTTGGAGTCCACACAAGGTCAAGTACTCCTTCATGTTGGAGAGGGTTCAGAAGAAATTTCTTTACTTGAGGGAGTATGGTTACTACCCGTGGCTCTATCCTACCGATTTTCTCTTGGGTATGCTTGGAACATACCATCTAGAGGTCAGAAGGGATGTGTACATTGCAACACATTTCTTCAGATTGATTCTTGGATGGTCTGAAAACTCAGATATCATGGAAAGCATTCATTTCTATATTCCTGATGGTTATCTTCGCCATCGGCAGCATACGAGTATATTGTTTTATCTCCCGGCCTGCGGGACTAACTTGCCAATGGCCATGCCGGTTGGGAGGGCAATCTTGTTGAATCGAATCGCTTCGGATGTCGATATATTTTGCATAAATGAAGCTTCGTTCAAACGACAAGCATTCCTGCTAGTTGTGTAATTATTCCTTGGTTTATTTTAATTAAAAAAAATTTATACATCATTTTGATGAAGTATTATGTTTTATTTTTTACTGTCTATACTTTGCATTCATTGCAATTTATATTTTTTAGAATCAATTGCTTTATATTTATTGAGTATTGTGTATCAATACACTTACTCGCTATATTTAAAAAACGCCTTGAAATAAAAAAATTGTAATGTTTTAAAAATAATAAATAACTGAATACTGTTTTTTAAACTGTTAAATTCATATTTCACGAAGGAAATTAGGTTGCGAACTTTTTTTTTTGGGTTCACCTGAAAATTCCAGACAAAAAGGCCGTTCAAATTTAAAAAGAGTTTACCTAGCTTTTACTTCAGGCAGATTGCCGTTTTTCTGTTGCGAAAATAGTTTTTATCAAAAAATTATTAATATTTCCCTCGCGGTCTACGGCTTAGCGACCTCTTTATGGAGGAAAGTAATAAGATGTCGCGCCGCTTTATATTTCTGCACCCTCAGAAGTTTTTTTTCCCATTAGACGCTTAATGTCGCCTTTTCTCCAGCACCTGTTTTGAATAATTATATTTTTTAGGGAAAACTCTTGTAAAACACCCGGAATGTTGTCGCTTGTAAATCGCCTCATTTAGGCGAGTTGCCTACAATCATATTTTGTCAAACGGCGTCTAATAAAATGAGTTTTAAAAATATACTAACATCAAAAGCCTTCTGAAAGGTACTTACGAGTACCAACCTTCTTCAATAAAGAAATGAACAAAATAACTTTATAAAATACCATGATACAATAATACTAAGCATCATCAGGGTACAAAATTACTCAACAAAACATACCAAGTGTGCGGTTATATATAAATACAGAAGGGAACAAAATATAAAATAAAATAACAGAACAATGAGAAAAAATAGAATAACATTAAAATTATAACAAAGGAACAGAGAGAAATATAAAAATCAATATTTCACGAATACGGTAGTTTTATACATTTAATGAAAACTGTACGTGTGATTATTATTATTTAGGGTCACTTCGCAAAGTTCGTTCCGAGAATGTGGGTGGAAGCAAAGAGTCTGTTGTAATGCCTTCAATTAAGCTTTATTAATTTTCGTGAGTTCGTTAGACAGGCTGGAGAATGTTGGGGGAAATTCCCCGTGCGGTCGGGCCCAACCTTTCGGTAGACTCCTAGGGGCTGTAGTTGTAGGTACTCTTGATCTAATTACGAGTCGAGCTCGCGTTCATGTGGCTACTAACTTCTCATCCGCCAGTGGTATCGACGCTCTGGCAGATCCATTTATTTTGTAATAACTTTATTATCTTCGTCTTCTTCTGCTGCTTTTTCCTACCTCGAGACTGCAGCCCGCAACCACCTAGCACAACGCTCGCAAAGTGTAGCGGCTGCTATCAAACTTTCCTGGGATTATTGCCGGCTAATATTGTAGATATTGGAGTTTTCTTCATTTATCTGTTTATCGTCCAATTATCACATATATGGGTACACTAAATAAAAAATAGAACTAAAATATGCATTAGGAAGATAGCGTCTAAAAAAGGTTTTGTTGGAGTAAATAATTTAAGTCTAGAAGTCAAAAAAAATAAAAAATATTTAAAGGAGTGTCTGCAAATTACATTTAGATTTCAAAACTTCGATTTTTCGTTTAATGTATCTTCTATAATTTCACTTTAAAATTGTTTCCCCATGTGTTCAGGATATGTTGAGGATATAGGTACATACATATTTTCATTTGAAAGGTTTCTAACGTTTAGCGTAATCGCTTCGTCAAGTTATTGCTCTCAACACAGGATTTCCTAGCGAGATAGGTACAGCACTACCACCCTTATTTTATAATGAAGAAAAGAATAATAATAATAAAAAATGTTATCTTTCAGTCACAAGCAATAAGAGGAATACTTATAGTATTTACCACTCGGAATGTGCCACAAATATTATTATTTCATTCAAATAACATAAGCGACATAACACATTCATTTGATAAAATTTATTTACGCACGCCGGCCCTCGATCCCTCGACCTCCGAATTTGCAGCCCGAGATCCTCGCCAGCCGCTCGGCTACACAGGTTGAGGCGCTCAAGGCGCAGCCGGGTCGGGGTCGGTGTGGAGGTATCGCTCCCCAGGTGGATTTTTACATTTTAAAAATTAAAATGCCGCTGAAAACTTCTAAATTTTATTTCTTTGCGTCGCAGTTTTTCAATGTACCTTTGTGCGATTACCTCCGAATAACTTATTGATTAAGTAAGGGAAAGCCTGTTTTTTTTCATTTAAGCTAAATTTGTCATGTCGTTGTGTTAATGCATTACCAATACTAGTAAAAAAAGAGTCACCATTCTTTGACGGCATTCACACTAACCCAACATAACTAAACGTAGAACCTAATAAGAGTAAAGAATACGAATAAGTGCAATACCAATATAATTGTGACTATAAAATAACACATAACTTTAATTTATTTAAAGATATGTTAAAACATTTGAATTATTATCAAACCACTTGAAACGTTACAAAATGTACCGGGGTTAAGGGTCAGCACCCAAAAAAACACACATTTTGCTTTCTAATACAAGCAATACTACAAAAGATTTATTTGTAAATTTTATGTATGTAAATAGGGTATGGTTTCCAGTGAATAAAATTATTTTACTGTAATCTTTTAAATTCTAACGTTCAAAAATGCCTTCGCCGGTTTTCAAACTGAACCTTTTATTGTCATTTTAGTATGTTTTTGTATAAAATTTCAAAGATTACAGCTTAAAATTTTTATTCACTGGAAACCTTAGACATTTTCCTAACTTCCCAGAGTTAGTTTTTATAACTCATCGGGACTGCTATGTATGTTAGCAAGATATTAATAGAAAAATAAAAAAAATAATTTACAGATAAGTCATGTGCAGTATTGCTCGTATTATAATGCTATATAAAGTGACGTTTAGCACCATTGTTAAGTGCTGAACCTTGAGAAACAGTTCTTAAAAATTGTTTTTATTTTTTTAAATGTTCATTTTCACAACTTCACACTTCTAGTGTAATACCTTAAATCGATAGTTTAAGTCTATCCGTCGTTCATCTTTTTCTTTTATTATATTTGAAAGCAGCGCCAAGGCGAAAGACATCTCTTGATTAATATGATAGCTCCGGATGTAGAAGCCATCCATTCGATTCCTGTCCGTGTTAAAGCCTCGCGATGGAGTGCGCGGTGTGTCTGCCTAGAGCCGCTAGATACTAGAGGCTAGAGGCAAGAGGCAAGAGGCACACTAAATATCCAACCGCACCGTGAACTCTGGATCATCACAACAACAATTGTTGTTACGAACACCACTCATGCTCGTTCAAACTACAAAACTATTATAATTTGTATAAAATATTTTGTTTAAATAATATCAATAATCTAAAACACAAATATTAAACAGAAAAAAACTAGAAACTAAAAAAAAATAATGGTTATGACCGAGAAATTTTAAAAATATTTTGTTTGAACACCACTTTATTTGAATATATAAAAACCTACCGGCTTTTGTTCAGCCTGAACCTTCTTCAGGGTTGTATAAATATATAGTTTATTATATACAGAATAACAGCAAGTAAATATTTTTATTCAAATTATAATTTTATAACCTCACCTAACCTAACCTAACCACGAAGTGATTGCTTGCTGTGAAAAATTATAAAACTAATCCTTATAAAACCATACCTTAATCCTTCTTGCGCCGTTAGATGTTAGCGACAACTATACTACATATTAAAGGAGAGAGAGCCTTTTTCTTCAATTTTATGTTGATTACGTACCTTTCATCTATTTTATTTGTTATTCTATTTATTTCTAATGATTTTAATTTATCATATTTTTCCTTTTATTGCACACTGGCAATATTTTAACATCTCTTTGTGAATTGAATACCTAAAGATTGTCTGATAAGTGAATGGCCACGTACAACAATTCCTTTCTGTTATGGACCTAGATTGGAAATGCTCCCATATCCTAGTGTAAAAGGCTTTACCCGTTTGGCCTACGTGTGATGGGCAATTGCCACAATTAAATAGACAGAGAAAAAAATTGAAAGAAACATTTTCTTTTTCACATAGTCTTTTGGCCTTGCCGTACCAAAAATAAATTGATTCAATGCCTTAAATACAAAAGATGGGGACATGAAAAACGCACAAAAAAAGACATTTTCTGCCTATAATTGCGAATCTGAAAAATTGCTATAAAACCTTTTTTTTTTTGATTTCCAATTTTTTTACGGAACGCAGTTATATTTTGCCAATACCAAATACAAGATTCCTGTGAAAAACTCTTTTATTTAAGTAAATAAATATATAGAAAATATAGATACCGTTATGTTACAACCGCCCATGACTGGTACAATACAGATCACCGAGACTGGTGACTCTCGGACTTGAAAATGACATAGACCTACTCCAAAAATGATATGAAGTGGCGCATTGACGTGAACCCGACCAAGAGCGCCGCAGTTTTCTTTTCACGACGTAGGACTCGCGGCTTTCCTGTGGGCCATGTCAAAATGTACGACAAAATCATACCATGGCAAAAAAGTGCCAAGTACCATGGAGAGACACTCTACCGAAAACTTCGATGGAGCACACACATTAACGAAACACTTGCGAAAGCGAGACGGACAGAAAACACACTATACCCCTTTATCGGCTACAACAGTAAACTCCACCTCAAAAATAAACTACTCATTTACACATCGACAATCCGACCTAAACTTACATACGACTCGCGCATATGAGCTATCTCAAATACAAAAAGACTCGAATCTTTTCAGAATACATTGCTTCGACGATTCCCTGGTTCGTCAGGAATAGCATAATTAACACGGGCTCTAAAATTCCTCCACTCCGAAAACATAATAGATTTAGTCAAAACATTTTACTCCAAATTAGATTCAAACACGAATCCTTCTATTTCCAACCTTGGCCGCTGGATTCCTAGTATGAACCCCTTTCGTTTCCGTCCAAATTGTGAGTGGGCTTAAATAAAAGATTGCTATAGGACATAAAACACAGTCTACAAATTTCCGTTTCAGTACTTGTATATAAACATAATCACAAAAAGCCCTCCAGCAGCAAAAGGCAACCCGCTCACCGGGTAGAAAAGATTATCTCTTCATTTATGCACCTCTAACCACAGTTGACACAGGAAGAGGGACAAATATTCCCTGGCACTGGGGACGAAAGGGTACCTATTTTATGCTAAATGTCTGCAAATAATCATAGAATACACAAACACAGATTTCATTTTATAATAATTTGAAATGTATTTTATAAAAATTTAAATCTAAATTTTGTTGATTTCGTCTCAAATCTCCCCCACCCCATCTTCGAGGTGTTTTGCGACACGAGCTATTACGCTTGACGTTCGAACCCTTGGTGCATAAATATGAAATCTTGTTTCACGCTGCACTTCACGAGAATAAAAAAAAAAACAATGATTATTTAATTTTAAGTGTTTTTTCCTAAAAAAATCATTAATGAATTTTCGCGGCATGAGCGGGAAACACGATAGGAGTTATAATGTGTATCGTTTTTTTTTTGCAGATCAAACTGGGCGAGGGCATAGAACTGCTCGAGGAGCAGGTCCGCGCCGTCAAGTGGGCCGACTACCGCAAGCTGACGCGCAGCCTGGCCGCGCTGCTGTTTAGCCCCGGGGAGCTAGCCACGTGCTCCGTCACCGGGCAGCGCTGGAGCCGCGCCGGGCTGGAGGAGAGGCCCACCAAGCCGCCCCTGGACCGCCACAAGGTGCAGGCCATCATATGTGAGTCTCGCGCTTCCCAGGTCTAGAGGTCTAGAGGGCCCCGGCCCAAATCCCGCCGCGTACAATTTTTATTTTTATTTTTATAGTGAATACCACACAAAAAAGTCCCAACTGCTCCCAACCGTCTAGAGCCAGTGAGTCTATGGTATCCTCAATTGGGGTATGTTGTGAGGCTGAAGCTAGTGAGGAGGGGAAGGAGATGGTAAGAAGAAGGTTGAGAAGTACCTGGCTATTCAGATCTGGTCACCAAACATGGCCAAAGCCATTTCAAGCAACGTTTCGATTCTGAATAGTAATATTTCACCAGGGCGATACTCAGAGTAACTACCACTCTGGAACGTGCCGCAAATATACTATATATTATTTTACATTAATTAAATGTGTTATGACAAATATTAATTAAATACAAATTATTTGCGCGCGCCGGATTTTAACCCTCAACCTCTGGATTCGTAGTCAAGCGTCAATACATCTCCTTCCCCGCCACCTTCAGCCTAACAGCATTCCCCAAACGGGGGTGCCATAATCCCACTGGCTCCAGACGGGTTGAAACCGACCCGAGTGGGTTGTCTGGGTTCTCTTTCAACTTCTCCAGTTGGGACCCAGACCCAGTGCGGCATTCACATAAAAAAAAAAGTTTCGTCGACGGCGACAGACTACCGTCCAGAATCGAAACGTTTCTTGACATGGCTTGTGCGATGCTAAGTGACCGGAGGCGTTTCGCGGCCATATCGACAAATAGGCAGAACCGATACGACAAACTAAATCGTAGACGGTAGTTTATTAATGTCGCTAGCACGCCCTGCGCTGCTTGAAATATCGATAATTTTATCAATGTTGGAAAAACACCGTTACATATTATCTATGGCGTAGTTAGTTTGTCGTTTAGAAACGTCACAGTCGAATAAGTTTTTTTGGAAAAAAATAAATATTTTCGACGTTTTGTGATTATTTTTTGACCAATAGCTAAAATAATCCTGAATAAGTGTCGAAACTATGTTAATACTCCATAATATTAATGAAAACCAATTTTGACAGTTTTAAGGTGGTCACACTACCCCCCCCCCCAGTTCAGAATAGCCATTAACCTCCTAACCTTACACTTCTCCTCCTCCACCACCTTCACTCTCACAGCATTCCCCAAAAATTGGTTTGCCATAGTCTCTCGCTCCGGGCAGGTGAGATTTTTGGGCGCTATCATTGTATAACAGAAAATACGGATTATAGAATACCATTATTTTGGTTGCTTATTAATCGAATTTAGGTACATAATTCTTCGAGCGTATTCTTAGTGATTTCCGCCAGTAGCATTTTTATAAAAAAAAAACCTCAGCGAGTGTGTTATTATATTTTTTGTGAAATGCGGTGTTCATCTTTCCCTACAGCCTGTGAACTTATTAAGGGATACTGATTTTCCGTATCGTATAAGAGCTAATGGCCGGAGAAAACCGCCCCAGTGATGGGATAAAAGCGTGATATGAAACCGTAATTTCTGAGGAAGTGAAAGACGTTATACAATAAGATTTCGGGCATCATTCTACCGTGAAATAAGAAATAGGATTGATATTAATTTTTCGCTTAGCAAAGCTCTGCGAAAAACGTAATATGCGCGCTGTTGTCTGAGCGCAAATATTCCAATTCGTTATATCGAGGTTGAGATGTCATTATGTCGACAGCTTGTGTTACAGGAGTACCTACTATTACGTTTATTTATAGGGGCGTATTTTTTTATTGCCCATTGAATGTAGGTTGTAGCGCTTAAAAATAAAAATAAAAGTATTTTAACGACCTTGTGTCCTCTTTTTATTTAATCCGTCGAAGACGTAAACACGATGTGCCTTGTCTTATTGGAAATATTTATATCTTGAATGGGTTTCGGTTATTGTTATGAACGTATTTATGTTAACATTATTTAAATGCTGCCGTTACTGATAGAAATGAGTTCAATTTATTCCTTTACTTGAAAACCTGAGGCAAATTCCTAATGTGGTGAACTTTTTGTTGAAGGTATAAAAATATCAGTGATTCCCCAAGTGTGCGATGGTGGCCTCGATGGCAACAGGGGGCGAAGGGACGGCGAGCTCAATAAGAAGACATTATTTCAACTATAAAGCCGCTCGATTTTCGAGACGGCAGGTATTAACGAATGCACATTCAACGTTTTAATTTTCGTGTTCATTTTTATAAAACCCTATAAAATTAAACTTTCATCGTGTTTTGCAATGTTGTCAAGGGTCAGCACCAAAATATAAACACTTTTTGGCTTTCTAATACAACCAATACTATAAATGATTTATCTATTAATTCTATGCAGGTAGTTAGAAAAATGTCTAAGGTATCTAGTGAATTCAATTGTTAAACAGCAATCTTTCAATTTATTTGTGAAATGCACAATGACATTTTAGGTAAAACGTTCAAAAATTCCTTCGCTGTTTTTAAAACTGCATCTTTTACTGACATTTTAATATGTTCTTCATAGAATTTAAATGATCACCTTTCAAATTTTTTATTCACTGGAAGCCTTAGACATTTTACTAACCGCCCATAAAAAAATTACTTATACATACTTTGTAGTATTGCTTGCATTAGAATGCTACAAAGTGACGATTAGCGCCATTTTTGAGTGCTCAGGCTTAACGTCATTATCAGCAAAACAATTTGTTAAGTGTAATCTTGGAGGCGGTAGGGGGGCGCTGGTGAAAAATATCTTTGAAAAGCTGAGCTAAATAAATTTGGGAAACTGATTGAATGTTAAAAATTAAAATCTTACTTAAGCTATTATACCCACCGGCCTTGATATCAAATTTCGACGCTGACATCATTAAAAACTGTTTTTTTAAATTAAAGACCCTTCAAGTTTCAAGACTTGTACCTTTAAATGTATTTATATGCCATCGACTTCTTAATTTACAACACCCGGCTTGAAAATAACGAGGATCTTGGAGAATTTACGGTCAAAACACAGACAATTAAGTTACAGTCTGGGGCGGTTCGATAGGGCGATGTTAATCTGCTATATAAATCCAATGAGGCGAGTGTGGGGGAGAACGAAGATACACTTAATTTAATCCTAAAAAAATACTCCTTTGGAAGCGCAATTACTATCCAACATTCCTTCAGTTTTGTAGTTAACTAGAAAGCCTTTTTAGGTCGCGAGACATTTTGACCAATATTTTAACGATTTCACGTAAAAAAAAATAAAATAAGAAATGTCCCGGATAAGCCAAACCTATTTATTTATAAATCTTATTTTGTGTTAATGTTATTCTTCGGACAATGGTACTTTATTTTTTAATAGTTTTGGGAAGATTTAAAAGTATAATATTTTTCCCGTATTCATAAAAAAATTCAATACTTAGTCACCACCTTTTTAATATTTTTACTCTAAAACTGAGGAAGGCTCTTTTCGATCACGTTAATCTGGCGGGTGATTAATTTATGAATGTGTATGAAGTAGAGAGTGTGTCAAGACAGAGTTGTGTAGCGTACCGTCCTCTCTGCCTACCCACGTAGAAATTAAATGTTGATTATTTAGCTACTTTATTTTTGTGCCACGAGCTTGAAAGCCTTGAAAACTAATG
This sequence comes from Drusus annulatus, assembly GCA_022651775.1. NCBI lineage: Eukaryota > Metazoa > Arthropoda > Insecta > Trichoptera > Limnephilidae > Drusus > Drusus annulatus. The sequence goes on along the minus strand of JAGWCC010000029.1, from coordinate 3,451,547 downwards.
TGTGCTAATAATGAAAGCTCTCATTGTTGGCGCTTGTCTAAATGTGAACACTTCCGTAAATAGGATCTTCTCACTTAGTTAATAATATTGTCTTAACCGACGATACTCGTTTGACTTTATAAACATATTTTTTTGTTAGATCAAAGTTGTTACAAGAAGGAACTTAATTATTTTGTTGGACTAATTCTGATGACCTTGAATATACCAACATTCTGTACAAACTAATCTGGGTTAGGGTGAGAAAAGAATTTATTGCAGTAATTTAATCTACCAACCTTAGAATACCGCATCTACGTCCCTTGTCGTAGCTCCTAAAGGTACATCGTTCATGTCAAAAGGTTTTCAGAAAATGTTTTATTTATGACTTTTTTCAATTGTTCAACAAAAGGGCATCCAATATATTTTTAATTGAAAATATAAATGTTTCAGTAGCGTGCTGTGAATTTAAACAATTTTCTTAATTCTCCCGAACCCAGCTCTTGAGCAATTGTTGTATATTCTTTATTGTAAAACGCTATCTGGAGACTATTATTTCTGAAAGAATATATATTTTTCGTTTTCTACATATCCGTTGCTATAGGTCACGCAATTAGAGTCGATGCGAACAACACATACTTAGGATTGCGATGCCCTTTAAATAAGTTACTGAGTTTTGCTTACGCCTACTTAATGTTATATTGTTAATAGCAAAAAGGGACAACGAGTGTGTACATTTGTATTTTGAATATTCGAAAATTTGGTAAAATCTTTCTAATTGTTTATGCAGTGTTTTTTTATTGATTAGTTAGAAAAAAACCGAAAGTTTTTTTCCATCATATTGATTTGAATTGAATTTTTATTTTCAATTTTGCCGGAATTTTCTTTTCTTAAGTCAAAAACAACTTTGAAACATACTGTATTCCAGCAATGCACCTGTGCGGGTATTGTGGTCGACTCAACATTCGCGATATCTATAAGTGTATAAAAAAAGTTTTGAAATGTCGCGTACAAACAATATTTTCTGTAAAAGTCAGTGCACACCCTTGTAACGTTTGATACCTCCCTCCAACCGTCAGGCTGGAAGTAAACCCACCCAAAAAATTCCTTTCTAAAGGTTCAAAGCATTTTCAAATTATTTTCTTCTGAAAAACTTCATTACGCGAACATGCGCTGGGTTTTCACTTTCACGATTTTTACATAAATTTCGTTAAATATTTACGTATTGAGTTTCGCCACCTTTGGGCGGAGGGAGATATATACGCTTATTTAGTTCCTCCGCTTAGATATTGAAACCTATCTTATCTTCCTCCTAAAACACGTCTTCCAAGAATGATGTAAACTGTAAATATCGTAAGTTTATGTTTGAATGGACACTTTGAAATACCATTGTCAACATTATTATAATGTGTTTGGATAGGAATATTATTTTGTGAGGTCTCCAACTGTAATGACCGTGGGTTGACCAGTCAACCAGTTTGTGGTCGAGTGACCCAGATCCTAACCCTAATGTGGTTCCCTGTCATTTTGTATTGTAGTTGCATTTTATTTTGTGTTTCATGAGATTTAAGGCGTCTGAAAAACCTATGTGTCCTATACCTGTCCATCGTATAAATTCAACACACAGACTCACAATTCCGACGTTGACAGAATGCACACCAACATGCTTTAAGCTGCCTACAGGTACAGACATATCCGATTTGAAGAAAACATATGGAAAGGGATCCATAAATGGGCTTGGCTTAAGGAAAGAACAGTTGGACAATCGAGCCTTCCGACGTGGTCGCTTCAGCTAGTAAATCAGATGGTCTGTAAGCAGCTTTAGAACTGTGGCGGGAATTGAGTACCTATTTACGCAAAGTCATAATGTGTTATTTTTTTAACGTCAGAAATATATTCCCATAATTGTATTTGTCTAAACGTGAAAACGTTAATCTCACTCTTAATGATAACCTGTGAATGTCGAAATTATAAAATAAGCCATTCTTTAAAATATTCGCTTGTCTGCAAATATTCTTTGTCACATATTAAAAAAAAAATATATATAATTCACTTTATTTGCGTTTGATGCGTTAGGTTTGGTTATGCGGTTCGATTTTTAATATGTACACTGAAACGAACGTGCAATTAAGATTGGTCGTTGAAAGTTGGATTTTAAGACGAAATTTTAACGGGGATTAGAAGAGGTTGAAAGGCGTGTAAATATTTAACGTATTTCGGCGAGATCTATTTGAAAAACTTTTATTAAAATTTTGAATTAAATTTCCTTTTTGAGTTTGCCAAGCTTTGTTACGTGAGTAAATTTTACGTTTCCTTTGTCATTATTGACGGAATTTCAACTGGTATGAATATATTATGGCTGTGGTCTTAAACTAAAAATACGTTTGGACGATAACCGTAAGCAGAAATATATCAACGATCCGTACCGCATTAGCAATTTTATACAATTTTGATGTGAAAGCCCCGTGGGCATATTGTATATAACTTTATTAATTAAATACATTTCATTAAAAGCAGCTGCGATTTTAAGTATGCTCTCCCTTTTTTTTATTCTCGAACAAATTTATAGAATAGTTTCCCCCTAATGAGAATTCTATTATTTTTCCATCTTTGGAGGGTTTTTGGAGCCTTTCATTTAGTGTTATTGTGAAAGATAATACCAACAGATTGAGATTGATGACCCAATATTGTTATTTTTTGATTATGCTAGTATATACTTCCCACTTCTATTGCTTAGACCAAAAAATAACAAGCAGGTAGGTCCCTACCAACAAATAGAAGAAGGAAATAACAGCGACAGTTTTTATATATACGAATTAAGTTTTATACAAATATCTAGCGGGTTAAAGCTCGGCGTGCGCAAATAATTATTCAATTAATAAGTGTCATAACACATTTAATTCATACAAAATAATATATAGTATATTTGGGCACGTTCCGGAGTGGTAGATACTCTAAGTATCGCCCTGGTGAAAGACCACCATTCAGAATTGAAACGTTGCTTGAAATGGCTTAGCCGTGTTTTGTGACCAAATCTGAATAGCCAGGTACTTCCCAACCTTCTTCTTCCCCATCTCCTTCCTCACCCCACTACCTTCAGCCTCACAACATACCCCAATTGGGGATGCCATACTCTCACTGGCTCCAGATGGTTGGGAGCAGTTGGGACAGCAGTTGTGCTAATTACTATTAAAAAATCTTGTTTATGACATTCAAATGTTGCAGGCAATTTCATCAATTTTATTAATATATTGTCAAGACCGACAATGACCGGATAAAATTTCTTTGCGAGTCGCCAGCTTGAGATCCTAGATTTTGTATCCGTTTTGTTTTAATTTTTTTTTTTTTTTTTTTTAAAAAGAAAGACAAACATTTCCGGGTTACGAATAACCTGACAATATTTGAAAAACTCCTACTGCCATCATAAGAAGAGAAAAATGTTGCTTGTACAATGATGGAGGACTTAGCCAGCTGAGGAATTGAACGCACGACGCCCGGGTGGGAATCCGACGCGTTTGTCCACTCAGCTACCGACCGGTCGAATTTTAATTGTAAATGTATAGTTTTTTGTGCGCGCGGGGTTCTATACTGAGGTGGACTGACTTTTGCCGAAGTACGAGACTAGTTAAACAGTTTTTCATCATTCATCCAGCGTCAATCTCGCGGCGTTCCCCTGGTTTTAGGTAACTTCGTGCATAACTTTTCCAAAGCACTTAGTGTTCGCTCCTCGCCTCAACTGCTCAACTACCCGCAGGCAGTTGAAGTTAAATGTGAAACTTGACGCGAGGAAATACCTCCTGTTTACCTGCAGGCGTTTTTACGAGTCAGTGGCGCTGCGCCGCCCGCACCAAGGCAGGGCGGAATGCTTGGTGAGACGCTTTCCGTACGTTTCCTTATTTTCCAATTTCATCTATTTGCTTTACACACAATTCTCGTTCAAGTTCAAGTTCTCAATTTCGATTTCAATTATTTCATCAGAAATCTTTCATCTTTACGGAATTATAATATTTTATCAATCACACATAAACTGCTGAATAAAGGTTTCTACAGAATTCTTACACCCCCCCCCCCCTTGTAAATATACGTTCTTTTCATTTATCACAATCAACTGTCAATTTTTGAGTACGTCATCATCTCAAATTTAAGGGTCAGCACTTGAGAATGACGCTAAACGTTACTTTCTAGTATTCTAATGCAAGCAATACTACAAATGATAATCTCTGAATTTTTAATGGGTAGTTAGATAAATGTTTGAGGTTTCCAGTGAATTCAATTTTTTAACTGTAATCCTTTAAATTCTGTCAAAAACAAACTAAAATAACTTTAAAAGGTGCAGTTTGCAAACCAGCGAAGGCCTTTTTAAACGTTTTACCTAAAATTCTAGTATGCATTTCATAAATCATTTAAAAGATTACTATTAAAGAATTGTATTCAATGGAATCCCTAGACATTTTTCTACTTACCAGTATAGAATTAACAGATGAATAAGTTGTAGTAATGCTTGTACTAGAAAGCCAAAATGTGTAGGGCCAACGGATTAACTATCCGTATCAACTTGGCAGTCTTTTTATAACGTCGATGCGATTTTTTTTTCAAATCACTCTTCGCGTTTTGACATGAAATGCAAATACCATTAATATGAACCTACGTTGTTTTATAAAATAGTTATCAAGTCCGAGCAAAAGTCATAGCTTTATGCTAATTTATTTTCGGAGATTATTCTCGTAGATCATTTAGCGTTTAAAACTTTCGCGTTAGTTAAATTACCCTTTCTGTGAAAAATGACATCGTCTCAAGTGAATCTAGTTCCAACACGAAGCGGGTGAAAAAACTACAAAGAACGCATCTCTTTAAAAATAGCTTTGATGCATTAAATCACCACTACTTTGGTCGTGAAAATGGAAGTTATATTACCATTGTATTTTGTATCCGTAGAATTATTGTTATCGATAAAAATGAAATAGCGAAATTTATGTTTTGAATTTTCTGTCGAGGTTAAGGCACGTAAACAAATTATAAATAAACGAAGAAAGGGCTATAAATAATAATTGCAAATTAAATTTCAATCTTTCACAAACACGAGTTATTTTTTTATGTACAAAATTAATTAAAGTATGTTTATTTGTTTTTTATTTATTATTAATAGCAAAACATCTTTAACGAAGTCAATTTGGTAAAGCGTTTCCCTGTTTTTGAAAAAAATCTGGATTCGTGTCACAAGCCTTAGAGATTGACGAAAACATATAATTTTATGAAATAACCTTGTATAGGACCACGGAAATATTTTTTTTTAGGACCGATCGGTTTTGCTAAGCCCAAGCATAATTAGGATACAAAATTAAACTAAACAAAAAATACAAATTGTGCGGTTACATATTCATACAGAGGGAGCAAAATATAAAAAAAAATAAAAGAACAATGATAAAACAATAGAATAACATTCAAATTATAGCAAAGGAATAGAGAGAAAGAGACAGATGATATGATGATGCTTAGGCTAAGCGAAACCAGTCGGTTATACAAATTAAAATAACATCCGTGACCTTATAAAAAGTTATTTTTTCATTTCTTTTAATATGTCAAACCACAAAGTGATTGCTTTCTACGAAAATATATAATTAATATTTATTAATAAATTATTTTGTTTTATTCACCTTTTTATTTTGTATTTTATTTAACAATTATATTTAAATATATATTTTTATTCATAACTTATTCGGGTGTTATATTTTTCAAAGAATGCTTGTGTTATTTATGAAAATTTTCGATACCCTACCCTTCTTCTGTCTTCCACTGCTCCTTTCATCTACAATTTGGGTATGGCATGCGGGACTTGTCTCTCGAGTACCTCTTCTCTTGTTGAGCTCCCTCACGTTTGTGACCCGTCCTGTCACTGACTTGTTAAGTTATTTCATACAGGTACGTGTACACTTCTAAAGCTTCGAGCTTCTTCATTGAGCTTGATTTAAAAAAATAAATAATTTTAAACAGTAAAGTTGTCTCGGATTCGATTGAGTTCTGTACTTTAATAAAGCAGGCCATAAATCGATAAGCAAACACTTTTCCTTGCCCTCGCAGCCTCACGGTACTATGTCAACTGTCAATTTTCCGGGCAACTTTGTTTCCAGTTTGAAAGCTTCTAGTTTATCCGGCGCTGTGTGGCCGCCAAGATCGATGGACTTGGTGAGATGGACTCATCTGTTGTTTTTGCAACACCATTAACGCCCCCCTCCCTTCCCCCCTTCCTGGTCTGCTGAGAGAAATGAAAACGAAATATTAGAGATGAAAAAAATAATATGATCCAGTGATTAGTTTCTAACCTTAACGCCTTTTCCGTGCCAGCGGTGGTAATAAATTATACATAGGATTTTTATTTCTCTTGTGCAATAATATTTCGTTTCTTAAAAAAATATATGGTTTTTGCCTACATGTTTTTTAAAGTCAGCATCTTATGAAATTTTTGGAATTTTTTTGGTGCGATCCCATCAAATCCCCATTGTTAATAAATTAATAATTGACGTTTTCTAGAAACAAAAGTAATACGAAACTTCTGAAAACGATAACCTTATAATGAATTTAAAAAAAAAAAAACTTTTTCGTAATTCGAATTCGGTTATGCGAGTTAACACAAACGGCGCGCTTTCCAAGTAAGGGTTTAAGTATGAGAGGGGTGAAGGGAGTTCTTTAATAACGAGTATTTGGGAGATCGTTTGAATGAAATTGAATTTGCGGAATATTTATCCGGATTTAAAAACGTGCCTTGTGCTTTATGTGGCTTATTTAAAGAATTACCAACCATTTTCTACATACACTTAAATAAAATAACACGAAATATTAAATTTGTCAACAAACAAAAATAAAAAAAAAGCTTTCATGAAAAGCTCAAAGAGGTTAGTAGCGGATCCATGATAATTCTCGGGTACGTGACACACGTGCCACTTTTTAAATATACCTATTTGTTCTATTGTTTCACTAATAAATTATCCCAATGTTTTCCATTTCTATCGAAATATTCTGTTGACAATGTTGGAGCATGAATAAATATTCAATTTTCAGTAATGTCAGTAATTGGATTGGTTATGTTCATTTAGAATTACATTTAGTATGCTTCTACACATCTATAGATAGTTCAGGTAAACACATTGTGGTATTCTGGTGAATATTTAAATGATATGTAAATGTTTTCCTGCGTTGTGCTTGAACAATTTCGCATTGAAATGAAAATATTACCTTCTAATGAAAGCGGAAAATTCATCTGGGGAAAAAATTCAATAATATTTACCACTTTTCATAATAACATTTCGACAATATTATTTACATCGCGGTGGGTTTGTTTAGCGAATAAAAAAAAGCAACTTTATTTTTGAATTCATCTCTTTTTACGAACAGTATTTGTTCGTTGTGTCACGCTCTCGTTGTATAAAACTTCATTATTTGTGGTTTTCAAAATAATGGAAGTGTCAGTTTCAATAAATTTTATAAAGAGCTATTTTTTTATAAAGCTTTCACATTTTTTCGTTGGCTTTCCAACAGATTCTAGCTAGAAAACATAAAGTTGTTTAAAGTACCTACCTAACTCGCTTTGTATATTTTGTGAAATACAGAAAGTTGCTAACGCTGGGATAATTTGCCTAGCTACCGTGCTATCGATCACCCCTAACACTAAGGGTAAGGGTGCAGATGTATCAAATTGGAATGATTGTTGTACGAAAATATGTATTCCGATATTTCACATAGGTATTTCGTAGATACTTAGCATTCGATGCTTAACTGTCCGTTCAGTATGTACTCAAATACCTATATCGAACATTGAGTGTAAAACTGTATTATGTGCAACAAAACAAAAGTTTTCACGGAAAAATAAGATACTTATGTGACATTTAAGCTATAATTTATTAAAGGTAGCTAAAATACCCTTACTTATATATTTTTAAACTACGAAAAACATACCAAATCTTACTCAGTAATGTATATATATATGTATTTTAAAAGTAATTTTATTATTCCGATTATTGACATAAACAGACAAGCATTCACTTGATGGTGCCATATAACAAAACACATTGTCGCGATTTAGTTTTGGGAAAAACATTACCTTCCTCCTAAATCACAACAACATATTTTCCACTCCAACGTCTATCCCGGCATCTGCTTATAACCATTTAATATTTTATAAGGCTTTTTACCAGTGCAGCAATTTAAAATTTAACATACATATTTTCTTTAGTGCGCACAAAGTAAAAATGAAACTCTTGTGCGGAGGTTTTAGCTTACAGGATTTTCTTTTTTCTTACAGTTACTGAAATGTAAAACAGTGTTTTTTTTTTTAAATCTCGTTCTCCTATCTTTTTTTTATTTTTAGTGTTTTCTTAGTTTGCATGCATTCCATGGCTTCATGGCTAATGGGTACTATTTACTTTTCTCACACTATACTTTTGTTGCAGCATACGTGAGCCGACGCTTTCCCCTGGTGGAGGTGAGTCGTATCAAACAGGTACTTGCCTACAAGTGCAAGGAAAACTGCACGGCACTGAGGATGAAGAATGTCAGGTAAATTGATCTCTTTTTTTACATGTCTGTCAACTGTCGTTTAGGTTGTTTGGATCTCTTAACATCAGTCACGGCCCGTGATAATTTAGTGTGCTAGAGTTCTTAGATTGAAAAATACGACGTTATTAAAACGTTTTTGTAGCCGAAAATGATTTATTTTTTTCAAAATTTGATTTTTTTTGTATGAAGATTTTCAGAATTTTTTAGTTTGGTGGTGCACTGCGCGGTTTGCTGAAAAATCTTCACACGAAAAATTTAAATTAAGAAAAGAAGAAGTTTTCGGCTACAACAACATCAAACATGACGTTTTTTTCAATATTGGCACTCTAGCACAGTGGTCCCCAATCCATGGGCCGCGGCCCGGTACCGGGCCGTAGACAAATGGTACTGGGCCGCGCAAAAACATTTGAAAAAAAATCTACATTCAAAGTGTCCCCCGCACGCCCTTCCCACACCCTCAGTGGGCCACGGTAAAATTATCAAACGTTGACCGGTCCGCGGTGCCAAAAAGGTTGGGGGCCACTGCTCTACCAGACTGACAAGTCACGAGTCGCCACTGTTTAACCTATTGGGTGGGTGGGTGGTTAAAGAGTTTCCAAGTATTGAACATTTTAAAATTTCTTTTACACTTCTAATTACACTTCACAGTGTTTTAAAAAGTTCAGATTTTGAAATCGACAATATATCTATTTAGCAAATGTAAAAAAAAAATGTTTGAGTGCGAATCAAATGATTTCGTATTATTTGTTTTATTATTATTATTGGTTTTATGATAATAATATATCGGAATGAAAGTTGGTTTATTGATTATCAAATTATTATTGATTAAATCACCCAATTCAATAATGATTCTGGAAAACTTTCGCTTATATGAATCTTAAACTGATAAATCATTTTCAAATTAAACTATAAGAGCTCCTTATCTTTATAAGTTATAATTTCTTTGTAAAATAATTGTACAATATACAAAAAAAGGACTAAAGGATGAATGTATTTAGTACACAAATGGGCATTTAATAAATAATGTATTCAGTAGGTATACAATTAAGAAAGTAAAATAGAATATATTGTATGACAATACTGTGAATTGTGAGAAAGTCGAATTAATGTATAATTGAGTTGAATTTAAATATTATTTTAAACTATATGTACTATTATTACCAGAGAGTTAAATTAAGTTTATAAATCGTTTTTTTTTGTGTAGTAAAATTTTTTTTTTTGGTTGGTTTTCCGTCAATTTAAAATTGTCTTTTAAAAATTCTCTTTAAACTATTTTTGTAAATTTTACAACATGCTACTAGTTGTTACTTTTACCCCTGAAAAATCTAGGGGTGTAACTTGACTAGCCAAGAAAAAGAAGTTGCTTTTATTCACCCATTTCAAATGTAGAATAGCGTTTGCTAAAATACATTGTAGGTAGGAATTTGAAAAGATTATTTTTTAAATTTGATAATTTCAATTAACATCAGTTTTGAAAACTTCATACTCGTACATTCTCACAAAGGAAATTATTTTTACATTAATGAATATTATGTTGAACAGTTAGATAGCGAACGAACACGCTATTTGCGAACCCCACAATGACAATTGGACGTAGTTATGCAGAATGCACCCAACCCAGAATTTGCCAAAATCGAGTTTTACATGTTTTCCTATAGATAAATACGAGATTTTTATCTGCTGAAAACATCCTAGCTTCAAATGCAATAGATTTTTGGTAATTATTTTTTTTATTAACGCACATTGCAGATATTTGACTTAAATTGATGTTTAAAAACATTATAAAATGTAAGATAACATAAGAAATACATTTTCTTGAATAAACACATTGATAGATTATAAATTACCTATTAATAATAATGCTCATAAAGAACACAAAAAAAACTTTACAAATGCCGATTAGGCATATATTAATGCTTTTTTGTCGTCATATTTTCAAACGCCTTTTTTTCAGTTTCATCTTTTTGGGGTTGGATGCTTTCTGCAGTAATTCAACTACGTCCAATTAGGGATTAGTATTATTATCACTACCAGTTTACTTATTCCGTGTTCTGAAATTTTCGCTTTGTATACAAAAGGAAACTTCATCGGAAAAAATCCTATATCCCTAAAATCATTTTCTGACCTAAATTACTGTGGGTGTTGTTGCTATTTTATCGAAATGCTAGAAGTAAAGTAATATTTGTGAAGTTATGTATGCTCGTAAACATTTTTTTTGTGCCTTACACTCTAGTTGCTTTGTTACCCGTTGCATTTATGGTAGTGCTAGCTTCTTTGTGTGTAATACAAATTGTGCCGTAATTGGGGGGCTTTGCCTCGATGCATAGGAATTGCGCCAAACGCTCGGAACAATTTACACTTTGATGTGGTGCGCTGTCCTTTTAACGGATTCCATGTAAAAGTTTATGATTTTTTTATTCGACTTTCTCCTTTCCCACGCAAAAACGAAAAGAGTGAATTCCGAGGAAATTTGTAAAAAGGGTGAAAATATGGTAGTCATTTCACACCAACACTCGAATTTTATCTTTTCACTATAAGTCAGTTTTATTTGGTAGAAAGTCATTACGGAATTTCATATTAGGGATATTCCATGTGTTAAAAATAGAAATCCCCGATTACAAAACGATTTGCAAGGAATTTATGTATTTATATTTATTTTTAGTAAATACGAGCTGATTGAAATCAGCGCATTTACCCAGTAATATTATAGACATAAAATTATACCAAGAAAGAAATGATGAAAGTAGTGCAAGGAGAAAGCGTGACGCGAAAGCGAATGGTGGAATAAATTGTGGACGCCCGAGGAAGACACGGCGCGATCGAGAATCAAATACTTCAGAACAGAAGAATATGTGGGAGATGGAATGAGGCAAGCAGTTTTTGTGAAGACAGTGTGGTGTGGCGGACCATCCCCTCCGCCTATCCCTGTGGAGAAACGGTGTGATGGTTAAATCTAAAAAATCTGTACTTAAGGGTCAGCACCTAGAAATACACACTTTTTGGCTTTCTAATACAAGCAATACTACGAATGATGATCTAAAAAATCTGTACTTAAGGGTCAGCACCCAGAAATACACACTTTTTGGCTTTTTAATACAAGCAATACTACGAATGATGATCTCTTAATTTTATACGGGTAGCTATGGAAATGTCTAGGATTTCCAGTGAAAAAAAAAATTTTACTGTAATCTTTTAAATTCTATATTAAAAACATACTAGAATTTTAGGTAAAACGTTCAAAAATGGCTGCGCTGGTTTTCAAACTGCACCTTTTACTGACATTTTAGTATGTTTTTCATTGTATTTGAAATATTACAGCTTAAAATTTGTATGCACGGAAACCTTAGACATATTCCTAACTGCCTATGTAAAATTTACAGATAAACCATGTGGTGTAGTATTGCTTGAATTAGAATGCTATAATGTGGCGTTTGGCACTATTTTGGGTGTTGAGCCTTAATGACCTTAAAATAAGAACATTTCGATTGACACTCTTCTTGAAAATCTATCGTCACCCATCGAAAAAAGCATCACATTATTTACGAGGTTCATCAAATTATAAAGATATTCGAATTATTTGCCTTCGTTATATAAAAATATCATATTTCAATGTTTACTTGGAAGCAAGTGACGAGAAACGCGATCATGGCGTATCACATATTAAGAACGTGAGGGAATAAGGCGACTTTCGTCTGTATACGGAGACAACTACGTACAATTTATTACCGCAGTACATGTTACGTACCTATTTAAAATATACTTACGAAACAGTACAATGTATATTTTGAAATAATGCAATATAATTTTTTTTAAATATATTCTTTTTTTCGTCAATCATTATTGGCTCTTTTTGTTTCTTTTGGTCGAGGTTCGTGTATTCTGAACGCATAGCAGTGAACCTTAAATTCTACGTTTTATACCCCTAATAAAATTTCCTGACTCTCGCGTGTAAATGTATAAATTGATGATCCGAATTGGAATAAATAATTTAATTAAGTATTTTACTGTCCAACTATGTACATACCTCTTAGATTTGTGAACGCGACACATTGGGTAAATCGAATCAGACAAAAATATACACTTTGTTGTATGTAGGTAGGTACATATAAATATTATATAATTCAGAAAAATGGGTAATAAATTACTATTTCAAGTTTTCTGCCTTTGTCACTGCTGGGTTGTTCGTGGTCCCTCACGAATAAATCTTTGTAATACCATATCAGCACTTCGGGAGGTACTAGTAATGCGTAGTTCCTACCTAGAAACACTCTCCCAACTGCATTATTATTTATGGGTACATACTTTTTAAATTATGAACTCCATGATTTTTCACTTAAATACACTGTTATCGTGTGCTTACATATACCTACGTAGGCTGAGCTACTTAGTCAAAGGCCGTTGTTCCCAATCAAACATAGCAACCGTTAAACCATAATTTGACCTAAACCACCCTCAAACGCAAGACTTCCTTGTGTTCAACGCGGCCTAGCGTAACTGACGCCAATTCGTACACCTAAGTTAGGGAATCCTTGCGAGGATTTAACTCGGCTAACCGAGCGAGAAGGTTTTATTGCTGATTAATTAGATTGAACTGCATTCTGCATCATTGATTGTATTTTTAAACTTGCAATTATCTCGAAACTATGTCGTTGTGGGTCACTAAATTTTACGTCACACTCACCAATTGTAGTTTTTTTTGTAGATTTTTCGGGAGATATCGGGAAAAGTTCTTTGGTACATTTGGTAGTTCCGGGGAAGGCGGCCTCTCGCTGTGTTTACACGAAGAGTTAGTCAACTTAGCAAGCTTGGCAATATTTATAAAATGTTGTATTACGAAATGGCGTTGCGATACCTTTTGAGCACGGCGAGGGGAGCTGAACCGGCTCTTGGGAAGTAATTTATTTAAAACTTTGTTCCTTTGAGACCATTAGGCCTACTCCCGAGTACTTTAATTCCTATTTAATATTATGATTTGATACTTTGTATATCTACATAATTATTTTGTAAGTTCAAACATTGTAGGTATTCGACTTTAATGTCACATCACGTCAGGACTCAGGAGACACATTCGAACAAAATAATGTATGTGAACGTAGTGCTATTTCTTAACCATTAAAGATAAAATTATACTAGTTTACCTACTGACAACTAGATTACATAAGATTCTACCCGTATCGCTGCGGAAGAAGCGATGTACTAGGCAGATACTAGTTAACCGAGCCAGTTGGGATTTTATCTTATTTAATTGAAACTGATTCGTTATTAATGCCGTTTCAATTAATTTAGCTTAAATTAGTTGATTACATTATAGGTACATGGTCCTGCCACTGAGAGGTACGTTGTAAACTATATTTAAATAAAGTCGTTCGTGAGAAAGAGGTTACAATTGATATACGAGTATCTGCGATATTTCTTTATCTAGACAATATCACAGCATTTAGTACGTTCAGTCCTGCTTTTTCACTATTTATTTACGCCCGTTAAAGGCTTTCTACACAAAGATTAACATAAAAAAAACAATATACTCATAAACAACGAAAACAATATTGTAAAAGAAAAGAAAAAATAGTATTGTATTACAGGAACATCCAGAGTTAAATAGTTTCATCAAATAAACTAGCTTTACTAGATAAAAAAAACTGTACTGAGGTGTCCTTATATTGTGATATTGACGTACTAAACATATCAACAATATCGAAGTATTTGTTTCCCAGATGTTGAATTCGTCGCATAGGAGTGTAATATTGTGAGGTTTAAGTAGAATTGTCACAATAATATGGTAGGTACTGTCTTGTAATTATACTTCCATACCAGTTAGAATTGACACCTGCTACCAACTGCAGTCAACTTGAATAATTTAGTGGTAAGTAATCCAACATGCTGATAGTAATATCACGTGGTTTTCTCAGCGACGAACTCTTTAGCTTTGCCATATTACACCACTTAATCTAAGCATTTAGTATCGATGCTGTGCGTATTCACATTATTATAACATTATTGGCGGCCTCCATGGTCGAGTAGTGAGACGCACGACTACGAATCCAGAGGTCGCGGGTTCAAACCCGGTGTGCGCAAATAACTTTTATTAAATTTGTATGTGTCATAACACATTTTAATAAATATAAAATTATATTTCGTATATTTTCGGCACGTTCCAGAGTGGTAGATACTCTCAGTATCGCCCTGGTGAAAGACCACCATTCAGAATCGAAACGTTGCTTGAAATGGCTTTAGTCGTTTTCGGTGACCAAATCTGAATAGCCAGGTACTTCCCAACCTTCCTCTTACCCATCTCCTTCCCATTTCCATTATACAACACACTCGATTTGGGGATGCCAAAGTCTCACTGGCGCCAGACGGTTGGGACTATTGTGTGCAGTATTCACTATAAACAAATATTTATATATATATATATATATATATATATATATATATATATTATGCGGTAACATGTCGTTACCATTCTTTTGATTTTTAACAATTTCCAAAAACAGGAAGTTTTCGGTTGGTATTTTTGAAAATTTCAAATTCGGTCTTTTTCTAAGAGTTGTCTTTAGATTAGAGATAGTCGATATTCGTGTCCCGGTTAAAAGGAACCGGTCCCAAGCCGGTCACTGGAACCGTCGATATTTTTTATCTGAGGAACCGGTTCCTTTTTTTGGCAAATTACAATCGATATCATTTGTCCGAGGAACTGGTTTTATTGTTGATTTGCTAGTACTGTTTTTGGGGAGGAATTTTTGTCGATTGCTAGTACTTTTTGATTTCAAATCCCTACTGACTAGTACTTTTTTTTCTGAAGAGGAATTTTTGTTGATTTGCTAGTACTTTTCGATTCGAATATAAAAATCTCCTCCGTGGAACTTTTCTGGCACCAGGAACCGGTTCCAAAAAGAACTGGATAAATAACTGGTGCCTCGTCGATCACCGGTAACTGGAACCACAGGTACACCCGATTCTGATATCGACCATCTCTACTTAAGATGACCTTTTCAGGAAAGAGTACAGATAATTTTTATTTTTTTTGATTTTATGGATTCTTTCGTAATCCTCTACTAACTAGCTGGGGCTTATACAAATACCCCTCATAATGACTATCTAACTAGTACTGCGGCTCATTAGGCCTTATTACTATCACCATCTGATGGTTTTGTTTACTTGACTGAGTTTATTTTTACATTAGTGTTTTCTTAGGGAAAAGATCTTTACTAAATAATAAATCAGCTTTCTTTAAAAATTCATTTTTACTGTAGAGAAGAGCGAAAACCTAAAAGTAAGTTGCGACCCGCTGCTCTATGGTACAAGTGAAGTTGGGTGATGTGAAGTTTTACATATAATGTGAATATTCTAATTATGTCTTTCCTTTTCACATAAATTATGCCACTTCCGGGTATGAATTGCAAAACATTGCGTCTCGAAACGGGATCTACTCTCGAGCTGCTTCACTCAATTGAATACATAATTCACGTCTCGAGATTCTGTATGATATTTACTTTTGGTTGAAGTCCTTTTTGCTCGACTAGACGGGTATGCAATTCTGACAGAAATCGCCTCACTTGCTCGAATTCCGCGAATCATAAAACTTCGTAGGATATTTCCCCCGCCCTCTTTAAATAAATTCCTTTAAACTAATTTTCATCTAAGTAGGGCCGACCCGATTCAGAAATAATTAGTTTATTCTTTTGAATATTTGGACATCTCTATTCTCTATCGCTGGGACGATACTGGAACAACTTGTCGAACCTGCGGATTCTTTAATCCACCAAACTTTCCCAATTATCTGGATGTTAGTCCTCCCGTTCCAGCGATATCTCGTGGATTTCAACCTGTTTATTTTTAGCCCAACTACGCCTGAAGGGTTCTTATAATATTTATCGAACTTTTGAAGATTTTCTTTTCTGAATGTGCATCCAAAATATTAGATTAATTTCAATTGCTATCAATAAAATATACATTCAATAATTTGAAATTCGTCTATTCATTTATTTATAGTTTTTGTGTTCAATTTGTAGAACTCCATTTTAATTTTTATATAATTTAATTGAATTATTATTATTGAGTTCTGCTATTTTCAGTTTTTAATTTTAGTGACAGCTGTTTCGGCGTTTAAGGCCATTAGTTTGAGACAGTTTGACAATGGCCTTAAACGCCGAAACAGCTTTCACTAAAAAATAAAAACTGAAAATAGCAGAACTCAATAATAATAATATTAAATTTAATTCAATTAAATTATATAAAAATTCGTCTATTCAATTTTAAATCATCATCTTCTTCTGATGTACTGTCATTTCGATGGTTGGATATCATCAGAAAAATCTTTACACAAATAAATGGTAAATTTTTCAAATTTTATTTTTTTTAATACTAAGTATTTGCTCTGTACTTGAATTGACAGTATAATTATGTGAAAAACATCATGTTTGCCAAATCACGAGCCACATCTTTTGTACATTTTTTCCTCATAAAACCGCTGTGCATGTACGTACATTTATACTTACTGTTTTTTTCTTGTCGTGCCTACCGCAAGGTTATTATTCTACCGTGTACTGTACACACAATTACACCGTATTAACAACAATACAGGTCAATTTTGGCAAAATGTCCCGTGGAAATGCTGCACTGTGCGATCGTTAAAAAATAAAGTAAATTAAATAAGGTTTTTCACAAGGTTACGATGTATCCCGGAGGGATAATAAATATGTATTTAACTTAAAACGATTTTCTTTTGGATTTTTCTTTGGGTTGGTATTGGACATAATTGTAGTTTTTTTTAGTACCTACTTTAGTCTCGCCTGGCAAATTAATTTTCTGAAACCTTGATAAAAGCATTGATGTCAGGCGTTTCGAATATTATATTCCAGTTTTTTTCAGATAAATTTCTGTGTACGTTCCCCCGCTTCGCCGAGATTCAAATTGCAAACAAGCTTTAAAAAAACTGCATAAGCCTTATTATAATTAGAATCGTTAGAGTTTCTTGCACACCTGCTATCATCTGACAACTTTATTGATTTTCGAAACCAGAATATTATTAAGCTGGTGTCTGTTTTCTGATTGAATCTCATAATTAGATTAACAAAACATAAGTATTCTTACATAGTATTTTAGTTCCTTACCTATTCTAAGTTCACTTCTACTGTCTCATACTTGAAAACTGTAACGCGAAATTTTCTATAAATTATTTTGTAGAATGATATGTTTCTCCGAGTACGCGGCTCCAAAAAGTCTGGCTAAACAATAAAAATGATTTAATGGGACTCTTTCAATCATGATTATCTACTTCGAGGCTTTTAAATGTTACAATAAATTCACTTTTTCACACTTAAGTACATATCCTTACGTACGCTTATACGGCTTATGGCAGGTCGTTTTGGTGATTTATTTCGTGTTAGAGAACTGAGATTGAAAAATAACTCATTGTTTATACAGTTGTACTCGATTTTTCGTTAAAAAAAATTGGCTCGTCGCACCAACTTAAAAATATGCATTAAAGAAACTGTAACGTTGATGTTTCAACATGCAGTTATCAACCGGCGGCCGCAAGTTGTCCTGCTAGGCCCTGCAGGAGGGTTGTAGAACTTTTTCTTAAATTTTGTAAAAAAAAAAACAGTTTCTTGCACAGTAGTGTCGAAAATCGTGTAATATTTTGAAGTTCGTCGTTTTTGAGTTAAACGTGAAGATACATATGTTACAGGATATTGGCGTATTAATCAGATTAGGGGTCGGGGAACCGGGATAAATCACTCCAAATGGAGTAAAAAATAATTTTTAACAAACCTTGGGAATTAATGTTCAATAAACACAACAAACCGGCAATTAACTAAAAATTTCTCATTTAAGTAAGCTAGGATTATCAACTTTATATTATCGCCCCAATAATTTATAGCTCCTCAATAATTTTTTTTTTTTTAAATTCAGGGTTTATGAATGTATTTTCCATATGAATAATTTTAATAAACATTTCAATTTGCGGTTTTTTTTGGATCTTATAACATAATGCCACAATTATTTAAAAGCAATTAGTAAGTTTCTCCTCATTTTGGAGACCTAGGGGTGATAGCTAATATCGTCTTCAAGTTCAATGACCCCTGTATTAGACTGTTAAATTTTGTTCAGTATTCAATCAAGACAATTCACTAACCGCCACTGCTTTGTGCAGTGCGTAACGTCGCTTGCACCCTCACCGCTACATATCACCGGAGCGGTGACGCGAGACTTTTCCCCCGTGTGGCCGTGCATCTGCGTGGTCGTGTTCCTGTGTGGCCGTAGCCCCGTGTGGCCGGTGTAGTGTTCAAGGCTAGGATTTGAATCGATGTCAACATATATTGATTGAATTGATTGAATCGTTTAAACGGGAACCTAACTCTCTATATTTTAACGTGCGTTGCCGTAGCCACTAAACGCATATTTCTTATAAATATAAGGTTAATGTTCACCGTGAAACGTGTTTATAGAGATTCTTAGGTGACCTAATACACAATTAGGTCTCTAATACATGAATCGAACTTTTAAGATTTGAGTGAAGTCGATAATGCTCGTTTTTTACTATATGAACTAGCAAAATTGTTCTTTTGATGCATAGGTAAGGTAACAATAGTTGAAAATCAATTTTAATCGGATGATAAATTGAAAACCTAATGTTTATACTTCGAACGAATGAATGAATGTATATAGATGTATGAAACTTCTAATACTAGTCTGTCAGATGAAATAATCATGTATTCCATTCACGCGACAATCATTTTGGAGCCAAGTCCTTTCAACATGAAGTATGACGAAGTTGTCTTCTCGGGTTCAACTGAATTGTATTTTCAATCTATTTATTTATAAACTAACGGAATATTTTCTGTCCAATTACAAAAAAATCATAGTACGAAATGGGAAAAAGGCACAACAGATAAAGAACAGCACATACATAATATTATAATGAAGCAATGACAAAAATAGGACAAAATATACATTAGAAAGAACATTCAAGTCAAAGCCAAGGTCAAGTCAAAGTTTTGGTAGAGTCGTAAGAATGTCAAAAATCATTTAGACTGGTACCAAAATTTTCAAGAACATGGCTTGGGTTAACAAGTGTTGACATTCTGGACAGTGGAGAATGATACCCATAATTAGTAGAGTGCTGATTGAGGAACAGTAATTCATTATTTCTGAGTCTACGGCACGGAATGTTGAACTGGATGAGTTGGTTAATTAATTAATTAAATTTGATTCCACTGCTAATATAATGAACTGTATCTGGAGAGAGATGTAATTGGTTATTGCGATTATATGTATGTAGGTACAGATACTTATATAGCCATATTTTAAATATCTCCATTTTTAATAAAATAACTAATTACTTTGGAGGTGATGAGGGAGTTAATGTTTTAAAGTGATTTATCGTGTTGCCTATTTATCGTTGTTTTTTTTTAATAATATTGTTATTTTTTGTGTCTAATTTGTTTTATTTTTTCCTTAGTGACAGCGCAGGGCAGCAGAGCGGCGCGGGAAGCAGCGCGGCGAGTGGCGCGGCGGGGGCGGGGGCGGCCGGCCGGCCCTAGGCAGGGCCCAGGCGCAGCACCCTCGCGGTCAGGCCGGCCCCAATACGCTAGCCACCCTAGTAACGAAAGCAATACACACTCTACCGTACACGTAGAATATTTAAAAGTTAAAAAAATATAGTTAATTTTATTAAGAAATATAGGTACATATTGTGATGGTTTATCGCAAAAATGCTGTGACGAAACATAACCTTTATTCCTTCCGTAGTGTTGTCATTTATAGGTTTTTTAGTCTACGTCGATATTATGTGAAAGTGTGCAATACAGGTCCCTCATTAGGCCTCGTTTGATATCATCATCGATTGACTTAATTTTTTACTGTTATAATACTATTATGTTTTAGTAGCGTATTACAAATACTTGACGTGTGACGAACACGTCTCAGAATCGAGAAAAAGATAAACGGTAGGTACTCAAAGTTTTGGCTTATTTGGAAACCCCCTTGTTTTATCTAAGTCATGAACTACAAACATACCTACAGCACTTCCCTCTTTTTCAGCTTCTCGCTTTATTTGGTGATGCTTTTTTAATTCGCTTTCTTTTGGTGACACCGAAATGATAATTTATTGTTAACTTACTTTATTTAAATAATATGGTTTTGGAATCCTGATAAGAATAAAAATTCATTAGTATATTAATTTATTTGTTGACTGATTTTCGTAACACTACGAAAACGTTTATTTGTCATCGGTTAAATGTGTAATATTTTTGCCTAATCCACACTAGTCAAGAAATAAACATTTAGCATATTATATTTACCATTTTAATAATCATAAAACATATTCTATATATTTATTGTATTATTATGAATAATAACAATTATTAATACTGATACGAGGGGCGTTATTAATTTTATAAAGAGTTGAATACGTCAAATAGAGCACATGTCCTTAAATTAATTGTAGGTGAAATAAATCCTCAACCCGCCACGTGTTTTTAGGTTCTGTGCAAGTTACTATATCAGTTATAATTTGTTCTGTTTTTGGTCGAGACAAAAGTGCTTTTCTGACCAAAATGAGCTCAACCAGGGTAAGAACTATAACTCAATTATTAACCGTACTAAGCAGAACCTTTTTGTTTTTTTTTAACATTTGATATTTCGTCGGAGTAGAGGTGAGGTGTATGGTGCCAAATCTTGCATTTCAATGTCTGTTATAAATATTTGATTAACTTAAAAGAAATCGAAGCAATACTTTATTAATTAATAAATTAGTTTACATAAATATCACGTATTTACCCCGTCTTCCCTAGGTACAACGTCCATTAATAATGATAATTGTCACCTGAACCTTTTATTAAATTGTATGTTCAAATAACATATTTATCTATTACAGCATAACTTACTGATACCAATTTTTTTTAAATCTAAAGTGGTTCAGGGTTATACAAATGCAACACTAATTCAGATTACTCGATTAAAAAAAAAATCAATATTTCTTGTGCCAATATAATATTATGTATGTATTCACGAAACACATATCTTCGTGCGAAAGGAACTAAGGGATGGGTCGACTGGTCGAGTTTTTTTTCCAGTATGCAGTCACCCCTTTTTTCACATCCTGCGGGGAAAAAAATAAAATATTGAAAATATAAATTAACATGAACCCCTCAATGAGAGGAACGCAAAGACATAATGATATCATGATTCGATTCAGTACTCGAATGACACGATAAGAATAAATAGTTCAGTGTATCCGTTGAAGTTACTTTTTAATCATCTCCATTATCCTTTCGCTCACAGATATGCTGTGCGATTTTATGTAAACGCAAAAAGTAAATGACAGAAAATCGTGATGTCAACATTGGTCATGCTTTGCTAAAACTTCCAGAAATATAAGATGGATGTTTTGTCTATTTCGATTTGTTCTACTTTTGTAACAATGTATTATTCCCTAAAATTGTTTTCAGGGCTACCAAACGTTTAATTGTTGTTTTGGTATACACCACTTAATGATTGTTCCTAAAGATCCGAAACGGTCATCGAAAGCAGTTTATAATAGATTCTAGTCAGAATTACAACCTTTATCTCAAGTTAAGATAAACTTCCCCTTTAATGGCTGTTGATATTAATTATTCATAATATTTTCCTTTTGATTTGATTGTTTTCGTATTTCTTCTAGAAATAGTGATTACTTTATCAAACAGCTCATTAGACATATTATTTGTTTGTTATCCGAATGGATTAAAATATTACAATAACAATTATTATTACTAACAATGCTTATTTAAAACCTTGTTATTTTGAAAATATCGCCAATGGTTAAAGGCCGTCCAAATAAGAATCCGTTTTTGTTTATAACTTTTCTCTTTTGATAAAATTTGCAGAACCAAACCTTTCAGTGTTGAAAATCATATCGTATTGTTACCCTTTGCAGTAGGGGCTCCTTTACCTAGACTAAGGTCACCTGTGTTATTATAAGACATTACACTATTCTAGGCGATGGTTTGAAGGTCATTTGAAACACAATTGCCATACAAATGAAGGTCCCACTTGTAACGATTGTTGAACTAATAATACAATAAATAATCACGCGGACCCGCTCAGACCCGATGTTGTGTATCACACATACGGTACTCGGAAATGGTCAGAAATAGTCAGAAATAGTATGTATTGATTTTTTTAAATTGCACTGTGCGTAGAAATTGTTCGTCTCTAATAATTTAGGTAAGAGTTCTGTTCTGATGACGTAAGTAGAATCAAAATATTTAGTGTCCCAAAAAATAAAATAAGCCAGAATACTAATTTGATTTTTATGCTTATTTCGCCACTGTTACTTTTGCAGAATTTTTATAAGTAAATAATAATCCCTTAAACCCGCTTTGTTAAATATATTATTGTTTTCTGCTGACTTTGATGCAATAGTTAAGGATATTTTCAATAGCGACGCTACGTAGTTTATGTTCTTTGCTTTTTTAGAGGCTTCACTTCTTCAAATCTCTTGTGCCAAATAAATTAGCCTATTTTGCTAATCGAGTGATATTAGACTGACATGGGATTGTCTGTGAAAATATTGAATCGAATTTTGGATGTCATATTTCCTTTAATTTTTGAGTTAGAAGACTGTCAAAATATCCATTTTTGAACTCAAGTTTTTAGGTAGATAAGTTAGATTTTGAAAATCAAATGTATATTTATAAATATATATTATATGTATCAATAAAAAAAAAACTAGGATTTAGTGTAACGAAGAATACTTCGGAGAGGTAACATTAAATGGTGATTTATTGAGGGTTTTGTTAAATTGATAAGATGTTGATATTTTCCTATGAACACGTTGACCTATATTATAATATTTTAATTCATTTGTTATGATCTTTTTCTGCTTCGCTGCTTAAATATAAAACACAGATGGGTGTTTTCACAGTCCAACAGATGGGGCTGGTCACCGTTATTTCAAGATACTCGTATCAATCAACATTTCTATTTTTGAAACTGCCCATTCGTGGTGGAATTCCATATTAATTCATGTTATTTCTAACCAAAATGTTGATAATGTTATCCAGTCATGTAACCTTTGTATTGCCCAACTCTCGCATGTATCAGGTGTCGTGTCAGCTATCGTGGCTCTGTCAGATATCATGGCTCTATCAGCTATCGAGATTCTGTCAGATATTGTGTCTCAGAAATAGTGGCTCTGTCAGACACCTGGCAATGTGTAGATGGTGCCGTTTTGTAAACCAATTGAAGCCACAGCTGGGCTGCAAAGGCTAGGAAAACAACTAGTCCCGTTAACTGTGAATTTTCTTCTGAAATAATATGATTTTCTTGCTTTTCCTATGGTCGTTAAATGCAAGTAATATTATTAGAAGACCTCTTCACCTCAACTCTTGCCTTATTGCAATATTGGAACTTTGTTACATTGTAAGCTTCAGATTATTAAATTGATACTTAATAATAATTATATTATGTTATGTTGTTTTAAATTTTACGATCCTACATTTTAAAAATTGGTTTTAGTCAGTTTGGATGATGTGCAATGATCATGTGTACCATTTCGCCAGGTTTATATAATGTTATCTTTTTTTTTTAAAGCATTGTTATCGTTTTGAGTGCTAGTTTTGTAATCTATCTATAGCGGTATCGAAGTTTTATTGTATTGGGTTTTAATTAATAAATTTATTCTGTTTTTAATTCCTTTGGTTTTCAAATCTACCCCAAAACATATACAGGTAAGTATGGTCATATTTTTCTTTCTTGGCTATCCACACTAGTAACAGAGGTAATGACAATTAATGCAATGTCGATAATGTCCACCTCTGTATTCTATCATAAATTAAGCCCCATCCCAAGTTAAACAAAAGTGTATAACAAAAAAGTAAATTTCGTAAAGGCTTTAATTCATCGAAAATCTGATCATTTGTTCAATTTTCATTCTTAATTTGTTACAAAACACTGTCCGGCTTTAGACAAGTCATTGCAGAGAAGATATCCTATGGCTAAATTCTGACGTTGTTACCAGGATGCTACTTGCAACATAATTAGCTTTGCATTACACTGCTAACTACAGGGTGGTTAGTAAACTAAATGCAAACACTGTTATTTCAAGTTAAACCGAGTTGGGTTTTATCGGAAATTAGGAGATGCGTCTAACCAATTGTCAAGGGATTATAAAACCGATACGAAGTTTACTGTTTTAACTCTTTGAAGAGGCACTTAGTAGGTAACGAAATAGTTGTTTACAGTCTCTAAACTTTGTAATAATACTTATGTTCGTAAATGTTATAAGTGAAGAACCACAATGGATTGTGTTCCTTACAAAACATTTAATATTTTTGCGTTATATCTACTTTATGAATTGGCACGTACTGTGATTAAATACACAAAAATATATAATTAGAAAACGTTGGCTAAAACAATTAGAAGAGCCGAAAAAAGGGTGTTTCATTTTTCAACGCCATTTTTGACTCTTTCAGCAGGATATTTTTTCCTGTGATTGCGTAGACGAGTTGCAAAAAGATTCGTTCATTTTAATTTCCTTAAAATCACCCAAATAATCTCAATTCCTTGTTTGAATCATAGTTAATTAATTGAATTAAAACTTCGCTAACGCACGGCGTTTCTGCTGACATGAAATGAATCCTTAGTTTCCCAGGTCAAGAATGCCAACACAGAAGCTTTCTATGGGCTTCAAAGTGCTATCTATCTGGGTTGGTACGAGTAACATTATACAGCTACCGATTTTAATCGTAAAGTACGTCGTGCGTAATTTTATTCCTAACAAAAGGAATAAATAGAGAATAATAATATATCTCCAGCCTTTCGTGCTCCTTTTCACTCCTTACTGATTACCCGAAAATGGAACAAAGTATAGTATAACGTGGATTTTTAGGCTTATTCCGATGTTAGTGAGAAAATGTTTTTATATTAATGATTGAAATAATATTAATAATCTTCAACGTAAATATGAAACAGAAAAAAACAGAAACTAAAAATATTAACGGTTGGGACCGAGACTCGAACTCTGAAAACTTTACTCTATCCGGGAGACGCGGTTCTGCCGATCGAGCCACCGATACCTTATAAGAAATCGGCTTTTTTAATCGATCTCATCCTTCATTTGAAAATTATTCATATATTTTTTTTCAATTTTTCTTCCGATTTGGCAGCCATCTTTGTATGGTATACAAAGCTCTATCTGTCGCGACCGTCATTTTTTCTGTTTCAAATTTACGTTGAAGATTATTAATATTGTTTCAATAATTAATATACAAATAATAAGCATAAAAGCTTTATAGTTAATTCTAATTTAATAAAAATAATGTTTTGTTGGATGTTTAAGGTATGAAGACAAAACGATAAATTTGAATTAAAAACAGTGTATTGCAATACCCATCAACCTTTAGTTAGTTTACATTATTAATCACATGTCGTATGAAATTAGTTGTGAACAAAGGTCTTTCTGAACTTTAACAGGTAATGTAAATTAAACGCTTACGAACTTTCTGGGTGGGTATTAGCGGAGGTGGGGTGGAACCGTAGATCATTCCGACAACATAATTATGTACAACGAAAATCGCAGAAATTTTCTATCTAGTTTTTTCACATTGTGTATGAACCACGTTGATTTTTACTGAATGCTTCGATTTAGTTCCTATCCGATAATAAACCGACGACTTCCGTGGTCAGGCGGTTAATATCCTTGACTACAAATCCCGGCGTGCCTAAATATATTTTTATAAAAAATAAAAGAGATGTATACATAGAAATTGGATTTTTAATATAAATTTTATTTATTTATTATGTGCTATTTTACATGTAGTTTATATAAAATTGTATATTTGTGGCACGTTCCAGAGTGGGCATTACTCCCGGTATCGCCCTGGTGAAACACCATCATCCAAAATCGAAACGTTGCTTGAAATGGCTTTAGTCGTGTTTGGTGATCAAATTGGAATAGCCAGGTACTTCCCTTTTCCCCATCTCCTCCCCCTCCCCGCTCGTTCAGTCTCATGACTCCCCCTCGATGGAGGACAGCCGCAGCAACGATGTTTTCCCCACTATTGCAGATGCAGCGAAATTCTGAGAAAGTCACAGTTTGAGCTTTGAACTCACCCAATGCCCCGCAGATTATGGGGCGATGAAGAATTTCCTTCACAGGTTAAAAATAATTGACAACGGCACCTGTCCATGCGACGAAGAACTCCAGTGAAATGTTCGCCCCCTCTGATGTCCTGTCCCCTCGTCAGCCTAAACAGATTTGCATATTTTAGTTCCAAAATTTACATTATTTAAAAAAAAAAAAATCCCCCTGCAGGACAGCCGAAAAAAATTGCTAGTCGTAATATATAATTTTGAATATTATATGTAACTAGTGTGTTTCATATATATAATTGCACTTTTTTTCAAGATCTATAAATACACTGACTGTGAAGAAAGGAAGGAGTAGTCGAAAATGATATGGAAATAAAGAAAGGAGAAAAAAGAAGGAAAAATAAAACAGAATATTTGCGGCACGTTCAAATGGTAGATGGAATCCATACCGACTCGATGAAAGACCACCATTCAGAATCGAAGTCGCTTAAAATGGCATTGGCCGTGCTTAGTGACTAGATCTGAATATCCAGCTACTTCGCCACCTTCCTTTTTCCCTTCTCCTTCCCTCCAGCCTCACGACATCCACCATTGGGGATGTCATGGTCACACTGGCTCTTGTAAAAGAGTAGTGCATTTTACCTAATTTTGTAGGAAGGACCGTTGACCCCAACGCTCAAGCCTTGCCGAGATTCCTGTCTGTCCCACATTCCTGCTTGGTCCTACGTTGCTGTGTATACCGGCTTACTGAAACCCGACCTTCCCATTCTCATGCCCTTATCCACATCGCACCGGGACAGGAGTACTTACTCCTTGCTGAGGAGGTACAATCGCATCGAATCGAGGTATAAAACATTTTAATTTATCGATTACCTTTACGAAAAAAAAAATCCACACAAAAAAAGATTGCAATCACGAACAAAGACTGTGATGCAAAGGGAAGCAAGAAACCCCAGAAAAAAGTTGGTGGGTATTTAAAATAATAATTATCATGTCCACTTTATTAGGGTTTTATTATCCTAGCTATATATTATGAAATTTGTCGGTCTCTAAAGGTTTTCTAAACAATGTAAGAATAGGGCTGTGCTATGGCGGCTTGTCCCTATTAGATATATGACCAACCTGACTAATGATGCTTTCGAAAGGCGAGACGGCTATCACTCTCACTGTAACTGTTTTCTCTAGAAACTTGCTTACGTACTTAAAAAGTAGTAAACAAATATAAATACCTGTGTGTGTTTTTAAGGTTCCACAACATACTTAAAAAATTTTTGCTCAATTGATTTAATACTAAAAAAAAGTTCTAAATATCTACTGCATTTTTTATTGAAAAAAAGGAGAAACCTCAAAATTATAACATACCTATGTGCTTCTTTTAGCAATTTTCCGAGGTGAATCGAGAACACATATTTTTATACGAAATGTGTTGTACCTAGACTACCTAGTAAAATTATTCTAGTTTCATTTTTTGCCTTATTAAAATTGTAGCCAAATTTGTAAAGAAGAATACTTTTCTCCATTAGATATTTCTCGCAAAATGCAAACGTAGCGTCACCGTTCGCAAGAAAACTAAGTTATGTTATAACTTAAGGAAGAGGAATGTGGTTTATACCGACATCTATTAAAATCATTCAAATCACTGATTTACCATTTAAAAATAATACTAGCGAAGACCAAACATTGACCATGTCCCAATAATTAATGTATTCTTGAAATTCTTGATGTGCACAATACATTATACCTAAACTGTTATAATAGTAGGTATAATTATATGATTTGCATTGTCTAAATTAACACATGGGCATACATTTTTTTAAAGTGACAAAATATCACAAAAAACATCCAGCAATCTAGTCTCCGTAGAAAGACACTAGATTGGAAAATAAATTGGCAATAGTTATATAAATAATAAATGATTTGATAATTAATGGTTCCCATATTTCATTTCTCATTAACAAGTCTTTATCTATAAAAAAACATTTTACCGGTGTGAGGTTTTCGTGCTATACACGCAGATGGCGTTTTGCTGGGCTAGGTGACACCGGTTACATACTACGCCCAATAGGAACATACACAGAACCTGATAAAGCATTTTCTAATTTTGTATCTAACATGCTCTCGATATAATCTTTGAATAGTGATTTTCACCCTTCTGTAGAGACGCCTGCCAACTAAATCGTTATATAAATTAAAAATAATTTATACAGATCCACTCGGCCTTAAAATGCCGCGTTCTGTGAAACCAGTTTTTTAGTTGTTTGAAAAAACTTATAGAGAAAATACGCATTTACGAAGACTTCCTTAGTTTGATCTCCAGTGCGAACTTATACAGTGGAGATGTTTTTAAAAATATTGTGGATTTTTGTGTCACTTAGTGGAGGTACTCTTTTTATAAATACTATGTTTTCACAGTGTTTTTTAATAAAGCAAAAGGATAACAGCTTTCAATAATATTAACATAACGCAATATACAGCAACTAATAAACAATGGGGGTTGTCTTTGTATATTTAAGTGTATTAATTTAATTATATTATGATCTACTACACTTCGTCTATAATAGTCTAATTCTAAATGGCCCTAATAACTAAACTATTAGGCACATCTTGTTACTGGTGCCTTTATATAATGGTCAACTTATCTCTGTAAAACGTTTGGGCTATGACCATAGAAATTGAGTTAACTCGAGTTCTTTGTTCTTATTGTTTCAAAGTGTAGGTACTCAATATTGATTTAAATATAAGCACATGATATTTTAATTAAGATTTTACGATTTTTTAAGACTTCACCTTTAAATGTAGAGTTTTTTTACTATACCCAACAGTTGGTTTTCTTTTAATCAAATACTCGGTATATTTTAACAAGACAATACAAACCTACTAATAGATGGGTTCAAATAATATTTTCATGGTAAACTTATCTAATAAATAAAATATAAGAACTTTTCCAACAAGCATTTCAGCATGACGTCTTTGTGTTTTTTTTTTCAGTTCAACATACCCGCATGTTTGCCATCGCATATAACGATGCATTTGTATTTATCCCTGAATATCAGGATCATAGCGTGACCTTTATAGAGAAACCCGTGAAAGCCCTTTATTTTAGAGATGGTTACAAATATATAGAGAGTACGAATTTGTATTATAAAGAGCATACAAATCCAGCGACATGGCGGGACGCAGTTTCCCAGTGCCAGGAAGAGGGGTCAGAACTAGCGCTGCCAAACTCAAGACGAGAGGTCCTAGCTTTGAACACGCGATTCACCCGAATGACTGATCAAGTTTGGCTTGGCTTGCGTGATCCCGTGGGCAATGGACGATTCCTGACTCTGGACGGTAAGAACTTTACATTACAAATAAGATCTACCCTACTCGACAATTGCATAGATTGGTCTATGTGATATCCTCTAGAGCTCAAAATGATAATAATAATAACAATGATTTTATATTGTGCAGTTTCGTGATATATCCTGTCAAGTGTGCTTGCATTCGAGGAGATACAGACACGAGGGAAAACAAAAACGCCAGTGTCAAGCAATGAGGAATTCCACAAAAAAGTATTGACTTAAGACTTAAGCATTGAAATTATTATATATTCACATAAAACAACAAACTTCGAATCTAAATATATTAGTTTTTTTGTGTATGGGTTATTCGTAAAGAATAACAAATCAAACGCGAGGACTCGGCGCTAACGTCATTGCCACCGGGAAACTATACTTACAAACAAGGCCACTTACAAATATGTGACGTCATCTGACGCAAAATTCTGTAGCGCCACTTAACACAAATTGAACCCGTTTTCACGAGATAAAGAAATTCTAACCTTAAAATTCTATTTATTATGAAAAAGTGCCCAAAAAAACATACTAGCACTTAAGTTCGACGGTTAATATTGATAAAAAAAAAATTATGGAATTCTTCATTGTTCGTAAATATATTTTTGGAAACGTGTTCACAATAACTACAAATTAAATTTTTTAAATGTCATATACTTTTTTATGTAAATATAGCCAGTGGCTACAGTTTGTGCAAATTTTCTTTCTTTCAATGATTTGTGTTCCCAATTCCACTTTGTGATGCGTGTCATTTTTTACTCTGTTGTCATGTTATATTTTCTGTTCTCATTTTTTAAATAAAACGACATCTATATGGAACTGGATTTAGTAGTGAAAAAATATTTCTTTTAGGATGAATTTGTGAAAAACCTAAATTCTCCGCCAGATTTAAAGTTTTTTTAAATTTTGCTTGGCATTGCAATTTTCGTAACAAAAAATCACACTTCAAAAAAAGATATTGATATTTGCTTTTTTCACAGGAACGCCAGCAAACGTCACTAATTTGTTCGTGAGAGTGGTCCAGACTGCAGAAACTGAATCTGGGGGAAATGATAAGAAATGCGGAACGATGAATAAGAGCAAACATTATGAAAACTATTCGTGCGACTTGAAATTGAAATTTATTTGTACGAAAAAACGATCAACTCTCCAGTACAATCCAAACTGTGGATCTTACAAAGGTAAAAAAAATAAAAAAGCTTTACATCAACTATTTTAACTATTTTATTTTATTTTATTTTATATTATTTTATTTTATTTTATTTTATTTTTATTTTTTTTATTTTATTTTATTTTATTTTTTTTAAATTTAATTTAATTTATTTTTATTTTTATTTATTTTATTTTATTTTATTTTATTTTATTTTATTTTATTTTATTTTATTTTATTTTTATTTTATTTTATTTTATTTTATTTTATTTTTATTTTATTTTATTTTATTTTATTTTATTTTATTTTTATTTTATTTTATTTTATTTTATTTTATTTTATTTTTTATTTTATTTCATTTTATTTTATTTTATTTTATTTTATTTTATTTTTTATTTTTATTTATTTTATTTTAATTTTTTTTTTTTATTTTATTTAATTATTAAATAAAATAAAAAAATAATAGGAAAACATACAGTAAGTACAATACATAAAGTGATTACTATTTTGCATTAACCAGTGAAGTTACCGCTAATAATGTTTTTTTTTTTAACTAAAATGAAATATTCAAATAATAATAATAATTTCAGAATTATAAACAAATAAGAATTATATCTATGTATGAAGTTGAATAAAATTGTAAAATAAATAATACATCATAGAATGTAACCCAAGATGTTTAATATAAACAAGAAAAAATAAAAAAAAGAAACACAACATACTGTGTATAAATGAAAATAGAGACAAATAAATAACTAAATTATCTTAGATCTGTAACGCACAGCAGTGGTAGGGAGGTAATAATTAACCTTGTTATTTGATTATGTCCCGTATGCATTTATAACTGAGCTGTGGATAAATGGAATATATCGGCTTCTGAAAATGTGGTGTTGTATTTTTAGCATGTTCTTCGGAAAAATGGTAGTGGTTAATAATAGGAATTTTTGGTCGGATATATTTCTTCTATCTTCTAGTGGTGGTAACTTATGGAATGCTAATGAGTCTTTTTGTTGTTCGAATGTTCGGTTAGACATAAAATTTAAGTTTTTCAAAGCCTTTTTAAAAAAAATTCTCAAGTCTTTCGGTGTGAATATTGTATTGTGGATTCCAAATCACTGATCCAAATTCTAATATCGAGCGAACAAGTGAGACATATTGTATTTTAATTACTTGTGGTGATCTAAATGGTT
Organism: Drusus annulatus; assembly: GCA_022651775.1. Taxonomy (NCBI): domain Eukaryota; kingdom Metazoa; phylum Arthropoda; class Insecta; order Trichoptera; family Limnephilidae; genus Drusus; species Drusus annulatus. The sequence goes on along the minus strand of JAGWCC010000029.1, from coordinate 3,419,268 downwards.
TAGTTACTCTTACGATGAATCCTAGAAGTTTGTAGGCCCTATCACAGATGGAATTTATGTGTGAGCGGAAAGTCATTTATTATATAACGATATATACTATATAACGATACGATGATTGTCAGCTGGTGTAGTTCAGAAAATAACTGCCTAAATTTGCAGTTTTTTCTTCATTCAGTGTTTTCTTCACTCTGCCAGCTCGTTATATTCGTTTAGGCCCTCTAAGCCGAGTCTTCCTTCAGTGCCTTTTCCATCGCCTGGTTTTGTTTAGTGATTACGTATGGCTATCGCGCGAATGCACGTTCTTCAACTCCCGCCCAGCTTTACGTCGCTAGGCGGTGATACGCATCTGGTAAATCACCACCACTCCCGCCCATGACTTGACTCTTCATCCACCGCCCATCATCATGCCGCTAGGGGCAGGACGCATAGCCGGTAAACCATCGTATACCCCTCCACCCCATGACCCTACTCTTAAATTCATCCCTCATATCTGTCAAAGCGTCTTAGTGTGTTGATGCACAAAGACGAAGTTCATATTTGAAAACCAACTCTTATGCCATCAACATATTTGTGACGAAATATGTTTCGTTACAACATCTTATATTTAATGCCTAATACATTTCCAAACCCAATCACTTTACACACATTTATTAATTTAAGAGGCGTAAAAAAATCTAATATTTTTGCATATTTAAAATACACTCTTCATTAGTTTTAAAATATTTTTTCCTCCTTTTCTCTTGGTCTCCAGATTAATTAAAATAGAAACAACTCTAACCAAAACTAAGGTCAAACAAACGTGTTTAGTTGGCTTTCAAACATTTTTTCCCAGTAAACAATCCAATTGTCGTAGCAATTCTTCGATATTTGTTTACTACACAAAAAAAAAAAATCTTAAAAAAAACTCACAACGAAAGAACCTACAGATCTAGGTAAGTAACAAAAGTTTTTTATACTGTTGGCCTAAGATCTAACAAGGCGTCACCCCAGAATGCACATATGTGTTTGCAGACCTGCAATTACCCACAATCCTTACCACATTTGCATTTTTAAATACTAACTCTTTCTATTTTGAATGTAGATGAGGTAGTACAGAAAAGAGAATCATCTGTGTGCGGCACACTAACACACACTTCAATTAAGTCACATACTCGGGTTGGAAGAAAATGTAGGTACCTACAGTGATAAAAAGTCAAGGTCACTCAATTATATTACAAACGAATACTTTTTTTTATTTTATTATTTCAGGCTATTTTCTTAAACCGAAGGCCCTGAGTTGTTTCAAGATACACGCTGAACATAGCAACTGGACTGCAGCTTCCCGAACCTGCAGGGAAGAGCGAGGCTCTCTCGCCACGGTGGATAGCCTCGACGAGATGAACCTGTTTGTCAAAACGATGGAAAATCACCCTGGGAGTACTGAGCGACCGTCTTATAACAATGACATCTTTTGGCTCGGTTTCAGCGACCTTACGGGGGTTCTGGAGAATGTTCGAGGTAATCACGGTGTCAATACATACTCGTATATAATCTATTGACTTTATATTTTTCTTGATGTGTTTCTACCTATGAATAAGACATCTTCTTCCATATTTTGAACTTCACACTGATTTCTGAACTATGGCTGCAAGGTATATACGTGTTTTCATGAATGAGAATATCCGCATAAAATGTTTCAGCGAGACCGAATTAATAAAAAGTATTGTGAAATATAATAATGATGGTTTTACCATACTATAGCCTACACATGTATTTATAATTAAGACTACGCTCGAGAAAAACCGATTCCAAGATACTCACAAATATATATTTTACGAGAAAGATTCCAAGACAATTCAAGAAAATGGTGTCTGGCGGTCAAGGTATTCCAATCGTTGGAAGAGCCGTTAATAACAAGGTTTATAAAATTGATAGGCTTTCGCCGCTCAGGTTGCGTATAAAGAATATCTGTGTACGAAAGGAAGAGAGGGATGAGTCAATAAACGCAGATGTACAGGAGAGCCAAAAAAAATTGAGAATTTTTGTATGTAAATATGTCATATGCCACATGTCCCCTTTCAACAAAAAATAGCACATTATTTTATTTTCTGACTCATCTATTTTTTCTAACAGAACAACTCTGCATATTCAACTCAAAACACGATTTTATTGTCACACCCCTCTCTTCCTTTCACACACAGATATAAGAAAGTCGACCGGCTATGTTTGGGTCTCTCAACACCTCAGTGTGTGGAATCTTCCAGCCACGTCACTCGCTCTGCCCAGCGGAACCGACTCACTTTGATACATCTATTTTTTATTCGCCCGTCTATCTGTTTGGTCAAATTTGTCACATGCGCGAAAACCTTATATAAAACGTTTCCAAAGTAGAAAAAACAAATCAATTAAAATTTTTAATTTCAATGGTAGTAATTTAAAAACAAATGTCGTTATTCTTGTAAAATACAACCTCGAGTGCGTTTAATAAGGCTAAAGAATACTCTTTGAGAATCGTATTTACATGAAATGTACGTCTGGGGTTGCGTAAAGCTGTCTGAACCTTTAATTCACATTGTTACATACATAGTAATTAACACGTTCTATTTGCAATAATTAAACAATTATTGCCAACCTTCATATCTTATTGCAATCATTTACAGGTGAGCCTCTGGTCGATGCAGATTACATCAGATGGGCACAACGACCTAGCAAAGGTACGGGAAACAGGCACTGCGGTAGTCTGCTCAGGGATGGAAAACTCCAGGTCAACAGCTGTGAAATAAAGGCCATGTTTTTCTGTGAAAAGAAGTTGATAGCCCTTAACTTAAATATAGATGTACGAAAATAAGTTGCAATCTAATTGTTACTATTGCTTTTGACATGGAGGGGTTTGTTACTGAGTCCCTAACTAGCTGTAATATGTTTGAAGAAAAGCCAGTTTTTAAAGGTTGACTATTTATTTCTCAAGGCATCCTGCAGCCTGCTGGCGAAATCATAAAATCTGTTTTTCCTTCTTTCATTTAATTTAAAACACAGGTAATGTACATTTACAACTTGTCATGATTAGAATAAATTAAACAAAATATTATCTTTTTTGAAAACTGTCCATCGGTCAAAAATTATTATTATTATACAGGGTTAAATTTTTTATTGTAAGTATTATTCCCCATCTAATAAAAAAATTATTGTTATTACATAAAGGGGTTGAAGGATTTCTTTATTGCATATATCTGGATTCCCCATCTATAAAAAAATATATATATATATATATAACTCGCCACATATAAATATTCCCATATATTGAAGGAAATATCTTTATTGCATATATCTGGATAAAGCAATATAATATATATATATATATATATATATATTTATATATATATATATATATATATATATATATATATTTATATATATATATATATATATATATATATATATATATATATTATATATATATATATATATATATATATATATATATATATATATATATATATATATATATATATATATATATATATATTATTACACTTTAAAAAAAAAAATCTATACCAGCAGTTGTTTTTTTTGTAACAACAAAATTTTTTTTTTCATCGGATAACTCTTTCAAAGGTAAAAAAAATAATTTTATGCAACATCTATGTGAATGACTTTTTAAATATATGTATATTTTTCTTTAAATACATGATATGAAATTGCTCGTAATTTTAATTTATTTCATTTTTTCAAAAGTGTTTAAATATTTTACAAAGTATGTAAAGAAAATGATGAAAGCATCATGCAACATAATTGTAATCCTCATCTAGCGTTAGTCGCGTTCAGCATTTTCCTGTCGAGTCATTATGCAAACATTCTAGTTGGTCGACCAAAACTACATCGACGTGGATGATAATTTAATTGCATACACCCATCTTCCAGTAATATCCAAAATTAACTGTTATTTATATCATAGAAATAATATCACAATTATGTCATTATCCATATTTTTTTTCGTTAAATAGATTCAGTACCCCAGAGGTAAACTATCGTTTACAGCATTTTTTCCAAATAAACTTTTTTGTCGTATCTGCGGCAACTGACTGTATATTTTCTGTAAGCAAAATAATCACAGAGTAAGTCGAGGACGACCGAGAAAGACGTGGACAGACACGATCAAGTGAATCAAATACTTGAGTCGGGTCAGAATAACAGACGGGTTTGAATGAATGTGAATGAAGCAAGGAGTGTGTGCCAAGACAGAGTGGTGTGGTGGTCCATTGTCTCTGCTGAATCCTAATAGAACCAAATATCTAGTTAACATTATTCATCATTATTTGCATCCGAAATAAGCTCGCTTTGTTTCCTCTGTAAAATTTTTGAAATGTTTTATGCGATAAATTACCCCTGAGGTACAAAGTTTATTACTTACTTTCATAAAAGCTACACTCGGACTAAATTAAAGGTTTTTATGAGCGCTATTCACAGATACGTTTCAATAAATCTTTTATTTGGTTTTCAATTTTGGCAGTAAATTTAGTGTCCATAAAAACCCGTTTATTTCCCTGTGCAAAAGGTACATTTGTATTTTTACGTGATGAAGCGTAGGATAAATTTGAAGTAGCGCAATTCAAATAAACCTTAAAATACAGACAATAATTCAATTCAATTTAGTTTATTAAATCTGTGTTGAACAATTAATAACTTCTGATTAAATTTCTGTGTTGACTGTGATTTCAAGAAAAGAGATGCTCGTGTTCGGAATTAAACGTTATTTGAAATTGATGCAATTGTGTTTAGATTAGCCAGATGTTTTTCCAGGATGTTCCCAATAGATTCTTCACCCTCCTTATCGACAATTTCGTTTTACCAAAGAACATTCTCCGATGGTGAGGACATCATAATACTCTGCCAAGGGTTTGTCAGACATTTAAACAACTTTAAAAAATAAAAATATAAATGGTACCAATATTCCAATCTTATCACTTCAACGATCATCTCCTCGAGGTTGGCCAATAAATCATTTCATTAAGAGAATGGAAGAGGAGAATTACTGGAAACAAATACCCGTAAATCCTCGGAAGTACTGAAGAAGTATGGCGAAAAAGAAGGTTGTATGGGCATCCGAAGTAAGTGTGCTTGTTCAAGTACCTCCGACGATATGCGTATATGTATTTCAATTTGAAGGGGAACTTTACCGGTTCGATTTCGAAAATATAGTTATTTAATGTTAAAACAAACTTGTAAGATGTTTTACTAAAAATATTGTTTTACTTATAAGTGGGTTTAATTTCCATGGCAGTGAAATATTTTTTTTTTAAATTCATGTTTCCATTTCAAACACGGGCTCTGCCGTCTGGGTGTCTAAATCTTGGTGGTAAATTTCCTTGAACTTTATAAAAAAAGACTACCTTATCTTCACGAATTTATGTACTTCATTAGTATTTTATTAACATACTTTTACCTGCTAAACAACTTAATAAAAAGTTTCACAGCAGCAACACCGTGACAAACATATTTAGCGTGAATAAAACGAAGGTGCAGAAATAAGAATAAAAAACAACCTAATTAAAGAAACTATGCCTAAATTTTGCCCGAAATAACTATAGTTATATAAAAAGAGAAACCTTCATGATATCAAAAATATATTTTTTTGCCAAATATCTAACTACCTACGATAAATGAATATTAAATAAATAAGTAATAGAATTGTTAATTTTAACAATAAACTCGAGCATGGCTCTTTGGAAAAGGTTGGGCAAAAGCAACGAATATACTATTTGTAGATAACATGGAATCAACAAGGATCAGCCATGATCTTTCAGTTCCTACCTACTCACCTACCTGTCAAAAACAGGTAATGTCCAGTTGAAAAACAGCAACATTATGATATTGCGGCATTAGTAGCCAGCCAGCGGCCTGATACGTACATTGCTGCCAACCGATCATTGTGCTTCGAAATGTTTTTTAAACTTTTGACTGCATTATGTGCCTATGCGGTGCTTTCCACGGCGGCAGGTATTTAAAATAATTATTAGACATGCTTATTCACTATGTAAACACAATTGTTAGAAGAAAAAAACAATTGCGTACATAATGTTTATCTTAACTGAGAAAAATAACCTTAAACTTCGTTACTCTTAAGATCGAATCAATCAAGTTCAATGTGCATTTAGAAGTTATGAAAACTAGTTTCATTTTTTTCGCGAAGCTGTCAAAAGTCAACCCGCCCAATTTCATACACTTAATTAAGCCATTGTTTTTGATTTTTAATATTTTTAATGCTTTATCACTGTACATCCTATTATTTTTTAATACTTAACGCCGTTTCGTAATTAACTCGTCTCAGGGGCGTTTATATAATTACACGAAGAAACACTATAAGATGTATTTTCTAATCAAACAGATATGATAATATAAAACATAAGTACTCTGTAGACAATAGATTGCAGAAATTTATTTACAGACACGCAAAACCTTGAGCAACTAAATACCTCTGAAGGAAAGCTTATCATAACCACGATTGCAATGATTCAATAGTCGCTATCATAATCATTAACTAATACATAATTTCCTTCGTGAGCACGTACTAGTGTGAACTTTTCAAATTTAGAACTGATATTAATTGGAATTATCATTTTTTTAAACAATCTTTTCAAATCCCTACCCCTTAACAGAGTACCTACCTAAAATGTAAAATACGTTATTCTATATTTGAAACGGGTGTATTAAAGTAACTAAAAATAAATCTTGGCCCGTCAAGTTACGTCCCGTAATTTTTCACGGGTAACAACTAGTAATTAATAATAAAATATCGCAATTATCAAAGGAAATAACAAACAATTGAAATATCACCTACCAATAAACAAATTGAACGGCCATAATTAATAATAAAATTATTAATTAGGGAGTAAATACCTTAATATGTACATGATTTATTAGTGCTTCAATTATAAATCAAAGACCATGATTCCAAAAGGGTAGTTTCATTTTGTATAGTGGTAAAAGGTTACAGAGAGGTAGATACTTTCAGTATCGTCCTGGTGAAAGATCACCAGTCAGAATCGAAACGTTGCTTGAAATGGATTTTATCGCGTTTTGTGACCAGATCTGAAGTGCCAGGTACTTCCCAACTTTCCTCTTCCCCATCTCCTCTCCTCTCACACTTTCTTCAGTCTCACAAAATACCCGAATCGGAAATGCAATAGTCCTACTTGCTACTTTCAGATTATCTGTAATTAGTGTAGTTTTGGTATTCTTGCAGATTGCAGAGTACATAACCAACGAATACAACGTATCGGAATATTGTAATCGTTGCATCAAAACACAAATAACCAACTAACACGTTTATATATATATTTTTTATACAACTTATTTTCCTCAAATAAAATGTAAAGTCATCTAGCACAGCAGTTCAGCTACGATTTGGAAGATATTTAAAACTTGAATATTTTGTTCCCCAGGAGTTAACTTCAGACCAGATTATCAATTGGACGCAGACACCAAAATATTCTACAAGGTTCACAAGTTGCGCAAAACCTGGTCAGATGCTGTGGCTACCTGCAAGCTGGAGCAGTCCGAGCTGGCCCTGCCCCTCTCGGAGGCGCAGGCAGCGGTTCTGATGTCAAAGATGAACACCTCTCAGACCACCTGGGTGGGCCTGCACGATAAGTACAGCGAGGGAAATTTCTACACTTTGAATGGTGAGTTTTTTTTTCAAAAGACAAAAACCGCGTGCACATTTTTTACCGTTCCTTTATCTTCGTGTAACTTACCACTTTAACACTCATTTTTACAGTTGTAAAAGGCAGCCCGCTTACCGGATAGAAAAGATAACCTCCTCATTTTTTATGCACCTCTAACCAAAGTTGATACAGGAAGAGGGAGAAATATTCCCTGACACTGTTCAAAATTTTGAAATACTCCACACTCAATCATAAGAAAAGTGATGCATCACCTTTGAAATGGAAATGTTGCTTAAGCCGTTTTTAGTAACAAAATCTGAGAAACCAGGTACTTTTCAACCTTCATCTTCCACATTTTCTTCCCTTTCTCTGTTCTTTTAGCTTCACAACATTTCCAAAAATTGAAAATGTTACAAGCTCCGGGCAGTCGGTACTCTTGTGCAGTAATTACATTAAAACAATGTAATCGTTTTCCAATTGTTCAAGGGTTGCAAAGGGTGCAAGTTTTGCGGATAATGAGGTATTCTCTTCGGAGTCTAGACATTTTATTATTTTAATAGTACCGTCTCAGAAACCCCACCCTAAATTGTTACTGCATTACGGACATATTTTTAAAGACGGAATTTAGTGTCGGGGATAATGAAATCGCTGACATTACGCGCCGGTTCAAGCGTCTTGAAACCGGGTTCAATGTTTGAGGTTACTGCTCTTATGGCACTGAGTTTGTCATTCTTCAAACAGGTTACTCTTAAGAATTGTTTTTTCTCTTAAGAAAAACGTTTATTTTTCGTGCTTGAAATTTTTCAACGAAGTGACGAACCTTATCTAATAATCCTAACCCACACAATTGTACCTATGTTTTAAAAAATCCACGAGGCCTATAATATATTACAATAGCTTGGCTGACTATCAAAAATTCTAGATTAGCTGCCACCTTCACCAATGAAAACTTAGCGAACTCCAAGTTGCATAAAAACACATACTTAATTAATGATAGCTGTTAAATCGAGCGTAGCAATAGACAAAAATTATAAATGTTTTAAAATTATTAACATCGTGATGAAAGATTTATATTGAAAACGCAAATTTATACATAACTTTTCATGTTTTTTATTTGGGAAAAAATAACGATTTTTTTCTTCTTTTGAAAGCTATGTCAAAATCAGATGGCTTGTCTAAAAAAAAATATTTGAATTAAACAAAACTTTAACATTAAAAAGTGAGTTTTCCAAAACTATAATACCTGCTCCCTACAAGTAAATTTTATTTATCTTTAATCAGAAAATGCTTAAATAATATATTTTTTGTAATGAACTACAAAAAAACATGGATTTTACATTGAGAATTTAAAGATTAGTAGAAGTGTATCCGCGAAATTTGTTAGATGGCTCAACTAAATAGTGCGTAAACTATGCGTTTGTGACACTAGAACTCTGTGTTTAAGCCAGAATTGGTTAAGTGTTCGCTCGATTTGATTGGTGAATGCGACCGTGAAACATATCTGCGAAGCCACGTGTAGTTCGTGTTTTAAACATGTTTCCTTACCATATTCTTATGGACTTTGTTCGAATAAATTCCAATACAGTCGACCCGCGTAACCTCAGTAAGTAAAACATTAGGTTCACACAACATTTTTTACGATACAAAAAAAAAACTAGGATTGATGTGACTCTTTGTGATTTATTACATTTGAATAATACTAATTGAAAGTTATTTACAAAATATAGGTGTCGCAACTAGAGTCGAGTCAAACACAATAGGTACTCACAAAAGTCACAAAGATGCATTGCTTGCATTCAGAATCTTTGGAACTTGTTATTCAACTGTCAGAAGTATTTGAATATGCACCAATACGCGCAAAGCTAGAATTTTTTGTTGTTTGGAACATCTTTAATTGCACGACCTTTAGTAAAAATATTATTTAAAAAATTTAATGTAATTTAATATATGTGTTTTATATAAAAATAAATATAAATAATAAAAAAGCGCCTCTGAGGTGATTTTTCATATTTATAAAATTGCATTTTATAAATTAATCAAGTATTAAATGTGTATAGTGTATAATGCATGAGTTCTTTTTTGGAAAAATAAATTTTGAAACTTTTTATTTGACCATCCTGAATTATCAAATTATCGTCATATATGTTTCACGGATTGAGCGTGAAACACCATTACATGTTGGTTTTATTTTCGAAGTGGCTGTGTTAGGTATTTTATGCTCCAATAAAACTTGCGTCTTCGTGATTTTGTGATCGAAGTTTTTGTTTCACAAATCTGTAGGGGTATCGGCTGCCGATATATACACAAACTGGATGGAAGGAGAACCCGATGACGCAGATGGAAATGCAGATTGCGTAAAGATGGACCCCACTGGAGCCTACAGCGATGTGCTATGCGACGAGAGGCTGCCGTTCATCTGTACGAAGGAGCAATCCAAAGTCAAATACGAAACTGCTTGCGATACGACCGACGACGGTTGGTAACAATTTTTTTTTACACCAGTTAGAGAAGTTTTTTAAATGTTAGGAAACATCATAAATCTGTATGTCTCTAAAAACTCACCAAAGGCGAGCTCTGGCGTCGTGGAATTCAGATTGTTTTTTGAAGCCTGAAATTTATAATTATACGATACTATTTTCAGCTCACAATGACGAAAAAAAGTATGACTAGTTTTTATTTGCTTATTTAAAGCAGGTTTTTATAAAAACATTTTTTCTACAAAAACGTGCTTTAAAATAACGGTGTTGACTTGTATAATATCGTTAAGTTCAATACCGCGGAAGAACCATTTGTCAAACTGTTCATAAGGGACAAAAAACGTTTCCATTTCACGCGGTCTTGCTTGCTTCTTTGTATTGACTTCAACCGAGTGCACGCATTCGATTGGTCAATTTCAAAATTTGAATGCGCCAATCAATGCGGTTTGTGCCGTTTAACTGAAAGCGCTAAAAAACGTATTTTTAAATGAATCTCATACGCGGTATTGGACAAACACTGACGATATGTTAGACGGTGAATATTGTAAAAAGAGTTAACTGAATTTCTTCTGTGTTCTGAAGAAAAAGAGTGACGGAAAATAGACAAAACAATCTACATGTGTTGAATGTGTTATTTGAAATTAGTGAATCTTTAAACTTTTGTGGGGAATAGCACGCTTATCGAAGCGTTTAAAAATAAATAATTACGAAGAGTTGCACCTATCACTACGTGCAATAAAAAATATAGAAGCATGAAGGGATTGGATATCGTTTACTCTCCCATGATTCTTACCTGTTAAACGGCCATCTAGAAAAGAAGGTGGATTGAAACAATTGCTATTTTCAGATTCTGTAGAAACAAAATTTCTCAGTTTTTAATCTCAAATAACGTCCAGTGTTTTTTCGCGGGTACCTACATACATAATAAAATGATTTGTTTTCAGAATATTTCTTGGAATCCGAAGCCCAGAGGTGTTACAAGTTACACACTGAGCCCAGATCCTGGGGAAACGCTCTGACGACATGCAACAGCGAGTTGGCCGACCTGGTCGCCATCGGAAGCAAGTTGGAGACCAAACTGCTCACTAACAACTTGAAAACCATCCCAAAGAACACTTTGAGAAAAAACCATTTCAATAAGGACATCTTCTGGTTGGCATTTAGCGACCGCACCAACAAACCTGGCGATTATACGGAGTTAAACGGTAATACAATATTTCATAATTGAATTTAATAATAGTTACCACAGAAAATTAAAATAAAGGTCATTGGTGCAGCTGGTACTTGCGCTCAAGACTTTTCTTTTATCTGAATAGAATTCAAGGCTGATGTAAGCGTAATGAATAGGATAAAGAAAGGGGCGCTGAGATGATTTGGGCAAGTAGAGCGGATGCATAAAGAAAATAGTGAATGGAGAATATATTATATAAGTATGTCAATAGTCAGAATAGCAAAAGAGTATGTATGGATGTGAATGAAGCAAGACGTGTGTATCAAGACAGAGCTATATGGCGGATTATCTCTTCTCTAATATTTACGTTAATTCCAACGAAGGTGTGGGCAGAACTTTTAAAAATCGTTATTTTATATTATAGTACGTTATTTGGTTAGTTATCCTGTTTAGCTTGTGTAGGTACTAAAGATGTATGTACTCGTACATTTATTGCGATATTGATATTATGTTAATTGATTAGCTTGTTAATTAATTTCTTGTTGATGTCAATAAAGAGGTCATTTAAACTTATTTTTAGTATACTCGTATGTAATTAAATTCACGTAAGTATTGTGTCGAACTTCATGCTTCTCCGAATTCTCAATGTCAGGTTTCTTGTCTTTTCTTGTTTTATTTTATCTTTGTGTGCTGTATATTATTCTACGTTTCTATATTTTTTATCCTGTTCCCATACTTAGGTCTTTATTGGAAAAAAACCCTTTTTGGATCTAAGAATATTGACTGTCTTTGTTATTCTTCAGTATTTACAAATCTTTATTTTACCTGTATATCCGTTTTATAGCCTTTTTTACCATCAGCTCTTTGTTATTTTATTTTGACATCTGATATTTTCCGTATATTTATACATATCCGTAATATTATATATTTATTTATTTATGAACTAACGGACTAATTCAATCTAATTACAAAAAAAACATAACACGAAATGGGAAAAAACGAGCAACAGAGAAGAACAGCACATACGAGTACATAATATTAAATAAAGCAAGGATAAAATATACACGAAAAAGAGCATTCAAATCAAAACCAAGGTTTAGTCAAAGTTTTGGTAGAGTCGTAAAGAATGACAAAAATCATTTGAACTGGTACCAAAAATTTCAAGACCATGGCTTGAGTTAACAAGTATCGACATTCTGAACAGTGGAGAATGATACCCATAATTAGTTGAGTGATGATTGAGGAACAGCAATTCATTGTTTCTAAGTCTACGACAAGGAATGTTGAACTGGATGAGTTGCAATAGAGAAGGTGAGTCAATAATACAATTCATAATTTTGAAAATGCAAATTAAATCAAAGTTTTTCCTGCGCTTTTCTAATGAAAACATTTTCAATGATTGTTCAATTTCATCATATGAATAATCGCCTCTTTCTCGCCCTTATCTCCCATACGATTCCGAGTAAGAATTAATTATATATAATATTTCCTATGTTTCGCCTCTTTCAAAAGACATTGAATTTGGTAGTTTTATATAAAGTTGTTCACACTATGTGTGTACCACTACAGGAGTAATGTATGAAAACGTCGATAGATTAATACCTAGATATGTATTTCCATAAATCGTTATTTCGAGATACGCGACGTAAAGATTTTTAATCACTTGGAAATAAATATTTGAACAAGTTGAAATATGTTAATTCCTTTGGAATGGTATGAACTAGGGATACCATCTTTTTACCAATACAACTTTTGATTCTCCTTTGTAGAGCCAAGTTCATTACTCTCTTTCGTCAAAAGGTGAAGATACAATGTCTCGGCTTTAAACCATCGAAACGATACCTTTACGCTATAATTTTTTTGTGAATTTTAACATTATTGATTTATTGCTGCATTTTCTGAAACGTCCACACGATTATTCTTAGCTCCACGACACACGACAGCGTTGTTTCAAATATATTTTTTCCCCAAGAGTATTTAAAAAAAGACTGAAATATTGTAATGATAGAGAACTGTTATTGACGTGCATATTAAATATATTGTTTCAAATTATGCTAGAATCCTGTGCTGTAAATTTACATTAAAACATCTAAACCCGCCGCAAGTCAATTTAACGTAGTTTTGCAAACATTTTGATAATGATGTGTACATTATTTCTTTAGCTAATTGTTCAAGTTATCTCAAAACGTTGGTAGCGAGATCGAATTTGCATTTATTTCAGTTATATTTTTACAGCAAAAAACAATTTTAGCATCACAAGTTTTAATCGATTTTAGAAGAAGAAGAAATGTGTTTTCGTCTTGAATTTGTTCGATAGACGATATTAATCTGAGCCGCACGGGAGCTTGCAAAGACCCGCACCTCAGAGCAATAATATACCACGAGGGATAGCTTTGTGGAACAGTGTAGTCAGGATTGTTGATTTTTTCCTGACTCGACCTTGGCTAGAGTTTTCATGGACACTCATCTTTACATCCATTCATAGCAAATGTCGACACAATGTTTTCTTTATTTGTATAACCACTTTTACACGGTACTGTTAAAAAATAAGAAATGACCTCAAAAACCGTTGAGTTATGTCGCATAACAAAACGTTGTGGGTGGAGTCGCCGGAGACATGCTTACACACCTAAAAGTGGTACGATATTATGTGACTGTCTGTCTTATCTCTATCTCTCTTACGATTTTTTGACGAAAAAACCCGGAAAAAGTGATTTATTTTATATTGTATAGGTTGGGTAAAAATATTTAGCTCTTCTCCATATATATTCTTACTCCAATAACCGCATCACGCACTGTGATCATTTGAGTAAGGATCGTTTTATAATATTTAGTAAGCATGTACGAGTATGTTGTTTCCAGGCAAACCTTTGTCGGAGAGCGTCCGGTGGGCGCCAGGAGAGCCTGAGAGCGCGCTGAAAGACGAGCACTGCGTGGCCATGCAGCGGGACGGCCTCATCACGCTGGCCAACTGCGACACGCTCGCTCTGTTCTTCTGTGAGAAGAAGCCCAGCTCCGAGGTCTTTGTGCAAGGTGGCCTATAAACAGGCTATTAGAAATCCTGCGAAAGTACCATTTTAGTGGTAGCCCTTACGTTTTAAATACTTACCTTTGACCATAGACATAAAATACAAGACACGTCATATTCATACAAATTGAACGATAAATTTGACATGCTCTGATATCTGTTTGAAAACTCACAACGCATGAAAAGGATAGCCGTACCAAGCAGAATATGTGTGTTTGAATGAGATAGCTATATGAACGTCCCGCGTTACATTCTCCGCGTTACAAGCCCTCTCTTCCCTAACGAACTTACGTGCGAAGTAGCATGCGACGTACTCTACAAGAGCCGGTAGGTTGTCTTCCACACACTTATGTATTTCTGAATTCACTTTCTCACTTATACCATTTGGTATGTGAATAATTGTATTCATTCAAATAATAAGTGATTTGTGTGTACTTCGCATGAAAAGAAACTCCATGAGATTTTTTTTTTGTCCCCGAATGATTTTTACACTTGTCAAAAGCACAGGAAGGCATTTTCTCTCAGAAAAGTGCCTACAGCGATGCCTTTGTGGCAGCTGGTGACAGCTTGTTTGTCAGACGAATGTTTGTGCAAGAGTAAACGCAGTAAATCTTAGGTATGCCACGTTGGCTTAGTTTAGTGCAGTCACGCGCGTTGTCTCAGTAACGTATCTACATTATTTAATTCATCTAAGCCTTTGACTTATGAAATGTTAAATAATACCATTATGACAAACCATTTGTAATGTTTAATATGTTTTTACAGTAAAATATCTTTATTTTAAACATATCGTTTTTGTGAGTAATAGAATTTCTTGATGAACCTAAAAACTACATTCCGAGTTCCTAGTAAAATTGGTTTATTTAAAATTATAATAAACTTGTTTTTTAACTACCTATATGTTTAAAATAGACTCGGTATATAAGTATATATATATGATCAAAATCACTGAACAGATCAGAAAGTTTTTGCTTTTTTTTTTTCATTTTTTAATATTTTTGTTTAAAAATTAAATATGCGGTAAAACGTTCAGATGCTAATGTGTATTTTGTCATTAGACCTGTAATTAATAAATATATTACAATATTTTTTGTTTAATAATTTTAATTGAAAAAATTCCACAAACCATTATTATCAACTAAGATTGTGCACAGGGTACACAACTACTTTATTAATTGTTTCACATTTTCACACTAGGAATAAAAATGTGAAACAGTGTTTTTTTTATTAAAATGAAGTGTTTTTATGTACATACAGTGTTCAAGACTGGCTCAACAGCAATAAAGCTAAACTTTTTTAAAATATGAATACCGCACAAGAGTCTCAACTGCTCCCAACCGTCTAGAGCCAGTGAGACTATGGCATCCCCAATTGGGGTATGTTGTGAGGCTGAAGGTAGTGGGGAGGGAAAGGAAATAGCGAAGAGGAAGGTTGGGAAGTACCTGGCTATTCAGATCTGGTCAACAAACACGGCTAAAAACATTTCAAGCAACGTTTCGATTCTGAATGGTGGTCTTTCACCAGGGCGATACTTAGAGTATCTACCACTCTGGAACGTGCCGCAAAAATACTTTCCATTATTTTTGTATGAATTAAATGTGTTATGACACATATTAATTAACTTCTATAGCAAAAACACTTGTTAAGTACTCGCGACGAAATGCATAATTTGTAGAATTATAAATATGTATATATATACGTCTCTTGAAAAGGTAATTAAATGAATGATTTTTTATGAACATTATTTTTTCATTTAGTATAAAGAGTGAAGGTTATTTTCAGCATTGCCTCCATTTAGAAATGATATGTTTAAATGGCTTTGGACATGCTTAAGATTGAGCAACTGGATATCTCGACCTTACTGTATCCTTTGTCCTTAACCTCTTTTTCCTCCTGTCTTCTAATCTCCAATACAATTTGCTTTAGCCGCTGATTCTGTGTGACCATCAATTAAAAAATCATGGTCAAACCGTAAAAAATAAGAAGAAATACCTACAAGACAATTTGAGTTCTTTAAAATCTATTAAAAAACAAAAATATTAATTAAATTGAACATTCGTAGGTTCCAAGATTATCATAAAAAAACCAGTTTCATGTTATGCGCGGATATGTTTTTCGTTCCAAGGAGCTTCACTTCAGTAATAATTAAGTCGCTTCTCGATAAACACGTTTTATGAAACATCGTTTCAAAAATGTTGTTGAAATCAAGTTTCAATGTTTTGTTTCTATACGTAGCTGTGGTGTCTGCGCAGTTAGGTACCGTATCTAAAGCTATATCTATTAACAACTTTTTTTCTAAGATTTTAATGCTTTTACTCATAAAACCTCATCAAAGTCCTTGATTTTATGTAATATACTCACGATCTGTGTAACACTATAAACATGCATGATCACGGTTTTTTAATGATTAATGGTATTTGTACATAATAAAGGAAAACATTACTAGTGGTACAAGAGGGAAAACTAGCAATTGCTCGATTTTGTGGTAAAACTTTTTGTTTGTTTTGATCTGCGTTTTCGAGTAAAAAGAGTCCGAAGTTTGAATTGTTTTTGGTCAAATTAAAAATATTCGGTCGCTACAGGGTTACTCAATCGCTATTCAGCTTTTAACTGTTTTTTTAAATGCGTCGAAGGGTAGACTCGGCTCCAATAGTTACGCGACCCAAACAAAGTTGCCGAAAAAAAATTAAAAAGGTCAAATAGAAAAAAAATAATGTTCGGGTCCTCCATGTGGTGCGGAAGCTTACATCTTTCTGCTGCATTAAGAGTTTTGAACGCTGTGTATATTTTTAGATTTAAGAAAAAAATCTAATTCTATGGCATACATTATGTTGATTGCTCAAAATATTGCAATGTTAAATTGCTTCTGGTCGGTGTTAATTCTCAAGTAAGGATTTGGTTTTTCACTAGGGATGTTTCACGTTTAATTGTCATTTCATAATAATCTGAAAAAAAACTTACCTTAACATTCAGTGCCTTTGTGGTATTTTCTGTCTTTCGATATCCGCTAGTTATTTTATATATTTGTGTCTGTTTTTAAAAGGTCAAATCAAGTCAGGGCAAGCAAACAAATACGTATATAATAATAGTTAACTCCACTGACTCTCTGTACTTATGTGAATTGTGCTTTGCATCGTGCTGTAGACACATAGTTGTGCTTACCATGAATTTATTGTACAAATTCATATTTCTGTATTAAAGAGTTAAATGTTTACAAGTCCCATTTTTCACTAAAACCATTTTTTAATTTGTGATTACTTTATTACAACTACACTTACAACAAAAAATACAAATGCATATTACAATTGTTTTAGAAGAATAAAACTATTAAAACCAAAATATTGCTTTGGACTTTATCAACTTTGCCACATCATTTAACCTTGAACGGATAGTAACGTCAGGGTGTTATTCAAGTGTTTATGTTGAGATTATAAAATCTCTGTTGTGACTATAAAATAGGTAAGACTTATAGAGTTTTTTCGTTGAAAAATTAAACATATAATCGCTGAAATAAATTTTAAAAAGTACACAGGGTGTCTTGTAATTGATGCGAGAAAAAACTATACAAAAATCGTGTCATTTATAATTAAGATATAGGTACCTGAAAAATAAAGCTCTTAAACGGGGTAGAAAACAAAACATTTGCTATCGATAGTCCACCCATAAATGGTAGCCGGCGATCTGTAGGTAACTTATACAGACCCTGCTCCCGGGATAACTTTGTTCTGCAGCGATACGGCTTGACTATTCTTTTATAAGACTATTTTAAAATCATTTTATATCTTAATGATTAAGACTTGATTTTTTGCAAGAATGTGTCTCCTCTTACGCCCTTACATATCTATTATCAACTATTCTTAGGTTGTATACTACTATTGAAATCTAAAAAGATCTATAACTTTTAATTTACGTCAAATAAATAATAATAACTGTGAACATTTTCACCATTTTCCAATAAAGATTACAAATATGAGGTAAAATTCAATACTTTATATAAGGAACATCGAGTAAAAGTAGATTGGTTCGAAGCCAAGGCCACCTGCATCAGTGAGAATGCCGAACTGGCCTTGCCGACTTCCAGAGAGGAGGCTGAGTTGATGAAGAGTCTGCTCAGTGAGGAAACTGACGAAGTCTGGATTTGGCTGACAGATTTATATGCTGCCGGAGTGTTCTATACTAGTAATGGTATGTAGTCTATGAAGCTTAACTATTTTTATTAAAATATTTTTTATTTGAATTTTTGGTATTTGTATATTTATTTGATATATTTGTGCAAGCCTAATTGATTTATTTATTTCAGGAATATGATTTTAAAGATCTATTGCATATTTATTTTATACGCTTGTTAGACTATTTGACAAAACTTTGAAATCCGAAACAGCTTTTTTCTATACATGTCTAGTTACAAGTAAAATATATTTGATTTATGTTTTTAATGTAATGTGTGAAAAAATAGGGATATAACTTGACTTACCAAGTAAAAACATTGGTTCCCATTTCAAATACAGAATAATGTTTGCTAAAACACACTATGGGTAGGTAGGTAGGGATTTAAAAAAGATTTTTTTTAAACTGCACCTTGATCCGCTATGTATTCCACGTAGCAGAACAGATATGTTGTCTAAGCACAGCATGACACGTGGTATGCTGCTACTAAACAACATCTCTTTTTCTATTAACATCTTCAACATAAATCTTGAAGACTTCAAAAAGCATACGAATGTTGTCCCTAAATTTTAGTATTTATACCTGTAAAAAAAATTGTTTACTATGTAATTTGTAAATAATATTGTTAATGTTCATGTGCATTGTAAATGGACGTAGTAAAAAATAAACTATGGTTAGATGATATGATTTTTTAAATTTTATTAAAGATCAAATTAATGAAAAGTTCAACACTCAAGTTTCCAACCTTTTAAGAGCTTTGAACTCTACATCTCTGTATTTTCTCCTGCTTCTCGTACATTATTTAAAATAATATTTGTGGTTAGGTTCTGCACCCGACTCCCTCTATACTAATTGGAAGGACGGTGAACCAAATCTCGAGGACAATTCTTGTGCTGTGATGGATAATGATGGATTCTACCTAGACGTAGACTGCAAAAAGAAAGCCAACTTTATGTGTTCTAAACATAGTAGTGAAGCAATTATCGATGCAAAATGTAAAACCCACGATGAAGGTGAGTGAAATTTTATTCTCAATTTTTAGAGACAATAAATAAATAAAAAAATTTTGATAGTATTTTTTAATAAATTGCGGTTTAAAAGCAACAATTGGATAGGCTATTTTTCAGTCGTGAACCTTTATGCACGGGTTTATAAACTATGTAAGAACTGTATAATTTTCTTCGATACGTCAAAAAAAAGGATAGGCTAAAATAATTTTGAAATTACCCTTTTTTGATTTTTTTCAAAATGATCCGTTTTAACACCTGACAATATTTTTACCAACAAAAATCAACATTTTGCATGGTAATTACTCAAAGTTGTGGTAATATCCGAAGATTATTTTTCATGGCGTTCTGCGTAATAAACGTTTTTCATTATTTATTTCAGAGTACATGTACAATCCCAAAACAAAGCATTGCTACAAACTTCACAAAAAGCCTCAAAATTGGTTTGGCGCTTTTAAAACATGCAAAGACGAATCGGCGACACTAGCCATCGTCAACTCTGACTCGGAATCGTACTATTTAGAAAAGTTCCTCAAAAGTCAGCAGAAGACCGGCGCTATTGATCGTAGTCTATCGCCCAATATTCTGGTTGACTTCAGCGACTTGGTGGTCGAAGGTCTTCCCGAAACCCACAGGGGTGAGTAGCCGCTTTACAAGAGAAGCCACAAGGGATGAAACCTTACTGTATATGAGGCCCTATTATATTTGTCTGAACAATAATATCTCATTTTTATTCTCTGGACAAACAAATTACATACTGCTACCTCATTTTTCTTTTATTAACTGATTGTAACTGTCTCATTTTTACTGTCAGATTTTTATATTTGTCCGAGAAAAATAATTGTCTGATTGTAACTGAGTTAATATGATTGTTCGATTGCAATTGGGTGATTGTATTTGACTGATTCTAATTATTGTCAGATTGTTATTTTAAAAAAATACCACCGTACAAAGTCTCTGTCCGGAGCCAATGGGATTTAGGTTTCCACAATAGGGATGTATGTAGGCCCAAGAGTCCCAAATGATCCCAACCGTTTAGTGCCAGTGGAACTATGGGGTCCCCAATTGAGGATGTTGTGAAGCTGAATATAGTGTGGGGGGAGGGGAGGATGTAGGTAAAAGGAAGGGTTAGAAGTACCTGAAAACTTAGATCTGGTTACCAAACACAGTCAAATCCATTTCAAGCAACATTTCGATTATGAATGGTGGTCTTTCACTAGAGTGATACTTCATCATCTGAATCTATCATTTTAATTAATTGTCCGATTGTATTTGAGTGAGTGTAATTGTCTGACTGTAATATATTATCAGATTGTAATTGGTTGATGTAATATTTGTCTGATTGTAACAGTTTTATTGTAATTGCAAGATTGTAACTGACTTAATGCAATTGTCTGATTGTAATAGTTTGGTTGTAATTGTCTGATTCTTCTTGAAAATTTATATCTACATGTGAATTAAAATAATCGTCATAAAAATTGATAAGTGATTGATTTTTAATTATTTATTAGCTTATTTCAATATTGAATATATTGTTATATTGAAAAGCACAGTACCACTAAATCGATCTTTATGGTTAGAATCCCGGAGAGACTTTGATATTTTTGTGAGATTTTTGCGGTTTCCTTTTGAACCAGAAATTTCACACAAAAAGGTGTAGATTTTATTGCGTTAGAGCTGACCATTTCTGTTTTTTTTTTAATGTTTCTAAATATAAACAGTCTTCTGCTTTATAATTTTGATAAAACTATGGTGTCAGGTGTTTAAAACAACACTTTGATCACATAAATAAACAATTATCATCAAACGATATGTAATTGAAAAAACGTTAAATAAAAAGCTATAGCGTAAACATTCAGACATGCCACATTGTTTCTCCTATATTTTAATAATGTATGTTATTGGTTTTGTTATTATTTCTAATTTTGAAACTGTTAATCCGTGACGGTACTCCATTTTAATGATTTTAAAAGTACAATTTTTTTTCAATGACTCTCAAAATCAAGGGTAGGTGGGTTATTGAAAAAACCTCCCCCCTTTACACAGAATGATCTTTAAAATGAGAGTGATAATAAGATAAATAAAAGTGCCCTTTACCCTTTTTCAGGCCAAAACTTGAAGGACGCCGGCTGGAATGAGTGGGGTGATAAACAACCTGACGGCATCGGCAAGGACCACTGCGGGAGCATTCTGTGGACCGGAAAGCTTGATGATGTGAGCTGTGACCTAGAAGCCATGTTCTTCTGCGAGAAAGAAGATGTTACACCTGTTTAAATTCAACCGAAAGTCGATATTTGGAGTAGTGAAACATCTATTTTATGGGGCCGACAGAAGATCAAATTAAACCGTCCTAGCCGATGAAATTTTTTTTGAACCTTTATTTTGAGAAAACTGAAATTCTAAATCAGTTAAAAGCGAACAAATTTAATCCGTTTCAAAGTAAAGCGTGTTCAAGGTTCAACTTGTCCCTAAACGCATGTAAAATTAGATTTGAATATTTTAAATATCCTTGAAATAGTCTGATTTAGAGATGCTGGATTGTACCATAAATACATACGTGTTCCCCTATGAGTCTAGTCCTCACTTATGCGACCATATGTGGCGATACAGTTTTTGAGCACCTTTAGCTATTATAATTAAATAGGGGTCATCTTCAAAAAACATTTTTAAATATAATTAGTTAAAATGTTAGAACCCCTTATAAATTCAATTTTTATAAGTAAAGTGTAAATTTATTATTTAAATTAATCAACGTTCACATTTTTCAATAAAAATTCCTGCATTAAAAACACGGTAAAAGAAAACCACATATTTTTATTTAGTTTAAAGAAAGAGAAAAATTTCCCGAGTTATGAATAACCTGTCAATATTTGAAAAGCTCCATCAATAATAAACGAAACGTGTTTCACGTAAAATGATACAGAATTTAGCTATCAGAAGAACTGAACCCAAGACGCCTGTGTGGGAATCCACTCTCCAGTTCACTCAGCTACTGACCGGTGCCTAATTAAAACATTTGCTATTATGCCTTCAATTTTCTATTCCTTGGTCTGGTCTGTATGGTGATGTCATAAATAAAAAGTTGATATTTTTAAAATCCAAAGACGAATATTACGGTTCTCTTCTAGAATACGCTGGAATGCTGTGACCTAACACAATCCATGAAATAATACAAATTTCTTAAGTTATACATATTATAATTAAACGTAAATTGTTTAAAGGTGAAGATACTGCTATAGAAAAAAGTAAGTAAAATATTTATTGATTGATTATTATTAATGACTTCTGAAAAATCACGGGATGTAACTTGACTTATTAAGAAAAAAATTAGTTGCTTTAATCCACCCATTTCAAATACAGAATAATCTCTGCTCAAATACATACTAGGTAGCTACGTTATTAGGGAGGTAGAGATTAGAAAAGAATATTCATAAAATTTTATAATTTTAATTAACATCAGTTCTAAATTTAAAAAGTTTACACTCGTATGTGTGTACGTACGTACATATATATGCACTGATAAAGGATATTATTTAATATTTATTGATAGAAAATGACAAAAGTAGGTACTATAATAAATAAGCGGTCTCATGCTGGCAGTCCGCGAAACTATTTTATCGGGCCCAAGGTAGCTTTGAAATTATATATATTAAGTACTAAATATGTTTTTCTGAAACAGCAAAGACTTTAGAAATCCAAAACTCTAGCGTTCTGAAAAATGTACCCATTTTCAATAGTAAATCATAGTAATAACAGTGAATTTATATATCGCAGTTTTGCGATAAGTTACCGCTAGTGAGCTTTACACTCAATTTCTCTACCTAATATAATAACGAGAAAATAATACATAACAGATATACGAGTATTTGCTGAATAATCGTTCAGATATGAGTACAGCAGGAAACGCGTACACCGACAGATTAAAAAACAATTTACTAGAAGTTTAGGCTGTAAAAAATCCTGATGAAAAGCAAGTATAACTATGAAGAAAAAAAAATAAAACAGAAAAAAGTTAGTTATATTGAGGACAGTTAACGTGTTGGTACTTAAAAAAAAAACATCAATATTAGTGTAGATATATAAGGCAACGATTCTAAAAATGCAAACAGTGTGAATATTAAAAATAACAGAGAAAAAGAAAATATTTTTTACAATATATATAATAATGCCCCTTAACTTACATGATGAACATAAAAAAACAATTATAATACCAATATATAAAATAGATTGCCCCAAAGGTCCACAAAATTACCGTCCAATATCCATTTTATCAAATATATCAAAAATATATGAAAAAAATGACAAAAAGCAGATTTGGTCATTTCTAGAACAACATTCTACCATGACCAAACTAAACCATAACTGAATCTAAACAATTCGGCTTTAAAGAAACACCAGCATTCGTGACGCTATTGCTACAATAACAAAATATTTATACACCGCTCTAGATTCGGATAAAAAATGTATTGGAATATTTGTAGACCTTAAAAAGCTTTTGATAGTATATCCCACGTAAATTTAATAGAATAATTAAAAAAAACTGGGCTAAATGGGATTGTTATATCATAGATAGTTAGTTTTTTTTTTTAAAGACCTTAACAAGTCAAATTACTAAAGTAGTAACTTCTCGATACCACAAGGCACAGTTTTGGAACCACTTTTGTTCATTATGTTTTGACATATGTGAGGTCGCTAAATATGGGGAAATTGTCTCATATGCCGATGACACGGTACTACTCCTACAAGCCAATACATGGTTCGAATTAAACAAAAAGTCTAACACAGACGTTAATGAGTTGAAAATGTGGTTTGACGAAAACTTGCTGACGTTAAATTCTAAAAACACATATTATGTATCATTCTGTATTCAAAAACAAAAAAATACCTTTCGAAATAAACATTAAAATTCATGCCACAGTAAATGACAAACACCACCACTGTGATTTATTATGTACAAACATTGAAAGCAAAACTTCCATCAAATACCTTGGCATCACTATCGACCAATGCTTAAACTGGTCACCACATATAACGATTCTTAAAAATAGAGTTTGATAATTAACATATATCTTTAGTTGTTTAAGGCATATTCTAAGAATGACCTACTTTGCTTTCTGTCAATCCATAATTCAATATGGTATAATAGGATGGGGCGGCACTTATAAAATCACACACAAACCCTTAACATCGCACCAAAATTAATAGTTAAAATAACCTTTAAAAAAATAAATTATATCGTTCAGAACTTTTATTTTAACCATTTAAAGTCAGAAAATCAAATACTCTTAGAACTTAGACAAAAATGCACTTTACCGATCCCGATATGTAAAACAACAATAAGTCAGCAAAGTTACAAATATCTATGAATAACATTCTTTAATACTTTACATGAAAAATAAGATTGATTAATGATGATCTCAAAGAATTCAAAATACAATTGAAAAACTACACTGAAAGCTTAAAATAAATATTTTGAAAAAACATTACAATATTTTATTAGTAACTAAATAAATAACCCACAGCATCTAAAAATTTAAAATTTAGATTTAAAAAAATTACATGTTATTATAACACTAGGCAATATAATGTACTATCTCTGTTTTGTATTATCTACTATGTATTATGTTTGATACATAAATAAATACATAATTGTATTAAAAAAAATAAATATATATATTTATAAATATATATTTTTTAAATAACAGTGAAAAAAAAGGATAGTTCAACTATTACTATGTAAGCTGTCTACTACGAGTATTTAAGGCTTGTAGGACACACAGTACCGATATATAGGCTGGTGCCATTCCCTGCAGTGCTTCGAAGATCGTTAAGCAAATCTTAAAAGAAAAAAAGGGATAATTCAACTACTACTATGTAAGCTGTCTACTATTTAAGGCTTGTAGGACACACAGTACCGATATATAGGCTGGTGCCATTCCCTGCAGTGCTTCGAAGATCGTTAAGCAAATCTTAAAAGAAAAAAAGGGATAATTCAACTACTACTATGTAAGCTGTCTACTATTTAAGGCTTGTTGGACACACAGTTCCGGTATATATAGGCTGGTGCTATTCCCTACAGTGCTTCGAAGATCGTTAAGCAAATCTTAAAAGAAAAAAAGAAGCCAATGAAAGCGATTCAGAAGTGGAGTTAATTTGTATTGGACTGGTGTCAAGAATTAACTGGTGTAAGAATTTATATTGAGAAACACGTTATATTAGCTCTTTGAAAATTCATTGTTTCATTCAAAGGGGTTTACGAGAATTTTCGCCTATTTCAAAACTTCATGACTCTAAGAAATGACAACTTTATCAAAATAAAGTTGTCATTTCTTGACGAGAGTTTTTGCGACTTCAGAAAAATAGATGGCGTATGCACATTACTGGGGGGGGGGGGTTTCTGGTGTCTGTTTGACTGTCAAACCGAGAGCTCTATACAATGCACATACTTCTACATAGTTGTGTGCAATTCGAGTGTGTAAAAAAGTATGTTGTTTTGACCTATACATTGTCAATATTCGCATTCAAACGCTTTGGGCTAATCTGAGTTTGCGGTATCCGCCGGGGTTGGTTGATAATACCAACTGCGGTGGGCACTAGGTACTGTAGGTTGAACAGCAGCTTTTGGCACCCAAGCAGGCCAAGCAGGCCAAGCAGGCCCTAGCAACCGCACGCTCTCGCGCTTACCACATTTCATTACAAACCTCGAAACCAACGAAATGATGGATTGGTATTTTAGGACTACATGGAATTAATTACCAGTGTTTATTATTATAATATCATATTGTGTAATAGTACATAGGTACCTTCTATATTGGTATATATTATTTTATAATTAAGGTGAAAGTCCGTAAGCAAATTTGACGACTTGGCCCGGAACCCAGAGGTCATGGGTTCAAATCCAGCGCGGGGAATTTTTTAATTTTTATAAATATATATTAGTAGAATTTAAACAAAATATTGCATTTTACACCTGGGTTAAGAGTACCCCTTTACTGGTATTTACATGGAGTATGCTCTGGAGAACTGGCGTCATTGACTCCTTCGGCACCGGTTCACTGCTGGGAGATACGCCAAATGGATGCCCAATATGTACAAGCTGGACATTGTCCGCATGAAAACGAATAATTTTTACGACTCGTTCTATCGTGCTCAACAGCTCGATTGAGGAATGACTTGACGACATCTTTATTGCTTCCTTTCTACCATATGGATCTCTTCAAAAGTAATAATGACTCCTTCCCTTTCTTAACAAGATATTTTTCACAGCATCCCCATGACATGGACCTTCTTCATGGACATGGATTTTTCTTCCTTTTTCCCTATATGGAGTTGAGATGAACGGTTGCGGTGCCTGTTTTACCTAAATTTTGATTTGCTTTGTATTTGACATGTCGTCACTAATTTAAAATTTCGACTCAAAAAAACGTTATTACCATCGTTATATTTTATATCATCATATTTCCAACAAAGAGGAGAAAGTTTTTATTTTTAATTCTTGAAAAATCGAAATCCTTTGTGGCCTATATTTTATAATTAAAAAAAAAATAATCACAAACAAAAATCTCTAGCGCACTAGATATATGACACACTTTTTAATTTAAAAAAGATCATTACATTTTATTAGGTTTTTAGTTTTAAAGTTAAAAAATAAAATTCCATAAAACTTTCAGTATCGCACTGGCGAAAGACCACCATATGGCTTTTCTCTACCTATCATCGCTCTAACCATTATTCCACTGGTTTTCTAGTAGTAAGGCTTCTTATGCGATATAGGATTAAATTAATAAACTTTGACATAGAGCACTCACTTTGTGGTAAGACATAATTAAATTAAAAATAAAGTAACTTTGTTTTAAGACCACTTTATTGGATACATACACCAACCGGTTTCGGCTCTACCTGAACCTTCTTCAGGGTTTAATAAATATAAACTGTACATATTTGCAGTATTTATTTATTCACCCCTGAAGAAGTTTCAGGCACAGCCGAAACTGGATGGTGTATATGAAATCGAAATTTTCGCAACAAACGTTGTTTGCAGGGCCATTAAATTTCAATAAAAAAATCTTTTAAACCAGACGCCATACATTGATTTTGATAAAGCATTAAAGTAAATCAAAATTCATAACGCAATATCCTTTGCGGTTGAAATAAAAACTCATCTCAAATGAATTGATTGATTGGTGTCATTAAAAAACTTTTACATTTAAAAATACATAACTCAAAACTTTATTTTATAAAACACAAACATCAATATATTTTAAAAATTATTTTGGAACATTGAACAGATCAATGACAAGTAACACACATTGATATGAATAAAGTAACAGAGGTAAGGTTAGGTTAGGTTATCAATCCATTTACAAAACATTCACATCACATTATAGTAAATTAAACACTTAGTTTTACACTTCTGATTTTTGAACATATATGGCGACCACAACATCTTCAGACCAAAACAATTAAATTAAAAACCAAATTAAATTAAAAAAAAAATTAAAACATGAAAAAGTGAATAAAACAATTGTTTAATTTATAATGAAAATATGAACACTCCAAAATAAAATATCCTTAAGAACTTTACATGTAAATATGTTTTTCGAATTTTCCATTTACAAAACAAAATCAGTTCTTGTTTCTAATGCGGCCCTGCCTTTACTTGTTCAAGAAACCGGTCGCCATTTCACGGACACCGCTGGTCACCAGTGAGCACCGAGCAGTCGCGGTCGCGGTCGCAGTCGCAGTCGCAGTCGCAAAGCCCTCTCCCTAACAGAAAAACGTATTTGTATTGGTGGCTCGAAATGTTGTTTATTCTGTTGAGTGTTTTTCTGATTGAAGTGTCACTGCCATTCGCAGGTAAATACATATCCTTGAATCTGCTTATCCCGGAAGAAGGGCATATTTATTGCAATGTAATATATTATAAATGAGAGTCTAGGCCGCAACAGAGTTTAGAGGCACAGTAACCTATGATTGATTTATCACTCAGAGGAATTGCAGAAAATAATGTGTGCAGTGTTTCTTAATAAGCCGGGATCGTTTGGCCTATCATTGCACTCTGACATTGATGTGAATTTATGCAAATACTTCTTTTTTCATTCAAATGTCAGATGTTGATTGATCTTCAAAGAATGTGCATTGATGTTATTGTGTCATGTTGATATTATTGTTTACCAATCTGGTTAAAATACGTGTTTACTGAAAACTATTTTTTTTTTAACTGTAAATGTTACATGTAGTTTTACAAAACTCTAGTAAAATTAGACATTGCTTTCGACTTGTTGCTATTATTACGAAAAAAATATGTAAACATTACACTGTCCTTAATTCTTAATTCAAAACTGGAAAAGCAAAATGCACTTACGAATAAAGGGAGCTTTAAGCAAAACGTAAAAAAATATTTTTGGTTGTTGAAAGTAAAGTTTTTGATCTATATTTTGTCAAATTTCGCATAAATTGATGTGGAATAAATTGATATTATCTCTACAAAACATTTTATTTTATAAAGTTGGAGAAGTAATTAATACAGAAATAAGATGAACTTCTGACCTCACCAGCGAGATATAGCTTTTTGCCACTATAAATATTATTGTATTATATTTTACGTAAACATAAAGTAAGTGATGTGGGTAATGTAAAGAAATTATTTAAGCATGGGTGACAATTTGGCAGATTTTGGTAAAGTCGAACATTGCATAAATATACATACGAGTACATCTATTTACATATTGGAATGGCAATGTGGCAGGTAGTTTCCTAATATTTGGGTGAATAGTAGTTTAATAAACCAAAACAAAACAGACACTTTGACAAGTGGATTCTTGAAGGGAAAAGAAAGTTGAAAAGGAAAAAAAATGCATGATTGGAGAGATGTTCAGAATTAATTTCTGGGTTAGAGCAATATATTGTGAACATTATTTAATAAGTATTTTTTCAGGAAATAAACATTAGGCAATAGGAATACGTTGTTATATTATTTAAATAAAAAAATCGGCGAACTATAAATACCCAGCAATAAAACATTGGGAAACCCCACTAATAAATTAATTTCAATGTTTTCTTAGTTATTCACGTATTATAATAATTATGTTGCTGTGTGCTTGTGCATATCTCGCTAATAATAATTTTCTAATGAGTACGTCTTATCCCTATTCATATTATTTATTAAAATTACTTACAATTAGTCACGACCATTGTTAATTTCACTTTGAAGAAGAAATATTGTAAGATCATCTGGCCAAATATCATAATGACATAAATGATTGATTCCAATAAGGAAAAATACCTTTCGCCATGGTACATGTTTTTAGTGAGACTATAAAGCAAATATATAAGGAATAAAATCATACAATAATAGCATGATTGTGCGTACGCTTATAGGAATAGGATGACTAAACTTGTTCATCATTGTTTATAAAAACAGGCTACCTGAAAGAATAAAAAATGAATGACGTGGTTGAAAGCATAAGTGTAAATTTGTACCATTAGAAAATTTGGATCTATAACTATGGCGGAGGGAAGAAGTTCACTAGAACGGTGATCGGCGCGACAACCTTTCCACAGTTCAAACGTCACGTCGTTTAGCTTTCACAAGTAAGGTCTTATTGCTATTTGTTTTGAGATACAAAGGGTAAAAATGCAGATCAAAATAGTGAAGGTAGGCTGGCACTATAGTAAGTAGACTGGTGGCTTTGATAAATACAACACCTCAGTAACACACTGCTCGGAGCCCGCACACAATTGGGTCTGTATTGTGCTTACCCTTAGAAGTGCCTTGAAGAACAAACACACACATATGTTTTAATATTACAATAGAAAAAGAGTAATAGTTTTTCTCTCTTTCCTATTCGTGTTCGGGAGCCATCACTCTGACCCGCCTTACTTCACCGGCTTCAATCCACTGTTCTGATGTATCTCGCTCAGCAGCTGTTCTACTGACATTCTGGCAAAAAATAAATATGAATACTTTTTTATTCAGTGCTGCAGGACATAGAGTTCACCCCACAAGAGCCTTTGTTCAGGCCCGACTACACGTACAATAATGTGACAAGACTGTTCTACAAGGAGCACACCATCACCAGGAATTTCTCGGATGCCCTGAACCTGTGCCTGGTGGAGGGCGCCGAGCTGGCGCTGCCTGGCTCCGCCCTGGAACTCGAGCACTTGGTGAAGTTCATCACAGTGGAGACGGATCAGTACTTTCTCGGCCTGACCGACCTGACCACTCGCCGGGGAGACTTTTTGACGCTGAATGGTGAGTAGGACCATTGCTAAAACCTGGACTATTCGAATGTATTTTTCTTCCTCCTCCTTTCGATAAAGTTTCGGACAGCTTTTCAGGGTCCATCATCGCTACAGATGCCTAAAAGCCTATTCAAATCCGAATATATTTTTAAATCTTTTTAGTGTAAAAGATTTATTGTTCATTCAAGAAATAATTTTTGGAAAAAAACATATGACGTTTTTCGATCATATAGTTGCAGAGCCGTGAATTAATATATTTTAATTTTATGTGTACATACTTTTGCTATCCGGCTACCGTTCGAGATTTCAACACTATCTACATATTTTACCTTCGATTAAAAAATAAAGACCAAACAATCTTGTCTTATTTTCTTTCGGATTTAATTATATTTTAATAAAGAAGTTCCACCTTATAATGAAAATCCAAACACAAAAAAGGTGAAGAAAACGACCGGTCGGTAGCTGAGTAGACAAACCATTTCCCACCCGGGCGTCGTGGGTTTAATTCCTCTGCTGGCCGAGTCCTTCATCATTGAGCAAGCAACATCTTCCGCTTATTATTATGGTAGTATGAGTTTTTCAAATATTTTCAGGTTATTTGTAACTAAGGAATGTTTGTATTTCTTTTAAAAAAAAAATCATTTCAATTATGGTATAACAAAGGAACAGAGATAAATAGACAGATAATATGAATTGGAAGAGATAATACGTCAACTGAAAAGGTGATTAAAGAAAAATGATAAATTTTATGAATTAGCAGGAAATATACCTAATATTGGACTACTGAACAAATTGACCTGATTATTTAGAATATGACTGTTAATATATTTTTTGCTGAAGTATAATTGTTTTTCGCATAGGAACATCGGCCACAGAGGTTTTCACAAACTGGGCCGAAAACGAACCAAACAACATCGGTGGCGAGGAGTTCTGTGTGATCTTGAACAAAGCGGGGAGCTACAATGACGTTCCGTGCAACATCAAACGCAAATTCGTCTGCACGAAAGACAATCAGTATGGCGGCAAATATAACGTCGTGTGCGAAACTCCCGATAGAGGTAAATACACAAACACCTTATTATTCGTATGTTGAAAATTCTTCGATTTTTTAATGTTTTTCTTCCAGTTGCGAGTGGGTAGCAAAATCCGCTGTGTATCTTCATCGGATTTATAAATATATATTATATCACTCTGTTCTATAACGACTGTGTTTAAGTGAAAGGCGTTATTCCACATTTTTTTGCAAGCAAACTTAGGCCTTAGTGAAAACATAACGTTCATGCTGTTGCGCTTGACCTACTCTTAGGTCTTTTGCTGAAACGGGCCGAGAATGGGTGGTTAACGAGGGGCAATTATTTGAAATGGAAACGGTAAATAAATTATGTTAGTGCCATACTAATCATCGATTTACGACAGTGTGAAATGTGACAGTGGTTCGAACCAATAAGCCTGAATAAGAATGTGGAATAACGCCTTTCATTTACTAAAACAGTCGATAGATATCGTCGCCGGAAAGGCAAAAGGGCTGAAGCGCCAAGCTTGTGTCGCTTGAGTCAAGCCTTCTCCCAAATGGAATTCACACAAACGTTGCATGAAATGGCTTTAGATATGTTTAGTGACCAGATCTGAATATCGAACGGGTACTTCCCAACCTTTCTCTTCCCAATATTCGATCTCCTTTCCCTCTCCACTCCCTTTAGCACCTCATTATACCCTGATTGGGGATACCATAGTCACACTGGCTTTGAGTAGTTGAGACTCTGGTGACTTTTCACTTTGTTGTTGTTGTATTGATATTGTTTGTATTTTTGCGAAAACAATAATTTAATCATCTACTCATTAAAAATAAATCTTAAATAGTGACTAAAAGCAGAAAAAAAACTTGAGCAAGCTGTCTCTCTTTGCCATTTTTTTAATATCTTTGTCTTGACCTCACTTGAACCAGTGACCCCTTGTGTTTTTTGTTTTGTTTTGTTTATTGGTATGTTCTGTTTTAAACACGCATGATTATTTATGAATAAAGAAATAGTTTAATGATTTTGATAATATCAAATTTGTAATTTTATTCCACTATTTTAAAAGAGTTTTGAACAAATTAAAAAAGTTGGTATTATGAAAATCATAAAATGGAATTCCACCACGAATTAACAGTTACAAAATTAGAAAGAAAAAAAAGTTTGTTTTTGAGTTAGAAGATGATTGCGTTTACAAATATAGGTATGTCATGGCGCTTATGCAATAAGTGCAAATAAATTATAGTTTTAGATATTTTTAAAGTTCGCTGTTGGAAATATGTAGTGTATTCTTTGTTCTCACCGAAACGACTTTTTTAATTCGTCGCTTGTGATTGTTATTGATATTACATAGATTACGGTGAATAAGGTGAGAGGTAGGATTATGAAATGTGGTGGTAATAGTGCCTTCAAATGCATAACCTATCGAAGGAGAGATTGACCGTGACGCGGAGGCAGCGTGAGACAGGGATGCCAGAAAGTGAACGAATCTGATATCAAATATAAAATCACAAAACAATGTGAAGCGCCTAAAGCGATTTTATAACTTTACGGCGCCGTATTAAAATTTTCATTAATAAACTAAATTGGGTTAAAATAACTAAACCATATAAATTACTAAATAAAAAAAAACTCTATTTTTCATTTAAAATAATATTTTTGAAGCTTATCGCTGCATGATGAAATAAATTTTCGAAACTATTATATATTTAAATATTTTTTCTTTTCACTGAGTTTTAATAATTCACGTTAAACATTTCATTAAGCTTCACATTTGTATTTACTTTACTTGCCCTGAAGATACTATGAATTATAAAAATGTGACGTAACTAGTCGACATCAAAAATAAAATCACTTTATGCAATAAAAAAAATATTATAAAAAAGCCAATTCATTTAATAATCAATTAGTAAAATTGTTTCCAAAAGTACAATTTTTAATTAATTTTAAAAAAATCATGCATTCGTATCCCACAAGCGTGAACCTTTTTTAAACAGTTTCATTTAAGGTTTTTAATATTAGAACAGAGTGATATTATAAAGTTCAGGCTGAATTACCATAAACACTCTGAGAATTTCTATGGTAATTTTAAGTTCTTCGTTCTACCATTGAAAAGTGCCCCTGTGGAGAAATTTCACAAAATGGCGTTTTACAGAATAGCCAAGTATAATTCTTAATATTACAGCATACTTCTACGAACCTGACGCACAAAAATGCTACAAGCTCCATTCCACCCCCAAGTCATGGCACGACGCTTTCCTCGTGTGCCACCACGAGCTGGCCAGCCTCGCCGTGCCCAACAGCCCCCAGGAGATGAAGATATTCGTAGACAACATGGTCAAGTATCAGGAGCATAGTTTGAAAGGAAACTTCAACAAGAAGGTCGCCTTGCTGGGCTTCAACGAGTTGGCTACACCTGGAGAGTTTTTAACAATAACTGGTAAGTATGCCTTTATGGTATTGTCTGGTAAGTATGCCTTGATGGTATTGTCTGGTAAGTATGCCTTGATGGTATTGTCTGGTAAGTATGCCTTGGTATTGTCTGGTTAGTATGCCTTGATGGTATTGTCTGGTAAGTATGCCTTGATGGTATTGTCTGGTAAATATATTATGATTGCCACTTAGTAATATAAGGGAAGGTGAATTCATTCAGCACTGGATAGACCAGGGAAAAGCAGTTTAAAAAGGGGCCTTAGCTTGTTTCATCAGAATTATTTATTTAAATATATTATGCATTAAACAGTGGTAGATTTTAAAGTTTGCTAATGGTAATAGCAAAAAAATCAACAGATGGGTAATTATACTTTTTTGACGACTCGTATTTTTTTATTTTCGTAGAAAGCAATCACTTTGTGGTTTGACATATTTTAACTGCACACTTTGTATTTTTTGTTTAGTTTAATTTTGTAACCTGATGATGTTTAGACTAAGCGAAACCAGTCGGTCATAAAAACTAAAATAATATCCGTAGTCTTGAACAAAGTTATTATTTTTACTAATATTTTCATACGAAACACATATTTCCCATGTAAAATTAGTTTTGTCGCTGATGTTTGAATTACAAGAATTAAAAAAAAAAATTCAACATCCGCTCATTAATGTAGATTCATTGTCCATTTAATATAAGCCGATAGGCTTTTTTCCTTACATTTAAAACAATGGATTTTGCTATGCCTATCTCACTCAGAGGAGTTCCCGTGTCAAGAATGACGTAGATATAGACGTGTGTGAATTGTTAAATTAAAAAACAACCTTGTCCCACTTAGTTATTTAGAACCAAACTTCGGCTCATGTTAGCCTTTTGTCAATTTTTAATAACGGTTTCATCGAGATTTGGTGGTTAACGGGGGCTTTTACTTCAAGTGACAGATGTCAAAAAATCAAAATAATTAAGGTTGCCGATATTTCGACGATTTCTAATGAGATAGGGTTCAACCAACTATGTTTAAATTGATATAGGCAATACCTACCCGCTAATAGATAACAGAGCTCTGGGTGTAAAACAACCTTCCTTTTTGGTATAAATTAATGTTGCGCCGTGGAGGAGTAGTTGGGGGTGTTAACAAAATATCGATAGAAAAAGTTGAGTGAACCGACAGGCACCAAGCACTCATCTGGTTTTTAAAACTGCTTTTTTGCTATAAAATGAAACTTTCTGTGTAGGCTGCTGGATCGATGTCGAAACATGGATGAATTGTTGTCGTTTTACAGGGGACAGTCTTGAGAAGGCGGGGTACGACGTTTGGGCCCCCAACCAGCCCGACCATGCGCAGAACAACGAGCACTGCGGCAGCATGTTCCGAGACGGGAAGCTCAACGACATCGACTGCCAAACCAAGGCCATGTTCTACTGCGAGAAGGAGCTGTCCGGAAACGGCACGCTAGTCATCCCTAGGAACAATTTCAAGGAAGAGGGGAGATACACATAATACAATAACTAATTCTCAATGGATGATTGTTTAACTTGCGAAAGTTTTCATTGGATTATAATGAATATCAGTCAATTTTTAGAATCTCGTAAAAACGGCTTATTTTTAAGTGTGAAAAATTATCATCACACGACGTCATATACTTGTTAATCCTGTCCGCAATGTCTGCCGGGCGGTAATTATGACGTCAGGCGCGTAAAGATTTGTTAAATTTTTCAAAACATACTCTTAAAAAATATATTAATACTAGACATGAGGGAGGGTGGTGCACTCCCATGAATTCCATATAACACATACATTGATGACCAAATACAAGAACATTTTTTTATTCAGACTCGATTTTTTTTGTTCTTTACAAAGAGAGCTTAAAAAATTTCAATGCAATTCCTCACTCACTGTATGATTGCAAAGGTTAATTAACGTGTTAAACGATTTAATACGATATGAAATAAATTTATATGGAACAACAAATATTAGCTGGGAAAATTAAATATTGTACGCGTATTTATGCAATTAATAAATCAATCATGAAAAATGTTTTAAAATCCGCCATATCTGATAGCTTCGGACGGGGTCTGACGTCATCAGAACCGTGCTGTAAGTTATCGCACGGAGAGATTTACGGTATGTGACGTCATTTGACGTTGAACTCTACGGCGCTACTCATCGCCTTTAATTAAGCCGTGTTAGTTTTAAAAATTCAAACCTAATGAAAAAAAAAGTTTTTCAATAGAAGCATGGTAAAAAAGGGTACTGGTATTTAAATAAGTCGGTGAAAATTGTAAAGATTAGATTAGAATTCTTCATTGACATAATTTTATAAGTTACACAAACATCTTTGTGTACAAGTGAACAAGGCAGGCGGATTTTATCAATTCTTTGAGTCACGTTTCCTGAAAAACCGCATTACATAGAGATAACATAATTCTAATTATATTCCTATTGTTGACGTTATTTCCTGAATGCTTCAAACATTCGTCACATTTGACGTGGTCAAAATTTTGATAATTAGCGCCATTTTGTTATTTTGAGATTCGAACGGTCCCCGTTAAACGCGGATTGTCGGTCCGGTTCAGCTTTTGCACAAATTGCGATCAAGGGAAAAGCATAACGATAATGTTTTTATGCTTGTCAATTTGTCCAAAATCTGATTGGGTCTTGAATCAACGTTTAACAGGGACCTACATTTAATGGCGCTAATCGTTGAATTATGACGATGTCAAGTATGGAAAAGTTTGAAACATCTCAACCTTATGTATTTTTGTATATATTTTTTCTTTAAACGTAGAACGATATTATGTTAGCCACAACGCACGGAATTGAACGCTTTTATTGATTTTGCAAATGTAAAAAACATTTCATTTAGTATTAAAAAAAAACATAAGTGTACCTATCTAAATAAATTATGTTTATTTTCAAACAAAGATAGTTTATTTATTTAAAATGTTTTCCCGTATTTTATAGGTCAGATTAAGAGTTCTCTATCTGTAGGTATGCATATCTAATACTAACTGCACATGTTGGTATGTATACCTACATGTGCAGCACTGGTAATGATTATTGTTGAATTCAAAATGTTCAAATAAAAAATATTATCTGCACTATTTTACGACACCAAAGAAATAACTATCGTTTGAGTGGATTTTTTTTGTTATTCTTTTCAGCTGATCAAAAGCTGAAACGGAGCGACGATCGGCGAGACCGTTCAAATGCAAAAACAAACAGAATGGCGCTAATCATTAAATTGTGACGATTTCAAATGTAAAGTAAATTTGAAACAATCAGCCCTAATACAAATAAATGTAATAATATTTTTATTGCGATGACGATTCCTGCACAAAAACAGGTTTTGTTTATTATTCTCTACAGCAGCCACAGCAAATGACACAGACTTTGTTCACGAATGCAATAATAGGTAAATATTGATTTGATATAATTTCTAAATCCGTAAAGACTGGCTTTTTCAATTTTATGAACAACATGATAATGTAAGAGATTTAAAAAAATGCACTCCACATAGCTAGGGAATTCAAATTGAAGTAATTGCAAGTCTGTATGTAATGTGAAACTGACTGAAGGAAAGCTACCCTTCTTGTAGGCCTGCCGCTGAATGATCCGTTGACACCCCTCTTTCCGTTAAATGTATCGTTCGAGAGAATGAGGGAGTGGTTACAACGGAGCTATCAGCAGTATCCTATAAAGGTAATGTGCCGGCCAGACTGATTTGCCAAAAATGTTTTTTTTTTTTTTTATCTAAATATCACCTCAAGGGCGCATACATACCAACCTACAAAGATAGTAAACTTATTTTGATCAGCTTTGAGGCATATTCGTAAAATGTGGGCGAGAGTTTGCGCTAATCCCGGTGAAGTATCAATATGTATTTTAATTATGGTATTTTGCATGCACTGCATTAGCGTTGGGAAAAACTTCAATGTTTTGTGAATGCTTCACGAATTGTTAGTTCTTTAAAATGAACCCTTCAATTGAAGTCGAACTCGTGAAAAAAGATTTGGATTTATCCGCTTGTTTGTTCAGTTCTTTTTGGAACCGGTTCCTCGCCGAAAAAGCACGTACTAGTCGGTAGAGTTTTGAAAACCAAAAGAACTGGTTCCTCGCCGCCGAAAAGCACATGCTAGTCGGTAGAGATTTCAAAGTGAAAAGCACTGGAACCGGTTCCTTGCCACAAAAATCACGTACTAGTCGGAAGACATTTCAAAACGAAAAGAACTGGTACTGGTTCCTTCATTTTGAAATGTCAATGCCTTCACAACGGTACTGCTTCAAATTGAAGTACTTCTTTCAATGGAATGAAGTTAATCAAATAAATGAAGGCTAAAATGAACTACCAACTTCAATTGAAGTATTGGTTCAGTGAAATGAAGTTAATGTAATGAATGAAGGCTAAAATGAACTACCACCTTCAATTGAAATAATTGTTCAATGAAATGAAGTTATTAAAATGAATGAACGCTATAATGAACTGCCGACTTCAATTGAAGTATTCGTTCAAAGAACAATGAATGAAGTACGAACTGTTGCCAAAAGAAGTAGTTCTTTGAAGCAGTTCTTTCAAAGCGGTCACAACGCTACACTGCATGTTTAAAGCACTTTATTCCAAAATATCTCTCTTTATATTGAAAATCACCTAATTAGGACACAAACATGCTCCGCCACGATACATAGGCTGATTATTTCCAATATAAATATTTTATGAAATCAATGTTATTCTTATTTCACACTCTGTTATATAAATAGTGTTGAAAGCATTCTCGCAATCAATAAAACATATTCCTGCTAAATTTTCCCTTTTTTAATTTCCCATAATGTTTTTTTCTTCCACAATTTCAAACCAATACCTACGAGTGTAAGATAAACTTGCCCCTGCCGAAAATCGGGACTCTTGTATGATTTCATATGTATCTTTTAAAAAAATAAGCCGATTCTAAGTACCTAATTTTTTAATATGAAGTTGTATTTCTTCCTTACATACAAAATAACGAACCAATTTCATTAAAATGTTACATAAAAGAGATATTGTGCTATATTGCTTCGAACAGAATTTGTGGAAATCTGCGATTTTTGTTTCGATGCCAATGACGTATTAGGAATCTTCTTTCAAGCCAATTTATGAAAGAGATTGCTCAGTATCAAGGATTGGATTCTTAGTAAAACCTTTTCATATGAAAATGATACTTTATTGGTGCTATACATCCTTTGAAAGATCTTCCATCCAATTTTGATTGTGGATTTACCGGTTTCCCAGGATTTGTTCGC
This sequence comes from Drusus annulatus, assembly GCA_022651775.1. Lineage (NCBI taxonomy): Eukaryota > Metazoa > Arthropoda > Insecta > Trichoptera > Limnephilidae > Drusus > Drusus annulatus. Next base: position 3,379,812 of record JAGWCC010000029.1, on the reverse strand, counting down.
CGGCGATCTTGCTTGTACTCGCGTACTGTATACTCGTAAGTAGAAGGTACGAGTAGCGTAGTGGACGCGGTTTTGCGAAACCTGTCCCGAACATTAAGACCATCGTCTTTTGTTGAACCCTTGGCACCTCTTGGAAGACGGTATTTTCGGAGGTCTATTAGAAAAATGATTTTAAAACACTTTGGGTCAAGTTTTTTTTGTTGTTGAGTTGACGAAAAATAAGTCTTTGATCTTTACGATCAGCAAAACGTGTTTTGACTTCACAAGGCGTATTCTTGCTTTTTCAGAAATAAAATATTGTTTTATCTTTTTTGTATGTTTTTGATTTTGTTCATTTTTGACGGCCTCCATGGTCGAGTGGTAAGACGCTCGACTACGAATCCAAAGGTCGCGGGTTCAAACCCGGCGTGCGCCAATAACTTTTATTTAATAAATATGTGTCATAACACATTTAATTCATATGAAAATAATAAAAGTATATTTGCGGCACGTTCCAGAGTGGTAGATACTCTGTATCGCCCTGGTGAAAGACCACCATTTAGAATCGAAAAGTTGCTTGAAATGGCTTTGGCCGTGTTTGGTGACCAGATCTGAATAGCCAGGTACATCCCAACCTTCCTCTTCCCAATCTCCTTCCCCTCCCCACTACCTTCAGCCTCACAACATACCCTATTTGGGGATGCCATAGTCTCACTGGCTCTAGACGGTTGGGAGCAGTTGAGAATCTTGTGCGGTATTCATAACTTTGTTTAAAAAATGTATTTATTTTATGACTTGTTATCTGCAATGGCCGTCTTCAGGCGGGTACATCCTAGATTATTGATATACTACATATACATATAAGGGGTGAAAAAACGGGAACAACGAGCAAGATAAAGGTGTTACTTTTTGTTAGTAAATATTGTTTTGTACGAGTTTATTCATTCTAATTTTATTAATAACTAGTGAAAATTACGCGTAAAAATTTAACTTTCCAAGAAACATTATTAGTGCAATTTCAAATATAGAATAATGTCTCTTAAAATACATTATAACAATAAACTTTGTTAGGAAGGTAGGGATTTTAAAAGATTTTTTTACAATTTTATCATTTCCATTGACATCAGTTATTAATTTAAAAAGTTCGCATTCATACGGTCGTATTAATATTAAATAAACGTATTTTACGTTATTTTTAAAATAAAATTACACAGTAAAATTATTTTTGTTTGTTTGATACTATATCCCTTACAGTTTAATAAAGAAATATCCAATATTAACGACTGCCCAACCCTACAGTCAAACATCAAGAAATAACACAATTAATGTTAGCCAACAACTTATTCGCCAACGTCCATAAATGAAAGACACTAACAATCTGTCGAATCGAGACCCAGTTATCGTTTCTACTCTATTAACAGTATTAACATTGGAAAAAGCCAATACAATAAGAGATCTCTGAGTCATGTTTGTCATACAATCAAACTTATAAATCACATCCAAAAAAATCACTCACAAAGCTATGAAGAAACCAGGATTTATTCTTAGAGCTCGAGTATTTAAGACTTCGATTCTTTGGAAGTCTTAAACTTGTTTACCTGTCGTCAGTACGCATTATTAAAATACACCTCAAGTGTGCTGCCCATACTATTTCATTAATGGAACGTGTACAGCGCAATTTTTAACGTTTTTAAAACTTTAAACTAAACATTCCAATTTAATAATTTAAACAACAAATCGATTTTAAATTCACTAAAAATTCACACCTTAGAAAGTAGAAGGAAAATAGCTGACTTAACTTTTTTTTAAAGATAATTCACTCCGATCTCGACTGTTGTGAACCCCTGCACCTTACATATTCAAAATACCCCCGCGGGCAACTCGGCAAAACGTATTATTCTGCAAAAATAATATCGAAACAACTACCACATGCATGCGCCCATTCCTCGCCTACATACACTTGGAAACGAATTCACCTCGAGTATAGTACCATATATATATATATATATATATATATATATATATATATATATATATGGTAAAAGACATAACATAACCAGGCATTCCAATTGTCTTACGATTTTACTATACCCATGTCCGTCCTTTTATAATAATGATACCTAATTATTCTTTCCCGACTTGTCATTCAAATCGTGATATTAGTGCTATTTTCTCACAAGGTACAGGTTTCGTTTAAACTAACATCGTTTTACAGTAGCCAAGGCAAACGACACAGATTTTTTTACAAATATAGGAGTAAATATTTGTTTTGTGGAATTCGAACAAGAATTAAGATGTTCAAATAAAGCGCTTTGTGTTTGTTGGTGAAAACTAGTATCTTGTTTTGCTTCGACATATTCAATCAACGATAAATGTAGTTGTTCGTAGCCGTTTGCATATGCAAAGTAACAAAATCAACACGTGCAAAATTACACAAGTTGAAGTGTTATTCCAATGTTTCTAAAAAAGTAGTCCAGTTATTTCTTGGAAATCACATATTTACTATCAATACTTTCGCACTTTTATTGTTTCAGTATTATGTTTTTTCGATTTAAATTATTATGACATTTTTAAAGTTTCCATGTATTTACTCAAGATCCCCGCATCACTCATTTAACAAGTTATCTCATTCACAAATATTTTTTTCACGGTTTTTACTAAAGAAAAATCATGACTAATGTTTTATCGTTAATAATAAATATTATATTATATTATTTTTTAACTTAGTGTTTTGTAGACCTCCATCATAACTTTGTTTTTATTTTTTTTTATCAATTAACACTTCACGAGTTTTAGTAAATATTAACATCTTTTATGTTATATTGTATTATTTTTCACCAGGATTAGCTAAACTGTAAATACTTGTTTTGATTTTATATTATGTGTTTTTTTTAATAAAATATATAAATATATACTCGTATATATCTATATATTATTCGATCTATTCGCTCACGAATATTGCCTTTCAATAAATAAAACCAGCACAGCCATTGTTTTCAATAGATTCTACCAATCACTCCTGTAAATTGGTATTAAATTATGCATTATCACGAAACGCTTCGAGCTTTTGTATTTTTTTCGTCTAGCTAGAAATATAAAAGTTTTTCAGTTTGCTAATGTTTTTCGTAGAAAGTTGGAATTACTGGTATACGAGTACATGATCTGGGCTACCATTCTCGTCATATTGTGTTTCATCAACTGCTGCAACTATTAAGGTAGTGTCGAATACATTAATTCCATACATCATATTTAGACACTGCAGTTTTTTGTTATTTTTCGTAGATGATTAATTTATCATCAATCAGTGGAAAAAAAGGATACGAGCACGGGAAAGAACCTTTTCTCAAAGGTCGAGGATTTTATTCGTGGCCGAGCGGTCAGAGTCACGACCGTGAAGCACGGGTCACGGCTTAAAAACTCAGAGAACTGCATTATAAAAACAAGAAGTTCTTTTCAAAAACGACTTGTTCGAAATAGGTTCGTTAAATAAAAAATAAATTTAGTAAAAAAATTGAAATGGAAGAGGATCTATACGGCGATATAATTTAATTAACACTAAACAATTTGTTATATTTTTTTCTATCTAACAAAACAACATTATGATATTCACAGGTGGATATTTTTTTATTTACTTTAACAATAACAAAATAAAACAACATTAAGCCCGAATGAATTTTATTCAAATCATAAAATGCATAATAACATGCGAGTAAGTAATAAAACATTGTTTTGAGACCAAAACAAGCCATTGACAGTAGTGACGTGTTCCTTCATTTGCACTTAAAGTACACACAGATAACAACTTATTTTTAAACAAGATTATCATTGGATAGGTACAATCATTTGGGAATTAAATTATAGCTTTCTTTAGAATTTTTCGCCTGTATTTTATATTATGTACAGTTTTATAATAAATTATAGGTGCATGTAGTTAATAATTATCTCAGGTTTTTCATATTACTAAGAAACGAACTATGTTTGCACGATTTTTATGTCGATTATTTCCAAGTAAAATACACGTTACACGTGTATCTTCTGTCTCTGTTACTTTTATTTATATTATGCCATTTGTATTTTATTATTTTAATATATTCAATAAATAAATCATGATTCACAACTACTTCCACCCCAATTTATTTCTGCTTTACAACATTTCGTGACATGGCATGTATAGATATGAACAAAATGTGATTGAAATATTTGTTTTATTTGGAAGGTTTTTGTACACAAATCACTTTTGACCGAACGTTTATATATAAATTAAGTTGATAAATAGGTTAATATTATTAACTCCTACGATTATCGTCACACAAGAATGGTGAGATGTATTGAACTTATTCCTAAGTGGCTGATATTTCTCAAACCTTGAAAGAGTAAACCGTCATGACGGGGGCGGTAGTTGCCCGTGACCTTTCTATATTCAGGACTAAGTAATGTTACAGTTCCGTAGTAGGTGTAACAATGTTTTTAAAAGTATTGTTACTTATGAGTGACTGTTGACTTCTTCCGGGAGTTACGTTAGAAAACAATGACCTCTGTGTCATTGTAGTTCAGGGGTCATGGACTTGATTGACAAGGACAATCAAAGTTTAATTACTATTTGGTGGCTTTTGTTGACTTTTTAGAATATGAACAATTTAAAATATATTTGTATTTGCACCTTCTTCCAAAAACCACCAATCGAAATCGGAAGGTTGTATGGTATAGCTAAATCTCTTAGCCAGATTTGGATAGCTAGGTACTCTTATATTACTTCTTTTTTTCCTCCCCACTTTTTTCAGCTTTACTACATTCTCTAAATTGAAGATGTCACTATTTTTTTAAGGTATTTTTTGGGCTCTTGTGTGGTATCACTTAAAAAAAGCTTTCTTTTTAGGTAAGTAGATATATATTTGTGGCCGAAAATATGAATTATTTTTTTTAAGAAAGTTAATTTATTACATAATGATATGAAGTAGTTTAAACTCGTTTCCCGAATCGAGAAAATTTTTGCACAAATCTTTTAAGCTTATTCATCTTACACGAGAAAGCCACGAGTCGCCCCTGGAAAAAATGACAATGCTTCTAATAAGTGATAATAGGCCAATTGGACCTACGGAAAGCCTACATGCGGTCAGGTAAATTCTCAATAAATTTGCCTGTGAATCATACACCCTGCGAAATAGGTATTTCACATCGTTGAGTAAAAGGTTCTTGTTGTATTTCTCATCACAATGTTGTAGAACCTGTTCTTAGTCTGCATCAGTTGAACTAAGGTCGCCGGGCGTCTCACACGTCGTCCGAATCAAAATGTATTTTATTTTGTACAGTGTTCTGTTGTTTACGACGATAACTTTGGCCATACCAGGTAAACATCAATATAAACATACACCTTGTTCATAATTATTTCGTCTTTCATCCGTTAATAACACCCTATTTTCTTAATATTGCTTTTTATCGTCTTGATTCTTAGAGTAACAATATCTTGATTAGTATCTACGTATTAACTTACGGTGTCTTGTTGCCGAATAGCAATGAAAATATAATGTTTCATCCATAGTATTTGCCAGCTGTCAAAAATATAAGAGCTGTACTGTCATAAAAATATACGTTACTTCAATTTAGATCAAATTCAGAAAGATATTTTCACTTTAAATAATAAAAAAAATATTTTTGGGTTAACACAACATGTAAATTTGACGGAAAATATTGCTGATATAAATAAATTGAATCCAAAAATAATTTACAATTCAAATTGCCTTTTAGTTTCCGCTTATGTTTTTGTAAATGTAACTAACTAACTAACCATCACGCCGTTTCCCCGAAGGGGTAGGCATAAAGGACAGGTGCCATTCAACTCTGTCTTGGAGCTCACTCTTGCTTCGTTCACATTCATACATCGTCTCATACATCTTCTTCTGTTACTCTGACTCTTCACATAGCTCGACTCAAGTATTTCATTTACTTGATCGTGCCATGTCTTTCTTGGGCATCCCCGACTTCTTCCATTTAAGTGTATCAAATTAATAATGTAATCAATAAGTATTCGAAACTTAAAATGTCTGAAAGCTGTCAATAATGTACTTATGTAGTTCTAACAACAGGTATCTACTTAAAATAATGTTTGTTGTGCTTCTTTAATATCGACCGCCTCGAGCCAAAAAGGCGTTAGCAACAAATCGCTACTTTTTAGATGAGCAAATACGATAAAAATTGCAAATGACAATCACCATTTTTAGAGTGTCTATATGTATACACTACAACGAAATAAAAGATTTTTCGCAAACAATTCAGTTCCCAGAAATACTTAACGGCCCAATAACAATAAACATAAAAACAAATACAATTTTATTAGAACTGAGATACTTAGCTACATTATTATTTGTTAAGCCAACAAAAGCTTATGTAAAGTAGCTACCTCATAAAGTAAGCATAGTGAAAAATAAATCTGAATGTTTTTTTTTTAAAATGATTTTGAGCTATTAGATAGATTTATAAAAACACAATTAAAAAAAAAAATGATTAAAAAAAAACAACAGATTTGATTTAAATAGTAAATGGATTCTTCATTCACAGCATTTAAAAAATAAAATAAGATGTGGCATATTTATTTCAATGGTTCGATGATGAATCACTGTCGATTGTATAATGTTACTATTTCGTACCGCTTCACAAACACTGTAAACGTGAAAAAATCAACCTCGAATTCGTTTCAGATCCCTTTTTCCTTTGGCATAGTTTTTTTCGCGCCCTGAAAGTACACCCTCTTCGTGTACACATAGACCTCGGAACATTTACAACGTATACACCCCGTCCTTTAAAGAGACCCAAACTTTCCACCACCCCTTCTGCGATACCTTCTACAGAATCTACAAGAGCGTCTACAGTGTCTACAGGTATTAGAAATATGTAGATCGTTCATCGCTTTCATTAACTAGTTAGAATTTGCAACTAGTTTAATAAGACTCCATTATTTTTACTCTGTATGAATAATATTACGGTTGTTCTATAAAACAGACCGTTATTTTAGTCATACTCGGTGACAGTGTCGTAGCTACGATCTCCCAAGCTGCGGAGGAGACCCTACCGCTCTACCGCTCTTCCGCTGTACCGCTCTACCGCTCTACCGCTCTACCCACTCAAAATGTTTGCCTTATTGTTCGCCAACCAAATTATGCATCCATTCTAGTTTTAAACAAGGCTATTTAAAGATAAAAAAACAGACAGTGGTTTTAGATTAAATCGCTTATGAAATAAAATACGAAACGCATATGTACATTCTGCTCCCGCTCTAACTCAAACTTGAATATGCATGCTATATATAATAACATATTTTTACCAACAATATTTTTGTATTCTTATGTTGCCATAAGCGACTTTTTGACCTCCTCTGAATAAGTAATTTCATCCATCGAATGCTCATCTTTCTACTTTTTTCAATCACAGCCCATCGACTAAGACAAAATAAGTTATAGTAAAAAAAGATTCACATTCTCGGAGTCATGATGTTCCTGCCCTGTCTTGCTTTTGTTTTATTTGAATGTATTTAACACAGCTTGCTTATTTAACCATCGCTTTACAATCTGATGTGTGCATTTAATAGGGTGGTAAATACTCATAGTATCGCCCTGGTGAAAGACCACCATTCAAAATCGAAATGTAGCTTGAAATTGCTTTAACCGTATTTAGTGACCAGATCTGATGTAATTGTAATTACATCAGATTTAATTGTAATCTGTAATTCCCGACCTTCATATTCCCCAACTCCTTCCCTTCCTCACTGCGTTTAGCCTCACAACATATCCCATTTGGGTATGCCATAGTCCCACTGGCTCCAGACGGTTGGAAGCAGTTAAGACTCTTGTGCGGTATTCACAAAAAAAAAAAATCTCGAGATCGTTTCGTAATAGCTCAGGTTGAGACTTACCTTGTGTTGAAGGAAAATTAAAAGATCTTTCCGAATACATTATTTATTTGCATTTTAATTGAGTTAACAATTATTCCAGTTGCTACCTTGATTTCTCTGAATAGTGAGATTTTTTTTCATAAATAAATAAACAGCATAATGCTAGAGAATTCTCTGAAATCTATAAGCAATCAAATTACAACTTTTCCTTAACGTCATTTCAATTCATTATAATTAAATAAGGTAGTTTTATCATTTAAGTATGGCTTCTATAAGGCGTAACTGGTTGAGCAGTATGAACCTCGTTACAAATATTTGGAAGATTAATAGTTATCATCAAAACCTTTCATTGAAATGGGTATATCACCAAACGAAAGGGCTATCGGTTAATATTCCGGAAAGAATGTCAAAGCTCTAATCGATGCTTCGATAATCTAACTTGTACAACAATCTACACAAACTTCTGACACATTTTAATAACCAAAAAATAATAACATGCAATCAAAGCATTTCACAATCCAGTAAATAAAAAAAATACAATAAAGTAAATAAAAAAAACATGGAACATTACCCGAGCAAAATTAATTGGTTTATAAAACGAAAAAAAGAGAGATACACATAAAAACGAATATGTACACATACTGCTTATGTACCTTTAAAACCTCAAATGTTATAAACCCCTAAATTACATTACAAAATATGACATATTGAAGTACGCAACACCTACACCCTACACAACCTAATCTAATCATATCGTCGCTGGAAAGGCAAAAAGGGTTTAAGCGATACTTCGGTCAAAAATGAGTCAAACATGCAGTTTTGATCAGGTTTTTTTTCTGCATCGAATGGTGTGACTATCGTTTGATTCTGAAGACTTTTGTGGCCCTTCAGCCATCTAAAATATATTTACCACTAAGAAAAAGGCTTGACTCAAGCTACATAATATTGGGACTTTTTTACCCTTTGTCGCTTCAGATAACTCAGTGAGAGCATTGTGTTACCCTTGTAAACCTTTTTTATTTTAAATTCAACCGGGTACTGAAGACTCATGAATTTTATCACAAAACAAAATCAACTTTAAAGTACTCCGGTGTAAACTTCCCAAAATGGCGCTTCAGACCTGTTGTTGCCTTTCCGGCGACGATATAATTATCAAAAATGAGTGCCCCAGCGTGAGTACAGCGCATGGAGAGGTCTATTAGTTATTAATGTATCTAGTAAATTCAAGGGGGTTAAGATTAAATACTATTTTAGTGTGTTTAGTAATATAAGGGACTATTTTAGTCTCTAAGGAATAACATTTAAAATAGTTCATTAGATGTTTACATTTAAAAAGTAAAAACGCTTAGAGAGACCCATCCCATTATAACATGCTAAAATGCCATTATTTCTGTAGAATTGTGGATTGTGCATCTAGGTTTCAATGAATGATTTTATCTTCCAGCGCCGCAGAGTCCCATAGATACTTATGATGGTTTATTTGTTCAGCCAAGCGAGGCTCCGCCAGCAAATCGAGTCCCATTTTTCAGAAATGACTACACTTACGTCCAGTCTACGGAGACCTTCTACAAGTTCCACAAGGTAAAAGCCACGTGGTCTAACGCCCTGACCACGTGCATGGCCGAGGGAGCCGAGCTGGCTGTTCCGAAGACCAAAGCCGAAGCAACAAGTCTTCTGAACCAATTTAGTTTATTATCAGACGTTATTTGGCTTGCAGTTCACGATTTGTTTGCAGAAGGCCTGTTCTTCACATTTGACGGTATATACACACGACTATTATTATTATAATTTCTCATTTTCCTGTACACATTAGTTTTCACGTATTTCTTGTTATATATTGAAATGCACCACCCTTGTATAAATTTTGGAAGATATCATTATTATAATTACATCAGAAGGATTAACCATACTATCGGAATTTAAAATTCTGTCCAATATTATTTTAAAGTCCTAGTTGCTGATTGATAGTTTATAATTTGTTCTACTCCATTTTCAATCTTTTCTATTTCATTAAATATGAATATTATATCGTGTATTTATGTCTACGTTTATTTTTGCATCGTATACAATTACTCGCGTTGATGCTGAATAAAAATTTAAATTTATACAAAAAAACGCTTTAGGAAATATACATTATTCATTCAGCTGTCATAATATTTTTGTATGGGTGTGCACTTCTCTTCCATACACGAGCAACATCACTTACACAATATAATAGAATTACGAATAATAAGATATAAAATAGGTGGAATGTATTAAAATATTATTCATCAAAAACATCGTGGAAGTTGCCAAATCAATCAAACCATCGTGGCCAAATAAACTGTAAAAGATTTCCGGTTAGAACTGTTGCTTACCTACTTTATTGGTGGGTAGGTCTGGTGGCATACTCGTAAGAGCTTAAGAAAACGATCTCAGAAGAAGTTATCAAAGACAATAACTTTATCCGTTTCAAAACTTGAACTTAAAGCTTTGTAGAAGTGACGTCTTTGTTGTTTGTTTTCATGTGACAATGTTTGTTGTAGGATTACCTCTTTCAAGTATATACAATAACTGGAGTCCAGGAGAGCCCAATAGCACAGGTGACAAAAGCGAAGACTGTGTCACTATGAATAATGAAGGTCTCTATAACGATGTTGTGTGTGAGAATAAATATAATTTTGTTTGCTCCACGGGAAACAAAAACTTCACTCAAAATACCGCTTGTCAAACGTATGATAAAAGTAAGTAGTTATATATAATTAAATACATACCTACTTAACCTAACACTAAAGACATGTTGTTATAATACTTTGTTCCACAGCTGTCAAATGACATTTTTGTTCCAACTGATTGGTTGGAATATGCCCTCCACACTCCCAGCATGGCCGTCTGACCAGACACCACCTATAAGGGTTTGTGTACCTATAGCAATAGAGGAGTGGACTAGGGAAAGAGGAGTAGGATAGATTAAGTACTCATATAGTGGTCTTGCACTGGGTAATATTAGAAGTGCAAAGTTTTTTTTAGGAAATACGTGATTTTTTTAACAATATGTTTAAAAATGTTCAACTCTCAGATCCAAACTTTCTGCACCGCCCAATGGTATTTGATGATTGATGTGTTTTGCACATTATTTACGAGTTTTCACAGCTTGAAGTTGTAAACAAAATGTTTTTTTCAAACCAAGTGACAGATCACTTTTCAGCAGTAAAAAAACGAAATGAAGTGAATATTTTGAAATCACATCTGCAGTACCTAAATAATATGTTTTTTTAAAACAAAAAACTTTGTGTTGAAATATTTAAAATAAAATATATTGCTTTGTTTAAAATTTGAACACATTTCACTTTATACATTATTAATCAACTTTCCTATACACCTGTTATTTTTAACTATAGTAAAGTTTTTGACTAACAATATTACTTGCCCTGATAATTGCACGTGTTTTTTTTTAAATTATAAAATATTTTAATGAAAAAATGTGATTTGAGCAGATGTAAAAAGCAGATGTAATTTTCCAGGTTATATAAAGGAAGGTAATGATCGTTGCTACAAGTTACACATTAAACCGAAAACATGGCACGAAGCTTTCCAAATTTGTAGAAACGAACAAGCCTACCTGACGGTTATAAACAGTGACGGCGAGGCAGAACTCCTGGCGGATAAGTTTGAGGAGGCCCCCACTGTGGCAGGAAACTATGATAAAGAGGTGCTGCTCGTTGACTTCAGCGACCTGCATGCGCATGGGGTCTACAGGACAAATACTGGAGGTAAAATATGTATATTTTTTTTTTATTAGAAACTCATGCGGCTAGGAACAGATATGTTTACTTTGATTTCAGTACGGGAAAGTCGGGTTGCATTTTATTTTATTTAAATATTTTTTATTATTTATGGAATGAGTTCATATTACATGGTAAACTAATATGTAATTTAAAAAAAAAAATTGCAGCAAGCATAACATATGTTTTGTTCATATTCTCATACTTTCTTCTACTTTTCACACATACAGGTATCTTTTTACTAATTTTCAAGCCTCCATCAGTATTTGTATTTTTTTTGGACCCCAGACGTAGTAAAAATAAAAAATACCTAGTCTTTGACAACCCACCCCAATGTGCATATGAAAAATTTCATGGTAAAAAAAAATATTTTTCAGGAAAACTTCTGGAAGAATCTGGCTACGCGGATTGGGCGCCAGGGCAGCCGGACAATTATATGGGAGACGAGCACTGCGGCAGCATCTTTAGAGACGGGAAGCTGAATGACGTCAACTGCAACTACAAGTGCATGTTTATCTGCGAGAAGGAGATTAAGGTGCAGCCAAGTGCCAGACCAACTGCAGTCATGCCGCTCCCCATCAGCATAAGGCAAATATTTAACAAATGGAGTTTTTGAACGTGGTTCTGCCTAATTTTGTCTTTTGAACAATATCCTGTGCAATTTTACTCAACCCTGTACTCATTCACCGCTTCACATCTTAATTACTATTGCAATTTACTCAGTTCCGTATTAAATTTGATAAAGTCAAATAACGTACTTTTATTTTCCCAAAAATCGTGAATGCTTTTATATTATATTAATTTATATTCATTAGACAAAATTTAGCAAAACTGGTTAAGACACCAAGAAAACTTTGAAAAAATATATTTTGCTTTGTAAAATCAGTTTTTTTTGCTTAGTAGGCAAGAATTACATTGACAAGCCCACATTGCAGTCATTCGCTCACGATAATAATCGAAAAAAAACTTTCTGAGATTGCCTTTCGACTACACTTTATTTTTTTTTTAAATAATGCATAATAGAATTTGGGACGCACGTTTTAAATAATAATTTATGATGGTTCGCATGACCTTATAAAATAGGTTCAACCTAGAAAAAGTAAAATATTTTTTGTGTAAGAAACTGTGTACACATTAACAATGTTGGTAATATTTCTGTGGAAAATTCCCTTTTAAAAATCAACAAAAATATTTTTGTATGGAAAAAAATAATCACACAACACTTTAAACGTACGGGTAATTTTATATGTATATACATTAGTATTTATAATTTTGGAAACAATTACTAACATTTGAATATTTAAGACTCACTAATTATTCAAGGTGTGTTAATTTATCAATCACATGTCTTAACCTTAATTAAAATTCACACTAAATTTTTATTAATTTATTGACTGTTTTGTTATCAAGTAGCTTAGCACGAGACATCGATATAGATTTTATCGACAATGTCGGTAATTTTGAATCTTTCCCGAGCCCGTCTGCAGATCAACAACGACAACTCAAGTCGACTAAACACGCTTAATTTAGTCGATGTGAATTGTCGTTTGCTCGTTTGCGATCTGCAGTCGGTCTCGAGAGCAATAATATATCAGTGAATATCAGTGTTTCGTGCTAGCGTCCTAAAAGAGCTTCACCAGACAGTCCGCGGCGAGCGCAACTAGCAAATAAGTTAATAAATAGTTGAACATTAATAGAAATTATTATAGTCACAATTAATTAGATTGACTTTATTTTGATTCGATCGGACTGCTAAATTATTTATTCGCTATTTGGAAACGGCTCATGCTCTAGCCGCGGACTGTGTGAACGAAGCTAATGAGTAGTCAGACTTGGTAAAAAGTGTTCAAAGCAAAGAAATAATCGTTTAGACAAACGACCTTAGATAAAAGTTCATTCCGCAGAATGAAGCCAGCCAACCAACAAAATATGGGTTTTTTCAATGCGTCCACATTTAGAATGTTTTGCCTAAAACAGCTTGTATGACCTCCACAAAAAACTAACAACTGTCTGATAGTAGAATGACCAATTCAAAAACTGTAGATTAAAACTCACAAAAAATACAGATGTAAAATTTTTGTGCTCGTTTAATTCGAAGTACTTAGTAGTATTTACTAATCTTTTCAAAATATCTTACCAAGTATTTACTAATCTTTTCAAAATATATAAACAGCTTAGTTACATGATTTTTTCTCATGTATTTAAAAATAACTTCATACAGTTATGTTTTTTATCCATTATTTGAAAATATACATATTTTTATTTTATTATGTCCGCTTTTATGGGCTTTTACTTAATTGTGCAATAGGTAATATATAATAATAGTGATGCAGAAGTAACACAGAGTAAATGATTAGCACACAAAAACATAACTAAGTTACTAGAAATATTACAATAGAATTAATTAACATAAGTTAATTTGGAAGAGGTATGCTATTATAGCCTTCTTGTAACTATATTCAGTGCAGTTGAATATATCTACTATTTCTGCGAAGGAATTCCCCACTTGCATTAACGCATGAGCAAGTATCTACAAGTCATATTGATACATCTAGAAAGTTGATACATTATGATTTATTACCACAAAGTGATTTGTTTGATAGCCTAATTTCATTTCGTTAAATTATAATATTATTTCATTTGTTGTCAATTTTAAAAAGCTAAAACGAAAAACATATACATAAGCACTAGATTTTTTTCAAATCCACAAACCATTAAAATATTACATAACGTTTTTAATATTCTTATGAAAATTTCTAGCCTAATTATTTTTTTAAGCCACTTTCGATAAGTGTACTCCAATCTATCTATTTGTATGTTGCACGAAATAAACAAATAGTGCGTTATTTTTGTATTTTTTCCAAAAAAAAGAATAACCATATTTATTTGACTTTCAGGTCTGAATTAATATGGTCAAGGTATTTACAATTTACTTTTATTAGGATGCATGATTATTTATTCAATGCTTTTGTATTTATTATAAACAAAGTTCTACTCCATATTTTTTTAATAATATATTTGAGGAGAAATAGTAAATCAATGATCAGTCTATTTAACCAGTTCATCCGTCACAAAGTAAATATATTTTGTTGTAAACAAATAAATGAGTCATATTTTCGTAAACTTCACAACTTCGAAATAAAAATTAGGAGTGTCATAGCAATACCTATTCATTCATTAGAGTAAATACTTTTTTTTTGTATAGTACTGCATGCAGTGGTGTGATTTAACTCAATAATACTAAGACAAATTAACATGGTTGATGGACATTTTGCTTATCAAATAGTTGTCAGCAGTCAATATTTTATACATATATGATTAATTACAGATATCATCTAATAAGTTTTGAAACTTGCAGATAAATCCAAAAAGGAGGTGACAACATTGGACTGAAAGCGGTTTAACGACAGAATGGTTTATGCTTAATCCTCATGACGATCTGAGGAAACGTCTGAAACCTGCTTTTCATAAAACCTTCTATTTATTTATTAAATTAACAATATTATGAAACTCACTGTACGATTAATAAAAGAATTCCTTGATAATTAAAATAAAATTCACGAAGGGAACTTATTATTTGTTTTTGAGTTATAATATGTCATAGGGGAAGTCGATTTTCCAAAGACCTACCTCCCAAATGATGAAGTTAGCCATAACTTTAAGCCAACTAAATATTCTGTGCAATTTTCACTAGTTATAAATAAAACAACACATTTTAAAATTATTTCCTTTAATTGTTAATAAATTCACTGTACCATCGTACATTTTTTATTCAAAACAATGGATAAAAGCCATATTCATAAATACTAAGATATAAAAAATGAAAGATAGTAAACGCAGGAACTGTGCATTTTAGTAAATAATAAGAATATTATAGTTTGATTTTTATTGGAATAGTTTTCACTGCATAATTTATGTTTTTTTTTCATTCTACATTTATTTTAAATCATACTGTGCTAATACATTTTATTCGTTCAAAATTCGTAATAAAATTTTAACATTATATTTATAGCTGCTTTAGCTGTATTGATTGTTTGAGGAAAATACCCCTTTCACTCTCTAATTTCTCTTGATTTACTTTGGAGAGGTATTCAACAGATCAGAAATTTTCAAATTAAATGTCACGACGCGCACCAAAAAAGTAACGACAGAACTTGTTTACTTCACTGTCACTGTCACTGTCACTGTCAACATAAACATCAACATCAACGGTTCCTTGGTGCATTGCAAAACAAACATCATTTCATTACAAACCCTCTGGGATATCCATTAGAATTACTATATCTTTTCACTTGAATGTAGCGTGCTAAAGTGTAATGTGTTTCACTCAAGAACCTCTACCACAGGCCTAAGTTTCTATATTTTACCTCACGTTATACCGTTTTGTACGGTAAATGGTAAAAAAAAAACTTTTAAGGCAGAAATAATAGTAACATAACCATTTAATAAAACAAATGTAAAACAATGTTATAAATTTGTTTTATTAAATCATTAAAATGGAATTTTACCACCAATTAACAGTTACAAAATTAGAAATAATAAAAAGTAACATAACATTTATTTTTCGCGATTTTGTGATATTTCACCCAGTTGAGCTCCACCCTAAAACATATATACTTTTCATTTACATAGAAAGTCTATTCAGAGGCACTCACAATTACTTCGCAGAGGTGTTTCACTTAGCATTAAGAATGCAAAACAGAAATGAAACAGCTATTTAAATTACACACATATATTTAAGATAAATAAAACATAGACTGCTTTTGCAAACATTCAGTTTATGTACAACCATTAAAATTGTATAATGTACAAAAATCTAAATATATACAAGCTTTAAGAACGAGAGATAGAAATTTTGAACAATTGTTTTAATTTTGGAATCATAAAATATTAAGAAATGGTTCTTTTGATAATATCAAATAACATATAAATATAAATAGTAGAATGAAAAATCCCACTTCGGTTTTTAAACAGATATGACAGTGACAGCTGACAAGCGACAGTTAACAAAGATAGTTGGTATTATTATTAGTAATGGTTTTGGTTAGGCAGAGCGAACATTCCAGAAAAAAAAAATCGGCAGGGTAGAAAACCGAACAATGAAAGGGACTTAAGGAAATATTACCGTCTTTACGCAACATTAAACTTTATGTGCTGGTGGCAGATTCTACATTCGCTTGTAGCCTTTGAAAGTTAATGAAGAATAATTGCGTTCCGTTCAAAGCTGTGTATAATTAAAGTTGTATATTTTTTTGAATTAGTGAGTATAATTTTGGTGTTTAGGCGATAAACAAACATTTTATATGTATTTTTATGTAATAAAAGTCGCTAAACGTCGATGTTTTACGATGAGGAAATTTTCCCTCGTAGCGAAGGTTGTTAAGAGTTTACTAAATTGTGATATGAGAAAATTACCCTATGCTAATAACATCATTATGTAAGCTAATAAACTGAAATCATTTTTGTATTTTACCTGAATTAATTGATCGTATGTATAATTGCTCGATGCCTATCATACACCGTGCATATTTAGAAAAAGCAAAGAAAAACAAATCATTTTAATAAAAATTTTGTTTTCGTGAATTCAATAACACAAAGCATTTATATATTTTTATTTTGCCTTTGTAGATTCTTATTTTCGTCTTCCATGGCTATGGATGTCGATATAAATAGAAGAAAACTGAACAACCACCGAAAGGCTGATGATGTGCGTTATATTCGATGAAGGTAGCGGGAGAGGAAGGAGATGAGGAAGATAAAGGTTGAGAAGTACCAGACAATACAGATCTGGTCACCAAACATGAGAATGGACATCATTCATCAGGGAGATACTGAGAGTATCTTCCACTCATAGCGCATAGAAACGATCATATACACACTCTGTTTTGAACAGGGTTTGACTTGTTGTCATTGATTTTTATTTCGATGTTCAATATATATTTATTGCGATTATTTTGATTTGAGCAAACACTGATTTAAATAAGTTTTTTTTACTTTCAACAATATCTTTGTCAATATTCAATTGCTTGCTATGTCATGATTATGTATTTCTAAAATATTCATTTAAAGCTGCTTACATTACGAATTTTAATAAAAACATAGAATATAATTAAATAGGAACGTGAAGCTAACGCAGCTGTCGTACGAAAGGCAGTGCAAACTGCAGCACGGTTTGATTCGAGGGTTCATTGAATCCACTACTTAAATACCGTCAAATACGTGATGTTTCTCTTCATTAGTAAAACAAAAGGTTTTTGTTCTATGATTTCTGATAAATTTAGGATTTTAACAAAAGTTGAGGATAGACTTTTTAATATGACCTATAATTCGACACGTACTCGTATACCTAACTTTAGCACCATTACCTACGGCAGGACGGTAAGTAGTTGACACATCTATGCAAGGATGGGGAACACACATAGTTGTCACGCAGTTAACAACTTCGTTCCTATGTCACATAGACAATTAATTCATGCTAATAATGCCCGAAGGCTCATACCGTGACTGCGATTCTTCATCTGTGATAGCAGATCGCCCGGCCCCTTGCCAGGGGAGATAAAATCCATAAAGATATTGAATAAATAAAATATTCGGCATGTACACTAGAGTACAAAGTAAATAGTTGTTTTTGTTTTAAGAGAAAGAAAAAAAGTGACTAAAATAAACTAGACATAGTTCTAAAATTTGTAATCTTGTAACATTCGCTTAAGTTGTTGGTATTTACAGAATATTTCTAAAAATAAAATCATTTATTGCGCCATATATCCCGAAAAGTCAAATGAAATATTAATAATGTGGGCGCGGTTTAAGTAAGACCTTGATATATGTATTCGATTTGTTTTGCTTGTGCCTTTATAATGTGTTCTCTATTACGTCCTTCTATATTTGACATTAAGTACAAAGCACTCAGAATAGTAAGCTTGGGAAGCAATGGCTCCGATAAGTTGCCAAAACAAAGTGGTTTATAGAATAATTCCTCTTTTATATATTTTTTTCTAAAATCCTTTTTTTTACAAGTGAATACACGATAAATGTGTAAATTACTTATATAATAAATAAAACTAGAAGAAACTTCACAGTATAAGGACAATTTCAGGTATGCCCCAATTACAAAAAAATATTAAATAACCTAACAATCTTACAGAATAGTTTCCCAATAAATTATATCTATTGCGCAATTTAGTGATATTTCATCACAATTGTGCGATGAATATTATACCCCGAGAGGAATAATTTAATATGTTGGTTCCAGTTTGCGAAAAATCATAATTTTTAATTGTATTGTTGAAATTGGTAAATTGGAAATTGAAATCAGATTTCACTGTCTTTTAATGAGAGGATACTTATATGATTTAAGAGTCCTTTAAATATCATGGTATGTTAATTTCAGGATCATAATAGTTGCTTCCCATTGAAGGTTTTATGGAGAAATATACATTTACAGGTAACCTTTCAGTTGAGACTTCCATTGTTCAGTTTAATATGAGCATACCTGGTTAGCAACTGTCATGTTGTGTGAAGCATTAGTGTCTGTGTAGTTGTGTTATTTTGATGAAGTCGGAGCTTATGAAATGTTTCTGTATTTTATAAATCTAAAGACAGATTTTATATTCGTAAAGTAGACGGTTTGACAAGGAGTGTCTGTAAATATTTTTTTGCATTTATGATTAAACTATAACTGAGAGCCTCTTAGCATTTGATGCAAATTAAATGTTTCGCACCTCGGCCCGTCTCAGACACTGAAGTCAAATCCTTTGTAGATGGAGAAATATTTAAAAAAAGTAAAGTATCATCCCTTTGAAGTTTGCTTTGTTAGAATGTCTCTTAAGTTTTAATTCGTAAACCTAATATCGACGTCTAAAGGAAATGTTTTTTGTACCGAATCCAGATTCGTTCCTGATTCAGAAAGATTTTATAAAAAAAAACAGTAAAAACCTTCAAAGAACAATATGGCTTAATCTTCTCGGAACGTATTTTTCACAATGAGCAATGCAATATCCATTAAGCTGTCAATATATAAAATAAGATGTCGTTTTATCCATGTTTTTCAACTAACCAAAAAGATTTTTTATAAATATCGGAATGGAAGAAGAGAATTAAAACTTTAACCACGTAGAAGTTAAAAAAAAATCAAACCCCATTATAAACTTATTTTTTTAAGCCGAAATCAAAAAAAGCTTTTGATATCTTTGTCCGATAGTATTATACCCTTTCTTTTAAAAGCCACAGCTCTTGAGAAACATGATGAAGAGTTTCTCCGAACAATCGAGCCAGTATTATCAAGCAATGACATCATAAATATAAAAAATCACAAAGAAGGTGAGATACTGTCTTACAAGAGTCATCAATCAATAATAAAATATCTGAAGAACAACTTGTTTCCAAGCAACACTGAAACGCCAGCCAAGAGTTATATTGTTGTTGACATATTAAGATTTTTTCTCAATTATTATTATTATCACATGCTATTTAAAAGAAGTTTTAATTGTTTAATTTATTTTGACGTGTTTCACTTTTACAAAACTTTAAAAATCGAATTTGATTTGGATAAAAGTATTTACTAAAATAACGCTCTACAAAATGCTGTAGTTAGCTACTGCTGTATCATGGTCGTAGTAAAAAAGAGAACATAATACAACATATTGACGGAGAGTTTAAAATAATAATACATTAATAACTATCTCAATAACACAAAAATAAAACAATTCATACAAAATATAAAGAATAATAATACAGAAGAAAATATGTACCTAAGTTACATTTATAAGCAAAGTCACTTAATTATATAACACACCATGACATTATTATTCGATGTTCAGGAAGATTTCATACAATTTACATGATGTAATAATTATTAAAATAATAAATTATTCGACCTTCTGAATTGTTATGCATTTTTTTATTTTGTTTTAAAGAAGCCAAAAAAAAGTAATTTTCAGCACGCAACGTCATATCAACCATAAGCAACGGAGCTCTGAAATAACCATTTAACTGAAAAATCGTGACAATACGACATATTGTTTCTTCCATATTTTCAATTGTTTATTAAGAAAATACATTTGGAAAAACATTTTTGTTTGATGAAATTGAAATAATAACTTTGTATAAGACCACAGATTTATTTTAATTTTTATGACCGACCAGTTTCGCTTAGCCGAAGCATCACCACGGTACAAAATTAAACTTAACAAAAAATACAAAGGATGCGGTTTTATATACACACAGAGGGAGAACACAATATAAAATAAAATAAGAGAACAGTGAGAAAACAGTAGAACAAATTTAAAAATCATCACAAAGAAACAGAGAGAAAGAAACAAATAATATGAAATGATAGAGGAAAAACGTCAACTAAGAAGGTGTTTAAAGAATAATGAGAAATTTTATGAGTTTACAGGAAATATACCTAATATTGGATTACTGGACAAATTTAACCGATTTTTAACTGATTAGTAATAATAACCATATCTGTATGTATAAAAATTAAAAGAGAATCTGTGGTCTTATACAAAATATTTTTTTCATTTTCATTAAATATGTCAAACCACAAAGTGATGGCTATCTACGAAAATATTTTTGTTTAAGTTTGGGCGAAGTCAGATAGATACTATCTAATAAAATTATAAAGATAAGTTATTTTGATATGGTTCCTCTTCATATTTAAAATCCATTTTGTAATAACAATATAGATTTTGATAAAAAGCTAAACATCGGGGGTTCTTTGTTATACACCGACTTAGGTTTTGGAAAAATAAAATAGTGTCACTTTTACATAAACAAACTTATTTAATTTATTTTTTAAAATATATAAGCATTAACTTTAAAAACTTTGTTTTTCCATAAAACATTAAAATAATTTCATTGATTTTCAATGAAATATGTAACAGCTGAAGACACAGGAAAAAATTATTAGGTTGCGACCGAGACTCGGTCCGTGTGATTGTTTTAAATGAATTTCAGTTTTAATCCCGTAATTTAGCAAACATGTTAACACATAACTTAGAAATAACGTTACCTGGTTGACATGTAGGTTCAAACTGATGAATATGAACACAAATAATATTATTATTGGGTTTTATTAGAGATGGTCAATATTCCTGTTCCGGTTCCAATGAACCGGTTCCAAGTCGGTCACTGGAACCGTCGATATCATTTGTCCGAAGAACCGTCCATTTAATGCTAAAGGAACCGGTCCCAGTTCTTTTCGTGTTTTAGGAAATCGCTAGCAACACCCCCCCCCATAAAATAAATAAAATAATGGCGAGGAACCGATTATAGTTCTTTTCGTTTTCAGAATTTCGCTAAAACTTCCCTCCCCCATGAAATAGAAAAAATTGGCGGCGAGGAATATTTTCATAATATAAAATCTTTTTCGTGGCTTTTCTCAAACTTTTCTGGCACCAAAAATAGCTGGATAAATAACCGGTTCCTCGCCAGTCACCGGTAACTGGAACCGCAGGTACACCCAATTTCCGATACCAACCATCCTTAAGTTTAATGTATTCTGCGTTGAATCGGCAATACCGTAAAAACCAGTATTTATCTTTGAAATACTGATTGACTTGTTTTATGATTCTGAGAAGCTACCAAGAGTATTGATTTTTAGTCATCCATCGTCATTAAAATAAGTTTTTTCGCCTATAACGTCAATTCAAATGTATTATGTATACAAATTCCATTTGAAAATATTTACTATCACGATTTAAGCGAGTATAAATAGGCGAGCAATTTAAAATTTACCCTAGTTGAGATTAATTTGTTCTATGCATTACACGATCCTGGCTACTTGGCAGAATATTTGTTGACAAAATGTTAAATATTTCAGTTTTTGCATTTGCCTTCTGGACAACACTGGGATGTATTTCAGGTTCGTACAATAATATACATTTATTGTAATAATATACAAGGTGCCTTGATTTACAAGCTTAGTCAATCTGAGTCTACAAACATTTCCTGGTGGAAAATAGATCAACGTTGGTGATAAATAAATGTTTCTTATATGTACTTACCATAACGGATACGTGTTGAAGATTACTGTGAATTTAGAGTAATAAAGGAAGTGTTTGTTGATTAACCCTGAAAGTTGGAGGAAGGACACGGACATTTTATACGAGTTTAAATGATGTGTGTATTTTTTCATGTTTAGCAGTTTAATGATTTGGCATGTAGTATCACATTTTATTATAATTCATAAAAGCCATTTAATAAAAGCCTTGTTTACAAAATTTTGTTACAATATTTTTCGTGTAATTCGGTTTGGATTTAAACAGTTTCACTTCGTTGTGTTGTTACGTATCTAATATTTTTTTTCATTGTTTTTTACATTTTCTTTATTTTGTACTATAGCATGAAAAATGACGCGATCTAATTTGACTTGAAAATCCTTTAAAAATATTATTATATGTATGTTTATATTTTAAAGATTGTTTCTAAATTTAATATTTTTTATTTTAATTTACAATATCAATTTATTGAGGAGTTACATGAAGTTTATCTCAGAGTCTTGAGGTCTCAGACGGTTCACGTAAGCTTGCGTTTATCGCTGGGAAAATTTGTATAAAAAAATAATAATACTTTTTGTTTTTATAATATATTAATTCACTATCGTCTGCCTTGATAATTAAAAAAAAAACAATTAAAAACTAATCTAGTTGAGAAGTTCGTTGGATTCGCTCTATATTTCCATTTTCTGGATAAAATCACATTTAACACTTAATAAAACTTACTTAATCAAAAAATATTATTTACACTAATGAACCTAATTTTCAGTTACCATAAATAATTATGATGTCATTGGAATTTAAAACAAAATGCTTTTCCGGTTCCACCCCGACGTAAACAGTATTATTTTTAAACATTGAGAAATATCGCACAAATAATAAAAGGTGTGTAAATTTTAAGACGCTAAAGTTGACAGTTCGAGAGTCTTGACAAACAAGCTGTTCTGCTTTATAGTAGTTGGTGCAATTATTATACATTATTTAAAACTTTTACTGATTACCTATCTTGCAGAATGTAGTACAACGAAGAGTAGAAATACACTTCAAAATCTACGTTAGTCATAAAATGGGTGTATGGTAAATGGGTGAACTAGCAAGTACGGTTTTTTTCTCTTCAGCAGATGTTACGAACATTACTATAGCTAAAAGTAATTGATGTCGTTAGTACCGGCTACCACAAACAAGCGATATTAAATAATATTTATAGCAATCGGCCAATATGTCTTACATCCTGCACGTGGACGTAAGAAGATGTTGAAGGTCATAAGCCTCCGGATGGTTGAGGTTACAACACAATTGAATAAACTAAAAAAAGGTTACATAAGAAATTGCCATAACATACTGATGCCCGTAGATAATCGTAAAAAACACCTAGAATTCGATGGTGATTTTCGTTTAATTTATTTTTTCTCAATTAGTTCTGATGACGCGACTACCGAGACAAATATTCGAAATCAATTTGTTTAAATTGTCAAAAAATCTGGTGAATTTGATTCGATTAAGAATATTCCCATTTTACATGAATGCATGCTCAACTCAACTCAAGGCGAGAGTAAATAGACTAGATTAAAGTAGAGTAGATGAACTCGCCTCGCCTCGTCTCTCGGCATTCCTCGTGTCGCTTTGTCGGCGCTCGGTGTCGTGTCGGTTCTTTGTGTCCCGAACAAATACCGCGAGGACCAAGAGGGAGCACAGGAACGAAGAGTACACCAAATAATGTTTCTATCAACAATTTTTTTATATAAAAAAGAAGACGGTAACACTAGAGCTACCTCGCCTCGGTAATAGTCTCGCCGATAGTTTAGAGCAGACATAAAGGTTTTCAAAACAAACAAATTAGGAACTTAATAAAATCATAATCTCTACATTTATTTTTATTTTGGTTATTTGCTAGATTACTTTTCTGTCGCTGTCCATTAGATACCATTTATTCTCCTGTATTATTTGTCAACAAAGTAATTCTGTGTGCGCGTGTGTGGTGTTTTATACATACAAATTATGGTGTTGGGTTTCTAACATAACGGGCATAAAAATATAGTACAAATGAGAACTGGTTTTCGAGTTAAGAGGGGGAGAGGAGAGGCTGACGATATAATCAAGATTTGCTAATATAGTTATAATTTTGGTCGTATGTGTCACCCTCATCGCATTTTGTAAACAATTCCGCCAAAAGTTTACTGTAGATTGTTACTTAAAATGGATTAGTTCCTGGTATCCGCTCGTAGACCAGAACTTGCAAACGAACATTCCCTAACAAATATCGACCGACTTCGTGTTTCACTAGGTTTTGATTTTTCCATATAATTTGGGGGAATTTCCCTTGATATTCTTTATTTTGTCGAAAGTATATGTATTTTTAAAAATTATAATAACTGCAGGTGGATATATTATATGCTCCAAAAGTTTGATTGGGGAGTTAAATTGTGATGTTTTCATGGTATTAGCACTAAAATCTATCTAAATGCTTAATTTAAAATATATCTCAATAATGTTAACAAAGTTTTATAAAAATCTGCCACTCTCAATATGAAATGAAGATTAGACGTACGGTGATAAATATTTCACGTATAAAAAAATACTACAAAAAAAATGCATAAATAGATTTTTCCCCAGATACGGGCTATTTTCTTCAAGTAAGCAATACTGCGACACGTGCGCATGCGCGTGACTGCCCAAGCTTTTGGAAGAAAGTTTGTAGGTAGGGCTGGCTCAAAATGTTAATAAAATTGTCTATGAAAGGTTTTTTTACAATAAGTGGATGTGGAAAACATCAGTGTAATAAAATATTATGAAAAAAAAAACAATAAACAACATTGTTGTATTTAATATTCTTCCAAATTCAATATGGCAACGATGATTACACAAATAATACAACAATATGATCTTCCTCTTCTTTGAATGAGTGGAGATTCATGTATTTATTTTGTGGTAGTTTGTTGACGGCCTCTGTTGTCGAGGGGTAAAGACTACAAATCCAGAGTTGCGGCCTTAAATCCGCCAAAATCAGCTGACACCAAGTTTTGGGATGGTATTTTTTTCCCATATTGATTATAAGTACTGAAAGAAAAAAAAAATTCCTGATTTTTATAAAAAAATGAAACAATAACATTGTTACACTTTTTAATATCTATTTCCAACCGTGTTTTATTTTAAAATAACAATTTTACGTCACAAAGTTATCGCTTCATATGAAAAAAAAAATAGTATCGTTTACTATTTATTCACATATTACATAATTTGGCCAAAAACAAACATTTAAATACATCAAGACTGTAATGATAAACGAGCTATTTGCACAGTCCTGTCAGCTATGTCTTGTAATTTGAAATCTTACACACGTTACGTAGAAATGAATATGTCAAAAGGTACAATCATAAATGTCCGACTGCGTCCTTTTAACATATTTTCTTCAAATTGTTGGAACAAAATCAACAGTCTGAATTCATTTCTTCCAGGGTATATATATTCTATTTAAAGCACCTACACATACATATTTTTCAAAACTAGTTCACGGAGGAGCTCGTCACTAAGGAACCACTTGCGGCGAGGGAATCTCGCACGATGAATTAGTTTCTTTCATGCAATCGTTTTTATGTGTTTTTAGTATTTAAAAAAATATCAAATCACTTATTAAATAACTTTTTTTCTTCTTCAATTTATATAGAAAAAACACTATTTTATTAAACTGTTTTTTATTCACTTACTTTACAGTTTTAAGCACATAAAAACTTGTCCAAAGTTCATTGATTTACGTGTTTTTGAAAAATACTATTTATCGTTATTTAGTCATTTATAAAATATAAATATATATTTCGTGGTATAGATCAAAAGATGTTCTACGAGGCCTGTTCAAAAGAAAAAGTGAATTTATGCATTCGATTATCGTTTTTTGTTGTTGTTATGTTGGTAAACATATGTTTATCATATGTTAGAATTATCAGCCATTTTGGATTAGTGGTTTGTTTTTGACAACTGGAAAGGTTAGTCACGTTTTTGTGTGTTCTTCGATTTAAAAAAAAAATGGATCAAAAAATATGTATTCAATTTTGCGTTAAAAGTGGAATAAAGTGCTCCAACGCACTTAAAATGTTGACTGTGGCATTCGGCGAGACTACTTTGTCACAAAAAAGTGTTTATAAGTGGTACAAGCGCTTTACAGAAGGCCGAGAAGATGTTAATGACGATGAGCGTCCTGGAGTTGCAACCACCTCAACAAACGAAGAAAACATCGAAACAGTGAAGAAAATGGTTTTGTAAAATCGTCGAATCACTATTAGAGAAGTTGCAGAGGATGTTGGCATATCAATCGGCTCATGCCATGCAATTTTCTCGGATGTTTTGGGCATGAAACGTGTGGCAGCGAAGTTTGTTCCGAAATTACAAAATTTTGAGCAAAAGCAACGTCGCATTAGTATCGCTCAGGAGTTGTTGAATGACGTCAACGACGATCCAGATTTGCTTAAAAGGGTCATAACTGGTGATGAAACGTGGGTATAGGTTATGATGTCGAAACCAAGGCCCAATCATCCCAATGGAAGCGGCCAGAAGAGCCAAGACCGAAAAAAGCACGCCAAGTTCGATCAAATGTGAAGGTTCTGCTCACTATTTTCTTCGATTACAATGGCGTGGCGCATCATGAGTTCTTGCCAACAGGTCGTACGGTTAATAAAAAATACTATAAGGAAGTTATGCAACGTTTGCGTGAAGCAATACGGCTCAAACGATCGGAATTGTGGAAAAAAAAATCATGGTTTTTGCATCACGATAATGCACCAGCTCACACATCACTGCTTGTTCGTAATTATTTAGCCAAAAACAACACCGTAATGCCTCAACCACCGTATTCACCAGATTTGGCTCCCTGCGACTTTTTCCTATTCCCGAAACTGAAGAGATCAATGAAAGGAAAGCGTTTTACCACAATTGATGAGATAAAGTCAGAATCGAAGAACGAGCTGATGGCCATACCAAAAAGCGCATTCCAGAAGTGCTTCGAGGATTGGAAGAAGCGCTGGCATAAGTGCATTATATCTGAGGGGGATTACTTTGAAGGGGAGAAAATGGATATTGATGAATAAATAAATACTTTTCGAAAAAAATCGGAATTCACCTTTTCTTTTGAACAAACTCATGTTACAATTTTTTTGTTTTTATATTTGCATTTGACCACAGAAGAACATTTGGTGGTCGATTGACGATTAATTGAAAACAGCTGTTTTATAAAGAGTTATAAAATAAGTTTTTTTTAATATACTTGCATGTATAAAACATACATATATCTAATGAATATTTGAGTAAAAATTTTTTTGAGGTGCTGTCGTGGATACAGGCAACTTTTAAAATGCGCGAAAAACATTAAAAAAAAACTGAAAACTCCCTCCTACAGTATTAAGTCAACAAAATGAAAATCATTACCAATAACCTATAAAAATGAAATTCTCCCCACTTCCATTTAATTGGGGGGAAAAAATTGCCTGTACAATGACGAAGGACTTATCTAGAAGAGGATTGAATCCGTAACGCCTGTGTGGGAACCCGACGTATTTGCCTACTCGCCTAGTGACTGGTATAAAATGGAGCGATAAGTTCTAAAAAGTCAATTGTACATTTATTCTCTTCAGCTACTGCATCCCCAGAGATGGAGTCCCTACAAAGCCATGACAGAAGTCAAGAAGCGCAGTACAAGTTTGACGCGAAGACACAAGCCTACTACAAGGAGCACAAGGAGAGGGTCCGGTGGAGCGAGGCGCTGGCGAGCTGCCAAGGCGAGGGGGCTCGCCTGGCCGTGCCGCGCTCGCGCAGAGAGGCGCAAGCTCTCCTAGACCTGTTCAGCCGCGACACTGCCGAAGTCTGGCTTGCTTTGCATGATCAGTTTGTGGAAGGACGTTTCGTGGCGAATGATGGTATATAGATTTTATTATACTATAATTCATAAAACTTTTGAAATGTGATCAATAACTTTTTTATAAAGCGTTGAAGTACTTATTTACAAAATGTATGATATCGCATAATACAGAAGTTCCCAAACTTTTTTGTCCCGTAGACCACTTGTCGATTTTTTCTGTTTTGTATAGACCCTCTGCTTTCCTAGTATTGATTTTTTTTAGCGTTGGGAAAAACTTCAAGGTTTTGTGAACGCTTCAGGAACTGCTAGTTCTTTTAAATGAACCCTTCCCGGTGAACACTTCAATTGTAGTCGAACTCGTCAAAAAATAGTACTAGTCGGCAGAGATCCTAAATCGAAAAGTGCTAGCAAATCAACAAAAATTCCTCTCCGAAAAAAAGCACTAGTCGGTAGAGATTTGAAATCGGAAAGTTCTAGTAAATCGGCAAAATATCTTCCACAAATTTTTTTATTATTAATAGAATTAAGGAATTAAAGTCCATTATGAGATAGTATTACGTAAGTACCTACATAGGTACTATCTGTGAGGTGGATTATTAGATTTGCTGGAAGCCAACATTTTGGTGACGGCCTGCCTAAATGGAATCCACTCCCGTGGACCCCCATTTACGTCTCATGCACACCCAATTTTTTTTTTCATTGACGTGGACCCCTTGCAGGTCGGAATCAACCCCTGGGGGTCAATATATACCACTTTGGGAATGACTGGCATAATACATGAACAGGTAGGCAAAGTATTTTCGATCGAGAAAATATCTGTTCATTTATGATAGGTACTGTAGTTAGGTCTTGCGTAAAGCCTAAGTACGCCATCATAGTCTACTTGCCTTTCCAAGCTATATAACTGTCTTCTTTTCCCAACTGGTCGCGTTTCGATACCGTATTTCAACATTGTTCTATTAGCTTATGCTCCCACTTCTTCTTTGTTTGAATAAATCTTTCAAGGTAAACCACATCCTCTAATTCTTGTACCCCGACACAATATTTTGTCACTCTCCTTTGTGCCTTATCCGCCACACTTTTGACTCTCAATACAATCAGGACACATATGTGAGACACGCTTTTTAAAAATAAATACTAATTATTTTAGATACTATTAATAATCTTAAACACAAATATCAAACAGAAAAAATCCAGATACTAAAAAGAAAAATGGTCATTAAACATTGTTTTTTTTTAGTTCCTGGCTTTTTTCTGTTACATATTTGTATTTTAGATTATTAATATTATTTAAATATTTCATATATTGAATATATATAAAATATTTAATAAATCAGCATTGATGCTTTAATGTTAAATCCAATTGCAATATTTTGTTTAAAATAATTCGGTTCGTTACAATTAGTTATAGGTACCATCCCATACTTGTATTTAAATAGATGACTGATTGCAAAGATGTAATTGTCTGTTTTCTGTTCACGACCTTACACACATCAAGAATATTTGCAATTTCAGAAAAAGGTGCGTGTGACGTGTATACTAACTGGGGTCCAGGAGAACCAAACAATGCAGGAAAACTTCACAATGAGGATTGTGTCACCATGAACAGAGACGGGAAGTACGTGGACATCGGATGCGACGAGTGGCAGCACAGATTCATCTGCAAAAAAGTTGAAACTCTTACTTGTGAATCACGTAACTATGAATTGATTGAACTCTTGTGTTGCCCCTAGAACTGCAATAGTATTTAAATGATGACAACATGATTTTTGAACATTTAAAGAATATTTTACTTCTCTCTTGTTTCATTAACCTTTATGCGTGATAGTTGTTTTGATTTTAGAAGGCCTTACAACAGAATTGTGTTCCAATAACGGTATTATTTACAAATTAAATTTGACTATCAACTCAGTAAATGCAAGTTTTCCCATGAACTTTCACATGTACAAACATTTTTTTACGAAATAAAAACACACATCCATGGGTAACGAATAAACTGACAACCTTATAAATTCCTACTATCATAGTAAAAACATAAATTGTTGCTCGTGCAATGATGGAGGACATGAAGCTTAAAGATGATTGAACATATGACGGCTGGGAGCGAACCCAACGCTTTGTTGCACTGTCGGGTACTAAATAGCTATATAATGCATAATATTATGTTTCAATTTCCAGCTGCACCGTCTACTAGTGGCTATAAATTAGACGAAAAGACCAACACCTACTTCAAAGAACACAGAGAGTATGTGACTTGGAGTGAGGCTCTAGCGAGCTGCCAGGCCCAGGGGGCCCAGCTGGCCGTGCCGCTCACGCACGAGGAAGCCGCAGCGCTTCTGAAACAATTCAGCCACGATACTGCTGAAGTTTGGTTGGCACTGCACGACCACTTCGAAGAAGGAACTTTTGTTACATACGATGAAGGTGGGTTTTTTTAATATAAATATGCTATATACCTATTTCTTTACTCTTATCTCAAGAAAATAAGTTTTTTTTAAGATTCCAGAATTAATCATTCCTCGTGCAAATTAGTACATTTTCTTGTTTGTTTGGTTATTACTAGGAGCCGCATACGCGATGGCCAAAACAGGGCGGTAATCAGTACTAGGGAAACACGTGTTAAAAAAAAACAAAACTAAGAAAAAAAAATTTTTAGATCGTTTTCTAATTTTAACAGGCAAGGAGTCGAGTATGTTGTCGAAAAAAATTGTTGTTTTTGTTGTAGAAGAACTCCATATTACTTTTGAATAATTTGAAAATAATCAAATTCAAAACTAGCATTAACTGTTATCAAACAGTTTGATAATGCCCTCAGAAGGCGAAACAGCTGTCACGCGTTAAAATAATTACCTAGCAGAACTTTTAACTAAAAAATAATTTTTAAATTATTGTTTAAATATTATTAGAACCTAAAAAATGTATAACTGAATGTTACCTACACGCTATTGGGCAGTCACTTAGATAGGTGTTGACTATTCAGTATTCATACTGTTATTCACAATGAGTCGATTACACCCCTACGTGGAAACAGTACAACCGGCCAATATATTATCCCGAAACTCTGAGGACGGTTACAAATGTCGATTTCTGTGCTTGAAAAGTGTTCTCCATTTCGCTGAAACACTCAGAATTCTGCCATGCAAGCAGCGGAAGATCGCAAAATAAAGAAGACCCGAGTTCCCTAAAGGATTGCTACAAACTGCATTGGTGCCGCTTCTCGGTCGCGAGGGACCGACTGTCACATTACTCACGAAAGCATAAATCTTTCAAGTTTATCGCTTTGATTTCATCTATCTGGAAGGATGGTTGACACATGACTCGTATTGCCTAGAAATAATAAATATCAACTTAAAAGGTTATTTAATGATAAAAACAAAAATATACAACTATA
Organism: Drusus annulatus; assembly: GCA_022651775.1. Taxonomy (NCBI): domain Eukaryota; kingdom Metazoa; phylum Arthropoda; class Insecta; order Trichoptera; family Limnephilidae; genus Drusus; species Drusus annulatus. The sequence continues at coordinate 3,347,948 of JAGWCC010000029.1, read as the reverse complement.
TAGGTAGGTACTTATGGAAATCCGATTTTGTTTACAAAATAGAAGTTTAAAAAATAAAAAAAATAAATAAGAATTTCGACTTCACACTTTCGGGTTATGCATTAAAATTGTTCACCTGATATATTTGAAGATCCTTGGGTACTAACTATATTCTCCGCTATGAGCGGCAAGACCTATAGAGACGAGTACGGTATATGTTTTCATGAAAATCCTTCTCCTTTGTTTCCAAAAGCGTGGAAATTTTTATGACCTTTTTGCTATAATCTAAATAATTACGCACAAAATTAAAAGTGAGCTCAAAATACAAGTTTTCTCTTTGATATTTATTTCCAAGTATCAATATTGCCACCTTTTCAGTCGAAAATACTTTTAATTGGACGTAGTTATGCAGAAAGCGTCCGGTTGGACACAATTTGCCAAAGTCGAGTCTTACATGTTTTTCTATAGATAAATACGAGATTTATATCTGCTGAAAACATTCAAGCTTCAAATGCAATAGATTTTTGGTAATTCAATTTTTAACTAGCGCACATTGCAGATATTTGATTTAAATTGAAGTTTAAAAACATTAAATGTAGGATAGCAGAAGATTTTTTTTTAAGAAACAAAGTAATAGATTATAAATTGCCTATTTATAAAAATGCTTATAAAGAAAAAAAACACTGATAATTCACGCATGCTTTTATATCGTCATATTTTCAAACGCCTTTTTCTCAATTTCACTCTTTTGGTTTTGAATGCTTTCTGCATAACTACGTCCAATGATACACATGGAATCAGAAATCAATTTGCAAATTAAAATATTCCAGCGCTTATTGCGTTATTTAGATTTTAGAAATGATCCTATTAGCTTATGGAGTCCTAGTTCTATACCATAGATAAATAGTACTCGAAGTTTAATTGTAGATAAAGTACATTTTGACTGCATGCCACCAAAATGTGATGATTTACCAAATGTATTCAATTCACCCTTCTATCATAGTCATTAGCCATCTTTTATTTTTTTTCGGAAATGTTTCATCACCATTGTTCAAGGATCCCTCGTTCATCAACACAAATGACGGTTCTATTATTTCCTTTCTTAAACACCAAAACTAGAATTAAATCTTCTTCATTTATTTTCAGGCAAACACGGCTTAGGAATTTACACCAATTGGAAAACAGGTGAACCAAACAATGCAGGAGACCACCACAATGAAGATTGTGCTACCATGAACAGGTGCGGGCTGTACGTGGACATTGGGTGCGACGAGTGGCGACATCGGTACATTTGCAAAATAGTCAAACTCCCCGACTGTCATGACACAGATGACTTAATAGGTAATGATCATAACGGTGAGTTTATTGTATATCCTCTCTCCTTATTACCTGTTTCTATTTTGTATTACATTGACCACGGCAGGAGAAGAATCAAGAATTTTCTTGTATTGATGTTTTTTTTTTAAATGGAATTAACGCATCAAATGCAAGGAATCTATATATTTTAACAGTTTTTTAAAAGGGTCTCACCCATTAGCACAATGGTATCCCCAATCAAAATTTTTGTGGTGGAAGGGAAAAGAGGGAAAAAAGGGGAGAAGAACAAATTTGCAAACTTATTTTTTATACAAATTGCTAAAGCCTTTTTTGAGCAACGTTGAAATTTCGGTTGGTGTCACGTCTGGACGATTCAGGTAAGATCTTTCACCCCCTAACTTTAAAATAAAAAAATATCTACTATTAATAATTGAAACAACATAATTATTATATCATTTGTATTAGAAAAACACATTGAAAAAATGTCATTGGTGCGATCGGGAGTCTTCCGTGCATTTGCTCTACCAATTAGCTATTGTCCCACCTCCAGATACGCCGGGCTTGTCCACTACATACGAGGACGTGTTTTGTGTCCTACGTCTTCTCTGATAGGTTCTAACTTCAGTCTCCTGTGGCCCCAATTACTTCATGTCCGGTGTGTTCATCTAACACACATATTATACACAGATATTATCTTCTTTGTGATCGTGCATGCTGTATTGATATATATTAGTAATTATCCATTTTAATTGTGTGTATGGTAAAAACTCCAAGGCATAGTTCATTTGATTGTGGTATTGCTGAACTTTTAAAACATTATATTATTTTCGACCTGATTCCGAAGCGGTAGCAATTAATTATTTATGAAAATCACCTTCTTGTACCACTCTTAGCGAAGGTCAAACACCACCATGGATATGTGGTTCAGACGAAGCCGCTCTTCATAATAAAATAAATGACATAAATAAAATAATACTCTTATTGGTATTATATAATATTATTTAATGGACTGTAAGTTCTTCAGCTAAGTCATTTCCCGATGTCTATCAGCAATTTGTTTTATTTCAATTTTACACAATTTGTTTAATTACACCACTTTTTTCACCAAGTTTTTGTCATTATGTGGAGTAATAGCATCTTGTGCTTATTTAGGGAAATTAATCAAAATATGTTTAACTTTGGAAATTCGATTTCCTTGCAAGTATTTTTCCTATCTCAATTTTATCGTATCTCGAACGAAGATTTAGTTTTCAAAACCTCTCGCTATTATTCGTGAACTGCAGAACTATTTTTGTCTCTAACTCTTCTGATCAATGTACGAGATGATTATTAATTAAACACCTCGGGATAAACACATCCTTGCTTCATTCGCATTCACAGATCTTCTGTCAATACTTTTAAATACTTTTTTATTTATAGTTTTTGTGTTCAATTTGTAGAACTCCATTTTAATTTTTATATAATTTAATTGAATTAAATTTAATATTATTATTATTGAGTTCTGCTATTTTCAATTTTTTTATTTTTAGTGACAGCTGTTTCGGCGTTTAAGGCCATCGTCAAACTGTCAACAGTTTGACAATGGCCTTAAACGCCGAAACAGCTGTCACTAAAAATAAAAGACTAAAAATAAAAAAAACTGAAAATAGCAGAACTCAATAATAATAATATTAAATTTAATTCAATTAAATTATATAAAAAAATAAAAATAAATTCCGTACAAATAATATTTATGTTATTAACAATTGATATTCCTACTTCGTTTTCTTTGATTTTTTAATAGAACTAAAATGAATATATTTAATTTGTATTATCTATCCTAGCAGTACACATAGGAAATTGACTGCACCACAATTTATTAGAACTGCATGTCTTGAATCTTATTAAATATTGCGCATATTACGTGATTCATCTGATCGATTCATATGTTTAGTGTGCTATGTAGGTACTGAGCTCGCGCAGTTATTAAATGTAATCTGTACCGGATAACCTTACGAATCATTAAAAGTAACTTTTGCGGCAGTTGATACCCAGTCGTTCAACGGGTCACACGTTACTGTTTATGGAATTGTTGACAAAATGATTTTATCTTTTTTAAGTGTGCTTGTGCTTTGGAGTACTGAAGCGTGGGCAGGTTTGTAGACTATGTTGCATTTTAATTATATTATAAAAAAACCGTGTTACTTTTAGCTACGTTGGTATTTTAACATATTCTTTTTTCGTAAATTTATTTATTTTATGAATTCAGAACACCATGCTCTTTTTCAAACGTTGTTTTAGAATTGTCCACAGTCAACTTTTTAAGTGCGTTGGAGCACTTTATTCCATTTTTAACGCAAAGTTTAATACATATTCTTTGATCCATTTTTTTCAAAAGTAAAATATCGAAGAACACACAAAAACGTAACTAACCTTTCCAGTTGTCAAAAACAAACCAGTCATCTAAAATGGTTGATAATGCTAAAATATGATAAACATATATGTACCAACATAACAACAACAAAAAAATCGATAATCGAATGTACACAGCCCGCTATAATTCAAAATTCACCTTTTATTTTGAAAAAACCTATTTTTAATAGCCAACATAAAATTGTGCTTGTAAATCACTTACTTACTTACTTTTTAAAGCGGTAAGTTTGAGAATATTGAGGATTTTAGATTTAGTTTTTTTAGTTGTAAAAACATATATTTTGTGGACATACGGTTACGTGATTAGTAAATCCAAGTTGTAATATCTTAGGTTCGATTATAAAATGACTTATTGGTTGAATGTTGCATAGGAAATATTTATAAATTTTTTTTAGACTTTCTTATAGAAATTACAAATGACATTCGTGTCTTAAGTTTTATTTACGTTTAAAGAAAACTTTTTTCTTTTCTAATGGTTTACGTTTTTTGTATCATAATCGTTGTTTTTTAACCAGAACCTTTTTTATTTTATAATGGTTTACGTATTTTGTATCATAATCGTTATTTTTTAACCAGAACCTTATTTTAATTAATTTGTCAAAGTAGTAAGTAAGTAAGGGAAAACGAATTTTAATGAGTGCTGTTTTTATACAGCACTTTTGAGGTGTCTTTTACTAAAACACCTCTATGTAAATTCTTAAATTCGTATTATATGATGTGAACGTGATATGTTTACGTTTTTGATACAAGTGACCCAATAAAATGAAGGTTGAATGAATAGTTGATTATTTACTTACTTATGACGGGAAATACCGCAATTTATTTCTGTAAAAAATTATTATGGAAAACAACATTTGAAAAGATGATAAGAATTCAATAAGCACAAGCAAGCAGCTCTCATTTGGATTTTATAGGTTTTTTCTGCATAAATTTGAATGTACTGAAAAAAATTAATACTCTCCAAGACAAAAATATGTTTTTTGTTTGTTAATAATATTTTCTGACTGTACTTGGAGTAAAAGGAAGAATGTACCATATACAAAGAACGTGCAGAAATATTTTTTAAATATACTTTTTCAACTTTGACCTCCGTGACAATGTCTTAACCTCCGTTACTCCCGATCTAGAGGTCACCGGTTTGGACGATATTTATTATTTATTTAGGTTTTATTTCACATATAAATAAAATAAAATTGATCATTTTAAATTTGAGTCTGGTCTTAGAGCTGAAGATACTCTCAGCAACGCATTGACGATAGACTTCCATTTGGAATTGAAACGTTGCTTGAAAAGTCTTAAGCTATTTTATATTATTCCATGTATACCACAAATAGTTTTAACAATTGAATTGAAAAAATAGTACAGGCCTTTCCACTAAGCATAACCTATATTGAGAGGGCAGTAGGTCAGTTACCCGATGTGCGTATCGAACTCGGCCCGTCCGACTGCTAGCTAAGTATTCTACCCACCCGGCTGTCGACCACCTCATCTTGTACTGCCCCGATATCATCAAAATAAGAAACTAGAGCCAAATCACAGCTGTTTCGGCGTTTAAGGCCACTATCAGACTGTGGTAAGGCAATATATATATTTTTTACAATAACTCCACACAGGAGGCCTTGAGGGAAATAATTTCCCTCAAGGTCTATGTCATCTTTGGGGATGCTGTGTGGAGGGTTTTTTCGAGGAAAGAAAGGAGTGAACTTGGGTCTTGAAGAGACCCATGTTGAAGGAGGGAGAAAACACAGAGGCCGGTAAATCGTTCCATAGCTGAGCTGTTGAACATAAGAACGAGTTGTAAAAGCGACCCGTTCTCATATATTCAATGTCAACCGTGTACAAATGTTAAACGTGCATATGGTAACGAATTTTAATTTACTGTTTAATTACCAATTTTGATAAAAACAATATTGTTAAATATTATTATATGAATTTAGAAAATGAAATCTCTAAAATCCGTTCTACCAAATGAACACAAAAACTATAAATATATTGTTTGTCAATTTAGAGAATTAATATCAGTAAAGTTAAATAATCTTCGTCCACAAAACACAGGGGTATCCTTAACAGAGCGGGAGACGAAAATGTAAAAAAAAATACGCCAATACAAGAAATATTTAAAAAGCTAACATTTTGAAACAAGCGTGTAAAAAATGTTTCAGCTCCTCAAGTGACCCAAGATGCCATCGCAGTAGCCCCAGTCTTCAGGAGCGACTACACATATGACCAGAGGACCAACAGCTTCTACAAGGAGCACATGATCAAGGACCAGTGGAATGAGGCCGTGTGGAACTGCCACGCGGAGGGGCGCCAGGCTGGCAATTCCGGACACGAAGGAGGAGGCAGAGGTGCTACTGGAACACTTCAGCTCTGATACTACCGACATTTGGTTGGCTTTGCACGATAAGTTTTCAGAAGGAGATTTCGTTACACACTACGGTCAGTATTTTTAATTGTAACTTAATAATAATAATATTTGGATAATTTGTATAGCGCCGTTTTGTGAAAAATCACCTCAAGGGCGCTGTACAAATCTTAATTTCAATATTAAAATAAAATATTCACCTGGCAGGTCTTCTGGCAGGACACAATCTATCATAACCTAAAATTTAGAATTAAAGACTTTTTATTTTTATTTTTTTTTATTTTATTTTGTTTATTTATTTATTTATTTATTTTTTTATTTTGTATGGAATATTGCTCTAGTTTAATGTAATGAGGAATTCCTGTCAATTTAAAAAAAAAGTTCACCGCTTAGCATTTCATATTTTTTTAAAGACTTATATTTGTTCATAGTATATTTGTTTAAGTTAAGTTTTTATTTTCGACATGGTGACGCCATACGATTTAGCATCAGATGACGTCAACATGGTTGGCAATCTCTACACGAATGCGTCTTGATCGGATTCAGATGACGTCAGAGCCAAGCCGAACTGTTTAGATCTGTTACCGTTTTAAAGGTTTTTCAAAATCAACTTATTAATTGAAAGAATAACCATGTTCGAAAACCAACAATAAAACCGATACATACTATTAAATAAATATATACCCACAAAATAATTTCAATATTGAGAATCGATGTTTGTTGGTTTATTTGAAAATATTTTCACAGGAATTCTTCATTTAGGATAAGAAATAAAACTTTTTTTAGGAAAGGAAGGAGAGTCTTTAAGGAACTATTAAGACTAAAAAACCGGTTCAAACATGGTAAATGCAAAACGTGTATAAGGGTTCGATACGCTTTGGTTTCTGGATGTGCACCAATGCCGAAGAAAGCACTATCGTTAGTTCTTCAGAGAACTTTTCATTAAAGTACTGGTAGAATAAACATAGTATTCCACAAGCTGACGTCTGCGTGGACAATCCCCTTGCTAACGGCCCTCCACACTAGTCACCAAAAACATTGATTCAAAGAATCAATCGAAGATGAAATATAAATATACTCGTATATAGATCTATAAATCATAAAAAAATCTAAAAGTAGCTCTATGTCTTAATTTCTAATTTATATTCGCTATATATCTTGCAAGTTAAAATATCTAAGAATTTCCCGGCTACCTCGGAGAGCTGACTAAATTAAGTGTGGAGGGAGATGGAGAATACCTTTTTTTAAATTTTACTTTACGTTTAAAATTTAAATTTTAGGAAAATGTACGGCTGATATCTACACAAATTGGTCTGCAGGAGAACCAAACGACTTGGACGATGAAGATTGCGTTGTCTTGACAAAAAGCGGAAAGTACAATGACATAGGATGCCACTGGAAAAAGAGATATATTTGCATAAAACCAAATGACGAACCAATAACCCTCTCCTTGGATTGCCAAACTTACGATAAAGGTGAGATATACTATTTCATTACGCCCATGGATTTTTTTTTAACTAAGATTTTTATTCGTAAGTTAATCTGTAGGTACTTATGAAATATTATAATGAAAGAAACCGTAGTTAAAAAGACCAGATTCAAGAAAACTTTTCAATTGGATACATTTCATAATCTTGAGTAATAACATCTTAAATACAAATGATTTTTTTCTGACATACTTTGTTTAAATGTATGTAACTGAGTAAGTCATAACACTTATTTTTATTTATTATTAAAATGAAATATAAAAAAAAAAACTGTGTCATAAAAAGATCAACGCGATATATCAGCGATCAGAGCAGATTCCTGGATACCGCAAGGCCTTCAGTTAAAACAACCGCTATAACCTTTCTTGTTCTCTTTTTTTTCAATTCAAATAGTAAGATGATCATTGATATTTTACATAACATGATAAGTACATTCTCGATACAAAGGGTTGGTATAGTAAATCATTTTCATTTGATTTTTCTGGATATGAAAACATAAGTTTTGCCTGGTTATCGGGGCGTGTAGTCCACAGATGCTGTAAAGGGGTGCATGTTCCAACCAAAGAAGAAGCAAAATAAATTTGGTAAAATATTGACTTTTTTCTTTTCTTAAAAATATCTTTAAACTGCTCGCCTCTCGAGCGTATTATGAAATTTAGTTATCCTGTTTTAATGTCACACCCATTTGTATTCTTACTTATTTGTTCGCTGGCCAAAATATGTTGGTTGTTGAAACAATGCAAGCATCTCGGTTCTCAGCTATCCAAAAGAGCGTCCGCACACTTCGAGAATTGAGAAAAACTCTTTTTTTCAGCCTACATTCTAAATCAGCAAACCAATACCTGTTACAAGTTCCACGATAAGCCTAGAACTTGGCACGAGGCGACCAGGATCTGCAAAGCAGAACAAGCCGCTCTTGGAGAAATTAACAGTGATATTGAGGCGGATATTTATATGGCTCAATTCGAAAAATTCCCTGAGAGTACACTCAAAGGACAATTCAACAAGGCTTACATTCACCTGGACTTCAGTGATTTGCTTATTCCGGGGGTATTCGCCAATATCAGGAGTAAGTATTTTTTTTGTTGGCGATTTTCTATATAATCACCGAAAAAAAAAATGAGCTGGGTTGAATGAAGTTATCACGAAACTTGTAACGTAAAGTGAGGGAAGCGAAATAATACCGCATAAACCTCTTTGGAAAACTTCTCCGATGGAGATTTGAAAAACTTTCGTCTAAAATAAATAAATCAGCAGGAAAGGACAACCCACATTTACAAAAGATTTTTAAACCCTTTGTTTAGCACTTTAAAAAAGTTTAAAATATGTAAAAGAAAGATTGAATTATGTCTTATACAACTGAATTTGTTTGTAATACTTACGTTTTTTCTCCCTATGCATTGAAATAAACTAATATTTGGAATATGATGTAAATTATCATGAAAGCATTTAAAATTTTAATAGAAATTTAAAATGCTTTCATGATAAAAGATTTAATAGAACAGTATATGAATGAAGGAAATGTTTTTATAAAGTTCAGTAAAAAAAAATACAGAAGACGAAAAAGAGAATATGTAATTCAAATGGATGAAATATATTTGTTTTGATAAGATTAAGAAACTTTTCTATAAAGTGCACGTGTTAATTTAAACAAAAACTTTGCTTGTTTAAGTTGATTAGGCAAATAATAAACATATTATTTATGTGTGTTAGCCGCATCTCCCTTCAAAAGGTATCACACTTGGGTTAACGTGTTTCAAACTTTCGTCACATTTAGCATCGTCATTCAATGATTAGCGACATTTTGTTTCTTTTTTACATTTTGATATTCCCCGTTAAACGCCGGATGCCAAAGCTCCTACCAGCTATGGGCAACAACATTTTCTATGGGTAATAACATTTTTTAATTATAATATACCAGTTCAGGTAAATGGGAAAATAAAATTAAGCAATTTCATCTATTCAAGCTTATTAATTCAACCTGTAAAATAAATGTAAAAGTTCCATCCGGTGTACGGAAAACGGAACTATTTACGATGGAGATGAAACTTTTTACAATTATATAAAATATTAAATTAAGAAGTTTCGATTGACGAAATTTTCCCATGGACGGATGTGCCCCAACTGACCTGAATTAGTTTTTTTTTGGGTTAAGCACCACATCTCACAACCATGGGACAGCACAAATAACTGTTTTATAATAAAACTAGTTATTGTCCGTGAATAAACACGGTATGTAACTTGACTTGGCAAAAAATATTTTTTGTTCCATTTAAAATATAGAATGATGTATGCTAAAATACATTGTAGGTCGCCTGTCTGAATTTAAAGAACTTCTTTTTTAATTCGATAATTCTCTAAACACATCCATCACTTTCAAATTCTTAAAATACATAGTGCTTACATACATACGTACGTAAGCACTCACAAAATAAAGTATTTATAGTTAATTAATTATTATTATTTCAGATCAGCCTTTGGACAAAACTGGCTATATCGAATGGGGTGAAAACCAACCTGACAACAGTGGCGGCAATGAACACTGCGGCAGCATGGACAGGAACGGAAAACTCAACGACTTGAACTGTGATCAAAAGGCTATGTTCATTTGTGAAATGAAACTTCCCGCGAAGAAGAAAAATATTGGATGAATCATTATTTCATACACTGATCCAAATATAATAATAAAGGTTGATATTAAGGACACCAGCACAAGGTGATCTAACCCCCATAATAATAATCCTTCTATTATCTAATCTACACTGATTTGTGACAAACTCTATACATTCAAATCATTAAAAATATTATTATAAAGACATTTGCAAAACAAACAAAGACCAAAAATAAGACCCCAAACTTTGTATCAACGTTTTTGAAAAATACGACAAATTTTAAATCACTCACAAGTCCACTGTGAATTTTTGGGTTTAGCTCACTCTTGCGTCATATATGTTAGTAGTTTCATTTAGTGAGTTTTTTAAAAGATGGTTCACGTTTTGTTTTTTTTTTTATTTTGGAAAAAAAAATTGTTCATAATAAAAATGAGATTTAAAAACAATAAAAACAGTTACATCTATTTCTATATATCATCGCCGGAAAGGCAAAAGGGCTGAAGCGCTATTTTCAGAAATTTACACTTGAGCACTTTAAGTGAAACTTAAAGTGCTCTAGTGTAAATTTATTGTAAAACAATAAACTTACGAAATTTATTGTTTTACAATAAAGTCCTGGTTGGATTTTGAAAAAAAGTTAACCCAGACAATTCAGTGCTCTCATTGAGTTACTTGAAGAGAAAAAAAGAGAGCTAAAAAAATCCCAAACTTGTGTTGTTTGAGTCAAGCCTTATGGTAAATATATTTTAGATGACTAAAAGTCTTCAGAATCAAACGAGAGTCAGAGCAATCGACGCAAAAAAATGATCAAAACTGCATATTTAAGACATTTTTTAAGGAAAGTTTCGCTTAAGCCCTTTTGCCTTTCCAGCGATGATATGAAGAATGAAAAATATCTAACAGCTAAATGAAAAAAACATTTAAGATTTTACCTGAAAATTGTAGGTGTAAATTATATTAAATACGTAACAAAAAACTAGGTCTCTTTTCTTTTGACCGTTTTATATTATTGATTTAAAACACTTTCGACAAATAATAATAGCAATTAAAAGTAAAAGCAAAAAAAGTAAGTGATGTAAAAAATGGCAGACAATAAAATCTGTACATCAGCTTTCTGCCGTATGCAGGTAAAGATATCATTAACAAGCCTAATAAAATTTCAGAAAGTTGTTAGGAAAAACACACACAATTTAATGGTAATGATCAGTGTTGCGTTTTGGAAACCTCATTTTATGAAATGATTATAAAATATACCAATGCTTTCTTATGACATAACATTTTGTGAACGTTCGATTTATGTTTTTCTCGCTTTGTGTGAAAGTGCTAACAAGGTCAAAGGCTTGCAAACTTTTTCACTTCAAATACGAGAAAAATATTTGTTTGCGAAAAATGTTTTTTTATAATAGCCACCCGAAAAGCTGAATCTAGTTGAATGTCTATTACATTAACATGGGACCTCGGGAAAGGTAGAAAGTATGATTTAACCTGATGACCTCCGTGGTAGAGCAGTAAATTTCTTGTTTCAAAATATACAGGTCGTGGGTTCCAAACACTTTCTGTGCATATATTATGTAGACTATTTCTTACACAAAATATATGTAAACTAATTAGCAGTATATTTTCATCTCCTTCCAGAGTGGAAGATACTCTCAGGAGATGTGAGGTTTTGATGACTCCTGTGACGGGACCGTCAGCTTCTTTGATCTGACTGATTGGGAGATTGAAACCCGAAATGGGCAAACAAAAATTATACTCATAAACCTCTATCTTTATATTTAAAGTAAGAAACAAAATATTAATTATATGTGCTCACTCCAAAGTGGAAGATTCAATTCAATTCAATTTTTTCAATTATTTTAAAAACATTACAAAATATAATTTCAAGGCGTTTTTAAAGATATATAGAAAAATAGAACTCACAGCATATTTACTAAGACAAGAAAAGAAAATTAATTACTGATGAAAAGGATATACAATTTCTAAGATATAATAAACAAACAAGATGGATAAATAATATAAAGTAGTTAGCAAGCAGCAATAAAGCTTTCTGTTTAAAAGCAGTTTCACTGACGCAAAAAAAGTCGATATCCGAGATTCGATTCAACAGCAAGAGTGCCCTCCCCACCAGCATGACCATTGGCAAGTTAGTCCTGCAGGCCGGGAGATAAAACAATCCATGCTGTCGATGACGGCTATAACCATCGGGAACATAAAAGTGTATGCCCTCCATGATAGCCATGTTTTCGAAACATTCACGTATCAATTTGAAGAAATAGGTGACGATGTACACATTCCTTCCGAGCATACCCAAGAGAAAGTCAGTCGGATAGAGTCACGAGTAGTAACCGTACTCCCTCAAGTAGAGAAATCTAAGAAATTTCTTCTGAACCCTCTCTAACATGAGGGAGTATTTCTCCTCGTGCGGACTCCAAATCACTGATCCACTCTCCAGTCTGCTTCTTACCAAGGAATTAAATAATATTGTGAGAAATTTCTAGGATTTTTAATGAAGTGCCACAGGTCATCTCGATATGAGCATGAAATGTTAGCCTATTATCACATATGATCCCAAGATCCTTGATAGCGGAGACACGTTCAAAACTTCGGTTGTTCATATTATACCGGTAAAACCAAGTATGATACGCCCTAGTGAAAGACAAAATGAAACATTTAGAAATATTGAACTCAATCTGATTTCTATTATTCAAGTCAACAATTCTACCAATGTTTGACTGGAGTGATTGCCGTCTTCTAAAGTTTGTATTTCAGTAAATATTTTTAGGTCATCTGCGAAAAGAAGATACCTTGAATGCTGAATGTATCAACGCCTTGGGTACAACACCAATACCACCAACACCACCAACACCACCAACACCACCACCACCAACACCACCAACACCAACACCACCTACACCACCAACACCACCAACACCACCAACACCACCAACACCACCAACACCACCAACACCACCAACACTACCAACACCACCAACACCAACACCACCAACACCACCACTAACACCACCAACACCACCAACACCACCAACACTACCAAAACCACCAACACAATCATTCAGAATCGAAACGTTGCTACAAGTAGCTGTAATTACCGGTTTGAATATCCTAAGATATATCTCGTGTTTTTTTAGTTATTTTTAAGTGATGACCGCACAATAGCCTCAACTACCCCGAGCTAGTTGGGCTATGATATCCCCAGGTTGTGGTATGCTGTTTGGTTGAAGGAAGTAAGGAGGGCAATAAGATGGAAAGAGAAAGGTTGGATAGTAGTTGGCTCTATAGATCTGGTCCTTAAACACGGCTAAATACGTTTCAAGCAAAGTTTCAATTCTGCATGGTCGTCTTTCACCAATGTGATACTGTAAGTATCTACCACTCTGGAACGCGGTGCAAACATTTTACACAAGCATAATATATTAATTTACATATAAAATAAGTTTTGAAATTCCTTGCCCACGCCCAGATTCAAACCCGCAACCTCTAGATCTGTAGCCAAAAAGCCCACCGCTCTGCCATGGGGGTCATCTTCTTTTTCCCGTTCTCCACTTTTTTACAACCTCACAACATACTCTTAAATGTGGATGCCGTAGTTTTACCGACTTTGAACGGTTGGTACTCTTGTGCGTATATTAAAAATACATACATATTGAATTTGTATTTTCTGCGTAAGAAAGCAAAGGCTACAAATTAATGTTCTTTTACTATTACTTACCCCATGCCCACATACAACAATAATAACAAAAGTAATTTGGGGCAAAGAGTAGATAATTCTGCCGAATAGATAATAAAGATACTTTGCATAAGTAATCCCATCGAACTAAATACGTTTTTCCTTAGCGCCAACTCTAACAGGCTGTATTGTAGAATAGAGCCGACTAGATCCGTAGAACTCCATTCAGATTCAGTACCGCGTCAGCCTTGCTGACGAATAGACGTGTGTTCATTGGATACCGCTGGCAATTTTAATTTTCTTTCGCGACAATATTACGTTCCAACTTTCGGAAAAGTTTTTCCTACGAAGTTTTGTTTTAAAATTATGTGACCAGTTTCTAATTTGATTTATTTAACATAATTGTATTTTGAAAACATTAGAAATGTCAAATTATATTATGTGTTTGTGGACTAAAGTGTGAAAACTGTTGTCAATTATTTCGGTAAGATTTTTAATCTATGGCTATAAATGATTTTATTATCTTTTTTTTTAATTGCTTGTCGAAAACTATTAATTTGATTTATAGTCTATTTATCTAAGGTTATCAGAAAAATACGTGAAAAAACACGTCTCCTACGAAATTGTTACGCATATGGATGATGCTTTATGTTTTAACGAACCTAGAAAGCGGCTAAATATTCCGGCTAATTTTTGAACCCAAAGCGTGCTCTGTAAATGTTTAATGTCAATAATATGTTCTTTCGGTCGTGATAAAAGCGATTCTGTTTTCGGCTTCCGCTAAACATACAGAAGGCAAAAGACTAATGTTTGACGAAGTTTTTCGCGCTTGAGAACATATCCCTTTAAAATGAAGAATAAAAAACAAACAGTCTTTTAAATTTTGTTTGCATTTGTGAATATGAGTGGTCGACGAATATACTTAAAGCATTTTAAAACTTTTTTTGGTTGTTTTTTTTCTAAAATTGATGATACAATGCAATTAAAAACTACTTCATATTAGTATATGAGCAAAAAAATGTGGGAGGTCTGGTGAAGAAAAAAATCCGGTGAGGTGAGCTCTGGTTTCTTGAAATTCGTACACATTTTTCGTATGATATTTCTAGGCCAATGGAACCGCTTAAATCATGAGCTCTCAGTAGCGTCTGTTGAGAGAATTCAAAGAAAAATCTCGCTAAAGGCGGATTAGATAAAAATAAATTGGATAAAATAGTGAATTATTGACGTGTTTACCATTGATTTCTCTCATTTTTATAATATATTATTCATACATTTTTAGATCAGATTATCCCCGCATATTTATTTATTTAATTATATACGCCCTTGTGGGTTTTACATAACGGTGCAATATATAATATAAAATAAAAGTAACATAGAAATAGCATGTAGTAAACTAGCACACAAACAGATAAATAACTTACTAGAAATATTACAACACAAAAAAAAAACATTAGTATTTTTGGAAGAGGTTACTTGTAACTAGCTTCAGTGCAGTTGAATATGTCTACTCTGTCAGCGAATGAATTACCCACCTTATGCAATCTAAGTATAAGCGAGTATCTTAAGATTTTATTGTTACATTTAAAAATAATTTTGGATCGAGTAGTTCTGTTAGGTACATGGGAGGTAGTTAAGCTAAGTAGATCAGGGCTGTATATAATACCATTAACAATTTTAAAAATAAAATTCAAATCTAAAATAAGCTTTCTGTCTGAGAGTGTTAATAATTCTAACTGTTTCATTAAGTCATTGTAATTTATGGTTTGTATAGGTAGACCGAGTTTGTAGTTAATGTATCTTAGAAATTTATGTTGCAATTTTTCAATGGAATCGGAGTGTATTTTAAAGTGAGGGGACCAGACAGAAGAATTATATTCGACTTGACTTCGAACTAATGAATGGGTACAGGATTTTTATTGCTGAAATATGTCTAAATTTGATGGCATTTCTAAGAATAATGCCTACCAATTGTAAACCTTTATTTGTTGTAGTATCGATGGGTGTGAGAAAATTTAATTTAGAATCGAACGAATGTATAACATCGCGTTGGTTTTATTTATTTGCGGACGCCAGGATTTGAACCCGCGACCTCTGAATTCGTAGTCGAGCGTCTTAACCACTCGATCATAATGTATAGTTTTATATGTTTTACAAAACAGTTTTTCGAATACCCATCCAATAACAACCATTTTATAACCGTTATGTATGTTCCATCCGTGTTCTCTCCCAAGAGATCGATATGTGAAAACAACGCATTGCTTTTTTTTAAGTACACTTTGAAATGGAACACATTAAAGTATGGAACGATAATACTCTTAAATTCATGAAAGTCCCTTCTACGAAATTTTCCAACACATTTTTAACGGATTATAAAAATACACATTTACCTACAACATTACTCCTCACGTAAATAAAATAGATCCAGTGTTAATTCAAACTATCACAAAATTTGTGATTTATTTTCCGCATCTATAGCGGTGTATGTTTTCAAATAGCTAGCAATTTCTCTAAGGCGTTTATTTTTTTTCTACAGGTTGCAATCCTTTTTTCCGCCAAAAAATCTAATATTTTGACAGCTCCCACTTCGGTTGAAAGTCGTAAGTCTTAAATAGTTTTATTTTATTTGACAGTTATTTGTGGGTCACATTTATTTTACCTTCATATTCTCGTCATGAAGGTCGTCTGATCATATGACATTGGATGGGTAAGCTTTAACGCTAAAGAAAAGTCTTGTAAAAGAAGAAGGTAGTTGCTCTGACAACACGAAACAATAAATCTAGAGTAAATGGGACAAAAAGATCTACCCTTACGCTTTAAGTGTTATTTTGTTGGGTTAATACTTTTATAAAATGGCAATAGTTAATACTTTAATAAAATGGCAATAGTGAATTTAATATGTAGGTACTCAATGTTCTTTTATTGACAAAAAAAACTAGTAGCCACCAGTAACGGCTCGTGAGTTTTTAGTGTGCTAGAGTGCCAAAATTGAAAAATACGACATTGTAAGTGTTGTTGTAGCCGAGAATTATTTTAATTTTTTTTCAACCTTTTATTTTTTTAATGAAGATTTTCAGGATTTTTCAGTTTTGGTTGTGCACTGCACGGATTTCTGAAAAATCTTCATACAAAAAGTTGAAATTTCAAAAAAAAAAATTTTTTTTCGGCTACAACTAACACCAATGATGACGTTTTTTTTTCAATCTTACCACTCTAGCACACTAAAAAGTAACGAGCCGCCACTGGTAGCCACAACGGCTTCATCCGAGTTTCAGGTCTAATTTTTCTTATTGAAAAACTTGGCACGAACGATGCACAATTTTGTTTTATTTTTGTTGTAAGATAAATAATATAAAATCTCAAAATTTTAAGATGAAATTTAATTGCAATCTGCAAGTTCGTTTATCTAAAATTTGTAGACAGAAAATTCTGTGCAGATTTCATGACACCAAAGCTCACCGTTCCGGGCTTTTGCTACTTAAGCTCTGACATTTTCTGCTTTAGTAAAGATATGCATATTTTAAAGGAATTCCAATTTTTTTTCTTTAATACACACATCTTTAAGTAACAACCCACGTGAGACCTAATTTCAAGTAGTCAGAATGCCTAACCGAATATTTTTTCTGCACAAAATACAAATAGAAAGTGAAAAAAAAAACATTTGCAAGAAATTGTTTACTAGGGAAATGTTTACAACGGTTTTCCAAAGTGGATTATATGCAGTTTACGGGGCATTTAAATCGAGTTTAATATTATGTGAAAGTAATAAAACCCGATGACTCCATCAAGTAAACGTATTTTATTTTAAGAAGATTTCATTCGTTTGAACTGTGAATACACCAAATAAAAAAAACAGACTCGTGTTTAATTTCAGACCACCAAGATTTTTTTAAGCCCTCTGCTTCAGGAATTTAAAAAAATCGTTAAAATAACATTCTATCTGAACTATTTTTAATGTTTTTTTTTCTCCTTTATATTATGGTAATCAAAATCATACACGCCGTTAACATTATTCACGGAGTTCAAAATAACGTGAACGTCGCTTAAGTTTTAACGAGAATTGTCACGCGCTTATTATTTCAAAACGTAAGTCGTGAGAATACGTGCTACTAGCATAATATTTTACACTTCTCTAGAATATGATATTCATAATTTCTATGTTGAAGGAATAATAATAGGTGGTACACGTAGAAATAGTGATTTTTCCAAAGTAGCTCAAGCTGACATTAGGTTGAACACTATTGGGGGGTTCCATATAGTCAATTGTTACTGACAGAACAAGTTGTTGTGCCGTTTATTTTCGGGTTTTCCAATTTTCATGATTATCAAGAACAAGTTTTTGGTTGGTTAATTTCTTCATCTTGATTCTTGACTGTTTTAGTAGAAAAACCTTAACCACATTTTTATCGTTAAAAATAATGTATTAATATTGATACAACACGAACGTCAACAAAATTATCATTAATATTTCACCTTTTTTTGCACAAGAGTCTCAACTGCTCCCTACCGTCTAGAGCCAGTGAGACCATGGCATCCCCAATTGGGGTATGTTGTGAGGCTAAGGTAGTGGTGAGGGGAGAAGGAGATGAGGAAGGAGAAGGTTGGAAAGTACCCGGATATTCAGATCTGGTCACCAAACACAACTGAAGCCATTTCAAGCAACGTTTCAATTCTGAATGGTGGTCTTTCACCAGGGCGATACTTAGAGTATCTACCACTCTGGAACGTGCTGCAAATATATCAATTAAATGTGTTATTACACATATTAATTAAATAAAAATTATTTGCGCACGCCGGGTTCGAACCCGCGACCTTTGGATTCCGAGATATTGCAGCGCTACAGAATTGTTCCTGGATGGGTGAGTGCACTTTTCAGAGCATTTCTCTGTTACCGAATGGGAAGATTATGGCGCAGACAACGCAAATCTAAGAATACCCTCCAAGAGTCCCCCTTGATGGCGCCTTTTTTTTCTATATATGTACCTTTTTCGCATGAATTACTAATAATCTTTTTTCTGATTTCATTTTATATTTAGTTTTTATGTTTTTTTGTATTATGTTCAATAATTATGTAACTTATTACATTGCGCTATCCCTGTATCCCTTCTGGAATAAATGATTTAAAAAAATTATTATTTGCTATATAATAGGTACTTTAATAGGCTTTAACATTTCTGATCTAGTAAGCACAAGCCAAATGTTGTACAGTGGCTAATTGAACTATGATGTCAACATGCTAAAATAATGAATTATTAACTTAAACGATACTAAAAAATATAAGTAGTTAAACAAGGTATTATGAGTTCCGCGGCTCATAAATTATCATCCTATTTGTAATTGTAATGCAAATTAAGATAGCCCAGACATAATGACTAAAACGTGTTAGGTTGACAGCAGTTGGTGGTAAAGTTAACGATTCTGTGCATACTTAAAACTTTTCAAATTTGTTAAATCTACCAACAGTGAAAGGGAACAAAAATGCTGAAAAAACACGGATTTTACTGCAAAACTACAAAATTCCAAAAATAGTTACTGCACGCCTCTGCTAGGCAGTGATAATAAGTTAAGTGGTGTTAAAAAATATAGAGGTAACACTTAAACCGTCCATTATTTATTTTCGTCCGTGGTTTAAGGGTATAGCGGTTAGTGTTTAGAACTCTCTTGAATGATTAATCACAATCCTTCAGCATTTTGGTTATGGGGAACACTGGAGCAAGCACAATAATACGAAATTAATGAAAGTGAGCAGATCAAGGATAAAGCCTATTCATTAGTCATTTTTACAAATCTTTATTAGTATAAAGTTTCATTAAACACAATATCAATGGTAAACTTCACTCGTTAAATATAATGAAACGTCACAAAGCAACGTGATTTATTGTCGTTATACTTGTATGCTGTTGTACCTCCGTGTTCAGTATATACTACAGGAAGCTATCGGTAATAAATATGCCAATCAAATTAACTTGCGGCGGCCTAGTCGCATTTCATATTTGAGCAGAATTTTACAAAATGGTAGAAAAGGTTGTAAATGGAAAGAGTCCTGGTTAAGTGGCATATTGAAAGGAAATAGTAACGGCAATCCTGAGAAATTTTAGGGTTGCGTATGCATAATAACCATTAATATTTTTTAAAAAAAAACTTAATTTCCGTAGAAAACATCAAAATAGTTAGCCGGAAACATTAATATTCAATCTTTTTTTTCATTATTTACAGAGTTACAAACATCAAAACAAATATAAACTGTTTTTTTTTTGTCATTTTTACTGTATTAACACATTATATAATTCTGAGTATTATTTTTTTCATTACATTATCATCTTAATATCGACACACGTACTTATGCGGTTGGAGGCATCGCCACTGCAAAATGTATGCATAATTACTTTTATTTAATTAATATGTGTCATAACACATTTAATTCATGTAAAAATAATAAAAAGTATATTTGCGGCACGTTCCAGAGTGGTAGATACTCTAAGTATCGCCCTGGTGAAAGACCACCATTCAGAATCGAAACGTTGCTTGAAATAGCTTTAGCCGTGTTTGGTGACCAGATCTGAATAGCCAGGTACTTCCCAACCTTTCCCTTCACAATCTCCTTCCCCTCCCCACTACCTTCAGCCTCACAACATATCCTATTTGGGAATGCCATAGTCTCACTGGCTCTAGACGGTTGGGAGCAGTTGTGACTCTTGTGCGGTATTCACGTAAGAAAAAAAAACTTTTTAAAGTTATAAGTTTCATTATAATATTGATTATTGAAAAAATACTATCAATTTTTAAAGAATAAAAAAGAAAAAAACAGAAAATAAAAAAAATGTTTTGTGACCAAGACGAGACTCGAACTCCGGACCTCTGCTCTATCCGATGAAAGTTAAAAACTTTCATGATGGAAGTAATCACGTACAAAAACCGAGAATCAGTTTATTTCGATAAACTTCTAATTTAATGCAATTTTTTTTTGAAAAAATGAATTTATCTTTTCTTATATTCATATTTCCCGTTGTACTCAAGTATACAAATTTATTCAAACGTGTGTATTTGTAACTTAGCTGCCAAACCGGTGAGTTAAATTGACATGAATGCCTTATTCAATCAAAACAAATAGTGTCAAATTAGTTTAAGTATATTTCTATTAAATTTATTATAGAAACAGTACTTAAGCAGGTTTTAATTTATGATAATTTGACTGTTTTCTATCTTCTTGCCTTGGTGTAATTATTACTTATGGTCATTTTTTTCTGATTTGTTCAATGAATTTTACGAGCATGTTTTGTTGGATGGATTTTGGGTGGTGAGTCGTGACGTGTTTTGTTTTTCTTCGTAAGTCAAGATTTCGAACGGCCAATGGAAATCAGGACTCTTACGTATATTGTGTTCAGTTAGTTGTAAGATTATTCGTTTTTCGACGATTCCCTGTCACTTCTTCATCGGATATTAGACAAATATTTCCTACTTAAACATTAGTTCGCTAGCAAAAAAATAAGTTCTTATATATATTCGTTCACTGCCAACGCATGCGAGAGCCAGAGCATTGGAGAGTCTTGACCGGATGGGGAGTGATTTCCAGGGCAAATGTGTATAGTATTACACTATCTCTGCATCCAGCGATGGTTAGAATGCATTTTATAGGTCTGCATGATACTAATACTGGGTCCGACTGAAACAAGCCATTATGAATTGTCATCAACATTTTACCCGTATCATTGGTAAGGCACCCCTGAATTTGTAAATATTATGGACAGTGGTTTGAAATCACAGTCGAAACATAATAAAGAAAGTAAACAAATCATTAGATTAAGATAAACATAAAACAAAATTTGAAGATATTGAAAATCTTGAGAACATAAAGGAAGCAGTTTGCCCATTATTTAAGTAATATTACAATGTTGAGGTCGTTGTTTGACCCAATTAAAAATTATTTGAAAGGTTTTCCAAATGTATTTTTTCGCTCGGAAGTTAGTTTTAAGTGTCGTTCTAAATGTTGTCGGATTTCTAATGCATTTTAATTCCACTAGCAGTTTGTTCTTAGCTTTAGGACCCGACTCTCCGAAATTGTTGAAATCTAAGTGTGCATCAGTTATCAACAATTTTATGATTCCTTCAATCTTCCAATCGAAGATGATGTAGTGTTGACTGTCTGACTATTGTTTTTTGTTGTTAAAATGTAAAGTAGGGTCATTTTGTTGATGACTTTAGATAATACCGAGAACAGTTTTAACTTATTCCTTTCACTAGATCCTGTGATGTGTCGAAAATGTTTTGAAATGTAAGAATATGTTGATATAACGATGATGTCTTATTAATTTAAATTTCATGAATGTTATACGTTGCTGTAATTAACACTAGAAACGACATAAGCTACCAATACAAACAGTTCAAGCAAAAATATAAGCTTACAAATTAGACCTAGAAAATTATAATTGGTAAGCAGTCGAAAATTCTAGTGTCTGATAGTGGCTACCGAGAGGCAAGGCTTACAAAAGTTCGGTTCTAGTTGATTTGATGATACATTACGGAGAGGTGTATATTTGTTTCAGACGATCGCTTGTGCGAGCTTTTAAACAAACTATTTTAATATCTGTGCCAAACAAATATACTCGTTGATCGTCAACTTAAACAATGCCATAAAATATCAAATTTGTTAGTTACTCATGTGACACGTTTTGTGTGTACATAAATTATATAGTACTTTATTAGGTAGGTAGGGATTTGAAAAGAGATTATTTTTGATTTGATAATTTTCTATACACATCCGTCACACCATTCCATTCACACTTATATGTACGTACTCCCAAAGGAAATTATGAATAGTAATTTTATGCATATAGATACATATGGTTTATTTATAAACTACGGGGGTGAAAATAATCCGTGAAAACATCTGGCACCAAGCCTATCTGTACCTATGTTAAGTTCAATAACATCGGCAACAACAAGTTTTTAATTACTTCTATTTTTGTCTTCTTTTTATTGGAATAGAATAAATTCACTTGAATTTATCCCCAGACGTATTTCCAAAGGACTTTTCTAATTTGCACATTAATCTTTTCTGGATTCGGCATTGAGGTGTCAGGTATAAAAGTGTTGTGTCAGGATCTTGATTTATGGCGTCTTTTCATCTCCCCTACAGCATTTTAAAAATTGTATAAGATGTAGTAGATGAATTGTGTGACATGCTGGCATGTTCAGTAGTACTTTTTTATTGAATGCATTAAGAAAGGAAACGGCACGTTTTTTTAATGTCGATCTTTTCGACAAGGCACAATTCAATACAGAAATATTGTTGAGCAAGTTTTTGAGTTTGATTTTCTAATTTCGACAATCCGAGTGACAAGTTTACATTGGCTATTAATCCCGCGAGTGAATTCCTCGAGACTTTGTTTAAACCGATCAATCCGTAAACATCTGAATAAGTGCACCTGTTTACGTTGGGGAGTAAACAAGGAAAATCACATTTACAACATTTCGATAAGTGAAATGTTTATGAATTCCGAGCGCAAATGGTGAGTAAAGCTTTCATCATTTTACAAAACGGAAATACACTTATCACTACGTGGTCTTACATACGGCCATAGTTTAATTTATTCTCTCGATTCAATGCTCGTTTTCTGTAGTTTGCGATAAACTTCCCTCCTTCCTGTTCATTCAACATTTTAAATGTGGACCACTTTATGCCATTTAAGTCCTCCTTTTCTTTTTAGATCATCGGCTCCGGTGTGTTGTGGTCTTCCTGGTGGCCTTTTATCTGCCGACCTTTAGTTGAGCAAAGAATTGCACCAACACTTTTCATAGCTACGTGGCCTGTCATGCGTAACTCTAATGAAAATTAATACATCGTTTAGCAAAATCGGTTACGTGGAAAAGATCTTTTAGTATTTTTTTTTAAACTGGCGTTAAGTAAAGCTGACTAACTAACTAACCATCACGCCGTTTCTCCGCAGGGGTAGGCAGAGAGGACGGGCCGCCATACAACTCTGTCTTGGTATGACACTCCTTGCTTCATTCACATTCATACATACTCTTCTGCTTTTTTTGTCTCTTCACATGACTCAATTCAAGTATTTGATTCACTCGATCGTGCCATGTCTTCCTCAGGCGTCCCCGACCTCTTCTTCCATTCACTTTTGCATCATAAATTCTTTCCTGACTCCTTTCTTCGTTCATTTGCTCTACATGGCCAATTTAATAGTTTATATGCCATATATCATAGCTGATAAGATGCAAGTTGTTTTATAAAATTTCTGGAACTGTTTTTTTTAGTTGTCGGAATCCGTTTTTGGTAATAAAAAAATAATTGTTTTAAAAATAACCCTGGTCTTACTAATTTTTACTTCAAATCTAAGAGTGGATTAGTTTTTTTTTCATTTTATTCTGAACAGAAGAACAGGATACTTTTCAGGCATCTGTGTCCACCTTTTTACCTTGGAAAAATAAAATAGAATTAATGAGATATTGCGTCATAAATATTAATTGCATTTACTAATCTTCCAGTTTCAATACTAAATGGGACACTAAGGCATGATTGAAAAAGTTGGAAAGGTGGATACTTAAATGTTTTATGCACAACCAATCCGATTTAAAAAAAAAATCTGCATAACCAACCTATCCTAGACACAACATTAAAAATCATGGACATGATAATGTTCAAGATAATACGAAAAATATTTTTGCTGAAAAATTATTCTAATATTTCCTTATCCTATATAATGAATATGATATATATTTTCACTACAATACTGCAATTCAATTTTATTGACAAAATCTTTAAATTCATTCCAAATTTTTGATTCAATTCCGAGTTTTTTTGAACTTACAGTAAGAATGTGTTTCGATAAAATAATTCAAGAATTATTTATCCATTAATGCAAGTATTTTCTCGTGCACATTTCGAAGTCAGTATTATATTGCTTTGATTATTATTTGTTTTGCATCTGAACTGTATTATTTTGTAACAGGATGTTTAATTTAATTATACGAATGTGATGATATGATAATGTTGGTTTTGAACATTACGCATCTATATTATAGGCCGATTTACTACGCGTCGAATGTTTTGCTAGATTGTAAAAAAAACGTTTTTTTAAGTACTTGTTTATTTTAATTTTTCGTTAACAAGAGAATCAACAATGTGCCATCTATTGATTTTTCTTCACAACGCAAAGCATTAGGAGATATATGCTTATAAGTGAGCACCATAGCGGCAAACTCCATTGCCTTAGGGCAAGCTTATATAAACTAGATCTCACCCTAAACGATTACGTTTTTTTATATAGTGTACTAGAGTCTCAACTACTCCTAACCGTCTGGAGCCAGTGAGACAGTATGGCATCCCCGATTGGGGGATGTTGTGAGAATAGTAAACATTATTTTTATTTTAATTATATGTGTTATTAATTATTAACATTATAAATTAAATACATTTTATTTGCGCACGCCGGGTTTGAACCCGTGACCTCTGAACTCGTGGCCGAGTGTTTTACCACTCGACCACGGAGGCCGTCAAAGGTATTCGCTATATAATACCATATCGCCTCAGACAAATAAATTCGATAGTCCGCCTACAAAATAATGCGTTAGTCATGACGTCAATGATAATGACATTGTAATTGTGTACCTACACTTTCCTATCAAAATTAAAACAAGAATACAATATTTTTTTGTTCTAAAAAAACTTGTTTGAAAGGGAGTATTGAAACTGGACAAGGCTTATAATTTCATTGTAGTATTAAAAATATACCTGCGTTAACATACGCACACTTTAGATCAAATCAAATGATACATTTTTAGTTTTCAGTTTTATTTACAAGGAGCAGGTTATCATAGCACTAAAAGGATTTGGTTTCATATCACGATCAGAACATTTCTATTCTGCGTAAAATAAGGGCTTAGAAATAATACGCTTACACATAATATATGTACTCTGTTTATAGTAGAGATATATTTTCGGAGGACATCGCATGTAAGTGTGGTCGGCAAGTTTAGGTTGTAATTAAAATGATAATTTTCCGGGAAAAGCGGCAGGTAGTCAATTTACTGTGCCGTTAATGTAAAGTTTGAAAAGCTTTAAGCTCCTAACTTGACTACCTTTCACGCACACTTTACTGCCTGCGACAGAAGGCCGCTACCATCATTCCCGAGTCACCAGTATTCTAAGGATGTGTTGGTTTATTACAACGTTTCTAGTTACTGGGGTGAGAGGATTATTTCCTACCCAAAACTCGTTTCATTGTAAAAATACCTATATATCATAGAAAACATGCTTTTCTGTCAGGCCCCAACATTTATAGTTGCGAGTAGAGCAGGCCGCTCAGGGCGACGCGTTGCTGAGGTGCAGTCTTCTTCAAGTCCTTGACCTAGTAACTAAAGTTCTCGCTTACTTTAGCGCCGTTTCACACGCCCACCACTCATACGAGTATATTTAAAAAAATCAATTCATGCATATTAAGGTGCTACTCAACTTACTTAATTTTAACATAACAAGTGTCACTTGAAAAACACTCTAATGTATATATCGTTGCCGGAAAGTCAAAAGGGTTGAAATTGGGAAGTTTATACCAGAGCACTTCAAAGTTTTTTTG
Source organism: Drusus annulatus (assembly GCA_022651775.1). Classification (NCBI taxonomy): domain Eukaryota; kingdom Metazoa; phylum Arthropoda; class Insecta; order Trichoptera; family Limnephilidae; genus Drusus; species Drusus annulatus. The sequence goes on along the minus strand of JAGWCC010000029.1, from coordinate 3,321,507 downwards.
TTTTACAATAAAATTCATAAGTCTTCAGTACCCGGTTGGATTTTGAAAAATTAAGTTAAATAAGGTAACTCAATGCCCTCACTCAGTTATCCGAAGCGAAAAAAAGCTGAAAAAGTTCTAAACTTGTGTCAGCCTTCTCCCAAATTGTAAATATATTTAAGTTAACTGAAAGGCCAAAAAAGTTTTCAAAATCAAACAAGAGTCGGAACATTCGATGAAGAAAATAAAACTGATCAAAACTGCAAATTCAACTCATTTTTGACGAAAGTGTTGCTTAAGCCCTTTTTTCATTCCAGCGACAATATTATATCCTTAACGTCACAAAGTAATATGAAGGCATTGAACGAACAAATTGTGGTACTAGTTTTCGCCACAGTGCCTTCCTTTTGTACACATTACGCGAATATAACAGTTGTGTAATAAGATGCAACGCAGAAAAAGCAGAAGGAAACCTCAAATGAGACAAAACTGTGCAGAGTGTCAAATCATAGTGCAAACAGAGACATCTGTACTGTTCAAGGACACAGCGAATGGGAAATAAATCGTGTTATTAAAAAGGCACTAGAATTCAGGTTGCTCTAGTCATCATCGAGCTCAGGGCCGAGACTGCTGCAATTGGACTCTTTCAATACATTACCAGGGTTGGGTTGGGGTGACTTATTCATGCGAAGGCTTTATGTGACTAGCACTGCCTTCCTCCATTTCCTGTGACCTAAATTTCTTTCACAATTCATACAAAATGTACTCACAACCAGTTATGACTCGTGACTAGTATGCTAGGGGGCTAAGATTGATAAATACGACCCGATTTATGTTTTAGTAACTGAAAATGGTTTTTCGTGTGAAGATTTTAAAGATTTTTTTATCAATGTGGAGCGCTACCCCACATTGCTGAAAATTGACAGAATTATGAGTTGAAATGCAACGTTGTACAATGGCATTGATGTCATAATTAAAATTATTCTATCAAATGAGTTGATGATGAATGTAAGTAAGTCCAAAGTTGTATGAAAGAGAGAAAACGAGAACAGCGTACAATATAGTTGTGAATGATAAACACTTGGAGCAAGAGGATGAGTTTATGTATTTAGCAAATATGTTTACGAGAAACGGAAAGGCTGATAAGGATATTGAAAGAAGGGTGAATGCAAGAAACTCCACTAATGGGGGACTGAACGCTGTTGGCACAAATAAGAAATCGTTCAAAGAAGCGAAGCTAGCAGTCCACAATAGAGTGCTTATACCAACCCTGATGGATGGCAGTGAGGCATGGAACTGGCAGAGGAAGGATGAAAGTAGACTGAATGCTGTGGAAATGAGATCTCTGAGACGTATTTGCGGTAAAACCACTTGTGACCGTGTTAAAAATGTGGATATGAATGCAAGGCTGATATAAGCATAATTAATAGGATCAAGAAAATAACGCTTTGATGGTCTGGACATGTAGAGCGAGTGTGAAAAGAACATATTATGTCAAAGTGAATGGAAGAAGAAGTCGGGGACGCCCGAAGAAGATATGGCACCATCGAGTGAATCAAATACTTGAATCGGGTCATGAGAAGAGACAGAAAAACAGAAGAGTATGTGTGAGACGATGTATGAATGTGAATAAAGCAAGGAGTGTTTGCTAAGACAGAGTTGTATGGCAGTTCGTCCTCTTTGCCTATCCCTTCGGGGAAACGGCGTGATGGTTAGTTAGTTGGTCAGTTATCCGTGAGATTAAAGAATTTGCGCAAATGCGTAAATGCTTTTACGTATTTACATTGCGTAAATGATTTTACAATGAGAGTTTCTCTTTAAATTGGCACACTCTAATTTTTTTCTCTTTTCTAATTTTCGCATAAATTCTACATATTATGCAATAGTTAACATGAACTTAACATGAGCTTTTTTAAGATATTTTTTATTTTAATATTTTTTGGAAATAATATTGTTTTACTTCAGTGAAGTTGTTTGGTTTACGCTTTTGAAAGTCTGTCATATTTAATAAAATACAGTTATTAAAAGCGATTCTCGAACAAAAACAAGATTTGGGTTCATGTTGCAGGATCTATATCGGTTATTCTTGTCCTAACACAGTAGTTTCTGGTTTATGGGTTGGTTAAGAAATCACGTTCAATGATACTCAAATTAAAAGAATATTACATATTCGTAAAAAGCATCAACTTTGTGGCTTGCCATATTTATTGTTTATTATCTGTTTTCTTTATAAGGGAATATTGCTGAGCTTGTTTTTTTCATTGTCTTGATTACAAAAACCGTGAATTTTGTTTTAGAGTATATTTGATTTCAAAAAAGTTTTCTATTTTTTTTTTTACCAATTTGTGAATGTGATGACCGATACTGATAACATCGGACTCTAATTAAAAGAGATATAAATGTTTGCACTTATTCGGGAAATATTATATAACATGGTGTCTGTTACGGGTATTTCTTTGTCTTTTAACTTACAGTTGGGTTAGTGTTTTTACCGTCTATATTGCAATAAGGGTGGTGTGGTATTTAGTTAAATCATAATATTCTGTAGTTTGTTTTCTTTCTTTTTTATTAATCAGTGTCGAAAGAGATTTGTTGCCTATTTCAGAGAACTTTATATTATAAGTATCAATGATATGTGTCGAATCCAGGTGACACTTATTTACTATCGCAAGTGTCCCATCGTAGAGTTATTATTCGGTTTTTGTGCTGGGAAACTGGCAGGCTCTACGTTTTCCCAACGATGAACACTGAGGTATATAATTCAATGCCTGTGACAGGAGTATTCAAATGGGGACCTCAATCATAATTCTTTTGAATGCTATTCCTAAGAATTGACTGAAGTGATCTTCACAACACACATTGTATCGACACCATTGTTAATATTTTTTTCCAATAAACGGGGGTTGAAATTTTTTCATCATTTCTGACAAGAATGTACATTATATTAATCAATTTATTACATCTTCATGTAGAGCCTCCGACAAACTCGACAGCTTTATTTATAGTCGCATTGAATCTTGTAGCTTTCAAAACGCTTTAAAAAAATACGTAAAGTACTCAACTCATACTCCATATTATCCCATTTACCATATTTCAAGCAAACTCTACACCAGAGGTTCCCAAAATTTTTTGTCCCGTAGACCACTGTTTTGTATAGACCCCCTGCTTTCCTAATATTGTTTTTTTTTAGCGTTGGGAAAAACTTCAAAGTTTTGTGAACGCTTCAGGAACTCCTAGTTCTTTGAAATGAACCCTTCGCGGTGAACACTTCAATTGAAGTCGAACTCGCCAAAAAATGGTACTAGTCGGTAGAGATCTCAAATCGAAAAGTTCTAGCAAATCAACAAAAAATACTCTTCTAAAAAAAGCACTAGTCGGTAGAGATTTTAAATCGAAAAGTACTAGCAAATCGACAAAATATCCTCCCCAAAAAATAATATAATTAGGGAATTACTCTCTTATTAATAAATTAATTAATAAGAGAGTATTACGTAAGTACCTACATAGGTACTATCTGTGAGGTGGATTATTACATTTGCGGGAAGCCAACATTTTGGTGCCGGCCTGCCTAAATGGAATCCACTCTTGTGGACCCCCATTTACGTCTCATGCACCCCCAATTTTTTTTTTCATTGACGTGGACCCCTTGCAGGTCGGATTTGACCCCTGGAGGTCGATATAGACCATTTTGGGAATGACTGCTCTACATGAAAGACAGTGGTTTTATTATTTACTGCGAGAATTTTACCAACTGTATCTCACTCTTCCACTCGTCGAAGAATGACGTCATAAACAGAATGATATGTGACCGATAAAACTGTAATAATATTTCGTCCAAATATTCCGGAGCTCGTGTCGGATCGTTATGGATAGCAGTTTTATTTTCGTAGCTCGTCAGTTCGGTGTTTGAAGCACACTCGTGTCACGAAAAGCCATTATCGTAAAAAGACGCCCCACCTCGGGCTCCAGCAGGTGTAAGAAAACCATAAAAGCTGACAATACTCACGTTACGTTGGATGAAGCGACAGGAGGGAGAGCGAGAGGAAGAACGTGAGGACCGGAATATATTGGGTGCATATGGCGCCTGTCCCCTGGGGTGACTTTGACCTTGCCAGATATCGACGAGACCAAAATGCGAACACCTTTCCGGTGGATGTTTTATTGATGTATAACGTCCGCATTAATTCAGTTTTTCTTTTCAGTTTCAATGCCAATATGTTGACGTTTGTTTAGAGTTTTGAAAATGTATACAGTTTCTTACAATATTTTCTAAATATTAACCTGTTTATTAGTTATCAAATTTAAATGCTTAAATAAGTTAACATATCTACACCAAAGCTAAATATTATTATTGTTGTTTGCCATTATCTATTCGGTGTTGTTTGCATAATTATTTTCCACAAATACTAAAACCACCATTGAAATCGGACAAACTATAATAGAACTAGTTGTTACCCGTGAAAAATCACGGGATGTAACTTGACTTGCCAAGAGATGTATTAGTTTGTTTAATACAAGCCTTTCAAATGTAGAATATTGTTTGCTAAAATACTACATACATTTTAATTCAAATTTGAAAAATTAATACTCGCACGTATGCACGTACTGATGAAATTATGCATAGTCAATAATACAACAAAATCTTATAAAATAAATCGCTTTAAAACAATTAATTTTTAACATGTATTGTTTCATAGTGCTTTCACACAGACGAAGTATTAAATTCCGTGAGTCTAAACTTAAGCTTTAGGCGCACAGTTTACACCCGCGCTGTGCAAGCGGGTTCCCCACAGAGCATCGGACCATCCCAATAAATGACGGTCTCCATGGTCGAGTGGTAGGAAGCACGACTACGAATCCAAAGGTCGCGGGTTTAAACCCGGCGTTCGCCAATAACTTTTATTTAATTAATATATGTCATAACACATTTAATTTATATAAAAATATAGTAAAAAGTATATTTGCGGCACGTTCCAGAGTGGTAGATACTCAAAGTATCGCCCTGGTGAAAGACCACCATTCAGAATTGAAACGTTGCTTGAAATGGCTTTAGCCGTGTTTGGTGACCAAATCTGAATAGCCAGGTACTTCCCAACCTTCTTCTTCCCAACCTCCTTCCCCTCCCCACTACCTTCAGCCTCACAACATACCTTATTTGGAGATGCCATAGTCTCACTGGCTCTAGACGGTTGAGATCAGTTGAGACTCTTGTGCGCTATTCATATAAAATTTAAAAAAAAAAATCACAACTGAAACATTTTTGTCAAAGTTTTTTTCCATTCTTCTAGAAGGGACCCATTGGTTAAACATGGCAACCCAATGCATCTTGAAAGGTTGTTTACTATGCGTATACTCTAACACAATATTATTTATGTATAGCCTTAAGTGTGTTGTTGGCTTCTTAAAATATGATGAACATTTTTATTTAACTTTTAACAGGTATTTAATATTCTTCTTTTCAATTTTGTTCGTTCTATAAAAGCCACAAATAATGTATTGAACAATTATTTCGGGTACTTCTATATTCTTCGAAAAATGTTCAAACGGTCGCAGAAATCTACAGATCAAATTAACAGCCAAGACATTAACAGACTGACAATGTTTAAAATAAAGTTTTCAAAGAAATGAGTTTAATATCAATGATCATGAAGTACGAAGAAAGTAGTGTTATTACTATGTATTATGTTTATTTATTTGGAAGTGTTGAAGTGTTTCTGTTCACGAACATTGCGCTTGTGTAGTTCATCAATCTGAAACCTATTGAAGCTCCCGTCAATGTTACATTTAGTTTATATATTATATTGATAAGAAAAACGTGACTTGTTAAATTCGCGAGTGAAAAATATATTTTGTTATTCTATTTCAGATACGAATAACAATGATATGTATTACATTTATATGAAGCTGAACAGTTCATATAATATTTTACTAAGCACGATATTAATTTATTTTAATGGCGTTTATTTGATCTGTTTATTATTAGAGCACGCTTAACACGACCGATGTAAACAATGGTCCATTCAAAACTACACTTGCCCAAATTGGGTCAATCATGGGTCAAACGAAACGTTTGAGAAGTACCTGAACATTCATATCTAGCCATTAAACAAATTGAATAAATACAAATAAGCGTTACATTGCATTCATTTTCACCGCCATTCATTGACCATATATAATGTACTCGTATATATGCCCACTTGAGGTGAAATATCACGAAACTGCGCCATTAAAAATTCTGTGTTAGTATTGTGGTTATTGACTTTATATTGTTGTTGGATGAGTTGTGCGATATACGAATATTATAGGTGCTTAACAATTATGTGTAGGTAGGTAGGTATGGGCAATGACGTTACATACGAGTATATATAGACACGTTACAACCTTAGAATATTAACACAAAATGTGGCAAGCAAAAAACATACACGTTACCAGTAAATTCATCATTCAAATATCGGTCTGACAAAAATAGACATTCATAGAATTTATGTGTATAAACGAAACAGATCTGAAGTTCGAACCACGTTCCATACTTTCTTGAAACGACCTCAAGCGACGCGTGACCGTTTAGTACTAAATCGGCTTAAACACCGATCACACCAACTAGCGTGATTATTGCTTGTCATTTTAAGAGCGCTACAACATGTCTATATATATGTAACTTCATTGGGTATGGGAACAAAATGTGCATTAAAAGGGCTTCTTTATTTTTATTTTTATTGTTTTACGCGCCCTTGCCTCGAGGTGATGTAAACAAAATACGGTCGTCAAAATAGTTTTTTTTGTGGTTATTCTAATGTTGTATTATTTTCATTTTCTTTTCGGAGTTCCCCTAATATTTTTTTATAAAAAAATATCGCCAAAAACCGCTACGAAAAAATACGTAGGTATAAATATTTATTAAATAAAATTTTCCTTCAAACTAATTGTTTTGGTTTACCATAAAATATTCTAATAAAGAGAGAAGAAAGGTTTAGTGATATTAAAATCGAAATTTCAGACGAAAGATTTCTGGGTGTTTGTATTGTCTAGGCGTTTCACAGTAAAACCACTTTAAAATGGGTTTTTTGAAAGGAATATTAAACAAAGCGTTTTGCGGTCGATATTATTATTTTTCCTAGGTGGAGCTGGTTGAGTACTTAAAGAAAACTTTTAAAAGTTTTTTTCTTCATTTTATCGTCCCTCTTCAATAAGCTCTTGCAAGCCTTCCCCCCTTTGAATATAAATCGTAAAGCTTTTATAAAATTCTTCCAATTTTTATTGGATTCTTCCAAATCAGCGTGGTATCGTAGCAAGCAGCCGGTCCCCCAGGAATTACGTAGTAATAATTGGTTAAAAAAAGCCTGGGCAGAAGTATTTAACAGCGACGGCTCGTGACTTTTTACTGTGTAAAAGTACCAAGAGAGAAAACGGCATTTTTGGTGTTGTTGTAGTTAAATTCCCAGTTAAAATAGCAGGTTGTGTTGTTTACTACGGCAAGTTATTTAAAACATAAAAATTCCTAATTTTATCCCTTGTAATTGAACAGTTCATTAGTTCGTAAAATTGGGTATAATTCGTCATATTGATAAGATCTCATCTCGTGTACCTACTTGCATATGCCTACATTACACACTTTGCGATTTTAGTTGGGAATCAAACTTGATACCTCCTGCCTCGAGTCGAAGCTATTTGTATGTGATAAAGCATAAGAGTCCTAACTACCCGCCGCCATTAAGTCTATGGCATCCTAGTTTTTGGAATTTTGTGAGGCAAAATAAAATGGGCAAAGGGAAGAGAATAAATATGTTTGGGAAGTACCTGGTGTTGTTTGATTTGTGCTCTAACAAGGTAATTTTTTTTTTATATTCTAAGTGAAAAAGACCCCACGGTATTTTGGTGCTCCCGTTCAGGTTTGTCTCCGCTACCGCTGGGTCTCGAAACCACGGAACATACCGCTATGTCACAGAGGTCATTGGCATTGCATCCTCAAACTAAACATAAAGGACGATTTGTTTTCTTTGACCTCAAACAATATCTCTTTTTTAAATATATAATTCGTTTCAGAAAGATCACTATCCATTTATCTCTTACCTGCAGCGTCCAGTCTTCAGAAAATTACATTGTTGGCGAAAGTTTCCCTTAAGGCGCTAGCGAAGAATGAATGGTGGTACCTTGTTGTGTTCAATTAATGCCGCTTCACACACAGATGTCACCTCAGTAGGGAGGGTTTGCTTTTAGTTTATTTCAGCTGCCTTCAGAGATGTGGCACAAATTAGTTGGCTCACCTGGTCTCGGGGATTTAATATGTGGTAAAAATAAATTCTTTACTCTGTCATCTGACCACTGGTTGTTTGAGTAACGGTCCACCTGGATAAAACTTTTAAAAAGTATTAAAGGTGGTAGAATCGTCCAACTGTCAGCCGATGAAGGCACAGTTTTATTGTATGACTTTGGCATACTTCATCTTTCTTCTAAATCCAACATTTCGGACAACCTTAGTAGAATATATTTTCAGGATCCCCTAGTAAGAGTGTACTATTAAATTAAAAACAGTTTTTGGGCTATTTTTAGTGATCAGATTTATAATCCAGGTACTTCGCAATTTTCCTGTAATCCATCTACTTTTCATATCTACTTGATTCGGTCTCATGATTTTTCCCAAATATGTGATGCCATAACCCCTGGTTGGCTGGCTCCGAGCAGTTGAAACCTTAAGCGGAATTATAAAATAGCCTTTCAGTAATTCATAACCAGGCAGATATTCGAGTGTAGAAAATGTAAAAAAAAAATTAAAGCTTCAACGGTCAATTCCTGGAAATACCCTCCAAAGCCGGGTACCAAGAAGTGTTAAATACTACCCCTTTGGCGATGTAGATGTTTCCTTTCAATTTTCTGAAAATGGTTACAGGTGTTTACTGTGTATGGTACTGTTTACGATTGAAGAGAGCTTTTAGAATATACAACGTTTGAGCAAGGAGTAAATTTCGCCAAATTATTGTTCTGCTAATGTATACTCGTATTACGTTCACGTATTTACGTAGGTACGACAATATTATGCCTGTTTATAGAGCTCTGGATTAGAAGCACATAAAGTGTACCAGAGTGTTTCCATATTTGATCATTGCTTTGCGCCACTATTTAAACTTTCGTTTTATTATATCTACACCTCTAGAATTCGCAGACTACGCACTCTGAATCAAGCGGATTTTATTTACCTCATAACATTCTACGAAGCTTTTTAGGTTGGGTTAGGTTGACGTTACTTTTCGTTAAATCTGATATGATATATTTATGTGGGCTAACATCAAACCGAAAAGTAAACAAAACATGTTTTAATCAGTTATCAATAACGAACTCAATAAATCTTTTCTTTATTTTCAAATCAATAATGATCAAACTAATTTAAAATAAAATAATTTGTGTACAGTTAATAGCCATATAATTTACCGGATGCATAATTTATAATATACAATATGAAAATTTTACATAAAAGCAGTTAAATTTGATTTATAAGTAATCAAAAGGTCGCGGGTTAAAACCCGGCGTGCGCAAATTACTTTTATTTAATCAATATGCGTCTTAACACATTTAATTCTTATAAAATAATATAAAGTATATATTCGGCTCGTTCAAGAGTGGTAGATACTTTTAAGTATCGCCCTGGTAAAAGACCACCATTCAGAATCGAAACGTTGCTTGATTGAAACTGGCTTTGGCCAGGTACTTCCCAACCTTCCTCTTCCCCATCTCCTTCGCTTCTCTACTGCCTCCAGCCTCACAACATACCCCAATTGGGGATGCCATAGTCTCACTGGCTCTAGACGGTTGAGAGCAGTTGAGACTCTTATGCAGTATTCACTATAATTTATTTTTTAAAGGTACTATTATGATGTTTAAATGTGGTACTTACAGTTGAGTTGTATATCCCCTAATAAGTTTAAAAATCACGCTACTTTTTCCTTGTATTAAGCTTTTCTCAAAAACATACTATTGCCAATCATTCAAAAACACACTGCTGTTGGGCAAAAGTTTTTTTTTTATCAAAACATAAATAACAAAGTTTACAAATCTTTTCGGACACCTGCAGAATGACAGCTTTGTCCAAAGCCTAAATGTATTCTACGGTAGAGGATCTACAGACAACAAATAATTCACGAACTGTTCAAGAGTTTTATTTTCATTGAATTAAATATGTAGGGCTAATGAATGCCGGGCTCTTGAAAATAACAAGAACCTGCCTGGCTTTCGTAAACAAAAATAATCATTTGACAGTTGTGATGGGAATTTTGAAGCGTGCTGGAACAACTCCAGCGATACCCGGCAAATAATGTACGGCCAATTTATATTCAGTTCGCTTTGAACCGAATCTGAATGTTCAATGTAATAGATCATTATCGAGGATCGCCGTTCAATGTTCAACAGCTTGGCAGAGCTCAAATGGATTTTCAATCGAATTAACGATTATTTTTAATTAGCACTATCACCTCCATAGGCTCTCGAACTCTTTGGTTTGGCAGTTAAATATATTTTTGATTACATACAGTTCTAGACGCCGGTGGAAGTTTGTTTATAGAAAAATGTTTCTTGTGGCTCGGTCATTTTTCTATCCTTATGATGTGGTTTTATGTATAAATTATTAGTATTTGAATATTAAATTGCTTCCACTTTTTGCAGTAAATATTTTAATTTAAATTTATTAATGACTAACCTGACTATCTGGTATCGTCTGAGATTCAGTACTCTATAATCGATGCACTGGAAACAAACGATGACAATCTTACAAAAATATGACATTTTAAAGCTACAAAGCCGAAAATGGATAGTTGCGAGGCAAAAACAGTTGCGTCTTCCTCTTTTTACATTTTTATGGAAAGTCAGAGTGACCGATTTAGAGTAATAGCTATTGCATTAGGCTTTTTTATTGTTTTATAATTGGACGTAGCTATGCAGAAAGCGTCCAACCAACAATTTGCCATAATCGAATTTTACGTGTTTTCCTATAGATAAATACGAGATTTCTATCTGCTCAAAACCAGTGGCGGCTCGTGAGTTTTTAGTGTGCTAGAGTGCTAAGATTGAAAAATACAACATTAAATTATAGCCGAAAATGATTTCAATTTTTTTTCAAGATTTTTTTTTTGTATGAAGATTTTTAGGATTTTTCAATTTTGGTGGTGTACTGCACGGATTTCTGAAAAAAAAAATCACACAAAATTTGGAATTTTGAAAAAATAAAAAATTGTTTTCGGCTACGACAACATTGATAATGACATTTTTTTCAATCTTATCACTCTAGCACTCTAAAAAGTCACGAGCCGCCACTGCTCAAAACATCAAAGCTCCAAATGCAATAGATTTTAGGTAATTATTTTTTGTTACTAACGCACATTGCAGATATTTGACTTAAATTGAAGTTTAAATTCATTATAAAATGTAGGGTAACATAAGAAATACATTTTTTTCCTATTAAACACTTTGATAGATTATACATAATCTATTTATAATAATGCTCATAAAGAAAAAAATCAAAAATTCACTTTAAAAATGCCGATTACGCATGCTTTTTTATCGTCATATTTTCAAACGCCCTTTTCTCAGTTTCATCTTTTTGGGATTGGACGCTTTCTGCATAACTACGTCCAATGAAGGTTTTAATTAAAGAGTACGGTCAAATCCCTTTGATGTAATCAAAATTTTTGTTAGTAATACATAATCGTGTTATTATCATTTATTGATTTAGTGAAAAAATGGTGAACTATTGTTTGAACAATAACTAATATTTGATGGGAAAACACCTCAATATATTTCGGGTATGTTAAATAAAGAGCCAGGTGCGTAATTAAAAAAATAGTGTTAATTGTCCCAGGTGAGATGCAATAATTCAAGTTGATCATTTTATTGTGATCATATCAGATTACTTTTAATATGTTTTATTTATTTCAATGGTACATTAATACTTTTTACGTAAACTTTTATTTTTATTTTGACCCTTTTCTCACTTCAAACTTTGAATTTATATTATGTTGATAATAAAAATGTAAAATTATTTCATCTTTATGGTCCGAGAGATAAAACGAAGGACTGAAGGAAAGTTGTGTAAATCACGTCACTGAACAAAGTAAATCCCGGTGGAAAGCCGTCCGTCCGCTGACGGCTAAAATCTACCGAATGGTATTTTCTCTTTGAATTAAAGAATTTTAATTTGAAGATTTGCTTGTTGCCCATCCAGACGACAGTTATTTTTGAAAAACAATTATTATTCTGAAAATAATAAAATAAAATATTCAACAACAAAAAGTCGTGTTTTAAATATTCACATAATGTAACAAATTCCTTTGTGAGTATGTATTATACATACGTACGAGTGTAAACTATCCAAATTCAGAACTGAAGTAAATTGAAATTGTCAATTAAAAAAAAATATATATACATATTTACATATATATTTATTTAAGGTATATATATATATATATATATATATATATACGTCCCTATCTACCTTATAAAGTAACTACTCATAATATCTTTTGGCAAAAAAATATTTTATATTCGAAATGGGTGGATTAAAGCAACTAATATTTTTTTCTAAATTAATTATTAAAATAAAATGAAAAATCCAATAAATAACGGCCGCGACCGTTATTCTTTTATTTTCTGGCTTTTTCTTTTTCATATTTGCGTTGAGGATTATTTCAATAATTAATATATCAGTTAAATATCACAAGGGTGGGCAGAAGGATATACTGCCATACAACTTTATCTTGGCACATACTCCTTGATTGATATTCATACCATATCAATAAGCTCTCTTGCGGAACAATATCGGCACAGAGCGGATCCGGACGTTGGTGTGAATCAGCCTTTAATGTTATTCACACCAACGTCTCTATCTAATTTAATAAATGTTATTTTTTGCAAGTCAAGTTAGTTATTGTATTTTTTTTTACCAGCGTATTTTAATATTTAATATATAAGTATCTACCTCGTATTAAAATAAAGTTTCGTTTCAATTTTTTCAAAGAAATTTCCTTTCATAACTCTCGTACAATACAGGGTAATGAGTGTAATAACTTTAAAAAAACATGTTCGTGTAAACAAAAAATAATGTAATGAGCCTATTTATCCATTCGGCTTGTATTAGGTTTTAGTTAATGGCGCTAGTCTTATTCTATTAGTAGTGATGGATGAACATGTTCGAAATATCCGTTTCCGAAACCTTTTAATAATCGATTGATGTTTCGAATTAATCGTTCTAATACCGACTGTACCGGTATAAATAGATGTAATAAAAAACGATGACGCCATTTTGTATTCTTAATATCTCGTTAGTATCGTATATGAGAAATTATTTCGGTACATTATTCTATCATATGTCTCGATTATTTGAACTATACTAATTAGCGAAATTTTAAACTACGGTTGACTCGCAAGTGGGTAATGTTTTTTTTTTTTTGTTTTTAATATTTATAGGGGGTTACTACTAACATTAAGCAGAAAAATAAAATAAAAGAAGGTACTTTGCCAATTTCATGTTGAATCGGCGTCTTAATAATGTTTGGCTTTTTTGTTTTAGTTTTTGGAATATAACTTATTCTATACCTTAATAAATACGCGTAGTTAAATCGTATGACAATTATAAAAGTACAGTTCCTAGTTCTCTTCTTTGGCGTAGAAATATAAAATTTAAAAAAAATCATATGTACACCAAACTTTACTCAACTAACTAACTAACTGAACATCACACCGTTTTACTGCGGGGGTAATTAGAGAGGATATGCCGCCATACAACTCTGTCTCGGCACACTCTCTTTTCTTCAATCACATTCATACATCGTCTCATACATACTCTTCTGTTATTCGGACTCTCGACATGGCCCGACTTGAGTATTTGTTTCACTTGATCGTGCAATGTCTTCCTCGGGCATCCCCAAGATCTTCTTCCATTCAATTTCACGTCATATATTTTTTTCACACTCTTTTCTTTGTTCATCCGCTCTACATACCCAAACCACGGCATCCCTTTCCTAATTATATTCATTATGCTTTTATTATTTCTGGATATCCACATTTTTAACACGGTCATACATGGTTTTACCGCACATATGCTTTAGGGATCTCATTTCAAATAATGATAATATATATAAGGTATGATCAAAAATATCTCACATATGTTTTTTTAGTCAATTTTCATTGTATCATAACCGCATTACATTTTCTCGAAAGAGTTACATACATTTTCCTAAGCGAATCTTACTTTCCATTTCAAGAAATTTGTTGATATTGTTGTTACTTGGTATATTTCCAGTACGTATATAATTTTGTAACAATAATTTAATTATAAATAAAAAAATTATGATAGTAAGAGGGTCGTTACCATAGACATAAAATACAAAACACGTCATATTCATACAAATCTCACGAAAAATGTAGCACCACTAATGTTGCACCACTAAATGTTTCACCCGCGTATGAAAAGGATGGCCATTTAAAGAATATGTGTGTGCGGAAGAGATAGCCATATGAAGCGTGTTTCGTTGACTTGGTTTAGTGCAACTAGGCGCGTTGTCTCAGTAACGTATCTACATTATTTAATTCATCTAAGGTCGTTACTAGGCATTTAATAGCAACCTATTTACTATTTCACCATAATATTCATTTGTAATACTCAGTGTCCGGTGTCATCTAGAAAAAGTTTTACAATTCAAACCAAAACTGAAGCAAAGCAATGAGAGTAGTTATGCTATTTATTCAGTTTAAATGCAAATACATTCGGAACAACTTGGAAGGTTACGTCAATAACTTTCAAATAGTAACAGTTAAACAGAAGAGTTTAACTATCTCATCTAAATTGTTTTGTCTCTTAAACCAATTGAACTTGCTTAGCTGAAATTTCAGATAATTTAATTCAGTAGCAGATCAACATTATTTCGACCTCCAGAAGCGTATGGACCTGTGATGTGTACTGGCTTCAATAAGTACTAGTTAAAATTCAATATGCGCCAGCACGAAACCCATAACATAATTTTAGAACATAATGCCAGTCCGTGATAGTGGTTAGAGGACTGGCCGGCACCTCTCAGGGGCGCACCGAGCTAGCCGTTCAAAGAGAATTTCGATATTGCGAGATAGAGCGCAAAGAAAATTTTCACAACCCTTAAATTTTAAACACCAAAAAAGGGTCAGCTTATGTGTAGGCACTTGCGCTAAACGTTTGCAGATTGCCAAGTACCATTTAATCTGCGTGAATACCAATTGTGAACATCCAAACTCTTGGCATACTTTTCGTTCCATGACATTGAACATTGTCAAAGTGTTTTACATTTAACGTATTTGCTTCTAGAAAATTTAAACTTAAATGTAGTAACCCGTTTTCTGCTTCGCGGCAAACAAGATTTCTGGAAGCTCTGGCGTCATGAAATTTTTTGTCTAAATTTTTTTAAGTCAAAGCAATATTTTTTACCTCACAATGTTTTTCCATCATGAGGTATGAAAAATTCCAAAATAATACGAGACGCCACATTGATTGTTCATCAATATGTTCATTAATAGTTAGAAAAAACGTGTTACTACCATTGTGATACTAATATAACTCAAATTCAATTTTAATTGTGCATATCATTTTATTGTGTGCACGTGTGAGAACATTATACACATATTGTGTCATATTTAAATAACAACAAATAAAACTGTTAATAATTATAATTTAGAACATATACATGTATAATGAGTCGGAAAGGGTAAATATGCTAACCATATCGTCGCTGGAAAGGCAAGAGGGCTTAAGTGACACTAAAAAATGAGTTAAATATGCTGTGTTGATCATTCCTGCATCGAATGCTCTGACTCTTGTTTGATTTTGAAGACTTTGGTGGCTCTGAGCCATCTAAAATATATTTGCCATTTGGGAGAAGGCTTGACTCAAGCGACACAAGTTTGGGACTTTTTTTTAGCTTTTTGCTTCAGGTAACTCAGTGAGAGCATTGCATTATCTGAGTTAACTTTTTTTTTCAAAATCCAACCAGGTACTGAAGACTTATACATTTTATTGAAAAAAAAAAACTTTAAAGTGCTCTGATGAAAACTTCCCAAAATGGCGCTTAGGCCCTTTTGCCTTTCCGGCGACTATATGTAAACCTTGACAGATTGTAAATAAATATGTTGTTCAAACCAGGCTTTTTGAGTAAACGGAATTGGGTAAATTAAAAAATATATATATTAACCAATCTTAGCATTAGTTCACCCCTGTCGCCGTCTGCTGCCAGTATTTTCCAACCTACGTTCACGTAGGTACTTAATGTAAATGACGCTGTAGTGTGAGTCACTCGTCTTGCCACTGAGCTTTAGTGTCTACCTGTGATTTAATTCTCAAGATAATAGATATGAGAACACTTCCCTCTGCGCAATTAGAATAGCGATGCACCTTGTACAGATAGACATTCTTATCTATGCACTCAGGGATGTCGCTACCCTGGAAATGTGATCTTTATCGATTTGAAAAAAAAAACAATTCATGTTAGAAATTTTGATTGCTAGGTCCCAGACAGGCCAGTTAAATTGTTTATCCGCTCGAAAAAAACTTCGACAGATAAGTGAATAACTTGTGTTTACTTTGATCACACGGAGACGCCCACAACACGTTTTTACGGTTGATCTCTTCGATACAAATAAACTTGTAAATAAATACGTTGTGTTCCCGTTTCGTTTGATGTTTTAACCTTGTCGGCGAAATCGGCATTTAAGGGTGTGGTCGGTGTATTTTATGATTGCAAAACTAATTATTGAACTCCACCCTTCTTCCAAAACTGGATGTTCTAAATGTTGTTTTGCGTTATCCTCCCCAGCAACAACAAAAACTGACAAGAGGGGCGGAATAAACACAAAATTCTAAACTATTTTAATTACTGTGAAGGCGTCCCAAAGACGAGATTTGTAACATCTGTACTGGAAGTAATTATTATCAACATTGTGAAAAAAACTTACGAAGTTTAGTTATAATATTTCGAAATGTTTCTAAATTTGTAAAAAAACATGACCATCACTAGACGATTTTATCAATCGTATAAAATTGACAAATTAGAGATCGAAGAAATAATAATAATTGGTCATTTTTTTATTTATTCTTAAAATAAAATTCATAACAAAATATAGCATACGGAAATGTTTTTATCGTGCCCTATGTTTTTAAATAAATATACCAGTGGAAAAATATAATGATTGCATTAATCTGACTAAAGAAGATATCAACAAGCAAAACTGGTTGATATCTCAATGCGCCATATTGATCGACCTTTACGATGCAATAATAAAACTCGTCACAAAGTATTTTTAACTGTTTTTGTCACTTTAGTTTTAACTGCCAAAAACCAGGGGAATATGGCGTGTGACACTGTGAGTCTGGAGAAAGTAGGAGATGGGGAAGGTAAGTCAGGAAGTAAATACATGGCCTGTTCAAAAGAAAAGGTGAAATTTGAATTTTCGCGGGCTGTGTACATTCGATTAGTTTTTTTTTTTTTGTTATGTTGGTAGACATATGTTTATCATATGTTAGCATTATCGGCCATTTTGGATTAGTGGTTTGTTTTTGACAACTGGAAAGGTTAGTCACGTTTTTGTGTGTTCTTCAATTTTTTACTTTTTGAAAAAAGAGATCAAAGAATAAAATCCATGATTTGTTTTTCCACAACTCCAGGACGCTCATCGTCATTAACATCTTCTCGGCCTTCTGTAAAGCGCTTGTACCACTTATAAACACTTTTTTGAGACAAAGTAGACTCGCCAAATGCCACAATCAACATTTTAAGTGCGTTGGAGCACTTTATTCCATTTTTAACGCAAAATTTAATACATATTCTTTAATCCATTTTTTTTTTCAAATGTAAAAAGCGAAGAATACACAAAAACGTGACTAACCTTTCCAGTTGTCAAAAACAAACCACTAATCCAAAATGGCTGATATTGCTAACATATGATAAACATATGTGTACCAACATAACAACAACAAAAAAATCAATAAATGAATGGACACAGACCGCGAAAATTCAAAATTCACCCTTTCTTTTGAACAGGCCTTACGTGGCTATTTAGGTCAGGTAACTAAATCATTTCTTCAAATAATGTTTGTATTTTTAATTGCGGTCTCTAACCGGCGCGATGTTCGGAGAATCTCCAAATTTGGAACGGGCCGTAAAAAGGTGTACTTTATATTGTTTTAATTAAATTCTCTATTTGACCGAATATATTTTTGATTAAGTGTTAATCCACCCTCAATTACTGTGTCCTAAGCCGAAGCGCATTAAATGTCGGTCGTTGTGTAAGAATAATAAATATATGCAAAACGTTTTGAAACGATTTTTTATTTATTTACTTTGAATAAGTATTAATATTCCAAGGTACAAGTTTAAAAGAAAAGAAGAAAAATAATATCATTAAATGTATGCAATATTTCCAGTTACCCAGTAGACAATATTTTTTGACGAAAAACGTGAGGCAAACAAAATAATATAATGACGTAGAACATAACTTTGTGTAAACAAGAAAGTTTTTTGTATCGATTTATGTTCTGTTTCAAAGGTACTTGTAGTTTTATTATAATAACAATATATGTTATTGCTTCAAAGAAAAAACCGCTCATCTGCCCAGTAAATTGATGTAATATTGTCCATGTAATACGTAATAAGCGATATGTTTGGCTCTCTATCTTAATAAGGGCACGAGTTGTTAGAACTATAAGGGGAACAGAAGGTAATGCGGGCCCGGAATTGGTCCGTGGGATAATAATAGGGACTGGCTTCTCTTTGTATTGAAACTAAACTTACGCAATAATAAACCTAGTTTGGGGAGTCAATGGTTCATCAATATCTAATTTTATTTGATATATGATTAATGACGACCAAATTACTGAAAATAATGATTCTTTTATATTTTGTATTATGTTCAGAAGGTCTCAGAGATTGGGTTAATATCATCATATCGAAATTGGGGGTTTGTACTTCTCGGAGATGTCACTCGATATTATATGTGTTCTAAACAAAAGTTAAGGATGTAGTTCGTGACAGATGGATAATTGGATAGAAACACAGTTTTAGAGGGAAAAACAATAGGGAATCAGGGTTAATAATAGGTGGTAGGTTGTCAGGGTGTTAGAGTAATGTGTTGTGGAAAGTTTAATTTGAGAATAATAAACACAGAGGAGAATACGTGGAATTATTACTTTAATCAAAATGCTGTGTAACGTAAACACGCCAAATTATTATGTAGAGACAAAACATCGTCAAAGGAAAACAATACTGCTGTAACCGCCAACACCTTATTTTATTTTTCGATTTTAAGTACTAAATAGGGTTTTTTAACACAATCTATCCGATTACCGCAGTTCCGCGAAGGGTATTTTTCCACTGATTTAAAAATTGCAACGTTAATTATTTATTCAAACATACGTTATCCAACTATTACAACCAAATTTCAAAAATGTCTGGAGAATAATTTCGTGAAATTTGACATTTGATAATTAATATACGAAAATGCTTACACTTAAAAAAATACTACGAAGAGTTTTGAACGTCCATTCGTTTTGTACTCGTTACTTTCACATAGTTTATTTCACACATTACTATCGTATTACCCATGTATCAATCAATCATTACCAGTGTTCAAATCATTTTATTATTATGGCAGACACTTAAAATCAAATTAAAAAAGCAGAGCGCTTTCATTTGGTTTGAAAATGTCATGAAAAGAAAATAATCACCCAAATTTCACCCAGGAAAAGTTAAGCCTATTGATGGGCTGTAACGATTAATCTTCGTACCTTTATAATAAATCTACATCGTAGTGCCATTATTTTCTGATATCAATATCACACCGAATCATTAAAAAAATAATCCTCCTTTTCCTAAATTCCAAGAAAAGGAGATTAATGGAGGGGCACTCCGGGGAAACGATCCGATTACCCGAGGCCTAGCCAGGAAATTGGCGATAAATTCACTTCCTAAAGATTTCAAATATCCCACTATTTGGGACCACCTTTCCACGTACGAGTATATAAAACCAACGATGAAATAGCTAGTTCTTGAAGTCTGCAGACAGTATCGTACAAGGAAGGAAAACAATAACAAAGTTTCTCGGGTTATTATTTTTGAGGGATGTGACCGGACATTGGTGACAGACATTTAAGCTACATACAAATTTGAAGCTTTCACACCATCCTGTAGAGACATAAATAATCGACGACGATGATTCCCAAACTTTGGTGAACTGTAAAGAACCTTTCGGAAGTACAGCCTTTTGAATGTGCTTGTTTTGAGTACTTTTGAATAGGGGAGCATCTTTTGAATGCGATTTTTCGGGAGATTTATTTTTATTCATTTTACCCCTTTTATAAATTGAATTTTCACGTAGTGTCTTCGGACAGATGAAGGTGTTCTTTACTGAGCTTTCAGTCATTACTCATTACTTTTCCGTAAAGTAGATTCGCATTACGGTTGTTCTGTTATCTTTTCAGGGAAGAAGTAATCTAAATTCCTTTCTCGGTCACTCGAATCGAAGATATCGTAAAACTCATTGTTATTTTGTCATCATTTTCGATGGTACGTGTTTTTCTAGATTAAAAAATATTGTACCTTGTCTTTCGGTTCTGTGAATGCTTAATATGTATAGGTACTTGAATGTGCTTTATAAAAAGTGAAATATGTGTACAATTATATTCTACCTTGTACGAGCAATTAGATGTCCTAACGCGTGAGGCGTTGGCGAGAAATTATCTCAGTCGACTTAATTAGTTTAATATTAAAAGTAAGAGTAGGTACTAAAGGTGACTCATATTGACATAACACATTCGCAATCCCGTGGTCAAAATAAATAACTAAACCAAGGCATTTACTCCTAAAATATAGTTGGGTTGTCTTGGTTAGGTTTTAGCAAAGACGCAGAATGTTTTTTTTATGAAATTAAATTTAAATAATATTTCTAATTGTACATATATTCGCGGTATAATTCGATTGTAAGTTTATGATTTACAAAAAATACTAACATACGTTTTTCACTTGTTATATTATATTTTCGACTAGTGTTTGAAACCTGAATCAACGACCAGACATCGCAAGAGACGGATTGAAAATATAAAACAATTTAATCAATATGTCTTATTTTTTTATAGAAAAATGAATATTAAGAACTCCATAACTCGTGATAGTATCTTTATGTACCCACTTATCTGAGAGATTTTTTTAGATATCTTGTTATGTCGTTAAGTCTCTCAGTACCCATGGTCTTAATTTATTGACACTACGTAAATTCAACCGAAGTGCTAAGTGGTTACAAAACTGGGTTCAAAAGTTCAAAAAGTAACTCCGCAATTTACGCACATCGTAATGGTATTGTGATAAATATATTATTCGTATTATTGATCTTTTGATTCCAAGGTGAGAATAGTTAGTGCCGGATATGTATGAATTTGAACTAGTTTCGGATCATTCTGACCTATTAAACTTGCCTTGCTGTTCGGTAGATATTCTATGATATGTGCTTACGAGTATTTTTATATGTACTTGTGATCGTGCCGTTGAGAGCACCATTGTAACATCTCTTACTGTTTGTTACACGTGTCGTTTATGAGAAAAGGGGAGAGGTTACAATGGAGCTGTGTGCGGTAGTGCGGTATGACTTTATGTAGTGATTGTTTATAATGTGAATAGAATTCGCGAAACAGGTTTGATTCTCCTTGTTTCTTGTTATTGCAGGCATGTTATATTTTTGCATCTGAAACATTTTTTTATCAAGGCACAATACTTTTATAGCACATAAGTATGTGCTATAAAAAGATTTAGTGAGATGTGATGTGCAACGCAATTAAAATTTATTTTATAAAATTTCTAGTACTTAGTAAGATTTATTTTAGCATCCATTCCTCATCGGTGCTTGTAATTTATACATAAACTTTCAAAAGTACGTAAGTGAATACCTATTAATACAGCCTAATATAAATTTGTTGTGTAATAAAGTGCATATTCAATCTAGATTTCAAGGCAAAGCGTTTAATTCATTAGTTTATTTACGCATATTATATTTTCTCGAGTAAAATAATTACTTTAATCAAAAAATTGTACGCCTCTGTTATTTTCGACTGTTTTCTATTTAACGTTAGATATGTTTTGCATTTAAAGAGGGTGAAACTTTTGGGATATATATCTACTCCGAATACCTACCGACAGTCTCCCTAAATGTTTACGTGAAATATCTTTTCTATGCAATTCATTTCGTGTAGTGCGAATTCAAATGCATGGATAAACTAATTTAACTTATTTTGAGCCAACAGTAAAGTTTTCTGTTTCGCCTATTTCAGTAATGAGCTTTTGAACAAAGTATATATTTATACAAGCACCATATTCAACGCGAAACTCGAATGAAATATTACAAATTAGGCAACATTTTCAAATGAAAAACTAACATTGTACGTTTTCATTCGATTCATTAAGAGCTATGAATGCGATTAATAGTTAAAGGGGTACTAATAAATTTATTCTCTTGTCTATGTTTTGTAAATAACCTCTTAGTAGTAAGTGTATAAAATATTGGATATTCACCTTTGTTAGTATTGTCACGTAATGTGGTTATTACAACGTCGTTGTAATTGTAATTATAGAATTTAACCATTCACGTGAATTAACTTAAGTAATGTGCTGTATGATTGAATATTGGTAGACAATAAAACTGAAAAAAATGATTATATCTAATTTTTTAACTGATAATTCTTGGTGGATTTGCATTTTAATATGAACTTGTGATAAAAAAAAGTTATTTCAACCTCTTTATTTACATTAACGTTTTAATTTGTAAAAAAAAATACCATAGTCACCATTTTTCAATATTGTATAGATCCAATAGCGTCCATTCCGGAAAAAAATGGTAAAAATACCATAGATTCACTTTAAATTGTACCAGTCTGATGGTTCCCTAACAAGGTGAAACCGGTCCGGTAAAAAATAAATAAGTTGAAATAATTATAAAGAGTTTTTAAATGATGAATTCGTTTTAAACTATTGATGATTAACAAATACACCTCCGAAGAACAAATGCTTTTACAAAGCATAGTAATACGAGCTCGGTTTAGTTAGACTCTTCCATAAGCGAAGAAGAAGGATGCGAAACAGATGAAAAGAATAATTAGCATGACAAAGACGCTCCGAGTAAACCGCTAAAGATATGGGGGACATGACATTGGATAGGGAGAAGAATACAAAGACACTAGTCCGAGATTTGCTGCACCCAATATGTCGCATGGTTTGGAAATATGGACACTTGGAATCAGCGAAAGAAATAGGATATAGAGTCTAGAAGGTAGATGGCGCTAAGCTATTAGCTACGAATGTCCCGGACACCATGGACAGCCAAAAGTGCCAATCTATCAAATTTGGAAAAGTCGGGCCATCAAACTCCTTTCATGAAAACTACTTATAAAATATATATATTTTTATTAGAAATACGAGCTGCCGTAAAAAATACACAGGATTATAAAACTTTTGACGTAAATATAAAAATCATAATAAATACCGGATGACATTAGAATTACTATAATATAGTAGTTTGTTCCTGTGAAAAATTACGGGATGTAATTCGACTTTTAAAGAAAAAATATTAATTTATTTAATTCACCAATTTTAAATAAAGAGTAATATCTGTTAAAATATATCATATGTAGGTACTTTATTAGTTAGATAGGGGAGTGAAAAGGTAAATTATAAAATTCGATAATTCCAATTACCATCAGTTCCGAATTCAAAAAATTCACTCGTACGTACTCCAAAGAGAAATAATCATATTAAGTAATATCTAAATGCGTACGTGCTCACAAGGTAATTAGGTTGCTTAATTATTTCAGATAAAGTTGGAGGGTATATACAAAATGCACTGCATGCCTCTCACCTTCTGGTGGCATTGAACGGAATTTTCTTCCGACAGTCTCTTTTATTGTTGGAAAAATAATTAACTCAGAATAATTATCTCTCTATATTTTTCAGGGAATTAGTGATGAAAGCTTTTGAAGTATGCCGGAGTCAAGAAGTAAATGCAGTCATGCGGCTTTTAGAAATCCAGCTTCTTCAATGAGTCTCTATACTATTCCGGTGGTTTGCTAATTATCATGATTATAATTATCTTTCCTTGTGAAGTTTTAAAACGCGAGGCCACTCTACCTTATTCTAGTCAGAGTAATCTTGTCATTATGTACCAGACTGAGCGGCACGGAGTCATCTAAGGAACAACAAAAATCAATCGAGTGTAATATTCTCTGTCAAAGGCACTCAGCCACCGCACAAACCTGAAAGATATCCAGCGTAAAACAACGACCTTAAAGATAGTATGTACTGAGAGAAAACTGTATTTCGAAGCACTTGCAGTTCGTTCATAAAACAAATTACCTTGCATGTATCATTTCTCGAATGAAAACAGCACTAGAGGCGGTGAAAGAACTAAGCTATTTACTGCGAATCCTCTTGAATTGTACTTGATCTTTATTTATTAAATTGAGGGTAATTTTGTGGTATTTTAGCGAATTGCCATGTTAGATAATATACGAATTTTAAATACACTTTATTAATTATTTACCAAAAACCCATTAATTTGCAATTTGCAGACATAAGAAATACTTCTTCAGTTTTGTAATTGTACCCAGTTCGTTATTAGTGAAACGAAAACATAACTTTTCATATAATATACCGAAAGTCCATTACAATTTTAATAACCTCCATGATCAAGTGGTTAAGATCCTCGGCTACGAATCCATAGATTACGGGTTCAAGACCCGGCGTGTGCAATATAAAGGTTATTTAAATATATGTATGTGTTATTTTAAATGTATAAAAAACAATTAATAGTATATTTGCGACAAGTTACAAAGTAGTAGATTCTATCAGTATCACCTTGGTGAAAGACCACCAAGTTTCGTGAGCAAATCTAAATACCCATTCCCCAACCTTCCTCTTCCACATCACCTTCCTCATCCCCTTTCATATCCTTCCTCTCATCATTACCTTTAGCCTCACAACATACTTCATTTGGAATGCCATAGTCTCACTGGCAGATGGGTCTTTTGTGCGATATTCACATAAAAACAAAACAAAATTAGGTTATTTCACTCGACAGGGTAGGATATGTGCTAAACACTTTGTGAGGCTTTACTTATCGACGAATAAATATTTATAATATTAATGTCTTACTAACCTATTGTACTAAATGTACAATTTGGATAAATTATTATTTAACCCTAAAGATACGACCAGTTACGAAACTAGTCGACACATAATAGAGTATTAAAACAAAACAGATGTAAACAACGATATTATGTTATTAACTATAAGTAATTTGATTTGCGAGTACTGACGAATGTGAACTTTTCAAATTCGGAATTGATATTGATTATTGAGTTTGAAATTATTTGACGGCTTCCATAGTCAAGTGGTAATACGCTCCACTGCGAATCCAAAGGTCGCAGGTTCAAACCCGACGTGTGCCAATAACTTTTAATTAATTAGTATGTGTCATAACACATTTAATTCATATAAAATAATTAGTTGATAGTCTAAGTATCACCCTGGTGAAAGACCATCATTTATAATCGAAACGTTGCTTGAAATGGCTTTAGCCGTGTTTGGTTACCAGATCTGAATAGCCAGGTACTTACCAACCTTCCTCTTCTCCACCTCCTTCCCCTCCCCACTACCTTCAGTCTCGCAACATACCCCCCTCCATTGGGGATGTCATAGTCTCACTGGCTCTAGACGGTTGGGAGCAGTTGGGACTCTTGTGTGGTATTCACTATAAATATTTTAATTTAAAAAAAATCAAATTCATAAAATTATCTTTTAAATTCCCACCTACCTAATAAAGGACCTATCTTTAATGTTTTTTAGCAAACACTATATTATTATTCTATATTTGAAATGGTAACTAATATTATTTTTGGGAAGTCATGTTAGATCCCGTGATTTTTCACGAGTAACAACTAGTTGAGATGAGTTTTTTATTTTGAACTCCTTGGGATTAATATACCAAATGTATTTTCCATGTTAACATTTTAAAAAATAAATAAAATAGTTTGATATATTATATTATGTAAGTTAATATATTTTTATTCTTGGATGGAAAACGTACAGTCAGTTTGTTTAGTAGTGAAATTCTAGTCCCAAGAGGCAGCACCGAAGTATTTATTTCTGTCCGTGTCGCTGCGGATTGAAGACTATTTGTTTGTCGGTTTATTTGTTCGGGATAGTCTTCCGGCCAGAGTCCTCCCACTGCCCCGAGACAATCAAAGCGTCCCATGTCTTCTGTCTGTCGAGCCAGTTAGCTCGCACGTTTGCTCATTATATTAAGATAAGTTTGCTTGAAGACAAATACGCTCGCTCACTAACGCGTTCATTAAAGACAGTTTCTTCACTGAAAACCATTCATCGGAAAATCGAATTTGAAATAAACAGACGCCTGACCGTGGTTCCAAATATAGAATCCCGTGTGAGATGGATATGTTTAGTATTTATTGGATGCTTGACACAAGACCTAAACCATACTGCAGAAAATATTTTTCCTCGTTTTCGAATCAGCAAAAACCCTCTAACGAAGGCTTCATGAAATTTGAACAAGATTTTCTGTGTGCTATTTCTAGTTCCACACAGCCGTTTTTTTGCTTTGTAAGTTATCTCCATAATGGGTTTTGAAGTTTTAAAATATTGTCAAAAAATGAGACAAGATGCCAAATTGGTATATTTGCGGCACGTTCCAGAGTGGTAGTGGATACTCTAAGAATCGCCCTGGTGAAGGACCACCATTCAGAATTGAAACGTTGCTTCAAATGGTTTCAGCCGTGTTTGGTGATCAGATCTGAATAGCCAGCTACTTCCCAACCTTCCTCTTCTCCATCTCCTTCCCCTTTCCAATACCTGCAGCCTCACAAACAAACCCCAATTGGGGATGCCATAGTCTCACTGCCTCTAGACATTTAGGAGTATTTGGGACTCTTGTTTGATATTAACTGTAACAAAAAAAACATTGTTCGCTTTATATATATGTAATGATAAATTGCTTTTTCTTTGCTTAAGTTTTGAAACTTTTTTTTCAGCAAAAAAAAACCGTTGAAACTCGAAGAAAGCCGAATTTCAAAGTTAGTTCACAACACCAGACATACAACGCAATAGAATATTTTAGGAAAAGATTTTGGATGAAAGGTATCTTAAAGTTTTTCAGCGTATTCACAAATGTTGGAAATTACACGTGGAAACTCGTATATACGAACACTTACGTTAATGAAATACTTCCATCAAAGTTCGCAGGGGCTTTGGATTATTCCACCAAACCACGAAACATGTTGGTAAATTTTCATGATGATTTTGTTTCCATGTTCCACAATTCTTCTGAAAGCTTTCCCCCATATTTTCTCTTAGGTGCAAAATTTTCTCGTTAAGATTATTACCCCAATGCTAATCTCAGTGGTAAATTTTTCTTTTACCCAAAATTCACCCCATTTGCAACGGAAAAGCTCTTTTTTGCTCAATGGACTGTACTGACATCGGTTTGTTTACTACGAGAAAATCGAGAATATCTTTTCTAATACTCTCACATTAGCTATCTGTGCCTGAAATGTTGACCTTCTGTCGAGAACATTAATGGAATGTGACGAATGACATTGAAAGTCAGAGCAGCAATACTTTAATATGTAATACGAATTTAAAAATGAACACCGAACCAATTTATTGTTTTTCAGATTATAAATACTTTTGATCCCGGGTTAACAGCAGCTGGGATCCATCTCAAGAAATATAGGTTTTTATTGAGACGGCTAGAAACGCCTTCAATAAGACAAATAAACTTTTCTGTAACCGTGACCTAAAACTATATATATAAAATTCAGAGTGGTTTGATGTTATGTTTTCTCAATTCTTCCTCATGGCGTAGAAAACTGATGGCGATGCACGCAAGAGAGAAGGTTTTGCAATTTCGGTATAAACGCGCATCCTCTAAATGGACATACAAGTATACATTTACCTATGGGGTTACTAATAAATAAGAATTCTTTGACATCTTAGTCACATCATGAGAGCAATAATTATAATAGTTCAAGATTGGTGGAAGAAACCGCACCTCGTGATCGAGTGCAGTTTTGTTGGATAGTTCCAAGCTGCAGCCTACCAGACGAAGATCGTCGTAATGATCTTATAGGAAAGAGGGCAACAGAATAAAACTTAACAAAGCTTATTTTTATTAAATATTTAAATAATTTCAATTATCTAAAACACAAATAAGAAACAGAAAATAGCCAGAGACTAAAAAGAACAATGGTCAAGACCGAGACATGAACTCGGAGTAACACTCTGCCAATTGAGCCAACAAGATCTTATGTGTTGCACAGTGCACAGTGCACAGTGCACAGTACAGCGTACGGCGTACAGCACCGCGCTGTCTCACTGAACCGCTTGGGTAGATACTGAGACGGTGTATTTATGCTTTTTGCGTGTTACGCTACGCCCACGTCCACGTGGGTTGTGGAGACTTCTATGTATAGCCGCATCTTACTACTTCTTCTCCGTGGATTAATATCGGTGGTCTCAGACGAGAATGTAACTCTTTCCTCACCTCGAATAGGTATCAATAAACACACGCGTTTCCCCCAAACACCGCTGTTCTCCGGTCCACACAATATGCCGGAATGCAGCAGATATTGTTTCCGCACGATTTAGCTTCGGAATCAATGAACTCAACAGCCAACAAACTTACAGACGCGCATTCATGTATCATCAAAATATTTACGTTATTATTTCAGTAGTCCTCACATATTTTAGATATCGCGTTTTCAGTTTGTTTTTCTTTTGTGAATTAAACGATCCAAGTGATTTATTTTTAGCTTTAAATAATTCCCACCATTGTGATTTTTACTGGGAAAATACATCTGTTTTGAATTTTGATTTGAGCCCCGATTTTCTGTTTGAAAGCAGGTGCTTCCTCTCAGCCGTCGGCGATTAAAAATATGAAGGGCGAGTAATTTTGTTGTTGTTTCGCTGAATAACAATTTTAAATTATAAGGCTTAGACAACAATTCAATCAAAGTTTGCTCGAAACACCTGTCGCTCATCCCAGAAACGCATTGAGCATTAAATATAAAATTATAAATACATTCCAAATCCATTGGAGTAGACAGATTTATGAAAACTTGTTGAAAATTTAACTCATTGAATAATAAAATTTTACGATCTACTCGTACATTACACTATCAACAAGCTTTCATAAATAGCATTTCAAGTGTATTAAATCTTTTACCACCTTTAGAATCAAATATTAAATCGACTTAACATTATCTCCGTCACTAGAACACGAGATTTTGTTATTAAGTATTTTTTATAAATAGTTTTTTTAATAATAACTGATGTTTAGGTTATTAAATTGTCTTCACTTGGGTTATTTGATACATCCAAATTTGTCCTAGGCTATAAAATGAAGATAACTTTAGTTTACGGTTTACTCACTCGTAAAATCAATAATTCTCACCAGTGCCACTTTTCCGATGATAGATAATTAGAAACTCCCAATTCATTTAGAGATAATAAAATCCAATTAAAATTAGCCGAAACTCAACATTGAATATTTCGTTTCATTCAAATTATATATCATCTCTTACTTGAAGGGCTTTCGAAACAAAAATGTTCATTTTCCCAGCGCCATTAAATAAACAGACAATATAATCTGAGCTGAAGTAATCCAAAGTGAAACCAACAAACACTGAAAAGCCAATGTGTGTGTTTGACTAAACAATCGGGATTTTCGTTTTAACCGGACCCTTCGAAGTGCTAATGTACCTACAGATATAAATCAAGAGACATTACGAGAAGTTGAATTTGTCGAATGTAACAAAACAAGAAACAGAAACTCATTTTCGAATTTCGTAAATTATTCACGGCTCACGACGGACAGCGAGAAATCAAAGTGTGGACAGTAATTTACTACTTCAAAGAAATGGATCTATTTATTTTTCTTGTGCCCTGGGAAAGAAGAAGAGAGTTTTTAATCTCATTCTCGAAATCTTCAATAAATACTTTAGGCCGGTAGGCGTCGAAAAAATGCGTCTACAGCCTTGACTTATGGCGATAGTTCATGTCTCGTTAAAAAATATTTTCCCAACGAAAACCCACTATTTCTTTCAGTGACTAACTTTCTGCTCCTCTATGTACACGTACCTTCATAACTATTAGATTATAATGTTTTTTTTTTTCTATTTATCAACTTGTGATTGTGTTTTTCTAATTTTGGTTTAATATTTCCCTTCGAAGTGAAAAAACTTTCAGTACTGCTCTCAAGAAAGGCCGCCATTTGATAAGAAACGTTACTTTTTTCACGTCCAGTGAACGAATCTCTCTTTCTTCCCATATTATATAATACCATTACACAATAATCCCCAATTGGAAGTGAAATTGTCCCACTGGCTAAAATTCTTATGCGTAAATAGTAAATATAAAACTATTTCAAAAATATTTTGTGGCCCCATTTTTTTGTAAATAAATAATAAACACTTTAAATTGGAATTAACTTTAAAGCATTAATGCTTTAAAGTACTAAATTAAGTGTTTATTTGGTTTCTGGCTTCTTTCTGTTTCATATTTGTGTTTTTAGATTATTAATATTATATGAATATTTAATAATAAACACTTTGTTTTCACCACTTTTCATTGATGTTTAAGAACCATTGGTCCTTTTCATGGTAGACCATCGGTCCTTAAATATGTTTATTATTTCAATAAAAAGTCGTTAAACCATAGTGTTAAATATTTATTTGAATGAAAAACATTTTTTCGAATTCCACGTGACTGTTTCTGCTGTTGAATCAAAAAGTTGGTTTGAATGTCAGAATTTTTAAAATACGCAATACTTTTAAAAACTATACTACATAACGGTTACTAAATATATAAGTTTGATACGGCAGATTTTCATCTATGAACGAAAATAAATAGAACTTATCGTTTTATTTCCTCGTCTTAAATTAATCCATTAATTTTAAAGCAGATGGAAACAATAATAACATCATCGTCTGTGCGCGAATTGGGAGCGTCAGTCACTCTCTCGCGAAGCTATTCGTGAGTTTTAAATATAAAAATCGGAATACGTTAGTACGTAGATATTCGAAAGCTGTTCAGTTTTCAGACTTTTCTTTCTGATATGGATTTAATAATCACATTGACCTTATTTGTTGTTCTTAAATAAATAGCTACCTTACTTACAGACTGTTTTATTAGTCAACATTATCCATTAGAGGGTGATAAACCAACTTACGACGGACCAAAATATCAAAATATGACTTATGCAAAAAATTGATTTAAAAAAATAATTAAATTTAAGATAACGTTGATTTTTAGGACACCCTGTTTATGCCTCTTATATTTGTCGTTTCATGATTATGGGAAAAATATAGGCCTTTCCGTTGTGTTGAATTTAAATTGATGATCTCCCTTCACGGAATGTGGAACGCCATTACGTTCGAGTTACGGAAAATCAAGACTGACATCGAAAGGTTGTATCGAGGTAAATATTTCACTTTGTTGTTCCTAACCAAACAAGAAAGAGGTTCATAATCTCCCAGTCATTAGTCATTCGTCTTCCATACTTACTTATATGTATATATTGTCCCTTATTTACATTACATATAAAACGGAATGAGAGGAAAAAAACTGACTGAAAAGAATAAATAAAGCAATAAAAAATTGTACATTAGGAACATGGTTTTATGCTGTTTATCAGTAAAATGATACTAATAGAAAATATTACGAAAAGTTAATTTGGTAGGATATTGATTTAAAGGGTATGAATGAAAACAAATAATAAAGTATAGAATGTTCAAGGTGCTTTTATGAGTGGAAGGTGGTGCATGGATCAGATTTTCTCACAACGGATGCTTACAGAGAAGTTTCTGGAAAACAAATCAGAAACTTTCTGGGCCTTTCTCTATCTATGAAAAGCATATGACAGAGTTATTAGGAAAAAAAGACTAGGGTTTTATTTATGTATGAAGTAAACACGGATATTATACAGGCAATTACATCTTTGTAGAATATAAGCGATGGATGTGTTAGAGTGACAGGTGATTTTATATCACAAAAGGTTTTAAGTAGGCCTGTATAATGTCACCATGGTTATTCAATCTATTCATGGATAATTGTGGGCAAGAATTGAAATATGTACTTCTTATATTGATAGTGAGTTTTTGCTGCTCCGTAGTTAAAATATAAAATTATACCAATTCGATACAAACCAGTGAAAGATTTTTATAAATCAATTTGTATACGAACTCTTGGTAGTACTAAAATTTGCAATGAGCGTAGTAACAGGAAGTAGGGTATTGAAGCTTCTAAGCCTTTAGGCAAAGAGCGTGGTAACATCACAAACAAATCGTCATCAGCTACCAAGATAAACGGAAAGTTGGTTGCTCCAGGGAAAGTTTCATTATAATCTCTCCCCATATCAAAACTCTCACTTCTAGAATACAAATGAATATTAATTTAGCTAAAATGTGAAATTAACACAAAAAAAATACAATACAATAATAAATTGCTGACAATCAAAGCACGTAAGCCTTTACGTAAAAATAAGTATCACAAAAATGATCAATAAAGGTAAGTGATAGATGAAATTCATAAGATGTTAGATTTTATTTGGGCTGGTATCTAAAATCTTTTGTATTAAAAAACAAATTATTTTGTATAAATTATCTTTTTTGTGTCTTCTTTTTTTATATTTCGAAGTCTTCTTGGACAATCGAGTTTTACTGATCCACTTCCAGCAATTTTACTTTTATCAAATGGACAGTTTAAAATAAAATGCCAAGCCTGTATTTATATAAATCCGTTTCATAGTGTTTTTTCGGGCTGTTTTGAATGTTTAAAAGTGATGGTTATACATATACTCGTATGGTGGACAATTTTATGAGGCCAAAGGAAGGGGAGTTAGGGTAAGGAGAAGGGTAAAAAGGAGGTTCCTGGCAATTCAGTCCTAAAAAGGAAACACATTAAAAGTCATTTCAACCAACACATGATTCTAAAAAAGCTCTTACCAGGGTCAAACTGATGCAAATATACATATTATACTACTATCGACATCATTTAAAAAATCTACTAGTTAGTTTACACTGAAATTTGTCTTCCTTGTAGGTTTTATTAAACAAATGTTGGTACTATATCTGTCATTTTCACAACAAAGTTTGATGTTTTAAATGATGGCAGTTATTTTTTAAATACGGAGGGATGAATACGTAATTTTGACATGACCCCTTAACGCTTTATTTTGTTGGAAACAATTCTCACATTCCGATTTGTACAGTTTTTTTTCACATTTTTTAAATGGACCGAAGGAAAGCCAAATTGTAAATTTTACCACATATTTTATTTTGCATTCTCAAAAAAATACAGTGTCTTGCCTGTAGCCCGGCTCATCGAATCAACGCCTAAGATAAGAAAGTCTGTTAGATCCGTAGTTGTAATCTTTGAGTTAAGTAAATTTATAATGAAGTTTTAAAAATTTGAAATTGGAAATTAATTAAATTCAATTCGTAGAGAAAATATTATTTTAAGAATGTTTTGTGTTTTTTAAATCGGATTTTGGAGATCAAAACTTTAAAAAATGCTAAATAAACAAATAATTCAAATGTAGGCATATCATAAACACAGTTTTATTGGACGTTTCAGAGAAATCATTTTTAAAATAGTTTGAATAATTTTGTTCGCAAGGCACTGTTGATGAAAACCTGGGGAAATATTATTCGTCTCAAAATAGGGAAACTTGCGAAAGCGTTTGAAGTGCTTTAAGCGCAGGCGTCTTAAGCTTTAGTTTCAGGCAATGACGAACAAACAATAGAGGTGACTTAAAACTTCAACAGCATTCCATTGATAATACCATTTGCGTGATGATTCAAAGATATTGATTTGATAATTGTTTTTAATAACCCAAAAACCAAAGAAACGAATTAATATAACCGAAAAGTAAATTTGTAAAATCTTGCATCAAAACGGTTTTGCGTTGCCGGTAAATATTTGATGACACTAACCCCATGAAAGGTGAATTTGAACATAGAAATGTATAAGTATAGGAAGGTTTTTTGACGCGGTCGAAAATGAAATTAATAAATTATCCATCAGAATAGTACCTACTTGACATCTAAATATTCAGACCAGTTGTCTTATAACGACCGTCGTATTATGACGGACATTCTCAAAATAAAAAAAATATCAATTACTGGTGAAATGAGAAACAAACCTATTAAGATCACCTTCATTGCATTGCTGCATCGGTCATTTTTATTTGTCCCAAGGTTTCAGGGATTTTCGGAATCCATTTCAGAAGCAAAGCGGAGGTCTGTTTGACTTTGGAGAAGATTTGAGGCAGGCGGTAAAAACAAACAAAAGAGGGTACGTCTTCAGAATATCCTATAACATTCTGCGACAGTAGGAATCAATCAATTTCTATTGATTTATGAATAATTCTATCAACTTTTCCATTAGAGAAAATGATTGATTAAAAAAATCGTTCTTTGAGAATAATTTGGTGTTCATTGTTTTGCGTAGCTCATAAATTTATTAATTAAAGCTTCTTTCTTTAGTAGATTTCTTCAAAGGGTTTCTGAACACTATGATTTTGTAAAGACTAATGAGTATTAGTTTTCTTTTTTATTCTCTCTTTAAATAAACTTACCTTTTAAAATAAAACAAAATCAATGAATCCACGTGTTCTTGCTTTAACTATTAACAATAATTATCTGTAGTGCGAAATCAGAACTTGTGATCACGGTGCTTCCCTGCAAAGTAAAATTTAGATTGAGGTTTTTTAAACCTCATCACATTGGATGACCATCAAATCGATGACCAGCGCCGTTTTCATTTTTTGAGATTTGAACGGTCCCCGATAATCGCAGATTCTCGGCCCGCTTCAGCTTTGATCGATTTGTAATCAGCTGTCAAGCATAACAACATGATCATTCTCCACCGGAACCTGCCCCTAGCCATTTGTCTTCAGTCCTTTTATTTTATTATTTGTCGTATTTTTAACTCGCTCCAATCTCAATTCTCCCCATCTCCACGGAACCTGCCATCGACCAAAGCCATTTAACGTTAGCTTCAGTCCCTTTATTTTGGAGGGATTATTTGTTTTACGTAATTTTTTTCCGAGTTTTTTACATCGTACACCATCCAAACAAATTTCTTGGACGGCTTCTAACTGTCGTAATGATCTTAAGCTGGTTATTTTCGCTGGTTAGCGAGACTCCGCCCATATTTTTTTATTTTGCCATAAACTTGACACAACTAAACGGTTTTTAGGTTAGATGCTATATTTTTTGCTGATAAAATACTGGTAAGCATACGAATACACAAAAACATTAGTATGTGATTTGAATGGATGTTTAAATACCGTAGCCTTAGTCTTGGCCACGCCCATTTGCGCCGAGTCATGTTAAAATCATCAAAACAAGTCCAAAACTGACTTCACTGGCTTTGACTTGGGCTAGCATGCGACCCTTGTTTGGAAGTCAACGGTGAGTAGGGGCGTTGTAAAGAGTGCACATCTTCTTTTCTGGAATTTGGCAGGTCAATGTGATTATTATCAGTTCGATGTGTTATTTCTACAAAATAGCATTTTTTATATAGCAACACTTCTAAAAATCAATTTTTAAAATACTGCAACCTTCGTATATCACTATACAAAGATTTTCAGCGAAATTTGATGCGAAATCAGTTCTCACACTGATGCATTGGTAGCATACAGCATGTTTCAAATTATTATTCGAATAATGGAAATGAAAAATCCGATAAAATTTTATAAGTTAACTCTCCACATAATAGAAAGAACATACTATAAAACATTTCGAATAACTAGAAAATCTTTTCGAATATTTAACATTGATCAAAGTGTACACTTGTTATCCCTTTTCTGCGAAAAACAATAAGCAGGCATAAAAAAGACAAAAGGCTGTTTCTCAGTGACGTTTTTCAAAGACATCACTTTCGGAAGTGGATACATATGCACCAATACACATATTCCTAAGTAGATGTGTTGGTCGCCTCAACTCTAATTCTGTGATCAATACTAACAAATTTGAAAATTTAACTCACCATATGAAAAAAATACTTAACAAATGCAATAACTTTTTTTTAATAATAATATGGGAAAACTTATTTTCTTTTTAAAATAGTTTAGTATGTCTGTTTTTTTTTTTTTTTTCTTTTCCACGTAAATTTATTCCAGACTTCATTCAAAGCATCCACAAGCTAAGTGTTTCAACGGTCGAATAAAGATTGAGTATTTTCACTGCTTACTCGAATCACCTTGCGCCTAATAAAAACACGAAACAATGATAATGTAATTTTTCGAAACACTAGAGCTTCAGTTTATGTAAAAATATGTTTTTTTGGAATTCTGAAAATAAAATGTTTTTCTAATCAGGTAACTTTTCCGCAACGTTTTTTTTTAAATTTACATACATAGATATGTTTTCAAGTAGGTTTCATTTTATTTTTTGAAAAAAACTGCCTTTTGATGGAATAATCTTCAGACAGCAATTTTAAAGCAAACTGTTAAATTAAACATGATTTATTTTCTATTATACAATTTTTTTTTTTAAATCATTTTCACAGCATAAATTCTGAAAACATATAATTTTACTTTGAAATTTCTTTCATGAAATAAAGATATCTATCATGCATATATTATAATTGAAAATACATTGAAATCACAAGAATAAATATGAACTTTTTACCCCTGCGGTGTGTTATAGAATGGTTATTTAACTTTTATGTTTTCTCATTTACATTATTTTTATTTATTTATTATTGTTCTTCCCGTTCTATCCCGTTGAACTTCAATTAAGTAGGTTGGCAATTGGATTTTAAATACAATAGAAATACAAAATAAAATATAATACAAATAAAATACAATGGAAATACAGATTATCTTATTATTTAAAAATATATATTTAATTATAATTTACACATCTTAAAAAACTGATATACTATTACACCATACCATCTACTTCTATTATGTTGTTTTTATTTTATTATTTTTTTAATATTATTTATCATGTTTTATGTTTCTTTTGTTTGATTCTATTTTCTTTTAAATTTCATATAATTATTGCTTTTTAAAAAAAAATATTTTTCCGTAATTCAAAAATATTTGAAAAACTATACAAATATATCGTAATTTTTTTGTACAAAAACTGCATGTTTTCCCAAGCAAAAACCAAAAAAAAGAAACTCTGTCTCTAAAGTGTAACTCTGAAACAACATAAGTGTTGACCCATACATACAGCAAGCATGATAGTTATAAAAAAAACATATTGACAAAAGTTGTGCGGCTTATGTTACGCCACTGGATACTTAGGAACACCATAATTAATAAAGCGCAAAGTGTATTTAGATAAGTGATTAGCATTAAAAAAAAACTATGATAAAATGATATTTTTCACATTGTGGCATGACCATTTTTATGTAAATATTTTCAAGATTTTAAAGAATAATAAATAACGATTAAATTTTGACCTTTGAGCTTTGTGTTATTATACAATGATCGTTTCACACGATGTTTCCAAATGTTCCAAAGTCATCTTGGACGGCCTGCAAAAACGAATCCAAAGGTCACTGGTTCAATCCCGGTGTGCGCAAATATTTTTTATTTTATTGAAGTAAAATAACAAATAGCATATTTGCGGCACGTCTCCAGAGTGGTAGATACCAGTAGATAGTATCGCTCTGGTGAAAAATCACCATTAAGAATCGAAACGTTGCTTGCACAAGTTTAGCCGTGTTTGGTGACCATATCCGAATAGCCAGGTATTTCCCAACCTTCCTCTTCCCCATTATCCTTCCCCTCCCCACTACCTTCAGCCTCACAACATACCCCGATTGGGGATGCCATAGTTTCTCTGGCACTAGACGGTTAGGGAGCAGTTGGGAATCTTGTGTGGTATTTACCGTAAAAAATAAAAAAAGTTTAACTGGGTCAACCCCAGTAAAGGAGTCCATTCGAATTTTTCTTACATTTTATTTTACACAGAAATGTACAAAAAGCTTCTCGGTCATAAATTATCTGGTTGTCGATAACTTTTAGTCATAAGTTGCATTGCATGTTTCTACAGTGAAAAAAGGTGGATGTTTTTTTCTTTTGACAGCGGGTGAGTACTTTGTAGCAGCCCGAACCGACTCCCCGAGTGCCACATATTCAAATTTGTATCACCGCTCGGGAATTCGCAACACACGTTTATTTTTTACCCCTAAACCCGCGGTGGAGATGAACCGAGTGGGTACAATTTCAATATATAGATGAGTGGCAAAAAGCCGAGCGCGTGGAAATGATTAAGCACTAGACTGGCGTTGTAAAGTCGTATCATACGAGTATTCAGTTGGTTCTGAAGGGTAAAGGCATATTTGGACATAAGCAAATCCGTGAATTTAGAAACGATTATCAAATTGTAAGTTCTAAGATAAAACTATTTAAACAGGTTTTGCGATCGTAAAGCTCGGGAGACGTGTATTGTTTTATAAATATTTTTCGATAAGGAATCGAATGAAAAAACAATCATTGAGAAGAGAAGAGAAGTAATAATTCAATGAACAGTTGACTTTAAAAGCAACCCTTATTCCGTTCACTTGCTTATTACTTGCTTCTAAGTACTTTTTTAATTTTATTTGTAAAGTAACGGACTTATTTACTTAACGGATTATCCAATCACAAAAAAATATATAACATAAAATAGAAAAAAAAGAACAATAGAGAAAGGCCAGCACATACATAATATTAAATGAAGCAATCACAAAAATAGGACAAAATATACGAAAAAACATTCAAATCGAAGCCAAGGTCGAGTCAAAGTTTTGGTAGAGTCGTAAAGAATGATAAAAATCATTTAGACTGGTACTGGCTTGAGTTAACAAGTCTCGACATTCTGAACGGCGGAGAATGATACCCATAATTAGTAGAGTGATGATTGAGAAACAGCAATTCTTTGTTTCTGAGTCTACGGCAAGAAATATTGTTCTTACATGGATAGAAGTGTAGAAGTAAGAATGTTAGATTATACATTGTTTGGTTTCCCTATTCTTATCAAATAATTTCGCTTTATCTAAAAAACAACTTTCTCTATATTCATCGTTGTATCTCCACAAATTCATACTCCATTTCTACCATTATATAAATTTAAAGTAAGCATTCGCCTAAACAACATAAATTCACATTTACTTAATTGCATTTTTGCAAGCTTTCTTTGAATCTAAGAACACCCTTTATCGGAAAGAGCCAAGTACAAATTATTCGCGGAAAAATAATATATTTGCTTTAGATGATTTCTTTAAAAAAAACTTAGTAAAAATATGGATTCACTTGAAAATAAAAGCAATCTTAACGGAGAAGCCTTTTGAAATGTAGCATTAATAATTCCGCATTTTCTTATGCTTTCCATTTACTGATGACGGCTTGAGCAAACACGTGCATGTACCGTGTACGTTGAACATTATGTTTTTATTTACTGGAAATAAATACGTTTCTCGCTATTATTCCAATAAATTATGCTTTTTGTCATTAATCTTGATTGAAGTCATTGATCGGTGGCTCGACTGGTATCGGTAGCCCCATGCTGTAGCGGGCATTTCAAGTAGCAGGGAACATAAAACCAACGAGATGGTCATTTAACGGCTCGGCCTTGTTTTCCATTAGTGCGGCTTGTGAATGTGAATGAGAATTATGAATTCCAATGTTTTTCATTTGAGCAACCTTGGCATCGGAACTATAACCCGAAGCGCTAAAATATCCGCTTTCAAAAGTAACTGTTTACAATAAAGAATAAAGCAATAACACGCGCGGGCTATTTACGACAGCGACAATAAAATCATAATTAATTAAACGAGGAGATTCCTTTTTCCTTTTCGCAGACGATCTTAAAATATTCAAAATATTATAAATAGAGGTATTAGAAATTGCCTGTATTTTAAAGCTGACTTCAGTAACATTTGTGAATGAACCTAATGAAACCAAGATCATTTCAATATCTCGAAATGTGTAGTCATATTTTTCACTAGAGCGTTTAGTCTATTATTTATTTATTTACCACTGGTCTCTATGCTCGGTCATAAACTTGTTCCCACTAAAGGATCTCGGAAGTGTGTATGAAAGTAAGCCCATGGTATATTTCGTTTTTCGAACTTCAGAGTTAGTTAATATCATACTCATTTGGTCCGCGGTAAGCTGGAGAGGGGCTCAGGCATTTGGAAGCCAGGCGGGGTGATTCCTCATGTTGGAGACGGTTTAGAAAAAGTTTTGGAGAATTTTCTACATGAGGGAAATACGGTCATTATCCCTGCTTTGTCCTAACGAACTTTCTGCCCAGATTTCACTTCTTGCAGTTTAGGGGAGAGGGATATGCCACCACCCGCATTTTCAGACTGCTGCGAGGCTGTATAGAGTTCGCAAGTTTCTATATCCTGCCTGTATGACTAACCTGTAAATCGTTTTCGCGGTGGGGAGTGGTATATTGTTCCTGAGAAATATTATATGAATGTGAATGAAGCAAGGAGTGTGTGCCAAGACAGAGTTGTATGGCAATCCGTCCTTCAAATACTGCCTGGAAGAATCAGCAGGGAAATGGCGTGATGGTTAGTTAGTTAGTTTTTTATATTTCGATTTTTTTAACACTCCTTGTTTGGTGGTAATATTTTGAATTCCCGCACACAGGGAGTGGATGTTCAGTACAGAATACACCATGAAACCATAAATCCAATACAACTCTATAACAAAAGTATGGAAAAAGCGAATGTACAAAGCAAAATAATCTAATGTTTGTAGGTATTCGGTTTCTATATAATTTCATTTTGAAATCGGATTCAAGTAATTATTTTACTTTTTAATTACTGGACTTTGTTTGATGATTTATGTTGTTCGTTTATTAAAAATTACCAAGGGGACCCCTAGGAACAACATTTTAAATTCATAGATAATAACAGGAATTTTAGCAATACAATAATTTTCAAATACGTGTTTTTTTTTTCATTTTGTACTAAACCATTTTTGTTTACATAATACGTTCATCCATTTCGAAAAAAACAAGACAAGGGAAAATAAAAATCTAAGCTTTTAGGACATTATTTAAATTTTTTATTTTTTCTAACCATATCTTAAAAATCATTTTCTTCAAGCCTAATAGTAACTTAATTCAAGTTATTCAATAAATTGTAAATTTTAAGATAAAAACGTAATTCCTGGTGGTTTTTTAGCAAGTTAAACATTCAGCCAGTTGTCTTAACTCTGATCTCAAAAGCATATTTTGTTTATTTTGGCTATGCATAAATTCCTGTTAACTTCTTTGTTCTTTGTGTTTATAAGAATATTGTTCGGTGGAGTAAGAAAGAATAATATTTATGATTTATTCAATTATCGATCGAAAACGATAATGTTTTTGAGCTATTTGCTATCTTAACATTAGGAAAAAAATCTCTCCGCATTCCTGAAGTTAATACCAATTTGCTTTAAAAAATATTAAGTTCATAACTTGATGTTTTTCCTTCTGAAAATGAAAGGGAAAAAACAAACTCAAAATAATTTTCAATGTAATTTAAAAAAATATTTCCGCATTTGGAAAAAAATGCAATTTTCAAAGTCTACAGAAAAACAAATTGAAATATGAACCATAATTACGGAATTTTTAAGTGATTATTTTTAGTTTCAAATTTGTTTTTTAAAAATATTTTTCTCAGCGTTTGAAATGATGTTTTTGTTTAATTATTGATAAACCTCCACATAGCATCTTCCAATAGAACAGAGACCATATGTATTTAAAATGTAGAAAAAGTTAATTTAAAAAGACTAAAAAAAATCTTTTGAACATCGGATCATGATCGGAATAACAAAACAAAAAAAACGATGTATTTTTTTTACTCAATGTTTTGTGCACTGGAGGTTTTAAGACTTTATGCACAGCCTCTAGAACTTATCTTTTAATGTGAATAAGCGTCTTGAGTTTGAAACGTATTCCTTCTCCAGAAAGAAACACCGAAGTCTTGCAAAGCCGCTTGGGGAATTTGTCAAATGTATTCGTTGTATTCTTATCCACCCAAGAAATTCAAAAAAGTATATTTAGTACCAACACTCTTTGTCTTTTCAAGGATTACATTCATGGGGTTTGATAAGTGAGAAATGGATTAAAAGCGAAAATTAATGGTATTCAAATGATCTTGAATATAAAACCATGTGAATACCATTTTTTTTTTGATTATGTGAATACCATTGTTTTTCGGCATCTGAAGTATCTAAAACTTTCGAACGGTGAGCTCTAGCTTCTTTAAATTTGCTCACATTATAGGGTAAATTACTTTTTCCAGCTCGCAACGTCATTTGTCTAAAGACAATAAGTGAAATTCCCGAGATAAATGATAACATTAGAACTACTATTAATTTTATTTGATAACTAGTTGTTACCCGTGAAAAATCCTGGGATGTAACTTGACTTGCCGAGAAAATATATTAGCTACATTTCAAATATAGAATAATGTCTGCTAAAATATATTATTGGACAGTGCTTTATTAGGTAGGTAGGCCTTTTTATTAGATAATTTAAAAATAAAAAACAATTAACATCAATTCCAAATTTGAAAAGTTCACATTTATACGGTCGTACGCACTCATAAAGTAAATGGTATAAAGGTTATTATTGTTTATGCAGGGGGTGAAAATCTAATACGAAAAATCAACATTAAAATGAGAGCCACGTAATTAACACCAATATTAATCAAACTTTTTACTACATACATTAAGTATGTGGTAAACAAAAAGATTGTGTAAACATTGAAAGGTCAGTTAAAATTAAAAGCTTAAAAAATATTGAAAATTTGCCCAAGATAAAGAATTACTGTAGGTTAAGTTTTTTACTCTGTGTTTGGTGAGGTTTATTTTTAAAATAACAATGAGTGATGAAATTTGATATCCAACGACAATGAAATATTCTTTGTAGATGTTTTCCATCGTATTTGAGGTTATTATAATGTATTGTTGAATATTAAATAAAATGTTTTATTCTTGTGGTATTGATTATTAAGTTCATTAAACTTACCAAAACTGCATAAAAGCTATTTAGGGATAATGATAGTTAGAAATAATAATAATAAAAATAGCAACTAAGCTCTTTAAGCAACCCTCCGAACTAGCAACCAAATCCTTGGAAAAGCATTAAAAAATCCGAAATTCAAATTCTAAACCATAAATCGCTAAGAAAATCGTTTTATTTCCCTGCTACATCGGAGAGCCAACTAATCTAACATGTAAA
Organism: Drusus annulatus; assembly: GCA_022651775.1. NCBI lineage: Eukaryota > Metazoa > Arthropoda > Insecta > Trichoptera > Limnephilidae > Drusus > Drusus annulatus. Next base: position 3,278,231 of record JAGWCC010000029.1, on the reverse strand, counting down.
TCGTAAGGTATTTAGGAAATATGAATTAGAAATTAAACCATGGAAATTTATAAAATAATGAGTTTATGTTAGAGTAGCAAAGCTGCAATTTAAATATAAATTACGTCTTAAATAAAGCTTAGGTCTTCTTTTACAAGAATTTGGTCACCAGCGTTGATGACCGTTATAACGAAATTGAATACAAAAACTACGAAATATTCTGCTATCACGTATATCGCATATTATGTTGACTCAAGCTGTGAACTCTTATTGATTTGGCAGTAATCGATCTCACTTGAGTTGTCCCGAAACGAAATAATACAGTTAGTGCCGTTTCTATTTCAAATGTCGCCTCGTTGTGCTGACATTTGGAAAAAACTCGAATAAAAACGGGGCAATTAGTAAATTTCTAATGGTGATGTGATGCGGGTGAGACCCAGCTTACATGAGTCAGTATATGGTTTGGAATCGTTTCATATTGTTTGTATAAATCAAAAATAAATTTACGTCTTCTTTATATATTTTTTACAACATTGTCAAACAAAAATATTACCGTTTATGTAATAGGATCACGAAACATGAAACAAATTTTCTGCGATCAGATTATGCAGATTCAGTAATAACTAACATCATACATAACGTATCATATAAATAGGTCTTATTTTCAAATAGGCCAATGTAAAATCAGGTAAAATTTTGGGTAACATGATACATAATAAATGCAAGTAAACACAATAATCTTTTTACTAGAATGTTTTTTTACAATTAGGAATTGTGATATTTATTTTATTGTATACGCCCGAGGGGGTTTTGACATAAAAAGGTTTACAATCAACAGTGAAAAAATGAAAATTATTTGCACAAAATTAATAAGGAATAGTTGTAAAGCAGTACAAAAAGTAAGTTTGATTACATTAAATTAATATTCATTGGTATATGACATAGCCTTCTTGCATCTACATTCCGTGCAGTTAAATACATCAGCCACCTCTTCGTATGTATAATTAAGTACATGCCATTTAGGTACAAGCGTATCTGAAAGACTCAGTTCTGATGTTATTGTTATGGCTAAATTTAATTTTGTATCGAGTAGTTTTCGTTGGTATGTGAAAGGAAATATGGTTCAATAAATCAGGGCCGTCTATAATACCATTTACAATTTTAAAAATAAAAGTCAAGTCGAAAATAATTCTTCAATCTGAAAGTTTTAATAAATTTAATTATTTCATCAAGTAGTTAAGGTTTATGTTTCAAGGGGTTGAATAAGTTTTAAAGTTGGTATATCTTAGAAATTAATGTTGAATTTTTTCGATGGAGTCGAACTGGAATTTATATTTAGGGATCCAAGAAAAATAAATTATTTATTCCAATTTAGTTCCTCTGACATTTTAGACGCTAAATATGTCGACATTTAAGTTTTTGTTTATTGAAGAACTATGATAAATTTTGAGGTTATTTACTTAATATTTAGAAGATTTTCAACAATTTTATAATTAAATTTAGTTTTTAAGATAGATCTGATAAACGCTGGGTGAATTTTTATATTCTACCTTTTTTTTAAATTTCAAATTAAAATTAAGTTATAATTGAAAAACCTAATAAATGTTTAAAACTCATAACCTTTAATCAGGAATTGTAAAGTTAATTTACTTGGTATATATTTTTAACTTAATTTAAACGCCGTATTTCCATAATTTTCATTTAGCTTAGCGATTCAATTTCCTGAAAACATTTTCATTTAGGAATTTCGGGAAACCCCTCTCATCCAAATTATGTGTTTACTCAAAAAATATTACAAAAATTAAGTATTATTGGTACCTATACCTACTCGCACCAGCTGGGTGTGTTAACAAGCCCGGGTTGTATTTATAAATTATAAAGATTAATTGAAGCAGTTAGGTTATACGAAGGCCGGGGTAATTTGGTTGAACAATGCTGTGGCTAATTATCGCAATCGCTTCGAAGATGCTTCCACGACCTTATTATGTCCCATAGCGTCTCACAATACACTAGTGATGAAAACCGTTTGCTTACTTTCATCTTGTAAAGAAGATTGCGTTCTGAAGAAAAAATATAATGATAAAACATTATTACTAAAGAACATAATATCTTTCTGCTTAAATTGCGAGTTTCAAGACTCTTTGTGATCTTGCTCCATGGCCCGTAGCCACCGTGGTACGATACCATCGCGGCATCTCGTGTTTTATGACCTCATGTTGTTTTTTCAATGTTATACAGTATGTGAAAATTGTCGTTTCATGGTTTCATGAGCATCATTTCGTCTCCCGCCTCGGGGCTTCTTTCTACTGCGGCAGAATGGAATTCTGACGGAGTAATAACCCGGTTTTGCAGATTTTCGTCATATGAAAGCGTAAATGTTTAAAGTTCATAGATTTAATTTGCTAATGTTTTGATATGATGCGAATCTGAGAACTTACAACTAATCTTGTTTTTTTTTAAACCTAAAAATTCTTTAATTTTTAATTCAATCATGTAATTACAATCATTAAGTATTAAGGGTCAGCACTCAAGAATGACGACAAATCTTACTTTTTAGCATTCTAATACAAGCAATACTGCAAATGATTTATCTGCAATTTTTCTATAAGAAGTTAGAAAAATGTTTGAGGTTTCCAGTGAATACAATCTTTTAACTGTAATCCATTAAATTCTAAGAAAAACGTACCAAAATCCCAGGAAAAGGTGCAGTTTGAAAACCAACAAAGGCAATTTCGAACATTTTACCTAAATTCCAGAATGCTTTTTATAAAGGATTTAAAAGATTACTGCCTGTATAAAATTAACAGATAAATAATTTGTAGATTTGCTTATACTAGAAAGCCAAAAAGTGTGTGTTTTTGGGTGCTAACCCTTACAAAAACAAAATCATACTGTTTGTAGATGATACATTAATATACGTTTAAGTACACAAATGCAGTAAATAAAATAAATGTAAGCCTGCAAAATATAGTAGTACGGCTGAAAAAAAAACATGTTAAAACTGAACATGATATATATATATATATATATATAAATATACGAGTATATTTGCTCGTATATAGAGAGAGAGAATAAAATACCTATCAGAGTGTTAAATTAATACGTATTAAAAGAGGTATAAAAAATCGTATTTTCTAGAAAGACTCAGGAGAAACAAAACAAATAAAAAAAACACTAGAGAGCTCATTTATAAAACTTTAGTGGCTCCACATTTAAACTACTGTTCCCATAATATTATATTTGGCAAATAAAGGAAACACGAACAAGCTGGAAATTTCATAAGAATTTATGGTTAAAAAACCTTTGTTTCTTATCACCTCTTATTTTCTTTTTGACCAGAATGGTTTTATCTTGCAACAGACATCTTCAGACTGGAAAATTTGAAAGTGAATCTATAGATCAGTGTCAAATTAAACATTAGTATAAAGTCAGACCAGTATCAGATCAAAAAATATAGTCACAGAATTGTAAAATGTACAGAAGACTGACAATGTATAGTGAAATTTCTGAATGTGTGAAAAGTGAAGAACAAATTAGTGTATTTGAAAATAAATGTTGTGCTTGCTGTAAAAATGTTATCCTTTAAAAATGTACACATTTTTGTACTATGTAAAAAGTAACTCGATAAATAATAAAACATAAAAAAATACAAAATTCTCAACCAATTGAATTGAGATTTCTGAAACTTTTTGCAGTAAAACCGTTTACAGCCGTATTACGAATAAGAAGATACTAAAACAACTCTAGGTCGAAGTAAACTGAAGAAAAAACTTAAAAAAGAGAAGCTTAGCGGGTTTGGTCTTGTAGAGCGAATAGACGCAGTGTCGGAAAAATAGTAGTCGCGTAAGAGGATGAAAAAGTCGGACATTGCCCTAGGAAGGCATGTCATGATAAAGTTAATCAAACATTTCTATCGGGTCGTGTTATGTGGTCTTCCATCAGCTCTGCCTATCCATTAAAAAATGACGAGATAAGACCACGGATATTATTTTAATTTTTATGACCGACCGGCTTCGCTTATCCTAAGCATTATCAAGGTACAAAATTAAACTTTGCAAAAAATTACAAAGTATGCGATTATATATACCCACAGAGGGATAATAAAATATTAAATAAAATAACAGAACAATGAGCAAATATACAAAGTTATTTTTTCTTTTATTTAAATATTTCAAAACGCAAAGTGATTGCCTTCTACGAAAACATAATTATTATTTTATATGAATAGTATTTTCTAAAATGATATTATTTGTTTTTGACCACAATGCTTTATATTGTACAAAAATACCTATATACGATTTTTCAGACGTAAAAACATGAATCGTCAAAACTCCTTTACCAAAAAAAAGATGTTTTGATTTCCACTTTCTTTATGTTTCAGACTTTCCTTTTTATAAATTGGGATAGAATAATCCATGCCAATGAATTCAGCGGCCCTGAACACACTGCGGTCTGCTTCCTTATATATATCGTCTTGGTACTGCCTATGTCCCGGAATAAATTATCCGTTGTTAAATGTTTTCGAAACTAAGATGCAGTACACACGCTCACCATTCAACATACATTCGGCCTTATTAAATTGCCTATGGTTTCCGCAAGGCAGAGCCATACGCATAATAAGCCAAGAAAGTTGTTTACCATTTGAAAGATATAAGTTACTATTTGCAGTGCAAACACGTTTTACTTCTCAGGGGAGAGTCTTCTCAAGAAAACCATTGTAAAATAACTAGAGTCTGGGATGGTGATGAATCCTCCAAGGCCCTAAGCTCCAATATAGTCCTGCCAAAGAAAGCATTGGTATGACTCACTACTAGCATTTTTATTTATTTATAATTCGATGGCACAAGTTCCATTCAAAATAAATTATATTTTCGTGGATATCGATCACTTTGTGGTCTGATATATTTAATGAAAATGAATTTATAACTTTGTATAAGACCACATATTTTATTTTGTTTTTTATGACCGACCCGTTTCGCTTAGCCTAAACATCATCTGTATGTATATATAACCGCACACTTTGTATTTTTTTTATTCACATTTTGTACCCTGATGATGCTTAGGCAAAGCGAGATCAATCGGTGATAAAAAATAAAATTAAATCTGGTCTTGTAAGAAGTAATTATTTAATTTTCATCACATTAATAAACCTTTTCTGGACCGAAGTATGCACAGTTCGACATTCAATACAAGTATTATTTAAAAAATATATACTCGTATTTACCGCAAAAGAGATCCTACTGCTCCCAACTGACTGGAGTCAGTCAGACTATGGCATCCCTAATTAAGATGTGCTGTGAGGCTGAAGGGAGTGTGGAGGGGAAGGATATGGAAAATAGGACGGTTAAAAATTATCTACCTAGCTATTCAGATCTGATCACCAAAGCAAGCTATTTCAAGAAACGTTTCGATACTGATTGGTGGTTTTTAAACAGACTAAAAAGTATCTACCTCTCTGGAGCGCGGGCAAGTTTACTTTATAACAATAACAATGGTATTGTTTTTTTTTTACAAAAAAAAATAAAGGTACACATTTCCGGTTTACGAATAACCTGACAATGTATGGAAAACTTCTACTACTCGTACCATTTTAATAAGCGGAAAATGTTGCTTGTGCAATAATGGAGGCTAGCAGGAGAATTGAACTCACGACACCCAGTTGGGATTCCAACGCTTTTGTCCACTCAGCTACTAACCAGTCGATATAAAGTAAAATATATTATATTATAAAATACGAAATTAACATAAACCTTGAAGTAACAATATATGGATAGAGAGCTAATTATTTTTACCCAACCTATACAAATTTGGGATAAATCACTTTCTCCGGGTTTTTACGTCGTACCCCATGAAAAAGAAAGAGACAACAAAATCTCCCAAATTATCACATCGCTTTAAAGTTTTGTTAGAATGTTCTTCGTGTCCCGCGTCTCCGTCGACTCTGCCCACACGTTTCGATACGCGAAATAAATCAATATAACTCTTATAACGGCTTATTAGGTTACATGCTATATTTTTATTTATAAAAATACTGTGAAAAAGTGGTTATACGAATAAACAAAAACATTATGTCGACATGTGCTATGAATGGATGTATAAATACCCTAGCTCTAGTCCTAGCTACGCCCAGGTCTAGCCGGAGTCCGGCAAACCTCATAAAAACTGACTACAGCAGCGCTCTCTTTTGTATATTATTGCTCTGAGACATGAACAGTTGGATTAAGCAAAATGATCTTCAAAAGATAATGATTTGACAATTCTAGATACTGTTAGAATACCAAGGAGTGATGGAGTATAGCCTATTCAACAGGTGTACAAGACATCGGCTTCGTGTGCAATTGCACATACGAGTATAGTGTAGGATCTAATTATAACTTGTTTGTGGCCGGATACCGTTTTATCACCGAGACAATAATAATATTATGAAGTGAAGGATTTGTGGATCGAATTGATGAAGTGTGAATACGAATTAACATCAGTACATCGTGGCTATTTAACAGAATACTAGCTATTTTAATTAAGCATGGGACATCAAATAATATAACTTGGCATTGATACAACTTCAACGGACGCAAACTACTTGTCCTCTATACGTCTATAGCATCGTCCAGAATCAGAGCGGCTGGAATTCAAGGCAGTTGCAAAATAACAAATAAATATGTTGGCTATTTTCGTAGAAAGCAATCATTTTGTGGTTTGACATATTTAAATTGAAAATGAAATAATAACTTTATAAAGACCACAGATTTTATTTTAATTTTTATGACCGATTGATCTCGCTTTGCCCAAGCATCATCAGGGTACAAAATGTAAGTAAACAAAAAACAAAAAGTGTGCGTGTGTATACATATAGAGGGCGAACAATATAAAATAAAATAACAGAACATTAAGGACAGTAGAATAACATTTAAACTATAACAAAGATTATTTTATAATTTAAATGTTATTCTATTATTTTCTTATTGTTCTGTTAATTTATTGTATTTTATTCTCCCTTTGTATGTATGTATTATTGCACATTTTGAATTTATTGCTTAGTTTGATTTTATACCCTGATAATGCCTAGGTTAAGCGAAACCGGTCAGTCATAAATTTAAAATAAAATCTGTGGTCTTCTACAAAGTTATTATTTCATTTTCATTAAATATGTTAGAAATCAAAAGAAAAACGTGAAGTGTATCATTGGTGACTGTAATAATATATTCATTTCCAGGCCCGGCCCTGAGCTAAACGACCGCGGCGCCTGGTGCAGCTTAAATTTGTGGCGCACCTTTTCTGAATAATACAAAATTTTTCGAAAAACTTTGTAACGCTATTTTCTGCATAATTTTGTTTCCTTTTCACTCCCCGTTTGAATTTTTCGTTCGAACAAACGATACGAGGTACCAACTCGTATCAAGTTTAATATGAGAGGCGCGAAATTTTAACTGCGCACCGTCGGGTCGTCCATGAAAATAAGGATTTTTCATTTAATATAATATATACAGGCGCTGGGCTCGTAAAAAAGCGCTATAATTAGGCACTTTTAGCGCCTTGGTAATCCACCGCCTGGATTAATTACAATCCTGTTCCAGTTGCGCCTGCACAGTAGCAGCCCTGTTTGTTTCCATCAATGCTCAACTATATGTGTCCCACGTCGCGCGGAGTGTGAAAAAGCTAATGACTTGAGAGAAACAAACGCTACCTACTTCAAAGATTATAGATGAGACATACTAGAGCTTTGATTGGGTAAACAATGTCATATGCTATTTTTTATACTTTAGATACGTTAGTTTAAAGTTATGTTCAGTAAAGAGGATCTCATACCATTTTTAAAGATGTATTTTTTGTTTATAAATCGTTATCCCCGAACGAGGAGTCACGTTTGACCTGATTTAGGTATAAATTCAGATGTTTGAAGAGTATTTCTAAATATTTTCAAACTCAATTACTGGAAAAAGATTTATTAGAATTAAACTGTGAAAACCAAAATGGGGGTATTTTGTAAGACTGAAGAGAGTGGGGAAAATAAAAAGACGAGTAGAAGAAGGTTGGGATGTACCTATGTAAGCACACTTCCAAAACAGACTCAACTACGCCTACAAATGATTTTTGAACTTATTGTTAGTATAATTTCGTGTGTCCTTCATAAGGTTTCTTAGTGTAAGTAAGCACTTTTATTTTACTACAAACAAACATAAGCTAAAAAGCAACACATTCTAACCTTCTTCTCTCTCATTTTCTCTCCCCTCACCAATTCCTTCAGCCTCACAACATACCCCAAATTGAGGAAGCCAAAATCCCACTGGCAACGGGCAATTGAGAGTTGTGTGGTAATCACAAATAAAGAACCAAGTCATTAAGATTTTATTATTGACATAGAATTACACTAATCGTTGTACTAAAAATATTGACGACAACTCACATCAGCTGATTTGGAACTCCCGTACAGATTTTGTTGCGTCAAACAAAGTTATCGCTAAGCCATATAACGTGAGACAAAACATACATAAAACTTGAATACGTTCAGCATACATAATGGTATGTTTGTAACTTATATGTGTGTATACGCCGGCATATCAAAGTCAGTTGCTGTTGACGGAAGCAACAAACTTTCTAGTAGATCGTGCGGCATTGAGATGTCTCTATGGGTGGTTCCGTTTTACAGCTTCCGGAAGATCGGCAAGACTTGCTTCCGTTGATTGATGCCACCCAGCGCTCTTCAAAACTGTCACGTACTATTTGAAGACATGATGTTTTGACTGTACATCCGCATCAATTAGAATTTACGATAGTCCTCTGCGCTTTTTTGGAATAAGTGCCGCCAAATAAGGCATGAAAGAAGCCCAAATAAATAATTTGAAACCTTAAATAATATTTCCACCGATGGTTTTATAACATTTATTGCTTTTCCTTATGGATGCACGAACTGTTTATTTGATTTATTTTGGTTTCTCAGACTTAATATGACTATGGAAGGTATTATCCTTGTACAGGGTGAGCACGAACCATTTACAGGAGGCGCGTCACTGAAACTATTTATATAGTTATTTGAGAGATCGATGGTTTGCGGGGAGGTTTGATTTCTCAAAAGGTAATAAACAAGGCTGTGTAGTGTGACCGTGGTTGTACAATATGTACCTACCTGTATTTATTTTATACAAGAACATATATATATATATAGGTCTGGGCGAGAAAATTAATAACCACGAATCAGCATGTCAGTTTCTCGTAGCTGAAATAAACGAAGTTCGAATGCATAACGATTGATGACGAGGAAGTGAAAATACTTAAAAACTTAATTATGTTTAAAACCTTTTGCTAGTTAAAACAGCATACATTATGTCAGCATTTCAAATATTGCAAAAATTCATCTAAACGTTCTCAGAAAAAAACATTAACAAACTTTTATACTATGTTATCAGAATAGTGTACCAAAACGAATGGCACATTTTGGTATTTAAATTAATTCCGTTGAAAGTAATTTGGTTTCCGAGAGATTTTTTGTTGTTGTTTTATTTATTCAAAGTTCTCAGTATGTCCGACGTAATTTCTTTGGAAGTTATTTATCAGTTTCTGGAATTGCACACTATAATAATAATTGAACTCAGGAATGCTGATTAAAAATACAGAGAATACCTTCATTTATTTATCACATATCTCGGAGAGATAATATTCCATCTAAATATACACTTTTTTTTATTTTCACATCATTTCTAATTGGAGTACTTTTCTGATTTATTTTCAAAAATAACATAAGTTGATTACAATATTTTTATTTATCCAATATAACAAATTTTGAAGAGAGAGAAGTATCTTTTGATATTTTAACGTTGGGTTTAGATACGTAGAATGTTTAAAAGAGACGGTGGGTGGAATAATACCATAACAAAAAAATAATTGTGGAATGTTATTAGAGGAGGGAAAGAATAATAAAAGTTTTATAAAATCTATACATTCAGATGTGTTTTCTAAATCATATGTAATTTCGTTCGCATTACCTATAGCAAAACCACTGTCAACTTATTTTTGCTCTCGATGTAACTACCACTCGAACAAAAATGTATTAAGATGTGTTAAACGTTACAGCATTATCTTTTATAATAAAGAAAAGTGTAACGCACGGCAAGCAAATCCAGAACCGCCCGGGTTCTCAAAATTTTATTAAATTCCTTAGTAAAAAGTGGACTTGAGAGTGGGTCGATCGTGTAGAGCCCGCACAAGATGAAGTACTTCCTCATGTTGGAGAGGATTTAGAAAAAAAACTGAGATTTCTCTACTCGAGGGGGTATGGTTAATGGTACTGACCGTGGCTTTATTCTACCGACTTTCTCTCGGGTATGCTCGGAACATACCATCCAGAGGTCAGAAGGGATGCTTACATTGCTACACATTTCTTCAGATTGATTCGTGGATGGTCCAAAAACCCATCTATCATAGAGAGCATTCGTTTCTAGGTTTCGGGTGGTTATCTTCGTCATCGGCAACATAGAATGTTTTATCTTCTGGCCTGCAGGACTAATTGCCAATGGCCGGTGGGTTGTTCATCGTGTGGTTGAACCGAATCGCTTCGGATGTCGATATGTTTCGCATAAACGAAGCTGTTCAAATGACAAGCATTGTTTTATACGCCATCTGTATGCAATAAAATGTTTAAGTTGCTTTTATTACTGTCTTTACTTGACGTTCATTCTAATTCACATGTAGTCTAGTTGTTTGTTTGTTCTTATTTATGACTTTTGTGTGCATTTTAATACATCCGTACTCACTTTATATAAGAACGCCTTGAAATGTTGATTTTTAATGTTTTTAAAATAATAAATGATTGAATTGAACTTACGTAGCTTATTCAACTAATATTTTTCAAAAATCTTCCAGCAGCATCCCTAACAATTCATACCTTTTTACGGCCAGCGTTTGATATATAGGTGAGAATCTAAATAAATATACTTTCTTACTCTAAATTAAAGTATTTATTTGAATAATTCCTAAATGACGCTTCAGGTGTAAAAACTATCATTAATTTCCTCAGTTCGTTTATTGTCAGGTTCTACAACGATGCGCAGGTTATCTTAATCTGTTAATATGGTTTGTGATAAAATAATTGTGTTTCTAAGAAGTTTTATGATTTGACCTGTAAAATGAATGGGGCTACATGTCAAATTATTCGGTACCAATTTCTCTCTATGACTATCCCGGAGGACTCAAAACTTTTGAAAAGTTTAACAACACCGTTTGTATCTGTAAGTGGAGATTGTATATTATACTGGCGAAGCGGGAACTTTGCTGGATCGATGTTTAACTCGCACGAAAATCCCATTTATTTGAGTACCCTTGAGGTGATATTTCACAAAAATGGCGCTATATAAATTAACCAAGTATTATAATACCATGTGATGATATCTGAAATATTTGGGAATTAATTTGTCACACTATCCGCAAATTGATCTCTCAACATCTATCTTGAGATGTATCTTCGCAATTACTATTACTCTCAAGTCATTGATTTTGTTTTCGTCTTCATATAACACGAATGATTCTAGAATACGTTATAATTAGATGAGCAAATTCGCAATACTATTTAATACTAGCTGTTACCCGTGAAAAATCACGGGATGTAACTTAACTTTCCAAGAATTTTTTTTAGTTTCCATTTCATGTAGATAATAATGTCTGGTAAAATACCTTGAAGCTTTATTAGGTAGGTATAGATTTAAAAAGATTATATTTTGATTTAATAATTTCATTTTAAACCAGTTACATATTTGAAAAGTTCACACTCGAACGGTCGTACTCATAAAATAAAATATTAATTCTTATTTTTTTTGACACAATCCCGAAATGATTTTTATAGTTTTTAGTATTAAAAAAAAACCTTTTTGATTAGGTAACTATGTGACAAGATTTCATTCGAAATTCGTTTTTACGTTTTACAGCGCCGTATCTTAGCTTATATTTTTTAGTTTAAAAGCCAATATCACATATTATATATAAAAGTATGTTGCGGACGAGCCTGTGTGTCAGAAATAAGGTCAATTTTATCTTACTCCAGGGAAATTCTTGCAAAGATAATCAATTTCATTGGCCTGTTTGGGGGCTTGGAGGCAAAAAGATCTTATGTAAATTGAAGATATTGGTTTTTTTTCAAATTTTTATAATACACACTTTTTTCTGTTCAGTGCATATCCCATTCCCAGACCTAACTCTTCTCATAATATGAAAATAATGAGTGTGATTAAAAATCATTGAATTTGCATTTATTTCGTAATTTAGGTTAATGCGATCTTGTTTTGAAGTGGTGCATTCCGGTCATAGCTTATGATCGATTCATCGTTGCATTTATAGATAATATTGACGCCTACCTCCACCATCAACTTGTTTACTAGTTTAGAGTATGGAAAATTCCACGTCCTTACATGTCATAGATGTGTACAATCAATATCGACTGTGTTTAGGTCAAATGCGCTATTTAAAAATTTTTTGCAAGAAAAACTTTGGTAAAAAAAATAAAATTAACCGAATTTAGTCATCTAATCTAACTAATCAATATTTCAGAAATGTCTCTACAGAGCAGATGTGTTTGAATATAACATGGGGTATGTGTTTGAATTACAATGTCCTTTATCCTGCAAGGTTTCAACCAGATACGTATATTATAGTAGGCCTCGAAGTGTCGATGTGAAGTCCCGTTTGGGTGATTGGTGAAGAGGTCTAGCCGTCTGGGAGCTATTTTGGACAGTACCCATAAAAGCAAGAAAGCAATAGCGTCTGTGGCGTAAACTACTCGACGCTTCGCTGGACACAGGTCCGACTCCAACATCAGGGCTTAAACAATATATTACTTTGATGCTAGCCAGATTAATTAGTTTGACCTCGAGTTCAGTAATGGGAAACGGATCAGATAATATTTCGATACACCAGTTCAAAATAGAAACAAAATCATAAAACAACTTTTAGAAATATAACTTATTCTTTTTACTATCATTGAATTCATCCTGCTGAGATCGATCTATTTCTATAAAGAAATATCTTTCATTCAATACTGTCGCAGAGATATCGCAGAATTGTCTTCCTTTAAATATAACTTTACAATACAGATGCTGGATCCAGCATGGGAACTCTAAAAATACAATTTTTACTCTGCAAAATTGTATTTTATATATTACTAAAGACATCTTGACAATACATCGAAAATATCCGACTGTCATACGAAAATAACTTGATATTACTTATTTGGAATTGTTTTTTTTTTTTTTTTAATTATATTATTTTTATAGTTTAAATTTAAAACTAACTTCCAGGCTAACCATCGTATTGTTTCACCGCAGGGATAAGCAGATAGGACGGACCACTAAACAACTCTTTTTTTGGCACACACTTCTTCCTTCATTCACATTCATAGACTTGTCATACATTTGATTCACTTGATCGTGCCATGTCTTCCTTGGGCACCCCCAACTTCTTCAACCATTAATTTTTGCGTCATACATTCTTCTCACATTTATTTTTTTGTTCATTCGCTCTAAATGTAATAATGTTTAGTTCTGCTAGTTTTTAGTATTCATAATTCACAATGTTCCGCAATTCAATGCCATTATCAAAGTGTGGTTGGGCCACATGCGAAGCGACTGTGTTAAAATGGTGTATCGATATTTAATATCATATATAAGCAATCATGCCCTAAAACACATGTGAATCGCCTTGTGTTCTTCGGTATTTTACCATGTGTAAATGATCTATATCTGTGTTATCTAAACACGTTGAATTTTCAGTTTTTATATTGGGGCGAGAGCACCAAGCTTGCAGTCCAACCATTTTCCGGGAATTTCTATAGGTTGATGATCATAAATTAGTATGTTTATATCTCTGCTAGATAAATAGTCGGCAACCATTTTTTTACAGAGCTTATTATATAACTAACTTTAAAAAAAAAACTTTTACGACATTTCAAATCCATACCATAATTTCTACTATTTCAGGTTTACACATCTATAAATCGACTGCATAATTTGGTAATATATTTGGGAATGTTGACATATTTGGAAACTTAGTATTAGTGATAAAACGAACTCTTTATAAATACACACTGAAATATAAGATTTTACCACACCATAGTGAATATATATTATTTTTTTAGCTTGTATATTTCTACATGAATCATTATTATTAAATTATTAATATTACATTTTATATTACCCTGGTTATATATTTAATTTGCTAATTTAAAAAAATATATATTCAAGAAGTATGTACTTTTTTTATATCCCATGTACTATCATAACATAATGCTCTACCTTTGTCAACATAACTGCATTGTATCAATTTGATGTAAAAGCCCACTAAGGCACAAATAAATAAATAATATTTTGTTTCTTTATGAGTGGGTAATAAGTACCTAATGAAAAGGGGTCTTGTCATTTTGCCAAAAGTCATGCAGTAAATTTGGTTGACTATGACATGAATGTCAACTATTCTCTATTATTCAACGAGTTTTCTCTGTGGATGAGGACAAACTTAAATATTTATTTTAGGACACCATCTGTTGTTTCCAGGGGGGCTTTCCTAATAATTACCAGTTGATCGCAGGAGTCGAGGGTACGATTCCAGTTAAGTATTAAAATAATATTGCTCTCGGTTTTGAATAGAATAATAAACATTATTGAGATTGAAATCACTAATGGTAAAGTACAACAGCAAACACAATTAGCTATTTGATTACTTTAGTTTTGTTAAAGTAACAACTTTTATTAAAATAATAAGTTTCAATTAGTTGTGTGAAGATTATTATTGATAGCCAATTTGACAAACCCTCTACTACTAACTACAGAAGTTGACTAGGAAAGACTGATTCATATTCTGATAGACGGTCGTAATTAAGTTCTTCATAATTTGTTAATTCGGCATTTCAAAATATTAATTCCAAACCGAAGCAATTTTGTTGGAGTTTCGAGTTTGAACAAATGTTCAGAATTGTATTCGAACCTAACCCTTTTTAACAAAAGTCCCATTGAATTGAAACACATTTTGAATTGAAGAAGGGTCGGTTTATTATTTAATTTCCCAACGGTTTTGATAGGTCATCACTGTAGGAAAATCATTTAACAATGGGCTGAACAAAGATAAGACACAAGATATTTTCAAACCAGTCCGGGGGAAGATAAATGATGTACCTATAAAACACTTTTAATATTCCTGAGTTGAATCTAAACCAATAAAGAAATCTCTGTGTTTTGTTTCTTTATCGAAGGTTCAGGAACCCATGGAATTGTTTGAGTGTTTTTTGAATAATTCAAATTGAGTTCTCAACACATTTCACTGAGTGAAGACGGATTAGCCCACGTATTTTGTGTTTTAGTGACGAAAGGACAAATTTTATAAAGATACGTTGTTCTTCATCGTGTTATTTACTGTCTAAAAATAAAGTAGATTATTTGTATAAAGTGGCTTTGACTTCATAAAATTTACTTAGATTCTGAAAGGATTTTTAGTTAAACACAACTATGTTCAGCTCGTATCTTAATTTACACCACAAGCTATATATTTTTGAAACCTCTATTATATATATATTTACATATACATTGAACAGTTATTGTTGTTACAGTTATTGTTATATATATTTATTTAATTATATACGCCCTCATGGGCTTTTACATAACATAAGATATAAAATAAAATAACAGTGACATAACATATATATAGAACAGCTATTGTATATATATATAACTGCCGATCAAATAAATAAGACGCCATACAGTTGTTTCCATATTTCCCAATAACTGTTCAATACGAAAAAATTGTGTTTAAACTCGAGTGAAACCGGAGGAAATACTGTAGCATAAATCCGGTTTTATCAATTGAAATAATATGCTATTTTTGAGAAATAAATTTTTTTAAATCACGTCTATGGGCACATGATAAAATAGTTCCACTACCTTCTTCCTTATCAGACATTGAAGACATGAAAATAATGTATCTTTCTCCCAGTTACAAAGAACTGTCAATAAATATCTCTGCTCACCGAGAATCCTTAAGGTAGATCTCTATTTGATCGTTAATATAATCTCGCGCGATCTGTGTCAAATCCGGCTCCGTTCATAAGCAATTAGCACTAGCCCCCGCATCTAGTTTCAAAGGCTGGCGCTATATTAAAATTTCTCTTAAAGAAGTCATATCCGTGCTCGTGTTTATTAATATTCTATTTTTGTTGATAGAATTTTTAATAAAGCCTTTTCCTAAAAAATAGTTTCTTCAATTCGAGACCCAATCGAAATGGAAATTAATTTTGATCATTTAAGGTGCAAAGAAATTCCAATAAACTGATGTATAATACACACTAATTGAAGGGATTTTGATTTATTTCTAATAAACGGCTTAGCTTTGTTGACTGCACTTTGATGTCCATTAATTATGCTATCAGTGATATTAATTAAAGCCGATAAATTTGCGTTGAACAGTTCGTGCCATTAATCATCTGTAATTAATTCGGCATTCAGTTTTTTTCATTTAGTTCATTACTCAGTCTGACGCTCCGGCAAATTGCCGAACAGGAACTTTTTAATTTAAAACAGGGTTTGAAAATGCAAAAATATGATGCTAAATTGTAGTAAAGCAAGATATTTATGGCATAAAGAGGAAAAAAAATATTGTCTTACCGCGAATAAACTTATTATTTACATGTAGATTAAATAGAAATATTATTAATAAAAGTGGTAGTATAAAACATGAGAAGAAAGTAGGTAAAAATACATATCTGGGATGTTAAAAAGATCATTATGAAATTGATAAATGAGCAAATTGCAACTAAATATATACTAGATGAAAAAATCAAATATTATCCTTGCTGTACCAAAGTTAGTTTCTGTGTTTGCAACCTAATCAATTAAAATGCGTATTTTTAAAAAGTGGAGTAACCGAATAAGGAAAGGAAAATAACGTATTACTTTTTTCATTCATTTTTAAATTAGGGCTTATTTATCGACAGTATGTACGTTTCCATTAAAAAAACTGGCATTCGGTGAATCATAAAATGAAAATGTTAAAAAATAGGTTACGAAATAAAAAATAATAATTGCAGAAAATTGATCAATAAAAACATACTTTTATCTAGGTTGAACTTATGGGTTATAAACAACACAGAATATTTTCCGCTTAGGTCGACAGATTTCTCAACAAGAACTTGACAGTTTTAGATTATTTAATATATTTTCAAGTTTTTTTGTATATTTATAAACTTTCCGCCACTCAGAGATAACAATTGCGATATGCGCTACCTTTGAAAATATCGATTAAGCGCATACAGGCGATAAAAGCCCGATAGGAGCACCAAAGCTCGTGGTTCCATTAATGCTATTTCGATAGGTACGCTCGGTGTTGCGTCAACATTGATTAGGGGAATTATGGAACACTTACTAAGCATTTTCAGAAGATTAGTATTTCTATTGAAAACAGGCTGGCAACAAAGTTTTGCTTTACAAGCGCATACGAAAAAAAATATCAACAAAATCTCCCGGTACAATACATTTTCTAATACCGAAATTCTTTCCTGAACAGAAAGTCAATTTCATTAGCCTCTCTAAGACCTAGGATTCGAAGTACCGCATCTAGTTATAAGTGAATTTTGAATCTAAAAATCATTCGATTTCAAGCAACTCTTTTTATGCTTATTTATTTTATTCTCAAATATCTGCCAAAGTAATAAAGTTTTTTTTTTTTATTGTTTAAAACCCTTTAATTTCACAATAATAAATAAATGTTCAACGATAGAATTTAAATTCAAGACGCATTTATTCGAATGAATAAATCATTTTTAATGCCGTAACGCCATTTCCCTCTTACATATTCAAAACAAATTGAGCTTCAGGGAATTGAATGTTAACGAAGAGCGATGAACGATTATCTTAAATGGCCGTCATTTGTTCTAGAAGTAGTAAGTCCATCTCTAAAATACATCAATGCTCTAATATATTTTATACATAGTTTTGTAGAATATCGACTAAAATCCGACCATTATTCTTCTGCTTCTGGGCTTCATTCATGTGTAAGTTAAAATAGAGTTCAAAATATTAAGCCAATATGTTCTATTATAATATACCTATTATAAAGTGCCTATACATGATATCTAACTTTAGGTTCTGTTCGAAGTAGTGCACCCAGCCGTTAAATTTACCACTTTCGGAGTCAGAATATTCTTTTTTATAAAACTGATAAATCCGCCTTTACTTACCTCAAAGAAAAAAAAACTTTAAAAGTTAAAATTATAAAATTGTTGGAGCAAATTCCAAGTAATTTTCCTGTGTCTATCGGATAGGAATATCAATGGAAAGAGCTTTCTGAAAATCACTCCACTCACGCAAAATACATAAAATAATACAAAACGAAAATAAAAATCTTCGTTTGTGCGTAAACTTGGTACGTAGCAAAAAATTAAGGAAACCAATTAGCAGTATATTGAACGTTAAAAGCATTGATATTTTTATAGATGAAATGTAAATGTTAAATTAGAATTAGGATTAAAGCATAATGCTTTTTAGTTTGATATTAATTGTTTAAATAATATCAATATTCTTCAAAGCAAATATAAAACAGAAAAAGCCAGAAACTGAAAAGAATCAGGTTGCGACCGAGACTCGAACTCGGAACCTCTACTCTATCCCGGAGTAACACCTATGCCAATTGAGCTACCGAGACCTTATTAGAAACCGGCATTTTAATTGATCTCATTCTTTATTGAAAAATATTAATATTGTTTTTTTAATGGTAATATTAATTATTATTTTTCATTCGCAACGGTTATTATTTTTAGTTTCTGGCTTTTTCTGTTTCATATTTGAGTTAAAGATTATTGATATTATTTCAATAATCAATTTTAAAATTAAAAAGCATAATGCTTTAATGTTAATTCAAATTTAATATTAATTCTCGACTTTGTAAGAAGTCAAAAGATCTTCCGTAAATAAAAATGATTGATATATCTAAGACACCTTCTAGGTATTTAAAATGTGCTCGGGTAGAGCTTTGTATACCATTACAAAGATGGCAGCCTATATCGGAAGAAATTGAAAAATATATTTTTTATTACTATTATTATCATATTTAAAACTGTAATATTATTAATTAACACATATTAAAACCTTTATCCTAATTTAATACAATAATATTCGTTGAATGCATAAATAAATCTCTGTGAATTAACTATGCATGTTTTATAAAGTCTTTGAAAATGATCTGGCTGAAGTACATAATTAACTACATAAACAAACTGGTTCACAAAAACGAAAAATTACCCCAATTGGGTTGTGGTTATCATAGAAATTTGGAACTCAAGATTGAAATAATAAAATACCCCA
The DNA here is from genome assembly GCA_022651775.1 of Drusus annulatus. Lineage (NCBI taxonomy): Eukaryota > Metazoa > Arthropoda > Insecta > Trichoptera > Limnephilidae > Drusus > Drusus annulatus. The sequence goes on along the minus strand of JAGWCC010000029.1, from coordinate 3,258,927 downwards.
TTTGTTTTTTTTACATGTAATCGTGTCATATGTCATATGCCCCTTTTCAAAAAATGTTCACACATTATTTTATTTTTTGACTCATCTCATTTTTCATTGCTATATATCTATCTAAGGAACAACTCTGCATACTTAACTCAAAGCTTGATTTTTTCGACTCAATTCGTTTTTTTTTTCGCACACAGAATTAGTGTACGTACTAATTCTATTTTGATGTAGAGAAGAAAACTTCCAAAAACATCGTTATTCCGTGTTACGAATTTCCATAAAATATCGAAATACTTCTTAGAAATGTAATGTAATTAAATAATGCGATAATTCCCCTGGGATTTATCGGAAAAACCCGTTGAGAAATAAAGCTCATTTTTTTTCTTGAACTAAAATACATGTTATTTATATTACTTTTTAAATTATATCATTTTAATTAATAAGAAGAAGGTGGATAAAAAAAACCCATTAATGATTATTTTTCTCAAATTCGTATTCACATTTTTTAATAAATTATTAATTGCTAGAAAAAACTTAAAAAGAAAAGCATATTTTTATTTGCCTTGAAAATTGAAATTATTTTTATTTTCCTTGAAAAAATTGCGCATTAATACAAACCTACATAAATTTCTCATAAAAAAAATATATTCCACAAAATTGCGACAGTAAAGGAAAAAATCATAACACACCATTGTTATCCGAGCAAGCGAACTTTCGTGTCTATTTTCATCGTACATTATGATCGTTATTCCTAAGTACTGCCACGTGTACCCATCGGTCAATCTCCCCAACCGATTCTGTGTCCCATCATATTAGCGGTTCCTGGGGAGGTCGACTTGTAGTACGAAGGAACGTATGTGTTTAATGGTGATTACATACGTACTATATTCCTAGTATATTCTTGTTTTATGTGTAATGTTGTTATAGTGTATGCACAAGCATTCACACAATACAATATCATCGTGATGGTGTCACTTGACACCACAGGCTTATTTCCAAGCCTATTATCAGACTGTTGACTATTCTTGTATTAAAGGGATTGTCATGTATATTAGTAATATAAGCTAGAAATCGGTTTGTACATAGCATTTGAGCAGCAATAACACTCAAAGGTTGTGCTATGGAATCATGAAGTTCGCACAACTTTTTGTCTGGAATTTCTAGATCAGGTTAAATTCAAAATTGGAGTAATGAAAATGAAATAAATAAATAATAAAATTACACAGATTTAATTTTATTTTTATGACCGACCGGTTTCGCTTAGCTTAAGGATCATCAGGGTGCAAAATTAAACTAATATATATATAAAAATTAGAGCTTTGAAATTTCATTTAGTTGTTTTAATTTTTAAATAAGAAAAAAGAAAGAAATAAATTTCTAGGCGTAACCAAGTATAATAATAGAAAATATCAATATCAAAACGATTTTATGTTAAATGGTTCTGTTATATGAAAAATTTTTCTTAAGGGCCCAATTCCAAAATATTTTTTATTTGACTTAAAAGCACCAAATCTAATCGTACCTCGAATATTCAAAGTAATTTGTTATTCCAACGGAATATCAGGTCACCAACATAAAGTGCGCGATAGTAATACACAGCTTTATATGTCCTTTGAGTCGTAATTAACTTGGGACCATTCGTATCAACAGAGCAGCTGGCGCTACCATTGCGTAATTAAAACAAAATTTATGAAAAACTAAAAAAAATCAATAGAAAAAATATATTTTCGGAAAAACTCTGAAAGTTTTAAGGATAAAATTGTTTTAAATGTGAAATGTTTTAGACTATACGTAAACTAATTGATTCATTAGTTTAGTAGTAGGTAGTTGCAAGAAATAAGTTATGAGTTTTACATTAATTGTTTATAGTTGAGATACTTAAGGCAGAAATGGCGTAACCCAGAGGTTCCCAATCTTTTTTGGTTTTCGGCTTTCTTAAAACATCAGATTTTTCCGCGGCTCCCTTAATACCATCAGATTTTTTTCAATATTTTTTATCTTCTTGTCAAATTGGAAAACATCTTTTTAAAAAGCGATTACTCATTTAACAACGGAAGAAAATGGAAAATAGAAAAAAAACAATGGATGACTCGAAAGTCATTAAATTAATTGTTAGAATTTTGTCAGCATACTCGTACACGATTGTTGGCGCAAAAATTTCGAGAATCGGGAATTCTAACCAATTTGCCGAATCTCATAATTGAATATTTCGCGGTGCCCTTATGACGACACGCTAATAATTACTTGTGTCACCACAAAGGAAAAAAGTCGGACTAGCAGCTTCTATTTGGTGAAATATGTATCATTTAAAGCCCTTTGCATTTTTGTGGTTTATGCCACTTTAACGCTTTTTTTTCATTGTAAAATAATCTTGTTCATATTAGTTTACATACCAAAGTTATGTGAAGCTACTCTATGAATAATAAAATCAAAAATTTGTTTATAAATACCCCATGAACGGCAGCCTCTTTAACTGTATCCACATATTATTACAATAGGTTAGGTACGAGTATCTTCATTAGAGTGTCTAAGCGTTAAATGTGTTGTATCATGTTCGCTCAGCTGTAACCACATATTACAATATCTTCATTACGGCGTCACTTAAAACTAAAGGCATATTAGAAACCAAGCGTTTAATACTATATCGTTGACGGAAAGGCAAAAGGGTTGAAGCGCCATTTTGGGAAGATCACACTAGAGCACTTTTTGTTTTGTTTTACAATAAAATTCATAATACCTGGATGAACTTCAAAAAAAAAAGTTTACTCAAGTAACTCAAGGCTCGCCCTGAATTATTTGAAGCGCTAAAAAGCTAAAAACTCCCAAACTTGTGTCGCTTGAGTCAAGCCTTCTCCCAAATGGTAAATATATTTTAGATGGCTGAAGGGCCACACAAGTCTTTAGAATCAAACCAGATTCAATGCAGAAAAACTGTTTAAAACTACATATGTAACTCATGTATTACTAAAGTGTCGCTTGAGCCCCTTTACCTTTCCAGCAACGATATAATATAATTTTCTTTGATCTCCGTTTTGGCCACATAATAACAATAAACATTATATATATATATCCATTCAAATGTAAGTATTCAGTTATTTTACACACATACACGAGTATCCCACTTAAGTACATACTCTAAACTTTTATGAATGCGTATCAATAGAAAATAAATCCCTGAAACGTATGTATGTATGAGCGTATAACGAATGTAGAAACCAAGACATAAAATTGATATTATAAGCGTAATGAACCAAATTTAAAAAAGGGATGCTTCGATGGTCGGAATATGTTCGGCATATTGACGGAGTGTCATGACGCGTAAGTGAATAAAGGATAAAGTTGGGGAAGCCCGAGGAAGACAAAGCACGAATAAGTGTATCGAGTAGAAATAACCAGTCGGGTCATATAAGAGACGTTATAACTGGAGATTGCGTACGAGACTGTATGACTTCGAATGAAGCAAGAAACGAGTGCCAAGACACAGCTCTTTCGGCGGTCTATTCTCTTATGATTATTTCATGTAAATTAGATTAAGCGAGTTTCATTAATACATCAAAATCAAATCTGTTCAAAAATAAATACTTGTTTTGAAAAATATTTGATTTATTATATAATTATTGAACACAGCTATTGAAAATATGTATTTTTGTTTCGATTATAGCACATCTCGAATACTTTTTACGTCTTTTATTGTTAGTAAACAGATTTTTCTGGAATATATTTGTATTTATGTCTACTTGAAAATAGGAGAAATAATTTCAAAACAAATATGTGCAAAAGTTAAACAATTACTCAGTTAAAAGTCAATACGAGTTTTATGTATTTGACTCCCAACTACAAACCCGTTAGTATATTTGTTGCATACGTTCATATTAATGTTTCATTTACAGAAGTGTTTCGTAATTTTGCTATTTCAAATACAATATTTTGCAGAACAACTAATAAACCAGAAAAGTTATTTAGCTAGAGTTTTAAAACAAAAGCAATTGAAATAATATAAACTGTGCTACCAATACAAAATATTCAAATTAACCTAACATTTGTTTTTAATTAAAATTCATTCGTAACATAATCCTATTTAATTACTAAAACTTGGAAAAAATATGTATCGGCTTTTTATATCTGGTTCTCGCAACCCTTAGAAGCTTCCACAATAGCTCAGTGGCTAAGAGCAATTACCCAATAAACGGAATGTTCTGGATTTAAACCCCGGCCTGCAGAAATAACCTTTGCTTTGGGTGAAATATATGTAATTATTTTGAAGTGTAAAAATACTTACAACCCAGATTTTTTTTTTTTAACCATTTTTTTATCACTAAATTATATTTTTAATAATTAATAATAAATAAAAATATTATTTAGTGATAAAAAAATGGTTTTTGAAAAAAAAAAATCTGCGATGTTAGTATTTTTACAATTCAAAATAATTATTTAACTAACTGAGTAGTTAAATATCACAAAGGTGGGCAGAAGGATATACTGCCACACAACTTTGTCTTGGCACATACTCCTTGATCGATATTCATGCCATATCAATAAGCTCTCATGCGGAACAATATCGGCACTGAGCGGATCCGGACGTTGGTGTGAATCAGCCTTAAGTTGGAAAGAAAACCCGTCAATTTTCTAATATACCTTGTCTAACACACAGCATTCATGATATACCTAAGTTCATGATAAAATTGAAAGCCTGAATTTATTAAGGAAACCTGTAGGTACACGAAATTTTCCCACCCTGCAAAGCGTGCGCTGCTTTCTTAAGTTATTGAATTTTGAAAAAATATTGCCTGAAATTCATCAATACATAAATTCTTACACTCTTCAGCCTTAAAGTCATACGATTGATGGTAATAAAAGATAATGGTTTGGTAATACTTGTACAATCTTTAGTTTCGATCTACAAGGCACTACACTATACGACACACAAAAATAAGATTGTCAAGAACTTCATATCATCACAGAGCTTTTTTTTATAAAGAGGTATTACATAAAAGTCTTAATACTATGAAAAAGGAACTTTGTATAAGATCACGGATATTATTTTAATTTTTATGACCGACTGGTTTCGCTTAGCTTAAGCATCACCAGGGTACAAAATTATACTAAACAAAAAATACAAAATGTACGGTTGTATATACATACATAGGGAGAACAAAATATAAAAACATATTTATAGTATATATTAAAACGTCAACAACATCAGATACAATTAATTATGTGATATTTTTAGATTAGCTTTTTTATTCGACTTTTATTTTTAGCACGTACGTGAAGTTTGATACTCACAGTGGGTACCGACTTATGCTTAGTGAAAAGATCTGTACTATGAATTGTAGAGTTTGCAGCTAATTAATCAGCCATCGCGCTGTTTCTCCGCAGGGTTAGGCAGAGAGGATGACCCGCCACACAACTCATTCATTCCCATGTATACATACTCATCTGTTTTTCTGATTCTTGACATGACCCACATGGCTTCCGTGGTCGAGTGATAAGACGCTCGACTACGACTTTTGTTTAAGTTTAATTTTGTGCCCTGATGATGCTTTAAGCTAAGCGAAACCGGTCTGTCATAAAAATTAAAATAGTATCTGTGGTCTTATTCAAAGTTATTTTTTCATTTCTTTAAATATGTCAAACCACAAAGTGATTGCTTTCTACGAAAATATATTGTTGGTGCGATTGTGAATCTCTAAACCTTTTGCGACTTATTTACGGGTTTTGAATTCGCTGTATCTAATTAAACACGCTGGAGTTAAAGTCCGGCGCTTCAAATTATAGGGTGGTATCTAAAACTTGATCAAACACAGTTCATACTTCTGACACGTGTCTGTCGACTCTTGGGAAATTTCTTACTGAAGCCATTTTTTCACCAGACAATTTCGCCCACTAAAAAACGCAATATCAGGGAATAATTTGATCGTTTTCTACTCAAAGAATCAAAAAACACTTACCAAATATAAAATTCGATTTCAAAATTTCTTTTAATCCTACAGCTTTACTTCTGGCAACATTTATATTAATACCAAAAATAGTTCTAATAAAAAGTTTGGTCCTTAAAAATATCATTGGAAAATTCTTTTATAAAGCGCGTTATTTCCTTGGATACACGATCTGAGAAATCCGCTACTTTGACCTTTCTTTAGAAACTCGTAAAACCCCGAAGAATCGTTTCGCTTTCAGGACACTTCTTACTGAAATAAATTAATGGTAGATATTTTATATTCTCCTAAACCTGTCCTACACATTGCCCGTTTCAATGTTCCCCATATGTTGTAGTCATTCAAGAATATGTACACACCCAATTACACCCGACGCAGGAATTCTTCCAATAGGATACGAATAGTCCACTTCATTACCAAAATAATATTTTCTATCTCAATAAAGAAAAAAATGTATGTAATTTTACCCTCGTGCGCGCACATTTCGAATGAAATACATCGTCTGGAAAAATAACACTTTAACACTTGACTAGACGTATGAATATTCTATTTTTTTCATATTTAATCATGCTTCGTGCATAAAACCTGGTTCTCATGCGTTGATGAATATATTTTATTTTTATGAAGATTTCAAATGTTAAAATAAATTTCGATTTATAATAAATAAGTAATAATTAAAAGCGAATTTCTGACAATTTCTACAGAAAAATGAAAACTTCACTAACAATATTTGAATTTGCGTGGCAGTGTCTAGAAGTTAAACGAATGTTTAAAGAGATAAATTATGTAATCTGACAGTGAGAAGTTTTTTTCTTATTTAATTTGACTCGGGGGCAAATTTAATGCATTGAATGTTTTTGGAATTTATTCTTTGATAGGTTTTCATTATAGGTTCTGCTTTATGTATCTGTTCGCGTGAACATATTTCAGATATATATTAAGCCACATTTTGGTCACCTTGGAACAGGTATAGTCATCTAGTTAAACACACTAAAATACCTTTATGTTTGTACATTTTATGTAAACAAGAGTTTGTTAACCCGTTTGTAAAATTAATACATTTAAAATAAACAAAACTTTGTTAAAAAATTGGAAAATGAATATACGAGTACGCGAAATGTTTGGCAGTATGTGAACTCGCGCAGTGCTGTTCACACCAATTACCAAACACATTAGTTAGTAATATAAGCCGCACGAAGTAATTGTCCACCTTGACGAACCGAAAGCAATTAGGGGGGAAACGTATCATGATCCCATTAATTCATTATGCTTAAAAAGCTACTATCTTTTAGATTATAATAGTAACACGATTAACTCCAGGAAAAAACACAAGCGTACTGGTAGTATTCTGCGTTTTAACTCCACAGCGAAAATAAAATAAGATGTTTTATGCGCCTTTGTGAGTTTTTCGAGCGGTAAGTTGGAAAGTTTTCTGCAAAACAAACTGCGAATTAGATATTACATTTTACAGTAATAAGACTAGAATTATTTTCCCTAAGAAAAGGAGTAGGTTTGCGTATTTAATAATTCTTGCAATGGAGTTATTATGATTGGGATAAAGGTAAAACATAAAATTGTCCATACAAGTACTTCAAATATTCTCAGTTTTTTATTCTTTATTTAGCTTTGCTCTACGCGTATTTCCAATATATCCTATTTAGGGCCAGGACCTAGCATTTTAAACCTTTGCATGTTTTTAACGATTCCAAAATTCCTCGAGCTCTTTTTCTTTCTGGTTTCCAATTAAGGGGAGTGTTACACCAAGTATTTTTTTCCTTCCAGCGTGGTTTTCTCATTTCCATTTCAGTTCTTTCATTACTTTTGTAATTGACGTGGAAATAGTCTCCCTAGAATTGTCTACTGTTTCTATTTAGATCACGTTGGGCGATTTTCATTTTATTTACAGGGCTTTTAAGTATAGCTAAAGTTTCTGCGCCATTATAAGATTTGTTTTAGGGTTAATTTCATTCGATGGCGTTAATTTGGCATTGCAGCTATACTTGGTGCTCTTTTACATCACAGTGTATTTTATGAGTTGAGTATAGAGAAATAATCAAATTCACTCGGGAAGGATTGTTATTAATTAACTAATTTCAAATATGTAAAATGTACAGCCTATTAGAAGGAGCTAAACCAGTGACTTACAAATTATTCAGTACCATCCTAATCGCTCATTGTACAAATTATTGCTGTAATGTGTCGTACTTAGTGAATCATTTACATATCAAATCAAAATACCAAAACTAACTAACGTGGTTCTGCTTCTCAGTAGAACCACGTAAGTCAACCACTAGTAGCGTTAAGTGAAGCTGGTAGTATCAATGTCAGTGTCAGAATGATCAATAAATTGTCAGAAATCCTAAAATAAACACAAACCGCCCATCAAGAACAATGTTGTATTTCCATAGAAATAAATGCTTCATTTGCACGTCTATGAAATTAAGGTCGTAATGTTAATTTTTCGAGCAAGTACTGAAACATAGAACACGAATATACTAGCTTACTGCCTATTAAAAGTTTACACGCTTGAAAAGAAAGTAGTAATTATTTTCCGACTGTTGTAAGTTCTCCGGAAGCCAGAGAAGCTTTTATTTAGGCCTAATTTTTTTTTTTAAATCTGCAAATGTTCTTTGATGATCTTTGATTTCACCACCCACAAGTTTGCCGTATGTGCTGACCGTAAAGCATTTCTAAATACTTCACCTTGTGTTGTTTTGCCAACAGAAACTTACTTTTAGAACTATCTATACTTTAACCAGATCAAACATTTTTAAAATTGTACCGGATGTAAAGAAAAATGATGGCATTTATTTATGCCGCCATGAGGGGCGACAAATAATACAAGATTACCCAACTGATAGTCAAGGGGAAGATTGATGGTGGACGTATCTGGCAAAAACTTCGTGACTCGTGGCTTGGAAGTTTGTGTTTCTATACGTGCGCCTACGAGTTCAGTTGAGTTGTTCCAGGATGCAGCATGCTGGAAGTTTGCTCTTATGCTAGCAAACCTACAATAATCTCTTATTGACCTCTCGGGCAATAATAGAAGAAGATAAACGTAATACGAGTATATGTGTCATAATTAGGTATATCCTAATGTATATAAAGTTTTCTGAATATTCTTTAAAACACTCACCATTCATTGAATGCTACGTGATGATTATTTGCCGATACTTGTCGAATTTATTATGCGAGAATTATATTGGAAGATATTTTTCTTAATCCGATATTGAGAGCTTAACTTTTTTCCTCGATAAAATGATATTTGTTTTCTCGATAATTATTAAATTAAAAGAAGTGTCCAAGAAATATATAGTTCCAGCTTAATTTTTCGATTTCAAGTCCCTTCAATTCTATTGAAATTCATAATCCCCTCAAAGCTAAAAAGTTTCCCGAACGTTTACTCTCGGATGGAGTTGTCACTTTTTATGAGTAAAAAAATATCAAGTATTGAAAAGAGATTTTCTCTCACCGAAGTAAGAAGATTTTAAACTTTCTCGTGTAATTGAAAAATAAAAGAAACTTTACAAATACATATTATATACCATCTTGTTATTCTTACGGAAAGATATTTTCTTATAATGTTTTGTAGTGTGTAACTATACAAGCTTTATAGAACCAATTCATTTTGTAACTAATTGATGACACACTTTGTGATCAAAACACTAATACTTGTTGACCATGTTAATAACTAAATAATGGAAACTGCTTTATTGATTGGTTTTGTTCAATCGACTGAGTAAATGAGGGGTGTGTACAAAATTACATGGCTAAATTATGGATTAAATGACAAGGTAGCTTCAACTTCGAAATGGGTCCCCGAACGAGAATAAACTAGAAAACACATAATATTTTTCAACATATTGTACTTACGTCACCTCTACGTGAAGTTTATTATTTCAAAGTTTTAAAGGAAAAAAAATCGATTTAAAAAGTAAGGGTTTTTAATCTAAAGAGGATACACCACCCTAGATATAAATCTGCGAGGGGCTTTCCCAAAAATATTGGGAAGAGACTTCAACATAGGTTAAATTTATTTTTCATTCGTTCATGTTCTATCGTATATTTTTTATTAAATTGTGAAAAATACAATAACCCTTTATTTTCACGAAGGTGAAGTCAAAATATCAAAGAACATAAGATTTCACTAAGCATTCGTTAAAATAAATTAAGAATTCACGCTCAGAAATAACCGCAGACATTCGTTGACTCTCGAGCGGCGACTAATAAGGAATTCGAGTCCATTTAAAAAAAAAAACAATATCCACCTTCAACCTTAAATAACAGCATTTAAAAAAAATCGTTTTCATAGATAAATTAATATTCATTAATATTAACAAGTTTGAATTTTTTAAACGCCGTCGCAGTATCTCACCGGTAGGGAGCGAGGGGGTGCGTGACGCCATCCGTACCGTCAGAAGGGCAAATTGCTTAAAAAAAATTTAAAATATTCAACAAGGAATTCCAGTTAATTTTTTATTGTTCAGTTGAATTTTTTGTATATCCCGCCAAAATGGCGCTTTACACGGTATTTATCTTTGACATCTCAAACTGTCGTAATCCAGCTGTCAGTCGCATATTTTGTCAGCTTGTGTTTTTTCTTCAATTTTACCGCTTTTAATTTAACAAAACCTTCAAAATTGTCAGGAGATAATACGTATTACTATTGCATCGTACCGGTGTGTAAAATACAAGCATTACTGCAATTTATCATCATTCCGAGAAATGCAGTTCTACGTAAAACAATGGTGTAACGCCATGAAGGCGGCATCACATCGTACGTAAACGGTACATTTGACATAGGAGTTCGTTCGACTAATCATGAAACGTTTTTTTTTATGGGGTTCTTACCAATTTTCAAGAAGCGTTTATTAATTCTAAGAATAAGAATAATAATAATATATTTCCGTATATTAAAAAAATGTGCATGTAGATAAAAAAAATACCGATTCTGATATATATGTATATATATTTGAAAGAACTATCAAAGAATCGGTTCCTATTCATTCATTTTTCATTGAAAAAATTTCATTAGAAGTTGTGACCACTTTGAAAGAACTACTTCAAAGAACTACTTCTTTTGGCAACAGTTCCTACTTCATTCATTTTTCATTGAACAAAATTTCAATTGAAGTTGGTAGTTCATTTTAGCCTTCATTCATTTCATCAACTACATTTCATTGAACAATTACTTCAATTGAAGTTGGTAGTTCATTTTAGCCTTCATTCATTTCATCAACTTCATTTCATTGAAAAAATACTTCAATTGTAGTCGGTAGTTCATTGAAGCGTTCATTCATTTCATTGAGAGAACTACTTCAATTTGCAGCAGTACAGTTGCGAATGTTTTTTTTTTTACTTTTTAAAGTCTACCGACTAGCATGTGCTTTTTTGGTGAGGAACCGGTTCCAGTTCTTTCCAATTCCAAAGCGCTACCGACTAGCACGTGATTTTGTTGGCAAGGAACCAGTTCCAGTTCTTTTCGTTTTCAAATCTCAACCGATTAGTACGTGCTTTTTCGGCGAGGAACCGGTTCCAAAAAGAACTGAAAAAATAACCGGATAAATCCAAATCTCTTTTTTGCGAGTTCGACTTCGATTGAAGTGTTCACTTCGAAGAGTTCATTTAAAGAACTAAAAATTCGGTTCACAAAACATTTTTTTCCCAAATAATATATATATATATATATATATATATATATATAATCGGTATTTTTTAAATATATATACATATATGGAATCGGATTTTTTTTTATCTACATGCACATATTTTTTTTTAGTGATAATATTTTTCATTCAACTTCCTTATGAAAAAACAGCTAAGGCAAAAAAGGTTGGCTGAAAAAACGGATGTTTACCGCTAAGCGTATAGGAGGGGCATAGGGTTGAGTTTGCTGTAGCAGGCCTAGAGGGGTTCATTTTAATTGATTCTGATGAACATATTACTATGATATTTTCCGAGAAATACCTCGTAAAGTAACAAATTCATCGCACAGAACAATAAAATCTGGTCCTTACCGATTAAGATATTGGTGAAAAACGATTTGGAAATTTCGGGAATCGTTTTTAGTTAAGAATGTGAATAGTAAGGGTTAGTTTTTAATAACCTAAAATATTAATTACTTACTTTCTGAGTGATTTTGTTACAGATTTATCAGGAACAATTCAAATCAATGTCGCCGTAACAATTGGAAGGTTTTCGGAAGAAGCAAAAACTTTTTAGCGGCGAGCTCTACCGTAATTTACATTATGAGATATGGAGCTTTAAAATACCCATTTCACTGCCAAAAAACATGTCAAGCTGCCAAATTAATTGTTTCATTTATACTCAATTTGTCAATAGTAAAAAAAAAGTTCTGTTCAGAGTGAAGAGTAAAACTATGGTAGTAAGAAACGTGTGTATTTTATAATATTGCTAATACATTAAATACATTGATTGTTTTTATACCAATATTGAATTTATTTTTTAAATATAGCGAGAGAATTTTATGAAGTAGTGGAAATTCATTATTTTTACTCTGCAACACCTTGTGGGTAAAATAACAACTGTATATAATAATTACGTGTTCTCGCCAAACACCATTAAGTTAGCACCTGTGCAGGTGTCGCAGGACGAACCCAACAGATTCGACAAGCGATTCCAGAGCTTATTTGAAATCAAATAGCGTTTTTGTCTTTGACGACATTTTTTTTTCAATAAAAACCAAAAAAAAATATTTCTATCACGTGTCGCCCCTGGTCTCTTAGCCCAGAAACCCTCAGAGTAACCTTAGAGTAACAATATATAGAGACCTAACTTTGCGAAATTTTGTCGCTACTTTTTGACCAAGCAATGACCAAAAGGTGTGGCCTAAACTCAGAGTAAAATCACTAACAGGGTTGTCACACAGTTGTAAATCATTAAAAAGAATGAATGTTGTATATTTTTTTGTTTATTCAAAGATACATTAATCAATAAGATTATTAAAATCTTATTAATAGATAAAAATATAAACGAATTAAATTATTAGTACAGAACATTTTATAATACATATTATAAAATGAACTTCAGTCTCCATCAACAAAATAGTTTACAAACAAAAAGTAAAATAAAAAAAAATGTACGGTGATAACGGATGTTAAATCATTTTCTTAACCTTGGAGTAAGAATATATGGAGAGATCAATTTTTTTTTTTTACCTATATAAATTTGAGATAAATCACTTTCTCTGCGTTTTTACGTCGTACACCATGAGAGAGAAAGAGACACAAAAATTTCACAAAACATGACACCGCTTTTAAGTATTGTAGGGATGTTTTCCGTCCCGCGTTATTTTGTAAGGAAATTTCGAATGCAGATAATAATAACAGTGAACTTATATAGCACAGTTTTGTGATATTTCACGTCAAGTGCGCTTCATACTTAATTAATTAAGCTAATAATTCTAACTAACAAGGAGAAAATAATATATAATATGTATACAAAATTAAAACTATCTAAATGCATGATCGTTATCATAAATCATCAGAGAACAGGTTCAGAAATGGGTACAATAGTGCATGTGCACATCAATAGATTTAAAAAAAAAACAATTAATTAGAAGCTAAGGGTATAAAAATCCAGATGAAACGTATGGATTCATATTAACATATTTGTTAAATCAAAGAAAAAGAAATTAGATTGGAATTTGATGTTAGATCCGTAACGCCCGAGAATTCTGTAGTTGCACCAATCGTAGATACTCCAAAAAGGTAGTCTTAAAAAATATAATACTTTAACGTAATACGCGAATTTTGAAACTAGAAAAAAAAATCTCCGCATTACAACAATCAAATCGTCGACGTTTACGAAAAATCACATCTTTAAATTATATAATACAGGACCTAGAAAAACGGGGCAATGTTCAAAGTGAAGGTATCCAAATATTATCGTCCATTAGTGGGCCCAACGGAGATGTTTTGTCGAAGTGATTACTTGGGAAATGGACTGAGCAGATTGTGCTATGGTATTTAGGAGTCCAATTTTGCCTTCTCGTAGCACGGATCTATTTTTCTCGCCTTTTTTCATCCTTTGGAAATCTAAAAATAATTAAATACATTCGAAAATTCCTTACAAAATAACGAGGGACGGAAAACATCACTACAATACTTAAAAGCGGTGTCATGTTTTGTGAAATTTTTTGTGTCTCTTTCTCTCTCATGGTGTACGACGTAAAAACGCAGAGAAAGTGATTTATCTCAAATTTATATAGGTAAAAAAAAATTGATCTCTCTCCATATATTCTTACTCCAAGGTTAAGAAAATGATTTAACATCCGTTATCACCGTACATTTTTTTTATTTTACTTTTGTTTGTAAACTATTTTGTTGATGGAACTGAAGTTCATTTTATAATATGTATTATAAAATGTTCTGTACTAATAATTTAATTCGTTTATATTTTTATCTATAAATAAGATTTTAATAATCTTATTGATTAATGTATCTTTGAATAAACAAAAAAATATACAACATTCATTCTTTTTAATGATTTACAACTACCTACTCACAACAAAATACCTAATTTACTTAATTTGTGACAACCCTGTTAGTGATTTTACTCTGAGTTTAGGCCACACCCTTTGGTCATTGCTTGGTCAAAAAGTAGCGACAAAATTTCGCAAAGTTAGGTCTCTATATATTGTAGAGATTGTTACTCTAAGCAGAAACCGTCCGCCCCGCGCCCCTCGCCCCTCGCCGCCACCCGCGCTTTCTAATGCTGTATAATGTTTATAGAATACATTGTTGGTAATTTTGTTTACTCGAGTTTTATTTAGTTTTTTCGTGTACTATTACAGACATATTATGTTGTTTTTGAAAACTAATCTATTTTATTTTCAATTCATAGGTTAAATAAACATTTTTAGTATTAGAACCCTTTCGATATTACCCGTTTAGTTTTATATAATTTTGAACACAAAATCATCAATGTGTTCAAAATATAGTATCTCGCCTTTATGTATTTCAATAATAAATTACACTTTTGGACATTAATTAACACACTCCCGGGTCATTAATTTCAGTAATTATTTATGTATTTTATCCACCTACCACCCTTCATTCATTGTGCCACTAAACACATCATTATAATATATTTTGGCCTCAATGTGTTGCTTTGTATAGCCTTCCCACGTATATAATATCATCACAGGAAAGCCCTACTGTTCCAACTGCCATAAAAAGTGTCATACCAATGTATTACCAAAATTACTTTCATAAACCGGTATTATTAAAATTAATTTTGTTTATTACTTTTTCATAATTGATTAAGTGTATTATTAATCTGATTTTGTCAATGATTCTTACACTGTTTTACAGAGTTATCTCTGAAAATGACCAAAAAAGATCCAAGAATGCCATGATTGTTTTTGGCTGTCAAAAAAATTCAATTGTTTTTTTTTCCATGATTTTTGTTTCAATGATTTAAAGTAACAAAATTTTAAAACCTATGAAAAAAGTTACACGAAGTATAATTTTCAAGGTTTTGCATTAATACATAATTACATATGAGAACAGTTCTTGTGACTGTATTATAATTCAATTAATATTTATACTTACTGGTGGTGTGTTGCGAATGTATTTATTCGTTTAAAAATTTTCACTTTAATGATTACTTCAAATCCTTTCAAATAACATAAGCAGTAATTATTTTTTATTGTACCCATAATTTTTAATATCTGCAGTAGCGACCCCATCTACTGTAGAGTTGAGTGTGTCGATTTGT
Organism: Drusus annulatus; assembly: GCA_022651775.1. Taxonomy (NCBI): domain Eukaryota; kingdom Metazoa; phylum Arthropoda; class Insecta; order Trichoptera; family Limnephilidae; genus Drusus; species Drusus annulatus. The sequence continues at coordinate 3,243,259 of JAGWCC010000029.1, read as the reverse complement.
ACGACTGGTTTAAAGGAAAAGTTTTTATATCTTTTATTTTGTAATCTGACGAAAAATATTTTTAATTCTGTATCAGTACTTCTACAGAAGTACCTTTTCTGTGACGTCATGTAAATTAAATAATATCTAGTTTATGCAAAACAACAAAATCGACACATTTATTTCTAATATTTATTTTAAATTCTGTTTTAACTACTCTGGTTTTTGTAAGCATTGTACTTTTATCAAGAGATGGAACGGAAAATAAACACTAAATTAAATATTCTCAGGAAAAGTAAAATAAAATCAAACAAAATTATTATGGTTCTGTTATTGTTGTTTGTTTGTTTCAAAGACTTTGGTTTCATGCCCAAAACAGAAGAAACTTCTTAATTAAATGCCTTTCGATTTTAGCGATAAAGATCCATATTTATATAAATACATCTTTATTTATTTATATACTATATAAAGATGTATATATAGACGTATATATAATAATTTATAATAGCAGTTGACAAAGTTCGAAAACTAATATGTGAAGAATTTGTGTACAATATCGTTTGCAATATTGTATTCATTGTTTTGAAAAAAATCAAGATGTGTTTCTTTGATCATAAATTATTTAATGTGACGCGATTTAATAAACAAATATTTAAGGAAATTTGATCAAATGCAAAGGAATATTAATTTTGTTGTGAAGATTTTGCACCTGTCCATTAAGTAGCCATTTTTCTAAATTTTCACACAAGATTATATTTCTTATTTTTACAATAATTCTACTAGTTTCTCTTATTGCAATATGTCACGAAGTTTAATCTTTCCAAGATAGAGTAACCTAACTTTATTGACGAAATGGTTTCACAAATCACAAAACTTTTTTTCCACATAGAAGAATCTTTGTAAACATTTTTGCGCATACCGAACTTTTAAGAAGGTTTGTAGATATCTTGATTTTTCCAATGTTTGAAAAGTGAGAGGAACTATTTCAGCGGAAACTTTGCTCCCTTAATCACTGAAAAAACCCCATCAAATGGGTTAACGGATGGGACGATTACTTTATAATAAATTTTGATAAAAAACCATGAAAAAAATATTCACATACAAAGTTTTAATTTTTCCAATAAAACGATAAATTTGATCTAAAGAACAATTCATAAGAATCTATTTTGTATCTTGTACTGATGAAAAAAAGGAATAGGTATTTGATTTATTACATGACCACAAAATAAATTAGTTACTAAGCCTACTTCAATAAATTCTTGGTCCATGACTTTTCTGGGCGTGAGCGAGGCTTAGTTTAGCCGAATAAGTGTTTGTAACCTTTTTGAATAAAGCAGCAAATCTTTCAACTTGGTGTTATTTATTTGACGCTTTTGTTTCCCCCGCTTATATTATTAAACAGGTATTTCATGTTTTTTTTCCATGGTATTGTTATTTGTCTTTGACAAAGTTGTTGGCAAGAGAGTGCTTAGCATTTATTACAAGGGCTTTGTAATACAAGCACCGGCGATTTACCCTTTCAACGCGTTTAAAATGAGAGATATAAAAATAAAATTTTCTTCATACTAAATAAATAAATGTTTTAGTAACTCCTCGTTTTGTGGATTTGTGAATAGTCTTTGTTTTATTTAATGTCGACCCAACAATGAAATAAATGTTCTTCGTTCATTCTCTGAAACACTTATTGTTAACGTAATCAAATTAATGCTGTAAGTGCCTTAAATACCTATCTCATTTTATGAAAATCTTCATAATGAAATATTGTCTGAAACATTATATATTTAAAGAAAGAATTTCAAAAGGTTAATTTTATTTAAAAAAAACAGGACAACAGTAATTAAATAACTTTCTTGACTCTCGAATCTCGAAGTGTGTACAACACTATTGAATAACAAGATTAAAAACTCTTACTTTTTTTTTAAACAACAAAATTACGTTTTGTGCCTCCTTTTTTTATTCTTTATATAAAAGAAAAATATATGTATTTGATCGGTTGGTAGCTGAGTGGGCAAACGCGTCGGATCCCACCTCGGCGTCGTGGGTTCAATTCCTCTGCTGGCTAGGTCCCCCATCATTGCACAATCAACATCTTCCGCTTATTATGATGGTAGTAGAAGTTTTTTAAAAATATTTTCAGGTTATTCGTAACCCGGGAATGTTTGTCTTTCTTAAAAATAAAAATAAAATCTTAGGAAATATTCACAAAGATGCCGAGTTTCGATCGAAAAATAAAAATGGTGACTCTCCGGGTGCGTAGTACGCAGGTACCTACGCTACCCACCCTTCAACTTCGAATTGTCTCTAACAGCTGCACAAATTCATGCATAATATAAATTCACTACTTACCTCCCTGGTCGAGCGGCCAAGATACTTGATTCCGAATTGGCTTAAGTTTCGTTTAGTGACCAAATCTGAAGAGCCAGGCACATCATTACCGTTCTCTTTTCCATCTCCTTTCTCTCCCCACTCCCTTCATCCCTACAGTAGATCACAATTGGGGACGCCAGTGCAGTAATCACATGAACATAATTTATACATCAGAAATGTACTGAAATGTTTATCATGTAATTTGCAAGACGATGCTGCAATATTACAAATTCCATATCAACGTAATATAATAACAGCATGTTTCCGAATATTTCAGCCGACGTATATTCGTGTTGGCATTCGGCAGAATTACGTCTGGCGTTTTCGTAAAAAATGGGGAAAATGCCTTCGTGTTAGATTACTCCGCTCGGTATTTGCAAGTCGGGCGTAATTTAATATGTCGTGCCACGTAGAGATGCGTGAGACATTAGCGGTGAGGTGAAAGCGCTACAGCACCAGTTAGAACGCAGCATATCCCTTCATCCCAGTCTCCGTACAGTGGCTTCATAATCCCTCGATATACGCGCACGCGGTCCCGACTAACGTGTTTTTTATAAGGACCCGTTTGTGAAACTTGTGAAGATATTAAGATATAAGAACAGAAACAAAATTATATCCCGTAAAGAAACATAGTAGTCTTTGATCCCAAACTTACGTTTTCAGACCATATATTGCAGTTGTCTACATCGTGCTACAGACTGTTAGGGTTTGTTATAAGGTCTAGCAAACAATTTACCAAACCTGCAGCGATGGCTTCTATGTTCAACTGCATTATAAGGTCCAAACTATAGTACGCCTCTGCTGTATGGGCCCCATACCAAAATAAATATATACAATTATTGGAACAGATCCAAACAAATTTTCTCAGATATTTGTATATGAGAATCCACGGCGAGTACCCAAAATGTATGCATCATTAAAGATTTGTTCTCCGATACGCTTTATCAAAGTCTTCAGTCGAGAAGGAATGAGGCCCTTGCAGTAACAGCGTACAAAATATTGAATAATTTGATTGAAAATCCATATCACCTGGAATGCTATAAGTTGTTTGTGCCAAACAACTACTGCCAGGGGCGACATCACGATCTGTTGTGCATTCCACATGGCAGAACAGACGTGTTGGCTCAGCACAGCATGACACGGGTATGGTACTACTAAATAACATGTCTCTTGACATCATCAACATAAACCTTGAAGATTTCAAGAGACATGTTAAAAATATATCTTAATTTACTTTTATGTTACTTTCTTGTGTTTTGTAAATGGACTTACAGTCTGTAATACACACAAAAAAATAAATTATATCAAGTCGTCAAATGTTATCTCAAACCTATAAATTAAAGAAAAACTATATAATGGCGTAGTGATTTATTTCCAACGTTCACGTAGTATTAAAGTAAAAGATTTGATTTTTTCAACTTCATCTCTATAATGGGTTTTCGTGAACAAAATAGCTCCAACATTTTTTTCTGAATATCCGCTAAAATAAGTCACTTAACGTCAGTGGTATAATTATACAACTCATTCAACAGATATTCACGAGGTCTCATCGTGTTTTTGACGATGTATTTTATGAGCAGAGGATTTTTTTCGGCGGAAATAATTATTTTTGAAGGAATCAAGTCGTAACATGATTCTTAAAAAAATGTGTACGCTTACTTATTTACTTTTTTTCAGTTGTTTGGGCACATTTAAAAACTCCATAGCTTTTGAATTTTTTCATTAACTCCACACAGGAGAACCTCAGGGAAATAGTTTATTTCAGGGCCTATGTCATCTTTGGGGCTACTGAGTGAAGGGTTTTTTTTTAGGAAAGGGAGAAGAGTGAATTTGAGTCTTGAAGATCATCAACGTTGTAGGAGGGAGGAAACATAAAGCCTGGTAAATTATTTCACAGCCAAGCTGTTGAACACAAGAACAAGTCGTAGAAATGACCCATTCAAAAGGGACATATGACGACGTATGGGACGTTTTCTCTCCTACCTATTAAAGTATCTGAAAATTTAAATTAATTTTTAAATTTGTTTATCCTAAATATTTTGATTTCCGTTCATATGCAAGCGACACTCATAATGTCAGCCATTTCTGGTTTTAAAAAGACCCCTAGCTTTCAATCTACTTTGACCTTCTAAACATGGTGACCATTCCGATGCAAAGTTGGCCGGTGTTGAACCGTAAACTTTCATTTGTCTGTTTGTGGAGTTTTCGGTGTTCAGGGGACGTGCGGTGGCCACAATGATTTTTTTGCAAAACAAAGTACTTTTATTTAAGTAAAAAGTAGTATTCCCCCAAACTGCTGCCATAATTTTGTTACGGTTGACGTTTATTTTCCCGCAGCGTCGTGTGATTCCGATATACATATACACATGATATACATATTTTATTTACACTCTCAGACAGGAGGCTTGTTTCCGATTAGACTTTTATTTTCAAAATTGTTAATGGTATTATAGAGCAGCCCTGATTTCCTTAGCTTAATTACCTTCCATGTACCTAACAGAACCACTCGATCCAGAACTCTATTTAAATGTAACAATAATATCAAGACTGAGTCATTTAGATACTCGTTTGTACCTAGATTGCGTACAGTGGGTAATTCTTTCGCTGAAATAGTAGACAATTACATTCAACTGCACTTAACTAGTTACAAGAAGGCTATAATAGCGTACCTCTTTCAAAAAAAATAAATTATTTATTGCATTACAATATTTCTATTACTTTACTTATGTTTTTTAGTGCTAATCATTTACTCCATCTTATTTTTATGACACTATTATTTTAAATTATGGATTACACAATTATGTAGAAGCCCATAAGGGCATATATAGTTAAATAAATAAATATGAGAATCTATACATGTACACATGATTAGTGAAAAGTAGAATTGTGTTTTTCGAAAAAACATATTCTTTTTTTTCGAACACATTCATAAACATAATACCTACATTAGAATGCCTCGTTATTAACGGTTAGTTTGACAATTTCAAAGAACCGATTTTCCGTTACGCTACACTCTACTGGAATATGATAATGATAATACCAAAAATATAAAGAAATTGTTTTTTGTTTCCATATGTGGCTTTACTCTCCTACACCTGTTTGGTTATGGCAGGTTTAACCTGATCTTGAAAAATTCATTAATCTTTTTTTGTTTGTTTTAGAACTGAAAATAATTTATTTTATTTATTAGTTATATATTTATATGTTAGATATAGGTTTTTAAGGCCTTAAGAACTAGTGGGACTATTTCATCCCCAAATGTGGGTAATATCATAAGACTAATTAAGGAAGTACCTAGCTATAGAGATCTGGCCACTAAACATGAAAATTTAACTATTTCAAGTGATGCTGTTTTAATTCTGGATGATGGTTTTTTGCTTGATCGAGATACTGATTAAATATCGTCGGTACATCTTCGCCGGAAAGCCAAAAGGGCTAAAGCGCCGTTTTGTGAGGTTTACACTAGAGCACTTTAAAGTTTTTTTTTTTTGCAATAAAATTCAGTTCCTTGTTGATTTTATAAAAAAAATGTTAAATCAGGTAACTCAATGCTCTCACTGAGTTACCTGAAGCGACAACAAGCTAAAAAGTAGTCCCAAACTTGTGTCGCTTGAGTCAAGCCTTCTCCCAATTTATAAATAACTATTTTAGATGGCTGAAGAGCCACAAAAGTTTCCAGAATTAAACGAGAGTTAGAGCGTTGCTAATTTAAGTGTTGCTAAGCCCTTTTGCTTTTCCAGCGGCGATATTTTTGTAAAAGTGACGAATGCACTTTTTTCATAATTTTAAATTGATCACACCACGTGTGCTATTTTTATTACGCGCATAAAATGGATCGTTCGTCCACTAGATGAAAGAATGACGAATATCCATGCAAATAATGGCACACCGCCAAAGTAAAAACGGAGATTTATTATGATTTCGTAATTGAAAATCACTCTCTCTTCAAATACTTCAATCAGGCGGAACGTGTGTTTCTCCAAAGACCGACGTATACTTTTGTAGTGAAGTGCTATTATAGGTCATCGTGTGCAGGGGCCTGCCACGGCCAGGTTTGCGCCTAGTTTAGTTCTGCTCAAGGCGAGACCAGCCCGCTGCCTGGCGCGTGGCGTGGCTCAGCAGTTCACGTCGCGCCGGGTAAAACAGTGGCGTGTCATTCCTATTTCCGTCCCGTGTACGGTGCACGAGAAACCGCCTTTAGTGGCTGCTCCGCCGGCCGCTGGCCCCAGTTCGCCCGGTCGGCTAATACCTACTAATTTGTATAGTAAAGATGCTGCACAACAGTGGCGTGCGGTCACATTTATAGTTGTCGATATTCGACTATAGAATATTGAACTATACAATCGGAGCAGCGAAGTTGTAGATGTTGGAGTTAAAATACTTTAAAAAAATATTTGGACGAATACATTTTTTTTTAAAAATAACCATAGTGAGTTATTATTAAAATACAGTGATTTACTAATTGTACATCATAAACATAAATATAAAACTGAAACAAAATACGAAAAACGCCGAACATAAATGCAATTTACGGTAAAGCTAACAAAACATGCCTTTGGTGGCGGTAAATCGTGAACCACACTTCATAGCTATTTAAATTACTTTCACGTTTAATTAACAAATTAAATAAACTCAGAAGAACCTCAACTGAAAAGAAAGTTTCCAAAGCTATTAAAATACGAGGGAAGAATTTTATTCTATGACGTGGTTAGTATGTATGTTTGTTTTACATGTAGTTTGAATAAATGGCTTAATATGATGATTATTTTATAGTTCTCTACATAGGGTGTAGGATATATTTGTTTATTTACAAGATGTCAATAATCTAAGTCAGAGGTTCCCAAACTTTTTTGTCCCGTAGACCACTCTGTCGATTTTTTCTGTTTTGTATGGACCCCCTGCTTTCCTAGTATTGATTTTTTTTTAGCGTTGGGAAAAAACTTCAAAGTTTTGTGAACGCTTCAGGAACTGCTAGTTCTTTGAAATGAACCCTTCGCGGTGAACACTTCAATTGTAGTCGAACTCGTCAAAATATAGTACTAGTCGGCAGAGATCCCAAATCGAAAAGTGCTAGCAAATCAACAAAAATCCTCTACGAAAAAAAAGCCCACTAGTCATTTGAGATTTGAAATCGACAAAAAAATCCTCCCCTAAAAAGTGCTAGCAAATCAACAAAATTTGCCCTCCAAAAAAAGCACTAGTCGGTAGAGATTTAAAATGGAAAAGTACTAGCAAATCGAAAAAATATCTTCCACAAAAATTATTATTATTAATATAATTAGGGAATTAAAGTCCATTATAAGATAGTATTACGTAAGTACCTACATAGGTACTATCTGTGAGGTGGATTATTACATTTGCGGAAAGCCAACATTTTGGTGACGGCCTGCCTAAATGGAATCCACTCCCGTGGACCCCCATTTACGTCTCATGCACTAATTTTTTTTTTTCATTGACGTTGGACTCCCTTGCAGGTCGGAATCGAGCCCCTGGGGGTCGATATAGAACCACTTTGGGAATAACTGACCTATAAGTTAATACTAGTCGCGCTCATACACATACTCATAGATCTGTTACATAATGCCGCACGCCGCTGCTGTACAATTAGATTTTGACCGTCTCCGTACCGAGTGGTACACAGTTTTGTTTATTTGTGTCAACTCGTGTCTTGTACGCACACAGTTTGGAAAGTTCTAAGTGTTGTTGCTTGGGACATTCACCAGAGCAAAGACGCTCTTTTTAATACTCAAACTTTCCGTATAAATCATAATGTAACTTGATGCGAAGTTCTGCCGCTTACATTAGCTTTAGGTAATGGTAATGGCGCTTCCCTGAAAAACTTTCCGACTTGAATTTGTGTACAATATACTTGAACTCATGCTTAAACCACGTTAATTTGCTAATTATTTGATGACTTGTGTTGTGTCTCAAACGAACAATGAAATTGACAGGACTGAAAGTACACGCTAGCGGAAGTAATTAAATGCAGCACTCACCACTTCATCACTGCTGAATTTGTAAAGTCTAATCCGTATTTATGTTATATCCTAGGGATTTGAGCCAAATTGCGTTAGCTTGTAGAAACTTTAATGGCGATGTTTATTTATTTATACCTTCGTATTTAACGTACCAAATAACGGAGATGTTATTTAAACATACAACTTAAACAACCTGTTTATAAATTCGAATGAAAGCTTTTGTTCTTCTTAATTTCATAATCATTTCTTACGTTTCTAAATTTTCATTCATAAAACTTTAAATTCATCGAAAACTGAATTTGATGTGTCTTTTTCGGTAGTTAATATTCATCAAAACGTGTGAATCAAAGTTCCCATAGTCAATACGATGTTTTTTTTTCAGGATAATACTCTTTACTGCTCGTTAATATCTTGAATATTCCAGTATCATTTGGTATCCTCTTTAAGCTGTTCACATTCATCATATAAGATCTGTACAACATCGTTTCTTGTGAAGAATTGTTTGGGATTTAGGACTAGAAAAAGGCAATTAGGTACTCACATAAATAAATACATAAATAGAACAAACTTCAAACCTTTTTTCTTTAGAAAAATGTTGGAAAACTTTGACCTGATATCCATTTTTTATGTTACTAACTGTATTATTGACACACCTCCTTTTATGTATCTCATCCAGTTCAACATCCCTTCCCATAAACGCAGAAATAATACATTGCTTTTCTCAATGAACACTCTACTAATAATTATGGATACCATTTTCCTATATCAAGAATATTGACTTGTCAACTTAAGTCAAAAATGATTTTTTTGTGCAAGTCTAAATGATTTTTGTCAGCCGATACACATACACACTTTAATAACTTATCTGATGATAAAATTACAACACTAAAAGAGAGTTTAGAAGTTTTTAGTTGAGTCAAAAGAAGATTTTATCTCGAAATATGAAGGGCGAGAAATAATATTCAACCGCTCTCCTGAAAGATTTGGGCGTACGGGTTGTAAAATCATTTTTCCAACACTGTATACAGCGAGAGGAAGCCCATAAATATATCATCCGTCATCCGGGTGACTTACTCCACCCCTTGTAGTTCTGTTCTGCGGAGTATACGAGTAGATGCTAAGCATTGAGAATAATTGTTTGATGTTATCTTTTATTCAGTGAAAAGGTTTCTGTTTGTTCCCTGCACACACTTGTAAAAAACACGCATCGCTGACCTCACGCACTGAGCCTAGCGTTCGTATTTGTATTTAATTGCACACACGAATACGGCTAATTCACCAGGAATACACTGTAAAGGTTAGACATATAATGGTTTCGGTAAGACTAGTTATAGGTACTTTATAGACATATTATTTCTGTGTATTCATTATTTCCTGAAGATAAATTTGCATTTTTATAAATGTTTATATTCATCATTAGACGAACTCGAAAAAAGTTTAATAATGGTAATGATAATCAAGGCAAATAATACAAAGTAAAACATCCAAAAATAACGTTTTTAAATATAATTAATTCAGTACAGCTGCGTAGATTTCCTCGGTTCAATTAAGTTATTTTTTCACAATACATATTATTTATAATTCAAAGAAAAATTAAATAATTTTCCAAAAACAACAATGTTTTCGACAAAAAACTTGTTACGGACGGGTACTTTTCAAATTTGGAGCTGATGTTAATTGAAATTATCAAAATTTAAAAATAGTCTTTTGAAATCCCTTCTTACCTAATAAAGTACCCACCTACCTATAATGTATTTTAGCATACATCACTTTATATTTGAAATGGTGAATTAAACAACTCTTATATTTCCTGGGTAAGGCTAGTTACATCCCGTGATTTCTCTCGGCTAACACAAGGAGTGAATATATAATATATGTGTATGAAAAATGTAATATTCCCTCTCACAAAGCATTTATTTTTAAGAAGTTGATTACTCAACCAATACACCGAACAAATCTATTAGCATTTACTATTATGTATTTACTGTATTACTAATTAAAGTTGTGGTGAAACCGAGGCATTTATCAAAATTGAAATAGGTAGTGATGTTTGTGGTGTTTTCAAACACCTATTGGCTAGCCAACCAAACGTATCAACAGAATCGTTCTGTTTGGTAAATATTTCTATAATTCAACCGTAATTTAGCACGCCAATTCGATTTTCAGGAGAAATTAATCGAATTTCGTATAATGTTTTAACCGTTTAATGCATGCAGTGTAATTTCATGGGTTTTCTATGCGTTTTATAACCTCCTCGGAAGTATTTGTCGCCTGCCAGGATCACTAATACCCCCACATATTCTGTTCATCGGCCAATATATTGACAATGAACGATGTTATACAAAGTTATTGGTTCATTTTAAAAACACTCACTTTAGGTACATTACTTTATTAGTGTTATAGTATTTTAGTGCATGAAGTAACATTATTAGTATCATAATTTTTTTTTGTACCCTGATGATTAATATATTTTATAGATTATTAGTTATTTTTTCATTTCATTAACATTTCGTTTAATATTTTTCCATCATAAAATTATAGATCGTGCAATTAGATTTGATGATAACAACACATATTTAGAATTATGTGTATTGTTTGCATATGTATACACTTCTGACAGCTATGTTCTTGGGAAAAGATATTGAGAAACAGGCTCTTTTTCTTGTTTACGCCTACTTTGTGTTATTATCAAAAGAGGGACAACAAGTGTACTTATGCTTTTGTATTTTTTTTATTTTGAACATTCGAAAAGCTTGTTCTTTTTATCCAATAGTTTGAAAAAACTGAAACAACCGAAAGTTTTCCTTACGAAAATTATAACTTTTTAATTTTCGCTGAAATTTTTTTTTTCAAAGTCGACAACATGTTTGAAACATACTGTGTCCAAGCAATTCATCTGTGTGAATTTTCCGATTCAACGTTTACTGCGATACCTATACTACTTTGCCAATAGTAAATATTTTACCATATGCAATAATGCCACCAACCCGTAAAGATATTTTTGACGCAACCTTTCGAATTTTACGAGCTGTTACGTTATCTTGATCACAACAGCTGTGAACTTCCACGAAAAACCAAACTTTCGTTCACTTTATCCGAAATATGAAAGAAACCCCGAAATACGTTTACTTTCAGGGGAGACAGGGCTTAATTTGGCTAACGAAGAGATTTGATACAATCTATATTTTCCCAATTTCCGGATTTATCCAAAATAACATGTTTTATCGGGGAAACTGGGTAAACTAGATGGAATTTATTCCTTATCAAGACACGGAACATGACAAATGAAAATAAACTAAATAGATATTAACGAGTTAGAGGCCGCTGCAACTCGTTTATCTTAATTGAAAGGAGAGAAGATAGAAGATAAGAGTAGATTAGAGGGTACTCTAAATACAACGTTTGCTGTTGAAAGTCATTAGCATTTCAAATGTTTATTTAAATGGCCTTAATTTTGTCACATATAGTAAAATATAATTTTTCATAGTATATGATTCAATTTTGAATGCTTGGTTTTTCGTTAATTGTATGTTTCCAAATAAATGTAGGTACGAGTATATATGTCGCGGCCAAAACTAAGTTTAATAATGGCTGCGAATGACAAAATAGCTGACACGAAAGAAAAAAATTGTTAATTTCTTACATGTTTATTTTATATTTGATGTGACCAGATTGTTTTGCTCCACAATGGGACTACGGCCGGGGAACAGCGGAAATTACTTCGGGAAAATTTCAAGGGAAATAATCTTTTAAAAAACTGATTATTTTTATATGCACATGTTTAAAAAGAACTGGTCAGTACATTCACAAAATACACGGAATAATTAGTGAAACCCAATTCAATTCAATTCTCAAGAAGGCATTATGTGTTACCGAAATTAAGAAAAAATATTATTAAAATACTTTTAAAAATCACGTTAATTAAAATCAAGCGGTGCAAATATATTTTTTGTAATAATACAGCGGCTTGCAGAATATTAAAAAATATATTGTAATAATTGTACTTTATACAATTTAATAATAAATATATTTTCATTTTGTGATTTTTTTTCATTTCACAAGGCTTCTCAGAGGAACAACAATTTAATGCTTCTGCTTTTTAAAAACCTAAGTTTTATGGGAGATCAAAAAGAAAATGATTTAATATTTCACAGACTTTGTAGAATATCTACGACAGAAGCGAAGCTCTTGAATTGTTTAATATGAACATCTAACAGAGGAGATGAAAAAAAACTAAGATTTAGCTGTTTATTGTGTAATGAGTAATAATGTATTTTATTTTTAGCAGCCGTTTCTTTTTACAATAGAAAAGGAAAAAGATAAACTCAGAATATGCCTTTATGAGAATTCTGCTTTTATAAATACTAATATCTACGTACGGAGACCTAGGACACTTATTTTTGTTAGACCTATTAAAAATATTGATGGCCCATGGCCAATACGTGTTTCTACCCGAAATCAAAAATTGTTGTTAAAAAATGCTTGGTCAATATTTTCCCCAGAGGCCACATATTTTGTTCTTCTTAAAAAAAGGAAGATGATATTTACAATTTACGAATAAGCTGACAACATTTGAAGACCCTCTACTACAATCATTATTAGATGAAAATGTTGCTTGAGCAATGATGTAGAACTTAGCTAGCAGAGGATTGAGCCCGCAAGGCTTGGTTGGACCATTTTAAATTATTAATGATAACAAGTAGACTAGTAGACATAATTATCTTGTTAAATAATATTTGTAGATTTTAATTTGTTCAACATGTTCCCATCCCACGAGTACATAGACTCTGACATTTAACCTGACAATCTGTTTTATCTATCTACTATATCTAATGCAAGCTTTAAGAAAATCACTTACATATTTGCCAACAAAACAAATGTCCTTCGACCTTTTCATATTATAGGCTTATCATATCGAGAAATTTGTCGTAAAATTTCCTTTCATGTACTCGCTATAAGTCGGACAATGGTGCGAAATCCAACCCTGGTAAAAAGCCCCCCAACAAGGTGCGGATAAGTGTTAACCGGTGTTTGAGCGATTTGGGCTTGATATCCCAAACCACCTTCAATTCATAAATTTTCCAATATAAATAAATCTAGGAGCACTCTTTATAAATGTTTGCTTGTACCGTTTTTTTGCAAGCGAATTATTGAATAATATTTGAATCCTACTTAATTCTCGCACATCTTTTTAATGGGCGTATTAGTTATTATAAAGCACTTGTTCATGGTCAAAATTAAATTTGCCTCAGGGTCTATGTCATCCTTGAGGATGCTGTGTGGAGGGTCTTTTTGAGGAAAGGAAAGCGTGAACCTGGGTCTTGAAGAGGCCCATGTTGAAAGAGAATGAGTCATAAAAGCGACCCGTTCTCATATATCGAATGTCAACCATATACAAATGTTTGGCGAGTTTCCCGACTATGCACCGATGCCGAAGGGATCAATGACGCAAGTTCCTCGGAGCAACTTCCGTTTTTTAGCCGTATTGGTGATCATATCCAAATAGCAAGGCACATCCCAATCTTCCTCTTATCCATCTCCTTCCCTTCTCTACTCCTTTCAGCCTCATAAAATACTCTAATTGGGGGTGCCAAAGCCCCACTGGACCCAGGCAGTCGGGAGCAGTAGAGACTCTTGTATAGTAATCATATAAAAAAGAGGTAAATATTTTGAAATCAAGGTTAATTTTTTATGATTTCATTTGTAATATCATTATAAGTAATTTGTTTGGTTTCTTCTTGGGTCACATTGAAAAAATAAACTTTATTCTAGTATTTTCGAAAACAACTTTCTCAACTTTTATTGAGAACCAAACACAGTGCCTCCAATTCAAATAATTTGACGAGGCTATCAAAAATGGTAAAGGGAAGAAGTTGTATTAGAGAAAGTTTGTAAAGTATCTGCTTTTCAAATGTGAACACTAAACCTATCTTCAGCCATTTCAAGTTATTTAGAATTTTAAATGATGGTCTCCTTCAACTTAAAAGTATTTTTTAAGATTTTCTCGTTATTGATTTCGTAGGATATTTAATAAAGCTTTTATTAACCGTAAAATACAACATTAAATATAAATAACGATCTCACAGCCTGAATTAAGGATAACGTATTACTTACATAACATTTCACTTTATTGTAGAGCAGCCGTAATAATTTTTGGAATAGCCACATAGCTTAACGAATTTTGAGAACTGACATTTAAAGGAGTGAACGGTGTTTTTTCAATCCATTTCTTTCGAAATGAGTCGTTAAAATATTCAATTTTCTGGAAAGAACTCAAACCGTTGTGAGTAAAATTCCTTTATGCCAGATGTATAAAAGTAATTTGTGATCCTTGCCTAATGAATAATTCACCGATTCACCGATGTCAGACATGAAAACGAAATCGAAAAATAAATCTTTTTGTGAAAAGCAACGCAACGGTGGGATGGTAATAAATTATTTTCATTCCATCCTCATGTGTCTTTCAATGTGTTTTCAATTTCCAGTTTTATTGAACTGATTTTATCAATTCGTCTTTCTTGTATTTCTCACACGTGCGGTTTTGTTTTTCCATTGTGATTTAAAATAATAGGAAGACCGATTTAAATTATCAAGCCACTTTCGATTTCTGAAACATTTAAGCATGCACGTGTTGATTTGCCTGTCTCAAGAATGCTTGCTAAATCTTGAAGCTTCTTTCTATATCTCCAACTAGGAGCATTTAGCAATCATCTACCAAGGGGCAGACCGGCTAGTTATTGGTTACAGGAAGTTCCAAATATTATTTTTAATGATTGACAGTATTTTCTGAAAAATAATTTAAAATTTTGACAAAAATACTAGAGTATTTTTTACACTTTCTTTGAGTTGGTGAGCCAAGCTGCGACCTCTTCTTTTCTGTTTTTTTTTCGGTTATTACATTAGTCGAGGTTGCCGCCATATTCCGTGAGTGTCGGTCTGGAGTGCCTTAACAACTACAAACAAAATGTTTTGAATCACAAAGAGCACATTTATGTCTCAATTTTTAAATTAAACATTCGAAAAATTACGGGGAAGAAAAGAAATTATATACTTCAAAATGATTAAATATATATTTCAAATAAAAAAGCATTTCGGCTGTAACGGTAAACATTAATACATTATATTTAGGATAAAAATCGTCACTTTTAAACTATTAGTGATAAAAATTTCAAAAACCAGGTACGGTTTTAAGTTTTTTTGTTTTTTTTTAACAGTTTACTAATGGATTGCGGCTTTTTCAGGATTGGAGGGTGCCACAAATTTCCTAGAAGTGCTTTCAACCAGGCAATAACAGCGTATTACTTTCCGCTGACAATATTTACAAGTATTCTTTACACCCACAGTTGATACTGTTTTTGGTATCGACTTAAACCAAGTGCAAGCAGTATATTATATTGTTATGTATATAATATAGCATGTTGTTAGATAAAAGATAACATTTTTTATACGACAAACAACGTACTAATACTACTAAACAACGCGGTATTACACTTACAATTATGAACAAATATTTAATTATTACGAATATTACCATTTATACGTATCTCTATACTATGTTAAGTGATTAGTAGGCATTTAAAAAATACAAGAGGTTTACTTGTGTAGTAGAAAATAGTGGTGGAACGCAATTAAGAACGAAATCTGAGGAACACATGCCACTTGCCAAAAAAGCCTTCAAATATTCCTAGAACCAAATTAATTTATAATCTGTCTCTGACAGGTTTACTATATATTTGTTCTTACTTCAATGAAAGTCAAAAAACGTCTGTCAGCCTCATTTTACCTGTAGTGCTGATCGTAATGAGGAATGTTTTCAAATGATATTAAATAGCTTGAAAGGCATGTAAATAATATTCTGAATAGATTGATTGTTTCCGTTCGGCATGTATTCATACGTTATATGTTAAATTTGTCTTTAATTTAAGCGTTAAAGAGACACATACCATTGGTTGAAAAACTTCATAGAAGTGATTTGAAATATTATCCAGTATTTAAAAAAAGTGTTTAAAAATGAGTAAAAAGTATTTTCTCTTTACTGTGTTTTTTTTAAGGTTATTCTTTATTCAAATTCTTATCAAAAACTACTTTTTTGCCATAATTAATAACCGCAATCTTCGGAAAATTATTCCACATCTGCCCGATTCTCATGATCTTGCTCCAACGGATAGTCTTAATTCCCACTCTCTATTTAATAATCTACCAGGAATTTCCTTAAAAACGAAACTACTTATCTTCTTCATCAAATCACTATATTTTTTCAAGCGTGGAATCCAAATACTTCAGAACCTTGGCATTGGGTTGATCAGTCGTAAAAAATACGAGAAAAAGAAGAGAACATATTATTATTGATTGGTACCTATTCGTCTATTGTAAAGCTAGGAACTTTTGCATTTGCCCAATATTGTGAGTAACTATCAGATGAATATTACACACATATGGCACCCTTATTCTGACCCTTGCTTATCGTATATTCACGAACCCCGGAAATGTACATATCTATGATAGAATATTGTAGGGGACGTCACAGTCACGTATAAGATAATCAAAAGTGGAGAGATAAGCCCCGATTTAATGGTTAAATCCACAATAAAAGAAATACTCCCGTTAGGAGGAAACAGAATGTTTCTTCTAATACTGTCTAAGAGAAATGTCAGGAGAAATTTCTTCGTCCCCGTCTACGGGTAAATTATTATGGCGATTTCTTTTTTTGCGTGGAATAAAAGGGTAATTTATTTGTATGGAAAATCTCATTTGTTATTACATACAAGAGTCTGTAGCACAACGGTGATGATACCATGTTCTATGATGGTAATTTATCTCTACGATGTATAATATATGTTAATTTAAATGGTTATCATTGTGCAAGTCTCTTGTCGCGCGACAACATAACGGTAACGGGTAGCAACAAGTACTGCGACCCGCTCCGAAACAAGCGAGTGACAAATCGCAAATACGGTTAATTTTCTTTCCATCAATATTCAATCGGATCGGTGATATGTGAAATTGAAAACCTTACCAAATAAACATTCGAAGTAAAAATCATTATTTACCGTTGCTGGGTGATTGAAATCAGCCAACTTTCTTATCCTTGTAATAATCAAAAAACTTCATAGAAAATTGGCAAAAAATCGTAAGACGATTTAAATATTATGAGTGAGTTTCTCGGTTTTCATTTTAACATTTTTGAATACTCGTAGACTTGTATTTATTTTAAAGCCAATTTGGGTTTATATTTGTTCATTTAGATTCTTGTCCTGCGTACGTCAGCAAAGTTTTAAATTACTTTCTACATACAGAAACCGCAGAAACGTAAGTAAAGTAATATTCCTCGCTCTCCCGAAGAGCTTCTCAAAAAATATGCCCCCCTATCGAACGATTGTAACTTTGAATTTTCCACAAAAGCGTCAAATTAAACTTTTTTTTTTAAATTGACTCGAGGAGAGTTCTCTCTGTAGCCCACCAATCTTTGTGTAATCACGTTTTCGAAATTCTTCTTAGAATTTGAAAAAATATATAATTGTCAAAAAAAGTGCCTCGGTTTACTTGAATGCTAATAAATTAAACAGAATGTGGATAAAATTTTATGTGTTCCTTTGATCGGAACCAATAGTTCGTCGAATCCCACTGGGATTCTACAAGTCTACTTTTGAACCGTCCTGTTTCATCCTTCTGCAGGCCACGGACATCGTCGGACTATATCTTGCACTAGAATATTTTTAACATTATGGCTAAAAAGTATTACAGATTGATTGATTCCATATGTATTATAAAACATGTGCATATTAACGTGTTATCAGGTAGATGTTTTGGTTCTAAGAATTCCAAAAGTAAAACAAAACAAATGTTGTAACAGTTTCACTTGGTATTTTATGGTATTTTTAACTAACATATTTTTGTATGGAAAAGCTGTCCTGTAGTGTCCAGGAATTACACACTATTTCTAGAAAAAATAGATATTTCAGTTTCCTATTAAAACAGTTGAAGTGTGTTATGTTTAGGAAATCTTATTACAACAAGGCCTGCGTTTAACATTTTCTTCATACATTCTGAGTTGTTTTATTAATGCACACAAATACCACGTTCACAACAGACGGATTGGATTGTGATAGATAACACTAAACAATCATAATTACTAATTACTACAATAACATGACGGTTTTCCATTTAATTAAACGGTTCTGAATTATATTAAAACGTAAAGTAGATTCCATTGAATGTACCTAGCTGTACATAGGGTTTCCCAAACTTTTAATTTTCATGACCTACCTCGCAATAAATAAAGATTGGTTAGAAAGTTCTAGAATAATAATTATCATAAGTACACGCTACAGACAATTGACCTTTGAATTGTCGTACCGTATCATATTTTAAATTTACTCGTACCGGGTGAAGGCTTGACGTATTTTACCGATCTCTGAAGGTTTATGCGAATAACCGTGGCAGATTAAATCCAATCGGGTTAAGAATTACTCAAGATACGTTATCCTTCTGTTTGTCGCTTCAGTATTTGATGGTGAATTTTTTTTTTGTGTAATTAATCTCTGAGAGTAATTGTGGTGAGAGGAGTGTCCCTGGTGGGGTGGTACAATATACCTATCTTTTCTCTTGGTTCCCTTGCATATTCATATGACGGTTTCTTTAAGAGATATAAGTGTTATTGATTGGTCGTTATTGATAACTCATCATCATGCTATCGAAAAGTGGATTAATAATTAGGTAATCCAGTTATTTTGGAAATTATTTGGTCTCATCCCAAATTAGAAATATTCTTTTTTATTTAATATTAACTCAGCGCAGGAGGCCCTGAGCGATGATTTTTTTTTTCATTTAAATGTCATCTTTGGGAGTGCTGAGTGGGAGGTCTTTAGAGAAAATAAAGGAGTGAGCCTGGGTCTTGAAAAGACCGATATTAAAAGAGGGATGAAACATAGGGTGTCAAATCATTCCATATACGATTTTTTTAAGAAAAGAACGAAACCTAGGAACAACCCGTTCTTATGTGGTAAAACAAGGACAGCATTCCCACCTGACGTCTATGCTCCAAAGACTCTGCTGTCCATCTGTTAAAATAGGCTTGTGACCCATTTATTGGCAACTTCTGGTGTGTAACATCTAGGTCCTAACAAACGTATATAATGTGCCGATATAACCAATTCATCGTTGATGAATCAAAACATGTTCTATGTTGACGTAATACTCTCAATTCAATTCATTCAGTCAACAAGAAGCGATGAAAATCAATGAATAAACCGCCATGTATTATTTTACAAACAGACGGAATAAATAGGAGATTGTTTACTTTCTTGAAAACTTATCTAATTACTGTCAATATTTTGTTGAGGGTTTCAGCAGTTCATTAACCAAAATAATAAACTGTTTAAATTTCATAAAATAAAATACTAAATTATCATTTTTGTTTGTTTCAGGTGTAAGCAGCGAAGGAAAATTTTTCACGGATTATGTGATTTAAATTAATACAGAGCTATTTCGATCTGCAAAGTGTTTACGGAACGTTGAAACTGAGTTCTTTCAAAGGAAATATTTTAATTACACGTAAGTTACAATGACAAAAGTTATGCCCAGTGATTTTATCAGCACAAAAATGTGTGAATTTCGCCGCTCGTCCGCGAGACTCTAGCCCTTAACCATTACACTCCTGACCAATGCGGACAATAGTAACAGTCGTGATCGGCGCACTTACGCTGTGAACATCTGCAGCAAGCACTTTAGGAAAGTGGAGAACTTTAAAAAGGAATCAAGATGAACGACTCCGACTTGGACATGGGGAATGTGACCCAGTACTGCGGGCAGGCCACCAACGACTTCTCGCAGTGGTACGCGCACCTACACGGCTATGTCAGCGTGCTCGTGTGCGTGTTCGGCTCCGTGGCCAACACCCTCAACATCGCCGTGCTCACCCGCAGGGAGATGGTCTCCCCGACCAACGCCATCCTCACCGGCCTCGCCGTGGCTGACCTCCTGGTCATGGTGGAGTATATCCCTTACGCCTTCCACATGTATCTCCCGGCGGCTAACCGGTCCTACCTCGACCAGTTCAGCTACCCTTGGACCAGCTTCGTCTACTTCCACTCGCTCTTCGGGCAGATATGTCACACGATATCTATCTGGCTCACCGTCACCCTGGCAGTATGGCGATACATCGCTATAGCGCATCCGCAGACCAACCGACGATGGTGCAATATGAAATGCACCGTCATCACCATCGCCGGAGCCTACATCGTGTGTCCCCTCATCTGCCTTCCGATCATCTTTTCAATGTACATAGGCACTCAGGAAGAACTGTTGACGATAGACGGGGAGCCCATGAGCAAAGTAGGAAACATCTCGATGCTCGACCCGCCCGCCCAGAACGCGACGCTGTACGTCATACGAATGTACGACAATGCGACGATGAAGACCGCTATCTTCTGGATCTACAGTGTAGTAATAAAGTTGATTCCATGCATCGCTTTGACTATACTGAGCTCTCAGCTCATCATGGTGCTGGTGGAGACGAAGAAGAGGAGGCAGAACCTCATGACGCCGGGGCGGGAGGGCGAGGGGGCGGCCAACAAGATGAGGCGCCGCACGGAGCGCCAGACAGACCGCACCACGAGGATGCTGCTGGCGGTGCTGTTCCTCTTCCTGCTCACGGAGTTCCCTCAGGGGATAATGGGGCTGCTTGCGCTGTTCTTCGGAGATCCATTCTTTGAACAATGCTATGTCAAATATGGTAAGTCTTCACATTATACAAATCTTTTACTCTTTATAATCATAACTAAGCATTAAAATTTACCGTTTTCCTTTAGTAAACAAAAGGGTTTTCTAATAAAGAGAACCTCAATGAAAAACAAGAGAAGAATATATTGCTTTTCTTCAACTTTTTCAATTTAAGACATATTTTTTTAAATTTTGCTTTTTGAACTTAATTTAGTCTCTAAACAAATATTTATTAAGATTAAAAGATCACAGATGGTGTATATTTGTGTTTACTTTTATAAAGACGCTTACTAATTATTTAAAACTTAATTAAATTCGGAAAATCGTTCAAATTATTCGCCCTCAGCGAAACACATTGAAGCGAACGTTTCACATTAATTAATTTTTAACATTAGCATAATTAAATGGTGTATACCGAAGTTTGGAAGGGTTGAAAATTCTCGTACTCCGACATTTTACATTATAGGTAATCTTATTCACTGTATTTTGTACAATACCACTTGTGAGTTTGTAAGAGAACCTCATTTACAATTTAATAATGCTAATGGGTCTGTACATACGTGGTTAATTGTTGGCGTAAGGACTTTATTTTACGGAAATTATTACCGTACATTACCCTATCTAAGCGAAGAAAACACCCCATCATAACCGATGATTGTAAAGATAAAATTGCGAACAACAAAGAAGACATGTTTTTTTAATTGCTTGAAAATTATTTATAGGTCTTCGCTTTTATATTTGTTAAGACGGAATATAAAACTGTTTGTAAATATTTGCCCTTGGCATCCCCTAGAAATGTAATTAGGTTTATCGGTTGCTTGAGATACCTGGCTCTATTATTAGTTAAATTGGTTCATCTTTTGAACAACTCTTATCAAACATTTGACACTCGCCCCAACTTTACGGTTTTTTTTTCCATCGTCGAGTCTCGTTCACGGTATTTTTTTTCCCTAAAAGCTATATTAAATATCGTTTTTAGTGAATTTGTTCAACAAATATGGCAAGAATGCACGAAATAATAAAAGAATCTCAAGAAATATTCTTCGAAGACGGCGATGAAAAAAAAATCCACGGTCTCCAAAGGTTTTATTACCCTACATACCTATTTAATTTGCTTAGAAATAGTTGTAACCTATTTAAATTTATCATTAGTTGATTTGAAGAGTAGGACCATTAATTAAGCTAAATAAATAATTGTTTTGTTTATATCTTGTATCGCATAAGAATTCCGAAAGCCGGAGTCAGTTTTATTATTACAATGTACATAAAAATCAGTGTGACGTTCATCAATTTAAAAGAAAATTTTGACATCACTAATTTACATAAGACTTTTTGACTCCCAAGCCCCAGAAAGGCTAGTAAATTGATTGTCCGTTCATGAAAGAATTTCGATATCTAAAAATGTTTCATTAATTTCCCCAGAAGTAAGGAAAAAAATTGCAT
This sequence comes from Drusus annulatus, assembly GCA_022651775.1. NCBI lineage: Eukaryota > Metazoa > Arthropoda > Insecta > Trichoptera > Limnephilidae > Drusus > Drusus annulatus. The sequence goes on along the minus strand of JAGWCC010000029.1, from coordinate 3,220,772 downwards.
AGATACCTCAGAAACACCAGACACGCTCACAACACACCATCGGTTTTTCTTTTTAGTGTAAAAAACCCTTTTCAGTTCTTTGCGAAAATTCGGTTTTATGTTGAAATTTTTGTCTATTTTTCATTTTCCACGGCGTCTGATAATCCACACTCTTACTCCACCGAGGCACTCCCGGGTCCAGACAATAATGGGCAATATGTTTTATATGAAGCACGCGTCAGGGGCCCGAACGATTGATGCTGAATCAACTTAAGTAGCTACTGGCCCCATAAGGCGGAAGCACCTAGCTACGTGGACATTGTCGTATGGTTTATATTGAAGCCAATTTTGGGCACTCTTTAGTCCCGCCATATTATGGCAGGTTGTTATTGGTGATGCAACGATTCTATGCTTGCTATTGGGATTACCTTCACGGTTATTCTATCAATATAAACATATATCGACACATTTGACTAAAATTAAGAGATTAAGTAATAATTATGAGTATTGCTATCCGAAAAAATAGTAGTATTTTTTTCGTGTTTATATTTGTTTATGTGTACAATTTGAAATTTTCGAACATCAAAATTGCTCAGTACTTGAGAAATCGAGAGCATATAGCCTAGGTATGTGATTTGTTCAAAATTGTAGTCATCACGTCACTAAATACAATTACTAAAGGATTTTTTTAAAGGTGGTTCCAAATTTTGAATATGCTTCTTCAAAGTAATATTTTGTAAAAAAGCAATTGTGTTTCAGTTAATAATTTTCCACTCAACAAGCAAAATTAAACCATTGTTATCTTGTCTACGAACATCATTGTAGGTAGGTACTTAGAATAGTTAATAATTTATAATACAAAGTTTATTCTCTATCCACTGCTCTATTTCTATTTTTCTGCTTCTTCCGCCGCGCCGCCCCGTTGATAAAGGGTTTCGGAAATAACACCCCCCAACCTTCCCTTTCAGACGGGCGATGAATAAAACGGCGCTAACGACCCACTGTTCCGGGATACCTACTCTTTTTGCTAAGTACATGTTATTCACGTCGATATTTTATGCATAGCAAAAACACTTAACAAACAACACGAACGCACTGAGTCTACCGCCCACTTATGCTGCCCTACGCAACGGAGTTTGGCTAAAACCTTTATTTTGGTTTCAACCTAAAGTATTCTACTAAGGACCGAAATATTTTAGTCATTAAAATTACAAGTCGGAAAGCACTTATCTAAGGTAATGTAAATTCTAAAAAACATAGACTTTTTACTGAGAATACCGAATGACATCTACAATATTTCTGACTTTATATCTCCGAATTTTTTCTAGTCTTCTGAGAAACATTTTGAATAATTTTTTAATGTCAACCTATATTCCATTATTTAAATCCAACATATAAGTATTCATAAACCTACGCGTGTAATTATATCATTCGGTCCTCGTGTACAAAGAAATACTACTAAGTACGAGGAATGAATTAAAATTTGCAAGAACATCTATATAGCTATCAAGATATATTTTTTTAATAAAAATATCAACCTTTGCAGTTTACTACATACAAAATATCTTGAATATTAACAACTTACATGTTTTTATAATGTTTGGGAATTTTTTATGGCTAAAAAAAATATTCTGTATTTCAACGAGGATTCAATAAACACAAATCTTTCATGCACCGTGTTCGTTTATAGATCGACTGTTTTCACCGTGTTTTCAGTCCTTCTACAAATATGCTTTTGTGACTACAAATAAAATGGAACTACCCAAATTTTCTTTTAAAAAATAACTCATATTCTACCAACACTTTTTTTCTGAACAATCATAGTTGAGTGGCGTTAGTATTAATAATTTATTTGAACAGTGTAATCAAAATATTTGTATTTTCTTCAGAAGGAGCTAAATCATAATTATTGTAAATAATTTACCAAGGTATATCGATTTATTGAATATTATGTAAAATATAGATGAAAGCAATATTGTCCAAATTAAATCTTTTCTCGTATATTTGACAAATACGGTTGTTTTCAGCCGCTCTTGTTCCTATAGTGGTGTGGGATACTCGTTCGATAAAATAGACCTTTTTGTGACCTACATAGCCCGGGTGTCGTGCGATCGCATTATAATACTAAAAACTCATTTTAACAAAAACAGACGCTTACGTTTTTTTGAGAATTCAACAGCGATTTTCTTAAAATGAAACTTTATTTTATAATTTCACGGTCGTTCATCATTCTTTAGTAAAATATTTTAGAATATACGAATCGCTGATATATTTGAGATGTTTTCACAAAAGTTTTAGACATTCAGGCATCTTCTTATCAGAAATTTCACTGTTAAGTTCATCGCTAACTTTGCTTTACTTGGCCTATAGAAAATATCTCAGATAAACTCACTTCATGTAATACAAATTCAGTGAGTCAGCTTACTCTCTCGAGCTCCTACCTATCAATTCGTAAAATGAAGATATTATATTCATTGTTACAAGTTTCAATACCTGCCCCTCTGAATAACTTAAAAACATGTTTCATTTAACTGGGGCATTCATTTATCTAATATAATAAAAGAAGTAATGGCGCCATTTTCTCGTTATTGTCAAGGCGGAGTACGAAATTGAATGCTGTTCACACAATGTTAACAATTCAATACGAATGGCTGTTAATGGAAACCAGTTGTAATTTTTAAAATTAATAAAACTAGTTGATCCAGTTCAGAGAAAACTTCATACCTTCAACGAAATAGAATACTTGAAGAGTTCTATAAGCTTTCGAGGTATAAACTTAGTTCACATTTAAAACAAATCTAAATAAGGAAATACCAATTGAAAAATCAACGTTAATATTTTACACAATGCATTATATTTTTTTAGGTCTCTCACTATAATGTTTGAAGATGTCTTTCGTGTAAACATAAAGAAATATCTCCAGATACATTTTTTTTGCCCACTAAAACTAAAAAAACTCACTCAACAAAATATTAGGGCCCCTAGACTAGACAAAATTCTAGCTCCATAGTCGAATACTATGTACCTACTTCTTGCAATGACCTACCTACTTCAGCTTGAAGTAAATCCGCATTATTGCAATTGCCATTTTTTGCTTAGTTTTTCGCAAGGTCGAATATCACATTTTCCTAGTTAAAAATATTGGACTGAAAATGTAGCAACATTTAAATCTATTTAATAGTTTAGCGAAAAATTTGTAAGTAAGTTTTCGTGTTAATTTTGCCAATATTACACCTTAACCGGTGTGATCAAAGTATGATTAAGGTTTATTTTACATAAACGAGTTCATGAATACGAGACTACTAAACAAATTTATTATCAGATTTATTTACTGAAATAATAGAAATGTAGCTCTGTACAAATTATAAAACAGGTTGTTTCTGTAAAAGCAAACCGTTGTTTTCGTGTTGATGATATCTTTATTTCGAAATGCTCGGCTTGAAATACTCTCATTTTTATGAGCACGAATATGATTAAATGAATGGTAATATTGGAAGGTGTAGTAAGCTCGATTTTTTTTCAAATCAGCAACAATAAAACATCACAATCCAGATTACTTACAGTAGGTTGACGTTGTTTTAACAAAACTATAGATTAATCATTAAAATACATTTTACACAAGTTTTAACTCTCTTTCTTCAAATATTTTTTTCTTGTAGAACAACACTGAGTAATATGGAAAAAAAAAGATTCATAAAAAGCATTTTTTGTGGCCTGCCGTAATTTAAACTTATTGTTTATACTTCTTCTGGTTTTAACTACTTTATTTAAGTAAAGTGAGAAAACAAAGTTATGGGATTAAAAGATGTTATAAAAATATTACATCTTCTTTTCAAACGTAATTTTTATCCGCTGACATAGAAATTTCAGACAGAAAATAATGTGCGACTTTTATGACGTCAGAGTTTACTATTTTTACTACTCCAGTTAACATATTTCCTGCATTATAGTTAAGTATAATTATACTTGGTATAATTATAATTTAACGTAGCATAACTTCCAATAATTCACGATATAATGTCAATTTTCGCGCTTTGGTACTTATGTTATAATTTTTTACGTTCTAACATTTTTATTCCATTTTCCTATTACTTTTCTTAGTCAGCTAACGCATTTTTTGTGAATGAAAAAAATTATTGGATTTGGCAGTCATTAAAAACTATATCGGAAATCTTGATGTACATTTCGTGAATCGGACTACTTTATTATAATGTTTTTCTTTTTTTCTTATTTGTGTCATGAAAACTAGTACACTAAATGAAGCTTTTATGCGGAAGATGAAATCTCTCGAAATAGAAGCACATTCTCAAAGCACCCTGAACAAGTAGAGTTACTAGTTCAGAAGATTTCAATCTAATGGTTGAAAATTGCGAAAAAGTAGTAGATGTAAAAAAGTACCAGATATTAAAATAATAAACCTCCAAAACCCTGGCCACATAATGAGGAGCGATGCAATATACTCGTACACTACAAGAAACTAAAATGATAATCCGGAGGAAGATTGTTAGTAGATATGGTGAAGTAAAACACCACACTTCGTACCTTCGAAACCTGCGACTGGTACGAGTGCAGTAGCGCTGGGTTGGCTCTCAAGTTCAGATTTCTCCGATGACAGTCAACCTCCGATAGAAGAGAAAATACCGAAAGTCCTATAAATATTTTCGTGGAAAGCAATCACTTTCCGGTTTGACATATTTAATGAAAATGAAATGAAATTACAATAATAATAAATAAACCTTGGTAACCCATAGCGTCGTGTTTTATTCATCAATACTTTATCTTCCTCCAGCGTAAAAAACCTTCCTTCGGAAATACGACTGGCCTTATTATACAAACAATTGTTTAGGTAAATTTGTAATCAATTCTAAGGATAAAGATAACAAAGTCACCGGGAATTGAAACATTGGATAGTGATGATTGTTCTGCATTTTATATTAGTAAAACAACCTGTAATGTCAATGTCAGAATCAAAGAACATCTTAGATGTTTAAATGACCACGGTTTTTCAGAATTTACCAATCATCTTATTGAAAATAAAGCACCGGTGCTCGTATTCTTTATAAAAATGGTCATGGCAACAGATTAAATAATTGAGAAGTAGTAGAAATAAAGAAAGCCATTCAAAATAAAAGTCATATTCTCAATAATCAGTTAAATTTTTCCAGCAGTCCAATATTAGGTATATTTCCCGTAAACTCTTAAAAGTTCTTATTATTCTTTTATCACGTTCTCAGTTGATGTTTTGCCTCTTTCGTTTCATATTTTATGTCTCTTTCTCTCTGTTCCATTGTTATAATTTAAATGTTATTCATTTGTTTTCTCACTGTTCTCTTATTTTATATTGTGTTCCTATCTTATACAAAGTTACACTTAAAGTTAAACTTATTATTTCATTTTCATTATAAATATGTCCTAACGTATAAAATCAAACATCAAATTATTCACTATTTTATTAATTCTGGAGAAATGTTTTCTTTCGCGTACTTACCACATACCGGGTATCAAGTCTATGATGACTGTATATTTAAAACAACCTTTCACAAAAGCTTTGCATTTTTTTCTACCAACTCTTACATCCAATTCAAGGAAACAAGTTTAACTTTGGAAAAAGTGAAAAAATAAAAATATTTCATCATAATTTCAAATATCTTCGATAAAAGTACAAAGCTGCTGAAAGCATTTATAGAAGAACTTATTTCAGTTCTATAAGTATTAAGACTTTTGTAGATTACTTGTTACTTTGGCTGAATGAAATAAAATATGTAAGAACATTATCATAATTTCTTTTTACGCCCGATTTTATAATAGGCAGAAGTTGTACCTACTTAAATAAATACAAGATTATAAATGATTATATGTAATTTCATCAACATCACCATCACCAGCTACTGTTTACCTACTGCTGGATGAAGGCTAGCACGAGCTGCGTACACTATTCTCGTGGAAGAATATCACGGTTAGATCTCGTCAATCGACGTCAATGAAAACCTCCGGGAGCCGATGAGTTTACCGCTCTGGCCGAGAGCTCGCCGTGGACAATGATTATTGGTATTCTGCAAACAAATTGTATTATCAATATCTATTTTAATATTGACAAGCAATTACATGAACCATGCTCGTATTGAATTTCAGACAATTTTACCATCACAACGAAATAATCTTATATTCCTATTGTTCGGTTTTTTTTTATTTTTCGCAAAGCTCTTTTTCCCGGAAACAGTAATGAGAAACGTGATAGGGGTTGTTTTGAATTTGAACGAAGGTTAATTATGTACTATGACTGTATCCGTGAATAATGATTTGTGTGAGGTTTTAACAGTTAAATTAATAATTTTATCCTAAAATGCTTTTAAGAAAATAAACACAAAACATTTTGTAAATGAAGGGGAAATTTTTCGTTGAAAGGAAAACAAAAACATCGTAATGGTCAACAGATGGAGCATTATTTACGTTACGTTAATTGAAAATGTTGGTTCATGTAATACTAGCAGTTACTAATAAATAATACTAGTAGGGTAATATTTTACATATTAAACGATTAAAGCACGTGGGACAAACAATATGATAGTGTATTGTATTGTTTTCAAATATTTAAATGCATGTTTTAAAGCTCAAAGCAAAAGATGTGCCAATTTCTTTACGCTAATTCTTTCCATTCGAGATATTTTTTTACTGCTTTGGATTTGATATTAATAAAATTAGTTCGTGACGTCTGTAATAAACCAAATTTCTATAATGTTTTAAACGAAGTAAATTTTAAGCTGTGTAAAAGATTATCTTTGAATTTACAATGTTTTTTAATTTGAAACCAATGTATTACAGAAATTATCACAATGAAATAAAGTTATCTAGAGAAAACGAATATGTTTTATTTATTCGAAATTATATCGCATCGTAGCTACTTTTTGAAATGCTTTTTTTTATACAAACTTCCATCCTTTTAAATTGTAAGAAAAAAAAATTGCTTGGAAATTGGAATTTCTTAAGGCAAGTACAACAGTACAAGAATACTATATTTATATGTACATGTTTATTTTAGAAAATAGTACATACCTAAATAATAATACATTTGTTCTAATATAACCTTTAGATTAGAATTTCTTAGCATAAATTCATAACAATTTATTTTAAGGTTTTTTATTTTAATATCATTTGGTAATTAGTCAAATATCTTTATAGTTCTGTACAACAACGACTTTTAACTTTGTTACTGTTTTTTTTCTGAAAGGTAGTCTTATTTGATCCCTACTTCTCGTCTCATGTTTGTGCCTGTGCTGGAAATTTTCAATCTTTCTCAGAAATTCGGGTGATATATGACCATCCATTATTTTGTTAATTAAAAAAAATAGAATTTCTCTGACTTTCGTATATTTACTTTTCTCCAAAAAAAAAATATTATAGCTCTATTTTGAAGTTTGTTTCATATATCCATCGTTGATTAACTTATAAGCATATTTAAGTCAATAGCTGTTTTAAACTTCAATTTTGGAATACCATTGTAAAGTAAGTACTTTATAATAAAACTTTCATATTTAGTTTGGCAATATACATTATTAAGCTATGAGCACAAATATGGACTTTCGAATTTGTTATACTTTTGAAATCGAGTATATGTATATGTAATTTTATTAATTACATACATGTAATTAATAAAAGTATGTTATCAGGGAAATTATTAATAAAAAAATAATCATAATTACGAGATACGCGGACACGTAACGTGAAACGCAAAACTCATTAGATGGCCAACAAGAAAAAAATCAGGCACACAAAAGCTTTTGTGAACCTGGACGTTTAATTTTAGCATTAAATTCTAGCAGAAATACTTAAATATAAAAAAAGAGAATATATATAAGCAAAAATGTACAAATGTTTCTGTGTTTCTATTAAAGCCCACCACGATACGATATATATAAAGTTTAATAAATAGTTAAAAAACTAACATCCAGACTGAGCGAAGAAATTCGTGTTTTTACTTTTTAGTATCAAACGCTTTCAGAAGATAAAAGCTTAAAAATAATTATCTTTTAACCTCTGTAATAAAAGCTGGCAAATTAGTCCCCTCACTGCGAGAGCTCCGAACAGTGGCGGTCTTTGACAAGTTTTTGCTCGTTTCACTGCCTGTTTTATTTCACGTGGTTTTCCAGATGTCTTTGCTTATTTATTTTTTACACTTGAAAACCGAGTGGAATAAAGTTTAAAATTTGGTATTATTAAATCATTATGAATTTTTTATTATTATCCAGTAATATCAAATGTCATCATCATTAATATTCTTCTTCTGGTGTCTTATCCTATCGTTAGTTGGCCATCATCAGGCAATCTTCACACTGCAAAGGCTGAAGTTCGGAATAACTCAGCGGAACTGCACTTGTACCAGTGACGTAGGTTCCGAAGTCGTAAAGTGCGGCGTATTTCTCTTCTATACCTTCCATCAATCTTCACCTGCATCATCTTTAATTTGTCGCTCTTCACAATGAGACCAACATATTTGAGTTTTCATCTTTTCGTCATTTAATTTGTGGCCATTTGATCAGGATTTTCAGCTTGGTTACCTTTTTTTCTATTACGAGTATTACGAGAAAGCGCCTGTACACGTACAATATATACACATCTTTCCAAGGCTTCTATCTTCTGCGTTAATTCTTGGTTTAATGTCTAGGTTTCCAAACCGTACATGTTACGTACCTTTGGGTCACTGGTCGAAGAGTTTCATCCAAAATCAGTAATAAATACTCTACAAAGAGTTGTGAATGACAAAGACGATATAATGCGTAAGACGTATCGTCTCGTGTATTAGTTAGGTTTCATCTAATTAAACAATCTAAGGAAAAGGTTAATAGCCTGAAGGTACAAAAGGTGAGCTTGGTAGAAAATGAAAGCTAATTAGTATTTTGTTTGGTATCGAATCATCAATGGATGTAAGCGATAAAATAGATGTTTTTATGTTTTCCGCTGAATTTTGTATTTATAAAGCAAATTTTCTTGTTCGTTTATTTAAAAATAATGAAAAATTACCAAGGAAAGCAGTCTTATCATTTCTGTTTTAGTATCAATTACGAGAAAATGATATTTTTTTAGAATATAGAAATAAACGGTTTTTTATAAAAATAAACATTTATCGAAGGAAGCAAACACTTTGTAGCTTGACATTATAATTTAAATAAAAAATAATTTTGTTTTAAGCCACTTTATTTATACACATATAACAATTCGACCGGTTTCGGTTAGACTTAACCTTCATCAGAAACGTATAAGTATAAACTGAATAAATAATAAAGTTTATACTTATACGTTCCTGATGAAGGTTAAGTCTAACCGAAACCGGTCGAATTGTTATATGTGTATAAATAAAGTGGCTTAAAACAAAATTATTTTTTATTTAAATTTAAAAAATAAACATTTAATCAGACGTTTAAGTGAGTGCGGTTTATCTATTGATTATTATTTGTGTTTTCCAGGTCGTTCACAATTAATTATACTGTACAGTGCTTTTTTAAAGTTTTTGAATTCACGGAACACTTTTGACTATTAGAAAAAAATAGCATAAAAAATACAATAAAAACATCCACAAACATAAGTTCAACAAAAAAATTTAGGGTGTTGCAGATTACATACAAGTCAGAAAGGTATTTTTGTTTGTTTTATATTTAAAGTAGAACTAGTAATCAAATAACGTTTTTTTTAACAACAATTTTACTATGTATCAAAAGAAAGACAAACATTATCAAGTTACGATTTGACCTTACATTGTTTGAATTCCTCCTACTGCCATAATTATACGTTGAAAATGTTGTTTGTGCAATGAAGAAGGAATTAGCTATCTGGAAGATTGAACCCGCGATGTGTGGGTGGGAAACCGATGTGTTGAACCACTTGTACACTTAGCCGTTCATCAACTAATAGATATAGTTTATCGGCGTTGACAGAATTCAGCAATATCGTATCGCAAATCGTCGCCGAAAAGGCAAAAAGGCTGAAGCGCCATTTTGGGAAGTTTACACCAGAGCACTATGAAGTTTCTTTTGTTTTAGAATAAAATTCACAAGACTTCAGTACCTGGTTGGATTTTCAAAAAAAACGGTAGCTCAATGCTCTCACTGAGTTACCCGAAGCGACAAAAAGCTAAAAAAGTCCCAAACTTGTGTTGCTTGAGTCAAGCCTTCTCCCAAACGGTAAATATATTTAAGATGGCTAAAGGACCACAAAAGTCTTCAGAATCAATCGAGAGTCGAAGCATTCGACGTAGAAACAAAAACTGCGTATTTAACTCATTTTTGACCGAAGTGTCACTTAAGTCCCTTTACTTCCCCTTTGGAGAGAGCCAAATATTCGATTTGTTGAAAAATCAAAATTGTTCGAGAGCATTTATGAAATTTCCATATTTAGAGAATGTTCCTGTGGAAAGGTCACCACTTATTGCTATTCTCTTCGTCACTAGCTAGTTCGCCACGCTGTAATGTCGCGAAACCCTTGTATGACGTTCGCGAAACAATATTATTCCCAAGAACCCTGGTTGAGAACTATAAATGTAAGTTCTGAGTACTCGTGCATGGATCATTTTGCCATTTCATGCAAATCGAAGCGTTTTACGGAAAGAACTTTTGTAATTTTAAACTTGTAAAAGGTTTACGGAATAATAGTGTCCCGAGGAATTCCGGTTGAGAACCATTATTGTAGGCACTGAATACCCATACATTCATGCGTTCTGAATTCATATCATGCAATTAGTGTAATCTACTTTGACTAAATGACTTATCTAGAACCCGAATGGTAAAAACTAAAATACTATCCAAATATTGTGCAACATCAGAATATCAACGGATTATTAGTGAGTGATGGTAGCACTAAAAGACTGCTTTATTTAATTAATTCTGGCTTACTGCAATTTGCTCCGTAGTATCTGGTTTTTAATACAGTAACCTAGCCGACGTGTTTCATGAATACTAATGTCTTCCATTATCCCGTGCATTGGAGGATATTAATAATGATATTATCTGCACGGTAGAAAGTCAACTAATGCATATTAAAAATTCTTTCAGTTTTACACGCATAATGAAATGTTATGACATTTTATTGCATTCTCATTACTTGCTACATTATTTCCACGTAGTATATTGCAGTAGGTAACGACAATCGTGATCATCCATTTACAGTTTCCGCAGTAAATGTTTTACAACTTGGCCTAGGACAAATATTGAATACGTAATTTACTAATTTTACTACCGGGCTTTGGCTGAACTTCAACAAATTCAAGTAATAATAACATATTAAAATGATATAAAATCCTATTTTAGTAATATTTAACCACTTGAAGGTCCATCTAAAAAAATAAAGCACTCTGAACTGTACTTTATATAAAGCAAAACAAAGTTGATTAACACAGGCGATCTTCAGGCAGTGCTGACAGCCTCCGTGGTTGAGTGGTAAGACGCCCGACTACGAATCTACAGGTCGCGGGTTCAAACCCGGCGTTCGCAAATAACTTTTATTGAAGTAATATGTGTCATAACACATTTAATTCATATGAAAATAATACAAAATATACTTGCGGCACGTTCTAAGTATAGCCCTGGTGGAAGACCACCATTCAGAATCGTAACGTTGCTTGATTGAAACGGCTTTAGCCGTTTGTGGCCAGATCTGAATAGCCAGGTACTTTCAAACCTTCCCCTACCCCATTTCCTTCCCCTCCCCACTACCTTCAGCCTCACAACACACCTCAATTGGGAATGCCATGGTCTCACTGGTTCTAGACGGTTGGGAGCAGTTGGGACTCTCGTGCGGCATTCACTATAAAAAAAACTAAAATAAAGTGCCGTTTTTTTTTTTTAAATCCTTGAAAACATCGTGCCTAGTATTCGAACGTCGGTATTCAAGTATTCACAACAGTATAACATCTTTAGGCATATTTTCATGGCATAACAGCTCATCCATTCAAGACATATCGTCGCTGGAAAGGCAAAAGGGCTTAAACGACACTTTGGTCGAATATGCAGATTCGATCATTTTTTTCTCATTTAATTCTGAAGACTTTTGTGGCCCTTCAGCTATCTAAAACATATTTAACATTGGGAGAAGGCTTGACTCGAGCAACACAAGTTTAAAACTTTTTAGCGTTTTGTCGCTTCAGGTAACTTAGTGAGAGCATTCAGTTTTTTTTTTTTTAAATCCAACCAGGTACTGAAGACTTATGAATTTATTTTAAAAAAATGATAAACTTTTAAGTGCTCTGGTTTAAAGTTCCCAAAATGGCGCTTCAGCCCTTTTGCCTTTCCGGCGCCGATGTGTACTGTTTTTAAAGTTTGAGTGGTTTCCCTTTCCATTTCCGCATACTTACAGGCATCCCAAACTTTTTATTATTTTAAAACAATTTCTTGTACATAATGTTCTTTAAATAACTACGTCCTCGTTGGTTTACATAATATTGATCGATTTTTGAAAATTTGTATTACTTCCGATAATATTTTTTTTGTTTCTTATCGACAGATATTTTTATCCATCAATTTTATCCAACTGCTTACAATTCATGAAAGTTGCGATTTCCTTTCACGAAACCTGTGCTAAGCTTGTGCCAAAGTGAGCCTAAATCAGAGTCGCAAGTTACGATTGTGAGAGCAATCGCGCCACGCTATCTCGCACTTCGGTATTTTTCTTCCTGTCAAAAGTGCCGTTTTTCACGGATCTCTGGAATGATAAAAAGAGGTATTTGCTGAGTATGAGAAGGAAGATTGATGTGTTTGCCTCTCGGTAAGGATTGTGTAGATTATAAATAGAAAACGATCTCCGTATCAAATCAGTACGCTTGAATCTGCATCCAGAAGTCGCAGATTCAAACCCCGGCGTAATTAATTCAAATAGACCGGTTGGTGGTCGAGTGGTTCATGGCGTTGGGGGCCCAATTCTTTGCTAGCTAAATCTTCTGTTAGAGCATTAGCAACATATTCCGCCCATAAAAATGGTAGTAGGAGAAAATCAAGTCTTGTTATTAAATAAATATTTTATTGTTCGTTAGTTATTCATAGGTAACTGAAACTGTTTTTATTTTATTTGTCTTTACTTTTTAAAGTAATTATGTTTGCACCTCAGTCTAGACTAAATGATAGTTTTGTTATCGTCCTAAAGAGCATTATTCAGAAAGGAACGTTGTTTGAAATAGATTTGCGCGAAGCAATCCGTAAAAAACCTTGTAATTCGAACGAAATCACGCGATCCTCGCGCTGGTGGCGATAATGTTAAAATTGCCACTTAATGCCGACCGCCTGCTTCGATGTATGCAAAAGAATCATCACCAAAAAGCATGTTTTATTTGATTTTGTGAAGTTCAGCCGCATATATGGAAATGTTTTCCTGTCACACTGTAAAGGACTTAATTTTCTACATTAAACAATAAAAGCCAATCCGAAAAGAAGGTTCGTAAGTAGAAGATTTTGCACTTTGAAGCATTATTACAGGTCTGAAACTTTATTTCTTTATGAGCTTATAAAAAACTCGCCAAGAAATAGCCGGTTAAAACAAATGCCAAGATGTGTTCCACTCGTATATTTTTAGGCCATCAATCAGACCAAAAACAGATTGCGATTAGTAAACAGATCTGAAAAGCCACTTATTTCCAAATCTGTCCATTCCTCCACTTCCTGTAGTCTCACAACGTTTCCGATAAATTGGATTAACATTATTCCACTGACTTCAAACAGGTTTAAATTCGTGGAGTTTTTCTGTAAAATTAAATACGCATTTACGTACAAAATGGGCAAAGCGCTGCTTATGTGTATATGAGTTCCAATTTTTATTTATTTGTGTTTTAATGAATATTAAAGATTTTTTTGAATTTTAAAGGAAGATATGATAAAAACATTACTTGGAAGTCAATTGAGAATCGCTGACGCACAATTTAATAAGGTAATTTTGTAATTTTTTTTTCGATAAGCCTACTATTTCATCACTCAACATGGTTACTTTCCAAGTTGTCTATAAAATTTATTGGAGGTGTGAATACTCGAGTGCTACGAATTCTTTTCATTTTCCTCGTAATTTTCTTGAACGAATGTAGACACGTTAAAACACTCCAGCGGGAATATTCGTACAAAACTCGTAGGCTTTAAGCTCTTATAACTCGCACAATTTCAAGTAAATACCATATTATGTTGTTTCGACAGTCTAATTTCAGAAGAGAACTCTCGTGAAATTAAATTTTGGATTCATAATAAATGGCACTCCCAATTTGCTCTCTCGTTTTACATTATTTATATGAGAAATTTTATTTCTCAGATAGGGTATAATGTCTTAAGGGTAAGTAATGTATTTTTTATTAAATAATATCACGTGCTGCGAACCGATTCACTTTCACAAAGATCGCCGTTTAATTAAGTCTGGACACGGTGCGGAAAGACGCCATGATTTCCTAAGATTTAGAAGGGGTCTTAATTAATATATTTGTTAAGGTGTTACTGTTGTTTCATGGAGACTCCCTGGAGAGCAGTGTAATAAAATTGTCTGACAGTTGTAATGAGAAACTTTTTTTAACTAATGGATGCTCATTTATCAGGAACATAAACCTCATAAGTGTTCCCAGGCATTTGGTATTGCTGCTAACTATATCAGAACCCGTGCGGTCAGAAATAATGCCGTAAAAACTGTCTCCGGTCCTATGTCAAATGATTTTTTGAAGTTAGTAGAAAGAAAGGTAATGACATTTGCTTCGCGGTGGCAATAGAACCTGCCGGCCCCTGTTGCTCGGTGGATAACGAGGCAGTTAAATACTTCTACGACAATACGCGTACTTTGATCAATGTTTCCATTCGTACACTTTTTTTTTTTTATATAATTCAATTGAATTAAATTTAATATTATTATAATTGAGTTCTGCTATTTTAAGTTTTTTTTTATTTTTGTTTTTAGTGACACCGGTTTGGCGTTTAAGGCCATTGTCAAACTGAATAAATTCATACACCATTGGCCGTGGAAACGATCAGATTTAGAAAGTGAACACGAATTGTTCAAATTTTATCGTGCAAAAATTAAACGTAATATTTCAATTGCCCATAATAACTATATCTTGAACGTAGAAAACAATGTCAAACACGATCCCTAATCCTTCTGGAAATTTATTTCCGAAAAAAAATGTAACAGAGGTTTTTTAAGTCACATTAACTTCAATGATTGCTCATACGAAGGAGCCGACATTCCGGAAGCTTTCGCAAAGTACTTTAAATCTGTATATAATCAGGAAAAGGTAGATTTTGAATCTTACGTGCCAGGGCTGGCTGGATCAACATTTGCCCAAAACATTTCGATTGATAACATCGATACCGCGGATTTCTGTTTAACAGTTAAAACACTGAAACCAAAAACATCGTTTGGTCCTGACTTAATTTCACCCTTTCTTATCAAGAGATGTTCCGAACCATTGTCTAAACTACTGTTGCATATATATAATACCACGAAACAAAATAAAAAATTTCCTAAACTATGGAAACTGCCAAAAATCACACCTTTACACAAAGATATGTGTAAAGGTGTGATATATATATATATGATATAAAGATATGAAAAAAATATATATATACATATATAAATTGTAATAGCTTTTATCATTTATAGCGGAAACTTCACTGGTTAGTATAACAATGTTTTTACTCAATATATCGATATGTATATAAAACTGTATGTTTTCCCAAACAAATAAAAATAAAAATAAATAAAAAGATGGTGACAGTGTCACGCAAATAACTACAGGCCTGTAGCAATACTTTCCGCACCTGCAAAATTACTGGAAATAATTTTGCATAAATATTTATACGCCAAAGTCGAACCGTTTTTGATCGAACAGCAACACGGATTTAGACGTGGCCGATCAACCACTACAAATTTGATGATATTTACAGATTACGTAGCATGATAACGAGTAATTTGACACATCATACCACGATTTTGCGAAAGCTTTCGATAAAGTTGATCACTTAGTTATCCTAAGTAGACTTGAAGAAATTGGATTATCTGTAAATTTAACGATTTTTTTTTGTAACTATTTGAACGGAAGAGAACAATTCGTATCTTACGGTATATACAACTCCGACGCGTATCCTACAAACTCTGGTGTGCCACAAGGATACAATTTGGGACCCTTATTATTTTTAATATTCATAGATAACATTAGAAATAATATTAAATTCGGTCGGTTTTTACTTTTTGCTGTTGACATAAAATTATTTATTCGAATAAGATCATTAGAAAACTGTAGGCATCTTCAGGAAGATATTAATACAATTATTGACTGGAGTATTGCTAATAAACTCAGTTTTAACTTCCAAAAATATTCCGTTATCTGCTTCACGAGATCACACTAGTATATTTTACATTTTAATTACAAAATGAAAAATACATTTCTGAAGCATACGACTACTTGTAAGAACTTAGGAACAGTATTTGTCGCTCGTTTAGCGTTTCATAATCACATCGAAAAGATCTGCAAACCAGCCACAAAAATGATTTGTCCTTCATAATTCAAAGGAGTTGACAAATCTTGCAGTGATAAGGCTGCTTTACTTTAGCTTAGTACGTAGCATTCTCGAGAGTGGATCTCAGGTATGGAGACCAGAGGACACCACCTATGTATAATGGTCGAGAAAATTCAAAAGAAATTTTTACGGTTCCTCTACATGAGAGAGTTTGGTTTTTACCCATTATTGTTTCCAACAGCGTTTATCTCGAAAATGCTGGGTATATGCAGCCTTAGTTCGAGGAGGGATATAGCATTACTGCTTTTTACTTATAAACTCCTGAACGGTGTATCATTAATACCTGACATCCTAGTGAAAATTGGATTTTATGTCCCTGATAATTTCACGTGAGGCCGCCAACACAGGCTTCTGTTTCTTCCCAGGTGCAGAACTAACTTACCAATGGTGATGCCCCTGCGAAGACTATCTAGGTTAATTAACTGCCTCGCAGGAAATTTGGATATTTTTCACACGAGCTACAACAAGTTTAAGCAAGAACTACCTATTAAGTTCTAACTATATTATGTACTTCTTGAAAACTATTTTTTCTGTTTTTAAACTTCTTTTTACTTTAATCTTTCTGTTATTATGATTACCATTTATTGTGTTTTTTGCAATGTTTTGGTGTAATACTGTTTTTGCAAATATAAAATAAATAAAATAAGAATAAAAATCTTAAAAATTCACTCATCCAATTTGACTCTTACCTATACTCGAATTTCTATCAAAAGAAACAACTCAATTGCGTTTTGCCACATCAAATTAAGGGGATTATCTTAACTTATTAATTAATCTAATTATTTCTCCTACTATTCTTTGCTAACGGGAAAACTTGAATTTAAACTTCTAATTCCGCTTAATGGCCATTTTTATAACTATATTTAATAATCCTATCATTACCTAAAGTGTACTTAATGGAATTAAAAATATTGAAAGTCCGCCTAAGTCTTACGATTTGGTTTTAAAAACCATTAGATTTAAGTCATTAGATTTGCTCGTAATAGTCTGACTAAAGTTCTCGACTCTTACAATATAAAGGAAAAACTAATGTGAAATATTCTAAAATAGATCATTATATAAAACTATTCTTAATATTCAAGACTTTTAAATTTAACATGACAAAAAAATGGCTCATCTTTAACAATATAATATTTGGATAATTTGTATGGCTCCGTTTTTGTCAAAAATCACCTCAAGGGCGCTGTACAAATCTTAATTTCTATATCATGAGTTGGAGTATCATAGTACTTAATTATTTGTTTTGTGACGGAGGTTATAACGGAAGAAAGGAAACAATGTATGGCATTTTCTTTTGGACTCCTGTATCAAATGTTGTCGAATTGTTGGATAAGTAGCATATCTATTTTATCTAGATTTCGTTAAGAAGTGCGATTTATTTATTTATTTTTAGTAATTCATCGTGCAGACCAAAAAAAGTAAGAAATTTAAATGGGTTTTGACGTACGTGCCAAACCTGAAGTAACGTACCGTGTGTCTTAATTCCGTTCTTAATCCGATTCTACAGAGTGGCCAAAATATTAACATGACAGCTTATGTTGGCCATCGTTTCGTTTGCTACAACTCTGACAGTAACTCGATCAGAATGGACAAGACAAATATTGTTGTGAAACGCCCTGTTATTATTTAAATTTTGAATAGAAAGCTTCCAGAGCGATTAATCTCCACGCAGTGACATTGACTGGCAGCCAGATCTCCAGCTGTAACCGCTCCAGACTTTGTAGCAGATTTTAGGGATCAGCCAACGCCGATTGAACTGAAAAACAATATCCGAGCAACCATTATCGTCGAAATACGGCCTGAAGTTTGAATAAGTGTACATCCATTGAAATGCTCTTTGAATAATTTATGTTGGATCCGGAGCTGCGATAAAACACCAAATGTGACGGTAAAAAGTTAATTATACTACTTGGTACAAGTTTTTAATTGTAGCTTCTGGAAAAATTATGGAATAAAGGAAAACTGGAAAACCATTCACTCGCCGATGTAGTTGAAGTTGAAGTTCTTGATTCCTTTTACACAGTTGTATTATTAACGAAACGAGACACAACAAAATACCACACTTAATTTAATATTATTTCGAGATCAAAACAACAAACCGACGAAAAAGCGAAAAAACCAGAGCAACACGTTTTTTTACAGCTAAAACTCTTTTATTTAGATTCTCAATTGTTTCGAACACGGTATTGTTGAATACAGAAATCGAATAGCGGGATAGGTAAAGACTTGAGTAAAAAAACATCAAGGTAAGAACCTAACAAATTATCACTTTGAAATCGAACACCTTGTATTATTTATACATATGGCAAGAGATTAGATTAATTTGCAGCTATTTGGTTGATAATATCGGTTGGTTTGTTTTGGTTGATGATATTTATATGGGTAATCCCAAACCATCATCTTCTCCATACTCCTTTTCTACCCTCTACCTTCAGCCTTACGACATAATTTATCTTAATGAAGATTAAGCAGCACGTTCCAGAATCTAGAATGGTTAATACCATCAGTATTGCCTTGATGAAAGACCACCATTCGGGATCAAAATATTGCTTGAAATGGCTGTAGCCGTGTTTGGTCCCCAGATTTGAATATTCGGGTACTTTCCCACCTCCCTCTTCCCCATCACCTTCCTCTCCCACCTATTTCAGCATCTCAATAAACCCCAATTATGGATGTCATAGTCCCACTGGCTGTAGATGGTTGGGAGCAGTTGGGACTCTTAGTAGTTACTAAAATTATAGATCGTAAAATTCTATCAATAAATTCCCTTTTTTAAATGGACCAACATTATTAATGACTTGGAATGCATAATCATTCAAATTTAATAAAATATTGCTCAACTATGGTTTGCTGTATACGTATTAACTTTCCTTTCGATTTGGACGTCTTTTCTTTTTATACGAACACCGTCCAACTGCCCAGAGCCAGTGGAACTGTGTCATTCCCAATTGGGGTTTATTGAAAGGCTGAAAAAAGTGGTAAAGGAAGGTGATGGGGAAGAGGGAGGCGTTTAAATATCTGAATATTCAAATCTGGTGACCAAACGCGGCTACAGGCGTTTCAAGCAATATTTTGATCCCGAATGGTCGTCTTTCATCAAGGAAATGTTCATAGTATAAATACTAAGTAAACCATTCTGGAACGTGCTGCTTAATCTTTAGATAAATTATTTGCTTAGCCGCATGGCACACATACGTTTTGAGTTTCGTCAAAGACCTGAAATGAGATTTTCGTTTAATAATAACGTTTTTTTCGCCCCGAATTAATTGTTGGAAAACCTTTACGTGTTCTCGCATAAGTGTTTCAAGTAGGTACCCATTCATTCGTTTAAATGTTGGAACATGGTTAACATGAATGCTGTGCGCGTAACCCCTGAAAATTAAACTTATTATGTAGCTCTGATGTTCAAATACATTGATAGTTGATACGAGAATTCCAGGAATTCACGTGCTGTCCCTTTTTCGTTAATAACAATAACCAGGCGTAAGCGAGAAAAAAGCCGTTTTCTAAGAACATTGTCGTTGGAAGTGAATGTATATATTATTCACCAATACACACAATTTTAAGTATGTGCTGTCTCAAAACTTACTACACATATTTTTAATATAATACATCGATTTTGATGTATAATATATTAAAAAGGAATAAATTGACCTCTGAAAATTTTACACAGAAATATTATCTGATAGTTTTTATGCTGTTACATTTTGTAAAACAACAAGGGCATTCTTAATAAAACGTTGATAAAATTCAAAACGAATTTATTCATCACGAAAAATAATACATAAAAATTATAATGAATATAATATAAATTTAAATACAATATAAATTTAACCTGTATTGTTATTATCAGACATTATTCTATATTTTAAATGGAATTAACATTTTTTCTTCGCAAGTTAAGTTACATCCCATGATGTCTCATGGGTAACAATTAGTGTATAACTAGGAAGGCTAAATATGGTTCATTTTGTCTTTCGCCGAGTAACAACCAATAAAACAAAATTACTCTTAAATTTTCAGAAGTAATTTTCATGTATAATTTTTCCAGATGAATTAATTCGTTTTGAATTTCATCAAAGTTTTATACACCTAACAAGTAGGTAGGAATTGAAAGATTATTTTTAAATTTGATAATTTCAATTAACATCAGTTACATTTTTTTTTAAATTCACACACGTGCGTATAACATACGTACTCATAAGGTAAATATTTGTCAAATAATTACACTTAACTAAATAATTGCTGAGAGCTTTGCATTATTAAAACAGCTTCTTTTAAATATGACTGTAACGCTCCGCACCAGTAGTTCTGTAACAGTACGCTGGAGGGCACTTTATTTTGGGGACACTGAATATTTTCTTCTGAATCACCCTACTGTTTTTTAATTAACTGGTATAAATACATAGCTACCTAGTTCTAATGCTATATAAAATATTCAGGGATCAAGAAAATAAGTGAGTGTTGAGAAACTTTCATTACTGCCAATCATTCCTTTATATTGAAGTTTTCAGTTGTAATTCCAGCAATCGTTTTTACAATTATTCTCGTTTATTCTGATGATTCGGTGTTATACGCGTACATACTCAAGAAATTATTTAAAAAAACTTTTCATGACAATGTATCTACACACAGCGTTCCATAAAACAGCAAGCTTAAAATAAACGCGCGTTGGAGAAACACGGCGGGTCTCGAGGTTGACGCGAATGCTCGGTGATTAGACAGGTGTCGAATCCCGTTCGCTGCAATAAAAACGTTTCTCGTATTTTCTAGTCATGATTTGATTATTGATAAAATAATTTCAATATTAATTTGTTTTACTGATTCCTAAAGTTTTTCCTTCTATTATTTAGTCATCGTTCTCAACTATTTCCTTTCATTATTCTAATACTTTGTCGTAGCACCTCAATCTTAAATGAGGAGTTCACCGCATAAGTGTAGTTCTGCCTGTGTTAATGTAATATGTCAACTTCACCCCATGAGCTTATAAATGCTTAAATTCTTGAAAAGATTCACATGCAAATGCAGTATTGTCTTGTGATTCTTTTCAGAACACATATATTAGCTATAGATCTTACTTATAACTTGAACATTTTAAATTGTGTATGAAACCGATTTACAGCGAAAATTAATACATTATCCAGGATAACGGAAATGTGAAAAAGGAAACTAAAAAAATGATCGGTTTTTTGCAAGCTTTGTTTATCATTACAAAGATGGCAGCCAATCGGAGGAAAAAAATAAAATAATATCAATAATCTTCAATTAAAAGTATGAGATAGATTGAAAATGATAGTTTCTAATAAGGTTCCAACGGATGGATTGGTTGAAGAGTTACTCCCGGATAGAGTAGAGGATCCGAGTTCGAGTCTCGGTTGTGAGTGACCACGGTCTTTTTATTTTCTTACTTTTTCTGTTTCATATTTGGGTTGTTGATTATTGATATTATTTAAATATAAAAAAAAAACTTTTTACTGTCGCGCCTTTTTAAATATCATGTGTAATTGATATTTTAAAATGTAAACATTTACTTATGAATAATTACATTAGATATCTTAGTAAATTAATTACACTATACAAATTGCTTATTAAAAAATAAATAAAAATATATCTCTCTAAGTTAAGAGTATTGACGTCAAATACCACTTTAGGCATAAACAAAAAAACTCCCAACAAATTTTGCAAAATCCAAGAAAGAAAAACTGG
Source organism: Drusus annulatus (assembly GCA_022651775.1). Taxonomy (NCBI): domain Eukaryota; kingdom Metazoa; phylum Arthropoda; class Insecta; order Trichoptera; family Limnephilidae; genus Drusus; species Drusus annulatus. Next base: position 3,198,567 of record JAGWCC010000029.1, on the reverse strand, counting down.
TTTCCTAAAACTTAAATGTTCTTTGTTTACAAGCTTAAATCGTCTTTGTTTGATGACGAGCGCTGTGGCTTACCGGTAAGAACTTTGGCTCTGGGTCCAAAAAGTTTTAGAAGACAAAAGTATGTTGAAAAATAGAGTTTTATTTGTATTTTAATCAATTGTATGTAAACTAAGCAGAAGATATTACCCTGGTTTTAGACTAGTCTTCAGGTTTAGTCTAGTCTTACACTTTCTGTCCACATACAAAGGGAGCACTTATGATAAATATGTATGTCAAGATGGAGTTTTAAACCTTATATCTTCTCTGCTCATCCATGCGGAAGAACGGTGTAATGTTTTAAAAATAAAGATCTTGTTTGATCTCCGATGTTTGAAATTTACATTTATGGATGTATTTAATATTAGGAGTATAACTATAATACCCTAAAACATTAATTTTCTTAGATATTTACCTACTGTCAAACAAAAATTAAATTCCCACTGGATTTTTTATGAACTGCGTTTTCTTCTCAAAACAAAAAGTGTTAAAATTCAAAGTAAAGAATTTTGACGGGTCTAAGTTCGAAATACTATCCGAGAAAATCGAGGCCTGTGAACAACTTGGGATGAACGCGTTTATACGATAGTGTAGCGACATCAATATAAAGGGTTTTCTTGCAAGTTCATAAACTTTTATAAGCTCCAAAGAAAGTTAAGAAAGGCACCGAAAGACATAGTTTAAGTCCATAAAATCTTTTCAAGAAACATTTTCCTAACAGGATAGAAGAGATTTTATATGATTCAAGCCATTTTAAGCAACGTTTCGATTCTGAATGGTGGTCGATATCGCCAAGACGATATCATCGGTATATTCCACTCTGGAACTAACCGCAAATATACTAGAAATTTTTTTCAACTAATTGATTGTGAAATAACATACAGAATTCAAAAAAAAAATATTTGCGCACGCCGGGTTTTGAACCCGCGCATTTGTAGTCGAGGATCTAAATCACTCGACCACGGAGCCGTTAAACAAATGGGAGTACCTAAAATAAATACTAATGTTTTAAACCATATGGAATAAAGTTTTAAAAAATGGTATTATTAAAATCATTAAAATGGAGCTCCACCACGAATTTACAGTTTCAAAATTAGAAATAATACCACAAATGATTTATTTTATAATTCTTATCATGTTATCTTTTAAATTCTATTTGAAATTTATACTGGAACTTTAGGTAAAACTATCGAAAATGGCTGCACTAGTTTTCAAACTCCACCTTTTACTGACAATTTAGTATGTTTTCGTTGAATTTAAAAGATTAGAGCTTGATTTTTTTATTCACTGGAAACCATAGACATTTTGTAAAATTCACTGACAAATCATGGGCGTATCACTTGTATTAGAATGCTACAAAGTCGTTTAGTGCCAATTTGGGTGTTGAGCCATAATTTTTTTTTTTTTTTATCGATAAGTATTACAATTATTGAAAAAAAAAAAAAAAAATTATGGCTATGACCTAATGAATTACCATAAAATTAACATGAAAAATAAGTAAAGTCAAAAAAAAATTATTATAACAAAAAAATAAACAATAAAAAATTACTTTTATTGAATATTGTACGGATCTGATCTTAGAATAATATTTTTTTGTAAAAAATTTTTTTGTCTGTTTTTACGTTTTTTTCTTGGTGCACGCATAGCTTTGCAGTGTTCGTAAAGTCCTCATAGATTATATTATTTAGTTTAAAAATCCGTTTTCGTGTTCGGACGTTCTGTTTGTAAACTCTGGCAGACGATATTATCATCACAGTGTTTAATTTGCAGTCAATCTGCAGTCCAAGTACAAGGTGGAAGCGAACTTGGCAGACATAAGTGCCTCGAGGCACTTGAACTATAGATTTGATCAGGGAATAGGATAGGGCCATAATAGTATGTACATATTTATCAACCTTACACAAGCGAGGTGTACTGAGTACCGACCCACTGAGACAACGAGATGAAGCTAAAATGATTTACATTAACCAATCTGTTAATTCATAGTTTCAGCAACATTAATTTGAGTGTAGAATGTAGACGGAAAGGGTTGTTAAATTTTACCGGTGTATTTAAATTTAAACACGTATAAATTAATTTTTTAGAGCTCAAAGCTCCATTGTGTTATTATTTATAGAAACAATATGAGACATAAAAAAGATTTGGGCTCTACCGAGAATTTATTTTCTGTTTGTTTTATAATTTATAAAGTATGAATTTTATTAATATTGTTTCAAAAATTAATAATAAGTATAATAGACGTAGAAAAAACTCTCAAACAGTAAACTCAGGCGTTGTGATTTTTTTTTGTGGACGAGACTGTTTTTGGCTTGTAACTTTATTTCTATCATAAGCTTTTAAATATGTCGAAAGCACTCCAAGTGACAGTGTTCCCAGTGTCGAATATGAATGATGATGAAGTGAATTTTGCCGAATTCAGCATGGATGAAATAAAAAGATCGATTAAATGCATGGAGAATGGTAAAGCTGTCGACTTCGACAATTTCGCTACTGAATACTTTAAAAGAAGAAAGCCGTATAGTTCTCACATGGTTGTGCAAACTTTTTAACCAGTGTTTAGAAGAGAATTACATAACATTAGATTGGAGAAGGACTGTAATCATGCCCCTGTACAAAATTAAATGTGGGAACCATAGGGCTATTAGCCTACTAAGTTCAGTTGGTAAGCTGCATGGTAGAATATTGATTGAAAGGGTAAGAATGAAAACAAAAAATAAAATATGGGATATCCAAGGTGCTTTCATGAGTGGAAGGGAGTGCATGGATCAAATTTTCTCATTGCGCATGCTTACAGAAAAGTTTTGTCTTTTCTGTGCTTTTGTCGATTTGCAAAAGGCGTATGTAGAGTTGATAGGAACAAACTGTGGAAGGTAATATCCATGAGTGTAGTTAACACGAATCTTATACAAGCAATCGCATCCTTGTACGAGGGAAGCGTTGCATGTGTTGGAGTGAAGGGTGATTTTACGAAGTGGTTTAACATCACAAAAGGTGTAAAGCAAGGCTGTATAATGTCACCGTGATTGTTTAATTTGTACATGGATAATTGTATGCAAGAATTGAAAGGTGTGGGCTTGAGCGCGAAAATGAACAATCTGAAAGTATGTTGCCTATTGTATGCGGACAATGTGGTGCTGATTGCTAACAGTATGAAAGATCTACAGTTTCTCGTGTCTAGGATGAACCAAGTATGTATGCAGAATGAATTGATGATGAATGTAAGTAAGTCCAAAGTCATGGTGTTTGAAAGAGAGATTACGAGAACAGCGTGCAATATAGTTGTGAATGATGAAAAATTGGAGCAAGTGGATGAGTTTGTGTATTAAGGAAGTATGTTTACGAGAGACGAAAAGGCTGATAAAAATATTGAAAGAAGGGTAAATGCAAGAAACTCAATCAATGGAGGACTGAACGCTGTTGGTGCAAATAAGAAATTGTCCAAGGGAGCAAAGTTAGCCGTCCACAATGGAGTGCTTATATCAACCCTGATATATGGCAGTGAGGCATGGAACTGGCAAAGGAAGGATGAAAGTAGACTGAATGCTGTGGAAATGAGATCCCTGAGACGTATTTGCGATAAAACCATATATGATCTATTAAAAATGTGAATATCCGGAAAGATTGCAAGGCTGATGTGAGCGTAATGAATAGGATCAAGAAAAGGACGCTTAGATGGTGTTCGATCCAAAAACCGCGAATCGGTTTCTGAATGGAATTGGACTGAATTTAGTGGACTGTAAAAGGCGAGATGGTGCTTAGTAAATGACTTGATTATCTGAGGAACAATTGTAGAGGAATTACGTCATCTTGCTCACCTGATTTATGTGTCTGCTTGATGGCGGCCAACCTCTCTGTTCCGGTGATAGTGTGAAATGACTTCCAGGGCCGGGCGTGGTCTTGAAGGAGGTACCTCCTTCTCCGGGCGCTAAATGTGAAGTGTAGATGGGGACCGGTGTCGACCGTTCGAACGACACGATCCGAGAGTGGGGGTCAAGTGACAGGCAGATTAATGTATATTTTATACAGCCATACCAATAGGGCAGGACAGGTTCGCAAAATGACGCATAGGAGATAAGTGAAAACGGGGTAGGATTGAACACCACATTGGAATCCACAAAATGTCAATTCTAGGACGCAACATTCCCCCCCCCGAGAAGAGATGAAAATCTCTTATCTACCAAACGTCGATGATTCACACATTCTCGATTATTGTCAATAAACAAATTAAATCATAACAACCGAAAATGATAATCTCAAAATTATCAATATTTGTTACGTTTGTCGATTCGCTTGAATAAACTCAATTTGAAAAAATCGAATAAACTACAATAGAGTCTTCCCTTTGGTTATTGTCAAATCGGTGAGAAACCGATTATCGAATGTAGCTTTGATTGAAATTTATTGTCAAACTAGTGGAAAAAAACATCATCGTTATTCATTAGAAACGGAAAACACACATCGCTGTCCTGTCGAATATGTTAAGCGGGACTTCATAGAGTCGTTGCGTTTGAAAACATTTATTTTATTCGTATGCTATTTGCAACATGTACGTATCGAAGACTCAACGGGAATCATACTAGTATAATAATATAGATAATAGATTATTAGCACAAATCTATCTAATAAATTCGATCACCTATTTTTGAAAATGTGCGTTGCCACCTCCGATTATTAATGAAAATTGGCTTTACTACCACGTAAAACTATTAAACTAATTACTTTATCTATTTACTATAACATTATTCAAAAGAGAAATAAAATAAAGTAGATAAACTATTGACAATTACAGGTTCATGGGACGAAAAAACAAACTACGTATATCCTCGTTGTGATCGATGAACACTTAAACCGGTAATGGATAAACCTTGACAACTGGACGACGAAATGTTCCCTGTGCAGTTTTAACTGTCACTACGCGCACGACTTGATCATGACCAGGATGACATTCCTCGATACGTCCCAACGGCCAATGTAAGGAAGGAAACTTTCCGTCATTAACTAACACCAAATCTCCAATTTTGAGATTAGGTGAAGACGTGACCCATTTGCCACGTTGCTGAAGGGTGTTTAAATACTCCTTTCGCCATCTATCCCAAAAAGATTGAGTGATTTTTTGTAACAATTGCCAACGCGATAACCGATTCATAGGCACTTCAGACCATTCAGGTTCAGGGACCGAAGTAAGAGGAGCCCCTATCAAAAAGTGACCTGGTGTCAACGCTTCGAATTCCGATGGATCAGAAGATAATTGGGAAAGTGGTCGAGAATTCAAAATTGCTTCTATTCGACTAAATAACGTTGCCAACTCTTCGAAGGTGAGAATCTGCTCACCTATTACTCTTTTAAGTGATATTTAGCAGATTTTATTCCTGCTTCGTATATACCTCCAAAGTGGGGTGCAGAAGGAGGATGAAAATACCATTTGATTTGACGCGTAGTGAGAGCAGATGAGAACTGCTCATGAATCGTTAGCTGCTTGTTAGCACCGACGAAATTTGTGCCATTATCACTAGTGATACTAAACACATTCCCCCGTCTGGATATGAATCTATCCAGAGCCGCTAAAAGGCTTCTGACGTGAGGTCAGATACAACTTCTAAATGTACTGCCTTGGTACTCAAACAAATAAATAAACACAAGTAAGCCTTTAACACTTTTGCTCCTCTACGTTTACTTTCTTTTTATCAAAATGGGCCACCCAAATCCACACCAACGTTAAGAAAGGGGCGACCTTCACGAAATCGGGACTGAGGCAAATCACCCATGACTGGCTGTAGACCAAAAGGACGAGCCTTAAAACAGATTATACATTTACTAAGGCGAGAGCGAATGATGTTACGAGCAGAAATAATCCAATATTTTGCATGTAAAATTGATAATAGAGTTCTGGGCCCCACGTGTAAATAAGTCTTATGGTACGAGTCAATAATTAAATTAGTCAGATGACTTTTTTTATTAGGCAATAGTATGGGATGTTGCTCATTGGAGGTTAGAGGGGCATGATGTAATCTACCGCCAACTCTAACTAAACCAACCGAATCTACAAATGGCATTAGTTTGCGAACGTGAAAAGAGTTATGATGAAGTTTGTCGGAATTAGTATGAAAGTGCACCCTTGCACCTTTTTAATCCAGACAATTAGAGATGAGTATAGTTCCTCGACAGTTAAAACTCCAAGATTGCGATCTTTTATCCCGTGTCGAGTGTTAACAATGAATCTCACAACCCAAGCTGTGACTCGTTGTAACCTTGTTAATGACGAAAATCTACTTAATACGGCTTCATCCCATGAAGTCATGGTTGTCAACGCTTGAATACTGGGAGTCTTAAGCTCGGGAAGAGAATTAAGTTTGACCCTGAAGGAATGGATCAATGGCCATTCATCGATGGGTGACATCATCCAAGGAGGCCCCATCCACCATAACTCGGTGTTGACCAATTGATCTGGTAAGAGTCCCCTACTCGCTACGTCTGCCGGGTTCACATGAGTGCGGATATGAAACCATTTTATTAAGGGATCAACTTCATTAATTTGTTCTATTCGATTAGCGACAAAGGTTTGTAAATTATATGTTGGCGTATGAATCCATGACAAAACGATGGTAGAATCCGTAAAAAGCGAACACCTTATCAATATTTAAAATGGCACTAACAGATTTCAACGCGTAATCTAAAAGTCGAGCAAGCAATAAAGCGCCGCATAATTCTAACCGCGGAATAGAAAGGGTTTTGACTGGAGCGACCTTTGACTTGGCCGTCAAAAGGCGAATGTTAACTCGTTGTTCCGAGTGTTGGGACCGAATGTACACAACACAGGCATAGCCCTTTTCGGAAGCATCGGAAAAACCGACTAATTGATAAGTGTTGTTTAAACTATCTCCAATATAGCGCGGAATTTGAATGGTTGCTAATGTTGACAATGACGATACTATTGCCATCCAATGAGACTGGATTGCGACTGGGACTGGATCGTCCCAATTCAATCCAAGTTTCCATAATTGTTGTAGTAAACACTTTGCTGAAAACGTGACGGGAGAAATCCATCCAAGCGGATCGAAAATCTTAGCAACCGTTGATAGTATTGACCTTTTCGAATAAGTTATTTGGGAAGTCTTCACCCGGTACGAGAACGAGTCATTTTTGGGCTCCCAAACAATACCTAAAATCTTAATGCTATCATGATTCAAATCGAAATCTATAGGTACTTCGCGATGTGAGGCTGGAATATCAGACAGTAATTCTGAACAGTTACTAGACCATTTACTCAATTCAAAACCGCCAAGATGAAGCAACTTCACTAAATCTTGTTGTAATTTGCGCGCCGATTCGAGCGTGGAAGCTCCGGTTAAAATATCATCGACATAAGCATCTGATAATAAAACCTTTGATGCCGCCGAAAACTTGATGTCCTCGTCTAGTGCGAGCTGATGTAACGTACGTATAGCGAGAAAAGGTGCCGAAGCAGTTCCGTAAGTCACAGTTTGTAATTCAAATTCTTTGATCTCATGATCAGGTGATTCACGCCACAAAATATGTTGATACGGCCTATCCTCCGGGCGCACTAAGATTTGTCTATACATTTTGCAGATATCTGCTGTAAAAAACTATTTTATGCGTTCTGAACCTCGAAATTAATTTCACAATATCTTGTTGAAGTTTAGGTCCTGTCAAAAGAATGTCATTCAATGACTGGTCAGATGTGGTTTTCGAACTTGCATCAAAAACTACTCGAAGTTTCTTAGTAGAACCAGTGTCTTTAATTACACAATGATGAGGAATGAAATATTTTCCACGTGAAGTTAATGAACTTGTCACATCGATCATATGACCTAAAGATTCATATTCTGTCATGAATTTAATATATGCCGTTTTTAAGAGTGGATTCCTCGCAAAACGATGTTCTAGATGACGCAATCGAGATACTGCTGAGATATATGAATCACCGAGTTCCGAAGCACCGTCCCTGAAAGGGAGCGGAACAATGTACCGTCCGGAAGTATTTCTAGAATGTTGCGCTGAAAAGGCCTTTTTCACAAAGTGCGCTCTTCTGGAGATAGCGGCGAAGGATGCATTGGAAGGTCTTCGATTTCCCAAAAGGCCTTTAAGCGAGTATCAATAACTGAATCTGAAGTAGTTAAAAATGAGTTAATAGGATGAGACACGCAATTATCGACATAACCCATTAAAATCCAACCAAAAACTGTATTCAGAGCAATGGGCTGAGTAGGCTCACCCTCCATGCGTCCTGAACGAAGAATAGATGCAAAAAAGTCCGGCACCCAGCAACATATCAATTGCAGATGGAGTTTCAAAATTTGGGTCAGCTAACTTCAAGTTTTTAATATGTTTCCAGTCTCCCCGACAAATGGGAGCACTCGGCATCTCTGCACAGATATCTGACAACACCACGAATTTCCCCATTATAATGCTCATGCGAACAGAGAGACCGAATTTGACAATTAAGCGTTCCCTTTGTGCAATGGCCGACACCTGTCCAATTCCTCGAATAGGAACGTGACGATTAGAACAATCGAAGCCCAAACGAATTGCGCAATCATGAGTTATGAAGTTAGCTTGACTTGCAGAATCCAATAAGACGCGTACATTCTTATAACGTCCTTGTTTATCTTTTGCCTGTACGACAGCCGTAGATAATAAGACGGACGAGTTATTCGAACTAGTTAACACCTCGGTGTTTTTAATTAGGTCCACATGCGGCGTGATACTAGTTGATAGAATTGTGTTAATAACCTGGGGCGGCGACACACACTTGTCTACGCCGGGTTGTTCGACATTTCTTTGTCCTGACCCTATCCGGTTATTCACAAAATGTAATAATGAATGGTGATTTTTACGACATTTAAAACAAGTAAAACGAGACGTACAATGTGTAGCCAAATGTTGGTTAGACAAACAATTTTGGCACAGATTATATTTTTTCACTGTACTAAATCTAGCCGGTGGGGATAGAGTTAAAAAATTGATTACATTTTGATAAGAAATGATCACGTTTACAAAGTACACAGATCGGTTTCTGTGTACTGATGAAAGAATTTATTAATCGATTAGCCTTGCCCTTGGTCGAGTGCAAATTCACGCCAGAGGTTTGAAGAGATTCAAAAATTATACATTGTGATTCTAAAAACAACAATAACTGCGAAAACGAGGGAATCTCTTTTCGGTGGCCAGTTGACTCAAAATTAACACGTAAATCGTCAGGAAGTTTTTTTAAAATGATATGTAACAATAAGAATGACCACTCGTCGGTTGGAAACTGTAGAGCGTTCAAGGCCTGAATATTTTCTTTCAAAATGTTTACAACAAATCTGAGTGACTCCCTTTTTATTAGGGGACACGAAACAATCTTATCCACGTGTTTGTCTGCAATAACTCTTTTGTTATGAAACCGTTCTCTTAATAAGTTATACGCAACCTGATAATTACCTATTGAAACTGGAAGATGTTTTACTGTATTTAAGGCTTCATCGGTGAGGGACCCCAATAAATAGTGTAGCTTATGTATTTCACTTAAAGACTCATTTTCATGAATTATGGTATTGAACGTGTTTATGAAATTAATCCATTCTGACGTACCGCCCGAAAAGGTCGGTAAACTTATTTTGGCAACGCGAAACCGGAATTATTACGAGGCGTCACCTTCGCCGAGTGACAATCTTCTACGGAAGGGAACACCGAACTATAATTGATTTGGATATCATAGTACATTTTCATAAAACATGTATAACGACTCTGTAATTCTTCCATGTCACAATCTTTATTTCGAGCCGTTTCGAGAGTCATGTACGATTCCAAGAAATCGTGTCTAACATTCTCAATGTCCTTGAATTTCGCCTGTAAATAATTCTTATCTATAATATCGACCGAATTCAATGCTTTTACCGAACAATTATAAAGGTCATTCAAGGCTATATTAGCCAATCTATTTCGTACTGCTGCGATCGCCGCCATTGTAGTAACTTTAGTTCCACGTGACAATAAAACCAATTCACGGAATAATAATCAACAATTATTTAGAAAAACAACCAATACGAAAATCGAGCGTGTGGCTTACGTTTTTACGTAACAATAAAACTAATTCACGGAGTAATAATCAACAATTATTTAGAAAAACAACAATACGACAATCGAGCGCGTGTGGCTTACGTTTTATGTGACAATAAAAACCAATTCACTGAATAATAATCAACAATTATTTAGCGAAAACAAACAACGAATCTTGGAATTCAAAATACGACATCGAGTGTGTGTGAATCCCGTTTTTATGTGACAATAAAAACTAATTCACGGAATAATAATCAACACTTTGTAGGTTCAACATGTGGAATCGATGGAAAATGGAGGTTAGGAAAACAGATAATCAAATCGATTCACCAAGTAGATAACAATAAACGATAATACGACAATAATCATCCGATAGTACGAAAGTAATCATCCGATAGTACGAAAGTAATCCGGTAGTAATCCGGTTCGAGTAGGACCAAATGTTCGATCCAAAAACCGCGAATCGGTTTCTGAATGGAATTGGACTGAATTTAGTGGACTGTAAAAGGCGAGATGGTGCTTAGTAAATGACTTGATTATCTGAGGAACAATTGTAGAGGAATTACGTCATCTTGCTCACCTGATTTATGTGTCTGCTTGATGGCGGCCAACCTCTCTGTTCCGGTGATAGTGTGAAATGACTTCCAGGGCCGGGCGTGGTCTTGAAGGAGGTACCTCCTTCTCCGGGCGCTAAATGTGAAGTGTAGATGGGGACCGGTGTCGACCGTTCGAACGACACGATCCGAGAGTGGGGGTCAAGTGACAGGCAGATTAATGTATATTTTATACAGCCATACCAATAGGGCAGGACAGGTTCGCAAAATGACGCATAGGAGATAAGTGAAAACGGGGTAGGATTGAACACCACATTGGAATCCACAAAATGTCAATTCTAGGACGCAACAGATGGTTTGGGCATGTAGAGCGAATGAACGAAGAAAGGAGTGTAAAGAGAATATATGATGCGAAAGTGAATGGAAGAAGTCAAGGACGCCCGAAGAAGACATGGCACGATCAAATACTTGAGTCGGGTCATGTTAAGAGTCAGAATAACAGAAGAGTATGTATGAGACGATGTATGAATGTGAACGAAGCAAGGAGTGTGTGCCAAGACAGAGTTATATGGCGGTCCGTCATCTCTGCCTACTTCTGCGGGGAAACGGCGTGATGGTTAGTTAGTTAGCTTTTAAAAAATAAAAAAAGAAAGATAAAATGCGATTTTCTTTATAGCAATTATTAATTTGTTCAACTAGAAAAAAAGGGTTTTTAAATTTGTGAAGTTGAATAAAATCTATCTATCTACAACTTAAATATGTAATTATGACTTTTCCGATGTCAAAAGATGTTCGCTGCATTTATCGCTTTATTTAATACCGTGGTATTTAGCGGTAAACAATTTTCAACACTGAATACATAATTTATTCTACTGTTTACAACATAATGGGGGTAGTTTTATGATAGGATGTCTTATATTTCATCTTAAACTGATTAGATTTCCTTTGAATCTCCATATTTTTGGCAATAAGATGTAACTTCTTTATCTTATTAAAGACAACACAAAGCCTGGCTTAAACAAATTTCCGCGTTTTCTAGAGAAATCCCGCATCTGATCTAAATCGGTGTTTCTGCGGGGTATTCTGTGAATAGACCACTGAAAAAAAAACCCGATAGAAGTGTGTTGATGGCGGGTTCGTGTACCAGAACTCTTGTCTCCTTACTGAAATACCGAAATTCGCTCTTGAATAAATCATCGATTTCATTAGCCTGTCTAAGGCCTACTAATCGAAAGATTCTATACGATTTGATGACATAAGTTTTGTTTCTAATCGGTAAAAATCACACTTCTAAGAACTATTTGTTCAGTGCGTTACACTGTAAGCCAAGTTTACCAGGGAAAAATAGATCGCTAACCCACACTCACAATGAACAATATTATGTTATCGTTAAGTGTGAAAGGCAAATCTTTACTATTATGCGGGGTAGAGAACTATTACTGTTACAGAAGGTAATTAACATTTAAAATCCCTACCTACCTAATAAAGTACCTACCTAATAAAGTACCTACCTATAATGTATTTAATCATTCTATAATAATAATAATAACAGTGAACTTATATAGCGCAGTTTTATGATATTTCACCTCAAGTGCGCTTCATACAAAATTGATTAATACAATTCATATAAAATTGCTAATAAGACTGAATAACAAGGAGAAAATAATACATAGTATGTATACAAGTTAAAACTATCTAGAATCATGATCTTTATCATAAATCATGAGAAAAGAATGTTCAGATGTGGGTATAACAGTGCATGCGTACATCAACAGATAAAAAAAAAATTACTAGAAGCGAAGGGTCTAGAAACGTATGAATTCATTTTTTTTTAAATGTAAAAGCAAAGAGAGGGAAATAAGATTGAGGAAAGTTAATATGTTGGTACTTAAAAACATTAATATTCAAGTATTATAAGTAAACGATTCTAAATCTGAAAAAGGTGGATATTTTCATGGCTAGCAAGTTACGAGTACATCCCGTGATTTTTCAAGGGTGAAAAATAACGTACAATAATAAATAACATGATAATAGATAAATGTGACGTTAAGATAAATTACTGAAACAACCAACGTGCGGCGTAAACAACCGATTGAGTAGAATATACGTCAGTTTGAAACGTGCTGATGGATTTACTACCACAAAATTTCCTAAATTAAATAATGTTTTTTATCGCCATACAAACATTTTCTTTCATATTTGACGATCTCCGTAGCAGATTGCTATTACCGTCGTATTATATTTTAGCGAATTTTCCAACAAAACTAATGAAAAGTAGCAAATACAGACATACTTTTTTTTTTAAGTAAAATTTATGAATTTTATACTAACGACACTACGGTGGGGGCAGGCTTAGTTAGTACGTGTATTCTTTTTTTATTATATTTGTAAATAGCTTGTGGTTTTACTTGCATATCAAATGTTGTGTTTGTATTTTATTGGTAAAGTGTACTGTTTTTTCTATATATCTACCCAAATAAATTCTATTCTGTCTCAACCTACAGTATTTACGTAAATTCCGCAAACGATCAATATTATAGATAAAAGCCCATGAAACTGAAAAAGACTTACCCTGCGAAAGTTACCAATAATCTTTCACGTTATGCGTTTGTCATGCAAATTTCGTAATCTTTACTTTTTCTTGAAATAAAATAGAAATCCTTCTTTGCGTGGGTTCGCATTTGCATACCAAAGTAAAACCAACATGCTATTACCAGAAAGATGGGTACCAAACCATTGTGGGTCGTGAACAAAAAAAAAACAAATATATTTGAGACTTTTGCTGAAATTCATTCATAATTCAGTACGTTGTAAAACATCTGCCTAATTTTTTCGTGAAGAGATAAAAAAATTCCCTGTTTTCAATATTGTACGACAAATACATTTTATTTAATTAACATGTGTTATTTCATATTTCATTAATATAAAATTATATGTATCATATTTTCCATTCACTCCAGGGTTGTATATTCTCTCAGTATCGCCTTGGTGAAAAACCACCATTAATATTTTAAATTTTCCTTGAATCGGCTTTAGGCGTGTTCAGTGATCAAAACTGAATAGCCGGGCGCGGTTCTTAACCTCCTTATTCTCCTTCCCCTCTTCACTAACATCAAAAAACGCCGATGTTCTGATGAATTGAACGCACAATATTTTAACACGGTAGGTACTCAATTTATTATGCTATGGCGTTATTGGAATAGTATGTAAAAAAACTGGATAATACTCTTTTATATTCATTATTGAAATAATATCAATAATCTTCAACGTAAATATGAAACAGAAAAAATAACGTTCGTGACCGAGACTCGAACTCGGAACCTCTACTTTATCTGGGAGTAACGCTTCTGCCAATTGAGCCACCGAAACCTTTAACCGGCATTTTTAATCGATCTCATTCTTTATTTGAAAATTATTAGTATCATTTTTTTCAATTTTTCTTCCGATTTGGCGGCTATCTTTGTATGGTTCAATTCTCGGTTGCGACCGTTATTTTTATCTGTTTCATATTTACGTTGAGGATTATTGATATCATTTCAATAATCAATATAAAAATAATAAGCATTAAAGCTTTAAAAATATTTCTAATTTGATAATAAAATTGTAAATCGCTAAATCCCAAAAGAGATCTGGTCTAAGAGTACAATAACTAGTCACAATACGTTGTGGGAAATATTGTAGAAATGCACAATGTCTTAATATCTTTGAAATCCTATTAGGAATTAAAGGAATTGTATGTTACATTCAAGCCCAATTATATAATATACACTTATTAAGACTTTTCATTTGGGAATGGTTTCATTAAGTTAATCGGACTGGAAAAAATCTAATATCCCAAGTAAATTCGCAACATACTCGTATTTACCATCTAAATGTTAATATTACGTGCTGAGAAACACGAGCAATATTTTTGTATCTTATGAGGAATATCATTTTAGCTCTCCGTAAAGTTTATTTTTGTCTTTTCCACATGCAATCGTCTTGAATTAAAAAAAAAAAAAAAAACACTTATCTCAGTTAGTTGGATTAACGTCTACCGTTGTCATCTTTGTGAAATGCTTGAGTTTTTTCCTCTTATCGTCGTTCTACTCTTTTGCTTGCTCCGATTCCCTTTATTATTTCCCGTATAATATTATTGAAGCCACTTGAAATACAGTCGAGCGTTGTTCTTTTTACGGTTTGCATTATTTTTTTACAGACCAGTCTGAAGATGCCCGTCATAAGGTGAAACCGGTCAGGTCTTAATAAAAATTGTGGAATTAAGTTTGAAATTTTGTATTGTTAAATCATTGAAATGGAGTTTCACCACGAATGAATAGTTTCATAATAAGATATAATACAGAGTTATATGGCAGTCCGTCCTCTCTGCCTACCCCTTCGGGGAAACGGCGTGATGGTTAGTTGGTTTTTTTTTTACAAACAAAACAAATTTGTCGGCAATATGATAAATTGTTTAAGTTATTTGCATTACGAACAACAATGTATGTTTGCCTCGAATCAATTCTTGATGCATTCAATAATACAATATAATTTATTGTTTTCCCACTGTTCCTGGCCAATTTACGTGAACTTACTTTTTTCTTCTAATTTTTTCATCGTTTTCTACCTTTTTATAACTGGATTACTGTTACTGTTATTTTCATTGTCGTCACCTATAATTAAATGTAACAAAAATATAATTATTTTAGAATAAAGTTAATTATGAACAGAGAATATAACTGAAACAACACTTCTATACTAGGTGTTCCTAAGTGTTATTTATTCAAAATACACTTTTCATTATGGCCCGAATAATTGGAGTATGTTTTTATTAAGACCCAATAAATTATTTCTAAATAAGAATAACTCACCTTCATAATTTTCACACACATGTATATTATCATTTTTCACCGGTTATTTCGTCCAAAATCACGTAAAAACTCGTTTCAGATGACGACGGTAGGCTTCAATAGCTTTGACAGTTTACTACTAAACCATAATACAAGTAGACCAAAAGCCAACAATGTTCTGGGTCTGCTTGTATTCTGAAATAATCCAACAAATGGCGTTGATTTTAGGTACTTTCACAAAAAAAAAAAGATTTATTTATGATATGGTTTATTTTTTCCCACAAAGGCATTCAGTTATGAACATTTTGGCATACCTAACTCACTTTTGAATAACAGTGTAAGTAAATGATCTACTGTAACTACCAAACAGTAGTGTAAGTCCATAAATGTTATTTAATCACCTTATTTCTCTCGTAATCAACTTTTTTTAAATATTTTACGTCAACGTCTCTTCAAAATGTATCAAATATTTATGAAATTTAAGTGTGATTTCGAATTTTCTTATTTATATATTTATTTCCAATCATATTTTATATATTTGTAATTTCTGTATGTTGATATTGGTTGAATTTCATATTCGCTTTGTAACATTTAATTAATTCTTTCATCGCCATTTAATTTTACAGGTTATTATGACTCGTTAAAAGATCTTCAAGTTATATTTATCAAATTTCACATGCGACTTTAAACTCGTTAACTCAAACTTTCGATTTCAATATTTTGTAAAATGATTGCAGCTTGCCAAATATATTTCTGTTGAAATTGAATGAAAATTTTACGGGTGACTTTTTTAAGAATTTTCTAAATCAGACATTTGTGTTCAACCATTTTACATACTATTTCAGATTGTTAAAATGTTTTCTTGTCAATATTGATTGAATTTCATATGCGACTCAAAACTTCTTAAATCAATTTCAATCAAAATATGATCTAAAAAGTATCGAGGGAGTGTTTCCAAATTCTACCGAGAAATCGAAACCAATAAATAATTATAATGTATTGAAACGCTGTGCTATTCGAGTGGGAAGCTTTCAACGATGCTATGATAATAATAAGACCCGCTTAATCCCCCAGCTTCCTTGAAAGCTTCTGCTTCTTTTCAGGTTTTTTTTATAAAGTATTCTCAGCATAAAAGACCTATGTAATTTTGTAAAATTTATCACAGCCAAAAAACATACTCGTTTAAAGATAAGTACTTTATCGCAAAAAATCGTTAATTTCGTATAGGAACGTTTTTATATATTTTCAAGAGAGGAAATCAAGGTGTTTGTTAAGATGATATAATTTATTATAACTGTAAAGCAGAGAACATGTTTTCCGAAGCAGAAAAAACGAATGTAATCAGCAAAGATTTTTTTGTCTGGAGTTTATACATAAGTCAACGCAATTTTCATTTAATTTTAAAAATCGGGGCAAGTCGTCAACTTTCAATTACTGACAAAAAACGGTATAAACAAATATTGAAAATGAAGATAACTTTAGTTAAGACATAAAATGTTCTCATAAGAGTCTCGTTAGATCTATGATTTTTATGTGAATACCGTACAAGATATCCCCAATATGTTGTAAGGTTGAAGGAACAGGGAGGGGAACGAGACGGGGTAAATGAAAGTTGGAAAGTACCTGGGTACCCGGTTTGGTCACTAATCACGGCTAAAGCCATTTCAAGCAACTTTTCGATTCTGATTGGTGCACTTAGAAGTAGTTTTCATCAAATTCCACAAAGCGCAAACTTCAAGATTCTAACATAACATTTGATGATTTCGATGAAAACATCTTTTTCACCGTGGGATCAGTTTGAGTGCCGAACCAATCCTATTTTTCCAAAAACCCATTAGACTTTTAATATGCGGAAAAATATTTTTTTACCAGTTCCTCCAACAACTCGGGAGGCTGTAAAGATGTTTTTGTTTGCACCAAAATAATTTATTTTTCAACAAAAAATATTTCCTTTGACAATGCTCTTGTGTTTTTTTACGATTTGCTATTTATGTATTTTTTTGTGAAGCATAATTCAACTGTTGATAAATGTGTACAATTTGTAAAACAATCAAATCTTTTTTATGACTGTAGTTTTTGTCAATGATTATTAAAATAAATTGAAATTTAAAAGATTCATTTTTCCGTTCTTCAAAGGGAAAATAAACATATTCAATTCGTTTGAATTTATTATTCCTAACCCTCTGTAGCGAGAAGCTGACCTTTAATAAAGGTTGTTCTTTCGATATCAACCTGAACAGTAAAAATACACAAAAAAAGACTGGATTTTCTTCTTGTATCAGATGACATAGGCAGAACTTTGGTTATGTCAAACTAAAAGTAAGCTAAACGGGTTAGGAATTAATCGGGTAATGTTTATGCTAAGTTTCTCATTAGGGCAAACTAGCTAAACGCAGGTAGTTCCAGGAAACATTTCATGTGATGGATTGCTAAGTCCAGGTGACAGTCCAGGATTTTTAACCAGTGCTTAAGAATTTACTTTTAAAAATAAGTTTTTTCATTATCGAAGGAAGCAAACACTTTGTAGCTGGACATTATAATTTAAATAAAAAATAATTTTGTTTTAAGCCACTTTATTTATACACATAACAATTCGACCGGTTTCGGTTAGACTTAACCTTCATCAGGAACGTATAAGTATATACTAAGATTAAATATAGAGTAATACAGTAGACAAAGAAATGAGTGAAAGAGACAAAACATTAATATAAACAGGACAAAGCATCAGAGAGGGGGTGGTAATAGAGTAGGAAGAGAGGTAGGGGGATGGGAAGAGGAGAAGGGGAACATTCTTAAAATCGGACTTTTAGTTAATTCTAATTGTTTGTTTAAAATTTGGCAATTATTATTATTATTTGATTTTGAAATTTCTAATGCTTCTAGATTGTTAAGGCGCAAACCTATTCCATTTTTATGAATTATTTGTACACCCGTATTTTTATTAAAAGTATGGTTAGTTTTAATTAAATGTTCGGCAAATTCAGAAAAACCTATACTTGTTAAACATCTAATGTGTTCTTTGACTCTAATGTTTACATTTCTCGCGGTTTTACCTATGTAAATTGCCGGGCAATCGTTACAGTTAAGTTTATATATGCCAGAATGGCTTAAAGAATCTTCTTTATCTTTAGAATTGCTTAAAAATTTTCCTAAATTATTGTTGGTGTAAAAAGCTGGTCTTATTTCTGATGGGAGTTTAGATGTGCAAAGGGTAGAGAAGTCACTTATATACAAAATTCTGCGCCATTTAGGGGTTAAGTTAATATTATTATTAGATGGTAGATCATTATAGATAAATTATCTATAGATAAATTTAAGAAGAAGATTCTTTAAGCCATTCTGGCATATATAAACTTAACTGTAACGATTGCCCGGCAATTTACATAGGTAAAACCGCGAGAAATGTAAACATTAGAGTCAAAGAACACATTAGATGTTTAACAAGTATAGGTTTTTCTGAATTTGCCGAACATTTAATTAAAACTAACCATACTTTTAATAAAAATACGGGTGTACAAATAATTCATAAAAATGGAATAGGTTTGCGCCTTAACAATCTAGAAGCATTAGAAATTTCAAAATCAAATAATAATAATAATTGCCAAATTTTAAACAAACAATTAGAATTAACTAAAAGTCCGATTTTAAGAATGTTCCCCTTCTCCTCTTCCCATCCCCCTACCTCTCTACCTACTCTATTACCACCCCCTCTCTGATGCTTTGTCCTGTTTATATTAATGTTTTGTCTCTTTCACTCATTTCTTTGTCTACTGTATTACTCTATATTTAATCTTAGTATATACTTATACGTTCCTGATGAAGGTTAAGTCTAACCGAAACCGGTCGAATTGTTATGTGTATAAATAAAGTGGCTTAAAACAAAATTATTTTTTATTTAAATTATAAGTTTTTTCATTCGAATAGCCCTTATAAACATTTTTAAGCCGATCACTTCACAGATATACCGTGGTATGCTGATCTGTATTGAAAATTTAACAGACCACTTTATTTCCATCTTGATTTGGCTGATAAGATTAAAAAAATAGGTTTTGTATAGATTTTTCTCTTTATAAGATATAGAGAATGATTTGAAGATTATTTTAGTGATCTTATCACAGATATATTTTAAGAATATATTGACGAATAATGCGTTATAAGTTACTAACAATATTACAAATACGCCATTCAGGAAGGTCAAAATGTTTGATTTGTTTTTATACTTTTAACTTTTTTGTTTTATTTAGTACGTCATTCTGTAGCTGTCATTCTATTTCACCCTGTTATATTATATTTAATGCCTACTATCTAGTAAATATTTTTACAATGATGCAAATATTAAGCAAAATAAAACATTGATTGCTTCATGATATTTTCACTGCGCTACTTTAAAAAATGAAGTAGCATTTGTTAAAAAGCATTCGTTGCAATTTAAACAAAAAATATATAACGGATACAAAAAAAAAAAAGCAACTAAAAGGTTGCACAGGATTTTATTTTTTCTATTGGAATCTCATTGCTCTATCTAAGGAAGTACTAAAACACACGTTTCAAATAAAATGGCAATAAAGCTCGAGCCTAGGCTGAAAATACGGAAAAACAGATTCATACGGAGCATGGCTAAGTGATATAAATTATTCACGTAGATAAGAGTTGAAGGTCGAGTTTCGGAAGCGGCGCGCAGCTCATGAACATGCGGAAAGGTAATTGCCCGACACTTAGGAAAATTAGCAACTTCTGGCAACACCATCTGAAAATCGGAGTAATTGTTTCGCAATAGCTATTTCTTTAAGCTGACTAAAACTCCTACACGTGTATGTACCGAGTTCTCAAACATTTATTTAGATTTTAACACCATTAAAATTTATTTAAACTGTACACTCAAGAACTGATCTAGTTGCCCGATATTCAGTTTTTCAAGAGAAAAAAAGGAGAATGAGTCGGTTCCTGCTGTAAGGATCGAACATTAACCGTCCGACTGCTAGCCGAATGTATTTTCTACCAGGCTGTCACTGTTGTGTTTTGATGTCATTCAGATTGTAATGCTAATGTTCATAATTGTTCGACGGCCTCCGTAGTCGAGTGGTAAGACGCTCGACTACGAATCCAGAGGTCGCGGGTTCAAGCCCAGCGTGCGCAAATTAATTATATTTGATAAATATGTGAACACATTTAACTAATATTAAAATAATACATAGTATATTTGCGGCACGTTCCAGATTGTTCGATACTTTAAGTATCGCCTTAGTAAAAGAGCACCATTCAGAATAGAAACGTTGCTTAAAATGGCTTTATCCGTGTTTGGTCACCAGACCAAAATAGCCAGGTACTTCCCGACCTTATTTTTCTCCATCTTCTTCCCTTTCCCACTACCTCAAACCTCAAAACATACCCCAATTGGGGATGCCATAGTCTCACTGGATCTGAGCAGTCGGGGTTGAGAGCAGTTGGGACTCTTGTGCGGTATAAACTATTTAAAAATAACCGAATAACCCTGGAAGTGTGACCTATACCGATTTGAAAGAAAACTGATGTCGCTAATATACATAGGATCTTTTGACTCCCCCAGACAGGCCAATAAAATTATTTGTCTACTTAAAAAAGAATTTCAATATTTGAAAAAGTTTGTTCAATCTCACCGGAAGTAAGGAAAAATTGACCTTATTTCTGGTACACCAGACACGTTTGCAACACATTTCCATCGGTTTATCTTAACAATGCATTAACCTCATAAATTTTATAAATGTCTAAGCTTAGAAGTGCTTTAAAATGAAAAAAGTGCTTTTTAACCAAAATTTCAAAAACATTATTTTTATTCATGAACATTTTCCCATGTGAGTACGTACGCACGATTGTGCACATACGGACAGATGTGGACTTTTAAAAATTGGATCTGACGGATGTGTCGAAAAAATTATGAAATTTAAAAATAAATCTTTTCAAATTCAGAGAAGCGATAAAGTACTTACCTAGGCACAAGATATTTTACAAGTGAACTTTTTTTATTGTATATTTGAAATGTGAAACAAATTAGTTTTCATTTTGGCACGTCAAGTTAAGAAACTGCTATATTTTCAAGATTTTTATTTTGCGTAAGCCCTAAAGAGTAACGCTGTTTGCTAAATTTGGTCCAGGCAGATGTGCTGTGGGGGAGGGGTTACTTTATTACCCTCAGGGTTCTGGACTGCAAATAAGCAAATTTAAGAACAGATGGCATTCAATATATCAGCCATTTATAACATTAAGAGGGGTGGGTGGCAGGGGGTGGGGACTATGTTTTGCGTGGGATCTTAAAGATCTCCAAAACAGTGTTAAGACCGATTAATGGAATTATGATAGAATAAATGGGTTCAATTCCCAGGCGTCGTGAGTTCAATTCCTTTGCTAGCTAAGTCCTCCATCATTGCACACGTAATTTCTTCCACTTATTGTGATGGCAGTAGAAGTTTTAAAAATATGTTCAGGTTATTCACAAGCAGTGAATTTTTGTATTCCTTTTTTAAGAAATAAATTAAATAAATAAATAATAGCAAGAACAAAAATAAAGCCGTAAAACAACATTTTGGAAAGCTAGATAATGTAGTCGTAAATACTTTAAACGTGAAAAGGCTATTGCTCAATTCCCTAAAATATAAAGTAGAAAATCAGTTTGTATATCCCGCTAAAATCTCTTGAGTGGTGAGCATCTGGGGTCATGAAATTGGAACAGCTTTTTCTCTCTGAATTTTTTACGTCAACGCAACTATTCAGCTTGCTACTTTATCTTTTTAATGTGCTATGGAACGTGGAAATATTCATTAGTTCTTAAAAAAATGGACAAGAATAAAAAAATGTTCAAAATCTACAAATAACGTTAGAAACTTCTAAGAAGAAACGATAATTATTTGGCTGCTTAAAATCATTTTTTAGATTTAAACGAAATACAAAAGGAATATCCAGGTACACAATTTCCCGCGCAAAGTTGGGTAGTAAAGATAATGCTTCTTGAAATACTATTTCGAAATCTTTACAAATCCAAATCTCTGAAACGATTTCGACTTGCATTGATTTCCGAACAAATAAACCTTTGAACATATTCAGAGCATTTCAATACGTTGCTCATATGTAGAAATTTTGAAAATATGTTATGTATTGAAGTCAAAGTGGCTTTGATAGATCGTCAGTCATGACCCGTCAGCGCCCCGATCCATCAAATGCCAGAACCTTCTAGCAGCCATCGCCATCGCCTCCGGCAATCCGTACTGAAAGTAACGATCATAGACTGAACGGGCCCAACATAGCTGATACATTTCATAACAATAATTAATTGTTCCCAAGAGAATATTCTTACTAACTAAAAGTGTTTCAAATAAAAACATACGCTAAGGTGTTTTTATTTAGTGCATAAACGATAACCCCAAACTTGCACAATGCGGATAAATGCGATTTAAAATTTAACGTTTGTTTCAACCTTGGAGTAACAGGATATGGAGAGAGAGTTAATTATTTTTACCCAACCTATACAAATTTGGGATAAATCACTTTCTCCGGGTTTTTACGTCGTACACCACGAAGAAAGAAAGAGACAGCAAAGTTTCCCAAATTATCACACCGCTTTAAAGTATTGTAAGGATGTTCTTCGTGTCCGGCGTCTCCGTTGACTTGTCAATGAAGTACTTCTTTATAGGCTTTAAAGTTCACCTTCGCAACTGTACTGCTGCAAATTGAAGTAGTTCTTTGTAATCTAACTTCCGTTGAAGTATTTGTTCAATGAAATTAAGTTAATGAAATAAATTAACGCTAAAATGAACTATTAACTTCAATTGAAGTATTTGTTCAATGAAATGAAGCTAATAAAATGAATTAACGCTAAAATGAACTACCAACTTCAATTGAAGTATTTGTTCAATGAACAATGAATGAAGTAGGAACTGTTGCCAAAAGAAGTAGTTTTTTCAAAGCGGTCACAACGCTAATAACAATACTGTGAAAAAGTGGTTATGCGAATAAACAAAAATATTATGTCGACATGTGCTATGAATGGATGTATAAATACACTAGCCCTTGTCCTAGCTACGCCCAGGTCTAGCCGAGTCCGGCAAACTCATCAAAACTGACTACAGCAGTGCTCTCTCTTATATATTATTGCTTTGAGGTTTCAACTATGATAATTCATACATATTTTTATTTTTATTTTTTTGTGTTTTTGATAGTTTTTATTTCGTGGTTAACCATTTTTGTTTTGTACATGTCACAAAGATAGATAGAGATAAATTTAGAATAATTTTTAAAAATTCCAGTTTGAAGCGTGCGGTTGTTTGTGACGCCATATTTTTTTGTGTTTTAATATTTGTTTATAGTGAATATTACACAAGAGTCCCAACTGCTACCAACCGTCTGGAGCCAGTGGGAATATGGCGTTCCCAATTGGGGTATGTTGTGAGGCTGAATGTAGTGGAAATGAGAAAGAAGAAAGTTGGGAAGTACCTGGCTATTCAGATCTGGTCACCAAACACAGCTAAAGTCATTTCCAGGAAAGTATCCACCCCTCTGGAACGTGCCGCAAATATACATTACAATGTTTTTTTTATGAATCAAATGTGAAATAACACATATTAAGAAGAACAAAAAAAACGTAGAATGTAATCACTTTGTGGTTTGATATATTTGATGAAGATGAAATAATAACTTTGTATAAGAACACAGATTTCATTTTAGTTTTTTATGACCGACCAGTTTCATCAGGGTACAAAACTAAACTAAATCATTAAAATAACATTTATTTGCGCACGCCGGGATTTGAATCCGCGACATCTGGATTCGAAGTCAAGCGTCCTAACCACTCGACCACGGTGACCGTCGTAATGTAAATGGGGTTCGATTTTTTTAACTATGGCATTTCTCAAATGCCTGTGGATTAAATCAATGAATTTCAAAAGTTTCCTCAAAATCTCAAGGGTTAGGTTAGATTGGTTCCACTCTTGGCCTGGTGTTTTAAAACAATATTGTTAAAAGTCGATGATGGACTGATCAATTACCTATTATTTCTATCAAATACAATATTGTGGTTGTTCGGGTTGATCCATTACATTACAAAGTAATTGCATAAGTTCATAGCGTTTTTATTAAAATGGTTACTATTAATTAATCAACAATTAATTCTCCAGCATTGTTAGCGACTGGCTCCCAAACATATGGTAGAATAAAAAAGAGGCTCTCGACTAGGCAGTATTTCGATTTAACGCTTGAAGAATTCCGGTTGTTTTTGCTAGCCCATTATGAGGGTAACGTCATTGCTAAGAGAAATTTCTCCGAGATATTTGTATGAAAAGTGTAAATATGTTAATTTGATGATGCAAGGTCGTAAGAATAGGCCGAACTTGGAATAAAGTCCCATCCTTTTTCTTTCCACTATGTCCAAAATGAAGTATAAAATACCCGTTTTTGTAACGTAGGCAGGCATACCGTTGATGTTCTCCACTCAAAATGCAAAAGTTATTTGAATCCTCCGATTTCTTGACTCCTCGTTTGATCTTTCCGTACCTGAAAGTACCCTGAGGTGATTTTTAACCAAAACGGCGCTATATAAATTATTCAAATATTATTATTATTTTATTATAATATTTTAAGTAAAAATCAAATGTACGTTCCGAAGGGGGTGACGTAGTTACCTCATTAGATAATGCATAATAAAGTGTTTTGGGCATGATATGATGTTAGATAATTTATTTATAATTGCAGTAATCTTTATCTAGGATATCGCACAAAACTCTCGTTCAACTCATTATAAAATGGCGGTCTCCTAACAAACTACGGATATTAAACCCCATCATTTTTAAAGTGGTAGGTACTAGTATCGCCCTGATGAAAGACCACCATTCAGAATCAAAACGTTGCTTGAAATGGCTTTAGCCGTGTTTGGGGACCAGATCTGAATAGTCCTTCCCAACCTCTTCCCTACCTCCTTCCCTTCTCCTCTAGCTTCAGCCTCACAACATACCTCGATTGAGGATGCCATAGTCTCACTGGCTCTAGACGGTTGGGAGCAGTTGGTACTCTTGTGCGGTATTCACTATAAAAAAAAAATTTAAATAAAGTAGAAGCTTTGACACACATGCATTGAGCTATGTTGGTCTATTTTACCAATAACCCATATCAAACAAAATATAGATTCAAAGCACTTTGTTACTATTATTTATCAATAATTAGATTACCATTATTTCATAAACTAGGCTATTGGATCCGAAGCTGCGATTAAACACTTAATGTGTTTTCAACTTTAGATTGGAAAAAATGGACTGTTAACAATAAACTTTACTACTTGATGTAAGTGTCTAATATAAAAAGATTATCGGAATGAAGGAAAAATGGGAAACCATTCACTTACCAATGTAGTTGAAGTTGAAAGGTCTTGAAGTCTTCTTACACAATTGTATTATTAACGAAACGAATCCACCAAACTGATTTAAATCTTCTTATTTACAAAACACCACAGTTATTTATATTATTTGGAGAACAAAACAAACCGACGAACAAGAGAAAAACTAACAAGCAACAGGTTTTTTTTCACAATAAAACTCTTCTGTTTGATTGTCAATTGTTTCGAACACGGTGTTGTTGAATACGGATATCGAATATTAAAATGGCAGGATAGGTAGAGAACTTGAATGAAAAACAGAACCCAACAAATTATCACTTCGAAATCCAACATAAGTATTATATGAAACACAGTTTGGCAATGCCATCAGAATTCCAAAAAACTACCTCGCATAAAAATAAATATCTCCAACATAACTTTTTTTTACTTTCTAATGGATTGTCGTTGGGTTAAATCTATTGCCTATTTATTTATGTTTATTGGGGTTGTATAGAAATGGCTGTAGCATGGCATACAGTAGCTTCGAGGGCAATCATTAAACACGTGATCATTCAAGATACAAATCCCCATGGAGTGTCAAGAATATACTACTATTTAGCTTGCATTTATCTTTTTGTAGAAATATTTTCAGTTACAAAATATATTTTTGGCGAGCGAGAGTTCATTAATGAAAATACGTTTTCCGGATTTTTTAAATATTTAATAAACAATTTTTCACTTTCAGGTTTTTTACAACTTTTATAAATTATTTTTTACTACCCTTTGGATGGCAGCACTGTTTTCACAATATTTAACATGAAAGGGTCTGAATTATGTCAAGAATTTTCCAGTCGGCATTCGCCAGTAATATTAATTCCACCTGATGTTGGTTTCCACATTTCCTGGTACCTATGCTTGATGCCGCAATAAATTTTCCATTTGGTTTTTCGAGTTGATCCTCCAGTAAAATATTTGTGAGTCGGTTAAATGTTTACTATCCATTAAAGGAAATGATTTTTTTTATATGTACGTTATTGATATCGTAGACTCCATTTCGTACCTACTCGTACTTCAATTTAATATAAAGGGTTCAGGGAATTTTCTGGGCGCGTATTCGCGTTCGGTATCGAATCTGTCACACAACCCGCTGCATGTTTACAAAGTATGTGTAAATATTTTTCGGCGTGGATTTTCGTGAATAGAAAAGTATTTCCTAAACGTAATAACCGGATCGGATCTACGGTTTTATCAAATATAGTTCCATTTCTCGTAAAGTATTATGGATTTCATCACAAGTAAACACGTTGTATTGATACAGCGGAACCACCGATTGCACTTGGTTTGCGAGTGTTTCGCAAGGCGAGCGAATCTTCTAATATGTTTTACTTGATAAACGAGGAATGTATTTGTTTACGAGCATTTTTTCTGTAAAATGTGTGAAAAATTCGCAGAAAAGCACCAGCCTGCGAAGGCTGTAACAGTGCGAGCGACAAATCTGTTCAACGACAATGCAATGTAACATATCAATGACATCCGTAATAAAATGAATAATTAATTTAAAAATCGATTATACAGGTATGTGTTTCATAATAAATTGAAATAATAAAAAAGGACATTATATATTTTGTAAAAATCATTTTTTTATGGTTTTTCGGAACGAACTATCCTAGCTTCCATTATTTCTTTTTTACGTGATTTTTTTTTTTTTTACGCGAATACCGCACAAGAGTCTCAACTGCTCCCAACCGTCTAGAGCCAGTGAGACTATGGCATTCCCAAATAGGATATGTTGTGAGGCTGAAGGTAGTGGGGAGGGGAAGGAGATTGGGAAGGAGATTGGGAAGGAGATTGGGAAGGGGAAGGTTGGGAAGTACCTGGCTATTCAGATCTGGTCACCAAACACGGCTAAAGCCATTTCAAGTAACGTTTATGGGATCTTTGCTTTTATATGCGAGTGTTTTGGATTACAACACCTTTCCGAAACGTATTATGTTCGTAAGCCGAGGTTCCGCAGAACTTTGTGTTTAAATTCATTTAAAAAATATACGTAATGAATTAATTTTCTCCGAAATTAATTAAATCAAAAGCTTGTAGGTATATTGTTGTACAATTATATTTACTTTCATATGAATAGCCCGACAATATTTCAATTCCCCCTTCTAACCATAATTTTAAGTGGAAAATATTTTTGTGTAATAACAGAAGATTCTGTGAGAGGGTTAATAACAATAATAATATCTGGATAATTTGTATAGTGCCGTTTTTGTGAAAAATTACCTCAAGGGCGCTGTACAAATCATAATTCCTAGTTTATATTAGTATTTACCTAAACTATGTACAGAGAAAATATACAGGAACATACCCACCTGGCAGGTCACATCAGATAAACACGATCGCTTTATTTACTTTGATTTGAATTTAGATTTAATGATGGATTTTTGGAAATCTAAAAACAAAACTTCTTAAAGTACATTACAAAGCGTTATGAGATATTTTCTTTAAACTAGCTTTCATCGGATGTTTGTATGTACTAGGCCCCTTTGAAGTAGTCCGGTCTCAATTGCTTCTTCCAAAGAGTCCGCGCAACGAACGCGAACCATTTTCAACTAGCAAAAAAAAAAAATTGTAATCAAAAGGGCAAAGTAAAGTACATGAAATCAATTGTGAGAATAGTAATAAATCTGAACCTCTCCATTAATGTTAAATTAAAGCGCTGTTCGAGCATGCCTCAAAGAAATTTATGTTCAATAAACATCAACTAGGCGACAAGTTCTTTGATATAATTTTAGGTGAAGAAATCCACTGGGCCGTATGAAATCCGCATCGGCCAAGGAGTCAGTATTTAAAAATTTAAAACACTGATTTTCTTTCATGGCTTGAGATCAGGATGCTGAAACCATTCAAAATTGATTGGGTCAAATGTCATAATGTTATTACATAAACTTACTGCGTAACAGCAGGAATATAAGCATTTTGATGAATTATACTAAAATAAAGATTGTTCTCGAAATCTGTTGAAAAAACTGTTTCTTTTCTCAATCTTCATAGTTTTATTACCGAAACGAAAGTCGAAAACGAAAACGAAAGGAAATGAGATGGGTTAGAGGAATGTTGGGAAGTACCTGGTTTTCCAGATCTGGTCACATAACATGGCTTGAGTCCTTACAAGCAATGTTTTGATTATAAATGGTGATCTTTCACCAGGGCAATAATAAGAGAATCTAACACTTCACAAATATAGGTACTACATATTATTTTATTTTAATTGTATATGAAATAATGCATTAGAAAATAATTTGTATTTATTTGCGCACGCCAAATTTCAAAACTGTATATGATTTGATACAAACTACATGAATGTTAAAATATAAGGATTTTGTTAAACTGTTCCAATACAAACCAAACAACTGTTTTTTTTTAATGCATTGAAAAAACTAGTTCGTTTTCTAAATCTCCACAGTTTTCTTTTATAAAAAAAAAATGCTTAAAGGGCGGCACTCCGAAATTTCGCTTCGCCACTTTGTACATTTCTTATACCAGCAAAACTACAATTTTGCATGTGATAATTTTTTACGAGTGATTAAGAATACGTTTAAGGTTTCCAGTAAATATAATTCTGAAACTGTTTTTTTTTTTTATTATTTATGAAATTAAACTGCCATAATAAAAATGTATTTCCATAATTTTTTACTATTTGTATAAACTATTTGGGTATATAGTCAGAGGGTTTGGGCAAATTACAGTAAATATACAGTCTAGATACCCTGAAGTGTTTACAGTGAATACACATGGTTTTTAACCTTATTTACTCGGAGATTATGTAAAGATTTTTAGTAAAAATGTCTGCGATAGGTGCAGTTTGAAAACCAGCGAAGGCATTTTTCTTTTTTTTTTTCATTCTCTGATGTGTATTTCATATATAATTTGAAAGATGACATTTCAAGATTTTTTTCACTGGAAACCAAGCTTTTCCTCACAGTCTATTTGGAATTTAGAGATAAACTATTTGTAGGATTTCTTGTATTAAAAATTATTGAGTGCTGATCTTTAATCAACTTCTCTTTTCTATTCCAACATATACTCCTCTTCCTCTACTAAAAAAATTATAGCATTTTTGTATCCCCATGTACTATGCGAAATACCTCAGGTGCATATAAAAATTACATTTTACTGGGAATAAACACTAAAATGTCAAACCATACTACTAATAAAATCTTATCTTTGATCACGAATCTTAAAAGTTTAAAACATAATTTATATTTTTGTGAATTTACTAAATCGAATAATAAGGAAAAAAATGTTTCATTTTATTTATAATTACTTGAAGGGACTGGTCGATAAATGAAGTTCAAATTAATTTTAAAACTTGCGTTAAACATTAAACATCAATAATTTTCCGAGCAAACCTGAAAGGAAGAGTGCCCTCTAAAATCAAAGTAAAATATTTGGTATTAATTCCGGGAACATTTTTAATGGGAAAATTTTTGTTTTCTTTATAACGCTTTCAGTCGGCGGCATTATTTTCAGTTCCTAAAGCCTTAGTGAACTTTCTTTGAATAAATCGTTCTTTTTTATAGCGACGGTTTGTGTACTTATTTCGGCAATCAAAAACTTTCTTGTCCAACCTACCCACCTCAAATAAATTTGCTTCTATCAAAATTTAGGTGGACTTAAAAAATGTTAGCATGAAAAGAAAGGTACTAATTTAAAGGTTAAATGAATTGAAATGGAAATTGGAATTGTAAACACATTTATGGTTATATATAGCAGCAAGAATACTCGAACAGAGAATTTTGGTATGATAACATTTGCAGATTTTGTTTTCTTGAATTTTTAGGTAAAAGCCACAAATTTTAGTTAGCATCGTCATTGCCATAATGAGCAGTGAAGCTTATTCTTCTACTTTTATTGTGTTCTATATTTTTATTAAATTGTTTTCTGTCACAATTTTGCCTGATTGAAGATTTTGTGAATACAAGAACAAAGGGTCTAAATTCGTTCGAAGGTCAGATAAATGTAAAGAAGAATAGAAATATTGGTCGCAACCTGATTTTTAACCTTTCATTTGAATTTTGTATTTCATGTTGTTTAAATATTATTCATATTATTTGAATTAGTATTAACACAATTAAACTTTAATAAGTAAAAAAAAAAATAGCACGAAGTTTTTATTTGATTAATGAAAAATATTTAACTATTTTTTTTTTTTTTCGTACAACAAAAACACAATCTAGGATTTTTTGTGAATTTTATGAGAAACACCACATTACACATACTCATCAGTGTTTTTCTTTTCCATCTTCTCTAATGAAATACGTGTTTTATTTAAAATTACGTTGAATATTACAATATTTCCTGTAAGATGAGCCTCCCATCCCCAGTACTAAGGCTCAAAACGAATTAACGAAAGTTGAAAATATTTATACTTGTATACTTATAATATGATTTTAATTTGTTTCTTGAGAGTTACCCGAACGAAAAAAAACGATAATTTTTTTAACAGACTCTCTAGAAGTATATCTACAAACGAGGTAGTGTTTGCATCAAGTTTGTTAAACAAACTGTATTCACAGAATCAAAAGAGAAAATATTGAGCTATTGCAAAATTTTGCATTTTTATTTATTTTGTACTAATCAATGCTTTTTTTATACTCTCTTGCATTGATTACAATTGACTTCCAACTTTCTAAATGCTTTTTATTCCAAACCTGAATTTCGACGTGGTTTGGAGGAACAGAAGTCCTCAAGCCAATTTTTAATAACATCCAGGATATCTCGGAGATTGTTGGCTTTCCAACAATCTCCGAATTTGATGAAAATATGATGGATAAAGATTAGAATTATAAATAGAGGTGTAAATATAAAATAAACCCTCGGGCTTTTGAATCGTGGTTTGTTTAATATTGGCAATTCGTTTGCGTTCTCTCCGCAAACTGTTCTGCACAAATAGTTCAAGAATATCCTGATGCCCATCTTCTCGGATAAACTCAAACACAGGAATATTAGTTTATAGACGATCAATAAATTTAATATTTAAATAATATCATGCCAGAAACTAAAATGAACATGTCGTGGTCATGACCACGTGTTCTTTTTAGTTTTTTTTTGTCTCTTTTCTGTTTCATATTTGTGTTTTTGATTATTAATATTTTTTAAATATTTCATAATAAATAAGCATTAAATGCTTTAAAGTTAATACCAGTTAATAATTATCAATAAATGATTGGATACCAACGGAGCATATGCTATTTGCACTACTATTTTTTTCAAAGAAAATTTATTGTTTTCTTATAAACAATAAGAGAAACTTCGTGATTATTTCCACAAACAAATTTAAGAGTATTAGAAATTTCTAATTTTGAAACTTTTAATTCGTGGTGGAATTCCATTTTAATGATTTAATAAAACAAATTTATAACTTTTATTTTATGACTGGACCGGTTTCAGCCTATGACGGCCATCTTCAGACAAGTACAAGTTGTTGTTAACCTACGGCTTATATACTATTTTCGGGGATGTCAGGGGTAGTAAACAATGATTTTACTTTAATTATATTCATCAGTATTGTTGCATGATTTTAATAGTTACAGGGTAAAAGCTACTTTTAATTTATTGGTATTATTATTTTATATAACTATCTGGAATATTTATTTATTTTATTTAATAGTGTGGCTGCTCTGGTATCCGTCTTCGTCGTATAATAGTATATAAGCCGTAGGTTAACAACAACTTGTACTAGTCTGAAGATGGCCGTCATAGGCTGAAACCGGTCCAGTCATAAAATAAAAGTGGAATAAAGTTATGAATTTGTTTTATTAAATCAGTATTAGAAATATTCTGTTTTTGAGTTCAAGGGCTATTTTCGTGGTGTTTTATGTATTAAAAAAACTACCGTTATATAAGTATAAGAGATACAAACACCTCCAGTTTGGCAAACTACCTCTCACCCCTTTAATAATAATGATGTGATGAAAATAAGAAAATACTTGTACGTCATGTGGCGCTCTCGGAGATTTATAGGGATTACATCATAAAAATAAAATCTCTTTATTTCCATTGCCCAGTTACAAAAACATCAACGTTATCGTAAATCTTCTGTCGCTATCATAAACTTGGTAAATTTAATGACTCTTTTATTTGACAAATATTTATTTTATTATCTACCTAGAAAAAATCTATCTCATTTATTATCCAATTAGTTTTACTGGTATACCTTCGAAACATGCCTATTTTCAACCAATATAAAAGTCAGACAATATAAAATGTAAGGAAAGGTTAGTTAAAATCGTAATAAATACATTTTTTGTTACTTTTCAAGCGCTCGTGTTTAAAAAAAATCTGTAGTAAAATACGCAATGTGGAAATTCACTGAATGCAGTAGTCGCTTGTATACAGTTATTGGGGCGGATTACAAGTATTAGTAGAATATATGCCATGCAAGTGAATGCAAAAAGATGTCCTTTAAATAGTTTAATTGAATCACGTTCCGAGCCGGAGTAAAAATAAAGTATATTTGAGAAGGTGAATAATTTTTTAATTTTTTAATTTATTTATTTTATTTTATTAACACCTTGAAAGCTTTTATATATAATATTTTTCAGTTATATAAAGGAGTGAAATAAATTAGAAGTATTTAAAATAAAAATCTCGAATTTTTTCAAATAAGTTAGGATATACAACGCAAATATATAAATATAGCATAAGTTTTACAATTACAGTTATATTATAATAGTAGATTTCACAAAAAGAGTGTAGTACGGATATAATACATAGCATAATAAATTTAAAAGTAAATAAAGTGTAAGTATGTTATTGCAGCGAGATGTAGTACCAATAGTTTTATTATTATAGAAGATTACAAAAAAGAGTATAATACATGGCATAATAACAAGAACAAAAAATAAATGATATTAACAATAGTATAAATATAAAATTAGTAAGTAGGTACTATGTAAATAGGAAGTTACAGCACAATAGGTAGTATTTTTATTTTCACATGGTAATTATAACTATAAAAGGTGCAAATAAATAACAATAACATTATAGTTCTATTAAAAACACTCAAATAAGCTATTTTTAAGGTTTCCAGTGAATACAATTTTTTAACTGAAATCCTTTAAATTCTATGAAAAACATGCTAAAATATCAGTAAAAAGTGTAGTTTGAATACCAGAAAAGGCAGTTTTGAGCTTTTTACTCATCATTATATGTATGTATGCATTTCATAAAGAATTTAAAAGATTACTGTTTAAAAATTGTATTCACTGGAAACCTTAGACATTTTTCTAATTACCCGTACAGTATTGACGGATAAATAATTTGTAGTTTTGCTTGCACTAGAAAGCCAAAAAGTGTGTATTTATTAGTGCTAACCCTTAATAGCAACATTATTAAATTTTATTGATTTTAAGTATTAAAAATTGAGTGAAAAAATATTATTATTTATTAGTAGAAGTGCTATTTTGTTGTGTTTTGTAATAGTAATCATAAAGAATTAAGACCTAAAGTTCTAAGAGCATGTTAACAGTCTCGTCTACGGCTTATACCGTGGCTGGGTTTCAGATGAATGGGTTTAATTAGAATATAAACAAGTTTGTTTTCATTAAAGCATCGTTAAAAAGGTTTCTTCACTATGAAACCCAAGGGTGGTAAAATGGAGGATACTTTATTATCTCATCTTAAAATATTACAATAATTTACGTTAACTGAATTTTAAAACAGTATTCCTTGGTTTCTTTTAAAGCTTTTGTAGCCAATTAGTATTTATGGCTTTACAAACTCTTTTTGATTTACATAACGTCTTTTTATAATTTATTGTTATTTTTTCAATCTCTCAAGCTGTATAAAATGTTTTCTTTTTCATAGCTAAACTAGAATTTCACGTCGGCACTGAAAAAAAAAATTCCAAAAGCAAATTACTCAACATCTTTCAAATGCATAAGACATACATGACGTTACATTTCTTTCAAAAGCGGATTCTTAAATCATTCTGATACTACGATATTGATATTGAATTGATTCATGGACAATAGGTTCCTTGCTGGCACCACTGCCTTTATAAAATACTGAAGGGACTAATTTGACTTCAGGTTTGTAAAGATATCACCGGTTTATATAGAGTATAGAGTGCCACAAAACAAGGTTCTTGTATGGCATGGACTTGTATGGCGACTGACATTTCCCCTATTATATGGCCTATTCATTCCTCATGAATATGATAAATGAAATAGTACATCACGTGGTACGTAAAAGCGCGTTAATAGTCACTTGTATTTACCATTGGAAACCTTACCAGGGTCGTGCCGTTAATGGTAAATTATTTTTTAAGGATTTCTAGCCGGAAAGTAAGAAAGTTTAAGTTTTAAAATTTAATATGTAACTTATACAATGTTCTATTTACTATCCTTTAAAACTAATTTATCAAGATTAAAACAATTGTACTCAAACTTATAATACGAAACCACAACGTTTTGATAATTAGGTATCCACAAAGTAATCTTCAAATTCGGAGATTACGAGATTATTTGATCATACGTATCTAACAACACAAAGTACATGGCGGATTTTTTTATTAAGAAGACGTATTTGATGTTGTATGTTTGCATGTATGTATTCTATGTTTTCCTAGTTAGATGCGGAACCGCGAGTATAGAACCTTCTCAAAGGTACGGATTTCATCATTCAGAGGTTCTCTGCCGATACGGAGTGAAATTAATTGATTTTACCAAGTATTAACCCTTCCTGACGATGTGTTTGCACACTCAAAACACCTATGTATTCTCGTTGAAAGCAATCACTTTGTGGTTTCACGTATTTAATGAAAATGAAATTAAAACTTTGTATAAGACCATAACAAAGAAAGAGAGAGAAAGAAATCATACCTCCAATAAAAGCACTGGTGATCAAATTCTCCATAAAAATGGACATTAAAACAGATTAAATAATTTAGAAGCTCTAGAAATAAATAAAGTCATTAAAATTAAAAGTCAAATTCTTAACAATCAATTAAATTTGTCCAGTAGTCCAATATTCGGTTTATTTCCTGTACACTCATAAAATAGCTCATTATTCTTTTATAACGTTCTCAGTTGACGTTTTGCCTCTTTCATAAAATATTATCTGTCTCTTTCTCTCTGTTCCTTTATTATTATTTAAATGTTATTCTTTTGTTTTCTTACTGTTATTTTATTTTATTTTACATTGTTTTCTTCCTTTGAATGTATAAGTATATATAACCACACAATGTATTTTTTGTTTAGTTTCATTTTGTCCCCTAATGATGCCTAGACCAAGCGAAACCGGTCGGTTATAAAAGTAAAAATAAAATCTCTGGTCTTATACAAAGTTATTATTTCATTTTCATTACCTATGTACTTATTTATTGTGTGTTCTGCAATGCGTTTGCACGACTTACACACCTCTACTCGTGCTAGATACGCTGCTATATAGCAGTGGGAAACATAAACTTTTTCAAAATATACTTTATTTTTTTCTTACTATTCTTATTCAGATACAATCTTTTTTTTTATAGTTAAAGATTGGAATTGCGTGTCTGAAAGGGTTAATTTCCTTGCACACCCTTGATTCTTAATACTAAAATTCTGGCTTGTCACAGGGTGTATTCGTGTATACTCTTCCATAGGCGTGTTTTATTTGTTCACCGCTTTCCTTCCTTTTCAGTCTTCATTTGGACGGCCTATTTCATACTATTTCCCTTCGGTATTTAATATTCAACTAAGTCGTTCGCGTACCAAACTTTCATTAATTGGAATTTAAGAAACAAATTTTGTTGGAAATGTATTCAATTTCCACATGAATTTCAAGAAACGATATCATTTTTATCTTAATCTTAAAGAAGAACATTTGATTTGTTTGAGTTTTTCAGCCCGAACTCACTGCTATATCATCAATTTCTACATTTTAAGGACTTTTGTATCGATACCAGCAGGTCGAATATCGGTAATTTTGTCACTATCCAATTACAGTTAAATATTTAACGATCAGATGCGATGATAACCCTCTTCAAGGGAGTGATCAGAAGCAAGTCGGAGTACGCTAGTACTGTCTGGGCTCCACATCAGACCAAATATATAAATATGTTGGAACAGATTCATAAAAAAATCTTGGTCTCATGACAATAGATTTTAAGATAATAAATCACTTGATCGATTGTCCGGACCTCTTGGCATGCTACTGCTTATTCGTACCTGAGAAATACTGCCTCAGCAGAAATCATTCCATGTTTAGCATACCTTGTAGTCGGAAAGATGTTTTGGCACATCATAGCATGACAAGAGGTATAATTCTATTGACTAAATCATGTATATACATAAATTGGTATATTTACCGAAAATTTACATATGTTCAAAAAACTCATTAATTTTGAAAAGGTTTAGTTATAAAAAGTATTGTTTTACTGTTTTCCATTGTGCTTTAATTGGATTTGATATCTGTTGTACAATAATGAAAATAAAATAAAAAATCTCGGCATTAATTGATCAGTCGGTTTAAATGCTTACTGTTTAGTAAAAATAATAATATTCTAATTCTAGTAAAAAGGTGGCATTCAAGCAATTACGATAATGATACATTTCATTAGTGTGAAACAATTCGAAACTACAGTAGCAATACAAAATAAGTTCCATTGGTTGGCAGATGCCCACGTCTTTTTATCAAATGTTCAGATTACTGATTTGTTTTATTAAAATCCTGGTAGGTAGCCGTCAGTCCTATATTTTAGATTTTATGACAGATTTATGACAGATATTTTTTATGGGATAAAACATGAAAATATATCACCGGACACCAAAATGCCATCTTCATTTTTTTCTTCAAATAACTCTGGAATCGCTTATTAAAATGTGTTGGGTATGTCTTGCAACACCCTTATATAATTGCGAACATTTATCTCGATGAATATGGATATGCCGTAAATAAAGCTGAGGTTACCTTTTTTGAAATTGGGACAAGCCGAGCTTTAAGTTTAAATATTATACATAATAGGATGAAAACTATACATTAGACGCAGTTATGAAGAAAGCGTCCAACACACAATTTGTCAAAATCGACTTTACATGTTTTCCTATAAATAAATACGAGATTTATATCTGCTAAAAACATCCAAGCTCCAAATGCAATATATTTTTTGTAATTTATTTTTTTACTAATGCACGCAAGTAGATATTTGACTTAAATTGAAGTTTAAAAACATAAACACATTGATTGATTGAAAATTACCTTTTTATAATAATGCTCATTAGGAAAAAAACTGACTTTCACTTTACAAATGCTGACTACGCATTATAATCAGTGGCGGCTCGTGACTTTTTAGTGTGCTAGAGTGGTAAGATTGAAAAAAAACATTATTATTGATGTTGTTGTAGCCGAAAAAAAAATTTTTTTTTTCGAAATTTCAACTTTTTGTATGAAGATTTTTCAGAAATCCGTGCAGTGCACCATCAAAACTGAAAAATCCTGAAAATCTTCATAAAAAAAATAAAACATTGAAAAAAAATAAAAATCATTTTCGGCTACAACAACACTAAAAATGTCGTATTTTTCAATGTTAGCACTCCAGCACACTAAAAACTCACGAGCCGCCACTGATTATAATGCTATTTTACCGTCGTATTTTCAAACGCCTTTTTTTCAGATTCATTATTTTGGAGTTGGACGATTTCTGCATAACTACGTCCGATTTGTGTTTCTCACTTTATAATGTACCGTATATTGTACACAGAATCATAGTGCATCATTTCATAATGTCCCATCACAAAGTACATTTTTGTGGCGTTTTTTGTGTCCTTTTTCCATGTGGCCTAACCACAGTTTAATGATGGCGTTTCAAATTGAAACAGCAGTCA
This sequence comes from Drusus annulatus, assembly GCA_022651775.1. NCBI lineage: Eukaryota > Metazoa > Arthropoda > Insecta > Trichoptera > Limnephilidae > Drusus > Drusus annulatus. Next base: position 3,159,889 of record JAGWCC010000029.1, on the reverse strand, counting down.
CTAAAAATAAAAATACATACTAAAAACTAACAGAATTTTATAAAAAATATATTAAATTTGATAAAATCAAATTATAAAAAACGTTAATACAAATTTAACACAAAACAACAAATACACCAAGTAATTTATTACCAACACACAAAGATTGTATTTATCACCATTTTTTAAAACTATACCACCCAATACTTGTATACAATAAGATTTAAAAATAAAACCAACATTTTTGCTATGTTTTATCTTTTTAAAATGTGGCTTGAATAGTGAACTTTAAAGCTGTGTAAACAGTTTAATTTCAGAAACAGTGAAGTAAAGCGATGCCATCACTTCCCTGTCTTTATTTGTTTTTGTTTACACGAGCGATTTTAAAGTTTTCACCATTTTCTTTGTACAGTCGGTCCACCTTGTAACGAGTGTTTCCAAGTAAAATATGAACTGTGTCGAAATTCCTCAAACTTTGAATCACTAAGTAACAAACTCAAGTTTCTGACAAGTTATTAATTTCGCCGACAATTTAGACACGGTTAAATATGATAATAATGTTATTAAGAGTATTATTTTATGGCCAACTGAACCGAAATTGATTAAATATTTTAATTTTAGTGAACACAAGTGTTCAACTCGTAAATTCTCAAAAAGTAGTTTTATGTCAAATTTACTAATTATACAGGCGATTAAATTTTACAATTTTCTTTTTGCTTATGAAAAAAGCTATCGTAATTATCATAGTGGGGTGGTGCATAATTTGTTCGTAGCGTTTTTTTTATTTTCAGGTAAACAGTTCTTTAGAAAGATTTAAAAATCTTTTTTGGCTAAAGAAAGTGGATAAAAGTCTAGGAGAAACACAAATCGACGTAAGTATTCTTCTCTTTGAGTTAAGAAAAGAATCGGTAGTTGCTATTGTATAGGATTGCTAACTTTACAAAAGCGCTTGGAGACTATTAAGGAGCAGGGCTGGGAGGTAATATCACATCCACTCAATTTTCACCTTGTTTTCCAGATCTAGATTTACCACTCCACTCGTATATCCATCAATCACTGAGTGATATCCTAAGAACGACGCTACTTTTCAAAATTACATTGACGACTCCTTCACCTCTAAAACATTGGATTTCGCCAAACATGGAATTAAACACTGTCAAAGCTTTCGAAGTCAATCGAAAGAAAAATACTCAGAATATATTATCATTGAATAATTAAAATATGTTGCTGTTAAAAACTTTGTGTTTATGTAAAACTATACAACTTAAAACCTGACCCTGACCTAACCTAACTTAACCCAATAATATAATATTGTCAGGAATGTAATATAAATGACAGTGATACCTTTTCTACAAACGATTTGAAATTCTACTGCTTGAACAGCTTTTGGCTGTTCGGGCATAAACGATATTAGTTTTAAAATTTTGATCATAACAATACATTGATATTTCACCGTTATTTCACGGCGGTACCGAACTGAATACACCTTCGCGATTAAATTGCAAGGGATATTCCGACACACTATCAAATATAAAGATACTATCGATATATAGACAATATACCATAACACCAAAAGAATTGGGTGAGGTGGGCATATGTGGGTACAATCAATACGTAGTATCAATTTGTTATGTTCCGAGATTCTCTCCCGTCAGTCGCTATAGATTATGTAGTTTGCATAATTTATTGTGTCTGATATTCTGGTAGGCTCTTCAAAAATATCAATTTTGCTATTTGAAGTAACTTAACACCATATAGTTGTCGCATTTTAATCTTCAGATGCGCGTCATTTTTTTCTTTCTTGCAATGTTGATGCTTTGATAAATACTTTCCCCGGAAACAATTCTTACAAAATACACTTAACGTTATTATTTAATTGTACAAATCACTCCGAAAACAAGTCACAGTCTTTAGTCTCTTAAGATTTAAATACCGATACACATATTTTATGATAATATGTATTTTACTTTATGGAAAATAACGCTGTTTACAAGTATTCATAAAATTTTATTTTCCTTCTTATTTTCAGGTTAACAACCTCCATGAAATTCATGCCGTGCTTAGCATTGCCTTTTTTCTAAAGCAGTCCGAGTTTCACACACAAGAGATGTCTCATTAAGGCGTCCCATCCCTGATCGTCGAAGGGAAAATGTAGAGATTGAAGAAATTTTGCCGGAGCGAGTCCTTCCCCCTATAGGCATTAGGCTGGAAGCCCAGCACGGCCGGAGGAACGGGATAGTTTCCGTTCAAAGGAGTGGCTAACTAATTGAATCGCAAACTAACCTCATCCGAAAGTTATTGAGCGGAAAAGGGAGGTTCTCCCACATTTCCAAAGTGATGAATACACGCACTAACGTACTCGCGCTCATTCATAAAGCGGTCGAATCGAGCCTTGTTCTCTATGCCGTGGGCAAATAAGTGAATCGTATTTATTCTTATCCACGTTCTGGCTGGTGGTTTAGTGCTCGGGGATGGAATCTCTCTCTTGGGAGGTTATTTAAAGTAGCTCGGAGAAGATTCTGAAAAATACAACTCATTGTTTGATCAACTCTGCTCGAACTCATAAATCATTATAGAAATATCGTAACTGATCTACTACTTGCTTATTTAAGTAGTCTTGAAGTGATTTATATAGCTACTATAACTGCACTACATATTCGTAAATGTCCAAAAATATTAATATTGAAAAAGGTTTTATTAATATGGAATAAATGTTGTTGACTTGGGGAAATACATAATAATCACACTCGTTAACGTACGACTATGCTTCACCTAATAAACATTTTATTATTTGGCTCTCAAACAACCGAAAAGCAGATATCGTTAAAGATCTTTATAAAAGCATATTGGAACGGATCGTTAAATTTTATAGGTGCGCCATTATTTTCTTTATTTCAGAAAAAAATCTTCTGGAAAAAATCATATCTTTATTTCATCGTAATAGTTAGGATGTTTAGTTAATAAAACATTATTTTATGCGTTTATTTATATAGCCCTTTCATAATGTGATGGTTTTCCTTTTTTGGGTAATAACCTTTATCCATTCACAGTGAGCTTCAGGGCAAGATCAGGCTTTAATGGGATCTAAAATCTTTCAAAAAGATGTTGCCTTAACTAGAAGGGGGTGTTTGATAGGACATAAACTAACTGGCCTAGTTTCACTATATTAATAATGAGTAAGGCCTGTTTGTCTAAAGAACGTCACGCTTCTCAATAATTAATTTATACAATATGTAAATGTATTGCTTTACAAAAATCCGTAGAGTTATTGTTTCCGCACTGATTAAACCATCGAATGTGAACAAAGCTTTTATGGTAACATAAAACAATTTGAGTTTTTTTTTTTTGCAGTCCGCCTCTTTAAAAAAATGTATCTGCTTCGTATTAAAAATACAGGCTTCTCGAAAGGATTACGGAGAGGATAAAACACTGATAAATAAAGCGTGTTTATATACCGCCCTTTAGTTCTACCGTCTTCAGTTTTTTTTTATGTGTTTACCGAAGGATTATCGAGAGAATCTCTTGTATCGGATTTTGAAAGAGAATTAAGAAATTTATTTTTAGCCCCAGCAGCGTCGAAAAATAAGTTTTTGTTGAACTTCGTACTCTTGCATGTTGTTTTTTTTTTAATTTTTAAAATCAACATTCATAAATTAAGATAATTATGCGTTTTCTTTTCAAATGCATCGCGATGACAGAAAGTCGCGCATTATGAGTATTAACGATGTAACCCCAACATTTTCCACCATAAGTTCAAATTACACTCTAACGAGGAATAATTACTTCAATTACCTCCATCTCAAAAGCCGTTTCGCTTTTGTAGCTTTTACACTTTTAGATTATCCTTCAAAGGATATCTTGTACGAGAATGAGTGGGAAATATAAATGTGATTTGCGATGTTCCTTGATCCGTCAAAAAGCTTATCCGCGTGACTTGTTTATTATTGCTTCTGTATTTACTTCCATGTAAATGTTGCCCACTGGGTGCCTTTTTTGATAATCGGTACATACGAGTACAAGTTCGTAAGTGAAGAAAATCTGGGAAGATAAAAAAAAATGAGTGTTTTTTTTTCAAAGTTTATTAGATAAATCAAATTTAAAAGGTTTTTCGTTTGTTTTTTTTTAAACTGCGACATACAACGAACCTGGGGTAATTTTTCAAAAAAAAGGCGCTGTACAAATCATCCAAATTTCATTTTGAAAAATAAATTCTGAAATCGCTCCTTCGTCTACGAAAAATAACACATCTGACAAAAATAGATTTTAAGATCAACAACAACCCATTTAAATATATGCGCAATTTTAAAATGTTGAGGGAAAAGTGTGTAATTGCTTTAGCTGCCATATAAACCCGTTTTTTTTAAATATTATAAAATTAGCTGAAAAATTGATAGCTGCTGAAATTTTTTTTGAATATATCGATGAAACTTATGTAGTATTTACATTTGTGAGGACAGCATTTTTTGTGGTAAGAACTGAATATACTTTTTCAATTATTAGAAACGTGTTTTTTGTATTATTTTATTAGGTATCTTAATGATCTTTTTTGATGCTCTCCTGAAAACTTAATAACAATGATCAGCTATGGGTCCATTTCGCTATCTTCCAGATATCTGTGTATCGTTCCTTTGCTAGAAGTATTCACGGCAGCCCACTTTTAGAAGTTCCCCAGGGATGTGATTCCTCAGGAGTGTTTGGCAATGCCTGCGAGATACAATGTGGTTCCCTTAGTCTTGTACAAAAGTATACTTCCCATCATAGAAAGGAATTGTCTCCGAAAATGAAATGCTGTTCTTTTTTTCGGTTTAAGTTTCCAGTTTTCCATAGCGCAGTTTTGTGATATTTCACCTCAAGTGATGTTTTCCATTCCCAATAGTAGCAGGTGTCTCCCGAGGTGGCAGTGCCCAGTTAATGGTTTTATTAGTCTCTTCACTGAATTTCTACCCTTATTGAGCAGAAACCTGGCCCCTGAGGTTTGGACCGTCTGTGAGCTTGAGATTATCTCATTCCGAGTTATTTCTCTCATTCTTTCCAGACTTCCAGTGCTGGGATTCGACCCAATTTCCAAAGGTGTTCATAAAAAATATTTTTCTTACAATAATCACCGTTTAAATTTGATCCCTTATATTTCATCAACGATCTTTTTATTTAATTTTTTTTTATTTTAAAATGTTTTTTTTTTTTAATTTAACTAATTAGTTTTATTTTGGATTAATCGATGTCAACAACAATAATTAGTTACATAAGTTTGATAACATGATTTAAATACATGTTGATCCCAGTGAAAAATCACGGGATTTAACTTGACTTACCACGAAAAAACATGTGTTGCTTTATTCTATCATTTCAAATACATGAAAAAAATACTGCTACAATATTTGGATTCAAAAGATTATTTATGGAATATCATTATTTCAATAAAATTTTAAAAGTTCATATTTATACGTGTGTGGGTTCTCACAAAAAAACTATTTACAGTCAATATAAATAAGAAAATAATGTTCGGTCTAGTAAAAGTGATTCAAAGAATATTATTGGATATCGAAACATCTTCATTAACAAGGACTTTCAGATACCTCGCAAACACAGTTAATAAAAATTTGTTGGTGTAAGCTAATGCCGTTAAACAATTTAACAGAAACATTATTTCATAATTACTTTGAACGGGCTAGAAAGGGGCTTGAAATTTGCCGTTTCGTAATTTAGTTGCATCTTTCAATCATTAGTTGGTAACTTTTCCACGGAAGCAATCACTTGGGTATGAATATAATAACTTAAATACAAACTGCTCATTAAATATCCGCTACGAGAAAACTCTGTGGTATTCCTCGGGAAAAGTTTTTAGAATTAAGGTTCTCGTAAAAATTTATATAAAGAAATATTTAAGAGCATATTTCAAAACATGAAAACAAATTTTGGGTTTGTGCATTAAATCTTTTTTTTTTAAATTTCATTAAATAATCAGTAGTAGTTTTTCCTGCAATATTAGCACAATACTACCTACATTCTGACAGTTTTTGACTCAATTCCTGAAAAAATCCAGCGTTTTTGCGGGGAAAATATCGTTATGCTAATTTTTGTAGTAATTCGAGTAGCATCGTTTAAAAATGAGATTCCTTCGAAATTGCTGAACGGAGAGCGGATAATATGATAATCTGAAGCAGCCCGATGACAACATGGTAATCGAATCTTGATCAGGAGAATAAGGCATATATGGGTTAGCCTCCCAACCGAATGCTTGAATAGCAGCGCTCGTAATAATCAAAATTCGCTTTTAATCAAAATCAAGTAGCTTTATCGTTATACGTGGAATAAATCTGATGTTCTTGTTAGGATTTTCATGATTATTTGTTCATGTTACTTAAAGAACAATTAACTATGGTTTTTAAGCTTTTTTTAATGAATTAAGTCATTCTGCGTTCTGTCGTTGGTTTAAAATGGTGATTTTTTTCAGGTTTACGAAATATTTGAGTTATACGATTATTTAAATGTTTTTTTTTATAGCTCAAACTGTTGACATAAGTAAAAAAGTAAAAGCATCGTAATTTTGTTGTCATGACGTCAAAACTACACCGAAACGGTGTTCAGTGTAATAATTATGTAAAAGGAGTGGATTTCAAATAACATTATTTCGACAATTTGTCCATGCTTGTTTATGCTGTTTTGTTGCCAATATTAGGCCAGATCGGCAAAACGATGACCGACAAATAAATTTCCAAGAAATGGAAGCAATATATTCCCGGGAAATTTCTCCGAAGAATGTCAAAAAAAAATCAACTATCGCAAAAAATATAAAGTCCCTCGTTTTCAGATCTGAAACAATATTAATTTATGGAAAATTCATACTTTCCCTAGATCTCGGGAAATTAGCCTACACGTCACATCACTGTGACACCTGCTACTGTTCCATATCGCAGAATATTAGCATTAATCTAAATTAACTTTGAACTACTTTCGCAGTGCCTACAGCTAAAATAGTATCCCGAATTATCTATAACTGAGAAACGTGGTTAGTTTTTAAATGATAAAGTACCTTAACGAACATTTATAATTATTACAATTTAAATCACATTTCAGTTATTTTATTAAGGAAATCCATTCACTTGCATATATATCCAAGCTGATAACAATAACAATGTAAGTGATATGTAATGCGAATCGTCAATGTGGTGGAAAAAAGTTTTAAATACAAAGGCTTAACACTAAACCTACGTTTGTGTGAAATGGTGTTAAATAGTTGATAGCCAATTGGCTAAACTGTAATGAAAACTTTTCTACAATCTTCTTCATTTTGCCTTTTAATTCGTTTTATTGTCTGTCTTGCTGACAACAAGAATATCACAAAAAAACGTTTTTTAACATATATGTCATGCAATAAATTACATTTAAAATATTTTTTTCTGTCTGGCCTCTATATTACAAAATTCATGAAATAGCTTTTGAAATGAGTCAATATTTGTATTTCTGCGAGTACAACAAGCTATAACTAGAAACTTGCAAAATGGAAACACTATTATCTGGTGTATAACCGTTATAATTGACGACTGATTTGATCAAAAGATGAAACGGGCCGAGAATCGGCATTGAACGAGGACCGTTCAAATGTAATAAAATAAAAAAAAGAGTGCAGATTTTGTAATCTAAATTAAGTTCACTCATACCTACATTATTCACAATTTATAAAATAAAACTTTTTTTCAATGCTTCTAGAACGAGTTTTTGAAATGCAAAGCGCACGATGTTAATAATTTAAACAAAGCAATGGTTTCAAAATTTAATTTGAAACCACAATAATTATTAATTGATAGCTTATATTCCGCCACATTCGTAAATAACGCTTATCGAATAGTCTAGTGACCCAAATAATCTAAAAGCTAAGAATTTGCATCCAAACTCTTTTCATCTGACCATTCCATAATAAAATCAAAACAAAATACTGGTGGCTTACAGGGATACAACTAAAAACTTATTAACTTATAACCAATGGCAAAAACCTTTTTAACAAATTAATATAATATATTCATATTATGTTGTGTTTTATCTAAAGGAACGTATCAATTCTTCCTTGCACATCCCAGACACTTATTATATTCTTTAGACACTATTGTCTCCATCCATCTGTTGTCTACATGTCCAAGCTGTTTTCGCCCCTTTCGTAATAAAATTCATAGCGTTAGGTTACAACAGTTTTGCATTCCACTCAGATCTCTTCATTTGTATTTCGGTTATAAATGCCATTTCCACGCAAGTGCCTCCGGTATTTCATTTCCAATTTCTCAGCAAGTTCTACACTGCCAAACAACAAGCCTTTTATTTGTAAATGCTGCAATCAGTTCTCGATTTAATTTCCGGCTTCTATCCATCTACCAACTTCCTTCCAGCTCTCTTGTCGCCCACGAACATACTCCTTAAGAAACAAGCTCATCCGATTGCTCAAAGGATTTACTGTTCACAACAATCGTATGCAGGGTTTTAATCTTATCTATAAAGCAGCAAAATGTCTCTGACATTGTGTTTACAGAACTCAAAAATTCACACAGCTTTTTCTTTATAGAATATAGTTATTTCCACCATGAGTTATGAATCTTTGAAATATGTTAGCAAATAAGATAAGACTACATATTGATTACTCAATATTTTTCAATCGTATAATAAGAGAACATAATTTTCTATAAAACAGTATAGAAGCTCGGGCGAAGCTAAGTAGTAATAAAAACATAATCAACTTTGACACGAAGCACTCACTTTGTGGTAAGACATAATTAAATTTGAAATAAAAGCATCTTTGTTATAACACCACTTTGTGGTGTTATAACAAAGATACTTTTATTTTAAATTTAAAAACATAATAATTAAATTATATTAAGGTCCCTACTTACGAGCACGAAGGCAGGAATAATAACATATTATAACCGCACCTTTGGTAAATTTTTCAGTGTTCTCGAGTATATCAAAGCACTCGCAGACAATGGATTGGTTTATAAGGTACAAGTGCACAATATGTGAGTGAGTGACAGACATATACAGACTTGATAAAGACTGAATTATATTATTAGACTATTCTTGCGATCACGTACCGTCCTTGCAGACATTTACATATCATACTCTCTGTCAAAAGATGTTAATTGAACGTAGACGCGAGATGAATTCGGCAAATGTTTCCACTGTCACTTCTAGGAATATCGCACTTTAAACATGTTGTATAGTTATCAGGAAATGTATGTTCGCCAGGCTGTGCTTGGGATCAGTGTTGGAAATTGTTATTGAAGCGCCTTGCGTCATTTGTGATGACAATACTAATTTGTGTCATTGATAATATGTTCGAATTCGGTCGTTTCATTCTTCTTTTTGTAGATCCAGAACGCTAAATATTTACTTACCTTTCCGGGAGTTTTAAAATCTCCAGCTCTCTCATAATATGGTTGCATCTTTCTAAATAGACGAATAAACAGTCGCTTATCTAAAACTCACTGCTTAAGCATATTAAACGTATAAATAACTTTCCAGTATAAATAATAGTCGCTCACTGGTAGCGACGGTCACAATGTTGTTTTCGGTATTGCAGAGTGCGTGTGTTGTTTTAAGTTACTTCTTATATATTGATATAATTCTATCAAAAAACTGCATTAAAATTCACGTAATTTACGTAAAAAATAAATCGAAATCATGGTGGCAATACATTCCAAAGTGTGATTTTACCTCGTCAATAAATGTTCTCCATCGGCTCCAGTTCCTGGCCATTCCTTTCCAGTCTTCAGGGCTCCCCATCTAGTTCAATCTTCTTCCACGCAGTCAGTTCACCACTTTTTTAGTCTGATTCTAGATCACATTCACTGGGGCACCCACTTGGTTATGACTTTCGGTTTTGTGTCATCTAGAATTCTTTTCACATGGCCAGCTCATTGTGTTTTTCGGATAATGGATTCAATATAGATACCTATAATTAACGTGAAATATCATTTTTTTATGGAAATATATATATTTGTGAAACCGCTTTGTTAAAATTAACTTTCAGATTTGAATTTGCACATATTACTATAATTTCGTAATATGTGATTAAATAATCAACCACTGAGATGAATTCATTTACCGAAACGTATTTCCTTATGTCTCTGCTTCTTCAGATTCCAAATCTTAAGGATCAATATAAGTTAAGGATTCAGAAATGTGAAAATATGAACCTTAAACGATTTTTATTACCATATTTTTTTCGTTTCCATATCTTTCACCAAAATACGGCTTTATGTTTGAAATTTAAAGACGATGGAAAATTTAAAAAAATCCTTCGTGTTTTTTTTCTATCAGTTGTGAATAATACTGGAAAGGACTTGACTATTAGCTATCTCGGTAACTTTAAACTGTGAACTGAAAGGCAAATTCAAATTTAAAATGAAGATAATTCATTAATAGGTTGTAAAATTTATAGGCCACTAAGATATTTTCCAATGATTTTTGTATGAGGGAAACCATAGCTTATAATTGAATTTCCTACTTTGCTAACGTCAATATTTTAATAATAGTTTTGTTTAATTTAGAAGACTGCTAAGGGAACGAAATATCAAATATTAAAAAAAAACTTTTTTTTCAAAAAAACTTTTTTTATGCTTTCATTTTGATATTGATTATTGAAACAATACTTACATTTTTAAGTAAAGGAAGTTGTAAAGTGTCTTCTGAGTCGTTATCAGAAGTGCGAACTGGGAAGGATCTTTAAAATTTATTCACAATATGATTACATACTTCAACATTTAATACAATTACGTAAATATAGAATTTAAGAGAGCACTATGTAACCCGAAGCCATGTGAATGTTGAAATGCCATGCAGGAGCCAGGAGCCAGGAGTTATGAGCTGCAGCGCTGCGTGGGGCTAGCCGTTAATGTTGCCAACATTGATAAAATAATGTGGCTCGTGAATGAATCAGTATATTTAAAGTAGGCACTCGCTACAATATTAATAGTATTAACAAAATATGATTTCAAAAAACACTGAAAATAAATTCTATTTCTAGTATATTTTTCCAATTCATGTTGTTAAAAAATATCAATATTGGTTCAATAATACATTAATAACAAATCAAAATAAATTAAAAATATTTTTTCTCATTGTATTAAATAAATTAAAGGTTACTTAATTGATTTTTTTTTTGTTTCAGGTAAGTTGCAATGACGTGTGAACGGTGAATTTTTCATTTCATAAATGGTTAAAAAGGTATTAAAATTATATAACAATACAGTATTTTTTTTAAATATGAGTCGTTAGACAGGTTTTTATTTTGCAGTTAAAAACCAGTTAATAAACTTTTTGTATTTAAGAACATCATAATTTTCAAAACAAAGCAACTATCAATTTGATCTCGCATGTAAAATATGTTGTTCACGAATACACTGGTAAGCATAGGTACTTAAGTAAGAGCTTTCTCAACATAAAATTATTAAAAAATATTTTATATAAAAAATAACTAGAAAATACGTATTCATCTAAAAACCCCTAAACACGTTGTTTATACAGTGCCTGTACATTTTAAATTAAATCAATAAAAGAACGCGGTGAATTTTATGATGGTTTTAAAGGCAGTCCTGTGAGAAAAACATTAAATTTCATCAAAACCGAAACCGTTCGTGCTTTTTAAAAACCGATCGTAAAATTAATTGCTTTTAAAGAGATTGTTTTTTGTTGACCTTCATATTTTTTCCATTTGTTGTACTTTCTTTCTCATTCAATATTCAATTATTAAGATTTTGGCAAAAAATACAGATTATAAAAAAGCAGAATATATTAGTTGATTACTAAATAAGTTCACTTTTTTATTTCACAATTTTTTTTGCTGCCCACTAGTTTCATCACATTTTCAGGGCATGAAAAGAATACACAAAATTTATATAAATATTTAAAACACGGCATTATTTTTATTGTATTATGTAAAAAATATTTCTAAAAAGCTTACGAAATCAAGTTATTTTGATTAGAATGAAATAACATATCACAAATAATGTAATTTTAAAAGTAAACTAAAAATAATGATAATATTGTAAACAGTTCAACTATATTAGATTTTCGACGAGAAAAATACGTTTCATTTATGATAAACATTTCATTTGAGTGGGTAAATAAATATATTTATTACATATTATTATTTGGTGATTAAAAAAATAAAAAGCATAAAAGCTTTAAAGTTAATTGTAACTTAATTTAATATATATCCATATTATTTCACGTATAATTTGAATAAATTAATATATATATATATAGTATGAACGACGTTCCAGGGTGTTCATTTCTCACAGTATCACTTTAGTGAAAATCCATGCTTTCTTAGCCATGTTTAGAGACCAGATAATAGTCAGGTACTATCCAACCTTTCCCTTTCCATGTCCTTCCTTCCCTTCCCTACTTTCTTCAGCCTTAAAACACCCCAAACCGGGGGTACCATGGTCCCACTGGCACCGGGTAGTTTTCACCGTAGCCCCGGGACTCTTATGCACATAATAGAGAACGAAGCTCTCAGTAACAGTTCATAAAGTATCGGAAAGTTTTCTTATTTCATATTCCTTGGAAAAATTGTAAGGGAGATATAACTGAAGAATAACTTTGATATTTACCTAAGGTTCCAATGCAATATATCGCATTAACTCCGCCATCTTATTGACATGCATCTTGTAACTAGGATATAAACTTATTATGACCTTCTTAACAGCCGTATTATTTGGTCCCCGAGTAAAATTTACGATTCAGCAATAACGTGACTTGACCACGATATTGAAAATTGTATTGGTCCTACTTTCTACGTCAGACAACGTGAAACATATTATTAGAAAAAATTCTTACTTATGAATAAGTTATCAGGTTGTTTTGCGTGTAATTATTTATGATCACCTGACATGTAAGTAATTAACATTCAAGACTAATAAAAACTGACTTTTCCGTTTTCCGTTCTTATTTCTACCGTTTAACGTGTTTTCCCAGAGATTCCTCTAAATACATTTGAGATTATAGTAATATGTTCATCAGAATGAATTAAAATATACACCTAGGTCAGAACACCCTTTTAGGCCTGCTACAGCAAACTCGAACCTATGCCCCTCCCATACGCTGTCAATACGGATACAGGATCTTAACCGCTCGACCATAGAAGTCGTTAATGATCTGCTGAAAATAAGTCATAGACACTTTTTTTTATTCTACCAACTTTTTCACCAAGTTAATATTTTTTCGATCGATTTGTATTTGAAAATAGTTGAATCAATAAGGAAATTTTTATGGAATAAAATAATAATAAAGAATGAAACATTTAAATGTACAAATATGACAATACTTTAATAACAGCAACATTTTTATATCGGCTTTCTGTATATTTTGTCATTTATTAGTTAATTGTGACTGTCATGTTGACTTACTACATGTTTGTATGCCTGTTGTGGACATAACCTACAAACCGCTTATCATATTAATTTATACTTCCTGCCAAGACATTATTTTCAGCAATTTGACATGTTAATTGGAAACGAAACAATTTATCAGTGAAAATCGTGTTATTCTAACTTATGTGAGTAACACAATTAATCAATTATTAGTGGTTTTCAAATTTCCATCGGAGTAACCAAACACACGTGTCAGACACGCTTAAGCTAAATACACAAGTTATGTTATTATATATTATGATATAATAATATATTATTATATAATGCTAAATATGCTTTGGACTATAGTATACATAATAATACTTTTAACTTTTGTATTTAACTAAAGAATGTCTGACACGTGTGCTTGGTTACTCCTATTAATTACGTTGCTCACATAAGTTGGAAAAACACAATTTTCAATGATAAATTGTTTCGTTTCCAATTAACATGTAAGATAAATTAACTTGAAATTTTGGCTCAGAATCGATATTTCAGCATAATAATAATAATTTCTCATTATTGAGTTAGAACGATTAACCAAAATAACATGAATCCGATTAATAAAGGAATAGTTTAAGATGATATTGAATACTTTTAATTCGATGTACTGTACACGAGATCTTTTTTCGTTACAATTAAACGATATGGTTTCGGCAAAAAAATATTATACAATTCTTTCAACGAAAATTTTCACTAAAAGGTTGGTTTATCTTTGCAATTTGTTTAATTGTAAACGCGGTAGCATAATTACGACAACTTAGTTAGTAATCCTATGATAATGTTCTTAATGATACGTTTTAAAATGGACTAACCCCTAGTAGTAATAATAATTATATGTACTTTTGAAGAGCGGATTTAGCAGGCCTAAAAGAAAAATAACCAAGTCATAAGGTTTCCAAAACTTATCTATAAAATCACTCTGCCTGCCTTTATTTTATCCCATAATATTTAACAAAATAGGGATATAATATATTTATCTTAGGTACAAATTAAAATATAAAGTAATTGGAATCCACAAAGGCGCTGTGTGCGGGTAATACAGAGTAAAGATAACTTAACATCAGACAACTTATAGGTTGAACTTCAAAAATAAAAGCGTAGAGACACTTTATGTAGTACATTGTAAAACTCAAACTATACAAACTAGCAGTAAACTAAAGAAATCAATACGTATTATGTATATAGAATGCCGTTTTTGACCCTCGTATTTTTCCACATTTAAAAAAAAAAATAGTGGAAATATTATCTTTTTATTCTTTTTTTTTAATATTAGTAAAATAAAACATTAGTGTGAGTTTATTTGGTAAGAATGGCGTTGTTCTTAGACTTATTTTACTGTGGAAAATATATTTTGTAGATGAACTGACTACTAAAAACTACTTCTACAAACATATATTATTCACATAGGTGGATAGGTACCAATTCTACCAGAAACTTTTCACTTGTCTAAACACGTTCAACATCCCATTTCATACCAATACTCCGCGTTTCACTCAATGGTCCATTGGTTAGTCAAGATACCACTATCAAATACCGATTTCTCAAACGAATTATCAATAGTCAAAAAAATGCGCTAAATAATAAATAAGATCTAAACCTTATAAATATAATCCTAAATTAAAAATAAAAACAAAACAAATAGTTACAAATAACTTTTTATTCCCTAGTCCTATTAAAACCAGAAATAAATACAATCGTAATTGCCAGTGCCACAGACTTTTGTTCATTAATATTTTTTCTTCCCTAAGCGTAAAAAACCTCCTATTAAAAGTAAAACCGGCTTTATATGCCAATAATTATATAAATTAATGTATAATAAATTCAAAAGATAAAAACGATAAATTAGGCCACTCGGGCGTCTACAAATGTAATTGTAGTAACTGTTTGGCATTTTATATAATGTAAAAAATATCATAATGTTCTCATTATTCTATAAAACTTGGTATTGGGTTAATTTCCCGTAAAATCCTCAAAATTTCCTTCAGTCCCTATCTCCTGTCATTCTGTCTCACTGTGCCTTTATCTATTTTATATTCTATCTCTGCATATGCTATTTATCATGCTCATCCCATTTATTTTCTTTGGTTATAGTATATGGTATTACCCTGGGAAAGCTTGATTAAGGGAAAACTGTAGGTGATAATATTAAAATTAAAACAATTGTTTAAAACAAAGTTATTGTTTCATTTCAACTATTAAAAAACGTGGAAATACCATCCTCTCATATTTCTAGAAACTATATAACAAAAAATGAAAATTTATTAAAGAACAGTGGCCAGGGCAAAACACGTGACATGTTTCTGTTATTATTGTAAAACAACAATATGTATGTGTGTTTAAGATTAAAATAAATTGCATTTAATGTGTTCATTGAGACTTACAACGGCTTGAAATTATAACTTATTTCGGCTTTGTAAATAGCTGTAAACTGACTGAAAGTTTTTAAAAAATTGGTGGCATTGAAGCAATTTAAGATGATTTACGACATCACTTTCGCCCAGCGATTAACATTCTCCGGCATAAATCACTCTAAATTATTGCGGTCGCGTCAACGCTTGGATCCACATATTTTTGCCTTAAGTTTGATTTGCCCTTGAAGTTGTTGAAGACACATTTTTGACTAAGATCAATTCAAATATCCAAACACACGAGAACTAGCAGCTGATTCAAACTTTAGTTAATAAACTATATTATTTTAAATAAATCAAATTTCCAGCCAAATCTGAGGAAAGGTGAAAAAAAATAATATCAATAATCTTCAGTGAAAAAGTATGAGATCGTTTAAAAATGTCGGTTTCTCATAGTGTCCCAATGGCTGATTTGGTTGAAGCGTTACTCCCAGATAGAGTAGAGGATCCGAGTTCGAGTCTCGGTTGTGACCATTGTCTTTTTATTTTCTGGCTTTTTTGTTTCATATTTATATTTTAGATTAATGATATTATTTAAATATTTAATAACACATGAACAATAATGCATTAAAGTTATTTCGAATTTCAATATATTATTTTAAAACAGCTTTTCAATTTTTCATTTCCCAAATTTGTAATACGATTTAAGCTTTATTTATTTTCGTTATAGGTTACAAATAATAAGACGCCTCAGTGGGTAGGTCTCTAAACCTTTTGAACTAGGTCTTTTAAAAATGTTGTCATATTATCTTCAATGATAATTTATAATACATTTGACTCTGAGGGATTTCATTTTATGGTAAAAGATTTTTCTAATCTATAAGATCAAAGCTTTCAGATCGTCCGCATATTGTAGAGAAGTAATTTATTTTAAATTTTCTATAAAAACCTCAAATGCCGTCACATTCAGGGAAATAAATATGGAAAAACTACATACACCGCAAAAGAGGGACATGAAACCTTTATCATTTTTTGTTTAGCAGCTGTACAGGGGCGTGCAGTGGTTTTTTTCTAGTTTTCGCGATAATCAAGTGCGAAAAGCTATTTGGTCTTGTTAAACTTGAGGTAAAATGTCACAAAACTGCGCCATATAAATGTAATATAATAATTATTAGAGAAATGGAAGCTTTTTTGCATACTCATTTAAAAAAATATTTTTAATTATATTTTTCCTATATTTCTATTGTTCTTTCTATATGGTCTATTGTTAGTTTAATCGTAAAAAAATAATGCAATTTGAAAAATAAATCTTTCTCGGTATAAAAAATATATGTCCTGGAAAATCGGAAGAAAAATTTTAGCACGCCACACCAACTGTCACTTTCAGAAAACTTTCCCCCGTATTGTTCTTTTTAATTTTCTCGGCTTCTTTGTGTTTCAGTGAAACGTTTCCTGCCGAATGGATGTCAGACAATAAACCCTCCAATACTCAAACATAAAAATAAACATTAATATTTTCATGCTATTATAAACAGACCTCTGGAAATTCTTGACGATACGATTTTTTTCTCCGTCCAGTCACAACACGTCACTCGTAAAACATTTTCTCCTGAAACTTCGTAATCCAAAACAAAGTAGTACGTGAATTGACTTTCATTAAAAATCAGTTACTTCTGACGTAATCAGCCTTTCAGTTTATCAAATGTCGTACTGAAAAGCTTTTGAGGTTGAATGGACGTATTTAAAAACTAATTGCCTCATTTAATACAATGCTTATGGAAAATATTATCGAATATTAAATTTAATATTATTTAAGTTGAATAAAATAATATTTCGTACCTAATCGTTGAAGTGGATAAAAAGATTTGGCTGATAATATAGTAGCTCCCTTTGACCGTAAAAAGCTTTTGTCCTTCTTTTCACTATGAAAATGTCTAAATCCTTTGTTACTGGAGTAATTATCTCCTTTCTTTATCAATATTAATGATTGAATATCTACCTGCTATTAAAGTACGTAATTACCCACCCTAATCCACCAACGTAATGCCTAAAGGTGCCGGCGACCGCTCGACACTTCTATGGAATATCGTAGATAGGAGTCATATTCAACGGATGTGACGACTTCCTTCCTGTTTCCATAGAAACCCCGTCACGGGAGTCCCAATGGAATCAATCCAGTTTTCGATTAGCCACCGAGTCTATTGGTACAATACTTCAGACTTTATTATATAACTGTTTAATAACTGATTCCTCTAATCTGTTTAGAGACTCGCATTTTGGTCTAATCCGTAATAATATCTGACAGCTTAGGGTATTTCCCTTTTGATATTAATTACGGCCTAGTCCCGTATGTGCCCGCAAAACGGTGAATTAAAAGCAGGAAATATGAGATAGGAATATATTATTTGATGAACGCCGCCGGAATTCTAAATAAGAAATGGGTAACAGATTATAATAATAGCCTTACGCTTCAAAAATATTGGTGAAAGGGAATTTTAAAGTATATTATGTTGGATTGAATTGCGTTACTTGAAAGACATGACTTATTCATTCGAGGTCTTCATAGAAAGTTTCTAATAAATGAATATTTGAATTTATAAAGATAATTCGTTTTACCGGAGAAAATAGAAAACCGCATATCCGAAATAGGAATAAAAGACCTGTCTTACCTTTTATACCTTTTTAGTATATGAGATTGTTATTTAAGTAAGCCACAGTAAATTTAGATTCCAGCGGAGTTTTAGGTACATTTCTAATGAGGAAGCAGGGGCTCTTCTACGGATATATTTATTTCCAAAAAGGAAACTCTATGTCGACTACAGGAATTGATTTAAAAATTGTAGCATTTTAAGGAGAAAAATCTTCAAGTTGACATTTGTAAAAAATCTAGAATGGCCCAATAACACGAAGAAATAAGCATCGTTAACAGTGTTTTATCGTTCTCTAATACAACCTTCAATTTTCATTCGAGATTCATGAACAACTGTAATTTTTTTAACTGTCTAAACAAATACAACAAAAAAGTGTTAAGATTAACAAAATAACGGCCAATTTATTAATATGTGGTTAAAGTTTTGGATGTTTCGTTATTGAGGCCCTGAGGGAAATAATCTTCTGGGCCTATGTCATCTTTGAACATGCTGTGTGGGGGGGTCTTCTTGAGGAAAGTAAGGAATGAACCTGGGTCTTGAACAGGCCCAAGTTGTAGGAGGGAGGAAACACAGAAACCGGCAAATCATTTCACAGCCTAGCTGTTGAACACAAGAACGAGTCGTAGAAGCGATTCGTTCTCAGAGGTCGAATGTCAACTATGTGCAAATGATGGGAACGCGTTTGGTGAGTCTCCCGGCTACGGTGCTGAAAGGCTGAATGAAACAAGTTTGCGGAACATCTTCCATTGAAATGCCGGTAGAACAACGACAACATTCTTACCTGACGTCAATGTTCCTAAGATTGCAATCCGTTTGTTAAAATAGGAAAACAAACGGACCGCCCGTTTCGGGTCCGTCTAGGGTCCAGAGGTGGCTGCCCAATTCAACAGTGGGGCGCACTTACGATTTGTACAAGGTCAGCGGTTGTGTGCTACTCAAGTATCTGAGGGCCCTGCACAGTACGCCCAGTTTCTGGGAGGCTAACTTTACTCTGTCTTCGATGGAGCCCGCGCCTCAGCTGGTCACTTAAAGTTACACCAAGCATGTTAATGGAGGGCTTATTGGGAAGATTGCTTTCGTTGAAGAATTCTTGTTTGTTTTTACGACCTTTCTTAGTCGTTATCAGATATTAAAGGGTATTTGAAACATTAAATTTGACATTAAATGAGAAGAGTTGACTTTGACTTTTTTATGGAGCTTTAGTGAAGCTTAATCCTTTTCAGCGAACCATCTATTTTTTTTCTAACGTGATCGATAAATTTGACTAATGGAGTGACGTTAGTAGATAGAAAATAATTTGAAACTTGGACATGAAGCACTCACTTTATGGAAAGACATAATTAAATTTTAAATAAAAGTAACTTAGTTTTAACACCACTTTATTGGATACATAAACCAACCGGTTTCGGCTCTACCTGAACCTTCTTCAGGGCTGAACAAATATGTATGTATACATATTTGTTCAACCCTGAAGAAGGTTCAGGGAGAGCCGAAACTGGTTGGTTTATGTATCCAATAAAGTGGTGTTAAAACTAAGTTACTTTTTATTTAAACTTTGAAAATAATTTGGTTGAACGCTAACTTTTGAATGGAACCGTTGCACCGAGAAATCCATGAATACATTATATGCGTATTCATTTTCCATGAAAAAGCAATTTCTTTTGTTGTGCGACACCGCACAAGAATTGTCCGCAATCCGAGGACAACGTCATCCCCATTCATTTTGGGAATTTCAAGAAGCTGAAGAAAGGGAGAAGGGGTATAAGGTAAAGAAGAAAAAAAAGACCCTCCACATAGCATGTTCAAAGATGACATTGGCTCGGAGGATTATTTCCCTCGGGGCCTCAATAACGAAACACCCAATATTGTATCTACATTTTATATGTATTTACAAATAAGTTTGCAAAAAAATTTTTTGAAGCGAAATAATAATTTTAGCAAATATTATACAGGTACATTTAAAAAAGTTGTTTTTGTGAAATTCATATTTATTTGAGCGGAAATTAGATTTTCTGACGTCCGGTTTTGTAGTTATTGTGTGTTTATTTTCTTCATATAGGAATACCAAATCGCAGTGGCGTACAGTCCACAAATACTGAAAATCTGCGCCTTGCCTAGAAAAAACTAACCGTAAAAATAAATTAAAAGATGGTATTAAAATAAAATAATTTGACAAAAAATCAAATTCACCTAGTTAGTTAAATATTTCCATAAAGACTAATAAATTTTTGATAATTTTTTGTGTCACGTTCTACATTAATAAACTATTTCTATTATAAAAATTTATACTGATTTCACTAAAGGCTGTGAAATATTAAACTTACACTGCTAGTAAAATTTACATTATGAAAAATACGTTTGAAAATCAGATATCTCATGTTATCCCTCCACTTAAGGTTTTATCCTTTTCACAAGTTGTCTGTTTTTTCGTTTCCAGCCCCACCGAATGTTAAAAACCAACATTAAAAAAAAAACACTTTTTAGAAACTAGGGATCACTTTTACTATTATTATTCAATTTTATCCAAATTAATATTAATATTTTTAAGTTTTAAAGAAAGTTCTGATCAGTATACTTTTACATTGTTTTATTGAATGCCTGTTCATTTTTGTTGGCATATTTTCGAAATTTGTTTTTGTTATTGCTTTTATGTCAACATATTAATCTAATGAACTGAATATCCTTTGATGCAAAAAAATAGAGATATTTACGTGCCTGTTAGTGAGTCAAAAAGTATTTGATGACACTTTTCAGTTTTGAGTAATTACGTAAACAACTTCCTAATAAAAGCTGAAAATAGCAAAGCAAACTCCAACACCCTTTGAACTGTCGAAATTATACCGACTTTCAGAACGAGAAATTCTTTTTTCGTATTGAAATTCAGTCCCAGGAAGTTTAAGATCTACGGCGTTCTGCAGGAGTCAGTTTCCCTAAATTATTTGAATAATTTATTAGCCCCCATTCATCAAAAACTGAAATATTATTGACAAATTTTCTTAATTGTCTCGCAGACCGGTCTGGGCTGAAAATATTGTATTTGAAATGGCGATTTGACGAGCGACTTGTAAAAAATATCGAGAATTTATCGCTTAAGTGTGATAAATGTTTTTTTGTGGAAGAAAGAAAGATGGCTGCGGAAACGATGTTCGTCAAAAATTTTACGCGTAATTTAACGTCTAATCTTGACAGGCTGTTTCCACTGTCAATTGATTGTCGTTATTACTAGTTACAATGTTTTTAAAAATATTGTTATACTCAATTTTTTTAATAATATTTATTCACGTAGTTTTTATATATAACCTACCTAGTCACTACCCGGTTTATTCCGAGTTTTAAAGCTCTCTTTTCGAAATATGTATTTTTTAACTTATAAAATTTAAAACTAATGAACAAACGATATGGCATATTGTCTTTTTTTGGTAGGAAAAAAAATATGCTCCATTGCTCGTGATGGAAATGAAATTACAAGCTGAAAACTTATCACAAAATTCCAAATGCGGTTTTTACTATTTCTACCCAAATCATTTAAGTCAGTCGATAATTCGGTGGATTTATTATAAAGCTTGGCTGAATCGAGTTTGAATCCCGCAACGGGTAACGGCTTATTTCTTTTTCAACTTTTTTAACGGGTACTTGTTGACGTCTGTACTACAAATCTTTAGATGTCTTTCATTACTGTTGTTTAAATGTATTTTATCTGATGTTATTGGAATATCATTATAATACGTAAAAAATACGCAATTCAACGATTTCCTAAAATATTTCCGACTTTATGTGTCGTAAGTTTAAAGAACATATTTTTTTACAGTAATGTCTAATTGGAAATACGAGAATAGTTTTCTAAATAAACCTTTATATTATACGAATCAAAGGAGAAATAAATCGGTTACAAATATAAAACTTATGTATTTTTAAAGGCTTAAACTTTGAAAAATAATATGTGAGTATTTTTTACATCTGTTCCGCCAATGAAAAATTGAAACCATAAAAAATTGGTTTTAAAAAACATTTGCACTAAAGTATACATAAATTAGCTTATTCAATTTAATTCTCATTAGCTCACTCAGTCTTTACTGAAAATAACATTTAGTGGTTGATTGAAACAACGTTAATAATTGTCAACGAAATATGAAACAGAAAAAGACTCGAACTCAGAACTTCTCCTCTATCCGGTTGTTGCTATCAATTCAATCCTATTTTTTTTTTCAAGTCACATTAGATTTATAAGAATACAAAATTATTATTATTTATTTTATTATTAACATTAGTGTTAGTTTATCAAATCTTATTTGAAAGACTTCGGATATTTGTTAAGATTGAGCATATTTGATTATTTATTAACAAAAAATGCGATAGCAAAATCCCGAGAGCTGATTTTTTAGAAATATTTATTTTTATGTTCCTTTTATTTTAATTAGTTTTTTTTGTTTTCTCTACAAGTTTCTATAAAAACAAAGTAGTGAAATATTTTAATTATTTATTAAACTTTTTTTTAAATTTCATCACAACATTATTAAAACCTAAAGTTTAAATTCAGTGTTTGAAAAAAATATGATGACTTGAGTTATAATTAATCAAATTTGAAAATTACTATTAACAAAAAAATTAATTCCGGGAATTACGTTTTCACTGAGAAAGTTAAGATAAATACATTTTTGTTTTTTATTTGGTTTTGTAAAGTTCCTGCAGAGAATTTCATTTTTGGGTAGACGTAAAGTATACGTATTTTTTTTATTAAGTATTTTGCCCGTGCTTCAACACTAAAACAGCTATCGCAATTTCCACATCAACTTAAAAAATTATTTTTATTTTAATATAATAATAATCCCTTTTCTAACTAACTGGTGATAAAAAAATACATTTCTCCAATCATTATTGTAATGAATGAAAATATGCAGGGGGGAGTAGATCATCCTTCAATAATAAAAAATGCCAAGTACAAATAGTTGTTTTTTTTTATATTGGCAGTTTTAAAAAAGTGTGAATCATATAATTATCCAAACAACGTTCGAATTTCGAATGAGTGGTATGGAAGTACAGATCAACACACTTAATTTTACAGTCGGAGCATAGTCGCGTCATTGTAGATATTTTGGATACAATAAAACTGTATATTAAGAAAAAGTTAATTTGTTAGTTCCTCTTTTGACCGCCTACAAAGTAAAGTCTGTCAAGCGGTATAGGCTTTTCTGATTGGTTTCATCACAAACAAACAGATAGACACACATTTCACATTTAGCGGATTTTCTATAAATTGATTTATATTGCGATACTAATGCTTTCCAATATATAAGGAGCACACTGGTCTAGCTATAAAATACATGCGGCATTGCAATGAATAATAAATCATTCTGTTTGTGCGGAGACGAGAAAAAGAGGTTTTCAATGCTTGAATTTTAGCGACCCAATTTTTATAAAGACAAACCTTCATAACCCATCCAGAATAAAAGGATTACGAAAGAAAGTATATTTCGTACGTTCTGTTAAAAAAATGCATTCTCGTATTTCCAAGTATTTCAAATTTTTTTATTTTGTTTTAATATTCCTTTATTATTCCAAATACTCGTATTTCATTATTACTTTAATCACAAACATCATAACTTAAGATATTTAAAGAAAAACAACCAAAAATAAATAGAAAAGAGATGAAAAGAAAAAACTTTAACAAAAACAAAAAAAATATGTAAAACCAGAAAAATAAGTACAAGTACACGTAACCATTTTAATTTTGGAAATAATTTTTTAACCGTAAGCTGTACGAAAAACATTGCATACCTTGCGTTTTTTACTCTTTCCATTTATTTAAGAGGTGTCTCTGGAGATATTGATTTAGGCTATTTGATCAGAATATTCGAGTAATGAGATTGCGACATTCGCGGTTAATTTTACCCCATTTCAAATGGAAAACTTATGGGATAATTTCTTCATAACACTTTATCTCTTGAAAAAAATTAGGTCGTTAAAATCTGTACAAATCATATTCCCTAAGAATTGCATAAACAACTTAACGTCTTCAATGTTTTAGCATCGTAAACTTTAAAACAAATATGAAACATAAATCGCCAGAAACTAAAAAAAAAACTAATAAAATAGAAACTAATTTTAAAATATCAATTCTAATTTGTAAGAAGTCAAAAGATATTCCGTTTATAAAAAAATATGGTTTACATAAAACACTATCTAGGTATTCAATATGTGCTCGAGTTGGGCTTTGCAAACCATTTCTAAGATGGCAGCTTATATCGGTAGAAATTGAAAAATAATATAAATAACTTTGAAGGAAGAATGATACTGATTAAAATGCTGGTCTCGGTGGCTCAATTGGCAGAGACGTTACTCCCGGATAGAGCAGAGGTTCCGAATTCGAGTCTCGGTTACGACCGTTATACTTTTTAGTTTCTAATAATTAATTCAAAACAAATTTTCGTAACCCACCTGAAACGTGTTCGCGACCCACAGATTGAGAGCCTGTGGACTAGAGAATTAAACATAATTAACCTTAAACCCCCCTGCCTCTACTGATCTCTTCGTAATGAAAAAATCTAATCAGAACTTGTTCCGCCCGATTCCAATTAGGCGACTCGGAATTAAAAACGCTTTCCTTAACAAATATTTTCTCAGTCGAGCTTATTTTCTTGAACCAACAAACCCCGCAATAAATTTAAAAATTAACTTTCTATTCGCAACCCGGTCTATAATAAACATAATTGAACTTCAATACAATTAATTGTTGTTTGGGTTCGTCCTAATCCATCGTCCGTAAGTGAATTAATATTCCATTTCAAATATATTGAATGTTTACTCTAACTCCACCGCAAAAATAGAACTAAATTAATTTAAATTAGGCATTCTAAATGAATTTCCGACCCAAGTTCAATTTATATTGCTTTAAAGAAAAAAGTTATTAATTGAAAGGCTTCCGTAATTACATCAGTAAATTAATAGAAATTTCCGCTGATATACTATCGACAAAAAATCTGCGCATCGCTTAAGTGATTTGAAGCAAGTTTGACGCTTACCACATTATTTTTTTTTTTTTTTTTTTTAAATTTGTGTTTTACAGACTATATATCCATTTACAAAACACAAGAAGTAACAATATTAAATTAAATTAAGAGATATTTTTAACATGTCTCTTGAAATCTTCAAGGTTTACGTTGAAGATATCAAGAGACATGTTATTTAATAGTACCATACCCCGTGTCATGCTGTGCTGAGCCAACACGTCTGTTCTGCCATGTGGAATGCACAGCAGATCGTGATGTCGCCCCTGGCAGTAGTTATTTGGCACAAACAACTTATAACATTCCAGGAGGTATGGATTGTCAATCAAATTATTCAATATTTTGTACGCTGTTACTGCAAGGGCCCCACTCCTTCTCGACTGGAGACTTTGATAAAGCGTATCGGAGAGCAAATCTTTATGATGCATAAATTTTGGATAGACGCCGTGGATTCTCATATACAAATATCTGAGAAACTTTGTTTGGATCTGTTCCAATAATTGTATATATTTATTTTGGTATGGGGCCCATACAGCAGAGGCGTACTCTAGTTTGGACCTTACAATGCAGTTGAACATAGAAGTCATCGCTGCAGGCTTGGTAAATTGTTTGCTAGACCTTATAACAAACCCTAACAGTCTGTAGCACGATGTGGATAACTGCAATATATGGTCTGAAAACGTAAGTTTGGGATCAAAGACTACTCCTAGGTCTTTGATCGACCTTATAGATGACAATAAATCATTCCCTATTTTATAATTAAATTTGATAGGGTTTTTTGAGCGCGTATATGTCATAGATACACATTTTTTTGTGTTAAAATATAATTTATTTTCGTCAGCCCACGCAGTTATTGCATCTAAGTCTAGTTGTAATTTAATACAATCTTCGCCGGTGCAAATCCTCATGAGCAACTTCAGATCGTCGGCAAAAAGCAGGCAAGTGGCATGTTCAATGCATTCTTGTAGGTCATCGATTAATATCAAGAACAGAAGAGGCCCTAGATTTGATCCCTGTGGTATTCCGGAGAATGCAGTAAATTCTCTAGACTCATAACCGTCGATGCAAACATATTGTCGTCTGTTTCTTAAATAGGACACAAAAATATATGAGAGGTTCGTCAAACCCGATTTTGTGCATCTTCTTTATAAGTATATCGTGATCGACTCGGTCAAATGCCTTAGCAAAATCTGTGTAGATCACATCTGTTTGGTATTTCGCATCTAGTCCTCTTGCCACTCTTTGTGAGAGCTCAAGTAGGTTAGACACCGTCGATTTCTTTGGCAAAAAACCATGTTGATTTCCGCCAAGAAACGGATTTACCTGGTATTTTAATTTTTCACAAATGATAGATTCAAAGACCTTTGGAAGTAATGACAATACCGCCACTGGCCTATAGTTTTGCGAATCTGTTTTACTGCCCGATTTGTGTATTGGGCTTACCCTAGTAAGTTTCAAGATCGGGGAAAGGTTGAATTTAAAATACTAATGTTAAATAAAAATGAAATAGGTTTATACAACTGATCTCCCAGATTAATAAAAATATATGGTGGAATGCCGTCTGGTCCCGTGGCCTTGTCGGGCTTTTGTTTCCGGATGCAAGTTTTCGTTTCCTCAGGATTAATTAAGCTTAGAGAAATTGAACCTGTGTTCCTGGGAACCTCTTGCCGGAGACTCTCGACATCTAGGTTTGGGGACATTTGATTATATACTGACTTGAAATATTCCGCAAATTTTTCCGAAACTAATAGGGGGCATTGTATGATTTCATCAGCGTTCATGAGTCCAATTGGAGAACCCCCGCCCGCTTTTTGTGATCTAATATATTGCCAGAAAATTTTGGAGTCGTCTTTGATCCCATCTTCAATATTACACATGTACAATTTCTTTTTTAAAGACAACTCTTTTTTTAATTCGGATCTCTTCGCAGAGAATAACAAGTAATCTGATTTACTTTTAGTAACCTTGAATTTTCTGCGAAGTGATTCTTTACATTTAATTTTATCAATTATACTTTTGTCGAACCATACCGGATAGTCAACATTAGTTTTTAATGGTTTTTTTAAGGGTACACATAAATCAAATACAATCATTAGGACAGTATAAAAATAATCTACAGCCTCGTTTACCGATTTCATTATATATAGATGATCCCAATCAAAGTGAGACAATATATTTTGACACATATTTATGTTGATTCGTCTATTATCACTATTTTGAAAGTGTGTGCATGACTAATTACTGTTCATTATTATCAAAGAGCCCATGTTGTTGTAACATTGTCAATATTGACATAATATATATTGTGATCTGTACTGTTTATATTGATAATATTTTCATGGTATAATCGATGTTGTCTAATAATTTTACTTCCCTACCTTCCTCTCCCCTATCTCCTTTCCCTCCCCACTACCTTCATCCTCACAACATACCCTATTTGGGGATGCCATAGTCTCACTGGCTCTAGACGGTTGGGAGCAGTTGAGACTCTTGTGCGGTATTCATATTGAAAAAAAAAAATGGTAAAATCGGTGTTGTCCATCTTGACATAAGGTGATTTTCGCCATAAAAGTTATCTTTTTATTATTATTATTATTATTATATCTGTATTGTTTTTGTACTTATTTGACTGTCTTTATCTTACTTATATTTATTTACGTGTTTACATTGGGTCGGAAGACAAATAATATCAGTTATCTAGTTGAAATGTTAAATTGTATCACAAAATATATTAGATTGATTGATCGCTTAGAGCGGTCAATGAGTCGGGTTCCCACGTAAGTGTCACGGGTTCAGAACTCTGCTTGTCCAAGTCATCCATCATAGCTCGAGCAACATTCTCCGCTTATTGTAACAGTACTCGTAGTATGAGGAATTCAAACATTGCCAGGTTATTCGTAACGTTAAGAACAAAATATGCAAGCCTCGTCGAATAGTTCAAGTAGGAACGCTACTACATCTCAAGTGTACGAGAAGCTGTAAAGGTTGAAGCCTGCTACATAGTACGGGATCTTTACGTGATCGAATACGTGGATTTCATCTCCGATAAACTTGTCATTTTGAAGTACGGGCATTGTATGCAGGATCTAATCGCTAAAACATCAATCAGTCCATGTATGAAAGGGTAATATCTCATATCATCTAGGCCTTGTAGTGGGTTTGGGAAGAAGGGGGTTGTGGTGAAAGTCGTCACTAAAGCTAAGGCTGTGTTATCTTATTCATTAAGAACTTCCCCATTTCACCGCTGTCCGCCGGCGCTGCATCGTAAAGGAGATGGGTGATTTTGAGCTTATGTCATCACGTACGTGTTCAGGAGGGCTTGAGTGGGATGGTAGGCATATTGAAATGTGCACAGGGTAGCAATTTTCTTATCTTTGGTTTTCGTATAGTGCTGTCCATTAATGATGAACACAATCTAGCAAAGGCGCATACGGGTAGCTTTGGGGCAGGGGGTAAACAGTAGGGTTGATTGGCTAGTTGCCACACTTCACCATCAATCATCTCATAGATATTTGAAATTGAGTTAGTAGAACTTAATCTTCCCTTTGTTATTTATCTTGGAAAACATTTCAGAATATCGAAAACTTTTGTTTATTTTTTAAGTATTTAATTGCATGGCTATTTTGGTTTACTTAAATCAGTCATTCCCAAAGTGGTATTTATCGATCATTCCTTCCTGCAAGGGGTCCACGTCAATGAAAATAAAAATTGGGGGTGCATGAGACGTAAATGGGGGTCCATGAGAGTGGATTCCATTTAGGCAGGTTGTCATCAAAATGTCGGCTTCCCGCAAACTTCAAAGAATCATACTATTGGAAGACCATTTTATCCCACAAAGATCATTTTATTGAATAGGAATTTAAATTCATTAAAATAGTGTGGACTGCTATGAAATACCTAACTTTTTAGCTTTTGAATACAACAGTAATAATAATTAAACTTTTAATTGTAATACCTAAAACCTTCTTTCAATTAAAATTATTTTCATATTAATTTACATTGATGAAATTGAATGCCTGAAAATAAATCAAATAGGTAATTCTTTATTGTCTCGAGAATACCTTAAAAATGGAAATCTATTTCAAATGCTCTGCATTATTTTAAATACAAGTTTTAAAAAGTAGTGAGCCGTTAATGAAACGAAATTTTTATATTGTAATTTCTCGGTATCAACAATTTTGCCAACCGGATCGCATTTTTTATTTTGTTAAAAGCATTATGATTTTTGGTAATTCTAATTTATGTTCAGGTTCTTACTTATATATTTTAGCAATAGTTTGTAGTATTTTTAAGGTTTATTACTGATAATTTATTTTACCCACAAGTTTTTTATTAGAAAATATACCCTTTCTAATTCTATCATACGGTTTTTCCGCAAAAATAATGTTTTATTAAAACATTTGTGGAAATAACCTTTGTACCTATCGCCTCAAGGGCAAAATGCCTGAGGCATGTTGCGACAGAAGACTTGAAAGGTACTACAGGTAAAGAGTTAATAGTTGGGCCAGAATGCTGTCGCTGCGGTTCCACCACTGTCATTGTGGGAACAATGCCATGAAACTTCTGTTTAAGATATATTGTGTTATCCAACTCACGCTCAAGTAATTTACTCTAAACCCGGATGCGCAATGAACCCGAGGGAATGCTACACAATGGCAGCTTGGCACTTCCGAAACTACGTGATGCTGCGGTGCTTTACATTGAACGGCTTACAAATTTCGTTTAAAGGATGCGCTTCATTCACCACCCACGATCTTTTGGGTCTTTGGGGTAGCATTAGCAAGACATTAAAGTTAGCAAATGCCATTGTGGTTGCATCATGAGTGACACATTATCTACGTTTATTAAGCACCGGAGTGTCTTCAAACGCGCGTTCGATATAGTCACATAGATAAGTTGTAATTTTTAATCATTTTTAACATTCTGTACAACGATTTGAGTCACGTTTTTGTTTTGGTTATGTTTTTCGCTGGATTGGGTATTGCATCACTCACAGTGTTCATTATCATCATCATCTACTCCGGTTATCTTCATCCAGTTTCTTATTATTGCCCACTAGTGCGTATTTAGCATCCACGCCGTTCAGAAGAAATAATTATAAAGAAGCCTCCTTGGTGGTCAGCTATATTTCATCCTTGCAACATGCCCCGCACAATAGAGCAGTTTTCTAAATGTTGTTATTGACTGCTTTTCACCCAGTTTAAATTACTTATAGTGGTGCTTTGTCCATCAGACGCCATTTTTTGTAATAACTTTAAAGGTCTTCTTCTAAAGATTTCGATACCTGTTTTCTGTCGTGAGATCTTAGCACTTGTCGATGATTTGTAATCGGAAATTAGTTTAACTGGATTAGTCTTTCTCGAGAAGAATATTAATTTGATTTTCCGTTTGGAACTGTGTGATTTTTCTAAAGTTCCTTCACTTATATCGTTACAAGAGCGGTGTGGTAAATTTAGTCACCACTACTTCAAATGCGTGTTCGAAAGCGGACTTGTATTTCATCTCGGCTTACTTCACTCAGAGGCGCCTTGCATATTTCTTAACCGCATTGAACGATTCTTTCAGTACAGGTTCTGATCTGGTCAGTATATCCATATCTTCTGCATATTCGAGAAGTTGGATGAATTTATGATATTCGAAACTTGTAGTTTGTACTTTAATTTCCTTGAGTTTTAAATAAATATAAACTTAATTACCGAAAGATATTTCAACTCTTGGGTTAATAAATAGCGACAAAGAATGTCACATAGTTTCGGAGTCTCATAATATTTAATCTGAACGAGCAACCGACTGCAAAGTAACTTGGTTCTAGAAGACTCGAACTAAAGTGGTTTCAAGAAAACTTGAATCGAGCTTTCAGTCTGTCACTAATCATTCAAGTTATCTAGTTAAATACAAATATGTGAAGCCGTACGTAGCAGTAGACGGATTAATCAAACTAAGCTAGGAATTTATAAGATCCTTCAAGTTCTCTCGGCAGACAATATTTCACAAGGCAGTAGGCAACTAATAACTAAAACACATCAGCGTATCACCGGAAACCATAAAACAACGTGATACACCATATAATGTATAAAGCACCCAAATATAATCCTGTTTAGTTTTTTCGTATTTCGCTGTTAAAGGGTAAACAGTAACTCGGTACTCTGTAGGTGTAGTTTCAAGAATCTTTTTTATTGTCTTTTAGATTATTCGAAATTGTATTTTTTCTTCCGTTCTTTAAACAAAAAGTATGCAGCGGGGGAATTCCGTCCGAAATCAAGTATTTATTTTTAAGGTTGAGTTTAATATTTACTGTTGTAAAATTCATATACAATAGGTTAGGCGTAGTATATTCGAAACAATACTGACTATAAATTTATAAGTAATTTAAAATATATTCTACGATAAATTGTGAAATAAAACTTCATTAATAAACACCATATAGGTTTTGTGTCAGAGTCAGGGAATAGGCGAGTATGATACCCGAATTTATTTTGTCTACTGATCCTTTGTTTAAGCCATTCGTGACAAATAAACTCACCTGACACCTCCTGCATAGGCCCACTTCTGACGTTCTAAGTTCTTCCGCGCATGTTCAGCGGTTCAGCGCTGGTAAAGTTGCATTTAGATATACTCTTGGACCGCAGCTCAAGGGAACTGGATATATATGTATAT
Source organism: Drusus annulatus (assembly GCA_022651775.1). Lineage (NCBI taxonomy): Eukaryota > Metazoa > Arthropoda > Insecta > Trichoptera > Limnephilidae > Drusus > Drusus annulatus. The sequence continues at coordinate 3,127,847 of JAGWCC010000029.1, read as the reverse complement.
ATATATATTAAGTAACCAGATCTTAATCTGCCTGGTATTCAAATTGAGGACCCCATAATCTTCCTGACTCCGAGCCTTAGAGTACATAGAGTAGTATCTATCCAAGGCAGTGAAGTCAGTTTTTGATGATTTTAACCAAGTTTTAACCTTACTCGGCGCACCTGGGCGTGGCTAAGACTAAGGTTAGGGTATTTATACATCCATTCATATCACATATCGACATAATGTTTTTGTTTATTCGTATAACCACTTTTTCGCAGTATTTTTATCAACAAAAATATAGCATATAACCTAAAAAACCATTCAGTTGTGTCAAGTTTAGTAGCATAATAAAAAAAATTTGGGTGGAGTCCCGCGGTGACCCAGGAGCTTAAGATCATTGCGACAGTATATAGAAGCGGGCTATGAAATTTGTTATCTCTTTCTCTCTCGTGGTGTACGACGTAAAAACCCGGAGAAAGTGATTGATCGCAAGTTTGTGTAGGTTGAGTAAAAATAATTAGCTCTCCCTCCATATATTGTTACTTCAAGCTCTGAGCAAATTGTAAAATATACATCGTTCGTTTTCAATCCACATACAAGAAATATGACATAATACAAGATAAAACTAACAATGTACCAGTCTTACTACCCTCGCCGTGTATCATCAAGCATTCTATGAACAGACCGAATAATGCTAATAGCGGGGAAACGAGTGCACGGTCAAGCGAAACAATGCTAGTTAAAACACGGAAAAGTATCTGCCCTGTTTAACCTGTGTACCGGATAGTCTCTCAAGGGTGTCCTTGCTCTATTTATCCTGCCGCTAGATTCACTTTGTATTCCTCCCTTTCCTATTGGCTAGATCTAGGTCAAGATTTACTGACTTATTATTTTTTTTACGCCCCAACCTGCTCCTCGAAAGCTTAAGCTTTATTTTTTTTATAAAAACGGCAATATTTCTTTCATGTTGCTGCTTTCATAAGATTTCTGCGGACCGCAATAGTATCCATTAACTAAAGTTCTGGTTAAAACTAAGTGAAACGGAAATAACTTATTAACATAAAAACAGTATACTGGAAAAATTTGCGTGGCAAATTATGCTTTAAATAAATTACTTGCCCTTTGACATAAGGCACTTGATGATTATGATTTTAATTTTAATATTTTTAAATTTTTAATGTAGGTGTTTTTACATGAACAAAGGCGCCTCAAAAGCGCCTACAAAGAAACTTGCAAAAATGTTTTAAGCAAAATAAGAGGTTTCCAGATATAGCTGTATACCTATAACTATCAGCTTATAAAGTGTGTCGATATATATGTTATCACCATCATCGAAATGATAACTACGGAAGAGCAACGTCTTAACTTACCCGATATTACCTATGCAGTATCTCCTCAATTTCTAACACTTGAAAAATTCACTCATAAAACTACATGAGAATAATATAATAACACATTTTGATAAAAACATAAATATAGCAAACCAGGCACCAGTGTGTAATCCAATGATTTCTTTCGGAAATTAGAATGAATGAGCTTTAGTATAAAACTCATCGCTGTTTAAAATCCCTCGGGGTAAAGAGGGTAAAAAATGTGAAAGTGGTTACTATCCAGCACCTCCAAGGGATCTATGAGATGTCGTATTATTTCTTACTTTACGGTAGTCTATTTTATTTAGCAAAACTTTGACAAACCCGATCACCAATATATCCCTCTTTGGGCAAAATCGTGGAGAGCTCATAAAATTAATGTATTTAAGATTTTTTTATAGCAACATCAATTAGTAATCATCGGGGTTTTATAAATAGTAGCAGTTACTTAGTAAACTAGCGTTTAAAACAGAAATGTTTGTAATAAAAGAGGACCCATTTTAAAATACACGCCGATTCATGAAATATAAGTTCGAAGTAAAAGTTTCTTTGTTTTAATACCACTTTATTAGATACGAATACATACACCAACCGGTTTCAGCTCTACCTGAACCATCTTCAGGGTTGAATAAATATATACCGAAACCGGTTCATCATACTCGTATAAGTATTAGAGATTAGTTCGGTAAATTCGCTTAAAAAAACGCAATTACGTACCCGCCGCGAAATGAAATAACAATTTATTTCACTTTTCTTATTTGAAGTAATGTTCAAACTTGTCTACTTAAAATTAAGCATAAATTATGAAAATAATCAACCAATCTCATTACAATTACAAAATAATGCATAGTAATTTAAAATATTTACATTAAAAAATATATAATGTACAAATTAAACATAAAATTCTGTTAATAACTAACCAGTATTTACGAAATATATTATATTTTCCAAGAAATAATATATTTATATTAAAAATAAATAATATAATGAATTTCTACAAATTATACATACGTTTATTAGAGCGTTAAAATTAAATATCTGAGACTTTCTCTATCTAAGGGAGCATGGTTACTACCGTGGCTCTATCTTACTGACTGTCTCTTGGGTACGCTCTAAACGAACTATATACTGGTCAGAAGGGATGCGCACAAAATTACACATTTTGTTGATTGATTCGTGGATGTTTCAAAATTCAACTATCACAGAGAAAATTGACTTATTTGTTCCCGATGGTTATCTTCGTAATCGACAGCATAGATTGTTTTATTTCTTGGTCTGCACAATAAACTTGCCAATGGTCGTGCCGGTAGGGAGGGCTATCTTGTTGTTGAATCGAATTGTTTGGGATATTGACATATTTTGCATGAATGAAGCTGCGATTAAACAGAAAGCTTTGTTGCTGCTTGTGTTTTTTTTTATATATTCATTCCAGATCTCAGGGAGGGTGATGCGATCCCATAATTTCCATATAATTTTTATAAAAAATAAAGTAACATGATAATATATAGTATTGAATAATAATAATAAAAATAAATAATAATTAAATTAAGATGAAGCTAAGTAATTAATACCTGTTTACTTGAACAATTTATTGATTTGTCAACCAGTTTTTTTTTCTTATTATTTTTCTCTCTCTCCCTGATAAACACATACCTCCATTCGCACACTGTTGTATATCCCGATTTATTTTTAAATGCAATATCTTTAAAACTGCGATAAAATGTGAATGTAGTAATATTTTCAAAATTGAATAGAATTCAACAACAAAATAACTATTTTTTACTTATTAAACACGAAAACAGCTGTCTTTACACCACCGGGGGGAATTTTTCATATTGCAACGAAATTTATAAAATAAGGGCGCATCTTCCCTCTCAACAGCACGCAATGGAAGCTGAGAGTGATTCATGTGGGGCAAGAAAAAATGTTATGTTTAGCCTTCAAAACTGTCACAGACATAGTAGTCAGGTTAAGGGAAGGTACTAGAACATCTACTGGCAGTTCTTTACCTCTACAGAGGTCCCAACAGCCTTTGGTGTGTGCTCAGGTCGACCAGTTCTTGGGATAATTAAACAGCCTCAAATAAATCAGTAGGTATTCGATCGTTAAATTTTATAATATCTTCCATGGCTCAATATTATTTGCACTTACCTTGTATCAAAATAACTTGTATTAATATTTCAATCATTAACTGTTTTGTGATTTCCGTTCGTATTGTTTTTTGTTATTGTGTTGATGATTGAATATTATAATTACATAATGCTATGCCTATAAACATTTCTATTATTATTCACCTGGTAACACAGCTAGGCTGGATTATAATTTATAACATATTACTGAAGTGGAGAAAACGTCAATCCCTTTCTTACTATTAACAAGCAAACTTCAATGTACAATAGGATACCGTTTTCCACGGCATTTTCTTTTGAACTTGGAGGTTTATTCTAATAAACTAAAAATAATTTGAAGGAAGTCTCTCAATACACCTGCCCTATAATTATATTCGATTCCTCTCCAGGTAATCTGAGTCACGAAGCAACAATACCTGTATTGCGTCCTTAAACAATCATCATTACCAAGTCTCATTCCAACTACGAATTTGTTGATGCAGATGTTTGTACTTTTAGAAACCTTTAATAAATGCTTTAAGGCATTAACCCTAATATTGGTAGTGTAATCTATATGTTGCACCAACTTTTTTTTCTTACAAATATTTTAACATTTTTAGGAATGACAACTCTTTAGAAAATCTCTTATTTATCGTCTTGTCAATTGCTGACACCTATGATCAGTTAAAAAAATGTAGCTTATGTATTATCTTATCTTATATTTCTTACCCTGCCAAGATAATGGTTAACAACAACAATTTAAAGGAAAAATCTTTATGCTATTAATGCTCTTCTAGACAGAATTTGCAAAACTAGTTCGAATACCACAGACATGATAATACAGAATACGGGGTTGTTTCTCGGAAAACGTGCACGAGGACAACAATAAACCATACGTGTTGCACAAGCGGAGATAAAAATACTACATTGTGGGAACGCGAACAAGATCCAACCACAGAGCGCATTGTTGAAGAATGTCTACTCTGTCAGTTCCCCGGGGGCACATAAATACAGAATGTGGCGACACTAAATGCTTTCAAATCGCTGACAAATTACATAATCCCGGTGCTTCCGTCACAAACTCTCCAACCATTCGAGAAGATTTCCTTTCACATTGAAACAATTTTAAAAATATAAAAGATAAGAGTCCCAACTTTTTATTTATTTATTTAATTAAATTTATATTTTGCGTACAAAACCGAGTCTTCAGATTGATTGTAAGAAAACACCGGAACCATGGCACCCAATGGGAGTATGTTGTGAAACTCAAATAAATGGGGAGAAGAAGACGAGGGAAAGGAAGGTTGGTAATTAGATACATGGCTATTCACATATGATCACTAAACAAGACTAAAGCTAAAGCCATTTCAAGAACGTTTCGACACTGAATTGTGGTCTTTCACCAGGGCGATACGAAGAGTATCTACAACTCTAAAATATGGTATATATTAATTACATGTTAAATAACACATTAAAATTATATAAAATTTATTTGAACCGCTGGATTTCAAACCCGAGACCCCGACGATCTTATCCGCTCGGCCACAGAGTTCGCGAGGTTGGAGTTATTGCAACGCTATCTAACTAGCAGCTACTTTCTGGGGCGAATTAGCAAATAATTAAAACTCAAAGTGTGGTTTAAAGTCTAACGAACCATTTTAATTGCAAATGGAGAATTTTGACAAAGGAGTGCAGGAACGTTTGGCCTACACAACACCTTTCTCTTTTATAGGTGAGAGTTAATAACATGTTGACATGTTGGTGCCGCTGCCCGGTCGATAAACTATTAACGCCCTGATTCAAGCTGAGACTAAGCTCTGTGAAGTAATTTCACTGAAGCAGAGGGGTACTACCTACAGACTTGTTCAGCGAGGTTTTTAATTAAAGGCGGTTAAAGTGCTTCGCATATCCGCTGGCTATCCACTATTGTACTACGTTTAGCAATCAGTGTTAAATTCACGTTAAATTCTAACGGTTTTGTCATTTCAACTGTAAATTGAACATCATTTAAATCCAAAGAAACTCACATACAAAAACCATTTCGATTTCCATTAGAACGTGTCGATCGAAACCTTTTTTTATTTAATATAACTTTTTTTTACAATAATATTTAAGGTAATTGTTACAAATTTGGCACAGTGTATTTCAAAATAAGCATATAAGCTGTTCCTCACCATAAAGAACAAATAATACATTTATAAACAAATAATAATAATAAATCCTTATAATAATAGAGGGATTTGCATAAAAAAAATAATTTGGCAAGATGTTTTATTGAAAAATGAGATATAGCCAGCAATAATTTTCATATTTTTTAATTTTTTGATACGTTTTCAGAAAAAATACCACTTGATATTAAAGCCACTTGAAAACATATTTTATTACGTTGAAATATGTTCCTCTAAAGCCTCATAAGAGTAATCTTTTAAAATAAAATTCTCATTAATTGATAGAGGCTAATAATTTCTAATATGGACTTAAATCAGTGGCGACTCGTGACTTTTGGGTATTATAGAGTGCTTGAGAAGTACGACGTTTTTGATGTTGTAGCGGAAAATGATTTTTTTTCCAATATTTAAATCTGCTGCAACATCAATTATGTCGTTTTTTTTTAATCTTAGCAGTCTAGCTCGTTCAAAAGTCATAAGCTATCACTGCAAAACGAATTAACTTATTTGAAGTTGAAGATATAAGTAAGTTACAGACAAAATCATTGGTTCTGCATACCAAAATAATCACATCTTTAATTATGACACACAACATAAAATGTTAAAATTCCAAGTACCAGCAGACGACCGAATGTAATTATGCACTCATCGCCGTCCTTAATGTACTGTAATTGTTTCATTGTGATGCAAAGAATTTCTTTAACAGTTTCCGATAAGCTGCATGTAGTCTATTATAAGTATCCATTATATTAAAAATTGTGTACCCATTAACGATATTTTCATCCCCAAATTTGATAAATGATTTCTTAGTAGCAAGTATGCTTAACTCTGTTACCAAGCAGCAACAAAGTTTTAAGTACTTGAAACCCTTTTAAAACTTAAAAAACTAGTAAAACCTCGATAAGAAAAAAACTTTTTTGTCTAATGGTTATATTTACACTTTTATTTTTAAAGCAAAGTTTGTTTTCATTTTGTATGTGTGTATTTTTTTTTTAAATTTGGTAAATGAAATAAAACAAAAAACATTTCCGAAGCCACTCACTACCCACGTTGTATGAATAAATTGCTGTTACCAAATATTGGAATTTTTCAAACCGCAAAACCAAATCGTTGGTAAAGTGAATTTTCAACATGTCATTTAAATTAAATATATCAGATAACTAAGGCATACAGTCTGTTTGTCCGGAACATAAAACAACCGTCTAATGGTGAGCCTTTTTCTAAAATTTCTAGGTCAATATTATGAATACTATTAATGGGTCAATATTATTAATAGCTACTATTCGCATTTTGCTACGTCGTCGTTTCTATTGAGAACTATGAAATCCTAGACAGATCAATCGAACGGCAAAAACATAGAAATGAAGTGATATTGTTTTACAGCAAAGTCGAATAGTTACGCCAGTATTATATAATATAGGTATAACTACTTATATTACCAATCTAAAACTCTAAAATTTATTTTTTTATCTTTTGAACGAAGAATAATTAAAAATAAATATTAGTATTTTATTATTTAAAAATGTTAAGCAAAACTTTCGATGCATCATATTTTTTCAACAATTTCATGTAATATCGAATAAAAGCCCCCTCCGTTGTAACATTGTTTTTATAAATACTTGTTCCTGTTAAAATTCAGGAGAAAACTTTTATTCTCTGAAATTTGAGAGTTAAATTAAATTTGAAAGTAGGCTGTTTCCTGGTACTTTATTTTGCTAACAATTTGAAAATATTAATCTGTTTAAGTACAACATATCAAGTTACGTTTTACATCACACACAAATTATCCGAACGAGCATGAAAATTGACGACGCACATTTAATATAATTTGTTAATACAAAATTGTTGAAGATCGCTTCGTTTAACTGTCGGGTTTTGTTTTCTTCGAGTTTTTCTTAAAAAACTAAATATTACAAGTTAGATGCCATCTATGTCAATCAGTGTTGCTCTTTTGCCTTTATCCGATATTGTTAAATTTTTCTCTGCTATTTTTATAACGTTAAACATACATATCGTCGTTGGAAAGCCAAAAGGGCTTAAGCGATACTTTGATCAAAAATGAGTTAAAAATGTATTTTTTTAACAATTTTTTTTCTGCATTGAATGATCTGCCCCTCGTTTGAGTCTGAAGACTTTTGTGGCCCTTCAGCCATTTAAAATATATTTACCATTTGGGAGAAGGCTTAACCCAAGTGACACAATTTTAGGACTTATTTAGCTTTATGTCACTTCAGGTAACTCAGTAAGAGCATTGAGTAACCTGTGCTAACTTTTTTTTTCAAAATCTAATCAGGTACTGAAGAATTATGAATTTTATTGTAAAACAAAAAAAAAACATTAAAGTGGTCTGGTGTAAACTTCTCAAAATGGCGCTTCAGCCCTTTTGCCTTTCCGGCGACGATATGGGTGAATAGTGAAAAATACTCGTTTCCTCTTAAAGAATACCAATAATTGAGTCTCCTCCGTTGAATTTTGGAAATACAAAATAAAAACTGCCCAAAAATTTAAGTCAATATCCAGTAGGGCATATAGGTTACTTCTAAAATCACCAAAAAGAATGATACCCATAAATCTCTCTGAAATTGGTTTCTTTGTCCCTTTATTCTTTAGATTTTGCAAACAGCGGAAATTGCAAATTTAGTAAAATTATTTTTAATTTTCGCCTTTAACATTCCTCTTTAAGATTTAAAAAACGATTTATTTTTTTATAAGCGTTTACATATAACAATTTTGGGAGATGATGATGAAAAATTACATTATTTTTTTGTAAATTTCTCTGAAATAGTTATTTCGCCGCTGTTTTATGTTTCCTTTGCGGAGCAGTGTGGCCACCAGTTGTTAGTCTCAGCGGCAAGTTGTAGGTTAAATAAATTAAGTCGTAAAGCGCCCTTGAGGTGATTTTTTTTAACGACAGCAACGTTATAAAACGTAGGTATTTTTTATTATTAGTATTATAGAACAATGCTTAAATGCCAAATCTCGGACAGGGATGCTGCGTAAAGCTTCAGAAATGTGAGATAAACTGTCAATAATTAAAAAGAAAATCATTATATCCACAGTTTATAAATATATATACGGAATGTGATAGAAGTATGTTAAAAAAATATATATGTAAATATATATATATATATATATATATATATATATATATATATATATATATATATATATATATATATATATATATTTTTTTTTTTTTAACATACTTCTTTCACATTCCGTATATATATATATATATATATAAATATACTTATTCAGTTAAATGCAAAAAAAAATAGATTGTTAGCACTGCAGAAAAAACACCTCAATATAAATTTTGATTGATGGAAAAAAATTGAATTTCCAGATAAAATACAAGAATTTACGTTATTAGGTAGATAATAGTGTCATCTTCTTCTTTGGGCTGTCCAGTTTTACAGAGAATGTTTGCGACATCATTACCTGACCTCAGCGAACCAGAAGAACTCGTCATCCTTTGACATTCGCCCATTTACAAATATAATGTTTCTCGGTCACGGAAATTTTCTTCATCTTACGCCAATTCAGCAACCTGCTGTATAGGAAAATTTTAATTTAGGTGAACCTTCCTAAATGACTTTGGAGTTTAAACGAAATCACACACTCCTTACGCTTGTGGCGACAAGGTAGAAACTGCCACTTAACGTTGGCCACTTGTTTCGATGGATGCTAAAAAAACATCGCCAAAAATACATACCGTCGCTGGAAGGGTAAAGGGGGTTAAGCGACCCTTTGGTCAAAAATGAGTTGAATATGCAGTTTTGATCAGTTTTTTTTCTGCATCGAATGCTCTGACTCTCGTTCTAAAGACTTTTGTGGCCCTTCAGCCATCTAATATTACCATATATATAATATTTACCATTGAGGACAAGGCTTGACTCAAGCGACACAAGTATGGGAATTTTTAAACTTTATGTCACTTCAGGTAACTTAGTGAGAGCATTAAGTTACTTGAGTTAACTTTTTTTTCAAAATCCATCCAGGTACTAAAGACTTATGTATTTTATTATAAAACAAACAAAATAAATAAACTTCTCGGGTGTAAACTTCCCGAATTGGCGCTTCAACAGTTTTCCTTTCCGGCGACGGTATGGTTTATTCTATTTTTTGAAACTCGTTAATTTGATTTGTCACTTGTGTGAGTTGGAAATCTACATTCCAAAGCATTTTTTTTTAAATGTATATAAACCTTAACCCTCTTACTTATAAACGAGGTGTAAATGTTACGCGTGTTATAAGGTCGGAATAGCGACCTAAACTTGCTTTATAACCACGGCTTATCTGTCTAATTTAATGGCCTACGTCCGGTGTAACTAAACCAACGCTAAGTAGACGCGTAAAAATCTAATAAGTACGACGGTAATGCTGAAACGTGTTCTAATCTCAGTGTTGTATTAGCAGAATCAATTATCCCATCGCCATTACTTTTAATGTCCAAGCTTCGCATGCGTGCAGAAAAAAATGGAAAAAAAAATCAAGAAAATTAAATATTGACAATAATACACAAACAAACTTAAACCGAAATAAATGTGGCCATTATTTACACTGCTATTTAATTGAATTCTATTTTAATATTTTCATTTTAAATTCTCTTTCAACATTTTATGAAAATGCTCGTAGCAGAGTAGGACGGGTACGGTCAAAATTATAACAAATTTTAATTCAATAAATACTATTGGATCGTAGATAGATAAACAGATATAATGTGAGTCGAACGCCGTATGGCATGAAAGCGGTACTAAAGTATGAAGGGAAGGAAAACGTTTCGTCCCAACCCCATTGAATGGATGCGCGTCGTTAACGCACGAGTTGGGAAATCCCAATGTCATTACTATTTCATGATTTTTGTCTCCGCTAGAAGATAAAAGCCGTATCACTATTCCGCGCCATATTCAGTATCTTTCAAATGTTTACAAAATAGAAAATCATTGTGGCGATTATTTAGAATAAGGGAGCGCTTATGAGCTATATTTTTTCATTAAATGTTAAGTACCGAAACATTATTTAAATGTAAGCAAGTTGTAGCGGTAATTCCAGTTCACAGTATAGAAATAATTTAGAAGATGTGAGAAAAATAGCTAGCTAACGTGATATAATCATATGCAGTGGCGGATCATGACTTTTAGTGTGCTAGAGTGCTAAGATTGAAAAAACACCTCATGATTGATGTTTTTGTAACCGAAACCAGCAACCCGTGCAGTGCACTACTAAAACTGAAAAATCCTGAAAAACTTCATACAAAAAAATTAAAATTAAAAATTTGAAAAAAAAATTCAGCTACAAAAACATCAATAACGTCGTATTTTTCAATCTTAGCACACCAACAAGTCACGAGCCGTCACTGGTCATATGGATACGTTCAAATTCCAGATTTTCTTAAATCAAATTTTGGATTGTTCAGAATACATTGTACCATTTATCTTTAACTTGAAGGGTATATTCACATTTTTGTCAAACTTTGGTTTTGTCCCGTCATCCCATCATTTAGAAAATCCAGTAGATGTTTAAAAAAAGAATCGTGGGCGAGATTAACATGGTCAAAGCTTGTCATCTTCTGTTCTCAAATTTCTGCTTTCAGATATGGTTGAGTTAATATTTTTGCGATCATATAAATAGATTAGCAATGGAGCTTTGTTTTGGATGGAACAAGTCTCTACCTATTTTCGTTATTCATCATATATCCCTATTATAATAAAATTCCGCACGTGCTCAAATCTGTGACCTTGTGGCGTTGGAAAATAAGCATTTATGTAGGTAAGTACTCCCTTGTGCACGTTTGGTAGTATTCTTGTCGTTATATATATATACGATATGCTATTAAATATCTTAGGCCAAACTATTTTGAGTGCAAAAACGATCTTACTCGCGAGGTTTGGTTTTTTTCAATTATCGTCGCTGAATCGAAAAAAAAATCGTCTCACTGTTTGTTTTGGTTATATCATTTGCATATAATTTGGCTTTGTTCTAGTTTTATTTAACGAAATACCTTATCAAAGACGAAAGATGTAAACATGCAATTTTTGGTACATTATTTCCTAGGAATTCTGACACAATCCGAAAAATGTTTATTATTATTTTTGATACTTACCATATACAATACTTACCATATACTATGTACAATATACACTTTTGGATAACTATTGGTTAAATATCACAAGGGTGGGCAGAAGGATATACTGCCACACAACTTTGTCTTGGCACATACTCCTTGATCGATATTCATACCATATCAATAAGCTCTCATGCGGAACAATATCGGCACTGAGCGGATCCGGACGTTGGTGTGAATCAACCTTAACGCTCCGAACCCCCCAGTGCCCGGAAAGTCACCCGCATAATACTATCGGCCGTGGGAAACTTAAGTTTAATATATAAATTACTTCTTCAATTACACAAGTTATAATATAATAAGTTGTAATTTAACTTAAAGGCACTGCAAATTTATTTGAAGTCTATAAAATAAATTAATAGTTTTCGTTTAAAATATAAACCTCTATCTTCTCAAAGTGATAAAAAAAACGGTTAAAACTTTTAAAATTATTAAACTATAAACCTGTCTGTAAGCTACAAGTACAACTGGACCTAAAATTATTCAAAAGTTTTTTGCGATATCTTAAAAGTTATGTCATCCTAAACTAGAATCAATTCCCCGATAAGCAGAGGCTTCAGTTCAAATTATCCATCGAAGTTTAGATTTGTTTACGACGCAAAAGCTTTTTCCGAACATGAATTGTGTAATCTAATTCCACGTTTTTTTCCTAAACTTTCAAGGCGGGAATAATCACAATTTCTTATCTCGATGGCCCCTCTCTCGACGAGCAGTGTCTCCACACAAAGGGAACCCAAAATGGGTCCATCATCTTAGTATACGTAGGTATTCATAAACACTGAGGAGAATATTCTTGTCATTGCGAGTACCCTCTCTAATATATTTATTAATCAAATGATAACAAACCCTTCTTAGGGCCACGTGAGAGATGTATGCAAACAAAATTGGTATCTCTGTCCCCCTTGTCACTGTGAATATCTTATTAAATTGTTTTTTTATGGTAAAAATCCATTGCGATATAAATAATATTCTTTTTATTTACTCTTGCTAGTTCTCCCTCCCATTAGGGGTAGGCTATCATCAGGCGAACTTCCCCTGAAAAACAACAGTTATCAATGTTTTTAATGATAATACCTCATTAGAGAAGGAATATTGCGTATTTCAGAAATATGCTTTCTCGCTAGCGGAAATTTAAATCTACAATAAGGGCATATTTAACGCAAATGCACTGCCACATGCCAAACTGGTTGCACATAGATACATTGCCTCGAAGGAAAGTGTCAAATGCATACGAATAAATCCGTATTTATAGAGATTGGATCAAGTAGTAATTTAACAGAGGGTCGTTTGCGAACACGTGCGCCCATGTTCATACACCGGCCACTCGCACCACTTAACATGGAGCAGTCGTCTTCTGCGTACAAGTGAATCCTGTCCGACAACACGTAAAGTTTTTCGTCGGGAAAAAAAATACTCTTTTTATTTTAATTATGAAAAGAACTCGCTAAACTACCAAAATAGTTTGTCAGCGGGTTAATTTAACATAGGTACATTTAACATAGTAAATAGAGTTAGAAGGATAAAACTTAGAGTACCTGCAATCAATGATATTCGAATAAAACAATAATATTCTAAATATAAACGAAAATAATACAACTATTACACCTAAATATTGTATTGCGCCTAAAAATAAAATAGCATAAGATCTACGGATAGTAATTTGTTTTTTTTTTTATATGAATACCGCACTAGGGTCTCAACTGCTCCCAACCGTCTAGAGCCAGTGAGACTTTGGCATTCTCAAATAGGGTATGTTGTGAGACTGAAGGTAGTGAGGAGGGGAAGGAGATTGGGAAGAGAAAGGTTGGGAAGTACCTGGCTATTCAGATCTGGTCACCAAACACGGCTAAAGCCATTTCAAGCAACTTTTCGATTCTGAGTAGTGGTCTTTTACTGGGGCGATACTTAGAGTATCTACCACTCTGAACGTGCCCCAAATATATTTTTTATTATTTTATATGAATTAAATGTGTTAAGACAGATATTATTTAAATAAAAGTTATTGGCGCATGCCGGGTTTGAACCCGCGACCTTTGGATTCGTAGTCGAGCGTCTTACCACTCGACCACGGAGGCCGTCTCGTGTGTACATAAATAAAATAAAAATATTTTTTTAAATCTAGACGTATTTACTTTTATTACACTTTTTTAGCATTTCTGTGTGTTCTATGCTACATTTTGTTTGGTTTTTTCATATGCATTGGCATCATGTTAAATATTGTACGTACAAAATAAGTTAACGTTTGTTTCGTTCGTTTTATGTGCTATTTTGAGAATTACTCTGTCTTTATTTCAACTAAATCTCGTGTTGTGTAGATGATCTACTTTGTATTTATACAAAGAATCAGACGGTAGATTTTGGCATTCAATTTTAAATCATAATATTCTCCTGACAGTAACGGACTTGTATTATAATCTAATGTTTCATGTTTGTGTAAAAGGGTTTTGAATAGTTTAAATGTAACTTGTATTGGTCTGACACGAGTTTCCCCAAGAAGTTATTCCGTATCGCATAGTAAATTCCGCTAGCGACAAATAAGTTATGTTTACCGTACTTAAAAGCATGAAATAAATCAAAATAAAACTACAGCTATTAACGGGGGCCATCTTTTTATAGAAAATAAACAAGATGTTGATGACGTTGAACGGCAGAGGAGAATGTTGAAAATTTGTGCACACGTGCTCCCGTGTCGGTTTTTTCAATACAGTAGGGAAGTGAAAACAACCGTATTACGATCCCTCTGTATGAATATGTACACCTTTAAACTATGGTAAAAAAAAAACAAACTTCGCACAGTCAATCAATAGGGAATGGCAGTGATTGGATGATACATATGACCTATGACTACATAACACGACATGTATAATACTGTTATTTGACATATAATTATTTTATTCTATTTCATATTTGACATAACTTATTTTAAATTTGACAAGTTCTTTAAACCATTTTTTTTTAATTTTCACTCTTATTTCTACTATACCTTATATATATATTTATAATAATAAATTAAATTATGATATTAAGGTTTAGAATTAAGTGCATTCAGAATTGAAACGCTGCTTGAAATGACTAAAGTAGTGTTCAGTGATAAGATCAGAATGGCCAGCTACTTTTAAACCTTCATCTTTCCCTTCTTCGCTTCTTTCAGCCTTACAACACACAATGATGCCAATGACTCAAATCCCACAGGCTCCGGGCAGTTGGGACTCGTAAAAAATAGATTTACATATATACGAGTATTTTACATTTTCAGGCATATTCGTAGACATGTCATATTTCAAGGACATTGCATTTTAAACCGTTCCTTGCTCTTTATATAGATACACACATTTACAAACGTATAAAATAAACCTTTGTTGAAAAGTTATTTAAATTCTCATTTACTAAAAGTACAAAAAATATTCAGAAATTGTAAATATGTAATACATTGTACGAGTATGTCGAGTGCTATTCCAGTTAAATAATTCACCCCGACGCAAAATGAATGCATAGTGTTTACAAGAATATGTGCGTGTTTCATTTGATTTATTTCCAGGTCAACCATTTCTGAGCTTCGAACGAAAACAGTTAAATCTATTATGCATGATGTCAGTTAGGTGTTTGTTCTGATAAATCCTGCGAAACACTTCACTATAAGAAATATGTCTCCAACCCCGAGCAGAACTTACGCCTAGTAAAAAAAATGATGTAAAAATACCATTAATACATTCCCTTGCCGCACTTACTGGGAGACAAAGGGGATACACAAAAAAGAGGTTCCAAGCCATTTACCCAACATTTGGAGGAAAGTGTTTCTTTTTTCTTCCTGAACGTCACCTCGCCTCATTTACAGCGGAGAGTGGTTTATCGCAGCCGAGCAACTGCGCCTTTATATCCGCTTGATAACGGTTTTAGAAGGGTAGACAACAACATAGATTATTCACATTTTTTACAAATATACGCCCTTCTTACTCTAACGGGTTCAAATATCGTCTTCCTTAACTTAAAACACTGAATATATTATACAGTAATATCTTATTTCATGGTACTCATTTTATAACATTTTTGCATACTGTTTTGAGGACCGTCGAAAGAATTGTTTTTATTTTGGCTATGATTCTAAAATAGAAAATAAAACATGCTTTCTTACACTAAATATTCCCTTTTCACAGTCCCATCAACATAAAACACTACGAACAATATGTCATTTACAAATGAAAAACGGGTTTAAATATGTCACTACAAGTTGCCTATTTTTTCAAATGGTTTAATTTTTATTTTTATTTGATTCAGTAATGTCTCACACAATGATGTTATCACAGATATAAAAGATTTAAGGATTTAGAATAAATAGTATTATCATAGAAATATAAAATTAAGTAGGTAAATATATGAACGGTCGATTTTAAAACGTTCAAGAAACCAAATATATCAAAGGACCTATTTATCTAATAACTAATAATTGAGGTTATTTTGTCTTGGATGTTGTATTAAAAAAAAATATCTTCCAATATAAAAATGGATCAACAAAAAAAACAAAAAGGTTTGAAAAATCTTTATCGACTGAAAGGTGTGATATAAGGCTCTAGGGAAATACCATAAAAACATAGTTTTTTTTAATATTCTTAACCTGAACATTTCCTGTGCCATTATAAAATAAATTTATAAAAAAACCATTTGATAATAACTGATAACTGCTATTGCCTGAGTAGTTTTTTTATTATTAACCAAATGTACAAAAAACTATTTCTAGTGACATTAATAAGGTAGGAACCCCCATTAGGATTATGCAAAATATTTCATAATTCACCTTTTTCAACGCGACCGTAAAATGTTTCAGTTGAAAACATTTCTTGCGCCATTTTACAGTTTGGATACTAATCGCTGAACAGATTGCCGCTTTTCTAACACACATACTTGCCTTTCCTATTTTTACTATTCCACACTTTGAGAAACAATGTATGGAGAGAGAGCTAATTATTTTTACCCAACCGATACAAACTTGCGATAAATCACTTTCTCCGGATTTTACGTCGTACACCATGAGAGAGAAAGAGACAACAAATATAATACTCCTCTTCTACGTACTGTCACAATGATCTTGGGCTCCTGGGTCACCGCGGGACTCCGCCCACATTTTTTATAATGCCACTAAACTTGACACAACTGAACGGTTTTTTAGGTTAGATGCTATATTTTTGCTGATATCAATACTGTGAAAAAGTGGTTATACGAATAAATAAAAACAGTATGTCGATATGTGATATGAATGGATGTATAAATACCCTAGCCTTGGTCATAGCCACGCCCGGGTCCGCCGAGACAGGAAAAAATCATCAAAAACTGACTACACTGCCTTAGATTGATACTACTTTTTATACGAGTGCTCTAAGATTCCACATTATTTTAAATGATAGGCATACGAGTACTTTAATTATTCCATGTGTAATTTGAAATGAGTGTAGACAATATATACATCTTAGAAACCTGACAAAAAACCCTCTTTCAGGGTTTATTTTCTTATCAATTAAATCCGTTTCGATGTTGTCTGTATACAAAGTTCAGTTGACTTAGAATATAAAAAAAATAATAATCTATTTTTAAAGTTTTTATTTTTATTTTTAAACAATAATTGTTGTTATTTCAAAATTTAAAAAACGATTTTTAGTCAAAAGTTCTGCAAGGTAATTATTTTTACGCGTGACAACTGCTTCGCCTTCTGATGGCATTATCAAACAGTTTGATAATGCCTTCAGCTTTTTATTATATATATTTATTCAGAAGCATAAAGTTACATGAAATATAATTAAACATACTCCTATATACATATGCATAAGTACAGATGAATGTAGGTACGTATTCCACAGATAAATTTTCAATACTGGGAGCCGGATGCGTGACCTAAGATGTTGTCAGTTTTCAGAACCAAAATAACCTCAATTTTTTGTGTCCTTTAAAGGAAAATAACGCTCCCATACAATATGAGGTAGCAGTGTCGTTCTTCAAAATTGCTTTAAAATAAAACGGAACACAAACTGGATTTATCTTTGCATTAGTATTGTACCTACGAATAGTATGGTTACATAATAAAATTAGACAGGTGAAATTACACATTTTCAAAAATAAATTGTTTTTGTTTTGGTTTAAGTTTGAGTTTTATTTTAATTAAAACGATTATATTTTCATCTTGTATAATTTGAGTACTATCTGAATTTTTTTCAGGCGATAAAAAACAAACATGTTAAATGTGCTTCTGAGATCCTTAGATTTAAGCCATCATCTTGATTAGTTGAGCTTTAATATCCTTTCAAAACCGGAGAAGTGTTTATACATTATTATGCTATTAACGGTGATATGGCGTGTATTCACATTGATAGCTGCCCGTTCCTCAAGTTCCCGCCATTTGCTATCCCACAGCCTACACAAGATGGCCACCATAATGTGAAGAAGGTGCTATCAAGGAGTTCATATTTGGTGAATAATTAATCAACCTCACGGTAATTATACATTTTAACAAATACCTTTACCACCCTTTTTAACACCAAAAGGGGGTTATTTTTTATTAGTGTAAGCACGTGTAAGGCATAATTATATTCTTGGGCGATAAAGAAGGAAATTTTATATTTAAAATTGACTTTAGTACGGAAATGACCCCGTTATAACTTTAAATTCTTTTCACCTCGCTTTCCGATACCAGCAATCTCCTTTATTATTCAAAAGCTATCAGTACTCTCATCCTGCGAGCTTCCAAGGGCTTCCGGAGAACCCTAGTCAATTTTTAAATTTCCGGAAACCTGTTAAAAATATGCAAAAATATACTTTCCAGCAATGATTTAAAGGTATAATATAGCATTACCTGCATTATAAAATAATAAAAAATATGTTACCTTCTACAATAAATACAAGAAGAATATTCTAATCGACGACCCGCTGTGTAAAATTGATTGTCACCATTGCATATAGCAATTGATATACAAGGGGTTTTTAATATAATATAGTTACGAACATAATTTTTGTTTGATATTCGTCGTTTTTAAAATTGAGAAGACAAAACAGGAAACTACTATTTCTATCCAGGGGGTCACAGTAAAACTTTTTTACTGTAGTTAATGCGTGTTTTGATTTTGACTATCAATTTGTGAAATAATTTTTCGCAACTATATTTTTATAATATAATACGATTCAAATGAGTATTGTGTCTACACTATTTTTATCGAAATGTTGCAAATAACCGAGGTAAGCATTCTCAGAATATACGCATTTACAGGGCTACATTGTTATACTCGAACGTGACGATTAAATAACTAATTTTGATTTATGTTCTGCAAATTTTTTGTCGTGATTCATCCTCTTGCGTTGTTTTTGGTTACATTTTTGTAGCGAAACCGTTTTTCCACCACCGTCGTTATTTGTGTCCATTGAAATGAAAAATTATGTGATGGAACGTTGTTAAAGTTTTCGCTGGAATAGAATTATTTTTACTACGTCTGAATCAAAATTGCGAAATGTGTTAAACGTCTCGGCCAAAATAATAATTTGATTTTCAATTTAATGCACATTCCTTCTATTCTGGGTGCATTACTAACCTATGAAAAAATACTTTCACGGATGGTTCAAAAAAACGTAATTTGAGACATTTTATCACGGTCTTAATCTATTATACACGGGCATATTAAGGGAATGTATCAATTACGATTATCTTCTTTGTCACCTTAATTTATTGGTTATCGGTTACAAGGCAGTACCTACCGTACTATTGTAGCAATTCTGCTTCAACCTCACAATTCAACACGCCTATGCGACAAATGAAACATTTGGGAAACATATACTCCGATGTCGCTGATATATTTAACACGTCAATATCAAACTATAAGTTTAATTTAGTACAGTTGTTGTCATCTGGTAGAGCTAAACTAATAGTTGGACCTGTTACTTAATATTATTTTTTTCTTTTCTTTTACAATATTTTTGAACCTGTTATTTATTGAATATTATAAGTTATTTTTGTATCTGCTATTCAATACTCGTTTTTATTTTATTTTACACAATTTTTTGCACTAATGAGGTTATTATTTGAAAAAAAAAAAATACTAATATGTATGTAAAAGCCTATAACGGGCGTAAATAAATAAAATAAATTATTATATATATCTTCTGTACATAGGTTCATCAATTGTGCATTTTTTATTTTATAAAAAGCTCTTTTTTTACATATATTTTGAAATAAATCATTTTTAAAGCACAAGAACATATCAAATATTATGTGGGACGGTGTATTTTACCAAGACGGTTTTTGGCCTAAGAATGAAATAGGAACGGGAATATTCTGTTAAGTAAAATGTTTGATGGGCCCATGAGATCCACAAATAATATCTTAGAAATGACAGTTCGCGTGCCACTTACAATACCTATGAAATTGATCTACAAAATAAGTAGTTTATTGATTGTGTCCACCCAAACTCGTGCGCCATGAAATTATTACGATTCGGACTAGCTCGATAAAAATGGGGACCGTTATCTTCGGATTCAATCAGAAAAACACTTTCATTTTCAGCAATAAAGAATCGAAATAAAATTAGATCTGAAAAAAATTGAAACGTTGAGTTTTATAGATTCAGAAGTTGTTTTTTTGGTATGTTTTTATGTTGTAATCTCCAAGTACGAGGTCGGGGTGCTGAATCTTTTTATGGAGGAAAAATAGTGAATTTGTTTTTTTAATGATGTGTGTTGTGCGAAGGAGGAAACAAACAAACCGTAGATCGTCCCGGAGTCGAGCTCTTGAGCATAAGATGGAAACACATGTGTTGGCTGTCTTCGACTGTGTACCGGTGTTTTGTAAAAGGATAACAGTTTTCTTCGGTCGTTCATACTGTTCAATGATTACTGATTACTAGTCATTACAATACGTGCTTTCTGAGAGTTAAATTATTTATGGAACAGATCTACCGTTTTTTCATGGATATGTTCAGGAGTTCCAAATAACTTAACTACACTCGATAATTAACTGGGAGCTCGAGTGGTAAAAACACAAAAATGGAAATAATAAAATTTTTAAAAATATAGTGAATACCGCACAAGAGTCCCAACAGCTCCTAACCGTCTAGAGCCAGTGAGACCATGGCATTTCCAATCGGGGTATGTTGTTAGGTTGAACGTAGTAGCGAGGGAAAGGACAACTTTTTTCACCAGGGCAAGTATCTACCACTCTGGAACGTGTCGCAAATATACTATGTATTATTTTATATTAATTAAATGTGTTATGATACATATTAATTAAATTAAATTTATTTGCGCACGCTTGATTTGGACCGGTGACTTCTGGACTTGTAGTCGAGCGTCTTACCACTCGACCACGGAGGCCGTCAAATGGTGATGCTTTTATTTTGAAGAGAGTAACAATTGAAATATAAATACATGTCTACGTCTGTTTAGTGTGAATATTTTACCTCAGTGCCTATTTCATGTTATTTCAAGTATTCCTATAAATCAATTTGAATATAATGTTTTTAATTTAACAATCCAAAAAACACCTCATTCCAATAAAATCTGTTTTCTTAAACATAATTTAACTTCTAAAGCGAAGGTTTCTTCGGGCGTTCCAACTGTCGCCTGAAGTCACGGAATTAACAAAAGTTCTTTTGAACAGTTGGAAGCTATGTTTTCATTTATAAAATTCGTATAAAAGTACTACCGCATGAGTGCTTATAAAACGTGATGCCTGTCTCACAGATTATAAATACAGCACTCAATACGATTGTTCTGAATCTTGTATTCAGAATCCACGAGCTACGCTCTTAAATGAGCGATAGAAGTAAGCACAATGAAACTAAGCACATACCATTACTTAAGTTAAACGGCCTTTTGAGTGTAATTGAGTTGTTACAAAAGACATAATATATCTATAAATTGGATCATTAGTTCGTTCAATACAATCTACGCCACGAAGACATTCGATATGTATCTCAGGTGTTCTTTTAGTTGAAAAAAAATCCAATTAGGTCTAACGTTTTGGAATCAATAAGAACATTTCAAAACATATTTACCGAAATGGCCAAGTGTTCGGTATGAATAGTACAATCTAATCGGGTCGGGTGGAGTTTTAGTTGTATTATGACGTAGCAGGAGTAAGCAGAAGACACTGTACACGAAGTATAAGAATTACCCCTCGCATTAGGTTGATGAAACGAGGAAGATGGATGGCGTTTAATCTCTTTGCATCATCTCCCTAATCCGTATGTTTTCCGGCAGCGAACGAGAGTTTTACGTTTCTTCAGCGCACTCTGGCGCGATCATCTCTGGATGCTGCAGAGATCTGAGAGGATTAAGGCGCACAAAGCGTCTTGTACGATTGTAACTCCGCTAGAGCGATGGAAGCTCTGATTGTAAATTCAACGGAAACGTTCGGACAGGGCAATATATAGGGGCTTATGTACGGTGAACGTGTACATGCCAACAATGTACAGAATGTAGGAATACAAGTCATCGCGCTCTCCTTAATTATGAAAGATAGTAGTTCTCCAAATTATTCTAGTTTGGACATTTCGTGTATTATGTTTCTCTCATGGAGCAAATTTGCCCTAAGTCAATCGGATTAGTTCACAAAAAATGCTTTCTGTATAAACTTTTTTTTTTAAAGGCCCAATGGATGTATTAATATAGCGTTGTAATTTTTTTTTTTCACTAACTCAGTTATTTTTCTATTATTTAAATAGAGTTAAACCATCGCTATGGTATTTTAAATTTATTGCTTGAGGATCAGCGCCCAAAAAAACACACTTTTTGGTTTTCTAAAACCAGCAATACTAAAAATTATGCATCTGTTATTTTTTTACGGGTAGTTAGGGAAACGTCCAAGGTTTCCAATGAATAAAATTATTTTACTGTAATTTTTTAAATTCTATATGAAATGCAAACTAGAATTTTAGGTAACATGTTCGAAAATGGCTGCGCTGGTTTTCAAGCTGCACCTTTTACTGACATTTTAGTATGTTTTTCGTTGAATTTAAAAGATTTCAGCTTAAAAATGTATTCACTGGAAACCTTAGACATTTTACTAACTGCCTATGTAGAATTTACTGATAAATCATGTGGAGTATTGCTTGTATTAAAATGCTACAAAGTGATGTTTAGCGCTATGTTGGGTGCTGAACCTTATAAATTTAAAAAAATCTTATAATATAAATCGAAAAAATTCACCTTAAATTCAAGCGTATATTTTAAAACTTACATACAAGAAAACATTAAAAAAGTATGCCATTTATCAGTCAGCATTCTCTGACATCTTTTATGACGACTTTTATAATATAATATAAAAAACAATTTCCATTTCAAAGAGCCGAAATTTGGTTTCCTGGGACCATTTCATGTTTTATATGACCCTTCCGGTTTCTCTTTTTGTAAATTGAGAGGGTTTCCTTAGAGTCCGCAAAGGTCGTACCTACCTTACCTTAGAAGGAATCTACATGCCTACTCCTACATCAAATCTTAGGGTAAAGGGCCCACTATTATTGGAATTAATTTTACTATGAAAGGTTCAATAAGATATCAAAACAAACGTATTTCATTTTGATACAGATTTGTCAACTATTTACTCGAAGAATTTCCATAAAAACTGTTACTGGAGACATTTTTATCATACAGTTTTAAAAATGTATTTATTGAGTACACATAATAAAAAATCAGAACTTACATTTAGAAATATGATTAAAATTTAATCTGTTGTTTTATAGTTAAAAAAACTATAATAAATTGCACATTTGGTTTAAATAATCTATATCAAGTACGCTCAAATAAATTAACTGATAAATATAACATTTGTTTCCCTGCACGGCCATTGTCCACTACTTTCACCTTTTGCACTTTACCACGCTAAGATGTCTACTATGTATTTTATGTCTGCTTAAAAAAGAAAGACCAACATTCCCAAGTAATGAATAACCTGTCAGTATGTGAATTCCTTCTACTACCGTCACAACACTGTATTACTTTATAAAGGGATGTAATGTTATAATGCGCTGCCGGAAACCATAAAAAATATGCCAATTCATAAATTTAAAATAGCCTGTAAGAACCATTTAAAATACATTAGTGATATTAAGTAGTATATAAGTTATTATTATTTTGTCAAAAATAATATTAATTATAATTAGATACTTTGTAAACTTGAATTTACAAGTAACTAATATAAAATAAATAAAACAAAACAAAAACACGTCGAAAATGTGGCTTGTGCAATGATGAGGGACTTGGCTAGAAGAGGATTGAACTCGCTACGCTTGGGTGAGAACCCGACCCTTTGGACCGCTCGACCATCTAACCGATCGTGTTAAGTAGATTAATGATTACTTTTACCTATTGATTTATATGTCCGTTGTTTTATTTCTCTTCTTGAAGAGTTCTTCCCAAAACCCATCATGAGTTTAAATAAGCATGGTGGTTTACAAAGAGTATAGGAAGTCCGTCCAAAAGTTATCCTCCTTCCCTAACGGAGGAAACCTCTCGTGCTTAATTTGTTTTCGCAGAAATAATCAGGTCGGACACTTTATTTATTGTAGTTCCAATTATCATTCTTTAGCAGGTATTTGTTTTAAAAAATCTGAAATAAATATAATACAAAAAAATAATCAAACCCTAGATTTTAAGATACTAAGAAGCTAAATCTGTTGTTTTCAGTTCCTACGCATTGAGAGCATACGTGTCCTCCGCATATCATATTTCACAACAATTGTAACTTAACTGGTATAATGGCGATATTACCCCGGGAAGTGGTAAACTTTGGACAAGGGTGTGTGTATTACTCTGGATTAAATTTAACTGAGAAACTTTCCCTTGAAGATAAACAATAGCTGCTCTACAATCAACACAGATTTAGTATTGCGTTAATATTATGTGCTTTTTGTTATTTATGGTTTTGTGCTTAATTTGTAAAAATCCGTTTTTTTATAATTCAATTGAATTAAATTTATTATTTAGTTCTACCAGTGTTAGTTTTTATTTTTAGTGACAGCTGTTTCGGCGATTAAAGCTATAATAAAACTGTGCTTTTTGTAACAACAAAAATATTCCTGCACAATAATCCATAATATTCCTGCACAATAATCCATAATATTCTTGCACAATAATTCATAATATTCCTGCACAATAATCCATAATATTCCTGCACAATAATCCATAATGTTACTGCAAGGTGATTTGAATGCGACGATCTTATTTTAAAATAACAATAATTGTCAAACGCACACCTTTCGGATATGAAAAAAACTAAGAGATATTAAAAAAAAGTCGCGAGTTGTAAATCCAGCATGGGAAAATAAAATTCTAAAAACCAAATTACTTTTTGTAGTACCTACATCTCTTTTCATCTTTTATTTAATAAAAACCCAAGTAGTACTTTTATACGCCTACTAGTTAGTAGTTGTTAAATCTCTTTCTTGTGAAGCTGGTGTTTATAAAATGTATTTTAGATGGTAATTATTTTATATTGTGTGCCCTGATGATGACACGGGCAGTGTCGAAATTAGTAAGCGTACATGAAGAATAATAAAGAGTCCTAACTTTTCGGAGCCAGTCGAACTATGGCACCCCCTGTCAAAAAAATATACTGTTTGTTGCATATTTTCGAACTGGCCAAAAGAAAAATTGTGACTCGGGTGATTCTGGGTACTTACTACTAGTACTTATTAAAGTGCCGGATTTTTTCCCATAAATGCGTATCTTAAGACACAGTTCTTTGTAATATTATAAAATATGGAAATGAAATTGATGGTAATTATCTACCTATTTAAATTGAATCACAAAATAACTCACGGCGGTAATTTAAAACTACTCTGACGAATTATAAATAAAATTGTGCGACGTTCTTCCAACTATACTGACGTGGAACGAGTTAAATTAATTATGAAATTGTCCAATAGTTGACAGACACCTAGCACCTAGCTTGCATTATCGGTGCCAGAACTTCACATTTGATATTCTAATTTCCCATTCAATATTCATAGCCAGTGTGAGCACAATCCAAATGTGAATAAATAGGTTATTTACAATGTGACGTCAATTGTTTTTAGCTTCATTAATTAAGCCCAAGTGGTATTGCGGACACCATAGCCGTTCCTGGAGCTAAATAGAATCCGTCAATGCTTAATTAATTTATCTGCATATAATAAATAGCAAGATGTCCGGTTGCTAAGACATTAACTAAATCATTTCGTTCGGCAGTCACGAGCGTCGCACTCTTGTGTGCAATGTATGCGGCGCACACGGGCGGCCGACTGAACGGGCGGTTTCTAAAATTGGCGTCTCTGTTGGTAATTCATTCTTGACAAGATAATGTGTGTGCCCCAAAACCATGACGTTTACCGAATTGTGAGTTTGATCCAAAAAGAGTGGAAGCGTAATAAACAAGATTCACAATGAAGATTAATTTAATTATGTTAGTACTCTTTTCATTATATGGATAAAGGAGTGTAGGGATAATAATGTGTGACGTGCAAGTGAAATAAAAAAAAAAGTAGTCAGAGTCTTCCCAGGTTGACACGGCGCGACCAAATGAAGCAAATATTCATCGGATCATGTCAACATTCCGTATAAGAAAGGAGTCTAAGAAAGGAATATAAATTAATTAAGAAGTGTAGGCCAAGACAGAATTGTGTAGAGGTTCTTCCTTTACTTAGTCAGAAAGATTACGACCTCCGTCTTAATCATGAATGTATAATGATACCAGGACTTTTGTTTTTTTTATAAGTGTATGGTATTAGACCTACTTGAGGGCGCCACTTTTTCTATCACAAACGCCTGAAACCCTCGAGGCGGCCCTGACAGATTCGTAATTAAGATCATTAAAACTCTTAAAATCTTCGCAAGCGTCCGTTGGAAATAGAATACGAAAAGCGTTGAGTGAATTTTATCTGTAAGCATAAATCATTAGATTTACGACGTTTTTATTATCTGGCATGGAAGTGGATTCCATCAACCAATCGAGCGAATTCGGGAATGGTTTGTTGGCCTAGTCGACCTACCCACGTCGCCAATCACCGATATGTGTAATTAGGTTTGTGGTGCGCCCGGCGTGAGTGGCGCTGATCGCCTGACACCACACTGACAGGCTGATAGATTGACAGACTGGGGTAAATGTTCTAAATGTAACTGCGACTAATTGAAGGTTATCAAACACAGAAAAAACGAATGTTTGTACGTGTAATTTGAACAGTGTTGACAGTTACAGTGGGATTTTTATACAATTGGCTTAACACGTAATTTGGTTTCTAAAATGAAAATGAAGTGTCTTCATACTGTATGATAAACTACGCGTGTAAGAATCAAATAAGTTTTTATTGGTTTGTCTTGTTTTCCAGATTATTTTTAGCCCCTAGAATTAACAATCTAACCATCGGGCCATGTCTCTGTGGAGGCAGAATGTGAAAAAGGAACGCCATTGAAAACTATGTTAACCTAAACTCTTTGATTATTCATGCATTCATGCTTACTCTTTAGTTATTCAGACTCTTAACATAACCCGAGTGTTCACTTGATCATGCAATATCCATAGGCCTTTCCAGAGTATTCTAACGTACTTCTTCTACCATTCCTCGAGCGTCATATCATATTTTCCCAGCACCCCTTTCTCCATCCATCATAGCTGAAGGTTCAAGTCATCTAAGCACTAACACAAATAGAATATTTCGTTTTGATGTGTGAAGTTTTTGGTGTTCGTATATAAAAGCCAGTGGTGTGAGGCTTTTGATTTCTTAAATCTTGTCTACCTTTGATGATATTTATGCAGTCAAGCCAATACAATTAAATATTTCATCTACCCACCGTAGGGGTATAATTCGTGAACTTGTTCAACTGAATAAATAAACCTTCAAAGAATTACCATTTCGTTTTGACGTGTTTTCTTAGCTAATACCCAAGTCCCAAAACGAATTTCTCCCACGTGTGCCCTGAGACTTCCCCCACGCCAACATTACGATTAGTAAAATAAACATAAATCTAGAAATACTTCAAGTCAAATATGTACTTAGCACTTGAGCTATTGATAAATTCTTATTGCGCCAAAGATATTGATGGGAAGGGGTAGGTTGGGTCAGGAATCACCGCCAACCATCTACCAGCCTTGTAGTATCAAATGTTTCAGAATCAAACAATCGCATTAGCGCTAAAGACGTTTCACTTTTCCAAACTAAATACCCAATATCCCATACCTCCCTTAAAGTGATCCAATCGCATCAGTAAATTCAGAAGTTTAAGACACTTAAGAAAGGGATGGAGGCGAAAAAAGGTAATAAACGTTGGATTTCGATGAAATATTTAGGATTAGATTGTTTTCGTCCAATTGATCGCATTTATTGAGAGATATTTTCGAAAACTTTGCCAAGTCTTCGGTTTCAAGAGGGGATCTAAATGAAGGTATGTTTCATCTACAAATATGTTAAGCTTTCCGATACGGTGAGAGTTTTGGGAATTGTTGGGCAAATATTAATTCCTTCTGGATTCCTGTACAATTTTTATTATTATTATTTTCACGATTATAGTACTTCTACGCATGAATTTTAAAATACCAATTATTTGTGAAAATATTTAAAATAATATTTTAATAAAATATTAGTATTTAATTAGCTTTCGAGATTTTTTTACAATTTATTTGTCATAAGTCTGTTATTATTTTTTCAC
This sequence comes from Drusus annulatus, assembly GCA_022651775.1. Taxonomy (NCBI): domain Eukaryota; kingdom Metazoa; phylum Arthropoda; class Insecta; order Trichoptera; family Limnephilidae; genus Drusus; species Drusus annulatus. The sequence continues at coordinate 3,099,442 of JAGWCC010000029.1, read as the reverse complement.
ATCTATGATTTTATCAAAATAAGATTAGAAAGATGGTAAAAAGGAAACTAAATAGAAAAATTTTGACAATACCTAGCTGATTTATCTAATATTTCGCTTTAATTGTAGTATAACATTGCGCTTTCCAGTTACCAGAATTGGTCCAGGAACACAATGTCACAGAATTTTTCACTGAACTATGTACAAAAGACTTACGACCCACGAAAATATTTCCATCCAATTAATTTGAATCTGCTCATTCTCCGTTAATGGTTCGCAGATCTCCAACAATTATCTAGGAACCTATGTTCCCGCTGCATCATCAATATGCTTTCCATTTGTTATTACTTGCTTACATCTGCAAATGTGTTTTTTTGTTGGCAGCATGAACAACTACCACCCTTAAAAACAAAGAAATTAACCAATTTAACTAACTAACTAACCATTACGCCGTTTCTACAGAGGGGTAGGCAGGTAGGCCATGTCTTCCTCGGGCGCCCCCGACTTCTTCTTCCATTCACTTTCGCATCATATATTCTTTTCACGCTCCTTTCTTCGTTTATTCGCTCTACATGCTCAAACCATGTAAGCGTCTCTTTCTTGATCCTATTCATTTCGCTTACATCAGCCTTGCGTTCTTTCCGGATATCCACATTTTTAACACGGTCATACATGGTTTTACCGCACATACGCCTCAGGGATCTCATTTTCACAGCATTCAGTCTACTTTCATCCTTCTTATGCTAGTTCCATGCCACACAGCCAAACATCAGGGTTGGTATTAGTATTAACACTCCATTGTGAATTGCTAGCTTCGTTTCATTGTACATTTTTTTTTATTTGCGCCAACAGTGTTCAGTCCTCCATTAATGTAGTTTCCTGCATTCACCCTTCTTTCAATATCCTTATCAGCCTTTCCGTCTCTTGCAAACATACTTCCTCAATACACAAATTCATCCACTTATTCCTAGTATTCATCATTCACAACTATATTGCACGCAATTTAACTACTAAGCGAATATTGACAAAACCAAACTCCGAATATTAAAACAAATATTTAAGGGATCAGACCTTCCAGCAAAACTCATAACATGATAAAAAGTCGAAGCTCGAGTACTTCCCCGCCATACGAGCGAGCTCTATTTTATCTAGATTTCAGTTTTCATCGGATATGTATCAAATTGAAGACTCCAATCGGAAATAAAACATCAATTTTTAACTGCAAGAAGGAAGTAGTGCCATAAATCGCAAAAACATTACATTTTCAACACCACCTCCCACCGGATCAACACCAACCCCCTATTTGACTCCACCTCACACTATAGTGGGTATAGGGAACCTTACAAATAATTGGTGGTAGTTATGCAGAACGCGTCCGACCCACAATTTGCCAAAATGAGAGCTTTAAATGTTTTCCTATAGATTAATACGAGATTTCTATCTGCTTAAAACACCTAAGCTCCAAAAGCAATAGATTTTTGGCAATTCATTATTTTACTAACCCACATTGCAGATATTCGACTTAAATTGAAGTTTAAAATGTAGGATAACATAGGAAATACAATTATTATTTTAATAAATACATTGATATATTATAAATGACTTATTTATAATATTTCTCATAAAGAAAAAAACACTTATATTCACTTTACAAATGCCGTAATATGCTTTTATATCGTGATATTTTAGAGGCCTTTTTCTCAGTTTCATATTTTTGAGGTTGTATGCTTTCTGCACAACTACGTTCAATTTATACATGATTTAGCGTTTCGTTGAAATATAAAGGTTAACGTTTAGACAATGGAAAGAAAAGACACACCAGATAGGGTAGAATTTATGGAAATAACGCACTTAACTAAAAAAAGTTGACCCTAAATTCAAAATGAAAAAGAAATAAGAACAAAATGTCAAGTCCCCGCCATATATCCATTATAGTGGTATCACTTGTTCCAATGTCAAAAATATTTATTTTGTTAATATGTTAGTATACGAGTATGTCCATTAAAATATGATATTACAAACTTTTTTATAGAAATAATAGTATTTTACATTTGTACGTAAATGGGATATATATATATAAAAATGTGAAATGTAATCAAGAAGTTCTGTCGCTAACATCTAAGGAAATATCTACAAATAACAATACCCGGAAGTGTACCTACGTTGATTTACAGTGCGTGGCCCTGTCGCCGTACAAAAAGTGGTCAAGTCAGGAGTTGGAGGTTTGCCTTTGTTCTACCGTATAATGTAATAATGGTTTCTGTCCAGTTTTTGTTTTACAAATGTATTTCTTGTTATTTTTAGGTAAAATATATAGCTTTGTATCGTTGAAACTGGCGGAAAAGTTGTCCCACGATCCGGAGCGCATTTTGCCCCAAACAAGTTGTAATTTGTCGACTAACAAAATTATAAATACAATACAGTTACTTAAAATTTTACCAGTCTAAAGATTCCTGTTGCAAACTTTTATTGTATCGAATTCCAGGGCGAATAATTACCAGTTTCAAAAACACATACCTAGTTATTTACGTAATAAAATTCTAATTTTTTAAAACCCCACCATTTTCCAACCTTTAATCAAGTCAGTTTACTAACTAACTAACTAACTAACCATCACGCCGTTTCCCCGCAAGGGTAGGCAGAGAGGACGGACCGCCATACAACTCTGTCTTGGCACACACTTCTTGCTTCATTTACATTCATACATCGTCTCATACATACTCTTCTGTTATTCTGACTCTTCACACGACCCGATTCAAGTATTTGATTTACTTGATCGTGCCATGTCTTTCTCGGGCGTCCTCGACTTCTTCTTCCATTCACTTTCGCATCATATATTCTTTTCACACTCCTTTCTTCGTTCATTCGCTCTACGTCAACTAAGTCAGGTTAGTTGACAAAAAACCATTAATATTGCGTCGTTTGGATAATGTCAGGTGTGTGATAAGGGTACATCAGTTAGATTTATATTTCCAATCGATGTTGTTATCATAGTCGTAGATATGACGATAAGTCATTATTATTATTAGCTGAACCAGCATTAGTTGAAAACTTATGATGAAATTAATACGATTTTGATGGATTGTAATTAAATGTTATAAGATTATTATCGTAATCTGTAAAAAAACTGTAAAAAACATTTTTATTTTTGTGTAATTGGAACTTGAAATATTTTTCGGAAAACTTTTATCTTCTGAAATACGTTTGTAACATTTGCACCAATATTTTCGTGCGCTAGATATTTATAATTAATTTTACTATACCTTTTGTAAAATCGTAGTAAGTGGAAACATATATAAAATTGAGTGTTAATGTACTACTATTTACAAATGTATTTAGCAGGTGTTTTGTGGTTTAAAAAAATGTAGGTGAATTTTAGCCACCTTTAATCATTGAAATTTCACAAGAAAAAAAAATCACCGTAAAAACACGTTGAATACAGTATTTTACATTCACCAGAATGTTATTTTTTTGCATTCACTACGGTTTTACACTTGCGTCCATTATTTATTCCCTTAATCGTATTTTATTTTATGGTACTTTATATAAATAATATTAACCATATTTCAAGATTTATCAATAATCTGGATCGTTTACTTGCATTTTTTAATTGATACATTTATTAGAATCGGTTATAGTCAAAATAAAAATGGTTGCATCATCATCTAGTTTAATTTCCATACATAATTGCTGGAACGGTTGAATTTGAATGCTCCTTGAGAGAAACTCCCATCTCCCACTTAGGTAATAGATATTTGAATATATCAATGTAAAATATAGATAATGTAGATGTATGCAGATGGCAGATATGGTTCTTTGTATATTTGTCTGTATTGCTTTAAGCCAAGTGGCATCGACAGGGACCATTTCCCGACTGTCAGGCTTCAAATAAAGTTCTCAAGCATTATAAAACTTTCGGGAACATAAATAGGACGATCAGGGCCGGTTCCGCGACATCTCGCGCTCGCGATAAGTACCGATTGCTTAAAATTGAAAGTTACAACCTCGTTCTTTTTCATGAACTTATACGAGAATGATCTGTAAAGTCACTTTCTCTAAAGTAAATTTTCGTATAACATAAAACGATAAAATCGGCAGAACGGTAGTGTTGTACATACATTTAATATCCGAAATGGGCTGTCACTACTTTTGGTAGAGTGACAGGTTCCTACTCCATCTACTTTTGGAACCAGTTACCGATAGCGGAGATAAGGGATTTCATGTATGATATTTTTTATTATCAATAATAAATATCATGATTAAAAAATAAACCCCAATAAAAAAATAAATTACGATTTCCAAAATCCAATGAGCGCAAAGGGACCGTTGCAATGTGGCCGGGATAGGAATATCTACCATCGCCGAGTGCATACTTCGATTGCCGAGAACAAAGCACGGCCATGCGGATTGGTTGTTGACCTCGGATGGCATCGATTTTAAGATACGATACACGATAGAAAAATAGACTCTACGTCCATCTAACTATTATGCAATTCGTAAAAAAAAACCGTGACAAAAAGCTTATTTCCATACATTACACGATAGCCGTTGAATGCACAGTGATGTTACCAGCGCAATTGAAAACATATTTTTTTCCGTGATGTGGGTAATTTTTAAATGATTAAGGGAACATTTGAAGTAAATTTTTTATTTTTTATTATCCTTTTCAAAAATTACAACATAAAGGTGGTAGTTCTGTGCCTGTCTCGCTAGGAATTCCTGTGTAGAGAGCAGGCGCAGTTTAAAGTTAGCAGTCTACACAACATTTTAAAAATAGAAATAAAAATATAAAGTTACAATTTAACAACAACAATATAATATTAAACCATCATAATAAATTTATTAGTTCACAACAAGTTTTTTTTAAAAGAAATCATTAATGTTTTACCTGCCTAGGCTGGAGATCCAAATCTTGGTGTCTAATTTATATTTTACATAATTTGCATTCTGTCTAATGGCCAGTGGAAGTACATTATTTAGTTTTGTTGCAAAGTATCTAAAGTTTCTTTGGCCAAATGTTGTTTTAGCGAAAGGGATAAGTAAGAGACTATGCCCTTTCGATCTCGTATCGCGAGAGGTTTGGACATTTTCAAATTGACTTCTGTGTTTAAAGAGATATGCTAGTATGTTTTTGGCATAAAGTTGCCTAATATCTAAAACACAATTTTTTTCAAAGATTTCATCCGAGCTGGTGGTAATTGGTAGTTTTGGAATAATCTTTATAATTAATTGTTGAGCTTTTAAGATAGGATCAATGGCAGCAGCGGTAGCCCCACCCCAGGCTATAATACCATATTCGATTAAAGATTGACAAAGTGCATAGTAAAATATTTTAAGTAGATTCAGGTTAATAAAATTCCTAGTTTGTCGAAAGAAGTATATGAATTTTCTAAGTTTATTTGCGGTAGTGATAATATGTTGTTTCCACTTTAAATTGCTCTCAAAAATAATACCTAAATATTTGATTTTAGTGACCCTTTCCAAGCAAGGGCAATCACATGTATGAGTATTATTCAGGGGTCAAGCATATATTTTTATTAGTTTTTCTGGAGTAGTTAAAGAGGGATTAATGCTAGAGGCAATGTATTTAGTTTTTGTCACATTCAGTGTTAGAGTATTATCATCTAGCCATTTTTTAACTACATTGATGCACTTGTTCGCTTTCATGTAAACATCATTCCAATTTTTAGATTTGAATTTCATTACCATTTATACCAATGTTTGATAGTTTTTGTAACAGTTTGGAATGTGAGATAGTATCAAAAGCTTTACATAGGTCTAAGAATATTGACAAGCATTTTGATCCTTTGTCTAAATTTTTAACTAAAAAATCTGTGACCGTTGCTATGGCATCTGAGGTACCTTTATTTTTCCTGAACCCAAATTGGTTGGAGGACAGTGTACTATTATTTTCAAGGTATTCAACTAGTTGATTGTTGATAGCCTTTTCAAAGACTTTAGACAATGAATTTAGTAGTGTAATTGGGCGATAATTAGTTATGTCCGCTCTAGAGCCTCCTTTATGTATTGGAATAATGATTCCGTATTTAAGTTTGTCAGGGAAATGGCCTTTTAGGATGCTCAGGTTAATAAGATATGTTAGGGGAGTGGTGATTTCAGGTGCAAGTTTTTTTAAGGCAATATTTGAAATATTGTCCAAGCCAGTTGAAGATGAGTTCTTTAATGATATTTCTCGTGTCTTCATTAGAAATTTGTTTTACACTAAAATGCAAGTTATTTTGCTTATTTATAGTATGTATGCTGGATATAGTAGAATTATCACCGATATTATTTGAGAGTATAAATCTTTATTTTCACGGGCCCCTTCAGAGATGGCGCCTATGTTTTTTGCACAGTTTGAACGTATAGTGGATCCAGCGATGAGGACATTGACTTACCTAAAAGTTATCTGAAAAGTAAAGGAAGGCATTAATATTTTAACCCTTTCTCACCTGAAATCATTTTAATGAAGTTAGAACAATGTTGATGAATAAGATTAATAAAGGGATTCTTAGATGGTTTGGGCATGTAGAGCGGATAAGCGAAGAAAGAAATATAATGAGAAGGAAGGCATGGCACGATCAAGTAAATCAAATACTTGAGTCAGGCCATTTCAAGAGTCAGAATAACAGAATAGTATGTATGAGATGATTTATGAATGTGAATAAACCAAGGAGTTTGTTCCAAGATATAGTTGTGTGGCGGTGCATTCTCTCTGCTTTCTGTTAGTTGTTTTTGTTTTTTATGTTCACCGGATCTGGTCATTGATCACGACTAGAGCCATTTCAAACAACGTTTGGATTCTGAATGGTGGTTTGTCACCAGGGCGATACTGAGAGTATCTCCCACACTGTAATCATCTTACTAAGTTTGTACGATGGTTCTGTTGAATAAAAACTTTGGACGTATGAAAATGAAAATAAGTGTTTTTTGGAAGCTTGTATCTTATTCTACATACTATTCATACAAAATCAAATTTAAAACGATACATGATTTATAAACATTATTAGCAAAAATTTGTAGCAGAAAGAAAAATAAAGCTGGATGCGTGAGCTCGAAAATGTGTTTTTTATGATTTATCGTTTTTATTAATCGAATCGGTTGATGCGTTCAAGCTTACGTGCTTAAATGTCAGTACAGCTTTCTAAAATCGCTTTTTCCAAGAAATATTCAATAAAACACTCCAAATAACCGCCATTAAATCAAGAGTAGTTTAGAATGCATCCGATCTGAGACGCATCAATATAGGAAACAGCTTGACATGGATAACTTTGCAATCGTAGATATTATTTCACAGCAAAATAAATCTAAGAGTATGCATCATTTTGAATAAATAATTTTACCGTATTTTTTTATTATTATCATAAAAATGTAAATTCACTTATTGTACCCCATCAGTATAAATTTGAAAAACAATTTTTAAAAACTGTAAATCAAATGTACTAATAAACTAAAATATATTTTTTTAAACTTCTTCGTAAATATTATCTTTCCGCAAAGCTGACAACACAACTTAAACCGGCGGCAGCTCGAACTAATACTGGAATTATCGAAACTTTTCATTGTTTTTCAAAGTCAATGAAACCCAAAATCTTGAGAATAATATTGCATGCATCACTTTTCATCGAATCCAATTAAAAATATTTTGACAGCCGAATGACAAAAAAACATGGCGTCTATTCTGTCTGCTTGCATAACTAATAACTATCCGTTTCAAGCTGTACCAACAGTATGTATAAAATCCACTGCAACAATTAAGTTTTTCGATTTATCAAATCCACAATGGTGTCATTTTTTTAGAAAAAAAAAACATTCTTGTGACATTATTACAAAAGTAAAAAATAATGTTTTCAAGTGAAAGAAATACCATAGCGACGAACGTTTTATAAGTCAAGTGTTCTTGTTCGACAACGACAGGCATTTCTTTCACTGCCGAGTGCTCCCAGTTCCCAATTCCAAGTGCCATTGTATGCCAGTGTATGTTTTCACGCCTGCCATTAAATCACGTGGTGTTTAAGTGCTTGTGGAAAACACTTTTAAAAGGCGTAGTGACAGCCTTAAAAGTAAACTAGTAAATTAAGTCTCAGCGGATAGGTACTGAGATTCATTTGGTGATCTGATAATATCTCTTATAAAACATGTTTTCAAGGTTTTAAATAAAGTATTATATGAATTTCGCAAGAGTCCCAATTGCCCGTGACCCGTGGAAGCATGAGTATCAATTAATATATGAGACAAGGAAGATAAAGGCTAAAAAGAACCTGGCTATTCAGATCCGGTCAGTAAAGACAGCTAAAGCTAAGCTTACCAAACAACGATCGATTCTAAATGGTAGTCATAGTCAATTACCAGCGCGATATAGATTATTTGGAAAGTGTTTCAAACATACAATATATTTACAACATATATATACAGGGTGTGGCAAGACGTACTTGACAGATTTTAGCCATAGATCTCTGAGTCATTTTAGTATCGGGTGAAATTTATTTGTGTAAAAAAAATAAACTAGAAACATCGAAAGTCGTCACTCGGCCGGGTAACAAAAAATGTCACCTCCACTTTTACTCCAAATAAGCTCAGGAATACTGGTTAGTGGTTAACGTCTGTCGGGTACGTCCTGTCCTGTACAAAAATTAACATGAATGTGTGAACTTTATATTTTTTTAAATCTGACTTCGTTTTATCGATACTGAAAGTGCATTTCACTCACAGTGTGCTCTTTAATGCAAATGGGAATATTTTAAAATTGTACGCATTTTTTTTCTCAACGATCGCTTATGATTCGTGGACTTCTACTGGTGTTACTTAATTTATGCTGTTGTTGCCCTAATATACCGCGCCGCGCCGTGTATATATATAAATAATAATATTTTCAACACTTCAAAGGCTTTGAAAGCACAAATTATAAATATTAGACTAATTTTACCATAAATCACCTCTCAAATGTGATTTATGGTAAAATTAGTTGTTTTTTTTATAATTAAATTGAATTTAATTTAATTCTGCTAGTTTTACGCCGAAACAACTGTCACTAAAATAAATACTAAAACTAGCAGAACTAAATAATAATAATATTTTATTTTATTTACTTGAATTATTAAAAAAATAGAGTTATACAAAATTGAACACAAAAACTATAAATAAAATTTGATGATTTAAATACTCTTAAAAATTCTCTTAACAATGTAAAAATGTTTTATAAAATGCTCGTCCTGCCTCACAAGAAATCTACTAAAATTGATTAAATGTGTAAATTACCCGAGATTGTGTCAAAAATATGCTAAACTTATTATAATGATGGCCGCCAGCAGGTTAATTCGAAAATAAGTGGAGAACATTCAATTAATATTTGCATTCGCCACTGAGAGACAACACACTATGATCGTTATGCACAAATGGGCAGGTGTTTTCATATTAATCTGAATACTAACGGTGTCAAACAAGAGATTGTATAATGCAGATAGTACCGTGATTGCACATTACACAATCCTTGCACACAAAGTGACGTTTGAATGAATCCCTACAAAAAATATCAACTCGTATATCGTAAACATTGCAAAGTACTCGTAACTCCCTTGAGCTGTGCCAATGTTTGCTTGCAAAACGTTTACATTGTGCTCACGGCACTGTCATGTATTCGATGACGTGTGTTCTACAACACTAGCAAAGACAATTTGAAACAAAATCAAAGGCATTTTTCATTACAGATTCCTGACAGTCATTAGTTCGAAGTAGAATCGAAACTGAAAAAAAAGTTTTTAGTAAGAAAAACTCTTATTATCTCTGTATCTCACAAATAATATTTTTTGGGCATAGAACTCTACGCCATCTTATTATTTTTTTTATTATTTTTTTTTATTACTGTACAACAGATATAAACCCAATAACAGTACAATGGAACAACAAGTAAGCAATTTCAAATTATAACATTTTTAAATTAACAAATTTTTTGAACTTTTGTAAATTATCTGAAAATATATCAATATATATAGATGATGTATTTAACAGAATTATACCTCTTGTCATGCTATGATGAGCCAAAACATCTGTCCGACCATAGGGTATTCTGAACATTGCATGATTTCTGCTGCGACAGTATTTTTCTGGTACGAATAAGCAGTAGCATGCCAAGAGGTATGGACAGTCGATTAAGTGATTTATAATTTTAAAGCCTATTGTCATTTATTTATTTATTTATTTATTTATTTATACTGGGTTTGTGATGCATGAACATAGGGTATGTTCCGTGCGAACGCATGTACACATACCTGAGGAATTTTTTTTTAATCTGTTCCAACATATTTATGTATTTGGTTTGATGTGGAGACCAGACAGTGCTAGCATACTCCAACTTGCTTCTGATCACTCCATTGAAGAAGGCTGTCATCGCATTTGTGTTATTAAACTCTTTGCACCTTCTGATTACAAAACCAAGAAGTTTATAACAATTTGAAGTAAGCTGCACTATATGACTCGAAAACGTTAGCCTGGGATCAAAAACCACCCCGAGATCTTTGATGGTAAATACGCGGGTTAAAATTTCACTATTCATAATATATTGAAAAAAAAAAGGATTTTTAGATCGGCTATATGTCATAATGACGCATTTTTTTACTATTTTTTAATTATTGTTTCTAGACCAGTTCGAAATTGCATCTAGGTCGGCTTGTAGTTTGTCAAAATCTTCATCCGATTCAATCTCCTTTAAAAGTTTGAGATCGTCCGCAAACAATAAGCACGAGCTGTGACGTATGCAATCCTGGATGTCGTCTATCAGGATAAGGAACAATAGGGGACCAAGATTTGAGCCTTGTGGAATACCTGACAGAGCTGCGAAGTTATCGGACTCGTATCCATTTAATGATACGTACTGGCTTCTATCTTTTAGATATGATGAAAAAAATGTCAGTAATGATTGGTTGAATCCTATTTTGTACATTTTTCTCAGCAAGATATCATGGTCTACACGGTCGAATGCCTTGGCAAAATCCGTATAAATTACATCCGTCTGGTGTCTGGCGTCTAAACCTTCTGCTACCCGTCTAGAAAGTGATAGAAGATTGGTCACGGTAGATTTTTTAGGTAGGAATCCGTGTTGATTCCCTCTTAGAAACGGCGTGATTTGAGCCCGTATCTTATTACAAATAATAATTTCAAAAATATTTTGGAATCGTTGATAATATTGCCACAGGTCTATATGTTGTTACGTCTGTCTTATCACCACCCTTATGTATAGGGATAACCCTTGTGGTTTTCCAGCACTGTGGGAATGTAGATGAGACAGAGCAGAGGTTAAATATATGGCATAGTGGAGCACTAATGTTTGAAGAAATGGACGAGATGATGGCAGGAGGAATGCTATCCGGTCCCACAAATAACATGTTGTGGGCGTATAGCTCTACGCCATCTTATTATCTCTGTATTTCACAAATAATATGTTGTGGGCGTAGAGCTCTACGCCATCTTATTATCTCTGTATTTCACAAATAATATGTTGTGGGCGTAGAGCTCTACGCCATCTTATTATCTCTGTATTTCACAAATAATATGTTGTGGGCGTAGAGCTTTACGCCATCTTATTATCTCTGTATTTCACAAATAATATGTTGTGAGCGTAGAGCTCTACGCCATCTTATTATCTCTGTATTTCACAAATAATATGTTGTGGGCGTAGAGCTCTACGCCATCTTATTATCTCTGTATTTCACAAATAATATGTTGTGAGCGTAGAGCTCTACGCCATCTTATTATCTCTGTATTTCACAAATAATATGTTGTGGGCGTAGAGCTCTACGCCATCTTATTATCTCTGTATTTCACAAATAATATGTTGTGGGCCTAGAGCTCTACGCCATCTTATTATCTCTGTATGTCACAAATAATATTTTGTGGGCGTAGAGCTTTATGCCACCTTCTATTGTTCGTATAGGTTAGTCTGTTGAAAATTCCACCTCTTATTTTTATTTGCCGGACGAAAGGACACGTTAATAATTATTGTTTCCGATAAATGTATTATTTGTAGTAAATGTACACTAACATAACATAGAATCATTTAGAATAATAACTGGCCACCCCCACGGTTCGGCGTTTGGTTCGCTCATTATTCGGATGGGAAAAGCTGAGCTTACAGATTCAGCTGATCAAAATATTTTGCTAACGTTTAATTTATCGTTCTCAGGGTAAGAGAGGATGACACCTAAAATAGATTTCTTCCACATTAATCAGTGGAGATATTCCAGTTTTGATTTATTACTTTTCTGGTAGAGATTTATGATTTAGCATTGTATAGTTTAGCTTTCAATTCAAAGAACTCGCTGCCTTTCTTGCTCGGATAGATGGTACCAATTCAGTATTCACCTATTTAGGATAAAAGTAAAGCTTTTACGGCTTATACGACTTGTACCCAACATGTTCCGCCTGTCCGATAACGAAAGTTCATATTTACTTATAACTTCCCTTTGTTATTGACGATCTACTTGGGTTATTATTCCCGTAACAAACAGTCCATTACCTTAAACGACAGCCGAATCAATAATATTAGAGCATGTCCGGATTTACTTAATTCTTGTTTCTAAGTATGGAATCTAAATTTAACTAATAGGGCAGAAACTTATTATAAGGTATTTAAATAATATCAATAAGCAACAACATAAATATGAAACAGAAAAAGCGATAAAATAAAAAGACAATGGTCACAACCGAAATAAAAAATAAATAAGCATTAATGCTAATTTCAATATATTATAAGGTGTTTGGCAGAGATGTTTGATGAAAGCTTAAATGAACTTCCTTTATTCTCATACCCATTTATTTTTAATTGTTTTACCGCCTAGCCAAGGGTGCAAAAACATCTCCGTAATAGACTACACTAAAGCTCACAGGGGTTCAAAGATAATCTTGCAACCTCTTTTTTCAGCTACACGTAAATTCAATTACCGGATAAACTATTTCTTGGAAAATAATCGAACGTAATGTTAAGACAAAAATACGAAGTCAATTGGCCATTAATTTAAACGGATAATCCTTTTAGAGGATGAAAAAAAAAGCTTTTATATTACGTCTTCGTGTTATTTATAAATTGGGTATTTGACCAGTTTTAGTTATTTGTGCCGATTTAATTGATCTGAAAGCCCCAAATTGAGCCATGCTTTCCGACAAAACACTTTCAGTATTCAGTTATTTATTATTTTAAAAACATTAGAATTTTTTATTTCAAAGCGTTTTTAAATAAAGCGAGTAGGTTTATTAATACACAATATTGAACATGGTGAACGTTTTCGGGCCACTCAACGTTTAGGATCCTTGCAAGACTATCATATCGAAGAATTAATCACGGGGAATTTACAGATTAAATAAACAAATAAATACTCTACGAAGTTTTAAAAATTCGTACTATATTTTTAGAACGCATTTCATTACGTTTTACGTAACAAGATATGGGTCAAATTATTATTAAAATGCTGTCTTTACAAAAACGATTCATTCATTTGTAATTTACTGTGTAAATACTTTATACAAATATTCCCATCATTGTTTGCTTCACTTAAATAAAATTAGACAACGCAGAAAATTTGGGATTTGTAAAAAGAATATGTACCTTAGTTGAATTAAAAATGTGTAGACCTACTTTCGAATAATTACTTTCGCTTATGCCTCCCTCAGCCTATTTAAACACCGAGGGTGAGTAGACCTAGTAGACCTAGATAATAAAGTGGTTTTATACGTGTGGCCACGACGGGGGGTGGGTAGGTATCTACTTGTACGTGCTTTGACACCATTCTAGAAAATAAAAAAACCCCCGGACCACTCTTTGATACACCCCACCCGCACCCACCGGTATCTATTAAGTGCAATAACAGCGCATCGATGCATTTGGTAATCGGTTATTCGCGTGCATTTCAATTCTACTAATTTCTCAATTTATCTTCAATCCAATTTCTCGACCATTTTCATGAGGCACACTACTTCACTGTGGCTTTATTACTACCCTTTAGATCTTACGAGAATTCGTTTAATAGATATCGTAATGGTATATAAATGCTACGCCATTTTTCATTCGATAAGTACATCAAGTACCTTTAATTACGCAATATTAGTTTAATTCGCTGACTTGACTACTTCAAACCGCTCGCTCCAGTGCAATGTCCAATGTAGAATCGTGTTTTTTTCTACTACCAACCACTCGCCCTTTATTTGTTCCAGACCTTAAATTCATGGAATGGTTTTAGTTCGTCAGAACTATAAATCATTTAGTTGCGAACTATTTCACAATTACCTCTTGGAAAATTCAGAGTTCCTTAATTTGATTTTGACTGTGAAAAATAAGTTAAATTAAATGAATACTGGAATTAATTAAGGCTCTAAGTACCAAAAAAATAAAAACTGTTTTTTTTTAAAGAATCGTATTTTATTTACATCATAAAATACGATTCTGTAAAAAAAATAAGTTGTTAATTTTTTGGCACTTAGAGCCTTAATTAATTCCAGTATTCAAATATGGAAAACATTTTATAATATTTTTAAAAAGAAAATTTAAGCTGTCCCACAAGGATTTTCCCAATTAAGGACAGTTAGCTAATTTGAATCGATTTGAGTAACAATCACACTAAAAAAAACCTTTTCTTCTTTCCACAGGCGATCTGATGGATGCATTCGCGCTCGTTAACTCCGGCATCAACTTCATCCTGTACTGCGCCATGAGCCGGCAGTTCCGCACGACGTTCGCGCAGCTGTTCCGGCCGCAGGCCCTGGCGCGTTGGCTGCCCGTGCCCCTGCGCGAGGGGGCGCCCGGCGGGGAGACGGACGCCAACGGGCTGACGGGGGACAAGACGCAGATGACGCAGGTGTAGCGCCGGCGCTCCGCCGGGCGCCGCAACCCGCCCGTGCACGCTGACGTCTAGCCAAGCCAACAACTAGGTGTCTCTAGATGCCAGATGTCTACGACCCTCTTCGGTCATTGAGATTATCTAGGTTGCATCAATTCGAAATGCTGTTAAAGTTTATGTTTCCCTATAAACTGTTTTAATAGCCACTAACGAGATTTTAACGGCCATTTCAGCCTCAGGGAGGTACAAATCCTACTCATACGACGCGCACATTCAAATTGCATTATTTCCACAACATCCTTACTTTTTTCACTGTAGGTTTATAAAAACACATGTTGTGTTCTTTAATGGTTTGTGTAAACGTAAAGTGGCCTACAAGTTAACCATGAAATTATGATTACACCAATCTAGGTTAAGTTATAAACTTTATTATTCAGCTGTATAACAAGTATTGGACAAGAACAGTGAAATGACAAAACTTTCAAATTTAATTTCAATTTCGATACACAACCTTACATTATACTTTCAATGCTTCAGTGCATCTGCTATTCTCACATTGTCGAGCGCATACTCGTACACAGAGAGAATAAAATACCTAGGAGGGAAAGTATTTGCGATTTCAAAAGATTGTGTCACTATTCAGTGACTTTACTATTTTATTATTTTTGAGATTTCCATTTTTCTTCCAGAAATATCCAACAATAATTATATTTAAGAGGGAAGAATACGGAAAATATCGAATCCGCTGTGAAAATGGTTTATGAAGTAGACGTGATATGTGAATTAAAGCAGCACATACTTGCTACAAACGAAATAAAAAAATATCTTTAAATGCCAACAAAAATATTTTTAGACGAAAACCTTTGCAGGGTACCCTAAACGAAAAAAAATCTTTCCCATACGCCTCTCACGCAGAATATGAATGCACATTTTACTTAATAGATTTATAGGCACAAATATCATTTATAGTGCGGTCCATTTTAACTCAGTGGGATATATTTCAAAGAATCTGGAAAATATATTACGTGTTGGTGTAAGGTTTGAACACTTTGACATTATATCAAGTATTGCATTTGACGTAACGGTACAATTCCATCCCATCGTGTATTTGACATTCCATTTGCAAAAGAGAATTGTTTGTTTAGTAGAGACTAAAAATCCTGGCTGTCACCATGCATCATCTTTTTATTTTTCCACACAACAAATATAGTTTCAACAGAAAGATCGGAATTTTTATGAAATGTTATCTGCTTGCTCATGAATCGACATGTTGATTTGTGAATGTATACATAATATATCACATCGGCATGTTTGGGTACATTATTCACAAACTAAAACACATGTCAAATAAATGCTACAGTTCAAGTTGAAAATGATTGTTCAACACGCAAAGTTACAAGTAATGTTGTAAAATGGTCGAGTAAAAAATGGTTTTCCCAGCGCGTAACATATTGTGTTTCACATTCTCGTAAATAATTTCTCTAACTGAAACGGAAAACTTTATTTCGTGTTGGGAAAAAAATCCTTTCTTATTTCTTCGGAACATAGGAAATGATTCGATTTTTGTAACCGTGTTTTCATACACAATATACGACATTTAGGGTAATCATCGCACTCTAAAAATTAACTGGGTGGAGACCAAACATATTTTCGAAACAAGCGATTCGAGTCAAGTGGTCATAAAGTCCAGTGAGGTCATTATGGCTTTATGTTTAGTGGCATTACTCAGCAGTTAAGCCAAAGCCTCTTTCCCTTTCACGTTAAGTGGTATCTAGTAATTAGGTAGTCGAAAGAATATTCGCGGTGCTATCTGTATAATTTAAATAATTTAGAACATAACCTTCATAAAATGTGTACGATTATTTTTTAAAAAATATGGTGATTTTCATATCATTGACTGAGTCACCATTAATCACATATTTAATCCAGAGACAAAATTCTCATTGGAATCGTAATGTATCATTCTTATCGTAAAATTGAACACTTGTTTTTGCCTAAAAATTTTTATGTAAAATTAACTAAATGTCTGTATTGAAATACGATAGTTTTATCTTTAAATAAATTTTAAGTACTAGTGCCTTTCGCTTATTTCATAGAATCTTCATGATAATGCGTGAATCCTTTAATATATTTTTAAAGCTGAGCTTGAGATATATTATGTTTGGTGGTATGAATGAGAATAGCTGCAAGCTATATAGTTTTTTTAAGGCATTGGTGAAACTCTTAATAAAATAGCGATATGTTTGCTTAGTTATATTCAAATTTTTACCCAGATGTTTTTAGAATACCCTTGTAGATAAGAGTCAATTCGTTTATAATCAATGAATTTATAGGATGAGTGGAATGACATATTTACATACTTGTATTATAGTTTTCATGGTATAAAAAATAATGATTCTGTTTTTATTACAATAAATAATTAATATAACTAAGTAAAACTTTCTAATTTTAGTGCAAATATAATGATTGTAGACATTTTATCAGTGTTATAATATTACTATTAACCCTTCTTCGATATATTTTTTATAAATATTAATGCTTTTACGAATTATTCCTATTTTCTCGCCAGCTCACTCGTACAAGTTTGTTGTTAAAAATATTTATCTTGAGAGCCCAAAGATAAAGTTGTTAATAACGACGCCTAAGTGTGAAAATATTTTATTTTTACCTATTTAATACCAAAAACTGCTTTTCATCTTCTAAACAAACTTCTAAGCTTTCAGATACATAAATACTTTTTTTACATTTTTTTGCTTGATGTTTATATTTACATTCGTGTTTTGAATACTACTAGCTGTGTATAGGAATTATTGTATTTACATTCATGAACATAAGAATATTTAACTCTAGAATAGGAAATACGTAGGTACCTATACCTATGTTCCTTTACCGTTTGTGTAAACCTTTTTTTCTAATTTACAAAAAAAAACAGAACGTTGATTTACATGTAGTGTGTATTTTGTACAAAATAGTATCGAGAGAGGTGCCTACGTAATTTAACTTTTATTTTATTTTTTATATAAAACTATATTATATGACTGTACATTCAACACTAAAATATGTATCATAAATCATGGATTTTTAATTGTAGGTATTTGCAAATGGTTACACGTCAATAATATTTTTTTCGCGTTTATTGTTATGTATTTAGTATAACTACAGTCTTAGATTGATACAACCTCTTTTAAAGTTTATTTAATTATATTAGAAATCTAACTATGAACACTTCTAAAATCTCCTTCCTAAAAACATATAGCATTGTATTACAAACCGCATTTTTTTATATTTTAAAAATATATAAAAAGCATACAGTAAAATATTTTATCGGTGTTATTTCATACAAAGCCTTTTCGATAGATAGATCTGTAAAATATATTATTATATCATTGTGTCCATTGTTAAAAAATACATTGCAAATATTTATTTGTAAAACATGTTGTCATGTAATGTCAATGTAAATATTATATTGTTAAGATAAATGTGATATTTTTACATTGAAACAAATAGTATCTAGTCAATGTTTACTATAACTAAGTCTATGAAACTGTGTCATTCAAAATATAATATTATCATGAAAACTGTTGTGTCAGGTACAATGTATATTCTGGAGAAAAAATAATAAAATTAATTAATTAATAAATATATCATGTTTTAATCAATCCAAAACGTATTTATTTAAATTTTTGACTATAATTGGTAGGATGGGTGGGTATCAATCTTAGGTATCTACGTATGAGTATTATTTTACTGATGTACTCTCATATCGGAGGTTGGCTATTATCGGGGCAATTATTATTCGGAGGTTTCTGCCGAACATGTAACATACGAGTATCTCGCGATCTGGCAAGCACTGTCACAGTAGTTAGATAGTTGATAGATGGAAGGTCTGACAAATACGGTGCCTCAGCAAATCTACGTTCGGAGCGACTTACTCCAATACGCCTGCATAAGACCAGGCTGCCAAAAGATTTGTTTGTCCGCCGAACAATCCAAGGATTTATTTTATTAGTCTGTTCTATTATATTGTAACTTGTTAATTTTATTTTCTTGCGCATCTATTTACAGTCGTTTATTCTCTGTTTAGTTACCTGTCAGACATCTTTGCTTTCCACATTGCATTGATTTCAGTTTTTTTTACATATTTAGCGTTGAATGTCCATGTTTCGCATCAATTCAATATGACCTATTGTAAATATCTATACATTGATTGAGAGAAAATATGCATAGTACCTACAATGGTAACGCTTTTAAAAAGCTTTTTATCTTTCTGCTGTGTATTTGAACATTCCGGACTGCGCTGAAGCAACCAGAATAGTTGCAAAAACCAAAAACAAGCAAAAACGAGCCAGGAGCACCCCAGAGTTTCATAAAATAGTGGAGGTTATCCGAGAGTGAAAAACGAGCGCTATTCCGACTCCACCATTTTGGTTTCCATTTATTTCTATAAGATTTGGGTAATAGACGTCTTGCTTCTCGTGATCACATGTTGATTTCTTAGAGTATATCCTAGGTAGCGAGTGACAAGCTATTTCAGATCTTTTTGGAGAAATTCGATTTTGACATATTTTGGTGACAACAGCTCGGCTGTCATTTCGCATAATTTTGTAGGGTGAATTCATTTTTGAGGCAGATATTGACATTATAATAGGGATGGTTTGACATCTGAAATTGTGTGTCCGCGGTTAAAGTTGCCGGTGACTGGCGAGGAAACGGTTATTTATACAGTTATTTTTGGAACTGGTTCTTGTCTCACAATTTTTTTGCCAAAAAAAGGAACCGGTTCCTCGGAAAAATGATATAGACTTTTTATTGGCCAAAAAAAGAAACCGGTTCCTCGGAGAAATAATATCGACGGTTCCAGTGATCGGCTTAGAACCGGCTCCTTTTAATTGGAAAAGGAATATCGACCATCTCTAATCCAAAGGAAGTGTCACGTGACCAGATGGCCGCTCCATACTAAAATGACAGTTAACGTTAATTTTTCTCGGAGTTTTTTTGACGTTTTAAAGTGTGTAAAAGTATATTCCGATAAAATATTTTTGAGAATTATTGAAGATGGATTGTCACCCAACCCCAGTGTCATCAAAAGACACCTGCAAACCTAGTGTTAATTCAGAAAATTGAAAACGAAATGTTGCAAAAAATCGAGTTATATTTCATTTTGACATCGATGAAAAAGTATCTTAACTACATTTTTCAGTATTTTTTTATTCATTTTTGCAGATATTCCGCCATGGATCTGCCAAATGCGTCAACATGCGCTCATAACAAAAAAGCATTTAGATGTGCTAATTTGAGAATGCGGGACAAGTTTCATCCGGCATTTTATGCTTCGAAACAAAAACCTATCCAAGATTAGGTACTAAACGTCAACGAGCTTTAAAAAATACGAATAAAAGAAAATATATTCCACAAAATATTACATGAAGTCTTCTACGTGCCCTTTTTTACCGGTTTTTCAAAAAACATTCCTTTGTGTGAAGAATAACTAACTACAAATTCCCCACTGAGAAGCGTGGAGGCGATCACACATCGCCAAAATATGCATCACGGTCGACTGCAAACAAAACGTTCATCAGAAATTTTATTTGCAGCGAGCCGCATTACTGCCGTGGACTTTCTGCTGGACTCAAATCTGAGCATCGATAGCTTGAATTTGTTCAAAATCTTAAAAAAAGTTTGTTTTATTCAAAAATCCCTTATTAAGTTATGAAGGTATTTTTTTTTAAGCCAATCGACACTAAACCAAGATGATAAACTTGGTGTGAATCAGCCATTAAGCTGGATTCACACCAACGTCCGGATCCGCTCAGTGACGATATTGTTCCGCAAGAGAGCTTATTGATATGGTATGAATATCAATCAAGGAGTATGTGCCAAGACAAAGTTGTGTGGCAGTATATCCTTCTGCCCACCTTTGTGATATTTAACTACTTGGTTAGTTAAATAATTATTTTGAAGTGTAAAAATACTTAGTTACGCTTTCTAATATGATTGTTTATTGTTTGAGTTACGCAAAAGTTGCGAAATGTTTTATTACCTAAATCTACTTTATCGTCAGCCCACTTGCGAAACTCGACGGCGGAACGCGCCACTGCAAATTTTACGCCAACTTAACAACTCATTGAGGGTACCAGACAGGCCCGGCCCTGAGTCAAACTGCGCCTGGTGCAAGTAAATTTTTTGGCGCCCTAAAAATCTAAATTTAAACACCACAATTAAACACTAAAAATTGATATAGCGCTGTGTCATTATTTCATTAACACAAATTCGAACCAATTGCTCTTTTATTTGCACTGCTTGTTTTTGGATCATTTTGTCTCCTTTCACACAAAACAAGAATGAGAGGTAATTAATTAATTTGTTTTTATTTATGTTTCAAGCGCTGTGCGAGTCTCCTGTGACGGAGTCAGAAGCCAGAATTTTGGCCTCTAAACTAAATGAAGAAAAGAATAACAAAAAATACCCTCTACATTGAAACGTATTCTAAAACAAAAAGCCGTTTATAAGATGTGTTTGACTCCGCAAAGGATCCAGGAGGCAGCTCTAACTGTTACTAAAAAGAAAACACCTTTTTGGAAGAAATTACTTTGTGTATATTGACATTAACTATCTGATGATAATCCTATGATATTTGTATGATAATATTTACCTTTACATTATATCAATGAACAATAAATATATATAAAACTGTCTTATATAATACCTACTTGTTTTATTACCTAGGGCGCCGCAATAGGTGCCGCCGCCTGGGGGCAAAAACAGAAACTTATTTATGACCTATGTACATTGTTATACACCCTTAAGTACTTATTTAAGTTAAAAACGTCTTGTGTTAAATTTTGTAATGAATATTGAATTGAATTGACAAAAAAGCCGTCTCTCTCAGTAAAAAATATTTTTAACAACATATGGGTAAGTAAATTGTTTTAGTTTTGGATTTATAGTTTATTATATAAATCGACTTATACGCATAGTGAATTACAACCATGCAAAATCGAAACGTTGCTTTAAAAGGCTTCAACCGTGTTTGGTAACCAGATCTAATTAGCCGGGCACTCCCCAATCTTCCCTCTCCCATTTATCAATCTCTTCAAACACACAACTTACCACAATTGGGGTGCCGTAGTCCCACTGCTTCCAGGCAGTTGGGACTCTAGTGCGGTAGTGACATGAAATAAAAATAAATTAAAAAAAACCGTAAGGTTCTAAATATTGAAAGATTATACCAGGAGCACAGGCGTGCTACAAGGTGGAAAACTTTGCAAGTAGCCAATTTAGATATTTTTAATACATAAAATCATTGAATTTAATAAATAGTCCATTCGTTCCTCTTTTGACTGCATGCAAAGTTAAATATGTCAAGCTGTACGCTGTACCTTAAAGTTTCCTGATAATATGATATTCAATAGTAACTTGCTAATGAACAATAGACAAAATAACCAAACAAAAACACCCAATCACTTTTCTGTGCTCCTGGTATTTTGTTTTTATTGACTACGTACATTGTCTTTTTGCTCACAAGCGCCGCTTACAAAATTTAATTCAAATTAAAACGCTGTTTTCCCGACATTTTACTCCGCTGACTTCTGCGCTCCTGATAGCAGAAACTAAGAAACGCCCGAAGTTGACTGAATACACAAACAATTCTAGAAAATCTAAGCCAAAAAAATGTAAATATAAAAATGGGTCGGTCATATTCGAATAATAATTTTGACGAGTCATCTTCTCACACGCCTGTGCTCCTAGTATAATTTTCTAGTAGCTAGCACCTACCTCAATAAAACAGTGCCTGCTTTTTCTTCTTTTTTTATTTCACTACTAGTAGCACAACACTTCCAACTGCCCGGAGGCAGTGGGACTATGGCATCCCCAATTGGGGTATGTTGTGTGGCTGAAGGTAGTGGGGAGGGGAAGTAGATGCTGAAGCAAAAGGTTGGAAAGTACCTGGCTATTCAGATCTGGTCACCAAACACGGCTTAAGTCATTTCAAGCAACGTTTCGATTCTTAATGGTGGTCTTTCACCAGGCCCGGCCCTGAATCAAACGGCGCCTGGTACGGGTAATTTTTTTGTTATAACAGAAGATTTTGTCATTTTATATCATATATATATATTTATATACTCGTATATATAAAGCACTGTGATTATGTACTATCAGCGCCTTGGCGAGTCGCCGCCTGAAGCGGACTCCTCCAATTGAACCTGCACAGAACCGACCCTGCTACCAGGGTAGGTACAACTACTCTCCGTAAAAACACAGACATTTTACGGTTTCATTAATCCTTAGATTTAATGAGGAAAATAAAGATAGTTGTTACTGAATAAGGAAAAGTTACTCTAAGAAATATGAGTGCTTACTTACATTGTAGCAGTTGCGTATACCTAGTAGGCTTGTTTACCGATATTCTGGAATGGTTTTTATTGATATTTCGCAAAAAAAAAAAGATTTATTTTTTAACTTTTGTGCGAATTTTTCTTTTTTTCTATGAAAAAAATTACGAATTCAAAAAATACTTTATAGCTATAATATAGACCTTTGTTTTGAGAAATCACGAAAAATGTCGACTCAGCGCATTGAGTTGCTGTTTATTCCCGAATTCATTTATTTTATTCATTGTGAATTCTTGTATGGGGAAAACATAATTTTTCCCAATCATAGCGGCAAAATAAATATTTTTTTAATATGTTCTGATCGGATTCTTAAATCGGAAAGACAGGCACGGCCTGCCTCGGGAAGGTAATTTTTAATTAGCAAAAATTATTAGAAATATTAAAGCAGAGGTTCCCAAACTTTTTTGTCCCGTAGACCATTTGCCGATTTTTTCTGTTTTGTATAGACCCCCTGCTTGAAGTTAAACTCGCCAAAAAATAGTACTAGTCAAAATCAACAAAAAATACTCTCCGAAAAAAAAGCACTAGTCGATAGAGATTTTAAATCGAAAAGTACTAGCAAATCGACGAAGTATCCTCCCCAAAAAAGTGCTAGCAAACCAATAAAATTTACCCTCCGAAAAAAAAGCACTAGTCTGTAGAGATTTGAAATCGAAAAGTACTGGCAAATCGACAAAAGTTCCTCTCCAAAAAAGTACTAGCAAATCGACAAAAAGGTGAAACTGAGGAAGAACCAGTTCCTCGCCAAATCTTTGTAGTTCTTTGGTTCTTTGTAGTCTTTGAAGTGGAACTTCTATTGAACTACTTAGAATAAAGTACTTCATTGAAGTCCGACTTCAATTGAAATTTATGAACTGCCGCAAAATGAAGTAGTTCGCACCAACGCAACTACCAACTTCATTGAAGTATTTGTTCAATGAGAATTGAATGAAGTTGGAACCGCCGCAAAAGGAAGTAGTTCTTTGAAGTTTGCGGGAAGCCAACATTTTGGTGACAGCCTGCCTAAATGGAATCCACTCTCGTGGACCCCCATTTACGTCTCATGCACCCCCATTTTTTTTTTCATTGACGTGGACCCCTTGCAGGTTGGAATAATAATAAAAACTTTGGGAATGACTGTATTAAAGGGACAAGTTTATTAGAAGAAATAAATTTGGCTATATTTTTAACAATAAAACAAATTATTCATATTATGGTAATGTATGTATATTATAAAAATATTGAAACTTTATTTACAAATATTTGATATTTTACAAAATATGTTAACAATACATAACTTCATATAAAATATTTATTTGAGGGCATCATCACTTGTGTGGAAAAAAAGTTTGGGGGGAAATATCAAAATGTTTTTTTCATGGTTCAAGACAATATTTTAAACAAATGTATGATGACCATACACGCCTCAGGGATCTCACTGTTGAGTTTGAGTATTTTCTCTGGTCTCTTCGATCATCAAAAAATGATTCTATGGAGATAAAGTGGAAATGAGGGTATAATATGGATGAAAAATGATAAATAAAGGTGATAGTGGTTACCCCATGGCACTAGAATGATTTAGAAAGGAGGTTTATTATAATGCAATAGGTTGGAAAATCTGATACGGCATGAAACTTTATTTACCCAGAGTATAATTCAAAGGAAATAATCTAAGTATGCATTTATTTATTTACAATGTGAACTCGAAGAGAAAAAACAACAATGGATACAAAAACCGCTGAAGTTTCCACACATAAAAAGGTTTTATTTTTTCGGTTCCTTGAAAACCTCATATAAGAGTTTCACGTTTAAGGTACACAATCATTCAATGAGCATTATACTTTTGATTTTTTTTAGTTATCAAAGATTTGAGGAGACAAATTCAAAAACTTGGCAGCGGGAGAAAACCTTTATCAAAATTTCGGGCCACCCACCAAAACTGTAATTTTGAAAAGAACTAGGAATTAAGTTCTCTGGGTTTATATTTACTTATGATGAAATGGAACACAATACACATGTGCATTGTATTATTCGTTAGTATGATTATTTATTTTGTACAATCAAGTAATATCACCCAAATGGAATACGTTATTTTGTAACATCATAGATAAATAGTAGTTTGTATTTACAGATCTAAGTGTATTTGGTTTCTTATGTTGTACGACTTCAGCACAGAATTCACTAAATATAAACTTTAAATAACTTCATGAGCCCAAACAAACCATCATTTAGGAGTTGTAATATTCATAAAGAAGTTTTATGGCACAACCAATAATAATATTTATCAAGTTGAATAATTAATTCAGTGTCAGAAACACTATTTCTTCAAGTAATAACTTTCAAAACTCTTTGGCGAGGTTTAAAAATACATCGCAAATACCCCACATTAATTTCAATAAATATCCAATTATGTATAACTCCATAAAACAATTACTCCAAAAATAAAGTAAATCTGAATATAGCGGGGAATACTCATTTATATTATTTGGGAATAACCTGTCCCTCCAACATTAAATAAATATATGTATTTGTAATGCTCGAGAAGCGGAAATTTGATAGACAGCTTTGAGGAATTTCATTTGTTCATTTTACAAGTTGAAGGACGTAAGTGTTTTGTGGACAATAGCAGTTACACCCAAGCTTTATTCACTCTATTCCATTGAATCTAAGCTTTGTTGTGTGCTGAGAAATTCATATAATTTCTTGCTTGAGTTTAATTCTTCACATTTATTAATAAATACTTTAAAATACTATTATAAAAAATGCTTACTGTTTAATTAATATACTTACTATTGGATTAAATATAGGTACAATACATATATAGTTTATGCAACTGAAACAATTCACACAAAATATGTGTTCATAGAATAATTTACAGGTCATAGTAATAATATTAATAATAAGAACATTCAGAACTCATTTTCCCCAGAGATTATATTCAAATATGAATTGAATGGTTCTAGATATCTTTGATGTTTAACAAAACTTATATTTTTAGTAATCTGAACAGGATCTGTTACAAGATCCGTGTAGCTCCAAAAAAAGTAAGCAACTATTTATCTTTCCTTTTGGCTCAATCTGCGGTGGCTTGTGACAAGTCATTGGGCTTGCAGTAGGCCGAGACTGAAGTAGCGCCGGGTGGGAGCCCCGCAGCTGAAGGCGAGTCGGAAGAGTCCAAGAGGAAGTCATTGTTTGACTGGTTTAACGATTTTATATTTGAATGGATATGAAGTGACAAAAAATCAACACAAGACAATATATTTTTGTCCTGCGACGGGAATCAAACCCCCAACCTCCTGACTCATACTCAAATACATGGCATTATGTTACAGAAGCCGTCATTTTTGCATGCTAAGTGAAGAATAAATTAATAATGTCCTGAAGTTAGCCAAATCATTCTCAACTGTGCAATACTATATTTTTTCAAGTGCACACAAATTTTAGAAAAACTTTAATGAACCTTATAGAAATGTAAAAATAATTTTATATTTGTATATTTACATAACATTAACAGTGTTTTAAGTAATCTACACAAAAAAGCATTTAATGCAGTATAATCAAATAAAATCTGAACTTATTACGTAGAATAAACATGGAATGAGTGATTCGACTTATTCAATTACACGCAAATGCATTAAACAATAAATCATAATTAACTCAATAAATAATAGCCTAGAAGCTAATATACAGTAAAACCCAATTAAGAAGTTTCATACTTAAGAAGTTTTGTTTTTTTCGGTCCCTTGAAAACTGAAATTGAAAAATGGCCTAATTTACCCCGCATGAAAAGTTTTTTTTCCCATCCCTTGAAAAACCTTTAGGAGAGTTTCACTGTACACTAAAATATACGCAGGAAATTTTGTTCGAAAAAAAAACAAACATTTTTCAGATCACATTAAAAATAAAGTTATAAAAAAAATTGTTTGCACAACTCGGACATAGTAAAAAAAATCATACATCAAATTCGTACACTAAAATGAGATTCACGTTCTGGATCAAAAATTGTTCACATAGCGGCAAAATTATTACAGATTCTTTCCACGACACTATCCAGTGCTATCACATTCTCGCACTTCGCTGCCAAAAATGCATTTCGTTTTTATGCCGATAATTTCAAAAAAAATTCTTAATTACATTTTTTATCAATTGTCATTTCTTTATTGCAAAGAATTCCTTTGCCTTTTCTTATCAAAATACTCAATATTATTCTGTTGATAAAAAAAATATTATACCAGACTTTTAGGCCAAATAAGTCTTGGATTGCTTGTAAATAATGCTATCAATACATTTTAAAGTTACACATTGTATTATAGTTTCTCTGTTGAATATATCAAATTGATAAAATGCAATAACTGTAACACAATAATTTTACAAAACTTCACATTTCTAGAACAGAAGGCACGTTAAAAAGGCGGCATTTCTACAACTGTGGATAAATTCTCACCTATGCAAGCTTTTCTCTCACTCCTCTGTCTCCTGAAACTTGTCTAACCTCAAACATCTCAGTAAGTGAAAGACGCATTCCAATTCTAAGGTTATATTGTGCAACAGATGTTTGTTTTTGATAGACTAGGTTTGATTGAGGCATAAGTTTGCAACCCAGTTGCAATTCCTTATTTGTATCAAAATCTATTTGTTGACAAGGGCTCATTCATCAAGGGCAAACTGGATGCAAATAGCATAGGTCCCATTACAAACAAACTGATAATGCATTTATAACGTAATTACTTATTTTGTGTCTATTTTTATATACAATTCTTGACTTGTGACAGTTCAATGCCAGGGCAACAAAGTAATTACGTCTTATCTTATGGCAGTTTCATATCAGGACTGGAGCCCTATCAAGTTCCATCAGGTATACATTATATATTTTTACTATATTTCAAGACAAGAAATAAAGACCTTGCCTAAGGTTGTGTAAAAGATGCTAAAATGATGCTGAAGAACACTCACTTAATTCTTAAATAATATTCAATACTCTTAGATAGAAAAAAAAAACTTTGAATGTTTATAAAAGTATAATGGAGATACATAAAAAAAATAGACTTTATCGTACATATAAAAAAAAGGAAATGTGCCTGATTTATTGTTTAAATAGACCATTAATTCACTAAATAGACTATGAAATATTTACATACATACATAAATGGGTCTACAATAACCCCTTAATCTTAAAGATAATCACATGTTCCTTGATCCATCCCTGTTATCATTCACACAACTAAAATTAATGTAGAAAATAACAACCTTTTATACAATCACACTATGTAGCCATTTAGACCATCCAAATTAGGTAGTCAACAAAATAGTCGATAGCCTTTCCCAGCAATAAATAATATATGCAAAATGCTACACTTCTTAACTTTAAATTCCTTAGAAACAACAATCTTGTACCTACAAATAATAATCAAATTAATTATATTTTTGAGAACTTGACTGACACACTTTGCATTGAGTTTGAATGTGATAAATTTCTCTCAAGTCAATTTCGGAAGCTTTGCTACAAATTCTTATTCTGTCCACACAGTAAGAACAATGTTTGGCGCTGTGACATTTTTACATTGTCATCGGCACTTAGCCACTCACTCAGTGCTAGTACTGCTTCTCGCTACAATAATGCTGTCAGTTGCCGACTTGACATTTACACATTGACTATATGTAATGATAAGTTTTTATTACGGGTTATCGAGCAAACAAAGAGTTAGAGCGCCCAAAGGATCAAATTCTACATTTATTTCCTATAAAACAGAAATAATATTTAAATGTCAACTGATAATCAAATGTCAACGATGACAGTTAACAAATAACTTTAGCCTCTAGAGCTTTTAGTAGCCAGTGTAGTCACCTTCGTAAAAATCGTACGGCTAAATTTCCGGGCTACTACTCTGTTCCATATAAAAATAGAATGATGAAAATTTCACCATACTAAAACCATCTTACATGTTTTGGACTTCCATTTGCTAAAACAGTAGTAACTCATAAATCAGGCAACAGATGGTAGACAAACAAAGCAGCCAGCGTGTTCGTAAATGGTCAAAACATGAACTATAATCTAGGATGAGACATTACAGAGATTATTGAGACAGAGATATGTATTCTGTATTATTGAAGCATCAGAGAATACAGGTTGCGGTTGAGGATGGTGTCCTTGACGGAGTTGAACACAACTTCGATATTGTGCGTGTCAATGGCGGTGGTGAAGTGGTGGTAGAGGGTGTTCTTGGGTTCTCGCCTCACGTTGGCGAACATCTCGAGGACAAACGCCTGCACCTGCACCAGTGAGTGAGGGTCCCCCTTGTATTCGGGGTAGTACCAACGAATGTCTGTCTCCGGGTTCGCTACCTTCTTCTCCAAGAGGTCCGATTTGTTTAAAAATAATATTATTGATATTCCTTGGAAATTTACATGATTCACTATGGTGTCAAATATGTTTTTGGCTTCTAAAAGTCGATTGGTTACTCTGAAATATAAAATAATAAACATGGATTAGATGAATAAATAACACTACCAATTTGACACAATTACTTATATTATGCACACTTGACATGGTGTAATGCTATGTACACTTGATATTCATAATGCAATGCTGTAATACTTCACGTAGGTAGTGCTATGCACACTTCACGAACATAGTGTAACGCTATGCACACTTCACATACATAGTGAAACGCTATCCACATTTCACAATCATGGTATATACCACACTTCATGTACATAGTGTAACGCTATGCACACTTCACGTACATAGTGTGACGCTATGCACACTTCACGTACATAGTGTAACGCTATGCACATTTCACATACATGGTATATACCGGTTGGTAGCCGAGAGGACAAATGTATCGGGTTTCCACTCAGGCGTCATATGTTCAATCCTCTACTAGCTAAGCCCTCCATCATTGCACAAGCAACTTTTTCCACTTATAATGATGGTAGTAGGAATTTTTCAAATATTTTCAGATTATTCGTAGCCTAAGAATGTTTATCTTTTATTAAAAAAGTATTAAATTAATTCTATGGTCACTTTGCGTAAATGGTATAATACTAAGTATGTTTCACAGTCATGGTGTAATGATATGCACACTTGATATTCTTGGTATAATGCTATCCACACTTAACTTTCTTGGTTTAGTAATATTCACATTTGACTCTCAAGTCTGGGAGTTGAGGATTTAATTCCTGATGAAAACAGGTTTTTCTATACATTTAATTAAAGTTTATTTTCAGTTGTGGTTTGTGCAGTACAAGATTTGAAAAATACTGCACACCTGTCTTAAAGGACACGGATAAATAAATAAGGCAAGCCTCAAAGTAATAAAACGGGGAAGGAATCATATTTGCTGGGATTTTCAAACCCGTGTTGGAACAATAGAAAAATACTCCCAGAATAAGAATACGGACTTTAACGAGGAAGTCCCAGTTAAATGAACAAGTCTATGCAGGGAATTAAAATCTACAAGAGATGCGTAGGATACAGCAAATTTACATACACTCATAAGAAATGCTATAATTTAGATTAGAAAATTAAATATAGCTGAGAAAAATTATATTATCTACAAAAAAGTTTACTTTGAAAATTCCATGCATATGTATATGTACCTATATACTATTATCATAAAATTATGTGTGTGAATAAAAATATTCTTCATAAAGAAATTCAATTAAGTACATACACAACATTAGTGAAATAAACAAGTGTGACAAATTACGAGCAACATCAGAAATACATTCAAAATCATTAACACTGCACTTTACCAAGATAACATTATTCATAGATAAGCATATTTTCCACTTGAAATAATTCATGCTAAAATCCTTGAAAATTGCATAAGCAAGAAATAATAGTAACAGGATGTTTATTATAATATGTAATGTGAACTATGGACATTTATATATACAGGGGTGCTAAGCATGTTTTCTTGTATTGAACTGATTGTATGTTTTGACTTCTAAACACCTCACAAAAGGTCATAATAATAAACTGGTTACTCACCTATCTTCTGATAAAACTTGGTCAAATTCAGAAGAAGAAACCAGAAATAAAATTGAAGTAACAGAATTAAAGCACAGCGCCCACTTCTCCCGCTGGGTCCTCTGCCCGCCAACATCCACAAACACAAAGGGGACGCTGTTGATGTGGATAATGAACTCCGAGATGCCCTTGGTGGCCTTGCGACAGTGCAATATATCCTGGTTGGTAGGAATGTAATCGGGCCGGGCGATTCTCTCTATCTCCTCAAAGAAGTAGCTCACCGAATCACTCTGAAACACACAAATATAGTAAAACATTGATGTGTAGCAGAAAAAACACTTGATGGCTAACCCTAACAAAACCTCGGACTGCCCGGTACACCACAATGTTCCCAAAAACATTGGTTAGCACAGCAGATCAAGGTCGCACCATACATAACGTTCCCAAAAACCAACATCCATTTGGTGCACTAAGGTTCCACAGTACAAGCCGCTCCGAAAAACTCTATATTTCTGATGTCAATTTTTAGTGAAATCAATAAAAACAATCAATAAAAGAAGGAACAAATCGTCACTTGAGTAGCAAGAGAACCTAACTCATTTCTTTAGCTAATAGAGCTATACATTATATACTAGTTGTTACCAGTGAAAAATCACAGGGAGTAACTCAACTTGCCAAGAAAAAATATCAGTTGCTTTACTCATTTCAAATAAATAATAAAATTATAGCTAGGTACTTTTCTGCTTTTCTACCTTTGAAAAGATACTTTTTTTATTTGATAACACATCCATCAGTTCTAAATTTGAAAAAATTACACTCATATGTACATACTCACAAAGGAAATTATTTACAGTTAATAATTTTCATACAAAGACACAGTGTAGCATGTCCCTAGCCAGGTGATTGTAATAAGTTGTGCTGAATAAGGAAATGTAAAAATAAAACCTTTTGGTATCAAACTGTCTAGTAACTTCTCAGTAAATTTTATGCTTCCTATGTATCATACAATATCTATTAAACAAGATTAAATCTCTGTTCAGATTGGGAGGTAAGTGCAACCAGATATTTTTTCCATGAAAAGAGTGCCATTGTGCATAAAATAGATATGAAGTCTAAATATCATGCTGTCAATGGTGATGACCCAATTATCTCCCATATTCTTCTTTTTTGAAAATTATATGGGTCATTTGTCCCATAAGGGTCTGCCTGCAGTGTCTCTTGCGATGGCTCATGAGCAGATCAGTTGGTACCATGTACACCTAATGGTCGTTTCTCTTACAAGCTCTCAGACTAACCATTTTCCTATAGATCCAATCATTCGGTCATTAGGTGTACAAGGCTATAACTGATCTTCACACAAACTGTTACTAAGGACAATGTGTGCAGACAAAGCTTTAAACAACTAAGGTTTGGAGGTTTCAACCTGTCACATTTGATAAACGATCAGCGCCATTATTGAAATTCTGACATTTGAGTGGTCCCCGTCAAACACCGATTCTTGGCCAGTTTTAGTATTTGACGGGAACCGTTTAAATGTCACTAAATTTTAAATGACACTTATCGTCAATCAAATACGACGAAGGTTAAGTTATAAGTTTGTGTTCATATGTTTGAGATGTTAAATAATCCAATATGGTATAATAAGCCCATGATAAATTTCATTAATACAACTCAGTGCTTTTGTCTAATAACATGTGGGATTACCAGGATAACATTAGTTCCACACAACGTAAATCAATCAATCAAGGAAAGACAGGTAGGGATTACAATCGTAACTGTTGGACACATTTGTAGTTGCTCTGCTGATTATATTATTAAACCTTTAATTATAGACTTATTGTGGTGACTCATTTCCTGCCCTGGAATTAATCATAATGTAACATGATGCCATTACAGCATTTGAATCCTCCCACACAACGAGGCATGGTCCGGGAACGGTGGTCAAATTACAATGACATAGGTCATCTTACTCCCTCATAAGAATTGTAAATATACTAGGGCAATTCGGCCAACTTTTCACAGTAGTAAAATAATCATATCACATAAAAGTAATTTTGTAAATAAAATAAAATAGAAATTATCAAAAAACTGACTACATCACATTCCAATTCACAATTCCCTTACTAGACTGATCAAAATTAATACAACATTTTAACACTATCATAATATATTAACGGAATAAAGAGTTTACAGTGTTTGCTTGAGTTTCTCTTTGAACTGTCAGATTATTAGTTTACATCTGTGTTCTTATAATAAAATGCGAGTCTTACGCCTTAATTTCAAGAGTAGCAAACTTAACAGGTCCCATCACCCTAGGCAGTCAATACAACATCTAATAATTTGCTAATCAAAAGCGAGGGACGGAGAGGATCCTTGAAGGTTTCGAGAATTTTAATTACAAATATAAACTCACCAGCTGAAATTCCCGTCTCCTCTCATAAGCCCGCTTAATAGCCCGATCCTGCCACAGGGACTGAATGTGGGGGGCATAGTGCACAAATAATCTAGATTCTAAAGTGGCAGTGCTATTGAAGTGTACAGCTTGCTGGCCAATGTCCAGGTTACGAGGGTTCTCCCAGGGTATCGCCAACTTTTCCCTGGCATCCACTAGAACCTGTATTCCTTTTACGATATTTTGATAAATGATACATTGATACTCTCTCATCAACTCGGGCTCAAATTTCACTCGATGAATGATTCTCATTTGCTTCAGGAACGTTGACTTCCCACTTTCGCCTGCACCCAATAATAACAGTTTGACCTGTCTGCGAAAAACTTGTTTGTCCTTCTCAATTATGCGATCTATCTCTTTACTTCTGTAGCGTTGCTCAATTTCCTCTGGACTAAGTTTCAGTCGCAGCCAGCAACTTACTGCATCAGAGCAACAGGCACACGACCATAGATCATTGGCCATTTTGGGTGACACAGTGCGGTAAGCGAACGTGGATGAATATCACAAACGAAAACTTGTAATTTACAGAATGTCCGTATTACTTCTCAAAATTATAAAAACACCGAACACTTTCTCCACATTAAACATCTTGAAAACAGGAGTTAACGATAACTAAAAGGTAACACCCACTCCGTTCCAAAACAAAATTACTTGTCAACCATCGACAATTTGTCATACTTAATTAATGTTGCCAACAAGTGATGCATTAAAAATAAACTCTACCTCTTAAAATTTAGGTAAAATCTTGGTCCATCTGTGCTTTATTTACCCCTAGATTGGTAAAGTTGACATGTGCATAGATGAAATATTTTCGTAGAAGAGATCTGTCATCTCAACATGTGTTCGTTAAAAAGAAACACGTTGCCTGCGTAATACCGATTAATGCCGTCCGGCGGATAAAATTCTACTATTTTTCACAAGATTGTGTAAAAATATTGACTTGGCCGGCTTAACCATGTAACATGTCGGTTTCCGATAAGTGTAATCTCAAGGAGCCAGTGCAAAATAAGGTTGTGGAAAAGATTCAGCAGTTCCTGAAAGACAAAATATCATCTGATTTCAATGAAATTATAAGATTAGACACATTGAGTAATCAAGTAGATCAAAACCAAAATACAATCGTGAATGAAGAGGAGAGGGCCGGGATCACAGTTTTGAAACAAGTTCTTGACTATAAGAAGTCTCTGTTCTTTAGAGACCCAGAAATAGTCGACATTTTAAAGTCAATATCTAACCACCACAAATAATTCAAAATGTCTTTCATTTCTGGTCGAACTTCGCTAGTGTCTATCGTGAGGGATTCGTTACATCGTCGGAGTTCGTTAGCGAGTGCGAAATTTCAAATTTTCCCCCAACAAATAGAGTCAGCGCTTACAGATTTTCTACACAAAAATGACGCCAAGTCATATGAAGAGCTGATTTGTGTGTTAAGAGATCGTAGTCTATCAGACGATCAACTGACTCTAGTTCTGACAGAGTGTTCGTCGTGTGTTGGGCTGTTAAATAGGGAAGCGAGACTTCTAGTGGAAGTGTTGTGTGGCTTGAATTGGCCAGCAAGGCCTCAGAAAATAGTGGACCTATATTGCCAGTGGCTTCTAGATTTGGTGACTGCACAGATTAATCATGCTCCGATGGCTATTGGATCGTTAGTTAAACGTCTGGCTCAAAGTAAGTGATTAGACAATATAAGATAGTTTATATTGAATAACTAAAACAGGTGATTATCAACAAACCATGTTCTTCAAAATGTGGGGCTGCTTGGCAGTTTAACTTGGTTGTCGCCTATTGACATTCACCTTCTAATTTTTGAAATTTTTCTAACAGCCATCATCAAATTTTTCAAGATCGACAATGAAGAATAAATTATTCTCATATCAATGATGTACTTATAGAATGCAATCATCATATTCCTTTCTCTTCTGGGATTGTTTTAGTTGCATTTTTTTTATTACCTTTCAGTAGCCGGATGAACCCTTCAATACACAATTTTATCAATAAACAAAAAAAAACATTTTGTAAATATACCTAAAATTTCATGATTATTTATTCAATGTCGTAATTTAAATTTACCTTATTTTCAGGTAAATATACATGGTATGAAACACCAACAGATGAGCAGACAGCCATATTCTCAAATGTTCACAATTTAATAGCTCGAGTGGTTGATATAATTCCAATGTATGTATTTACACATTATTCTACAATGACTACCCTTAAAACATTATCTATAATATTAATTTATCTATAATAAATGTAAAGTATGGTCCTGACACTAAGAGCTCCGTTGTCCGCTATCTTTCTCTTTGATACATCATTAATGAGAATGGGGAAGAGGTTTCAATGAAGCTAACAGCAGAATCTCTATTCTCAGGGTTAAATTAAAATACCTAAATAAAAAACGACTAATTCATTATAAAATGTTTTTTTTAATAGTATGAATTCAATAGCAATTCTTTGAACAGTGTGCAAAGGGAAGTTTGTTGTTAATTATCATCTATTTTACATTAATTTGTTCATCTTATGTTTGACAGGAGTGGAGAAGTATTATTGCGTTGTGTGATAGACAACTACCCATATTATAAACACAGTTCTGCAATACAACAGGCTTATGTTCATAATTTATTATGGATTACAAGATACTTGACAGCCCTAGCGGACCCTTTACTGACTCTGATTTTAAACAGGTAAAATAAAATACATGTTTTTCTGGAAAATTTATATAATTGTGTTGATTATTAGACAAAGTCTTTAGAAAGTGAATCGTATTCAGAATGTTCCCATACTCAACATTAGAGTGTGATTCCTTGTTCCGGGTTACATACATAATTGCTCGACGGCTAAATTAAAATACAATTTAACCCTTAGGGTTTGTGCCTAAACTGGCACAATTTCGGAATTTGCACCTTTATTTTTTTAATGTTTTATTACACATCTTGTTTTCAACAAATAAAGCATTATTTAATGTTGTGTATATTATATTTTCAACAGCCCGAAGCACCATTGTAACAAGAAGAATATCTTTCCCTCTGTGATTTTTATGTCTTTTACTGGTTTGCCCAACTTTCTCAGATTTGTATTTATCTCTATTGACATATACTATTCATATTATGGGTCAAATTACTAAAGACAATAAATGTTTACCTTACAGGCTTGTAGTGATGGATGTTAATATAAGGCCTGTACAAGAATTTGATGATGGAGGAATATTTACGATGGATGTGGATGCGGAGAATGATTCGGAGCATTTAACCGAGTCCCTCGATCTGTGCATGCTGGAACTGTTCCAGTGGCTTCAGCAAGAAGGCTCCAAAGTATTAGACATATTATTTGGAGTTTATAAAAAAACAATATTGCCAACTCATGGTACAAGGTAATTATTATGTTGATAACTCGCTCATTATTCTCTAGGCACTTCATGTAATTGGCGAGTGTCATTAAGTATCGATCAATCATCGAAAATCGTTCCTGCAATATCTATTGACATGATTTATTTTATTTTTTGTCCAATGTGTATCATAATCATGAATAATAGAAAGCCATTCTCAACCCAAACTTTGTAATTGAATTTAACCCCAGGGTGCTGCAAAATTGTTGCATTATTCAATTGGTCAGCTATTTGTCACTTTCATAATTCTAAACCAAGAATGGTGATCCTAATAAAGTGTGGCATAGAATTTGCCCAATTATTTAAATAAATCTTAATGTGTCGGATAAATAATAAGAAAACTAAAAATCAAAATTTTTATGTGCTTGTATGTCATCTTATTTTTTAACGTCATTTCCAAATTTCTTGTAAAAATGTAATCACCTTTTAGAAAATTAATGTTACTCTTTTTTCTTTTCAGATATGTACAGTTTTTATTGCTTTACGGCCTATCAATGGATACTAGTAGGATGGGAGGGTTACTAGAAGCTCTATGGGACTTGGTAGCAAGCGCAAGAGTTGGGCCGGGACTTCGCCAAGCCAGTGTGGCCCATCTGGGGGGCCTCTTGGCTCGGGCCAACTTCATTCCTCTGGTTTATCTGCATAGTTTTATAAAGAAGATGGCAGACTGGTGTCATGCTTACATCAAGGCGCAGGATTCATGGAATCCCAACCCTGGGAATAATCCTCACGCAGTGTTCTATTCTGTCTGCCAATCCCTGTTCTACTTAATAGCATTTAAGCACAACTACATGTTTTCAGACAAAAAAGGTACATATTTTTCCCTATTCTCGTAAAAAGCAATTAAATAATATTACAACCCACTAAACCGTCGTGTGCCGGCGGTGCCTATAGGCACTCGGTATTCATCATTATCTTTTCAGGAGTTTTCATCCTTTAAAACCTCTTGTTTACATATTTAAATGAACCGTTATCGCTTGTCAATTAAATAATTAATTAATCCATAGAGAATTTTGTATTGCATTATGTTCAGTACAAGTCGAGTAATAAATATTTTAAGTTTGCTTACGTCAGTACGGCTGCAAAAAATTGATTTTCAGCCACATTACTGTTTGTATTTAGAGGAAAACCTCGTGCAATTTTATTTGGTAGGAAATTTATTTAGCCATACGAAATAAAACAACAAAAAACTCTTCACATTTCTTAATCAAACCTTTTTAGTGACCAGAGGGAGAAAAAAAACAGTTCTCGGAATATAAGTAGCTATTCTAGAAAAACCACACATATATAAATTCAATATGAAAAAATACATAAACATACCAGGGGTGTTAGTTGAAGTTTGCCGGTTTTTTCAATAAAGAAAACGCTTAATTCTCAAGGGAATCTCAAAAAATTGTATTCAAAGTATTGACCATCGGATTCTATACATTTTGCCCATCTTTGAGGCAAATCATGGATACCATTCCAAAAAAAAAATTCTCTTTCGAGGCAAACCATTCGACGAGCCATTTTTCGACTTTTTCAAAATTGGCGAAGCGCTGCTCTCGCGAGTGAGTGTCCCATCGATGCAAAAAAGTGATAGTCGGACGGGGCAAGGTCTGGAGAGTACGGCGGGTGCGATAAGATGATGATGATATGATGCAGAAAAGATTTCCTTTCGAACCTTTGAAGCAGCATTTCACAAATGGTTTTTCGATTTTCGATTTGTCTCTCGTTCATTTGGTGTGGTACCCATTTTCCATACTTTTGGATCTTGCCAATGGCTTTTAAACATTGGCAAATTGCTCCTCGGGTCACATTAAGTGTTTGGGCCAATTGTTGTTGCGATTGGGTTGGGTCTTCATCCAATAACGCCTGCAATTCCTCGTCTTCGAACTTTTTCGTTGCACCAGGATGTTCATTGTCTGTTAAATCGAAATCTCCACTTTTAAATTGACGAAACCATGTCTCACATGTTCTAATCACTGGAACATGTTCACCAAAAGTTTCTACCAGCAACCGATGAGCTTCAATTGCTTTTTTCTTTTGATGAAATAAGAAAAGCAACGAATGCCGCAAATGCGATTTACTTGGAACGAAACTCGACATATTCACTGAGTTAAACAACTATGACACTATTATTTTGGAAGAATGTAACTTGTGTATTTTTTAAGGTTAATGTCCATAGAAAAATATGACATAGATGCCAAATAATAGAAATGTAAACATATCTCTAGCGACATCTATGAGTAAAACCGGCAAACTTCAACTAACACCCTGTTATTATCTGAGAAGATAGCATAATTGACAAAAACATCATTTTGTAAAATACAAGTGAGTTATTACGAAATTACAGTCAGCAAGATACAACGGATGTTGTACCTTACGGAAATCCGGCATTCCAAAGGTTAATGTACATTTTGAGAAAATTAATCAGCAGGCATTTTTTTTTTTGACAAAATTTCATAATTTAAGTAAAAAAATTCAAATTCCCAGCAGTTTGAGTTAAACTTTATTGTATCAGTCTTTTGAGAAGGAGGACCCAATAGACCAGTGGCTGCTTAGAGGCCTCCTAGAACAAAAAATGTCGCAAATAATGAATATTCTTATTTTTCTGTTAAAAAAACATTCATTTGCCATTCCTCATTTCAACTTTTACAAGTGAAACTGTATGTTAAAACAGTGTTGCTCGTTATATTTTTTTAAATCATTTTTACTGACTTTCAATAATTTATGTAATTAAGGAAAGTTGACAGTATCTCTGTCTACAGAATTTTCATTTGAAAATGTCTTTGTTTTAGGACTGATCTTTGTGGAGTCTTTGAACTTATCTAAAATTGTGATGTCTTCCTCCTTAAACCCATTGAGAATGTGCCAGACATCCGTGGCGGAAGCTTTCGCTTCAATTACTCGGATGCACCAAGTGGTGTACTGCCACACTATTATGGAAAACAATACAAGGCATTACCTGAGAGTGGATGATGACTCCGCCAAAGATCAAGACTGGTTTCCCTACGACCCCTACACCTTATCAAGGTTACTCTATTTTCTAAATTATTACCATTTATAAAGGCTAACAGCCCATCACAGAAATCTGATACCTTCCACGACAGAGAAAGGACGAAATTAGACTGAATGCAGTAGACATAAGATACCTAAAGGCAGCTACACACCTTTAGTTTTATTGGTGCAATCAAACTGTACAGTTTTATCGACCGTGTGTATGACAGAAACTGCGCAGTTTTTGTCATACACACGGTCGGTAAGACTGTACAGTTTGATCGCACCAATAAAACTGAAGGTGTGTAGCTGCCTTAAGAGGTATGTATAATAAAAACATGTATAAGCGAAAACAAAAGAAAAAAAATATTATTATGGTTAGCCTGTATCAGTGTACAAGCCTAACAAATATATTATATTAAGAAAATATGGCTTAAATGCAGGCAGTGGTGAATAAAAGTGTCAGGAGAATATATGTGTGTGAAGGTAAGTTTGAGATGACTTAAAATGAGCTCTAAAGAAATTAGTACACTCAACCCTACAAATAATGAATCGTAAATTTCCCCATAAGAAATAATGGAAAATAGAAAGATTTTTACAGCATATATAAAATGTACTTTGATTATTTTTTTATTATTAAGTTCATACCTGTAATCCAATTTATTAATTTTTCATCAGCGGTATCACTTTTGCCCCCTTGAGGATTTTGCAGAAATGTGACATTGCATTGTCGTCGAACAGATTCATCACTCGCACTGCTAAAGCTTTACTTGGGTGGTGCTCTTCCATGAAATTTTCACTGTTTCCCACATTTTACAGATAAATTGCTCATATGGCAAGACATCACTCATTTATAAAATAAAACTTTATCAAACAATTTTGATCATCTTAACACATTGTCGTCGGGACACGGCATTTGCCGTTTTTCGCGGACTGTCGGTAGACTGCGGGACACGGCATTTGCCGTTTTTCGCAGACTTTCGGTCGACTGCGGGACACAGCAAATGCCGTTTTTTGTTGACTGCCGGTTTTTGGCGGAAACGGCATTTCACGGGTTTGTTATCATCGTAAAATAAAACACCTTGAAGGGTAATTTGCTACCTGGGTGCTAGGCGTCAGTCTGTCGGCGTTATTTGAGATGGCTTGTCCGGATTGGCTAGTGTGCAATGATTGTACTGTAATCCTTTGCTATACCAGTTTTTCGTAAGTACTCCAATCATCCACTGCTTTTTACATGTATTTTTATTATTTGTTTACTAAATTGTCATTGTTGTTATATACAAGCATATACTTGGAGGAATTTATATGATACATGCACTTATAGTGTGTGATGGATTATCAACATATGAAGTGTACTGATTCCTTGAAAGAATAAATACTATGATTCATAAGTGGAATGGGCTCTTCAATTAGGGCGAGGCAACCGCAAAAGACTCTTTTTGACAAGAAGCAATTAAACTCATGAGTTATTGAGTGTTTGCCTTCGGCGGCACTGTTTGTTAAATATTTACGCAATCAGATTTCACACATCCAGCGATTGTAAAATTGCGGGCATGGCAAATATATATTATTATTTATTATATAACAATATGATATGTATAATCATGTTATCTTTTACATGGAATTTTCAAATATTGAATATTGAATTCTATTTACTAAATTAATATCAGGTTTTTATATTCAGCTTTAAAATGTGGTGAAATTATGATGTAATCAAAGCAATTATAATTTATTTATGATGATCAAATGTCATATATGATTTCTTTGAAAATTTCAATCGAAAATATTATTTGGTTTATAAATTGTGTCAATTTTAAGAAAGTGATATATTTTTTGCGCTAATCGCAAAAAACGCCC
Organism: Drusus annulatus; assembly: GCA_022651775.1. Lineage (NCBI taxonomy): Eukaryota > Metazoa > Arthropoda > Insecta > Trichoptera > Limnephilidae > Drusus > Drusus annulatus. Next base: position 3,057,621 of record JAGWCC010000029.1, on the reverse strand, counting down.
GCCATAGGCTAGAGTCTATTTTTCGAGGCGCCCGACTACAATGTGTTAAGAAATGCTCTCAAACCAAGTTACTCGGAACCTAAAGTTCCACTCTTTGACCCTAATAATATAATTGAGCCTCTCCATTGATGTTCAACTATTACTTGATACTTGTCTAGCTCATTTGGTGCATGCCTTTTGCCATCTGGACCAAGTTCATGAAACAAATAGTATGTGTCAGGACAAAGAGTAGCATTTTATCATCTGATTATAGACTGACATACTTTATCTGCATTATCGGCTATATAAGTTGTAATCAGAAGTTTCAAGATGATAAGTTTGAAGGATATATAAATCCTTCACTGAAAATTCCAAATAACTTATGGTTAAGAATAATAAATTTTCCAGCTAGTCGCAATAAAATGAAATATAAATTCCAGATCTTACCACTGGATCAAGCCTTTCTACGCAGAGTATGAAGATACCATCAACGACAAGCAATCGCAAGCCTTTGTGGAAGGCGGCTGTGATGAAGATGACTTTCTAGCTACCAGTCCCAACGCTGAACTTCTGCACTCTTTACCTAAATCCTCATTTACGCATTTTAGGAAGTTATAATCCTAGTTTAGCTATTTATTATTATTACTTTTATTTACTCAATAAATATGTACATTTCAATAAAATCTTATTGTTTTTTTGAAAAACCATACTATATTGCTTCGCTTGTTTCTTTTTTTTTAAATTATATTTATTAATATGGAAAAAAAATTAACAAAGCTTATTCACAAAAGGAGTCTTTTAGTCGTAGTCATAGCCGATTTTGCCAAGTGGTTTTTGTCTAAAAGGCTGGTAAAAACACAATTGAAATAAGTTTCAGACAGGCTATGCAACTAACTTCAGCTTCAATTACTATTGTTCTAATTTCATATTTAACTAACAATTTATATTTAAAAGCAAACAAATAAGAAATTTGATTATTTTGGCAACCCATAATTTGTATAGAAACATGGATCTATAGGTGCATCCTCAAAAAACCCTGAACAATAGGGTGATTAATAAAGAGGTTCTTCATTGAATGGCCTAAAATTGAGAAACTGTACTAGATATGATATATGGAAGAAAACTCCAATATCTTAGTCAAAATACAAGATTAACCAGCTGATATCCAAAGAAAATTTATATTATATAATATAGTGATTCAACCCCTCGAGGGCGCTTTACATTGGTTATTGTAGGTAGCCTAAAAGTGTGTTTTTCAATTGTTTTTGAAACCTAAAAATAAAAACGAAAGTTGAAAACTTTGTTAGTGGATAGCAATGATTTCCATCTTCTCGGCTAGTTTGTTGATGACAATGTATTTTGCGAGAAAAAATACTACTGTGGTTATAAATCATAAACATAAAATTGGGCTTATATTATCATTAATTACATAATATTTATTTGATGAAAGTAAAATTACAACACGTTACTTAATCAATACTGAACAATGTAAATTTAATGAGTGAAAAGTGGAGTCATTAATAATCTTAAAATTATTCAAGATGATTTCTTAGGAATATCACGAAAATCTTGTAAGCACAACATTTTGTCAATAATATACATTAAATGATTAAAAGTTGATATTGTAATTTTTGAAAATACTTAAAACCAATTTAATTTCATTAAGTTCTGCTATTTTTAGTATATCCCATGTGGCCTAACCACAGTTTGATAATGGCCTTAAACGCCGAAGTAGCTGTCACTAAAAATAGAAAAACCGAATAATAATAATATTAAATTTGATAAAATTAAACACAAAAACTATAAATACATATATGTAATCAACATTTCGCATACAGCTCTTTGAATGATTATTTTTTTATTGAAGTTCTTATACCAGCAGTACTGGATAGATGGTGCAATACGCAATCTGCCAAATTACATGACTTTCTACAAAAATGTATTACAATAAAAGGTAAATAAATAAATATACATAATAATAAAATGGAATAAAAACAAATTTAACAGAGAGTGCTTCGAGGTGTTTGCAATGAACAATGTTACTGGGAAGCCTTTATTATAAACTTTGGCCATACTTTTTGTTACAATCTTCTGGGTATCATTAAAAATTCAACAGTTCATGTCTATTAAACTTTAACCGTAGAAGAGATCTGGACGGATTGGTTTGACAAAGTGGATTATTGCTCAAAGTATGGGATTTGTGACCCTATTTTTAATGCATTACCATGACCGTGGATATTTTGACATATGTCAGAAATACAATAGTAAATCATGGATTTTTTCATGAAGCTTTCAAACAGTCTCTGAAGTGTTAACTCCGAACAGTTCTTATGAACTGTACACTTCACGAGCACGGAGAAACACACTGAAACATACAACACCGTAACACTCCAGCACTTTTGGCGCATACCAGTTTATTAGTTCAAGTCTACAGCTTAGCTTTGATACTTCAGTCCTACAATATAATATCTACACAGTACATAGCACTCCGCAGGTATTATTATTTTCTTTGTTTATTTGCTCGGCACTTACATTGTTAAAGTAAAGTTTTTGCTAATTAAAATTTTTTTTTTGGTGGTGGCTAATTTCAAAGTTGGTGTTAATAGTTACAATATTTGTTTGATCGTTTTAGCGCAACTGTTTAAACCATATTATCAATATTTTTGTGACAGACTAGTCGAAGTTCGAAATAACACAGGAGGTTACGTTCATACTTCATATGGTTCATATGAAGCATTAGCTCATTAGAGCCGGAGGGAACTGTGAAGCTTAAAACGGTGTGTGAACTGTACGAAGGGCCTCAAATGTGAATAACCCCTCGCCAGTGGGAACTAGATATGCAATCAAGGTCATGGTAACGTAGGTCAAAAGATAGAGACTTAGACCCTATAAGATTAATGTAGTATTAATAAAGTAATGATTTTACTTAATTTTTTAAATTTGTCCTATTCAATTTGATTAAAATTGATTTCAGTGCTTTTTAAAAATTGTTTACGGGATAATTTGGCAACTAACCTAATACAATTTATTATTGTACTCAATGTAACCAGCCACATTTACATCTAAATTCGTAAACAACAAATCGATATGTTGTCAAACAAGTTGAGAAGGTTATAAGATTTCATTTGTACTTTTCTCGGTTTACAACACTTATGCATAAACATTATGTTAAAAATTACTAGTCATAATTTAATATGTACTGATGAGATCCTTGTAGATAGAGCTAATGTTATCTTTTCTTATGATAAGGGTGTCTTCTTCTCCATGAGCTATCTTTCTTGGCGGGTTGGTACTGTTTGGTTTGATACTGGGCAAGTATTGGTGTCTCCTCTGCGGCGAGTCTGTTTATAACAAAGCCATCGCCAGCTTCTTGATTTTCCATCATTTTAAGTTTAGCTTCAATGGATTGTATGGCACTTTTCTTGCTGAGTTTAGAGTCTGACTTAGCAGTGGTACCTGCTAAAGCGGCAATTCCAAGCTCCGGTTTTGGTTTGGTAACTTCATCCTAAAATGTTTTTTTTTAAGTTAACAGATGCGACGCACTGAGAGAAAACAGTAAATATTTGATGCGCTAGAATTATTAATGCTAACGCAGTTAAGAAAAATGCTTCTTATAAAACAATTGAAACAGATTTTGATTTTCTTAAACATATCTTCCAATCTTGTAAAGTTTCTTGTTTTTTTTATCTATACAGAAGAAAACATGATAGTGATTTCATAAAATGGAAAGTAGTAAGTATTTTAGAAACAAATTACTAGATTTGATTTAAGATTCCCATTGTCAGTAGTACAATGTTGACTGATTTTTGTTGAACCAACCTTTTGGACAGTCTTGCTGCGTTCATTATCGAGGCAGATGTGCTCTAATCATATACATACAAAAATCAAAAAATAATCAATATTTGAACTCACGTTGCTAGAGTTTTGCGCCCACTTCACTGACAAGTTTCTGCAACCCACGAGCTTAGAGTGCAGGGCCTCCTGGGCCCTCAGGGCCTCAATACGCTTCTTGAAGGTCACAAAGGCAAAACCCCTGGGCTGACCAGCGAGAGGTCCCGTCCGATGAAACATCAGGTCAAACTTCTCAATTTCACCAAAGGTCCGCACCAATTTCAGGAGTTGATACCGGTAATCACAAATTAAAATTCATTACCTCTCTATTTTCTAGCACATTTACACTGAAGAATAGTAATAATATTGGGTAAAGACAATTATTGAATTCCATCGGTTGGTTAGAATTTGAAAATAAAATGTTGGTCAGATAAATATTTAGTTAATTAACACATAGATATTTACTACAATAGTTCTGCCTAGTATTAAAATGAATCATTTATGCAACCGTGGACTAATGTATTGAGATTTCAATCACAAAAAAACATCAAGTTAGGAATGAAATTGAAAATATAAAAATACCGGAGATTTCTGACACGTATATATTATTATTAGATACGTACTCATTGACTCGTGGATCTAGATTGCCGATCCAAAGCCTTCTGTCGTCAGGCTCATTGGTTTTCAAAGGATCTAGCCTAAGTGGAACCTGAAAACAAAATATTAAGAACTTAATGGTGAATGGAGAAGAGTATTATGAAGAAAAAAAATGTTTTGATAAATAATTCTAACATTTTGCTTATTTAAGAGCTTTCTATTACAATCATGGTTTTGTCGATAAATTCGTCAATTTTGTTTGTATAAAATACTCACCGTAGCGTCCATAACGTTTTTGTATTACTTCATAAGTACGTTTTAAATATGGAAAATGGAGATGTTGTATATGATTAAGCTGTGTTATTATACTCAATTGCTGCAATGCATTTCTTTCGCTGATAAGTTGTTGGTTTCATTAAGAAAATTACTAAAGCCAAGAAACAATGACTTTTGATGTGAAGCTAGCAAAATCGAATAAAGTAAACCCAGTCAACCGAGCTTCAATTACCATAGATTTAAAAATGATCACTATTAATCAGATAATATTTGAGCTAAGAGACACTCAAAATGAACAATAAACCGAAATTTTACAACACCGTCCATAATTTGAATGATTATTATTTTATTTTTTTGTAAACGCCCGAGAGGTTAAAAGGTTTATTAAAGGTTTACAATTGACAATAAAAAAACAATAATTATATGCACAAACAAAATAAAGAATAGTTCTAGAACAGTAAAAAATAGTGTTTAAATACATAAAAATATTATTGATTAAAGATGTATATGATGTTTTAGCCTTCTTGTATCTACATTCCGTGGAGTTAAATACATCAGCCACCTCAACGTATGTATTACCAACTACATGCAATCTAGGTACAAGCGAGTTTCTAAAAGATTCAGTCTTGATATTATTGTTACAACTAAATAAAATTTTAGATCGAGTAACTCTCGTTAAAACTATTATCATTTTAATAAATAAAATGTATAAACAGGCAGTTCAGCAGGTTAAGGTATTTTGATGTTATTTGACGGACTAAAGAGTATTAATGTATTTCATTAATTTATACAATGATTTTTATTTTTTCTCTGCTTGGAAAACCTCAGTATTCCTTTATAAAAATCATTATTTAATGGGGGGGGGTTGAAGAGTAATTCTGGTTAAAAATAATCGGAACCGGGTTCATTTTGTCACGATATTTTAACAAAAAAACTAACGGCTTACTCCCAAATATGTGCAATTTTAATTTTATTGTACAAAAATACTTACCAGCTCCAAAAATACATGTTTACAAACTATTATATTTACTATTATTTATACTATTATATTTATATATTCCATTGCTTGGGAAAAATATATTGACGATTCCAGTGACCGACAAGTCACCGGGACAAAGTAATCGGTATCGGACTATTGAACATCTCTACTTTGATCCAACCAAACGTCAAACTCAAACATTAAAAAATTCGGAAGTGGATCGCAGTTTATGTCAGAAAATATTATTTTGTGTTTCATTTAGAAATTATTAGACGCTGTCGTTTTAAAACTCCGTCCGTTTTTACTGTCAAGTATGGATTCCTCACATAAAAAGGAACCACCGAGGAAACGATACCGTAAAGATGACAAATCTTCAGAATCAGAACCTGAAGATAACAAATTCGAGGAGTATGTTCCAGTTAAGGAAAGAAGAAAACAACAATTAATTAAACTAGGTCGTATTGCTCAGTTGACTGCTGAAGCCGCAGCAGAAACCAAAAGTTCCAGTGAAAACGATCCAGATGATGAAGGTTAGGAAATATTATTTGAGTAAAAGCACCAGATACCTATTGCAATATTGCAAAATATATCTTTGGCGAACAAAGTAAGATATAGTTACGCATCTATTAGCGTACTTAAGAAGTCTCCAAACCGGCTAACCAGGTTAATCATGTTTGATGATATTTTTCTACATGAATGAAATTATGAATAATGTACAATATTATGATCGCCATGCCATATTTGATTGATTCATTTGACCAAATTGTCCTTTTTATGGTATAATTATATGCATCAATTTATTTTTATAGCATCCCAAGAAGATTGGGGGAGGCGTTTCAATGTCAGTCTTCTTGACCAACACACAGAATTGAAGCGTTTAGCTGAAGTGAAAAAAATAAGTGCTGCAGAGAAACAGAGACGAGAAGAACAGAAGATTCTGGAGAGTGTGGCTGAGAGGACGGCTTTGATGGGTGTTGCTGAATTGGCCAAAGGTAACAATCATTATTAATGAACTAACCATTGCGGCTTTTATCCGTGCGCAGTGAGGATGGGATGTCACACCCTACTAGCTTTTCATCCACTGCATATTTTCAAATTTACTTAAATTATTATCTTTCAGCAAATGCATGTTTTCCCACTGTTTTTCTCTGGACACCAGAGAAATTAATTTTATTCTTGGTGCAATATTTGAATGTTGATTAAATGATTTTGTAGCAACGTTTTGGGTAGATTTTTTGTTCGTAGTAGGACTTCTTTTGTTTTTCTCTTAAAGTGAAACTTCAATTCTTTGATCAGTCATGTATCACTAAAGTCACCCTGATATTATCTGAACTTATGCTTAAATATTATTATTTATTCTAGGTATCCAGTACGAAGACCCTATAAAAACATCATGGACTCCTCCAAAGTGTGTCCTCGCACAACCCGAGGCAAGGCATGAAAGGATAAGAGATGAACTAAGAATATTAGTTGAAGGAGAAATGATCCCGCCTCCTTTGAAGACTTTTGCTCACATGAAATTTCCTAAAGGTAATAAAATCTAAAATCAATGAAAAGTTTCCAATCATGAAGCTTTTCGTGTTCGGAAACTCTAGATGAGCGCAATCTATTTTCAGTTCACAACATCATTTCTATCATGAGTTATTTGAGCTTCCAATATCGATTTGACTGTCGAAAAATATGACAATACACCAATTTTTTTATCCATAAGAAAAAAATGATAAATAATTGTCAGACACAGTAATAGGCATGAAAATAATTAGAACCCAAAAATTTTGTACCATTGATGTAGTAATTTAACCATTTTTATATTTTTTTTGGCCCCAGCCATAATGAACGGTTTGGAGGAAAAGGGCATTGTTAATCCGACACCGATACAAATCCAAGGCATCCCCACAGTCCTTTCTGGCAGAGACATGATCGGCATCGCCTTCACTGGCTCTGGAAAAACTCTGGTGTTCGTCTTGCCACTAGTCATGTTCTGTTTAGAACAAGAAACAGTGCTTCCATTTATCAAGTAAGTTATTATCGTAACATTATTTATGCAACTCGCGTAATCAATACAATCAACTGGCCGGCGGACCCGATACTTACTTTCTCCAGGGCCAGTAAAGTGGCTAGTGCAATTTTCAAGTGGCACGCGTCATTTATTGTAACTGCCCTTCTCTACAATTCAACCTGTCTATAGTTAACTGAAGACTTACCTGTTAAAACGATCTTTCGAATAATAAAGATGGCGCTAATGGAACTATTTATTACTGTTCTTACAGCTAAACGAACCAGGCATCATTTAGTTTGTGAAATTGTAAAAGAACAGTTCTTAGTACTTTTTCTTTTAAACCAGACTTACGAGTGTACATATATGTAACATTTTAATAATTAAATACAAAATTGAACCTAGCGAATGCTGTAGTATTATTTTTTTCAGTTTAAAGCATGAACTTGTCAAAGAAATGTCCAAACCAAAAAACGTTAACATTTTTTTAACTTTTTTCAGAAATGAAGGACCATACGGGTTGATAATTTGTCCATCAAGAGAATTAGCAAAACAGACTTTTGACATTATTCAGCACTACGCTCGCCACCTTGCTCGATGTGGTCAACCGGAAATAAGAAGCTGTTTAGCTATTGGAGGTAAAAAATATTTTCATTTTCCAAAAAAAAATTTTTTACTTAAATTTATTTATACATCAATAATATGTGTCTAGTGTCAGGTCACAATATGAGGTGCGACAAATCCAAGATTACCCAACTGATAATCTAGGGGAAGATTGTTGGAACGTTCAGCGCCTCATGTCTGAAACGCCTGTGACTGGTATGACTGCAGTTCTGCTGAGTTGTTTCAGGCTTTAGTTTGCGGGATTAAGATTGCTCTGATGATAGGAGAGGGCACCAGGGTAAGAAAAAGTAAAAAATAATAAGATTACCTGCATTTGACTGAAGTGTGTTTTTGTCGTTGTTTTGATTAGGCGTTCCGGTATCTGAGTGTATGGATATAATACAAAGAGGAGTTCATATAATGGTTGCAACCCCTGGAAGATTAATGGATATGCTAGATAAGAAAATGGTAAATTGATTAAATAATATTATTTCAGCATAAGAAACTCTCAAAGAAGCGTAAAACTTTAATAATAATAATAATAAAACTTTGATATTGATATATTATTAATTTTCTTTTGATATATGTGCTATAATCTTTACTAATAACTCTACGTATTTAAATAATGTCTTGGAATACTTGGTCTTTATTTCAACAGGTACGACTCGATGTCTGCAGATATCTGTGTATGGACGAAGCCGACAGGATGATTGACATGGGATTTGAAGAAGATGTGAGGACCATATTCTCCTTCTTCCGAGGACAAAGACAGACACTCCTGTTCAGTGCCACTATGCCTAAAAAGATTCAAAACTTTGCCAGGTATGGTTTTCTCTGCTTATCGAAATTCTCTTTGGCAATCAAACGAAACATGAGACAAAATTACTTATCAACAGATGTTACTTTATTTTATAGATCTGCTTTAGTTAAACCCGTAACAATTAATGTGGGAAGAGCGGGAGCTGCATCCCTCAATGTGAAACAGGAAGTGGAAGCTGTAAGGGCAGAAGCAAGAACTGTACATTTACTACGTTGTTTACAAAAAACCCCACCTCCAGTTCTTATTTTTGCAGAACGAAAACAAGATGTAGATGCCATACATGAATATCTTCTATTGAAAGGTATTTATCATCTCAAATTATCAAACATAAGGATGTGATATGGATTTAAAGGGTGTTGGAACTTGAATGTGTAACACCCTGCAGAATTTGTTTTGTAGTAGTTTACTAATTTAAATCTGGTTGTAGGTGTTGAAGCTGTGGCAATCCACGGAGGAAAAGACCAAGAAGAAAGAAGTAGATCAGTGGAAGCCTTTAGGAGTGGACAAAAGGACGTTCTCGTGGCCACGGATGTTGCATCCAAAGGTAATTTCAATATCACAGTGCGCAAAAGTAATACATTTATAAACATAATAAATAAATTGCTTCTCAAAACTAACAGATCTTAAGACAATAGGCTGTAATGAGCAAGAATTACAGAGAATGCAATTCATAGCATCACTTTCGATCTTTTTTCTGTACAAATAGGGTCGAGGGGACACAACGTGTTTACAGTATATACTATAATATTTTGTGGGTTTATATTTTTACTTAACTGTTATCAAGCATAACATCACAAGCATATTATTGATGTAAACTGCGAAATCAAAATACTATTTTATTTATGAGAATATAACAAATTTCTATAATATTTATTCAAAAATATATTCCTTTGTCCAGGTCTTGATTTTGCTGACGTACAACACGTCATAAACTACGACATGCCGGGAGACGTGGAGAACTATGTCCACAGGATAGGACGTACCGGCAGGGCTCCAGGCCGGAGGGGTACGGCCACCACCCTTGTCAGTCGGGCCACGGATGACAGTGTCCTCAGAGACTTGGCCCACTTGCTGCGGGAGGCCAAGCAAAAGGTAACGATGACTAAACCTGCTTAGTAATTAAATAGTTAACAAGTTTTCACAAACTCCTTGTTAACCAAATGCAAATATATATTTTTTTGATTTTACTTTTAAACTATAAATTATTAGCATTTTTTCCTTAATATGTCATAAACAAAAAACTTTAGTTGAACCTCCTGAGGTAAAATATCACAAAACTGCACCATAGAAATGCAATGTTATTATTATTAAATGTTAAAAATATTTGAGGTATGTATAAATTGGCTATACAGTTTTGCAATATGTTGGTTGGTGGGGCTGTTTTCATGTAAGGTGTATCAATTATTTTTTCATTGCTTTTAGGTTCCTGAATTCTTGCTGGACCTCATCTGCGACACCGATAACTATGAAGAACCCACGGAAGATTCTGATTCTCAGGGCTGTTCTTACTGTGGCGGGTTGGGTCACAGGATAACAGGTAAAATAAATTTCCTACAATTTAAATTGAACATTCTTGATCTAATGTTTTTTCCAAAGTACATAAAACAAAAACTTCTCCTTACCGCGTAACATTATTTTACAATAACTTTTTTTGTTTCAGACTGTCCTAAATTGGAAGCCGTACAAAGTAAACAAGCTTCGAACATTGGAAGGAGAGATTATCTGTCCAATACTGCGGCTGATTATTAAGTGTATTCACAAAATAGTCGAAAGCATTTTTTCCACGTCAATAATGCATCAGTGTGTTTTTAAAAAAAAATATTTTTAAATAATAAGTGCCCATGAACTGCCGCATGTGAAGAATGCAAATAAGGAATAATAAAATGAATGGATATATAGGGGATATGTACCACAACAACTCAAAATATAGACTACATTATAAATCTACCGTTTACATGTGCATTTCGTCAATTCTTCCATTTGTATGTTTTATTTTAGGAGAAAACCTTTTTTTCTATGACAAACCTATCTAGTAATATTTTGTGAAAAAAAAACCATGAAAAAAAATCTTATTTCGAGTTTTTATTTTATTATCAGTGCTTACGGTAGTACTACACATTAATTCAATGTTAAGATAAAACAAGCCAAAAACATTAATTTCTAGTAAACATGTACATACTATACTAATTTTTATATCATCATAGCAAATAAAATATCTACTTAACAATACATGTCATGTGCACATGTTTTAAATAAATATATTATATGTATAGATTAAAATTATTAGACTGTCAACCTGTTTTCTAAAAATATGAAAACTTGAATAATTATATTTAAAAAATTACTAGTTATGCTTATAAAAATATACCCTGTTGGCAAAATTATCTTTTTTCAAATAATTTGACAATTTCATTTTCAGAATTTAAATGAATATTTTTTTATTCTAATAACAAAATGCTCTGCATTTAAAATATTAAACTTCTAAATATCCAGAAGTTTTTAATGCAATTCTTTGAGTTTGTTTTATCATGGAATCTACATACATAATATATTCAAATTATACTGTTGATACTATGTTGGATTTCTGTGTCATAAACATGCCAAAATAGTTCAAACACCGTCATGAAAGACTTCTTAATTTTATAAGATCTGTGTACAAGCATGTCCCAAAGAACACAAATAATGTTCCAAGCCAGTGATTCATTGTGAATATATTATCAAATAAAATAACAGAAAGAAGTAAAGAAACAAATTTGCGCAACGTTAGCACTAGGGTTACTGTCAAAGATGTACATTCTGAAGTCAACACATAGACAGAACGGATACATATGTACTGAGTCACAACACTTGCAAACAGCAAAAGCCATGCAGAGGAAACATGCCCTAACACTGGAAAATCAATAGGAGAATAATTCATGCACACTTTTACAGCACTCACTAAATCACTGCATAAAAATACAAACATGGGTAATGGCATGAGATGGGTGTAATAAAGTACATCTTTTGGGTGTTTGCCACATTTTTTATAAAGATCTTCTTGCATTAGTCCCATGAAAGCTCCAATAGTAAGGGCAACCAACAATAATGTAATTCCAAATGCCCAATATAAAACATCTAAGCTAGAAATCAATGGGGAATCACTGAGACTTCTAGCAGAAGATAAGGTGCAGATTATGATACCTATTGTGACTAAAACAACGGAGAAATACTTTTTCTTTGTATAGTATCGCCTTCCCATCATTAGCCCTACCCCCATATTCGTAATAAGAGATCCAGATTTTATGATTATATGAAGGGTTGTAGGTACATTGAAATTGTATGCATAGTTATTGCAAACGCTGGACACAAAGAACAGCATCACCAAAACAGAGCAATCCTTTATTGGTATCAGAGATCTTCTAGTTCCACATTTAGAAGTAAATATGAAACCTTCTAAAGATATGAAAATAAATTGAAGAAATGTTATTAGATTTGCAACTCCATTTATATTGTTGGTTAATTTTTCTAGTACTATCACATTCACACAGCAACCAACAAATACAAAAATAATTGACACATTTGTTCTTAAATTCATTGCTGACTAGAAGTAGTAGTCCTGTAGTGTGTCTAGCGTAGCGATGGTCGATATTCCTGTCCCGGCTCCTAGCAGGTCACTGGAACCGTCGATATTATTTCTCGAGGAACTTTTGTCGATTTGTTAGTACTTTTCGAAAAAATCTCCTTCGTGGAACTTTTCTGACATTAGGAACCGGTTCCTAATGTCAGAAAAAAAGAACTGGATAAATAACTGGTTCCTCGCCGGTCACCGGTAACTGGAACCGCAGGTACACCAAATTCTGATATCGACCATCTCTAGTCTAGCGTTGTGACTAGCGATGGGAAAAACTTCAATATTTTGTGAATGCTTCCCGAATTGCTAGTTCTTTAAAATGAACACTGCAATTGAAGTAGAACTCGCAAAAGAGAGATTTGAAATTTTCCGGTTATTTGTTCAGTTCTTTTTGGAACCGGTTCCTCGAAAAAAACACGTCCTAGTCGGTAGGGATTTGAAAGTGAAAATAACTGGAGCTGGTTCCTCGCCGAAAAAAACACGCACTAGACGGTACAGATTTGAAAATTAAAAGAATTGGAACCGATTCCTCGCCAAAATAAAGAAATAAATGAACATATACTTGAATTGAAGTTGGCAATTCATTTTAGCGTTGTGACCGCTCCGTGTGAACTATTTAATTTTGCGACAGTTCAAACTTCATTCATTTCATTTCATTGAACAAATACTTCAATTGAAGTTCGACTTCAAAATATTTCTAAATTTCTACCGACAATACGTTTTTTTGGCAAGGAACCAGTTCCAGTTCATTTCGTTTTCAAATCTCTACCGACTAGTACTTTTGTTTTGGCGAGGAACTTTTGTCGATTTGCTAGTACTTTTCGTGGAACCCGTTCCAAAAAGAACTGGACAAATAACCGGTTCCTTGCTAAATCAAATCTCTTTTTCAATTAAAGTGTTCACTGAGAAGGGTTCATTTTAAAGAACTAGCAGTTCGTGAAGCATTCACAAAACATTGAAGTTTTCCCAATGCAAAGTGTGTCGAATCCGAGCGTTTCGTAGAGATGGTCAATATTCCTGTCCCGGTTAATAGGAACCGGCTTTAAGCCGGTCACTGGAACCGTCGATAGTATTTCTCTTTATATATATATTATATATATATATATATATATATATATATATATATATATATATATATATATATATATATATATATATATATATATATATATATATACATATATATATATACATATACATATATATATATATATATATTTATATATATATATATATATATATGTATATATATATATATATATATATATATTTATATATATATATATATACATATATATTATATATATATATATATTTATATATATATATATATATATATATATGTATATATATATATTTAAATATATATATATATAAAGAAAAATACTATCGACGGTTCCAGTTATTAATTTATATATGTAATATATAAATAATTTATATATATTTAATATCTATTTAATGCTAATGCTAGCATTACACGATCGTCCAACTGTCCAACAGTTGGACGATCGTGTAGAGGAGTAGTTCGGGCGCGTTGGCTCGAGTTCGGGGGAGTTGACCCGAGATAGCTCTGGTGGCGGTAAACAACACTACATCAAAGGATGTACCAGACGTCTTGTCAGCACATTGACTCAAATTTTTGTGAGGGGGCAGTTTCCTCTAGTCAGTCAGCGGGAGCGGGCCTGAGACGGTTGCAGCAAGTCGAAGTATCCAAAGGCGGGAGAAGGCGATGGTCCAGGGAAATGCAGAGTCAAAAGGAGTTTGAAGTTGTCCAAGCGGGAAAAAGCAGTCATGAAGAAGAGTCAGGAGAGATGATGCCAGGCGGGATGCTGAGGGTGTTCTACTTTGGACCGGTTTGCGCCCCCTATTTATACATCCGGTCCAGTATCCGCTGGATCCGGGTTTCGGGTGCACAAACCGCCCGGTTTCAGATGAGATTACCTCTTTGAGGGCTCATATTTTCCGCTAGCATTTTCGCAGCGGAAAACCAAAAAATTCCAGCATCAGCTTTTCTTATGATCTCTCGTTTCATTTAAACCACTTGCTCCCAGCATTTTTATTAATCTCACAATTAAATATACAGTAAGTCATTATGGGGGTTACATTGGTAGTGGGAAGGTATTGTTTTCTTATAACTACTTAAAATTAATAATTACAAAGTTTATAATTATCCATTTATGTAGACGGGAATTCAGCCGTCAGAACTGGGTACTTTTATTGGTAGTACCCGCTATTCCAATTAACAATCAAATACCTAGCCCTAATTTCTCCGTAATTATTTTCTGAAAATCCCAGATTCTGCGCTTGGCGCTCATTAGCTGGCGGGTCAGTCCATTGCCAGCCGGTCTCAGCTTCCGAGCGTAAATACAGCACTCTGTGGTCTCTGTACCCCTCCCTGTGCCAGACAGAGCTGCGAACGGGTCCACCTGAAACGGGAGGTGGCTAGCTCCCGCGCGCTAGGGAGGGGATAAAGCATAAATGCGCCGTCGCTTTCGCCCGTTGTCTCGCCAGCTAGCCCTCGGAGAAGGAAGTCGACGTGCTTAACGATAAGTGCTGTTTTCTGGTTTAGCAAGCCTGGCTCCGCTAAACAAGGAAACACACGAGGTCGAAAGGTGAATCTGTGCGTTGGCAGAGTGAGGCCTACGCGTACCAGAGGTGTGCGCGAGGTTTGTCGCTGCCGGCAACCAGCCCGCCGATAATCCACATCGCAAAAAACTGACTTTCTCAAGGCAAGCTAACCGAGTTTCTTTCAGATTCTCGCCCCCCGACCGCTGCAGACCATCACGCAATGCCATCCCCCCTACGAATGAGACTACCGAGACTGAAGGGCACCAAGAACGCGTTCCCTTCAGACGGCATCATCCATTTCCCGCCGGGAGCCACCTCGGTAAGAATAGACCCGCGCACCAACAAGCCCGTGTTCATATATCAACCAGCTGCCCCCCAGGAAGTAGCGGTTGGACCCGGAACGTCCAACAAGACGGTGCCCATGGAGGCTGAGTGGCAGAGAGTTCCGGCATCGAAACGTCCGCACTCCCCACCAACACCGACCTTCGAGTTTGTTCAGAGGAACAAGTTCGAAGTCCTCCCGGAGGTAAGAAACGACAATTCCGTCGCTCCACCGCCTCTCAAGCGCCCGGCACCCACTTCACGTCCTGTGCCTTCAACTTCCAGAGCTGCGCCCAAGACACGGCTCGCTCCTACAGCACCGCGCAGAGATCCCAGAAACACATCAGCCGTTGAGACAGGCAAACCAAGCACCAGGGTGCCGCCTGTGGTCATGTCCATAGACAGCATGACCAACAACGAGATTACCGCCACCGCACCCTTTAATTTCCGGTACAACCGGGGAGGGACCATTAGCGTGATGGTGCGCTCGGTCGAGGCGCACCGTGCGCTCACTACCGCGCTCCGAGGTGAGGAAAAGTCCTTCCATACCTACACCACAGAGGCAGAAAAGATAAAAAAAGACCGTCATCAGAGGGCTGCCGAAGATGCCCACTGCTACCATCCTCGAAGATCTCGAGGCCCAAAGCTTCCCGGCAAACGTCGTGGTCGAGATGACCACGCCGGGCACTGAGTACCCGCTATACCTCGCCCACTTTGGTCAGAAGACCAACATGGGCCACCTCAAAGCTGCCGTCAGATACTTGTGCTACTGCAAGGTATCGATGACGAAATACCGCAGCAACCACCTGCAGCACAGAACTCAGTGCCACCGATGCCAGAACTTTGGGCACGGGTCCAGGAACTGCGCACACGTCGCTCGCTGCGTCAAGTGCGAGGGAGCACACGCCACGGCTGACTGCAAACCGCTCTTCAGCGCAGAGCGAGGCCCAGCAGCGCCCCGCAACGCAGAGCGCCAGAGGCGCGCGAGCCAGCCAGGGTAGACGGCAGATCTTGGGCGAATGTGGCCAGCGGCGGCACACCAAGCCCCAAACCCCCCCACGACCGGAGCAGCGACGTGAGCCGCTACCTGAGAGACGCGGGCAGGAACCCTCGAACGCCACTGATGACGAGGACATAATGTCTCTCCTGCAGGGCCTCATCAGGGTCCGCGGGAGGCTGAAAAACTGGTCATCCTAATGGAGCTCCTGACCGACACCATCAACGGATAGTGCGGCGTCGGAGGTCAAATTCACAACATTTGATTCAATTCAAACATCTGAACATCTACAACATCAGAATATGACCTCCCACGAAGATGACCAGAGCGAAGCCGAGGACTTGGAGACGGCCGAGCACTTCAACTTGCGGCACCGCGGCTGAGAACTTTTTCAGGTGGGAGCTGCCAAATGAAAAAGGATGCAGTCAAAGGATGAAAAAACATGAAATATTTAACTTCAGTCAAGTAATTTTTTTCCATCAGTAACAAGTTCAGAACTTTTGTACACTTTTTATCTTGTAATTGCTTAGGGTTTTTTATCCAGTAAAGAACTTTTCCCTAAGAACTCACTAATGTAAACTTAAATTCAGTCAATTAAATACAACCATCAGATGGTAATAGTAATAAGGCCTAATGAGCCGCAGTACTAGTTAGATAGACATTATGAGGGGTATTTTTATAAGCCCCAGCTAGTTAGTAGAGGATTACGAAAGAATCCATAAAAAAAAAAAAAAAGAAGCCCGTTGTCTCACAACGATCTCGGCCGGACCACACTTTGTGCGTTCTGCCGCGAGAAGGTCATGGTATCCAACCGTATTGAGTGGCATAAACATAGTCCCGGGAGCAACAAAATTTAGACATGATTATAACTTATTCTATACTTAAAGCTAAACATATTTTTTTATAATCGGCGGACGGTGGATGCTCGTTACGTACGATACAAAGGAGTTTGAACGAACTCGAGCCAACCCGCACGTACTACCCTTCTACACGATCGTCCAACTGTTCAGACTTGGGCGGTTGAACGATCGTGTATTGCTAGCATTATGCTTTTCGCCGGAAAAGTTCAGTTTTAATCACCTCTAAAAAATATTAGAATTTTTCGACCGGTCTCTCCCCCTCCAGAAATTGAAAATGTTTTGAGGAACCGGACCAGAAACTTTTCTGTGCTTTTGTCGATTTGCAAAAGGCGTATGATCGAGTTGATAGGGACAAATTGTGGAAGGTATTATCCATGTATGGAGTTAACACAAATCTTATACAGGCAATCGCGTCCTTGTACGAGGGAAGCGTTGCATGTGTTAGAGTGAACGGTGATTTTACGAAGTGGTTTAACATCACAAAAGGTGTAAAACAAGGCTGTGTAATGTCACCGTGGTTGTTCAATTTGTACATGGATAATTGTATGCAAGAATTGAAAGGTGTGGGCTTGGGCGCGAAAATGAACAATGTGAAAGTATGTTGCCTATTGTATGCGGATGATGCGGTGCTGATTGCTGACAATATGGAAGATCTACAGTTTCTCGTGTCTAGGATGAACCAAGTATGTATGCAAAATGAGTTGATGATGAATGTAAGTAAGTCCAAAGTGATGGTGTTTGAAAGAGAGAGTACGAGAACAGCGTGCAATATAGTTGTGAATGATGAATACTTGGAGCAAGTGGATGAGTTCGTGTATTTAGGAAGTATGTTTACAAGAGACGGTAAGGCTGATAAGGATATTGAAAGAAGGGTGAATGCAGGAAACTCCATTAATGGAGGACTGAACGCTGTTGGGGCAAATAAGAAATTGTCCAAAGAAGCGAAGCTAGCAGTCCACAATGGAGTGCTTATACCAACCCTGATGTATGGCAGTGAGGCATGGAACTGGCAGAGGAAGGATGAAAGTAGACTGAATGCTGTGGAAATGAGATCTTTGAGACGGATGTGCGGTAAAACCATGTATGACCGTATTACAAATGTGGATATCCGGAAAGAATGCAAGGCTGATGTGAGTGTAATGGATAGGATTAAGAAAGGGACGCTTAGATGGTTTGGGCATGTAGAGCGAATGAACGAAGAAAGGAGTGTGAAAAGAATATATGATGCGAAAGTGAATGGAAGAAGAAGTCGAGGACGCCCGAGAAAGACATGGCACGATCAAGTAAATCAAATACTTGAATCGGGTCGTGTTAAGAGTCAGAATAACAGAAGAGTATGTATGAGACGATGTATGAATGTAAATGAAGCAAGAAGTGTGTGCCAAGACAGAGTTGTATGGCGGTCCGTCCTCTCTGCCTACCCTTGCGGGGAAACGGCGTGATGGTTAGTTAGTTGAGGAACCGGTTATTTTTGTCAGTTTTTTTTTAACCAACCCCCCCCGAAAACTTAGCACACCGACTAACCTTTAACAACTCGATAAAGAACCGGCTCCTTGACTGAAGCCGCAGTGACAGCCCATTTCAGATATAAACCATCTCTAGTTAAGATGACGTAAATTCTAAGGCAAATCTCCGACTCCGATCCGTTTATTGTCTATTCTACAACCTCAACTATTGTCTGGTTTAACCTAAAACTAAACTGTCAAAAGTTTTAAAGTTTACAAACGAAACTATCCGGTTTTCTAAAAAATAAACTAATTTTGTGAGAATGGAAAAAAATATACAGAGCAGACTTATAGAATTGGATGAAATAGACCTTTTTGTCAAAAATGTAGAAAATGAAGCTTTAGTAATTCTCCAGTCTTTGGGCTGGTGTTCTGATAAAATTCAACATGAAAATTTACAGGTTTCAACTATTTATTTACTCGATTAAAATAATTTCAATTTACTCGATTAAAATAATTTCAAATTGTTTGTCTTTGAATCACTATAATTGTGAAGTAATGTTTACTAAATTTCTACCATATTGTTTCAGATTTCTTCGAAACTTCAATGTTCACTTGATAGTGGTCATTATGTACCAGCAGTAAATATTTCAAATCATTATACCAAATGCAAACTAGCGAAGAGTGGCTATGATAAAAAAGACTTTCTTTTGCCCGAGAATTGCAATACCTCATCAAAAACTGTTGTTATAGGTGGGGAATTTAATTGTGTTCGTGTTGAAACTGATCAAAAAATATATTATAATTTATTATTAATTTTATTTTCTTTCAGACCCGTCGTTAAGAAGCTCTATTCTTGTACAAGCTGCTAATGATGATGCTAACTTTAATAGAGGTATTATATATTATTGAATATATTGCATATTAACCAATGGTGACATTCAATTCCTGTAAGGGGTTTTCGAAGTTTTAAAAATCTTCCTTAAATACAAACAGAATTTTTTAACCATGTAGGTAATACCATATAAACGTACATCTGTTCATAATTTCGTTACAAAATATCCCAGACTTATTATTATTCGTTTATTTATGAAGACACTCCAGGTTTTTTGTTTTGTTTTTTTAACAAAAGATTTTTGGTAATCCTTCGAATGATAGAACTGTCTGTGTGACTTATTATTAATATCTTGCTAACATACATAGCAATCCCGATGGGTTATAAAAACTCACTCTGGGATTGTTTTTTAATTTATTTTTCTTACTATAAGGTGTTGAGAATTTATTGGATGACCCAAGACCAACTCCATTATCAGCCGATAGAATAACTTCTACTTTCACAAGGGACGAACGCAGGGCCATGTATGACTTTGTTATATCAAACGCACCTACTGAAAATGAAACTTCGGATGGACATTTGATGATGTAAGTTTTTTAATAAAATAAATGTAAAAATATTTTATATTAATTAAGGTTCATCAAACATTAAAAAAAAACACCAAAACCTAGCAGTGCCCATAATATTAGTTGAAAAATCAGACTCAAAGTCAACTGTATTGATCACTACACTACAAAGGCCCTCAAGGCTTTTTATTATCAAATGGTCAGGGACCCATTGTTTTAATAAGGCAAAATACTTTATCTTTGGTGTATAACCGTGTTATTGAAATCTTTTAAAAATGAATGTACTTACAGTAGCTCTGTATGAGTTCAATTTATCTACATCAGGCTTTAAAAAAATATAGCGAACACAACATTGTAAAAGTACAAGGTCCAAAAGGATATACACTGTCACATTATTTATGGCTCTAATCTTGTAAGTCTGAAGGAATAATTGATTTATCTTTTTTCACAGGAAAGATAACATGTCTCACAAATCGCAAATCTCCAAATCCCTCCAAGAAGAACTAGCAGAAACACGGGATCTGAAAAGGCGCAGAACCAAATATAAAGTGACGACCAAATCTAAAGCATATACGGAAATTATAAGAGATGTAATAGATTCTCAGGTTTGTAACTTTTCAAATACACATTATTTTATACACATCAATGGAGCAATGTAGAAATTTTATTCTACTAATTATTCAAATCTTTAATGAAATGATAAGTACCTTCTCATTTTCAAAAGTTTTTTTTTTTTAACTGTCTGGAATAAAAATGTTCACATTCTAATTTCGTTAATTATTATTGTAATTGAAACTATTTTTAGATGGGGTCATATGTCGATATGCTAAATGAGAAAACAAAGAATGATCGCTATAAAGGAAAGAATACTGCCCCAGAGTCAAATGCAAATGGTACCAAGAGGATTGGTGTAAAATCAAATAAATATGAAGTTATTTTACAAAAAATTGAAAAACCTCATAAAAGACAATCCTATGAAAATGATAAACATCATAGATCAGAGAGATCAAGTAGTAAACAACACCATGATCCAACCAATAATCTTCATTATCATAAGGAAAAATACAAATCTGATATGTATTCAAATAATGGTCACTCCGGTAGAGAAAACTATGAAGAAAAAAATGTCAACAAACCACATACCCATAAAGAAAAAAGGCATAAGAAAAATAATAAACACAGGGATAATAGTAATTATACTAGTCGTGATAGCTTTGATAAATATGAAACATCTTCTACTATTGCACATTCCCACAGAGAAAAATTGCACACAAAATATGATAAGCCAAAAAAACAAAAACAACACCCTTCTTTTGGGCGAGATGACTATTTAACTGGTCATCATTCTCATAAAGAAGCTCCTAACACACACGAAGACCTACAAACAAAATACAGAAATGATTATCACCCTGGAGACTATAACTCAACTAAATATAAAAAATATCCACATTCTTATAAAGATGATAAACTGACAAAACATAAACATAATGAAAAATATATGAGTACTGTTAAATTTTACGAGGATGAAATGAACCATTGAAAAAAAGAACACAAAAATAAAATAGTACATTTATAATTACTTCAAATGGCTAATGTATCTATTGTGCCAATGACTGACTAAACGTTTTTAAAATGTCTCGTTTGACTTTGAAAAAGAAACTAGCGAGCCAACATATACCGACTTTTATGACCTATTTTTTTTTGTCTGTTCAGCTAATAATTTTTTTTTGCATATTCATGGAGAAAAGGTAAATTGGATAAAAATGAAATGCCTTAAATATGAAAAGGAAAAACCTTTTACCATTCAATACAAATATAATTTTTGTGAGGAGTATGAAACGATAAAATCCTCTCCTCTTTAATATATACATATATATATATATATATATATTCCTCTGACCCATATCAGAGTATGCACCTATCTTGTAAAATACTTCAGTATGCCAATGATCTTTTTATATATACTCAGGCCGAAATATTACTTTTCTGGAAGAAGCGATCAACATATGCATGAAAAACCTTAGTAATTTCTCCGACCAAAAGCAATGTGTCATAACAATCCAAATAAATAATTTAATTCCGGCTATTTAGGCTCACATAAGATTCTTAGCCCTTTAAGTGCCGGAAATTATTAGTATGGCCGTACCCAGCAGTCCGTGATTTTTTCAACAAAAATAAAACCTAAAAAAAAAAATTTTTATACAGAAATAAAGGATATTATGAAAACTTACCAAATATATACGTGTGGCGTTTGAGCTGCCGTTCACTCAACAAAACACAGTTTAAATATTCACAAAATGTAAGGGTTGTCACAACCTGACAGAGAAAACACGTTTACTTAAAAATATAGTGGAATTTTTCTTTTTTAAAAAGAAAGACAAATATTCCCGGGTTACGAATAACCTGACAATATTTGAAAAACTCCTACTGCCATCATAAGAAGCGGAAGATGTTGCTTGTGCAATGATGGAGGACTTTGCCACAATCACTCACAATCTATCGCCCAGGGTCGAAGAGAATCACTTGAGAATTTTATGAAGATTTTTCCGCACTCTTGGGGCGGGTCAGTGCACTACCTGGTTCCCTTATTATAACTGGGGACTTCAACTGAAAGGAAATGACTGGAAAGGAAAACAGACAGTAACACGACTAAATTTATTGATGTACTGGATTGCTACGGATGCAAGCAATGGGTCGATATTCCAACTCACGACGCAGGTGGACTACTAGATGTTTTTATATCAAGGAATACCGACCCACCGCTCATAACTGAAGTCGTCGACGTAGGACTTTCAGGCCATAGGCTCGTGCGTACGGAAGTAGATTTTAATCCTTCTAAACCCGCTTAGAAATCGAAGACGACAAGAGCATGGCGAAAATTTAATTATAACAACTTCAAAGAAGATCTTAAGTCATCCATTCTCTCAACAAAGGATTTAAAAACTTCTGTTGATTCGGTATCCGACCTAGTAGAAGTTTTCAACATGTGCTATTCGCAAGTCTGAATCCTGGTTTGACGCAGAATGCCGAGAAAAGAAGAGGACCATGCGCCGGCTTGAGAGAATATTTCGGGGTGGAAAACAAGCAATCCAAAGAACTGCTTGGGTTACTTCGCAATTTAAATACAAGGAAACTGTTGAGAGGAAACGATCCGAGTACTGGAAAGCAAAGATCGAGAGCGAAGTCGCCGATCCCCAGAGACTCTGGAACTCGCTCAAAACTATTGTGGGCGAGTCGTAAAACTCAACCACAGCAGTGCTCAGTCCGAAAGATTTCTCCATCTTTTTCCACGAAAAAATCCAGCACATCCGAGCCACGACCTCTTCTGCACCTCCACCTGTCTTCACTACCTACAGCGGGGAAAACATACCGAAATTTAGCAACACTGCACCTGATGAAGTCACCAAAATTGTGTCTAGTTCAGTTAACAAACAATGCGGATTAGATCCGATTCCAACGTGGCTTCTCAAAAAGTGCTTAAAGTTTATTGTTCCATTTTTAGTGTTTCTTTTCAACAAAACTCTGGACTCAGGTGAAGTGCCTCATATGCTTAAAAAGGCTCTTGTTTCCCCAATTCTAAAAAAACCTCAATTAGATTCTGAAGACTTAAATAACTATCGCCCCGTGTCGAACCTTCCTTTCATTTCAAAAGTCTTAGAGAAAATTGTGATTCGGCAGATTACCGCCCATTTATCAAAAAACGAGCTTTTATCGCAACACCAGTCAGCGTACAGAAAGTTCCTCTCTACAGAGACTGGGTTATTGCGCGTGTTGTCGGATCTGATACTTGCAAATGAATCAAGTAAGGTAGCTCTGAGGTCTTTACTTGATCTGATTTACTTGATAACTTCCTTGTCAATAGATTGGAAAATATATTCGGACTTGGCAGTGAAATCAAACAGTGGATAAAATCCTACCTTTGCGATCGAACCCAATCTGTGCAAGTAGGTGGTAAGACCTCTCCATTTGTAACCCTCACTTCTGTAGTCCCTCAGGGTTCAGTGCTGGGACCCCTACTTTTCATTTTGTTCATCAATGATGTTCCAAAAATTATTGAATCATTCGGACTTCTTTCCCACTGCTATGCTGACGATCAGCAAATCTATTTCTATTGTGCACCGAATGAGATAGACAAACTAAAAGATACCACTACCAAATGTATCTCCGCCATCACAGACTGAATGTCTTCGAATAAACTAAGACTAAATCCATCCAAAACAAAATTTCTCTGGACAGCAACAAAAAAGCGCCAGTCAATAATAGATTAATCCCCTCTCATAACTTCTGGTTGTAGCATCATCCCTAAAATTGGCGTGAAATTCTTAGGTGTCCATTTAGATGCCGATCTCTCACTCAAATCCCAGATAAATAAAATAGTGAGCGCAGGTTTCTTTCACCTGAGTCAAATAAATCCATTAGAAGAAATATTACGTCTAATGCCACAAAGATGTTGGTAAATTCTTACGTTGTGTCACGACTCGACTATTACAATGGCATATATGCAAATCTCCCCAAAATACACACTGACAGACTTCAGTCAGTTTTCAATGCTGCAGCAAGGCTGGTAACTGGTGTTTCCAAATATTCCCATATATCGCAACATCTTAAGAACCTTCATTGGCTTAAATGTCCTGAACGGATCCAACTCAAACTATGCTGGATGATTTTTAAGGCGAACATAACATGGCGCCGCCTTACTTGTCAGCATTCCAAGCGATACTAACACGAGACAAGTTACTCTTCGATCAGCATCTTCAATGACCATAGGTAGACTCACTGTACCTAAACGCAATCCCAACACCAATTTCGGAGAGCGAGCTTTTGCTGTAGCAGGCCCCACAGCTAGGAATAACCTCCCTTCACATTTGAAAAAGATTGACAGCTCAACTGAGTTCAGAGCAAAACTAAAGACTCATCTTTTTAAATTATCATACCCACAATAACGCCAATTTTCTTAACTAGAGTTTTGATCACTCAGTCCGAGTGCTATACATAGTTTATATATATAGTTAAATATTACTTACTCCACTTTTTTTTTCTACCCTAGGTCCGACAGCACGGGCAACAACCATTATAAATATGTGCTAATTTTAATATGTTAGTTGTAAGTCACTAGTTATAAGTATTAAGCATAAGTTAATATTAAGTCTTAGTTGTAATATTATGTTAATTATGCTGTAAAGCGCCCTTGAGGTGATATCTCTGTCACGAAAACGGCGCTATATAAATCAGCCAATTATTATTAGCCAGCAGAGGAATTGAACGCACGACGCCCAGGTGGGAATCCGACGCGTTTGTCCACTCAGCTACCGACCGGTCGCAATTGCTGCAATAATATTCATCTGGCAAAAACAGGTTGAAAATTCTGCCATGGGCAGGTGTCGTCTTAAAGACGAGGACCTAAATCACATTTTTTTCACCAATCAAAATAGGTAATGAAAAAAAAAACCCTTGACTTGTGCAGAAACAAGCGATCCGTTTGATAGATTCTCCTATCTTAAGAGACATATTTCAATTTTTGGAGCACAGACGTCGGGTGGTAATGCTATCCTTGTTCTACCGGTATTTCAATGGAAGATGCTCCAAGGAACTTACGTCATTAATCCAATTATAATTATTTATTTTCATATCAAAATGTTTCAAAATAATTTTAATTTGGAACTGGGTATCTCGATTTTACCCATTACTATTATTTTCTCATAATATTTGGCAGCAAATCATTCAAAACTGTGTGGTAAATGCTTAAAAAAAAAATGTACCTTTAAAAATGTTTATTTTTACATAAAAATGTTAAAAAAATATTTATTCAAATTTAGTTTCTAATAAAATATTATAAAATTAAAGGCAGTAAATTTTTACAGTATTTAAATATTTTAATGGGTTTCAAACACAATGCTTTTAAATAGATTTCCTTAAATCACACGAACCTGCAAATTATTTTCTATCTTGCAATACTTAGTCAAGACAATTCCCCAAAGAACAAAATGGTCCTCTGCTAAAATCAGTCATTTTTTTTAGTAAATAAATTTATAGTGTCTACCAGGGGTATTAGTTGAAGTTTGCCGGTTTTATCAATAAAGAAAAAGCTTAATTCTCAAGGGAATCTCAAATTTTTTTTTATTCAAAGTATTGACCATCGGATTTTATACATTTTGCCCATCTTTGAGGCAAATCATGGATACCATTCCAAAAAAAAAAATTTCTCTTTCGAGGCAAACCATTCGACGAGCCATTTTTCGACTTTTTCAAAATTGGCCAAGCGCTGCTCTGCGAGTGTGTGTCCCATCGATGCGAAAAGGTGATAGTCGGACGGGGCAAGGTCTGGAGAGTACGGCGGGTGCGATAATATTTCCCAATTCAATGCTTTGAGAGTGTTCTTCACTACTTTAGCTGTATGAGGCGGTGCGATTTGTCTCAAGATTTTCGATTTGTCTCTCGTTCATTTGGTGTGGTACCCATTTTCCATACTTTTGGATCTTTCCCATGGCTTTTAAACGTTGGCAAATTGCTCCCCGGGTCACATTAAGTGTTTGGGCCAATTGTTGTTGCGATTGGGTTGGGTCTTCATCCAATAACGCCTGCAATTCCTCGTCTTCGAACTTTTTCGTTGCACCAGGATGTTCATTGTCTGTTAAATCGAAATCTCCACTTTTAAATTGACGAAACCATGTCTCACATGTTCTAATCACTGGAGCATGTTCACCATAAGTTTCTACCAGCAACCGATGAGCTTCAACTGCTTTTTTCTTTTGTTGAAATAAGAAAAGCAATGAATGCCGCAAATGCGATTTACTTAGAACGAAACTCGACATATTCACTGAGGTAAACAACTATGACACTATTATTTTGGCCGAATGTAACTTGTGTATTTTTGAAGGTTAATGTCCATAGAAAAATATGACAGATGCCAAATCATAGAAATGTATACATATCTCTAGCGGCATCTATGAGTAAAACTGGCAAACTTCAACTAACACCCTGGTATATGATTGTCTATTCTCATTTTATAACACTACATACTTATGGTACAATAATACTTAAAGCTATAATCATGTAGTTTCAAAGAGCCCAGGATTTAAGTAGCAATGTTTATTGAATCCTCTGTTTTCCACTGAAGACGTTTGCATGGATCTGAGTTTCAGTGGAATGTCTTTCAGATGACTGTCCACCAGCCTGAAGAGATCTTCCAGATGTGAATGGTTAGCGTGTTCCATAAATATTTTACACAGAGATATCATGTACCAGGAACCATGTACAATGTCGCGATGTGATGAAAATCCTAAAATTAAAATCAAGAAAAAATTACACAAAAGTAACCTCCATAAATAACTTGGCTCAATATTTTGACTTCATATAAATTAAATCATACAAGGAAATAGTAGAATCATACCTGGGACAGTAGAGTGGGCAATCAACATATCAGAATAGGTTCTCATTTGAACATTTTCGCTTTTCCCATCCGTTTGGGTGCGGTTACCAAGATGGTTAGGCCGAGGTATATTTGGTTCGTGTTTCCACCCAAAATCTGGAGAATCACCCCTGGAACAAAAAAAATTACGCAACGATTTTTTTTTTACGTCATCAAATTAATCACAATATTATTTCACGGCACCGTAGCATCGAGGATGAATTACCAGATGCTTCTGGCACAAACTTATTGCTTAATTCATATATATATAATATTGGACTTCTTTGTTGTTGATATGTGTCACATTGAAAGAAATAAGGCCACAAGCATAAAGGCTGATTCACACCAAGGTCCGGTTCCGCTCAGTGACGATATTGTTCCGCATGAGAGCTTATTGATATGGTATGAATATCAATCAAGGAGTATGTGCCAAGACAAAGTTGTGTGGCAGTATATCCTTCTGCCCACCCTTGTGATATTTAACTACTTAGTTAGTTAATTAATTATTTTGAAGTGTAAAAATACTTACATCCCAGATTTTTTTTTATTAAAAACCATTTTTTTATCACTAAATAATATTTTTAAATATCACAAGGGTGGGCAAAAGGATATACTGCCACACAACTTTGTCTTGGCACATACTCCTTGATTGATATTCATACCATATCAATAAGCTCTCATGCGGAACAATATCGTCACTGAGCGGATCCGGACGTTGGTGTGAATCAGCCATAAAGCGAGATCTTGAGTGAACTGCATTTCAATATTTAAAAAAACAGTTACATAATATATAACATTTTATTTTATCTGATTTTTACATTATATACCTTTTAATGTAAGCTTTAACTGCTGAGTTTGGAGAAGACAATCTTACTCCCAATGCAAAGTTTATTTTAGAATTGACAAATCATTTTTAATTAAATCGAAATGAAGTCTTACCTTCATATATGAAGCATAAATATTTTTTATGGTTATGATATGAAACGTCAAGAATGCTTTAAAACACTTTAATTATCACCAAAGCACTAAGTTTTTACATTAATAGATAGAAAACTAAATTGAGTCAAGGTCCCCATCAAAATATATTGTCTGTTTCACTTTTGTGTGTGCCATTTACAAAAAAATATATTATTAATTTACAAGTAACGTTATCGTGAATATAATTTCATTTAATTTACAAATTATCATTTGAGTGTTTGGTATTTGTCCGAGTATCTATTTCTTATGAACACTGGTTTCATTCACAAGTTTTGAGTATAACGTTATCACATAACATATTATATAATATGTGGGTATATTCTAATATCTAGAGGAGGTATGATATTTTTCAAAGCAAGGCGTTGATCACAATGGAATATTGCATTCTATGCACATTATTTTCGTTTACTTGCGTACTTTATTGGTTGTCGTTGCGACTGAAATTTCACTGCAATTAGTGTTAAATGTACTTTTACACCTGCATCTTTACTATTGAACTCATGAATTCTAGGATTATGGTGACTATCTACCTATGTTGGAAGTATGAGAATTCGTTTATTAGATGCACTATCAGATGAACTTACGGATGGTTGTGGAGGTAAACTCTTTTGGTATAATATTAGACTCACATGGAACGGACTAATTTTCGGATAATAATTCATCTTCAGAATCCGATTAACTCCACTGTTATCTTCTGAATCACTCTTCACTATAAAGTTCATTATTTTTTCATCTCTGGTATGAGCCATAATTGAATATTTAAATATCCACTAAAAATTACGATAAAAGAACAGAGAATGTTTTATGAACATCAACAAAAACTAAGTAGGGCACTACTCAAACACACAAAACAAAATAAAAGATTTGTGTAATCACTTTAGAGGTAATATAAATACATCCATTTAGTCAAACTGTTTAGATAAGAGAATAATCAAATAAATCGACGCCGAGAATGATAAGGTTGGTCCTAATGTATACTTTATTTCGAACTAGTATAAACAATCGCAGATACAGAGATGTTCTAAAATATACTATACACGACGCTACATCAAGCGTGCACTGTGGCAAATTCAGACTGCAGCCGCCCGACAGACAGAAAAACGATCAGGACATGATTTTTTGATAATATTAAAATTTTAAAAATTCCCCCTTCTAGAGGACAAATGTATTTATCGAATGAAACTAAAAAATGCATAGAGATGTCACTGTACGAGAGGAAACATTCAAATCGGCTATGTTCGGGATCCGCACTGGTGGCATGGCGCCCGTTCCCGTCTATTCTCATTAACTGCAGTTAAAGGATTGAGGTGAGCGTAATTTTTTAATATTTCTAGAACAAATTGGCACTTGTGACCATAGTATTTTTAAAAGATGTTTACATTTGAGCAATTTAATTTTATGATATTTAGTAGTTTTGGCTCTATTTTCTGAAATAATATTTCTATCGGATGGCATATTTGAATCTGTTTGCCATAAAAATTGCACTTGTTACCCTATTATTTCCAATGCGCCAATATATTATGTGATATCAATTATCACAACATAAAGGAATGCCAAAGGAAGGAATTGCCGTGTGACAAAATTTAGAAAAACTTTTATGCATAATCTTTTGGAATTAAATGGTGACTACCCATTAGAATGATATCAAGTCACTCCACTTGCAGAACTGAAACTCCATATCCGTTTAATATATATTTTATCCACGAAACCTTGGATTTTCAATGCACATCAAAAACATAATATCGATAGTATTATTACCGTCGAACAGGTTTTATTTATATAAACTAATTAATTATAAGTTTTATTTATATAAACAATGCAAAAGTAACCTTTGAACAAAATCTTACCGGCAAAGTTGGAAAACAAATATTTTGGGGATGTGGTGGAGCAGAGGACAATTCTGGCTATTGAACTTATCCAAAATACTATTGGTAGAAATGTTATCTCCATCTGAGGTTTTAACAATCGTCTCATTGTCCCCTCTCAACATTCCGTGGCTGGCAATCACTATGAAGACACAATCTATGTTTTTCAAAATGCTTGAAACGGCAAACTCTTCCAAAAGATCGTTCATTTCCTGAAAATGCAAGGACACATTGAGCATTTACCATAATATAACACAAATATATAAATGGCATATGCCAAGCCGTCACAACTACTGATCCTATGATGAGCCTATGTTTAAATGTCAGTAGAGTCGGAATTCTTTCCAAAATCTTCTTATTTTCGCTATGCTAGTAACGCAGATCATAAAGAGCATGGAGAGGAGAAATGTCAGTTTCTTGTGAAGTATGTTTCTTAAAATGGCTTTAGCTCTGTATGGTAACCAGATCTAAGTAGCAAGATCCTTCCCACCTCACCTCTTTCCATTCTCCGCCCCTTTCAACCTCCAAACATTCCCCAAAGCGGGGATGTGATATGTCTACTGATTCCAAGCAGTTGGGATGCAATACTTACGGTTTTAGTTTTGTTATTATGGATAATTTTTTCATGGAATCCAATCTGCGTAAAAAGGTTTTTCAAATTTTCCTGATCAACTAAAGCGCCTTCCCTCAACTGTTCAACATCATTTTCAAACTCAATGTTATTTATCATAAAGAGAATCCCTCGTTTCTTTGATCTCATGCTGTAGCATAATATCTCGGGATTGCCGCTTACTCCAAAAGTAGTTGATTTCTTAACAATTATCTGAAGAGGTTTGTCAGAAATATTTTCAGTAGGTATTGCTAAAGGAGCAGAATTTCTTGGAGACGATGATTCATCTGCAAAATAATTGTTCAGTTGTTCAACCTATAAATTTTCTTATCACATTAACTTAATAAAAACATAGTTATCCAGGCTTTATCCTTAATGCCACCATAACTGTAAAAAAATGGTATGCCAAATTCAAATCACTAAGCATTAATAAACTTATATTCAATAAATATGGAATGTCAAATACCATCACCCTGACACAAAATAAATGTCCTCTTGGTACTATCATTAAAGAAAACTGTTGTCAGAATGAAAATGTATATTTGCCACGAAGCGGTCTTAGGCATAATTACCCAATTATAATAAAGTGGACTCGTTTATAATTGGGTAATTATGTTAATTTATTTTGTTAACATTTATTAGTCAGAGATAAGAAACCTATACCTTACCTTGAATTTTTGAAACGTTGGGAAAAGGTCTTTTAGTTTTCGCGAGACTTATAAAAGTGTTCAATTCATGATCTGGTGATAACATACGAATGAGTTCAAAATGCCCTGTTTCTTGAAGTGCTTCAATTAATTTATCAAATGCCTCTGGTCCACGCCTTTGAATATCGAGGTAAAGTTGGCATTTTCGATCTCGAGCCAATTTTGAAGTATCCTTAAATGATGAGCATTAAAAAAATTGTTTTAAAAATGTACATTGTGTAGTACTTAAAAATAAATAGATATTCAAATATACTCACCATGTAAGGTTCGATCATTTTATCCGAAAAAACATTTTTTTGGTATAACACCGAAACAAGATAATCTAAACGAGTTTGATCTACAAGAGAAGAAAAGTTTTTTGTGATTAGATCCTTATGCTTTCGATCCATGATGGCTGTTATATTGAAAATATGATATCAAGTGTAAAATGAATTCGACACCAAGTTAATAAAACTATTCATTCAACAATCAAAACTTATTTGAAAGAAACTTGAAAAACTACTATCAAACAAAACGTCAACAATGAATTTTATCACAAAATCATCAAAGCCGACATTGACTCATCGGCCTCGCAAAATCATGTTATCTATGACTATGACGAAATTGACGAATATAAATTAGAGATGGTCGATATTCCTGTCCCGATTACAAGGAACCGGTTTCAAGCGGGTCACTGGAGCAGGCTATTTTTGGAACAGGTTCCTATTTAGTAAAAAAAAAAGTTATTCATATGTAGGAGTGATCGGTGATTTTTAGTTGAAATATTATGATTAAGGAAACGAACCTAGTTCCGACTCTTTTCTCTAGAATTACTCTGACACTTACTTTTTTCGTTTTTTTTTCAGAATATTGGTAACAACCTCTCTCCCATAAAATAAAACCGGTTCAAAAATTAACTATCAACCATATTTAAATTTTGGGGAGCTGTTAATACAGTTTGAAAACTTCAGAAAATAAAAACAAACTTACGTTTTTTTTTTAAGTTAGCTAGATAACTTGTTCACCCCCAAACGACCGGATTTATTCAGGCATGGAATCAAAAAACAATCTAGAACGTTAACATCCACTGAAGAAAAATAAAAATCTATCGAACTATACCTACAATTGTGCAAGAGTTTCAATTGCTTGGGGCCAGTGGGACTTTGGCATTACCTCCCAGTGGGGGGTGTTTGAAGATAAAAAGAAATAGGAGAGAGGAAGGAAGAGAAAGGTTCTATTCTCTCAGTTTCTTTATATTTATCCATTGTGTTCAATTTGTAGATAGTTTTTTTCATAATTCAATTAAATTAAATTAATTATTTTTATTATTTAGTTCTGCTATTTTCGGTTTTTATTTTTGGCGACAGCTTTTTCGGCGTTTAGTGCCACTATCAAACTGTGGTAAGGCCACATGGAAATAACTTATTTATTTGATTTTGGTTCCTTGTTTATTTATTTAATTGCCAATTACGGTTAAAAAAAAAACCTTCGATTTCTTGTTCTGTGAGGTACCTTTAACGTCTGTTTTCCTCATTTAGTGATTACTTACTATTGCTTTGAAAGGCAGGTTTTTCTTAATTTTATTGCTTAATAATGTGATATCCCATTAGTTTTTCCCCGTTTATGAAATGAATTGTGTGAATTTATTTATTAAGTACCTTTCTTCATTATTTATTGAATTATTTTACAAAATTATATTGTTTCGCGTTTTATTATTATTTTTATGTATTTTCTTGAACATATTAAAAAGTGGAGATGAAATTGTTTTTGTTTGATTGTTGATTAAACAAAATTAACATTAAGTAAAAATATTCTAAAACCTTTATTTTCAATACCATAATACTTTCAGTAAATGCGTTAGCTTGTTATTAGCAAGCGGGATATTGTTTTTTTCTCTAAAAGATGAGCTGCAAACTTAGAATCTACATTATCATATTTATGGCAACGCATATCGGCATATGCTTTATTAATATGGTTGAAAAATTCTTTCCAGTTTGTCCAATGTATGCGGCATTACATTATGAGTGGATGCATTTTAATTAATAAATTTCTCGGTTTTGAAGTTTGGGTATTCTACTTTTTGAGTTTTTGAGGTTAGTTTCGATGTAATTGTTAGACCGAAAAGTTATATTTAAACCAATTTTTTCTACTTTTCTTGCTATTCTCAAAGATATTGGACAGAAAAATTCCAAACATGCAAATTTATTTGTTTAAATATTATGGGTTGGATATATTAAATTGATTTTATTTTAATAGCTTTAATTTTTTATAGTTTTGTCATTATCACTTGCCCCATAGCCGTTATTAACCGTGATTGTTTTATCGATTTCTTTTTTTCTTCTGTTGCTCCAAACCAGATAGATTACGGTTCTATGTTTCAAATTTCAAGTCTCCGTTTGTATGGTATGGGCTGATCTATTTTATGTATAAACGTCTATGTATTTAGTATAATAATTATATATTAATATTCAATTAAGCTGTTTCAAAAATATGGTTTGGTTTTTTTGGTTGTGGTCAAATTGTATGCATAATTTCGATTACATTTTTTTTTGTTATTTCTCAGGAATTTATATATTTCTATAAAAAATACTAACAAATTCAAAAATAATGTTGAACAGTAACAGAGAAAACACATTATCACAAAGGCTTACAACTATAATTTATTATATTTGGGAGATGTTTGCAAGTTTTACGGCATACCCATTATCATAAAGTTTACCGAACAGTCTTAAAATATTTTAAAAAAATACTCGTACCTCGTGTTCGAAAATTCCCATGTTTCTCTCCTTCTGTCATTAGCAATATCAAGATGTTTGGGTTGTTTTAGTCTTTAGTCGCAATAAGTTTTTTTGTCAACTTTTAGCGTATTTCTGCCATCTTCCGATATTCTGAATAGTTCTTAATCGTTACCACCTCACGTTATTAAGTGAGAATAGATAGAATATTGGCGAATTCCCACATTAAATCAGGCATGTGCTATATATTTAGTTTTATGGTTAAGCGTCGCAATATCCAAGCAACGAGCAAAATATTTTGTTTTTCAACTATTCATTTTTTAATACATTTTGTTATGCTTCTGAACATCGTATCCCCTTTTCTGTTTTATAAGTTAAGTCATTTTTCTTGGGTATAAACGAATCAAATATATTATACTTACGTGTTACAGCTGCTAGACATCCGAAGGTTGGATCTGCATTTACAAGTATTTCTCAACCTTCCTCTTCCACATCTCTTTCCCCTCCCCACTTCCTTAGCCTCACAACATTCCCCAAATTAGGGATCCTATAGTACCACTTTTGTACGGTAATGGAATAGAAAATATGACTGTAGTCAAGCCACAGTTTCATAATACCATTGACGGCTGAAATGTCTAACATGCCCGCACAAATATTATGTTATAAACCAGCCCTCGTGTACATTTGATATGGCCGGCCATATCCAACTGCAGAAACAAACAAAAAAACTCGGACTCGAAATTGAATTAATCCAGGAGCAATAGGTGTTTGTACATTTGACCTTCCCCTAATTATTATGATTTCCGTTAACTCTGACTCTCATATTTCAGAATAAATGGCCAAGTCCCTGCGTAGTAAATGGAGGAGAAAGTGTCGAGCAGTCAAGCGTGAAAAGTATGGCGTTAAGGAACTAGCTCGCCTTAAAAAGACTCTAGGAATTACCGAGGATGATAAACCAAACAAAGATGAGATCATGGAAGATATTAATACCATCACACTTTCTGTTGACGCCGACACAATTAAGGTTTATTTTCTTGATTAATTTGAACTATATCAATACTATCTGTTGATGTTGATTTAATTTAATAAGTTAATACCATTGAAACAATTGGTAAATATGCACAAGTTCGTCGCTTCATTTTAAAAACTTACTGAAAGTGGGGAAGCGCAACTCGCGATTAGTGTAATTAAAAATCAAAACGTTAACTACTATTATTATAAATAAATTGTAGATGGTGGTAACCGCACATATTTTTTCTCCGAAAATTTTAACGTTTCTGCCAACTGAAAGCACAGGCACTTTCAAAGCACAAGTATTTTCAAAGCCCAGGCTGTATTAAAATGTAAAATTGTAAAACAGCTGATGGGATTATATTTGCCGGATTCTGATGTTTCTTCATTCATTTATAATATGATTTAATGCTGTATTTTCTCTTATAGAAAATCAAATCTAAGAAGACTACAATGAAGATCATAAATCAAGATGAGGATTCAGATATGGAAGAGGAGATCGTTGTAAAGAAAGACAGTGATTCAGAGCCCAGGATCTACAACACTAAAACCATGCGTGATCAATTTGGACAATACCCCGTGTGGATGTCCCAAAGGAAGATTAAGCTAAATAAACAACCACTCATCAAGAAAGACAAGCAAAACACTCATAAAATTTCGAAGAATAAACGTAAGAGCAAAAGTCA
Source organism: Drusus annulatus (assembly GCA_022651775.1). Classification (NCBI taxonomy): domain Eukaryota; kingdom Metazoa; phylum Arthropoda; class Insecta; order Trichoptera; family Limnephilidae; genus Drusus; species Drusus annulatus. Next base: position 3,021,359 of record JAGWCC010000029.1, on the reverse strand, counting down.
CCGAAGAACTAACTACAAAAAATAGTATTTCTACACCTGACATCTTCTAATATAAGGAAAATCTCTTCACTATCCTTAAAACTTATTATTTATTGGTTTTACGACTAATTGAAGTGTGTTAAGTCAATAAAAGTTTATTTTATATTTAATTAGGTGTTTTATTTAATTAATGTTTGATCAAATGCTTGAGTCGGGTCATGACAAGAGTCAGGATAATAAAAGAGTATGTATGAAACGATGCATGAATGTGAATGAAGCAAAGAGCGTGTGCCAAAACAGCTGTGTGGCGATCCATCTCCTCTGCCTACCCCTTTGCAGAAATGGCATTGTGGTTAGTGAGTAAAATCATCTTGTGTTTTCTTGCTCTCATCCTATCTTTACTCCGGTAATATCTACTGAATTTTAAAAGTTCATCTTTTAGATGCATGTTTTTTCTTTAAGGTACTTAGGAAACATTGGCACTTCTGGGGGCAGTGACATTAATTATTGTTCAGCTCGTCTTAGGTAGAGACTAAAAAACACCCTGCTACGGAAACAATGGCTTGACTTATTAGTGCACGCAGTTGGCTGGAATAAAATCCTGTAAGCTTTCAGTTCAGTCTTAATGCTATTTTACTTTTAGCAAATACCGCAATCGTTTTTTTATTTCTTATTGTTATCGGCAATTTATTATCAGTTCAGTTCGACTTGCAAATACAATATACTACTGGCTTAATGATAGCACATACTCGTACGTAATACAATAATATAAACCATGTTTTTTTTTTTAAAGACTTCTCTGGCCATCGTGCATCTTCAAGGTTCAGATCACAATGATCACATCATGATCGGGTAATTTTTTATGGCCTTTAGCCAAAGACCATTGTGTAATGTTCATTTTATAACAATTTTTATTTTAGAGATAAGACGGGAGTGAATAGAATATTTACTATGAATGTCGGCAAGAAAACATGTCAAGAGTCCGAATAGCATATAAACATGAAGTAAGGAGAGTTAACATCTTATAAATAAAAACGGCCTTCTAATAACTTTGATGACATCCATAACAAACCGGTAAGCCCCCTGAACCCAGAGATTACATATTCAGCTTGGGAAAATAAAATAATATTTAATTTATATTGGTTATTTCACATATAACACTTACATTAGATAAGAAATACATAAGTAGTATATTCACACCTCCTTCTAGAGTGAAATATAAAAATATCCCAGCGAGAGATCACTTTTCAGAATACAAATAGCTTGGGCCATGTAATAGCTATTTACCTGATATGTATAGTCAGGTACTTCCCCCATTACATGCAGCCTCACAACATTCCCCAAATACGGAAGGTTATAGTTCCAAGTAGTTGGAACTCTTATGCAGAATCACACAAACAAATATCCATTAGTCAATTAGGTAAGGTAAATAAAAAAACAGTTTTATAAGTAGCAGCCTTTAAGCACATAATTTTTATTTATTTAAAAGTGAGATTATTTCATTTGCCAGCTGTATTTATTTAAAAAAGTTTAAAATAATTACAACTAATTATCATGGAATCCTGTACCGGGGGTTTGCTTCCTTGATATTAATCCTAGTATTTGAGCCAAAATACTATCTTAAGGCATAAAATAGTTTAAACTATCTACTACATAATATTTTACTAACATGCTGGAGGTTAGTGGTACCGTTTAATTTAAATCAACATAAAAGTACCACAGAAGTGTTTTTCACTCGAGTCATCACATTTTTAAATAAATCAAATCCAGGAAAATTACTTATCAGCGCAATTGATTTCAATTACCCAGTTGAATTTATACTTGTTGAGTAGGTTGCAAATATGATATTTTATGGTAAAACGTGGTGTATTATCCGATGCTTGTAACTTAACTAATACAAGTGAGGACCCAGGTGGAAGAAAGACTTAACATATAAGCAGATAACGGATCCATTAGGTTAGTCACATAACAATTGTATAGTTGTTGTAGTTGCATATTTTAATTACGATGCAGGTCTGCATTATATTGTAATTTTTAAGTTGTCAGCAGAGGTACACATACATAACGACCGGTCGGTAGCTGAGTGGACAACCGCGTTGGATTCCCACCCGGGCATCGTGTGTTCAATTCCTCTGCTGGCTAAGTCCTCCATCATTGCACAAGCAACATCTTCCGCTTCTTATGATGGCAGTAGGAGTTTTTCAAATATTGTCAGGTTATTCGTAACCCGGGAATGTTTGTCTTTCTTTTAAAAGAAGAAATATTATTATGAAAATGCCTCTTAAGTTCATTTCGGTAATAGTATTGTGAAAAAAAGGCTATTTTTTCAATTAAGATTTTTCAATGCAGTTAATCTTTATATGTTTACCAAATAAGACTTTTTCTGTCATTTTTAGGTAAATTAAGTAATATTTTGACTCATTTTTAACCTACCAGATGGAAGAATTACTAAAGCATGGATTCATTCCAAGAGGTATATTAATAATTTTAAAACTTTCAACTTAATACCTGAATGATACATTTTTTTTCCAAAATGTAGATCGACATTTTGTGAAACTTTCAATGCCTAAGATGACGATTATTTTAGTTAGTTGTTTTTCCACCTGGATCTTCAATAATTAATAATCGTCAGAGTAAAATTTCGAGCAGTAATGACAATTATTATTCCTATTGGCAATAAAGATTTATTGATTCTGAAAAGCAAAGCTATTATGAAGGGTCTTTATAATAAATAATTTACTAAGCTAAAAATAATACTGAATAATGAGAGTAAAATACAGGTAAGCACCCCCCAACATGATACAACAGCAACTAAAGATATAATATTATGCTCACAAGCATTCAGGTATTTAAAAAAAAAATGAAATTACCCTTTGTGATAAAATAAATTGTTTGATTGATTTAAAGTTTGAGATATTAAACATTCTAGACAGAAATCTCACTTGAATCGTAGTATTCTAAAAACTTATTTTAATTATGGACGAGAAGTTCGTGTAGGTAGGTCAGGGGATGCATTAGCAATATGAAATATATTATGCTCACATATATTTCAGAATTAACACATGCAAGCGATTGATAATAGTAAATTTCAGTTTATAGTACGATTGATTGCATATGTGCGCCTGGAGTGCATTGTTTGCACTGTGGATGAATGCTTAGTTACATTCCCAATCAGGAACATTTTACAAATAAATCATAAAATTTATGGAGTGGTCCCATAGAGTTTGTTCAAAATGCAGTTATGGTTCATTGTGGAGCTTTTGGTATTTCAAGACTAGATAACCCACGAGGCTATTATTTTAAACCACAATTTGACCATAAAATAACTTATATTAGTATGTAATTCAGCACACAATGTATTTTCATTGAAATTAAATGATGTTTCAATTACATATATAATGAAATATTTAATAATAATTTAAAGTATAACATCGGTTTGCTCACTTTTGTTACTACTGTTTTCGTCTGTGACTTCTGACAACACAAATGTTGAATTCTTTTCTAATTGAATATATTCTTGATATGCTTTATCATTCGTAATAGTCCTAAAGAAGTATCCTGACCCTTTGTAGGTGTAGTGACTTTCATCGAAATTATATCTTAAACCTAAAACAATATTAAACGCTGAAGCATCGTAGCTGTGACATCCAGAGTATCTGTACTGAGGCTTCTTGTCAAATCTGCAACCTCCCGATTGGGCACCTGGAACATCAGACAGACGTTTAATCTCGGTTGTACTTCTAGTGCAAGGAGAAAACAAGTTCGATACGACACCTGTCTTAAAACTTACCAATTGGGAATATGCAGTCCTGCGTAAGGGCACACTGTACCCAAGGCATCATTATATTATTAGTGATAGTACTAGATCGTACTATAACCAATCGAATGACTTCAACCATAGGTAAGAATAAAAAGCTATCGGCATCAGTACGAAAGTATTCGAACATCTTGGGGTGCGTCAAAGACGAGACGGCTGGTCGGATGGGCCATGTTATAATACCAATACCGGCCACAGCGGCCTTGTAGAGTTCAGCAACCTTGTTCTGTTCGCCGACAAAGCGTTGATCACATTCTAGAAATAGGATTGCACCTACTTTTGTCAAAGCATCCTGTCGAATGGAATAAAATATTTTTAATTATGTAAAAACAACATTTTTCTCTATCAATATTACGTATTCATATTTAGATGCATACACTTTAATGTCACTGATTAAAAATACATCATAATTTTGATTAATATAGCAAGATTAAACCAGTAACATGTTTGAATAGAGAATTATTTCGCAATTAAATTTCTAAAACACTAATTGTGTAAAAACAATACAAGAATATGGATTGCAAAGCACTTGTTGCCCATTCCCGAATACAGTTCAATGAATTTAGCTTAGTGCAAACTAGCTACATATTTTACTCAGTTTAACTAGTATTTGTATTTATCTTAGTGGATGAAACCTACCTGAATTATTAATGGTCTGAAAGCGTGTAATCTCTCTTCAACTACATGAGATGGGAAAATTTCTAAGTCAAAATTAATGACCATGCATTTGGAGTTATTACAGTGTGGTAGAATCTGAAAAAAATCTAATTAATATGCATAACCGAAATTTTAATGTTCATTTGTACATTGTAATCACAAACAAGAATATTTATCTCCCAAATTTTAAAATAGGAAAACAAACCAGGAATATGTAAATGTACCATGTAGTACTTGCAATTTTTTGGTAATTTTCACAAAAAAGTTTGTTATAAATATGAAAATGAGTGTTAATCAAATCCCTTAATCCAAAAGATCTAAATCAATCCAGAGCTAAGTTGTTTTCTCTTAATAAAAAATAAAAACTACAGGTATCACATGATATTTTTTGTAAATCACACTTTTTTATAATAAAAAAAAAACATAATTTACCGAGTTAAGTGAATATTTGGAGATTCCCAAGTCATAGAGAATTAATGTGTGATTCGGTAACTTCCAGGCGATATTTCGAATTAAGCCGATAGCTTGAAAATGTTGACCTTCGAGCACATAGCTGACTATAGCGGGCACAGAAGTGTTGTGCCAGTCAGCTCCCAACTTCCCTTTCAGTCCCAGAAGATTGAGGTACTTCTCATCAGCTACCAAATGCTTTTCTTCCGCATCCTTCAAATTATCCTAAAAACGATTATTTTCACTTAGTAGGAATCTTGTTATTGTGAATGGTAAATAAAAAATAAAAACATTTTTAGTAGGCTTGAGGTATGCATGTCCAGATTGACCTAATCTGACAGACCTGCCGGGACAGTAGCTCAGTCCATGCTTCTGTCTGTGGCCTTCGACATAAATATGAAACTGGAGAAGAACCAAGAATTCAGTAAAAATGCTGTCTTTATTCAGCTTAAGTAAATGTCCAGGTATTTTTTGTTTGCAGCAATCGTTATTATACTAGCCACACAACTAGAATAACAAAGCCAAGCAATATAAAAGGGGGGATCTCAAAAGTCAGTTCTCTGAAATATCATAAATTCTCACCTGGAAATTCTTTATATGTTGATGGGTTTGTGATACTATATTTTGAAGTGATTCAGGCTTTTGGGTGTTAAATATTATTAACAACAAACCGGTTGCAAAAATGGAAAATATAAAGAAGCCCTTGGTTCTCATGGCTGGTAATCATATCTGCAAAAATTAAAATCTTTTAAAAAATATCGCCGAAAGCTATGCGTTCAAATCTACAATGTAAATAATTTATTTGAAATTAAAAAAATTAAATCTTGAAAAATTATTTGATTTTCTTGAAATTTTGATCTATTTTCGTGTGAATCATGTTGCTTGTAGATTAATTTTACCTGTTAACACAGTGAATAATTATGATTACATTTCTACAGTTAAAAATACTGTAATTCGAGTTATTCACACATTTTTGAAGGATAGGTAGAAGCTATTTTGGCTGCATATTACAGACGCAAATTATACGTCATATATAGATATTTTCGCGCTTATCCATGGTATATTGGTGGAAATAATTAATAAACAGAATAAAACTCAAAAACTGTGGGAAACTAAACGTAGAAATGTCATTTCGCATTCACAATTTGACAGTAAACAGGAGGCGCTACAAAATCGATAAGGAAATTAACGAGAGGATACTGCACAACTAGCGATCGGGTATGTAAGCAAAAAATGTTAGATCCTCACCACAAACGCAAAAAATGCATTAGAAGCAAGCACTTAAAGGAGGAGCAATCTATTTCAAATTTAAATGACTAAATAACACGTAAAAGATCTAAACAGACATTTTATACGTAAAAAAATATTGAAAACACCTCGCTGTTCATAAAGCATATTTGGTTTTAATGGAAACACCCATTTCATTCATTTGTTTTTAAATTAATCATATCATTGTAAAAAAACGCTTTAATTTCTTTTGATGATAGTCAGTCTAAAAATATATTTTAAAGCATTTAAAAACGAAATACTGTATAAAGGTAGGTTATTTTAAAACCTATTAAAAAGATATAATTTTAGAATTAGATGCATAATTGTTTTTCAATTTAAAAAAGCCAGACCTTATAACTCCCTCCCTTCTTAGTAGAATAATAAAAAAATAAACTAAATAAATTATTTTTACTATTAAAAATTATCAACTTATTATGTAGGGAAGTTTATTTTTATAAATATATGAATACTGCACAAGAGTGTCAACTGCTCCCAACCGTTTAGAGCCAGTGAGACTGAGACTACATCTCCAAATAGGTTATGTTGTGAAGCTGAAGGTAGTGGGGAGGGGAAGGATATTGGGAAGTACCTGACTATTCAGATCTGGTAACCAAAAACGGCTAAAGCCATTTCAAGCAACGTTTCGATTCTGAATGGTGGTCTTTCCCCAGGGTGATAATTAGAGTATCTACCACTCTGGAACGTGCCGCAAATACACTTTTTTATTATTTTTACATAAATTAAAATGTGTTAACATATATTAATTAAATAAAGCTATTGGCGCACGCCGGGTTTAAGCCCGCGACCTTTGGATTCGTAGTCTAGCGTCTTACCACTCAATCATGGAAGCCGTTATAGCGAGTAGAGGGTAGACTGTTTTACCAAATGCCACAAACAATATTTAAATGATCTTGGTCAAAAGTTGTTACATCGTTCTATGTTCTATTCTTCGAAATATTCAACACGTTATTTGTGACACATATTGTCTATGTCCATTGTGGGTCGTTTTGATCTATTTTTGCGTGGAAAATTTTACTCTTAATATTTTTTAATTCAGTAACAAGTCGGCCGATTGTTAATTAAATTTATTAAGATGTCAAATATTTCTAAAAGGCGTAAAGATTGTTCGCGAAATAGATATAAGGTAACTATAGCTTCCTTATTATAAGTAATATTTCGCGTTACATCAAAGCATATTGTTTCGTATTGCGCGACAAGTGTCATACTTTTTGCAAATTAAATATTCTAGTTTTGTTATGTTTTTAGATGATGACCGATCACAGCGAATTTTTGCAAAGAATAACGAAATCATTATATTATGGGAGGCTTCCATCTATACCCTGTCTTAGCCTTCCCGTTACAGGTAATTTTCATTTTTTTTTTAAATATATGAATGAACGATATGCCACGAACAATATTAAATTTTGATCAAAACATTGTATCTCATTTATAAAATGTTTTGATGTTTGAACCAAGTGAATATTCCACTTTTTTATTTACAGAATTATCGGCTGAACTGTTTTCGGAAGCTCAAAAAGGGAAATCGTTGAAACGTTTACATGTTGACGATGCTGCTGAACTAACTAGAGGTGCTTGTGTGTCTCCTTGTTCGTTAGTTCTGGCTCTTCTTTATTTGGAAAGATTGAAAACTGCTAATCCTGATTATGTTTCCCGAATGGCCCCATCTGAATTGTTCTTAGTGTCTTTGGTAATTATTGTTTTTATCAAATCCATATTATTTATGTTTAGTTCCTTCGTGGAAAAGAAAGAAATATGTTATTGTAAAAATATTTTTTTTAGATTCTTGCACGGTAGCACATTATCAATGGTTTGGTGAAATACATTTTGAAATATTGTTATGTATCTTGATAGTTCGTTGCTTCAGTTCGTTTTTGTTCAACAGACCAAAACAAAGATCTGTATAAACAAGCTCGGATTTTTTTTTGAATTTTGGAGGACTTACTTTATACCTACTGGTCTGTGGAACAAAAACAAACTGAAGCGATGAGATAACACACTCATGTTGATCTGAAAAATGGCATTGTAATATTACTAACGTTATGATTTATAATAATCAATAGAAATACTACTATCGTAATATCAAGTTAAATATATTTGCAGCAAATGTTTTTATTTATTTTCTATTAATTAATATCTTGCTAACATATATAGCAATCCCGATGAGTTATAGAAACTCACTTTGGGATTAATAATATTGCAGATTAATAATACTCGTTGTGTGTCAATATTGGCATAATTTTAGGTTTTTATAGATTAAATAATATAATGTTTGATAAACATTTCTATTTACATATTTTTACAGCAAATAATGCAAATTAATAATTATTACCAAGTATGTGAAGGAATTCATATATATATATTGAAATAATTTCAGATGGTCTCCAACAAATTTCTGCAGGATGATGGTGAAGAAGATGAAGTATTTTCAGATGAATGGGCAACGTCTGGAGGCATTACCTCGGAAGCACTTCATAAATTGGAACGTAATTTCCTACATGCAATTGTAAGTTTTCCGAAAGGTTGTATATAGTGGCGGCCGCCTCGTAGAGTCATTTGGACATGTTATTTCTCATTAATTCTCCAAATATAAGTAGTTCTTCCAAAAAAACGCTTATACCATTAATATACAATTTTTTTAAATACATACACACATTATCTGAGAAGATTGCATAATTGACAAAAACATAATTTTCTAAAACACAAGTGAGTTATTGCGAAATTACAAGTCGGCAGTTGCACGGCACACAGATCGACGTTTATACCCGGCACATGACGGAAGTTGTACCTTGCGGGAATCTGGCATTCCAAAGGTTAATATAATTAGGCAAAATTGTATCATTCACAATCGCAGGTATCAGCACCATCTACCATCCAAAAGAGAAGCTATTGTATGTATCTCTCTTGGTCAATCCAAAATATGCCCCAGAAATCTATTTTCTCTCTTCGCCAATACAATACGTAAAATAAACACTATCATGTCTCATGTATGCTAAATGTCATAATCCTAAGAAACGCTGACCCAGCAGCGATAGACATACAATTATTAAGATTTTTGAGGGAGATGTCGATAAAATGTCAGTCAGGTATTTCGCTTGTGATCAAACAATGACCATTTTAAACATTATGACAGTGAACCAATTTTTCTTTAGCTTTATTGATGCACATAATAACATAGAAATCTCAAAAACTATTTCTGAACTCTCTAACCCCTTTTTACCAAAAAATTGCAACAAACTAATTGATTAATATGCAACAAAATCAATATTTTAATTGCATTATTCAGAAAAGATTGACATTTTCATTTTATTTTAATGTTGTAAGTGTTTAAAAAGCAGTCGACTCTCTGACGCAAATCAATGATATAGTGCTAACACAGATTTTTCGGGTGGTGAAATCAGAAATTGCAATTGAAAATAACATTTTTGATTAGTTTTAATACTAAATAAACCGATTTCGCCACTTGCAATCTTCCGGTGGCGGCATTTATTAATCAAACAATCGCAAATCAGGATCACATTTTCTCAACACTAATAGATAATGAAATGTAATGTCCTGTCCATATTGGGAGTGAAAAACTTGGGATGTATTTTTCTAGCCAAAGACAACTGCTGTGGTAGCAAAAAAACACTTTTTAGGCTGCCACTGTCTAGAAAACAACGCCATAAGCTTTTGAACTTCCAATATGAACAAGCCATTAAAGGTTTTTTTATTCACCAGGATTGGCGGATATATGTGAGCGATCAACACTTTGAGACCGCTTTGGAATGGCTGGAACACCAGGTGGCCCTCAGGCAGACTAAACTCCGTGGTTGGTTCACCTATACAGATTTGACTAACATATCGAATAATATTGAATGTTTCGGCCTCATGAAGTGTATAGTGACTGTCTATTTAGCATTATCCGTAAGTTATTTGGCGAGCGTAACCACTCTACTGGCTTCATCTCTGATTGTGTCCCACAGTTCCTTAATTTTGAACAACCCTGCATTATTAAACGCTTTCAGAATCAATATGAATCTCAATACTAGCAGAGAAAATAATTTGAATTTAACCGAAAATGAAATAGATGATGGTGAAGCTTTGATTGATACCATTTTCTCATTTGAAGATAAATTAAAGAAACCAGCGACCACCAACACCCCGATCACGCCAAATAACTTAGTTAACTACTTCAATTATAATTTTAAATTACCCAATGACAATAGGACCTCTAGCTATGTTTCAAATCCTTGGCCTTGCTCCAGTACAAATTTACTTAGTAATGTAGTGAAAAATTTTTTTAACCAGGGATATGGAAGTTACATGGTCAAACTATTCAAGGAATACCTATTTGTTTACGGTGATATTATGGAAAAAACTAATTTAAAAGATGCTTATTTTACATCAAAACATTGGCTTTCTCATTGGAAACACCAAGGTAACCAATACTACTCAATAGTTGGACAATTTCCCGGCACAGTGGCGTTGACATGTTAAAACTTTCAAAATATTTGTTTAAAATAGTTTTATAAATCAAAGGCAATATCGTAAGTTCTACCGAAGTATATTATGCGTAACATTTGGGTCTCCTTCTAAATCTTTAACAATTAATAACCTTTAGCCAGTCATAATCCATCTGATGCAAAATTAAGGGTTTCCCAGGCATCTACAATCACATCATCCAGACCAAAATCCCTACATATAATAATTCATTTTTACTTTTGGGCTTTGTTGGGGATTTAACCTAAGTTCACCTAGCCAGAATCAAAGCTCTTACCACTCTTCTATGTCCTTACGCATTTGATTTTAAAATAATTATAAATAGTTTTAGCAATATGACATTATTTGAGGCATTTAAGAGACAATTCCTTTTCCAGAGTACTCATGTTAAAATTAAACAAGTTATAAAAATATATTTATCTGTCACTGTACACAAATAATATTGTTATCTGGGTTGTGGAAAGAACGCTACTTGAAACTTATTTTGAAATTCCTTTTTTTTAATTTGTTTTATTGAAGGACATTTTATTTATTTGGTGTGATTCCTGCAGGGCACCCCAAGCCTAAATAGATCCGGATTTTATTGTATTTTTTTTGTACAACAATGACTTTTCCAGTGTAAATTGTTAACTGATAACATAATATAATTAAAGTAAATTGTAAATAATTATAATTAAAATAAAAATATAAGTAAATTGTTAACTGATAACATAGTATAATTGTTAATTGTTAACTACTTAGACCTGTGATTTATTAAAAGTAAAGTCTTTAATTAAGATGAACTTCACTTCTGATCACCATATTGAATACTGTGTTACATTATCGTGATGGATCTTTAGGTTACTATGCCGTGTTGTGCTTTCTTCTACTTTAGCCAACGTTTAGCCTGTGTTACATAAACTGTGCTACATAAAACTGCCCGTATTACATAAAACCTAACCTAACCTATCGGCATAACCTTTTCCGTATGGTGCAGTATACTCAGTTTACATTTAGAGTATTGTGAAGTCATATAAATATGAATAGTTAACATTTATTATTTATAGTAATCATTATAATATATCTAATATTATTACTATAAGTGAATATATAAAAATTATTGTGTACAAGTACTGAAAATAAGAAAAAACATTGGCCACTCATAAAACTCATGAGACATCTGCTACTGTCGGCAATCTTCTGAGTCCACACTCGATACACCACTAGTTCCAGGCTAGACTAGCGCAGTAGCGATGCAGTTCCCAACTAACAAATAAATAATTTTGCAATTATTAGAACAATATCAATAATTTTAAACGAAATATGAAACAGAAACGAAACTTGAACTCGGAATCTAGGTGGGCAACTGTGCTCTGTTAGAGCTTTGCTTACTAATACAAAGATGACTGCCTGTATCGGAAGAAATTGGGTGATGAATAATGACAGTATATAAAAATGTTTCCATAATTCAATTGGCAGACGTTAATCCCGAATAGAGTAGAGGTTCTGAGTTGAAGTCTCAGTCGCAACCTAATCTTTTTGTTTTCTGTGTCATATTGTTTTAATAACTGATATTAAAATAAAACAAAAAGCTTCAATAAGTTAAATATAATTTTAAAAAAATTGCAGTTAAAAATTAAGTGTATGAAATCATTTAAGACTAATAATGTATTCGGGCCTTTCCATTAATGCTTGATACTTGTTTACACTTGTCTAGCTCACAGGACGCAGCTGTCTTAACGAAGATATACACTTATGCCCACTTGACATTTTTGTTTGACAAATTTGTGCCCCAATTTTTTTGTCTGGTACTTTCGATAAATAGTTATATATATATTTATTTATTTTTCCAATGCATAATTGTATAACAGAGAAATACCTAAAATATTAACTCCGTGTCTAGTATATTTTCAGAGATATTTAAATAAGTAGAGACAATGTCAACTCGGTTAACAGCACCTGAAAGGAAAGGTTAAAACGATTCCGGTTTGCAGTAACCTTAGAGTGTTACTCTAAGGCAGACACATAGTAAAAGGCGATCTAAGATGGCGGCTGATATGTCAACCATTAATTACCTATGTACCTTCTTTAAGCCCTGCTGATATTTTCCAAATTATTTCTAAGATTATTTAGGAACCCATGTATTCTAAAAATTGAGCAAAATTCTATTTTTGGACGTTTTATATAATAACATTTATGTATATATATTAAATATGTCTTGTGAATTTTTAACTAACATACATAATTAAAGCTACATATATATATATATATATATATATATATATTATTGTGATACTTGATTTTAATTTAACCCTGAAGCTTCTGACTCCCCACTTTATATATTATTATAGCTATCTATACAGATTCTTTATCTTTACTCCATAATGCATCCATAATAGCAGTGTCCTTCATTTACATAATATGAGACATGCTTGTTGGTAGCTTGAGTAGGTGACGTAATTTGACTTCAATGTCAATATACTGCATACAACTACCATCTTGACGGTAAGAACATTATTACACAATATGATAATTTATTTTGTGAGTATGTACAAGTGTGAACTTTTCAAATTTGGAACTGTTGAGAAAATTATAAAAATAATCTACTCAATTCCATATAAGTACCTACCTATAAGATACACATTTTACAAAAGAATAATTTTTATTCTATATTTGAAATGGGTTTTTCATTTGGCAATTTAAGTTACATCCCATGATTTTTACAGGTAATACCATAATTTATTATCATGACTCATAACGGGCTTCCTTCTCTTTGGACCAACCTTGAAGTGTCTATTATCAGGGTAGATTTGTAGAAAGTTGTATGTTATTTATGTATTGGTGATGTGTCACAGTTAATGTAAGCTAGTCACTTTTTGGAAACACTTTTCAAAGTCGGGTACCAAGAATGGGTGAATGTTAAGTTTCACCCTTATTAATGTTAATTGGGTACTTGTAAATTTCAACCACATCTGAAATCAGGCAAGCTCAATAGATTTTCGGCCTTCCCAGTACTTTGGTTTAAATTCAAAGAAATGTGACAGCTGATGATTTTCGTCTAAACTGAGTTAATAATAATATAGTAGAGTGCAAATTTTTCAAAACCGACATCTGCTATTTTCCACTGAAGTTTTAAAGATGAATTATTTATAAATAAAGGTTAATTACTGAAGAGACTTGCTATCATCAATAATTCTATAATGTTCCTCAAATAAGAACAAAATTATCAATCGCCTCTTCATATTTACCATCATTCAATTTGAAGCAGTCAAATAATTTTACTTGTTTGCATAGTTGAGATTGTAAAATTATTATAATTCTAATTTCAATAAAGACTAACTTAGTGGAATTTAGATAAGTTATCTTTAAATTTGAACTTTTATCTATTAGAAAATTTTCAAGAAATGTTTGACTAATGATAAGAAAAAATGTCATATTTCTTATCTAAACAAATAAAGTAATCAAAGAATCAAATAAACTCGCACAATGTATTTTAATAAGTTTAGTTTTATTAGTTTTGAATGTTGAATGCGTTTGTAAATATAAATTGGTAACAATAAATGCAACAAAGTATTTGCAGGTAGAAGAAAATATCTTAAAATATAACATTAATAATATTATGTGTGTAAATTTTATACAAAGAATTATAAAAGCGTTGTTATTCCGTCTGTGAATCTTAAGTACTAGGAACGTCACGTAAAGTTTGAATTAAAAATATAAATAAAATAATATTCACTACAAATTATTTTACAGCCACTACTTGTTGGTCTTTAGATTCAATAATAGGATCGGTTTTTAAATCAACTAAGGGTTGGTCCTTCGATACATCTTTCTCGGGTTCTTTTGATGGGTCCTTTGGTCCTAGACCTTTCGGTGTTGGCTTCGGTGTATCCTTCATAAAGAGTAGAGGAATCATTCCCAATAGGCAGCCAACAGTTATGCCTAAAACTCGACCCTGAAAACATTGAAACAAATATAGATAAATTATATATATTATACACACGAAAGACTCGAGAGCTTAAAGGTGAATGAATGTTGTTCCTTACCATATTAGACGCCCTCCGGCTAATGGGCATATCCAACTGTATGGGGGTGAGGTTCGGTGGTTTGAAGCCAATGCGCTCGGCAAACCTCTCCACATAAAATGCGGATCCAATTCCAATTACATCGCTAAAAGTATTTCCTAAAGCAGCTGCAGCCATTGTTGACAGATATATGTACGTGCCAAGCATATGGTCTATGTAGTCACCCTGAAATTTTATTTACATGATTATTGCACTTGAATGTTGTAAAATTTTTAAACTCTAAAGTGGTATGGGCGTACCGTCAATATTCCTTTTGATTTCAATTTAAGTGTGGACTAAAATATTACATTATATTGTGTGTCTATTTTTCCAAAGCGCTTTTATTTACTTTGTGTATGAAATTTTTAACACCGCTAATGAAACCTGAAACCCCTTTTGATGACAAACTTTGAAAAATGTAAAGTATTATTTTGTTTATATTAGATATTTAATTATGTCAGACTTCATCAAACATTATACATAATATTGTTTTATTAGATCTAAAAAAAAACTCACTCCCCCAGAATTTGTACATAGTAATAAAATTCACTAAATTATAGGTTAAAAGGACCAATATATTATGTAAGTGATAGACAAATATTAAACGTTTAAAAGATATTTAATGCAAGTAGTAGGTATAAATGATGAATACTTACAGCACAGATCATTATGAAATTGTCGAGAAAACCAAAACCGACGAACGGGATTGAGTTTGCAACAGACACTGAAAGATTAAAACAAAATTATTAAAAATAATATATTTAAAAGTAAATTTTGCTTATAATAATTATGTCTACTCTATATCATTAATGACTTGAGATACGGTTCCTCTCACACGGTTTAAAAATAGTAGTAATATGTCCAATACTTCTTCAACGAGGTCATGTCCATTGCTCTTATACCATCTAAAAGTGTATAACATTTAAAATAATAAAATTAATTTCTTTTAAATCCCGAACAACTGAAATCTGACTGTAAACTTCCTTCAATATGACATATTATTCAGTTAGTAGTAGAATAGTAAAATTATTTTGTTTAAAAAATCTAAAAGTAACGTGTGAGCATTTCAAACTTCCCTGGTTAAGAAAATCCATTTTGTGAATTAACATATTTTGGTATAAAGCAAACTCTTTATAACTAAATAAAATAAATACAATAATTTTGTTTTACACTACTATTTTTAACTATTATTGATGCCAACCGGGTATCGCTTGGACCAGAGCTGCATCAGGTCACAATATCAACTGATTTTATCGAACTTTATATTAAGTCCGGATAATGTTTGGGTTAAAACGAAACCTGCATAGCATAAAAAATATTCATAAATAGTGGTTTAAAACAAAGTTACTGTGTTTTATTTTAAGTCTGTTGTATTGTAGGGGTTGAAGGCTCATAAGTTCTTGGTAATAGCAGACAGAAATCACCATTTAATCCACTTCATTTGCTTAAATAAAAATACTTACAATGAAACAGATCATTTGGTGAGGGAGTCGGCACCGTGCTGGCTGTGAAAAGATAGCACCTTTTAGTTGGAAGTCATTCAGATTGTTTTCATTTTGCTTTATACAGTATGTCATTGTTGCAGCCAGTTAAATATGATTATATGAGAAATGCAATTATTGGGATTCAAGCAGTGTGAGAAGAGATGAAAAATGGTTCGGTCGAATGATTTTGGTATTGGAGCTCAGGGATGACATCAAAATATGCATAATAGGTATTAAATAAGATCAATGAATGATGGTGATGCAAATGGAATAGGATAGCATAGGTGAGGGAACCAAGAAAGTAAATATATGTAAGCAATACATTATGTGAAGTGTTTAGTTTTACCAACTTTAGAAATCAAGCACTATTTATCACTTAAAAGTTTTAACAGAATAATAGCAAATTCAAGTAGAAATCACGATTACTGACTGTAACTAAAAGTGAATTTATCAAAAAAGGTTTTCAGATTATTGCAAACACAAGTGAGTGATATTATTACTGATTTTGGTAATTAATAAATTGCTTTGTTTGTAGAAGCTGGCAAAAACCTATAATTCATTTGAGTAAAACAAGCTTTGAATAATGATTTTAACTGCATTTTTGACCACAATGGACTTAAAAAAATTAATTAATGAATAATAAAAGAGATTATCGGCTCAAGGGCTCTTAACAAAATATTGGTACGAATTTATAACAATGTTTGTTTACAAAGTTCTGGTATGGATACAGCCCACGTTTTGTTTATAGAGTGAAATATTCATCAGAGTTATTTCTGTAGTGATTGAATTGGCAGGAACACAGAGCATGTTGTATGAATGTAAATGTGAAGTACACGGTTATGAGAAATCATCCACCTAACAATTATCTTAGATTGCATTATTAGATTAACCCTAGAACACAAGATTTTAATAATTTTTAACCTTGAAATCATTTTAGAATTATAAAAAAAAGTTGACACAGCTTCATACAAAATAATATAATACACATGCTTTATTTTCTGTGAAATGTAATATGTGTTTTTTTATTTATTTTTAAATATCTATCTAAGTGCACCAATACATGTGAAGATAATCATGAATACCTAACGGCAAGTTTCAAAAGAGCCAAGACCTATTATATATTAAATTTGTTTGAAGAGCGAATTTAACAACTAAACAACCCGATTTAAGAGAATATTAAAAAGGGTTTACTTTTGTATTAATCAAAATGTCAAAAATAATATCTAAGATAAATACTTTATATTGTATTTATTTTAAAGATAACTGTCAAAAAAAAGCTTGGAAATTGTAATTGAAGATATATACTAAAAGGTCATTCAGACTTGTAAGCAAGGAGGGTACAAAATAATCTTTTCATGGTACCTGCTTCCAGGTATAAACCCAAGGGTGCAGGGAAAACCTAAGCACACATTGTTTGTTTAAAATGTATCCTGGGGCAGCTGTTGTCAACAGCTGCCGGCTCGGTGTCGCGAATCTTGCTATAGGGCTATGAGGCATTACAGTATGATTTACAATAATATTTTCACTTACCATATTTTTCGCGAAGCCAGTCTTCCGGTACTTTACAGTACGAACCTGTGGGGTCCACATCCCCCAGCTTGGGAACCTTGCTCGGGCGGCCGAACTTGCTCCTCCATCTATGCGCAGCCAACTGACCTGCATCAATAAAAAAAATCATTAAAAAAAACAGTAATTTCATAAACTACATACCTATATAATTACGTCATCGAATCACATTATTACCTTCATATTCATCCTTGATCAGCTTACTCTCATATTCTTGGAGAGCTTTGACCAAACACTGTCTCTCGTCGGACGTTAATCTCAGCGCCAACTCTTGTGCCTGCTGAGTAGTCAGGGAACCCGATATCGACGAGGGTTCTTGCAAGCCCGAAGACGTGTTAATCACATTTTTGGATTGCTCATTATTTAATGTTTTTACACTTAATATAGGGTTCTTTCTCTTTATAATTCCGGTGCATAGTAATGAATGCTGCGATTCATATATTTTGGCCAGCGTCAAAAATTTACCGACTTGGCGTCTCGATAACAACATCGTTAAAGTCTTTCCCAAAAGCACTGTCGCACTAAAAATTATGTCGTTAAGACATTTTGAACACGCTAAACAGGTAAAGCATTTAAAAATAAATTGAACGAAATCTTTGTATTAGTCACAACAAAAGAAAGATGCACTAACTCACTAACGCCACAAACACAACTGAACAATGACAGCAAACTCAAACCCACACAGCAAGGTTCCCACACACATAAACGTATTTATCTATGCATTGAATTCCACATAGACAACAAACATGAAATTAGAAAAAGATTTTAAATTATACAGAACACACTTATAAATGTTTTTTTTTTTGATTTTATGGATTCTTTCGTAATCCTCTACTAACTAGCTGGGGCTTATACAAATACCCCTCATAATGACTATCTAACTAGTACTGCGGCTCATTAGGCCTTATTACTATCACCATCTGATGGTTTTATTTACTTGACTGAGTTTATTTTTACATTAGTGTTTTCTTAGGGAAAAGATCTTTACTGGATTAAAAACCCTAAATTATAAATGTATGATATGAAGAAGTGATATCGTGTTGTTTGTGCTCTTTAATATTTTAGGTGGTTAGTTTTGGAATAACCACTAAATACTGAATATCACAAAATATTAAAGAAGAAAAATCAATAATTGTAATACTTTTTGTGTTGAGAATCTTAAGATCTTTTTTTATCAGTTAAAATAAAAAATAACGGAATTTTTATTTAAAACTGTTTTGTCGTTTGTGTGGCTCAGTAAATATTTATATAATTATGTACATGTTGAATTATTGTTTCGTATCTAAGGTATATTTCTACATACATATATTTTTAATTAGTTAATGCATTCTGCTACGCCCATCGCTATCTTCTAATAATATATTTAGAACATGAAATGTCCATCCTTGCTGGGAAGGTATTCCATGCCATCGTGTCTGGGACTATTTATAAAAAAAACATTTTTCTTTGCACTTCTCATCGATGACAGATCAACCATCGACATAAAAAACTTTCACCCGAGTCAAAGGATCAAATGTCAAATCAAATCCATGTAAATATAAGTATTTGAACCTTTTGGAGCAATTAAATATTGATATTTAATTAAATATTTTCAGTTTTAAATGATAGGTATCTGTTCATTCCATATATTCCTGACTCCACTGGTATTTTGATACTATAATGGCGATCTAACCGTATCGCAATGTTTTTAGTTTTATGTAATCTATTTCGTGTAAGGAATAGCTCAATAAAAAACTAATGTTAATTCGTAATACTGCAAAAACACGGTAACTACACTATTCATATTTTGTCTTCGTTTTTTTTTTTTACTAAATTGTCTTATTTACTTTGAGAATACGCAATCAGTCTTAGGTTTTGGATGTAGCCGAAATATTTCACTATAAAATAACTGTTTCTTAAGAATTTTTGAAAATTATGTTCCATACATTATTCAAATTATTTAAAACTGTTTAAATATAATGTTTTAAATACTTGAACCAGTAATATATCACTGTTCCAGTACCATACTTTACTGAGTGGTAAAAAAGCGTTTTACGTTTTAGAAGGCCTGAAGGAAATGGTTATATTATCAACAATTTTCGAAGAAAAATACACCAGATTTCCAAAAATTAAGATTTTTTTTTTCAAAATGCTGAATTATTTTACTATGATCTAAACCTTAACTTATGTATATGTTTTAAATATGAATTATCTCTAGTTTTGTAAGTGCTATGTATTTGGGATATATTCACTCAGTGATTAATTTATCATGACATTATGTTATCTGATAATAACTGTAATCATTAAGCATTTTTGTAAATGTGAACAAAGTAAGTGCTCTTTTTATGATGACATTATCGTATTTCTACATGGCACATACACATTGCTGCTTGAATAATAATAACAATATTTGAAGAATGTGTGATCTTATATAGAGATATCTGATATACTTATGAATTTAAGACGCTAGTATAGTTTTTTCCATTCATTAGTCTAACAATTAATTAGCGGGTACTTAAAAGCACACCACTGGCTTGGTTGTAACAGCTCTCTGTGTCTCATAAATAACATATATATATATATATATATATATATATATATATATATATATATATACATTCCGCTATCATATCTGCGTCCTTTCATCAGATTGATAATACTGTGTCCATTAGAAAGGATTGAATTTTTTTAGTGTTTAACAATGTATATTTAGTTATTTTTACAGCAGATCAGGGCTAGCTATTTCAATTTCAGTAAACTTAGTAATATACGATTTATTTCAATGGGCGTACAATTGAAACCCCTTTCACAATAGAAGGTACATGGCACCCTGCGTATATTATTTATTAATTCTACGGTTAATCCTGCATCCACAGTATATATATGTTTTTATAATGACGGCAACCCGGCATTCTGCGACGTTGCCATTCATTTGGTCATCAAGAGATCAACACATTTCAGCTATTATTATTATTATCGATTATTAGTCCTTATACGTTAACCTACGTTCAACAGATCAATATTTATATCTTAATTTATTATCGATGGGGAGATGTTGCAAAATACGTAGACATTAACTTAGAATTGCAGTTTCAGTTTACAAGCCTCAGTTGACATGTTGTATGTACAATCTTTAAAAAAATATATACATTGAAATATTACTAGCTTATGTGCACAGAGTTTGTACGAATAGACCAAGCGTCATTGTTTTAGTCACTTATCTACTCAAATTGATAACATACAATCTATTTGTATTTGCCATAATATAGGTATAATTACTCAATTTTTTTTTTAAATTGACTTGCTAGAAAAAGAAGAGTATTAAATGTAATAACATGTGTACCTATCGAACAAGTAACTTCAACTATGCTTTTTACTAAAAATAAATAAATGTTATAAAAAATAGTTTTTTAGTTTTTCTTAATATACTTGTATTTTAGTTTATCGTAAAGAAAAGAGAACAAAAAATTGCAAAATTATTATGATTTAATGACTAAATTAATATGATTGCAAAATTATTATGATTTAATGACTAAATTAATATGATTGCAAAATTATTATGATTTAATGACTAAATTAATATGATTGCAAAATTATTATGATTTAATGACTAAAACGATAACTAACGCTAACCTTATGAAACGAATATATTTTGTTAATTACAGTAGGGGAAATTATTAAACTCTTTTGTTTGAAATACTGGGTTCAACAGGTTATATACCACTCCCATAATTAATATTATTTGTATTGCCTCCTGTATTTTGAACATTTTCTGAAATCTAAAAAATACAGTTGGTAGGCATAATTATGTAGATAATACCTACTTATAGATCCTTGATAAAAATGCATCACTTTTAGAGTAAAAATAATTAAAAGATTATCTTAGTTTTAAATTTTAACATCCTTAAAATTTACTTCCGGAATCGATTTCTAATCCAGTGTTTTTTTCTTTGAATTGTCTATGCCTGAAGATTTAAAGAAGGCAAGATAATAATCACAAAATATAACAATTTCTTTCTCACTTTTATATATATTATATCAAAATTTCTGTAGGTACCTATATTACTAACGTAGGAGAGTGCGGTCCGTGAATAAAATGAAATTGTTACGTCGAAATCACAAAACACTTTACATATTTACAAGCATCAAAATAGGTGGATGTTTTATTAAATTGGATTTCTGTATTTTTAAATAAATCTTTATCGACTCCCATATAAAATTTATAAAAATCTGCCGATATTTTTTGTTGCTCTCCCACGTTTATTTGTTGACAAAAGGTTTTTTTTCTTCATATCTAAATTTATTAATATAAATCCTTCTAGTTATAATGATTAGTAAAATTTGAAAACTTTACTCCTTTGTTTGAAAATGCCATGAGCAAGGTTCATATGTCAAAGCATTGGGTTTTTATGAAAATAATAATACAATAGTAATAATCGTATACCTACATGATTTAAAATTTCACATATTATGCACCTTATTAGTACATTATATTTTATCTTATAAATTAGTGTATGTTGATCTACATCCTCTCTCAGTATTTGTTTTAGCTCGATATTATTTATTATGTACTTACACAAACATCCAATCCATATTTAGTTATGTACTCAATTTACTCACAAATAAATAATAATACATATATACAAAATAAATATTACAAAACGCTTTCAATTTTGTAAACTCATCATCTTGAGTTGATAATGCGTGCACTCCGTATCGTGACACTCTCCATAACGTTCCAAATGAATAAATATCCAAAAGATATTATAAATTAGATAGGTTACTACGATTGTTAGCAGTATTTGCTTCCGAAACCGGAAAGCGATGTTGCCAAATGTCGAACGTCCGATAAACGTCAAAGTGCAAAAAAATATACTCGGAAAATATATGCGCGTCCGCAGTTCCACCACTAGATGAGAGATTCGTGAACTAAGAACGTATAGTATTTTTCATTTTGAGCAAAATTTCGCGTCCTACCTAATTTTTTTGTTAGATTCTAGGGTGGGTGGGATCGAGAATTCGTTGAAAAAACATAATTTCTATCCTGCATCCGTATATCGGACGCAGGATTAGCGGTGGACGCCAAATTGTATGAAGGTGGTCTATTAGAAGACGCAGAATAGATAGTGGGATGTATATATATATATATATTTACGCAGATATACCTGTATATATATCAGGGAGAGGAGTTACAACAGAGCTTTCTGCGGTAGGACCATATATAATATGAGTGTTTATTATAGGGTTACATACATTTAGTGGTTGTGTCCCCTACTCTATCTGCCCCTTTCTGCTTGGCCTTTGATCATCGGCACGCATTCTGTGTAGTTTCCTATTTAGAATATTCCTTCAAAGTAACTTAAAATAGGCATAAATGTGAAGAATTTGTTGAAATAAAACTCTTTCATTTTAGAATCAATTTATCATGAAAATGTTAATTATTTCCTAATCAAAATAAAGAAAAAAAAAATCATTAAATCTTTATATATCCCATTAAACAAAACTTAAAAACAAAGAATAATTTTTTTAACATTTTACAAGGTGAAAAAAGTCTTCTTCTTTAAAAGTGTAATAATAAAAACAATAAAATTGTGAGTTTATTTTTTCAGGATAATTCATAAAAAATGTTGGAGGGCCTTGTAGCTTGGGTTTTAAACAACTATTTAGGAAAATATGTAGAGAATTTAAATACTGATCAATTAAGTATAGCACTTCTATCAGGTAAGAAAAAAAACTCAATGATAACCTTATTTTTCAATGATAAAAATGTTTCTGTTATTGTAAACCTATTGATCTGTAATTACTTTACCAAAATTCAAAAAATTCAATAGAAATTATTATTTACAGGTGAAGTAGAACTTGAAAATTTACCCCTAAAAAAAGATGCATTGCGCCATTTTGGAGTTCCTATCGAGGTGCAAGCAGGATTTATTGGTAAAGTCAAACTGCAAATCCCGGTTCGACAAATAAGGTCGGTGCCATGGGTCATTGTTATAGAACAACTCTATCTAGTGGCCACACCAGTGAACTTATCGGAGGTAATGTAAAATATTATATGCATAATCTATTGTAAAAGTAAACACCCATACAAGAAAATTAAAATAGAACAAAAATAACAAATAAATAAATACTGGAGACCTTGAATACTGAACAGTATATTTGCGGCACGTTCCAGAGTGCTATCGCCCTGGTGAAAAATCATCCAGAATCGAAAAGTTGCTTGAAATGGCTCTGGCCATGTTTGGTCACCATATCTAAATAGCCAGGTACCTTCCAACCTTACTCTTCCCCATCTCCTTTCCATCCCCATTACCTTCAGCCTTACAACATACTCCAATTGGGGATACCATAGTTTCACTGGCTTCAGATGGTTAGGAGCAGTTGGGACTCTTGTGCGGTATTTGCATAAAAAAAACTATATATATATATATATATATATATATATATATATATATATATATATATTAATTCCAGTGGGACAATGAGGCTGAGGAGTTTATGGCTCAGGACTACAAGTTAGGTTTGCTGGATGCTTTAGAAGCCCAATGGAGAGCAGAAAATGAATCTCAACCGGACGCTGGATACTATGCGTCAAGTTTTTCTTCATGGATGACCTATGGCACAAGCTTAGTAACCAATATTGTAGAAAATCTTCAGGTAAGCTAAATTGTCAACCATATAATGTAGTTTTGCCACATATTGCTGTAAAGTTGTCAGATTTATAAATTAAATTAAAAAAATCAATAAATCTCTCCATTATACTGTTGTCATGAAAAGTAATCACTCTTATACAATTTTAGGTATTTTTAAATCGGTCTTTCTATTGCATTTTTGACACCAAATATACCCATTTCTGTCATAAATCTAGGGTCTTATTACGACAGCTGTAGACCTATTTTGTGTGAACAATTGTTGTAAAATTCTCATAATCCTTTGATTTCTATTGATTTTCGTGTCAAGATAGTAAAAGAATTTTACCTACCATTCAAATTCCTTTTTTGTTTCCATCAATACCTGGAATCCATTATAAGAGAGAGCTTGCTCTCTCACTCTTTATCTACACTTCGTGCCCATTTATTCCCTATATTTGTCCCTTTTCCAACATGCCACATTTGTGTAAAGTGTTTTGTATATTTTTTATTGACCTCGATACAAATTATTGATATACCTTATCGACGCCGAAAAGGCAAAAAGGCTGGAGCACCATTTTGAGAAGTTAACACTAGAGCACTTAGAAGTTTTTATTTAACAAAAAAAAATCACAAGTCTTCAGCCTAGAAAGTGCCTGATTGGATTTTGAAAAAAAAACGTTCACTGAAAAGCTTATCTTTGTTAGAAATGTCATCACAGTTGTGGTTTCTTTTTTGGTTTTCGAGATGCATGGCGCTTCAGTTAAAAGTGAGTTTAAACTTATATAGAGACTTAAGTGCGTGGCCCATATTTTTAACATTCAGCGAAAAATATGTAAATGACTAAAAGTGCTTAAGCACCCATCTGAAATAAACTTCAATAAATTATAGGCAAAATTGGTTAAGCAACATCATTATTTTAAAATAAGGACTAAAACATGTGTGCTTTATAATAAAAGAGAGTATGTATGAGACAAAGTATGAATGTGAATGAAGTGAATGAGTGCGTGCCTATACAAAAGTGGGTAGAATTCTATCCTCTCTGCCCACCCTTGCGGAGAAAAATAGCTTGATGGTTAGATAGTTAAGGAATGAAAAATGAATTTTTAATTTAAAAAATTCTTTCTAGTTAAAAATTAAAGATGTCCACTTACGATATGAGGATTCAATTACTTGCGGTGAGTCTAATGCCTTTGCATGTGGCCTCATTATGGAGTCATTTTCTGCCGAGTCGTGTGACTCCAACTGGCTCAGGAGCTTCACAACCCTCGCCTCCAGTCAGTCGGGTGGCTGCTCCTTCAAATTGCTGGAGTTACAGAAGATAGCCTTTTACTGGGATAGGATGACGCTACCCAATGATATGCTGGCTAATCTAACTCTCGGAGAGCTTGCTGTAAGTATCAAGTCTGCTAACTCACAACTATTTTGTAATAATATTTTTAAAATTAACATTGAAGCATTCATTGCAATTGATAAAGCTGCAAAGAAAATGGGCACTAGAGTGAACAAAGCTCAGACAAAATACTCCCGTTTCACTTACTCAATGTGACTACTGACAGTGAATGCAGCATAAATATGCATTTGAAGCAGTGTGTGAGTTTTTTTTTAACCTCAGAACTCTGCGACACTTCTCTATAATAAGCATGCAGGATAAGTGAGGAGTGTTGTTATTCTGATTCTTTTATTATCACAAATTTATCTTTTTTTTGTTTAGATTCGTATGTGTGAAATGCAGTCTTCTGAACATCGGTTTGTTATAAGTCCTGTCTCTGCTGTGGCTCACCTGCGAAGGGAGCGTTCTGAACAACCTCTGCGATCACACACGAGGCCTCGATTGGACTGCCAACTCTCTTTAGATCAAGTTCCTTTGATCTTGACAAATGTGAGTATCATAATATATTGCATACATTTTCATTATTTAAAAAAAATCCTTCATTAAAAATACTTTATAAGCGCCAGGCTTGCATTTCACGTTATCAATATCTATTATTGGTGTATTTTTTAAGTGAAATGTTCCATGTTTCAGTGTCAATATAATGAAATGATCGGCTGTTCCCGAGGCTTAACACTGATTGGAAAATTGCGTGTGTTTCGACAATGGAGACCAAGTACTGCGGTACAACAAAGTCCTAGAGCCTGGTGGATATACGCTGTCAAATGCCACTTTCCTGACAGTAATTGTAAGGCATTTCTTTAAAATATGTTTAGTATTAATGAACATAAAATCTATATGTGAACATAATTTTAAAATATTTTTCTAAGTACATAATATAATGGTATATTTTTGTCCTTTTTTAGTTATGGAACCAAAAGCTACTTGGGAAACCTGTCTATGTAGCGCAAGACTATGTAAGCGTTATGTAGATATGTATTCAACACTCCTTATTACTCCTTCCCTAACCCTTTCATCAGAAAACAAAGCTCTTAAAGACCAAGTTGAATGGACTTCACCTTTCCAGCAGCTGAAATTACTTAGGGAGGTTTGTACAAAACGATTTATTTATTTACAACAGTTGTAGAACTACAGGGACTTAATTCTTTTAATATGTAACTACATATGTATTGAGTTATTCACTAGTACTCAATAAATTGAAACCTTGGATAAATAATGCTCATAGATTGAACATTTATCAATTTATCTCCATTATGACAATAGTGGAACATTTTATGAATAGATATGTAGGTTTAAGTGCAAGTTTACTTGGAGCTTCCTTACTGAAATCTTATTTATGGTTGTTTTTAGTTTTTGCTACATATTTGCATATCCTATACATTTCTTTACTTTCAGGCGGCAATGAGAAATGCACCTAGCGCAGTTAACAACGCAGATAAAACTAGATTGTTAGCCGAGGGAACAGCACCTGAAGGTGCCCAGGGCAGATCCATGTTAATCCGATGGTTTCCTCAGTGGTGGGGCTGGTACTCATCAGCTCCTTCTCAAACTGCCGCTTCTCTGTCTCCATCAAATTCTACACCCAGTCTGGAGGGAGAAATATTGGACGTCCTAGCCGATTCCATAGAAAATAATAGTTTACTCAAAAGAGACACAGTGTTTGGAAAGTTTCAGTTTAATCTAACTAAAGGTAGTCTACAGCTTTGCGAGGATCACAATCAAAATGACACAAATGGAAATGCAAATAAGTAAGATGTTAAAGTTTTGCTATATTATTGTGTGTTTATTTACACTTGTTAAAACTTAGTTATCGATCATTGTGTAATAAATTATTGTTTTGCTTTTCCTGTAATTTTTTCATCATTACTTTTAGGGTTAAGTTAGAGCTACAGTTTGAAAATGTTGGATTCAGCGTTGAAAGTAGACCAAGGACATCTTCACATACAATGAGTATAGCTTTGGGTGCTGTATATTTGAAAGATCACCTTACAGAACATACATTGTTCCCTATTCTTATTGGCTCACAGGTAATGTACAATTTGATTTATTTAAAATGTGTTATTTATGCTTCTAGTAATTTCACAACTACTAACTGACGAGTAAATTATCATTTTCACATGCATGGGGGATATTGAATCATGAATACAAAAGCTTGAACTATTGCAAAATACTAATTGTTTAATTTTATATATCAGTTGTTGGATCTTCTACTTTTGACTACAATTATTTGAATGCATTTTGGTTGTGTTTTTAGGGTACCGTAAGAGAAGGTTTAGGTGGTGCGAAATTTGCCTCTGGTCCTGTTTGGGTGAAGCATTTGGTGGGAAATGCAAGTAACTCGTCACTTACAAACACTGGGGAATCATTATTCCAACTGGTCTATGAAAAGAAACCTGTGGGACTCCCTGTCGACTATAGGTTAGTAAACTTATTTTATGAACTTGCAGAATTAATATTTTGTATGCCACGGTCTGTTGTGGTTACACATGTATTTGTGAAATGGTGATATCAACTTTTTTCAGATTATTTGTCAAATCGCAGTCATTGGAGATTGTGTACAATCCCGCAGCAGTGAGATGGCTAGTAGATTTCCTCTCCCATCCTCTATCAATCAGCAATAAAAGCAAAGTGTCTGCACCAGAAACCATATCTAACCCAATCGGAGCCTATGTACATGTTAAAAATACAACAAAAATGCACCTCATCAATCAATGGGAACACATACTACAGGGGAATTTGGTAATTTATTTGATTAAATCCTTATATTTTTTTAACATGCTCTTAAAGATGTGTGTTACAAAAAACATATTTTTTGCCTATTCTTACGATTTACTAGAATGGTTGTCTTAAAAAAAAAGTATGCTTGTTACTAAGACTTTTAGAACTAAAACATATTGAGTCGTTTTTTGTTCCCTAATAGAGTGAACGAAGTTTATGGCAACTCGAGCTAGATATTTCGGCGCCGCAAATATTGCTGATAGAAAAGTTCACTGACAGAAATGGAGTTGTTGTGGTTCTTGATTTTGGTAAAATGCATCTTTCGAATGGATACGTGGAGCAAGAACAAGTGGACCCGGCGACAGAGGAGGATGAAAATGGTGAGTTTTTTTTCTGTGGTTTTACCCCAACTCAATACATCTATCGTAAAAAGCATTTTTTTCGACGAAGGAATGTTGGAATACGAAACAAAATTATTTTCAATAAAGTATTCGGATAAACACGCATCTCGCACTTAAGCGGCGTGTTTTTTTCAGGGCGTGGTATAAATCCGCATCTCGCACTTAAGAGCCGTGCACGGTGATGCGGATATATCCGCACCTCGCATCTAAAGGGTTAAAGTAGGTAGGTATATAGAAATGATATTTTTCTAATTAATATTCTTAATGCATTATTATTAACACCGCCGACAAGAGGGGAACACCCTTCACCACAATATAAATCTCGTTCATCTATGACAATGTGAAGAATAAATTGTATCTTGATATGAAATGTTGACTGCTGTTATGCTTGAATGAAAGAAAAAAATACTTCCTCTTCCATACCACCAGAATGATTTTTTTTCAAATTGAAATAAAATTGCACTTACTTAATTTGAAAATACAAAAAAAAAATATATATTTAATAATTACACTATTTAAACCAAGTTGAAATAATATCATGCTCTTAGAAAAGATTGACAAAAGTAAATACAATTTTTTAGTACATAAATATACTTTTATTAAGAAAAAATCTCTTTATATACAATATTATCCCTACACCAATTGGTCAGAATCTGCTCTTGCTTAGAACCATCAACGATATTTATAAATAATGATAACTGCACTCGAACTCCGGAACATGCAACGTACAACTGTCCATGAGAAAATACTGGTTCAGGAAGTAACAGTCTAACACATTCAAAAGTTTGTCCTTGAGATTTATTAATGGTCACGGCATAAGCTAATCTTACTAGAAACTGTTTCCCGCACTTCTCATTTTGTTTGATAATATTGTCAGTGGAATCCTTTTTAACCATAATCTTTCTCTTATTGAGTGACGAATCACCTTCAGATATATACATTTTAATCAAATCCCTGCACTGTTCTACAAATTCAGAAAGTCCATAATAAAATTTGATTTCGTACCCTAAAATCGAACAGTAAAAAAATAATTTAAATAAATACTATAACTTTTTCAATATCATTTCCTCTTAGATCAAAACAGTATCTTTCTTCAAACTAAAGTAATTGTGTTTATCTGAATTGACATTTCAGTTAAGTATGTTACTGTACATAATATAAATAAATATCAATATGCCATATCGTCGGGGTAAGTCCAATACCGCGTATGATCCAATCATTTCAAAATACGTTTTTTTGGCGCTTTCAGTTAAACGGCACAAGCTGCATATATTGGCATATTCAAATTCTGAAATAAACCTATCGAATGCGTGCACTCGGTTAACGGTTATATATAAAGAAGAAAGCAATACTGCGTGAAATGGAAACGTTTTTCGTCCCTCCTGAACATTTTGACAAATGGTTCTTCCGCGGTATTGAACTTACACCTACGATATATTATATGTAGTTAGTAATAATATTTATCCTAAGAATTAAGATTTCTACAAGCACCCTTGAGGTGATTTTTCATAAAAGCAGCGCTATACAAATGATCAAAATATTATTGTGATTATTAAACGGTATGGTAACATCTGATAGTGTACAAAGAAATTCTAGAAATGAAATATTCGGTACAATTTCTTTTCCCCATAATAATTTTGGCTTGAATTAAATTAGAACTGTTTTTTTAATAACCATTCTTGTTCCATTACAAAGACCATCACCAACAGATAAATATTTTTACGTTAAGCGTCTAGCCGTCTTCTGCTAATACGATACACTGAAAAATATGATACACTGAAAAATACGATGCACTGAAAAATACGATACACTGGAAAAATTTCTCATTCATACAAAAGTTTGAAATTTTCTTCCGATTACGGTCCTTCATGATTTACTCACTATGTTCTTTTTGATCGTCTCTACTTCTATTCTCTTATTCTTGTCATTTTAAAGCTTCTTCCAACAAAATAAAAATATTTATTATCTTTTGTAGAAATGTTCATGACTCCTTGTTCCACCCCTCCTGGGAGTGAAGTGAGTGATACAATGAATTTGACAGATTGTGGGGCCTCCCCTTTGCCTGCAGATTTCTCACAGGCAAATGCCCAAGCCAATGCTTCCCTCAATCAAGATGCGTTGCACCACAGGCTATATGACAGGTGATTATTGACTACTGACGTTGTATGTTTTTCATTTGGATTTACTAAGTGAATATCTCTGTCATTGACACATTATATATTTCAAATATGCAATCTTTTGTTTTTCAGATATAAAATAGAATTCAGTGATTTGCAAGTCTTGGTCGGCAGAATAAGAGATAACTGGAAATATGCCAACACCAAAGGAACTTCCGCTCTCCACATTTTAGACAGATTCAGTATATCTCTTCAGGTACTAGCAGAAATAATATATTTTTCTAATTACTTCAATAACTTTGTTGTTTTATTGTCATTTTATAAAAAATTATTTATTTTAGGTTGAAAGAAGAGTAATTTACACAAGTGATCCGCAATTTCCTAGCGTGACTTTATTTGGTACTCTGCCTAATTTAGTTGTTCACTTGAATGAACACAAGTTGATGTCCATACAGTCTTTAATTGCTGAATTAAAATCACCCCAGATGTCATTTTCAAGCAGGTTAGTCATTTATTTTTATTTCCAATAAATTAATAATAATAATAATTGTATTTATATTTTGTATTGTTTTATCTTTTTTACAGTCTAAATACAATGCCACTGAACGAAGCTTGGAAAATATCTCCTCCTTCTGAAGAACTAATCAATGAAAACTCGGAAACAGAATTCACAGAAAGATCCTACAACCATTTGTCTAGATTACTGATGGTTCAATTTGCAATAGATCAACTGGCTTTAGAGGTTAGTAATATGTATATTATTAAAGTGTACCCGTGATTTGGATTCTTGTATGTATTCTTTTTGAAAGAGCTTGGTATCCACGATAAGCTGTCAACTGTCTTCTTATGACGTATCCTAAGATATGTAAGTATCAATATAATCTGATGGCTTCATTTTCATCTCCTTTTATCCTTAATTGATATTGATAATTGCATTTTAGCTTCAGTCTCGAGGAAGAAGTATCGCTGAAGTACAAGTGTGCGGGGTCAGAGCAGCTCTCACAAAAAGGCCATTTGACTTCAATTTATCCCTTAGCGTTCATTCACTGCTACTCGTGGATGCTTTGCAAACCTATGGCCCAGACTTTGAACTACTCATAGCCAGTCACAAACATGTTGGGTATGCAAACTTTTTTATTATACCTACTAATAATTGAGGGTATTTCTTGCAATGTCGGTACCCCCATGAATCTCTATTTCAAGATGAATGAAAAAAACTGTTATTTGCTTACTGGAAGTAAGATACTACATATATTTTTATTCTTATAATATATTCAGATGAGATATAAAAAAAAGTATGACGAAAAATATTAACACTTTTTGCTATTGGCCGAATAATAATCAAGTTGGTGGCCAGTAGAGGTGACCGGTTTTGCAAGAAACATAAAATTTCAAACATAGTTTCTGAAGAAATTAAGAGGGTTCTGGTTCTTAAATTAATACACAACACGCAATAATACTACAAGAACAAGGTACCATTTCCAGTTACTGACTTTGTAAGTAGTACCCTCAATTGTCTATTAATCTTATACACTAAATTATTATACGATTTTTAACTTGACTGCGCCAGGGACTGGACAAGGACAATTTTTACTCATGAGTAGGAAATTCATTATTGAATGTAATTTTACAGTGAGTTTTGTCAATTAAAAATGTTCTGTAGCTGTTGAATTCTCCAGAATATTGAAGGTCTGAATCATAATTCAAATAAATATACAGGATTTTCGTTTTGCAGTATGGACTCTGTTTCTGGGAGCATCAGGGACAGTGAGCCAACATCTCCCATGTCCCCCTCCTCCCCCCCAGAGTGCTACTCGGCCCGACCTCTCCACCCCCCTCCCCCCGCTGCACTCTCCCAAGCCCTGCACTACCTCAACAAGCAGAATAAAAGTGGTAAGAATTCATAATATTCAATAATGTAACTAACAAAGATTTTGTTATTCTTTGTCTGCCCATTTTAGATTTTTTTTTTCAATTGGCGATAATTATTTCTGTTTAGTAATCTACTGCTTATGGCAATCAGATTTGTATTTAAAAAAAATGTTAAAATTAAAATTGCTAAAATAATTATAATATAAATAATTTAAGATGAGTGGAATTTATTTCAGCTGCCCGATGGTGTGTAAGTCCCACTCTCGATGTCCCAGGAAATGCTGGTGTCGCTGGAATTGTGGATTCAGAGGCCTTGATAGTAATAGAAGTAACCGTAGTAACCTCAGATTGTCCAACCAATCAGGGAGAAGAACTGAGAATTGCTAATATTTTGTTTAACAATCTAGATATTATTGGTGAGTTCCTACTTGTACATTCGCCATATTCTATGATTATACAATGAGTAGTTACCTGGCCAAATGCATGGATCCAGTAGAACTATGGCATTCCCAATTTGGGGAATATTGTGAGACTGAAGGTTGGGAAGTATCTGGCTACTACCAATAGTTATGGGTACTTAAAGCATTGTTTCGATCCTGAATGGTGGTCTTTTATCTGGACAATACTGAATGTCTATTTTATCTAAATTCTGTTTATGAAAAAGCTATATAAATATAATTATTTTTAATACGCCCTCGCCGGATTTGGACCTGTGTACTTTGGGCCTAAAACCATGGATTTTACAAATTGGCCATAGAGGTCGTAAAATATTTAAAAAAAGCTATATGAATTCAAAATAGTTATAAAATGTTTATTATATTTCCAGCTAATCAAGAAACAATTGTCGAACTGATAGGATTTGCCAAACGCGTTTCTTCGATAGCCCAACCCATTCCAAAGAGGGTGCCATCAGAAAGTGTGATGAAAGGTACCATGAGTAGTACATTCCAAGAAGAAGACACTGAAGAAGATGAAGTTCCTACTATCGTTAGAACTGAGATCACTTTTGACTTTCATCGCCTCAGCGTTCTTCTGCTGAGGGCTTCGGTCCAAGATGGAAATGTTGTGGGAAAAAAAATCGCAACCGCTACTATGAGCGATGCGAAAATTCAGGCTACTGTTGGTGAATAACTTGATTGACTATTTTTTTACATATGATATAATTACTACTTAATCACTACTTAACTACCTTCTGCTGGTAATATTGAAATTTACAATTTGTAATATTATTATTTTGTCTCGATGAATATGTATGTGGATAGATTTGTTTGTTTTTTTATGCTTTCACTATGGTGTTCAACTGGGTCACTAAAAACTTGTAATGCAAACCATAGCATACTAGTAACATTATTTAATTTTTACCTTGACGTTCATGATATTTGTAGAAGTATATAATTTTTTTTTATATATACTCGTATATGAAAAAAATATGATCTAAAATTGAAAATATTTCTTAAACCACAATAATTATTACAGTGACAGTTTATTTTCTGCTGCCTCTCTACCTAGAGCTAATATCTATAATATAAAATAATTGAAAAGGATAGAATGAGGCTGAAGAAAACACAGGGAATAAGATAAAGAAAGGGACGTTTCAATGGTTTGATCATGTGGAGCGATAAACGGAGAAAAAAGCGCCAGGAGAAATTGTGAGGCAAGAAAAAGTCGGGAACCCTTGAGAAACACATGGCACAACCAAATTAATCAAATATTTGAGTCAGATCATGTCAAGAGTCAAAATAGCTAAAGAGTAAGAATGAGACAATGAGAATGAAACAAGGAGCGTGTGCCAAGACAGAGTTATTTGAAGGTCTATCCTCTCTGCCTACCCCTCCAGTAAATAACATGATGGTTATTTAAAATAATAAATTTCAAAGATATTGTTTATAAGCAGTAGGCACTATGATTTTTTCATTAAATTAAATTTATTTTTTCCTTTGTCTTCCAGCTAACAAGTCCTTGGAGCTCAATGGATCACTAGGAGGTCTGCAAATAGTTTCCCTATGTCCCGGAACGACGTTGCACCAGCGAATAGTGTCAGTTGGCCACGATCCTTTGGCCCATCAAAATATTACCTTGTCAACTGATCTAGCCCACTCCCTGGCTCAAGAAGTCTACGGTTATAATATTGCCAACTTAAGTCAAGAAGAAGGAAAAGCTTTAAGTTTTAATATTACTAAAAATGTTACAGATATCTCTAGTCAAGAAAAACTGGATGTAGAAACAAATGGTGAGTGGTTCTGCCGCTGAGACCTCTCTTTCTTTTACCTATGTTGTTTATGAGAAAATGGGAGAGGTTGCAATAGAGCTATTTGTGGTATTCCTATACGAGGTTTGCCTTGCCACTTCTTTCTATTCCTGAAAATAACATAACCATGAAAGTATAACGTTTTGCCAACATTAAGGAGATAAAAACAGAATCGCTGAAGGAGCTAAACGCCATACCAAAAATTGCGTTCCAGAAATGCTTTGAAGATTGGAAAAAGCGCTGACGCAAGTGTATTATATCTGATGGAGACTACTAAGGGGACAAAATTAATATTAATGAATAAATAAACATTTACTGAGGAAAACGAAAATGCATATTTTTTAATCACTCCCATAAGATTAATGTTTACAATAAATAATTTCAATAAGTTTCGATTTGCAGTTTTAATTGAATATTGAGTATTTATTTTTCAGATGAAATAAATGTTGTTGTTAACATTCACATGGCGTCTGTATGGTACACCCATTCTGGCATCTTCATTGGTGAGATCCAGTCTTGCGCAACAGAATTTAAACAGTACCTTTCCAACCTCGCAAAATCTATTAAAGCCGCCGCTACTGATATGGCAATCGGTTTAGTTCAGGCCAGGTATTTTATTAATTTATTTTGAAACTATGTTGTACATTACGAAGTGTTTTTTGTGTTTTGATTTTCAATTTGAATTATATTACAGGGGAGAATCTCTGTATAGCAATCCTCGAGTATCTGGATCTATGGAATGGATTTCTCCAAGACGACCACGCTCCATAAGCATCGGCATACCACAAGATTCAGAAGTATCCATAGATATCCACTCTCCTGTCATTCACCTTAAGTATGTTGTTATATTTCAATATGAAAATCTTTTTATTTATTTATTTTTTTTTTTGTTTTTTTTTTTATATAATTCAATTGAATTAAATTTAATATTATTATTATTGAGTTCTGCTATTTTAAGTTTTTTTTTGTTTTTGTTTTTTAGTGACAGCTGTTTCGGCGTTTAAGGCCATTGTCAAACTGGCCTTAAACGCCGAAACAGCTGTCACTAAAAACAAAAAAAACTTAAAATAGCAGAACTCAATAATAATAATATTAAATTTAATTCAATTGAATTATATAAAAATTAAAATGAAGTTCTACAAATTGAACACAAAAACTATAAATAATATGAAAATCATTAAAGTTACAATAAATCATGGCATTTTATATGGACATATTAGGTTAATTTTAATTTTGGTTTATTTTTAATTTTGAATATTTTTAGGTTGGATGTGGTTTTAGAAACACCCGTTGTAGTGCTGCCACGGACACCAATTAGCACCGAAGTCTTTGTTGCTCATTTAGGAAATATTTCAATTACCAATAAACCTGGTCTAACATATTTTTACGACATGCATGTCCGAGACATTAATGTATATTCGGTAAGTTCACATCCTTAAATTTGTCGCAATAGCAACACTTGTGATTAATTGAATCCATGATAAACATTTTATCTTATTTTAGTTGGATATTGAAAACCATTTAAGTAGCAGTAATGGAGTGGACACAGTTGAATCCATTTACAAATGTGGATTGGAAGGAAAGCCAATATTGCATGATACTACATTACACCTTATAGTGGAAAGGACGAGAATTACAAAAGAGAATAGTTTCCAGTATGAACACTGTATGCAGGTATGTTTTAATTAAGTACCTACGTATCCGATCCGGTGTGAAAATGAACTCGACTACATAACTTTTTTTATTTAATTTGTGTTTTTTTTTGTTTCCTAGATAAGTGGCAAAGTCGTAACACCTTTGAAAGTATCTTCAACCCGGCATCAGTACGAACAAATGTTGGACACTGTTAGTGGACTGGGTGTCATATATCCCATTGTGCCCTCAGACCCGGCCCCAACATATGTGCGAACTACCGACTCTACCGGAGTCACAACCCTCAATATGGACCCCCAACTGAGGGCTCAGATCTTCAGGGCACATCCTCCAGCAAGCCCCTCTGTTGATTCATTTCAACAATTTAAAGGTTGGAGAAAAGACTGTTTTATTATTTCTGTATATATTTTTTTCCTGGTAAAGTAGGTACTAAATAAAATGTCTTATTATTTGCAGTGGATTTCAAACTCCCAATATTTACAGTGGAATTAAGAAAAGATTTTGGACAAGGCGAACAAAGTTTAGTTAATTTATCATTTAGAGATTTCTTTGTGAATTATAAAAAATGTCAACAACACGAAATAAATATTGAGGTAATTAACATTTTAACTATAATGCTTTTTGATTATGACAAATTTATTCATGTTTCATTCATATTTTTAAAAATTTCAGATGTCTCTGAGATCGATAACCATGGAGGATCTTCTAAGAGATGTCGATTCGAGGCATCGCTTTATGATGGTGTCTCATAAACCATTGATTCCCAAGGCTAATTTCGTCTCAAGATCAAGTCCCGATTTAAGATCTGAAGAATT
Source organism: Drusus annulatus (assembly GCA_022651775.1). NCBI lineage: Eukaryota > Metazoa > Arthropoda > Insecta > Trichoptera > Limnephilidae > Drusus > Drusus annulatus. Next base: position 2,983,769 of record JAGWCC010000029.1, on the reverse strand, counting down.
TGAAGATTCAAAACCGATTAATATATGTCTTGCTCATGTGAAACATAGAAGTTCATTGCCTGACCAGCTGCACAATCTCAGTGCGGTGGAAAATAAAATATCACCATCTAAAAGACCCATCAAAGAAATATCGTCGTTACCACAAGATAATCTTGTTTTAATTTCCATGCAAATGAGAGATCCTCTCCATCCCCAGTTCCGTGACATGTACAAGAGTGTGAGTAATTCATTCTTTTATTTCACTCAAAGTCACACAAGAGCACACATTAAGATAAGCCAATTAGAAATCTGTCACAAAATAACAGTTTAAAATGGAGTTAGGAATGTCAAAAAGAGTGCCGCGTATAGATGTAATTTTGTTTACGTAAGGATCGCGGCATATAGGTTAAAACGATATTGGGAGCAAAATACGAATTTGAATTTTTTATGTTACTATTGTAATTGTTGTGTTTAGTATCAATTTATAAAAAAAAGTAGAACAACATAACTTTACAAAAACGCATGAGATATTGTTTTTTAACCCTAGACTTGAAATTATGTATTACCAATTTGATTATAAAGTAAACTTTTATTTTATTTGTTACAATGTATTGAATTTTTTGCAGATCCGAAAATGTACCAAAATTGATTTTAATTGTTTGGATTTGGTTGTTAGTGTAGACAGCTGGGTTGTTGTATTAGACTTTTTTGGCATGGGCTCCGATAAAAAGGAATCGGCGGATAAGAAATCGACAACCATTAAACCTGAATTCAAGTCTCAGCAATCAGATATGGGTAAGTGGATAAATTATAATTAGTTGCCTTTTTTAGATTCGTATTTCCATGTTATTGCCACCACCTCGCAACCACCGGAGTCACCTGGTCCTCCTGAAACAAAGTAGTCTTTCATTGTCTTTTGACATTCAATTCTGTAAATGTGACATTTTTACATATATTTGATATAATTATTTGTGATTAGTTCGTTGAACTATTTTTCACTTTCGATTATTATTTTAGAATTCAATATATTGTCATCTATTCCATTTTACTTTACAGATTTAAAAAAAAATCTTTATATTTTTGTAAACTTTTATATTATCAAAATATAATTAATTCACTGAAACTTAATTATTATATCACATTATTTCTGTTTGACTCTAACAATATAATTTATCATAATTTTAATTTTAAATCCTTCGCAATACAGGTCGAAATGGCGAGAGTGAAACAGAGATACTGGTCCGTTCTCTTAACGTGGTGCTACTGAGACCCCAGCGGGAGGTGTGTCGGGCCAACATCTCCGGCCTACAGGTCCTGGTCAACAACGGTAACAGTGAGGAGGGTGGGCGCCGTGTGGAAGGCACCCTCAGTTCCATGTCGCTCACAGACCTTTCCCCGCACGGACGCATTTGGAGGGAGAGATTCCTGTCTTCGAGAAAAGAGGCCCTCAACTTTCATTATGAGAGGTAAGATCTAATGAAATGGTACCGACTTTTGATAAGTTTTATTGATTTCGGGGAAAAAGTGCCTAATCTTTTAATATGAGAGCTAAGATTTGTTTTTGATAGTCTTGATAGATCTGTCTTCAGGGAAAAAGGCTTTCAACTTTAAGCAAGAAAGGTGAGATTTAGTAAAATAAAATAATTTAATTTTGATACTTTTCATCTTACCTAACGTTACTGAAAGATTGGAAATCAACAGTTTCATATTTAAGGGCCGTTTTTTCTGCTGCTTCATGAGGCTTTTGGAGTCGAGCTTTGGACATAGGCCTCCCTCAAATTTCTCCAATGATGGCGGACTAGGAGAACTAGGCAGAGTATTGAACCTGTGACCAGGTGGGAATCAAAGCATCGGCTTTGGATCGCTCCACCATCTAACTGATCATTTGTATCATCCTATGTAATTCCCAACTTTCCTACTCCCCATTTCATTCCCCTCCCCACTACCTTCAGCCTCACAACAATACCTTATTGAGGCTGCCATAGTCCCACTGGCTCCAGACGGTTAGGAGCAGTTGGGACTTTTGTGCGGTATTCACCATAAAAAATAAAATGTAATTATTGTCAGTCAGGAAATATTAGTTTATAATTTTTTTAGGTTCAGACCCAAAGATGCAGAAGACTGTGATACGAGACTTCTGATAGAAATGAGTTCAGTTGTTTACGTGCACACTAAACGTTTTGTGGGAGAAATACAAGCTTTCTATCGCGAATTCTCCAGATTGCAAAATGTCATTAGTCAAGCTAGGCAAAAGGTAACATTTGTGATTGTAATTTTTAATTTGCTGGGTTAATAATATTATTATGGTTTACAATGTTTGTTAATTCCCCTAGGTATCTGTTACTGCAAATTCTCCATCAACACGAATGCAACTTTCAATAGAATGTCTGTCACCCGCCATTCTCGTGCCAGTGAGCAGTAGAAGTACTTCAGTTCTTGTAGCAGATCTTCGGAAGTTGACTGTCAATAATGTGTTTAAAAAGGCAGGATCTCCAGGAACAATAAGCATCATCAGAGATCAAGACGATCGTAAGTGTTTTCAGCATAATGAATGACTTTATTTTTCATACGAAACATCTGGCTATTTACTAAAACTTATGTATTATTTTCATTATATACTAGCTGTTAGAGAACTGCTAGATGTGATGACTATTAACCTGGATACAATGGACCTGTACTGTGGAGAAAAAGTAGGAGTCAGTGACGGGATCGGTCTCAATGCCCCGAGCAATTCTGACAATAGAAATCAAAGTGAAGATAATAATCCTCCAACTGGTTTATCAGTTGGGCCGTTCAGTATGGTCCTCCGTCAAGGTCCATATTTACTCACAGATAAATGTGGCATCGTATTACAAGTTGAAAGAAACCTCGAAGATTACCACAATGGTATGTTTTTCTCTGACTATTTTTATGTGCTTAACCATTTTGGCCAGCTTTCAGTAAAAAAACTTTTATTGTTCGATGAACTTTCTTTGTTTGACAATGTTTCCTATGTCTTTTCTATGATACTTTAAAGTTTCCGTCGACAAATCGACACGATGGATCAGCACCCTGAGGCTAAGAGGATTAAAAAAGAAAGTTTTATTATGTGAATGCATGAATTAAATACATTTTGGATTTTATTTTAGTCGCTGAAATGAGTATACAGGGAACATTAAACACTCTGGATGGAGCTATTGATTTAGTCCAATACAAAGTGATAAAAGGATTACTGTCTAAAAATCTTGGAGAAAATATGGACGACTTGTATATGTCGGAACTCAGTGTGCCACTGTACTCTTCTATCAATGAAGAGCGGACTTGGACCCTGACCTCCATCAGATTGGATTTGCGAAATGTGACCTTGAGCCTTGAAACACAACATGGAAAGTCCTCACTAGCCTGTATCAACTTTATTGAGTCACGTTTGATTATTGAAACGTTTTCAGACATGACACAAGACATAGATTTAGTATCACAGGTATATTGAATAATTTTTATTTAATTGAAATTTGCATAATTCAAGTTTCTCATAATTAAACCCGTTAATCGCCATGTTGTCTTATGTTTTTAGAAAATATTGGTATCAGACACTAGATACAAAACAGATCCAGTGAATAAGAGGTCCAACGTTTTTAGTAAGATTGTTCAACCGATGGGCCCAAAAAATGATCATAATGAAATTCATTCCGTGCAAGCTGAGGTTCATGCCAGGTAAAGATAAAAAAAAAATTATTGTTACTTGTAAGATGACTTTGTGTTATTATTAATCTCTCTTCTTTCTTGGCAGAAAACGCAAGGAGCATTCTGCTTATACGATCCTCATCAACAACATGCGACTTATGGCAATTTTAGATTGGTGGCAAGCAGTGAATGAATTCATCATGAGTCCACCGACAGCTGATATCATTGACTTAAAAATTCAGTATGCATTAAAATTATTAATAAAATATTGTTTTAATCATTCACACTGTAAAAAGTTATATACATTTTTTAATATGTAATCTTTTTTTTAGGAGCAAACCAGCACAAAAAGAAGGAATTTCAAACTATAGGCAATCTCCCGTATCAGACTCCCAATTTGAACTAAAACTAAATATTACTGAGACTCAGGTAGTTTTTGTTGAAGATACTTCGCAATGGGATACAAATGCTGTGATTTTGAAGGTAAATTTATTTTTCTTTATGATTCTATAACATTTAATGAAATGATTACATATTATTTAACTGATTTGGATTTAAAGAATTCTTCTATTGTGTGTTAAAATGGTTAAGATACTGGAGACTATAACTGAGTTTCACAAAGATTTTTAGGGAACATTTTAACTTCAACCTCTCATTTATATAATTACATAATTATAGTACATATTCATATGAATATACTTTGTTTTTTGTTTTTGTTTTCAGAGTACAACAGTAATTTCATACAAACCTGGCAGTGAACCTAAACCTCTTTCGTGTATCCTCAATCATTGTGAGGTATTCTCTTGTGTTTTGGGAATGGAAGAAGAAACCGAATTATCTATCATAGATCCAGTTACTGTACAAATAGAATTAAATGCCATGAGGGTGCTTCAAGTAAGTTATTGATTTACTGTTTCTTTTTTTGTCATCACCATCAGTGTTAAAACCCTTTGAGAATCCTGGCTCCCTCCAGGAAACGCTTCTATTCCTGCCGGTCTCCCCTGCCTCTCTCCAGTTCCTTATGCCTAAAGATGCAGTGTTTGCCTTGACACTGTCCAGTCAACTAGTATAGGTCTCCCAACATTTATCCCAAAGCGCTCTTGAGGTGGATATCTTTATTAATACTACTATTATTATTACTACAAATATTATTACTATCCTGCAGACTTATAAAGAAGCTTTTTGGGTGATTGGCTATTTTCCATCCTTGCTACATATGCTGCCCAGCGGAGCCGTTCCAGTTTTATAGATTGTGTTATTGAAAAGCTTTTTAAATAACATAATAGTATAGCTTGGTCTGCCATACATTATTTTCTTGTATGACTCGTAAGATTTATTTCAAGGTCTTCTTCTCAAAAATATTCAATAACTTTTTCTGTTCTTCGAGTGGGTCAATAAATTGAAAAATGTTTGTATTTTATGGGAAATAAAATATTAATACTTACAATTAAATTATATTTATTTTCAGGTGCAAATACCGCAGCTTAGTGTCAGGCTTTCATACCACGACGTACGAATGCTTTTAAAGATGTTCCAATCTCTGCCGCAACAAACTCGCAGCGCCCGAGCGGCCCACAACCCCAACATATTGCCGGTCAACCAGAACAGAGAGAGCATTCTAAAACTGTGTGGCCTGGGATTCTCTGCTAAGGATTGCGCCACCGCTCTGTCTATGTGCGACGGACGGTTGGAGCAAGCCGCATTGTGGCTCACTGAGCATTCCATGGCCATCAACTCTTTCTCTTATCAAGCTTATCCTGCGTCTTTAGTGGACTCGCCGAAGGATGCATCAGTGGCTGCTTTTGACTGTGTTCAGGTAACTTTTTCCTTTAAAAACACAGTTTTTTTTGTAGGGTTTTATATTTTGATTTATTTTTGTAAGCCATGTTTGGAAAAAGTGAATGACAATAAATGACAAGACCTTTGAAAAAGTTTTTGAAAGGCCCTAGTATTAATTTAAACTCGGCTATATCCTGTGTTTTCTTGCTTTCATATTATCGACCTAGATTGTAAACCTTGCGACTCAACCCAATAGGGAAAATGAGATTTAAATGTCATCTTGTAGCTTATGAAAACGTTCACCCTCCATGTAAATAACTAAGTAATAATAAATACATATAAATAAAATTTAACCGTTTCAATTCAACAGGTTAAAGCCGAATGCATCTCCATCTGCGTCATCGATGACTGTCGGGATTCTGATGTGCCCTTATTGGAAATATCACTGTCTGAAATGAATCTATCTCAAGATTTGCGGGAGTGTGATTCCATGGCGATGGGCATGACATCTCCTCAAAGTCCTCCACTGGTCCTGAGCCCAGATACCCATAGTGCAGATGATAAAGAAAGGGAGACTGGGCCGGGGGGTGGAAAGCTACAGTGCAAACTCACCAGTGATTATTATAACAGGGCACTCTCAGGGTGGGAACCGTTCATCGAACCTTGGAGGTATGTAATAAGTTAACTAACTATATTATTAAGAAGTATTTATAATTTGTAGACATATTATCATTTTTTTATACTTGTAAATGCAAGAGCGTATGTAGGTACATGCCTACTTTTTTTTTCCAAATCAAATTAAATTTGAGAGAATCTGGGTGAATAGATAACTTATTTTTATATACTCATTTATTTGATTATTAAATCAATTATTTTTTTATGAAAGAAATCATGAACTCTGAAATTTATAATAAAGTCCTTTTTCACTGTGCATAACTTTAAAAAGGGACTAAGTCAGTACATACTGCAAATACCCAACTTAATCTGTTTGACTGTTAGCACTGGGCTATCGACCACCTTTGGCTTTTTTATTTTTAACAGTTTGATTTTCACGAGTTATATACAGTTTTACAATTATTGATATAACTTCACATGAATAACTGAATTATATTGTTTAATTTCAGGTGCGATTCTTCTTGGGAATACGGATTGACTAGCCATTTAAGACGAAACAGGTTGCAGATGGAATTGAACTCAACCGAAACATTGAACATTAATATTACCAGCGCCTTCATAGATTTATATAAGTTGGTGAAAGAAAATTGGACACAAGACTATTATTCGTTGACAAATCGTGGAGAAACCTCTCCCAAAAGTAGTCCTCCTGGCTATAAAAGACGATCTCCGTTTGTACCTTTTGCTGTGCTCAATCAAACTGGAAGCACATTGTGGTTCACAACGATTGTCACTACTGCAGACGTGTAAGTACAACAAAATTTAAAAATAGGATTTTGTGAAAGTATTACCGGATTCTTGAATAATGAATACAATCTTTCAATAAATAACCTTCTATTTCAATATGTACTCACCAAACCTACTTATTCTAATTTCGATTCTTAATAATTAATACATTTCACTAAGTACCCTCCTATTAAAGTATCTACTTATTTTGTTTTGAAATGGTATTTTGGAGAATATTGTGACGTGTTTAATTTTAAATGTTGGACCTTAAAGTTAATACCGATTCGCAACAATATGAAGCATAAGTAGTATTGCAGTTAGTCTTATTGAAATCTGTAAAAAATATTTGTTTTCAGTGTAAGTGAAAATGTCCAGTTGGCCGACCCTGACGAATCCTGGTCGGAGGTGTCTCCCGGGCAAACGGAAGCATTTAAATTTGGAAGTCGAGGAAAACAAAGGCACAGAGATTCACACAAACTGCGTCTACATCAGCTCGGTGTTCGCATCGATGGCTGGAACTCGATCATTCCCGTATGTGTGGACAAAGTTGGAGTTTTCTTTAGGAATGCCACACATACCGTTAGTAATGTTTCTGTTCTTTATGATGTAAACCAATATAACTGTTGCAACTATTCTCTTTGTACTAAAACTAATATGTAGTTACGACCCAGTTTCGCCTGAGTTTCAGCACTCTTTTCTTTTTGACCAATTCAAACAAAATGGAATAAACAATATAACAAATTTTGTTTTGAATAAATATTTCAAGCTAAATGAGATGTTGAGCTGAAAATAGTTGCATTAACATAGAAATTCTAGAGAGAAAAATTTCTACTTCTTCAAGAGTTTTTGCTGTGATAGAGATAAACGGATTTTCTGTTTTATATTTAAAATTGAATAATTATTGCCGTTTTTAGTTGTTGGATTTAATGAATAAATAAGGAACAATTTATTTTATGTATTATAAACTTTACAGGACAGCGATATTGAAGCTCGAGTGGTGTTTGCTGTTTCCCTAGAAGGATCTGCTCGTAAACTAGTCACAGTACGTTCAGCACTTCAGTTAATCAACCAGTTGCCAGAAACTATAGAAGTTCGTGCAGACAATGTTGCAGTTAAAAGCCCATGTGAGTACTCCTCCAGTATATTCAAATTTTCTTTTTCAAAAAATGCCTTTGAAAAAAGATGTGTACAAGAATGATTGTATGTTACCTTGTAATATTAATAAACCACCAACTATCACAAATAGAGAAAATTAAAAACGAAAATTGGGAATATTTACTGTACAGAAGCACAATGGGAACTGTACTTGGAATTTATATAAATGATCTATGTAATGTCCGGAAAAATTGTTTCTTATACCAATGGCATAGCAATAGTAGTTAATTTTAAATCGTGGGTCGAAACCTTTCTAAAGCAACAAAATGTATTAAATTTTTTTCAACGTGGCATTTATTATGAGAAAAATAAAAGGAAAATTTTTTATGAAAAATCAGCTTGAAGGCGTTTATGGCTTATGTTTTTTTGGTTATATCCAATTAGTACAGATATTTACCTTTTTACAATATGCTACAAAACATTTTATCAATCTTAATACATACATCATCAGCACTAGAATCCTTCACTCCTTAATGAAACGCCTCTACTGCTACGGATCTCCCGATGTTTCCCTCCATTTCCTTAATGCTTAAGCATCAATCTATACACTTGCCAATATTCTGTTATCTAGCTGTATGGTCAACCTCCACATCCCCCCGCTCGGTGCAGGTGAAAAGTAGTGACACCTGGTGTGTGCCCCTGTCGCACAACCCCACCCCCATATGGGTGCGGCCCGTATGCGTGGCGAGGTCCTCGGCAAACGGGGGCGCCGCTTCCTTCCTGTACTGCGCGCAGCCCCTAGACTGGAGATTGGCTGCCAGACAACCACCAGAAGATACCCTGCAGCTGCCGCATGTTTGCCATTCTAACACGCAAACATCTTATAGGTTTGTTTTTATTTGATGGAGTCCTTATTTTGTTTGCCTTTTGTAGTATTGATTTCTGTTGCGTCTTCTCCTCCTTTTCAAATCGACATTTTGATATTCCAAAGCTCAAAATGGCAATAATACTTGGCTAATTTATATACATAGCGCCATTTTTGTGAAATATCACCTCAAGGGTGCGGAAATGACACTGCGGCTTAAAGATAGTTGTGTTGGCCTAAAAATTCCAGACAGAAATAGCTGTTCACATTGAGATGTACATTCATATTTTCTGCTTTATAGTTTAGGTAGTGGCAACCAAACTGAAAAGGTTGAAGCAGATTACAGATTTTTTAGAATTTTGTCCGATTCATTTAGAGATATTGAAAATTATGATAGTGCCAAATAAAAATTATATTAAGGGCCGGGTGCCATCGCATTCGCCGCAGCTAGATATTTGACGTGCCGAACACTACCACAGGCCACCACATGGCTGCTGAACGTAAACAACCATATGTCAGGGGAAGCGTGGGTGAACGACAATGTATTTAATTTTTTTTGCATTTTTGAATGTTTCACATAAAATTCCTGTATGTATTTTACAAAGAATATAAAAGATTACAGTTCAATGATTTGATTCACTGGAAGTTTTACTTATTTTCCCAACTGGTTTTAAGAATTTACAGATAAGTAACTTGTAGTCTTGCTTGTATTAGAAGTCTACAAAGTGGCTTTAGTAAAACTTTGGCGTGGTGACCTTTAAATTGTTTTAGTAATCTATCTTACAATGCTGTTTGATTCTAGATTTTGCTGCATAATTCGAAGAGAGCACTATCCATTAGAAAGAGGTTTGCCCCAGCCCGGTCACATCCTGATATTGAAGCCTCCAGTGCGATTGGTGAACTTACTTCCAGTTGAGCTAAACTATAAACTGGGCCAGGGTGATCAATGCACGAGAAGAATAGCCCCAGGACAAACTGCTCCATTATCTCAAGTATTACATTATTATTTACTACTGTAAATCGATATGCTCTTACATTTGTTACTTTACAGGACCAAACTTAGAAGTTGCTTTTTGCAGTTGTGTCATACATTACATGTGCTGTAAACCTCTAATTTAAATTTTAAAATATGCAACTGTAAATGTAAGTTGAAAAATGTTGCAGATAGTAATTAACAAAATTCAGGGACGGTCGGTTGATGTAAGCATTGAAAGCAATGCTTTCTTACCGCCCATGAAAAAACTCTTTCTCTAAAGCTTAAAATACATTTAAATTAAATGTCATAAACCATAAAAATATTATACATTTAATTATGATGGCAAGATTTTACCTTCAAGTAGTATAGATATACACGAGAGGAGGCCCAAAAATAACCAGAATTCTCTTCTGGAGGGCAGGCTTTTTCTAATATAAACTTACACCTACCAAGTGAGACCGCCCGGACAAAACACTTGTCTATTAAATTAATCTTTATAGCTTTCCGTTTGCCCTTGAAGACTTTGTTCATGTTATAAACTCATTATTGATATCTAACATCATTATACATATTGTAACAACATCGGCACCACACAAATTATTTGAATATTGTTATTATCTAAAGCACATAGTTGATAAATATGTGAATACTTTCGTAACACAAACAAACAACGAAAATGTATAAATACTTTCATCTCATAATATATCTATAGAGGTCTGCAAACAAAAATCGGGAGAAACACTGAAAAGTATCAAGATTGTTGAGTTCAAACACTATGAGTAATGGAAAAAAAATCTCGATAAGTGCATTGCATCAAACGAAGATTACTTTAAAGGTGACCGAAGTATGAACATATAAAAATAATTACCCATTGTTTCCTGTTACTTTTGTGTCCCCCCCTCGTATAATGCAAATTTCACAAGTTGCTTGCCTAGCTCAGAAGTTCACCGATCGCCTGTTGAATGTTCTTTTAAAGAAATTTAGGTGTATACAATCTCCAAGAATAAAAGGGATTTTCTAGGCTTACTACAAACTTACTGCAGATAAAATGAAGATATAATAAAAAGGCGTTAATAAAAAGGCGCCCAAATAGAAGACCTATACGAGAATATAGTAGACGCGCTACGAAACACTGCTATTTCAGCATTCGGAGAAAGAGTCACCCAAAAATATAAGCAAGTCTGTGGATGGAATGACTATGTAGCGGGTAAATACGAAGAATCCAGACAAGCGATGTATATTTGGATCGAAAATGGGAGACCACACGAAGGTCCTATCGCGGAGGATAGAAAGGCAAAGCGTGCTGCCTTTAAAACAGCATTGAAAAAATGCCAAAATAATTCCATACAACTCCAGATGGATAAAATCGCCGGGGACTTCGATAAACGGGACTTTAAAAATTTTTGGAATAAGTCAAACAAAGTGTTAAATGTACGGTGTAAAGTTCCGAGTAACATCAATGGAGAAACGAATCCGGAAAACATCGCCAACATTTTCAAATTGCACTTCGCCACTACAACCCCTCCCGCTACCGTCTCTTCAAATGAAACCCCACTGACAGAATACGATGATATCGAACTCCAGGTCACAGTGAACATGGTGAACACAGCCATCAGAAACATGAAAGCTGGGACATCAGCAGGGCACGATGGATTGAGCATCGAGCACGTAAAACACGCAGGAGGAGCGATTTCGCAACTACTCGCAACGTTGTTTACTGTCATCCTTAAGAGTGGATACCTTCCTAAAGATATGACAAAAACAATAATTATACCGATTATCAAATCGAAATTGTCAGACATAACTCTACAGGAAAATTACAGACCGATTTCCATCGCTACCTCTATCGCCAGAATATTTGAACGTGTTCTGTTGGACCAGGTTGGACCCCACATGAAAACGAGCGATAATCAGATGGGCTTTAAAAAGGATTGCTCCACGGACACAGCGATATTTTGCGTAAAACGAACGTTGGAACACTATCGAAAAAAGAAAACAACTACTTACGCGTGCTTTCTTGATCTCAGTAAGGCGTTCGACAGAGTCCATCACCCCTTACTATGGACTAAACTCGTAGAAAGGGGTATACCATCGAAGGTCGTCCACATTCTCAACACTTGGCACCGGCAACAAGAAAACCTGGTAAAGTGGAAAGATGGATTTTCCGAACCTTTTAATCTGAAAAGCGGAGTTAGACAAGGAGGATGCATGTCCCCATTATTGTTTAACATTTATATGGAAGAACTGACCCATAGATTAAATAATGCTAAGGTGGGCTGCCATATTGGAGGACAGTGTTTTAATAATGTGAGCTATGCAGACGATATGGTACTCATGACGCCGTCTATAAGAGGGCTACGTATCCTCCTAAATATCTGCGAAGAGTTTGCTCAGGAAACAAACATGATTTACAATCCGCTAAAAACGGCACTGATGATTATCAGATACGGGCAGGGTCCGAAAAACATTCCTCCAGCATTCTTGAACGGTGAGGTTCTAAAGGTAGTAGAAGAAACCAAATATCTAGGGCACATCATCACCAGCAAGCTAATGGATGACGACGACATCGACAGGCAAAGGCGAGCACTCAGTGTGAAATCAAACATGCTCAGTAGAAGATTTCGGCTCTGTAGTCCACCAGTGAAAAGGACACTATTCCTGGCGTTCTGTACTACCCTATACACGTGCGAGCTCTGGACCAATTTTAAGAAGAGTAGCATGGAAAGGCTTCGGGTCCAGTACAACAACGCCTACCGCATGATGTTCAATCTTCCCAGGCACTGCAGTGCTTCCGGTATGTTCACCGAGGGGCGAGTTCCAGGATTTGCAGCCCTTATGAGAACCAGGGTAGCAGGAATGCGGGAAAGGATTAACAACTCCAGAAATAACCTCATCATGGAATCCCGTCAGATCCCGAACTCAAGCATAGAAGCGCATTGGAGTAAATTATTGGCCCCATCAATCTTAACGCTGCCAGGATGGACTCCCTCTTGATGGAGTTTTGCAGAAATGAGGCCTAATAAACTCCATTAATATTTTCTTACTTATATTCTTTAATTTATTTACTTTTATCTACATTATTATTATTTTTACATATATTTTTATTTTATTATTTATTTATTTACTTCTCATGAATTTCTGTTCATTTTTTATTTTGTTTCTATTATTATTACAATGGATTGATATCAATTATGGAAGGTATTGCATTGCACTACTCCTGCATACCTTCCGGAATAAAACTTTATTATTATTATTATTATTAAAATTGAATTGACTGGTGACTGGAGTTTGCTGTTATTACTTTGAATTTCCAGACATCAAAGAGAGTGAACACACACTGTAATGAAACCTTTTCGCTTCATAGAGATAAATATAGCTTTCTATACCTACTAGACAACCATATCTATTATTGTTGCTTTGTGTTTCAGATCGATGTACAAAAGTTGATTGAGATATCAATATACATGGAAGGATTCCCTGGAGCTGCAATATTAGCAGTTCCTCCAACTGCAACAACCTCCTTCTCTTTACGCCTCAAACTGTCTGATATGTCTGGCAGAAAACTCAACTTAAGTGCGCATGTATCAATAAAAAGGAGTGATACAATCAAGGTGAAAACCATGATCTGATTATAATTTATTTCAGATCTTGAATTATTTGTGTGCAATGTATATTATGCACTTTAATTAATTTTTTTATAACTGAAGTACGAAACCCCATTTTAGAGTCCATCGTATGCTTTCCAGGTTACAATTTATGCGGCATATTGGATTGTGAACAGAACAGGTGTGCCAATAGTGTTTCGTCAAGAAGGTGTGCCTACCGAAACAGCTGGTCAATTCGAGGAGCATGAGATTGCGAGGATGGTGGCCCCACTGCTATTCAGCTTTGCAGATTCTGATGGGAGTCCAACTGTAGTGGCAAGGGTTGGCGCCGGTGTTATTCCCAACGGTCAGCCACAGGTAATTTTTAAATACAATACTTTTTCAAAATGAAATTTTACACGACAATCTTAATGATTTGCGAATTTTATTTTCATTTTAATTAATCTAAGTATTAAATAATGATATCAGAGATGTCGTCGGCTTAAATACCGAACTGCATACTATATTTAGGCAAATTGTTCAGGAAAGCCAAAAAACTGATTGAAATCGTTTAAATAAATATGATGGACATTGTAAAATAATTATCTTATTCGAGTATCATGTGAAGACTGATTTTTATGGAATTTTCCAACTTTTCTTTTTGATGAAGCAAAAAAGTCTCAATATGACATTTTTAGCAATTTTTGACCTGCAACTTAATTATGCTGTTTGACAGTTTGTTAAATGGAACATAATAGATTTGTGTACTATACTTTTTAAACCATTATTTACACAAAATTATTGTTTTCATTTGATAATTTTCCATCACAAAGATACTGATTTCATTGATATGAGAGTTTGTTCTAATCACCATGTTAGACTGCCTATGAGTGTATATCGAAATAAAACCTAGTAGTACTTACTGACTAACTATGTATGTGGGAAACATTAAGCCATTTTCCAATTTCAGTCTTCAAGGGGCGGAAAAAACAAAACCTCTTAAGCATGATAAAATCTTAAGTGGGAACTTCTTGAGTGGGTTTTACTGTAATTATCATACTTCTGAAGATTCTAATGCATGTTAACAATGTTTTTTTGATTGCCAGTGGTGTTCCTCGTTTGGTTTGGGATCCGGCATCATGGTTCGCAGACTTGTGGTGGGTAACATTAACACAGAGCGGGTGTTACTGGTTGGCATCGCAGTTCGACCAGGACGAGGAAGATACCGCCACACTAATATCTGCACCATATCGCCGCGCTTCCAAATACACAACAACACCTCGTTCCATCTACAGTTTGCGCAGAAGTGCTATGCTACGACAATGGTGAGTGACAGCTTTATATAAAATAGGAAATATACAGTGGCTTACCAAAATATGAATCATTATTTTTTGAGTTACCACTAAAAGGTACTGGGTAACATAAAGTGCTCATTTCTTAATATGAAATGATTTTACTAATTTTCTTTAGTTTTTCACCTGACCATATGTAGCCGATTGGGGAGTTTACAAAACTATACGGTTTGATTTATTTATGGTACAATTGTGTACCTTTCATTATTTTTATTGTGCAGCATAAACAAAAATTATTATAATAAAAAGTGATAATAAATGTTTCAAAACATGTTTTGAAATTGTTATATTGAAGGTCAGCGTCATTATACAACGCTCCTTAATCTGAAAATGTATTATTTGTTTTATCAGCTTGCTTTTATATAATTTTTTTTTTTTAATAGGCGGATCCTGGCGCCATGGCTTCCCACGTTAGTGCCATTCCGGGATGTTCCATGCCCTTCCACTGGCCGCGGCAGGACCGTGATCAACTGCTATGCGTCCGGCTCCTTGACATGCCTAACTGTAACTGGTCTGGCGGATTCCGGATTGACACTAACCATTCACTACATATTAATATTCGGTGAGATATATTATAAGATGAGCACCGTACTCAAAACAAAATGTGTTCAAAATCAAAACAAGATATTTAGGGTCATTTTACAAAAAAAATCTTAATACACCTTTATTACGAAAAACAAAATTATAAACGTCTTTCTGCGATAAATTTTTATATTAAAAAAAAATATTCACATTTAACATGCTTGTTCTGTATTTTTACTGAAAAAATAAATAATTTGAATTATGTAGTATGCATATAGTATTGTTCTGTAATTGTTTAGGGACAATAATGCTGCTTGCTTCTTCCTACGCTTGGAGGTGGTGTTACAGGGGGCTACATTCTTTATTGTGTTCACTGATGCTGATACAATGCCACCACCAATACGGCTTGATAATTACTCACTAGTACCACTGACATTCCACCAGGTAAACTATTTATGTTCCCACTATTCAATATTGAAATTAATCAACATGGCATACACTAAGTTGCATAAAATGTCAAATCAAGCTATTAATCATTATGAAGTTCACATAGGGGCACAAAATCAAGATCATCTTTTAATCATCAGCTTAATTTGGTTGCAATCAAGCACTCCATAATTGAAAATGATTACAATTTACTTTATGACACTCAAATTTATTTAAATTTTTAAGTCATAGTTTTTAAAACATTTTGCCTAGTTTACAAGTGATATAGAACATAAGATCTTCTGTCAAACAGGCTGATTTAACTGGAATATTTAAGTAGCGTGGACATAGACAATATACATAATGACAATACAAACAATATTTCATGTTTATGTTGTGCCTATTTGCACGAGAAGCATATATTTTTAACGTAACTTTAAAAAAATAAATTATGTTCACACATTTTTTGATGTTGATATTTTTTATGCTGACATATTTTTCTTATTTTTGTTAAAACATAATATTTTAGGTTGGCTGCAAGGATAAATCGTTACTGAAAGCTCACACATCCAAGCCTTGGGCCCTTATCGAGCCCTGCGGGGTAACTGTGCTTGTGGTATGGGCCCCCGGAGGGACTGGCACCAACATCGACCTCCATAAATTAGATGAGGTCAAAGCACTGACTTACCAAAACTTTATCTACATCGCCTTCACGGGCACACACCAAAAGTAAGGGCTTTACCTTTGAAGATGTTTATAATTATGGAAATGTTTTTGAACTACATTTGCAGAATATCATACTTATCACATTATTTTTAAACACTTTTTTATATTTGTGAGTTGGAATTTACGTATGCATTAGTGTGCTTCTTAAGTGTTTTTTTTTTTTTTAATTTCTTCAAAAACTTTAAATTTCAATAACATATGTATTCAGAGGAGCCCCCTTGAAATTTCGAAAAAGCGCTAGTTGCTTAAGAAGCAACCTTATACATATTTACATATTATAATTTTTACTTAAAGTGAGTGTTTTATTTGAATTATTTTTGTAAATTATAAGATTGATTTAAAGTAAGTAAAAATTAGTATTCGTTTTTGGACAATAGTTGTGTCCGTAGCATCAGTTTTCACATACAAATTTGTTTGTATTTTTTGTGATTTAGAACATTTGTTTGTAATTTTACGAACTATAGTTAGTTACTGAAGCAATTATACATACACGTCGGTGTAAGTCCAATACCGCGTATGAGCCAATCATTTCAAAATACGTTTTTTTGGCGCTTTCAGTTGAATGGCACAAGCCGCATATATTGGCATATTCAAATTCTGAAAATGACCAATCGAATGCGTGCACTCAGTTAAAGTAAATACAAAGAAGCAAGCAAAACCGTGCAAAATGGAAACGTTTTTTGTCCCTCCTGAACATTTTGACAAATGGTTCTTCCGCGGTATTGAACTTAGACCGACAATATTCAACAATACAGCTAATGCTACATTATAATTTTTATTTGGTTTTCGTCTTTCCAGAAATCTTTAGAAACTTGCTGAATGATGATTCTGTTAATTAATCTTGAATTATTAAATCTTAATGTATGAATGACATAAGAGTCCCACTAGCCCAAGTTGGTGTTTCTATTACTTCCAATGTTTTGAGACGGAAGAAATAGATGGTGAGAAGAAGAAGAGGAAAATTAGGTGATGATATTGATTTATCTTTCAGGCAAGCAGTAGGGGGCGGAGGTGTGGGCGATGAACTGAATTCCCTGCAACTCGTGCTGGAGGTAGAGGGGGGTGGGCGCGTGATTCTGGCGCGGCGTCGCACGGGCGAGCGTTCGCAGCTATGGCGTCTTAGCCCCAGGGGGCACCTGCTGCATGAGGGCAGCTCGCCTCCGCAGCCGGCGCATGAACCTCCCGACGTGACCGCTCCGCACGCATTGGTTTGTGTACTATTTTAATGAAATGGTAGACTATTACTTTGTTGTACTTAGTTGAAATTAGTTGGTGTGTTATTATTAATCAAAAAGTGGTAAATTATAGTGTTTCATTTAACAATGCCATCATAAACTATGTTTTTTTATGTGTTCAATGTTTGTAATGCATATGAAATTTTATTTAATTTTCTAGGTTCTGGACATTGAAGGTCCCGCCCCACAACCCAGCACCATGGTGGGGCTGTGTGTGAGAAGGGTGAACCCCCGTAGGACCTCCACACAGACCTGGTACTTCACCGATGGGCAGTTGCGATGCGCTCACAGCAACATGAATGTCCAACCTCTGGATGGGTTCTTCGGACTCAGACAAGGTAAGAAACAAAACATCCAATACCTATAATATATTTTTGGGGAATCAAAACTTTAGATAATCGAGTAAAATGTCAAACAATATTTCCCTGGCAAAATTATACATCTACAACTGTAATACTTTTTCCCACAACTGGCGTAAATAGGGCTCACCATTCTACTTTCTACGGTACCTACACAACCCGTTCCAGTTCTTTTGAATATCGCTAGTAACCCTTCCCTCCATGAAATAAAAAATCCACCAGGAACGGCTCCAAAAATAATAATTAAATAAAAAAGTGCGAATTGAGCGATTGAACTGTTAGTTCAATTGAAGCATTTACCGTGAAGGGTTCATTTTAAAGAACTTGTAGTTTGTGAAGCGTTCACAAAACTTTGAAGTTTTTCCTATCGCTAGATGTGCTGAAGGAGCATTTGTAGGCGATATGTTGGTCAAATGTGGACACATTTTGGTTGGTGTTGAACAGTCACAGGGTCAATGGTTCACTCCTCTCCATGGCTCGATCCTACCCATCTTCCCCTACAATAACACATCCCGAAATACTTGTATCCTATGCGGCCCGCAATCATTTCAGAAGTGGGTAAATTGTCCCTTCAGTTAAAAAGGTTGTCCATCGCTGAATTAAACATACAAAAATATGTATAGAAACATTCTGGTAGCATTTAACCATAAAACTAAATATGTACAAAAATAAGTACTTGTATATTCATATATTACATTTGTATGTATATACTATATGGAATTGCACAAACAGAAATTAAGCAATATAGAAAATAATGTCATACAAAGTTCATCATTTTTATTTGGTTTTTTTGTAGCCTTATTTTTTTGTTTGATTTTTCTTATACATATGTACTTATATTTTCTTATGCCTGCAAAGCAACACTTAAAGCAGTAATGCTATAATCAACATCATCTTGGCTTTTACGGAGGATCATCACTAACTCATAAATAGTTGATCCCTAGATAAACGGCGTTCTACTGTATTTTCAATAAAATGATTAACATTTTATCTGGCGATAAGAGTCCTATGTAAACCAAAATGTGTATTGTTTTTGCAATTATCCAAAGGTAACCGTGCGGTGCTAGGCCTGCCGGCGCCCCCGGGCCCTCATATCTTGGCCAGCGGAGTCCCTATAGAGCAGGCCATCTCCAGCCAGTCCTTGCGGCCAGGTTCAGGCTCCCTCAGCGTTACGGTTGTCACCGATGGCCCTACCAGAGTCGTGAAAATCACAGACTTCAAACAACCGGTACATATTTTTACAATCTAATTCTTAAATGAAATGAGATATTATAGGAAAGCCAACCGCACAGCAGTTTGCAGTTAACTCTACAAAACAGCGAGTGAGTGCAATAGGAATTTATTAGAGAAAAAATGACAGTGGCGGTGTTTCATGTGTAAACATGTTTCAACGTAACCTAGCATTTAGTCAAAAAGATAAAATAAAATTACCTTCCAACAAAATTTCTATTTATTGATGCCTGAAATCCATTATGAGAGAGAGCCTACTCTTTCCCCGTCAACGTTTTACGCTTGTTTATTCCCTATATTTTTTTTTTTTAGCTATTTGCCATACTTCCTTCTGTACGGCAACAAATTTTCAAATGTATTTTTTTTTCCTTCTATTCAGGAGGACAACTGGTGTGAGGGAAGGTCAGAAGGTGGCTCTACCATAGAAGCAGTGGCATCTAACGAAGTCCAGTTGAAGGTGGCCGTGGGGGGCGTGGGGCTCTCTCTCGTATCCCGGGCGCCTCCGCTAGAGCTGCTATTCTGCCTCTTCACCGGGGTGTTACTGGAGACGGTCTGGTCCGCTCGGGGGCAGGCACTCAATCTAAGCGTGCAGGATGTGCAGTGGGATAATCAGGTTAATTCATATTTTATCATTCATTAGAAGTGCCATTTCTTGCATTCTGATTGGTCCATTTTTAAATTTCAGCATTGTTTTAAATCTAATTTTATAAAATTTGCATAATTTAATGATGGATGAACAGTGTTTAAATCTCAATTATAACCAAATTCATATCATATTCTTACCGGTGAATTTTAAATCTCAGCTTCTAGGCACCCCTTGTCCTGTGTTGTTGCATTCAACCAGAACCCGCAGCAGCTCCAGCAATTTAGGAGCGTTGCCAACAATCCAACTTTCGGTGGAGAGAACTGCAGCGCCTCCGGCCACGCGTTACAACGCCCACATATTCAAACACTTCATTTTAACTTTAAGACCTATATCAATTCACTTAGAAGAACGATTACTGCTGAAACTGTGCCTTTGGGCTGGGATTGGAGGAGAAGGAGAGGAAATACTAGATAAAGAAGAACCAGATGAAACTGATTTTGAAACACAGAAAATTTTATCCGAGGTTACAGCCGCCCATGCAAAGAGATACTATTTTGGAGTGCTGAAACTTGTTCCTAGCCAGGTAATTTTTTTTTTTAAATCACTAGAACAGCAAAAAAACATGAAACTTAACCCTGCGAGTTCTTTTGAAGAAAATAAAACAAGTTTAAGATCCAAAAATCTTGATAAAACATCTAATTGATAGAGTAGAAAATGTTGCTTGTATTTTGTAGAAAGAGTTTATTTTTATTTAAATTTTAACCTGTTGTGTGCCGGCGGTGCCTATAGGCACCGGGCATTCGTCATTATCTTTTTCAGGAGTTTACATCCTTTAAAACCTGTTTGCATATTTAAATAAACCGTAATCGCTTGTCAACAAAATAATCAATCCATAGAGATATTTTGCATTGCGTTAAGTTCTTCATAATTAACAAAAAAGTCATTTTTTAATACACAAGTGAAATTACAGTCAGCAAAATACGACGGAAGCTGTAGCTTGCGGGAATCCGGCATTCCAGTAATGCACACTTGTTTAAGTGATAATATTTTAATAATGTTCCTGCTTGCTTTCAGATACGATTGAGTATGCAAACTGCTGGTAAAATGACAACTCGATTAGTTGCATTAAAGAGAAGGCTCAGTTTGACACTAATCAAGTTTGAAGACGCTGGTGTAGAACTTGAACCCTTTATTAGATGGCATCCATTTGAAACCAGTCAATTCTTATGGCATTCGATAATAAAACATTACCGAGACGTAAGTTTATCTTGATACTAAAAAGCGTGAAAATAAAAAAACTAACTTTTATAAATAAAATTATTTGTTTTAGGAATTGAAATGGCAAGCGGCTATCATTTTGGGTTCTGTAGACTTTCTTGGTAATCCATTGGGCTTTGTGCAAGATGTTTCCGATGGCGTTTCTGGTTTGATATATGAAGGCAATGTTGGAGCATTAGTTAAAAACGTAACACATGGTTTATCCAACTCGGCTGCCAAAGTGTCAGGTAAAACCCCTTTTATTGTATCATTGATCTAATTTTGAAACAATACCACATTAAATATAAAATTACTTCCCAACCTTCTTCTTCACTATCTCCTTACCCTCCTTATCCTCCTAACCCTCCTTACTTCCTTCACTGGCAGAATCTTCTATAGTAATCACATGAAAAAGAAAATATGTGCTTTTTGGGTACTGCTATAGTCCCACTAGACCCAGGCTGACTTTTGGGATCACATAAAATACATTAAAACGGGAGTGCTTTTAGGGTATTGACAAACTTTCCCCCCTTTTTGTTTTAAGAATCCCTCGGAGACGGTCTAGGCCGCGTCATCCTGGACGAGGCGCATGAAGAGACGCGCGCTCGCATCAGGGGTCGCGGCGGCGGCGCGGAGGGAGGCTCCGGGGGCGTAGGGGGTCACCTAGCAGCTGGCCTGCGTGGACTGGGTCTTGGCCTGCTAGGCGGGGTCACTTCACTCGTGAAGCACAGCTACGAGGGGGCGCAGCACCAGGGGCTGCAGGGTTTTCTGGCAGGGGTAGGAAAGGGGCTGGTGGGGACCGTGACCAAGCCGGTGGTGGGTGTGCTAGACCTGGCGGCTGAGACGGCCGCCGCGCTCAGAGATACCAGCAGAAGGTAATTTCACAGTTATTTTAACACGCTTTATAGTTTACATCACCAACATTCTCAACTCAAAATGAGTATTAAGAAAAATATGTTATTTATATAAGTATTTAAAAAATGTACAGTTTGTTAGTCAAATTAATAAATTTAATTTAATTTAGTACTATGGCAACACCAATTTTCGTACAAATTATGTTCATTCTGATGAAAGGTTATTGCTTGACTCGCGAATTTAAGTGAAAATTTTTAAAAAGAAAAATGGAAGATCAGAATTTGGTTTGAACATTTTTTTTTTTTTAATTTTCTCAAAGTGTGCATTTTTTTCATATTGTTTTTATTTTGATTTATCATCTAATAAATAGCTTCTTTAATATGTATATTTAGAAAATACAAAAAACACTTTTCCATCCAATTATCTCCCTTACAAAGTGTTCAAAATAACAAAAGAAATAAAAAATTACCTTAAAAAATTATCTCTTTACGGAAATTACTACTAATTTATAAATACTGCGTGTACATAATGTAAAAATATGCACTTGGACCATAGGCTTTTTTAAAGTAACAACCTTAAACCTTTGAACCTTCTTGCTGTTCCCATTTAAAGCAATTTAAACAATTGTAGTACCCTCCTTTTTTTCTACCGGTAATTTGTCCGACTGTACATAGTAGATAAAATGTTTTAATGGTATTAAAAATTCATTCATATTGACAATATAATTTTACTTGACTTTGTTCATATTGTTCTAACTAACATTCCAGTTCCGAGCGCTGGGTCCCCGAGCGTTCCCGGCCCCCGCGCTGTCCCCTGGGTCCTGGAGGCCTATTGCCTCGCTACTCGCGCTCACAAAGCACAGGTCGCCAACACCTCTACTCCATCAACAACCGGGACTACCAGGAGGGCTTCCTGGCCTATGACTGCATCAGGGGCCACCCCTACGACATCCGGGCCCTTATTTCAACCAAGAACTTGAGGATATTCACCTGCACTTCGGGGGATCCGCACATTGTTATTGAAACACATTTAAGGTGACTTTTTCTATCTTTCTGAAATAATTATTTTTTAATGGCAACATTTGAAGGGTCTGTCAAAATAGGTTGAGAGACAGTTGTTTTCTCAAAACAAACTAAAAATGTTATTATGTTTGGAATCCTGTGTTCTTTCAATTTATTATCGACACAGTCTAAGAACGGTATAGTACCGGTTTGAAAGATATGCCTAGATAATAAGGGGATTGTCCAATGGACATTCTGCCCTTTTCCCCGTATTTTCTGACTCTCCCCATGTTTTTTATTGTTTCTAAATTATGTTAATATGTTTGTTTATTATGAGAACATAAAATGATTTTGAATTATCGCACAAAATATCTGATAGCTAATGATGGTTTCATTTTCTTGTTTTACACTTTCAAAGTTAAAAATGCTCTCCTGAACATTTAACAAATCATAATTCTCCCCCTTTTACACCTGTACCCTTCATAATATGAGGGGTAACCTCCATCAATTTCTATTTTGAGAACACAACAACAACAAAAAATTAAAAAGAGTATGACGAGATAAATTTACATAAAAAAAATTGCCACTGGCCGAATCATAATCAAGATGGCGGCTAGAAGAGGTTACCAGTTTCGCAAGAACATAATATTAATGAAATTAAGCAGGATCTGGTTCTTAAGTTTATACGCAATATATAAATATACTATGAGAACAAGGTACCTACCATTCATATTTTTTAATTTAAAAAAACTGAGGTAACCAACTTTGCAAGTATCACTCATATATAGTAGCAATACCATTGAATATGTAAAGTATAGCGACATGAAAGTCTTAAGACTAATAATTATTTCAGCAACCTCCACAGCTGTCAAGCTGTGGCAAGTGGCATGGGCGAGTACTACATCGAGCTGGTGGTTCGGGTGGAAGGACCCGGGGCGGTGGGGGTGAGGAGACCGCAGGTGCAGTGCGACACGGGGGAGCTAGCCAGATGGGTGACGCACCAAGTCAATTACGCTAAGTGCATGTTCTCGGAGAAGCTCTTCACTCTGCAGGAGGCAGATTATGATTTTGACTGAATAATGTATTAACTGTATTTATATGTGAAAAAAGGAAGCACCACATCACAATCTAGGAATAACTTCATTGTGACATAACATAGTTCTGATTTGAATCTTCAATCACAAATCAAATCTGGTCTATGTATTGGAAAAATTAACAGTACTAACAACAATAAATATGTAATACAGAAATAAACTCTGGTTGGAAAAGAGGTGACATGGTGTAATTGGGAACACGGCTGCCCTTTTTTATTTCAACAGACATCATTAAAACACCCAAACTGTTTTTATATAAAATGGAAAACTAAATGGCAATATACGTTGCCTCAAAGTTGGACATTTTAACAGTCAAATGCTTGAATGATTACGCTATGGAGGTTGTTGAAAAATAATTACCTACGATAATCAATGTAACATAATATCATACCTACCCTCATTCAGATGGCAGTTTCCTGTATAGCTATATTTTTAGTATATTTTTCTAATGTTATATACCTCTAGCACACTTTTAATAGTTTGTCCTATAAAATATGATTGGGTGTTATGGATTGCCAATAGATGTCATGATCCTCAGTCTGCATGTTTGCTGTAAAACATTATTTATGTAATTTTGTATGTTATTTACTCGTATAATAGGTAAAACGAAACAAGATCCAATTTGTATGATAATGAAAAAATAAATTACACAATTTTGTGGAAAAAATTAAATAATCTATTCATACACCTATACAAATAAAATTAATAACTGATGCTTAGACGTGATAGCGAGATAATTATCTCAAATCAAATTCGATCTGACTTAATGTATCATTATCACAATATAAATGCAATAATATTAAGTATTATGAGAGTGTATATTTGAGTATGTCATTTTTTTAATGTTTGCTCATAAGGTATATAATCTCATATCTTGTGCATTATTCTCCTAAGTTATTCCCCCTACTATCTATTCCCTTACCTTTTTTTTAAATTAGAACAGAATATTGAAAGTGAGAGTGAAAATGGTCAGTTCAGTCAATATTATAAATGATTATAAAATATTGTATGTATGATTCTTTTGATAAAAATACCACTCAACTATTTTTGTTTTCCCATACAAAATTCACTTGTCAGAACCCAACTAAGTTGCTTTTGTTTAGTACAATGTAAAACTTGAATACATTTAAATTTACACATTAACTAAAACATTGTTGTGACATGTCATAGTATGGATGGCTTTAAAAACTTATTTTTTTCATTCTGCTTTGGATAATTTGTGGTTAGTCATAATGACAGTAGAAGTATTACTAAATAGTAAATAGCATAATTTATTGGCGTATTATTTATAAATATTATTTCATCTCTAGCTAATAATAATACCAAATAATAATAATGCATGTATTATTTGTATTGATTATTGAAAAATATTAACAATCTCCAAAGAATATTACAATAGAAAAAGACACAAAATAAAAACATTAGGTAGTGACCTAGACATAAAACTACAAAGTAAAAATATAATTTTTATTTCATAGTTTTGTAGCGAGTATGTATTATAAATAATTATTTTTTCACTAGCCGCATTATTCTCTCAATGGTGTCATTACTTGCAAACACTGCCTCTTGGCCGTGAGTGGTGAGTTCGTTGCATTTCTCCATTAACCGGGCTCCGATTACGTGGAATTTTCCCAACTATCTAAAATTCTATATTAGTGTAATTATATAAAATGTGTATGTATTTTATCAAATTGTATGTTTGTGGCAAAGTGATTTTTCTGGAATAGTTACTTACATTCGGAGAATTGTTTTTTTTTTCCTCATGTTACTGAAAAAAGTTTGATTAAGAAATGTAAAGATTTTGTCGTTTTATTAAATTTTCTTGTGGCTGAATAAATTTCTTTCCAAATAAAAATAAAATTGCATGAGGTTTTCCTGTAAATACAGCCGTACTGATGTAAGCAAACTTTAAATATTTATTACTCGACTTGTACCAAACTTAACGCAATGCAAGATATCTCTATGGATTGATTATTTTGTTGACAAGCGATTACGGTTCATTTAAATACATATGCAAACAACAGGTTTTAAAGGATAAAAACTCCTGAAAAGATAATTATGAATGCCCGGTGCCTATAGGCATCACCAGCACATGACAAGTTAATCACTACACAAATTACAATTTAAATAATAACACTAACATAGGATTTTAGACAGCAGGGGAAGTACCACATAATCAAAGCTCGGTCAATGGAGAAATGCAACTAGCTGACCGCTGGTGGCTGAAAGGCCATGTTTGCGATTATTGACAGCATTGAGAGAACAATGTGGCTACTTAATGAAATAATTGTTTATAATAGGTACTTGCTACAGTTTTATGCACACTTTGTTCAGAAAGGAAAAGACAATACTGGAATTGTGATGTGTATTATTATTATTAGTTAATTATAAATAATTTCCTTTGTGATTATGTATGTCCATACAAGTGTGAACTTTTCAAATTCGGAACTGATTTTAATTTAGACAATCTATCTTTTTAAATCCCTACTTATCTAATAAAGTAGCAATAATGTATTTGAGCATAAATAATTACTCTATGTTTGAAATGGGTGGAATAAAGCAAGTTTATTTTTCCCTGGCATGTTAAGTTACATCACATGATTTTTTTATATAAATCTAGGTAAAAAAAACACCTACATATTTAACTTTAACACCCCAATTCAGGGATATAACGTGAGGATGGTTTGTATTAGGTTCTTTAACATAATATTTTGAATTGTTGAATACCTACTATGATTTGTTATTGTCGATAATGACATTTTTTTTGAACCGTCGATCCAATTTCATCTCTACATAGGTGATATTTCATCACTGACCAGGAAAGTGAAAATCAGCCACAGTTTAATGCGTTGAGATAATTGCTTTAATACTATTATTGCCAGTCAATTTGCATTTCAGTAAAACTTATGCAGTGATGAATTTTGTAGCGACGAGATATTGTATAGACATTAAATACATATTTAATTTTATTTTTCTACTTTGCAAGTAGACTTTCATGGAGCAAGTGGATGAGTTTGTGCACTTTTTATATTCATGAGAGATGGGAAGGCGGACAAAGACATTGGAAGAATGATAAATGCAGGCAGTTAAATGTAATGCGCAACTGAATGCAGTAGTCAAATATAAGAAGTTGTCAAACAAAGCGAGACTTGCATACTATTGGAGTTCTGATAGTGACAAAACTACGTACGCATGAGGAGATCCAAGAAGAATGTGAGCGTAATGAATAACATTAATAAAAGGATGCTTAGAAGGCATAGAGGGCAAACCGGGAAAATAATTATTATGGATCAAGGGAATTTTTTGAAAATATGCAATTTGGAAACATGCATTCAACCACTCACCCTTGATATTTTTCTTTATTTATAAGTATGCATACATTGGTTTAGTTATTTTTACTGCAATGTCGACTTAACTAGGTCACTTGGGACCTGTTCTAAGGTGAAAACTGATAAAAATCGTGACGTTTTTTATTAATATTCATGTTTATTTTCAAATTAAAGATTGAAATGATAATATTTTTATAATGGGAGATTTGTGATCAAGATGTTTAATATTTCTACTTTGTAATTTGATTAACAGAGATATATTTTTATGACAGCTTGAATGTGCTAGAAAACCAAAGATATTATATAAATGTTTTGTCATTATGTTTTTTTTTAAATTTATGTTTCACTAGCTATGTTTCTTAACTTATCGGAGATATACCAAATGCACATAGAACAGTTTAAAAGGTGACGCGCATGAATCAAATTTAAACTATTTATTTTCCTTATTTAATTTTTTAAAGTATTGTATGTAAAATAATAATAGCAATATATTATTACCAAACTATTTACTTATAATGATATAGCTTGAAATGCATTGCCTAAGATGGTGCTTAAGTTATGTTGAGTTAATAAAGTTGTATAACATATTAGTGTTTTATTTTACTCATTCTGTCTTACTTATTAGATTTTTACGCGCCGACTTAGCGTTGGTTTAGTTACACCGGACGTAGGCTATTAAATTAGACAGATATGCCGTGGTTTTAAAGCAAGTTTATCACTATTCTGACCTTATAACACGCCTAACATTTACACCTCGTTTATAAGTAAGGGGGATTATGTATTTGTAAGATTAATATAAATTATATTGAACTTCCATAAACATGACAGTTTACTTAATCTAAACTATGCGAACTTCAAGGTAGTAATAATAAGTCATCATTCTCTAATAATAATATTTGGACGATTTGTATAGCGCCGTTTTTGTGAAAAATCACCTCAAGGGCGCTGTACAGATCTTACTTTCTATCATTACATATTAATTCCTAGTTTAAATAAGAAAATATACAGGAACATACTTACCTGGCAGGTCCCATCAGATAGACACAATTATTAACTTAAAATTATGATTATTATTATTATTATTTTATTTTTTTTCGATTTAGGGAGGGCATGGGAGAGAAATTAAAAGAATGGACTTTCTGAATTTGTCATACAGTACAGGAGTTTTAAAGAAGTAATTTGTGAAATATCCTACTTATTTGGCGAAAAATAACAAGAAAGACTAAAACACGTCAGGCAGCTGCGAAAGCGCCACGGACTCATGAATGTTGTATTAAGTTTTTCACAAACTTTCTTTACCAATGGTCCTATCAAAAAATGTAATGAATTATTTATCAATATAAGATACATCAACTTAATCAACATCACAACACAAATATAGAAGTCAAACCTATTGACTTAAAGTCAGTTGTATATTTATTATGATATGTATATCACGCTAATGAGAAATATTGTCTTTATTTTATCCTAGTGAAAATATGAGTGTAAATATATATGTTTTAAAATATTATTGTAGAAACTTTTTATAAACAAATACATTCACAATATTATGAGGAACAGAGGTTTTGTTTTGAATTATATAATAATAATAAGTGGGGTTTCTTCTTGAAAGTGATTTATGTCATTCTTAAGTGTGATTAGACTTGTTTATTGAAGTTATCACAGTGATAAGGACTGCACTTATCAACTAGGTAGTCTCAGAAAACATACATATTACGTTATGTTCACAGCACTTTATGTGACCTGTTTTGAGTGCTAATTCATATTGTGACGGTAAATATATTTACTTCAAGAAATATATTATTTTACAATATTTTTGTAAGTTTTGTTTTAGAATATACAAGTAAAAAATAATGATTTCAGCTTATGTCATTATTTCGATCGATATTCCTAATCGGTCTGTGTTTAACTATGACATATTTACCGCTTCTGTATATCGTTTTGGCAAAAAATCAAATATGCATAATTTAAATCGTTGTCAAAAATTTATTCATCAATATAAAAATAAAATGTAAATACTGTTATTTTTGTAATTTTTTCAAGAATAAACAAAATTAGTGAAAATACCCTATTGTGATAAAAATCTATGAAAAGAGGCTGGTAGATTTCTTGTCTCTATTAAAATAGCTGAGCCTGAAAAACATTAAGAAATCACAGAGTAAGTACTTACCTGAAGATACCTTGTCTGCTATTTATCTATGAAGTTGATCCCCACCTGTTGATAGTGTAGCAACTGACAGGTGACATACACAAGTAGGTATTTCAATGTTATCATGTACTTAAGCAATTATTTAGATCGATTCAATATTCTATTATCTATATGATTATTTGATTTATAAGCTCAGATAGCATTATTGCTTTGTCATTCATTCCTTTAATTTGTGTTGGCGAAGTAAAGTGCTGTGTTTTGAGGAAGAATTGCATGGCAACAAAGTTTTTCTACTGAATATTTTCTTTTCTTAGGTTTTCTATTAATCAAATAAGACAATATGTCGGCGAAAAATAAAACCTTTAAAAACGTGGACGTTAGCAAAGTTCCTGTTGTGAAGAAACCTTTACACCAACCGAGCCAAGACGAAGTAGCAGGAGGTAAGAAATCTATTTGTTTTTATTAACTTGAGATCTTAAATTGATTGTGCAATAATAACTTTCTTTAATTTCACAATTGACTTACATTACATAATGATAAAATTATAATCAATTGGTTTATTTTCTAGTGCTACTGGAAGGTCTTGCCAAGAACTTTTCCGAGGTTTCAGTCCAAGTGGTGGACTGTCCAGACTTAACCCAACAACCTTTTACTTTGGTTTGTCCAGGTAAGAAGCATCTACAGACTATCTGTAAATGATTTTCGGGTTCTATGTCACGTACTGTACATCATTCAGTAGACGCCGTGTTTCACATTCACCCCACGAGACTTCAGGGGATTCAAGATAATCAAAAATAAAAAAACCTAATAAAGTTTTTGAAAATATATTTAATAAAAAAATATAGTAGAATAATTCTATGTGAGCCAAATTTGAATGAATGAATAAAATGTTATTCCTTGGCGTTTAGTAGTGTTTGTAGTGTAATGGATACACTTTCTCGTCACACGCAGTGTTCCCAAAAGTAAAAATTGAAAATCGGGAGATTTTTGACCTAAAAATCGGTAGAAATCGGGAGAAATCTATGGAAATCGGGAAAAATCTGGAGATGTCTAGAAATCAAAGAAAATTCACCCATTGTCAGTAATTTCAATCCCATTTTTTATTCAAACTCATACCATAAACAAAAAAAACTAAAGTTAGCATTTTTAAAACGATAATTATAGATGTTGCCCGTGGAATAACAATTTTTTACCTACCATTCGATAAGTATTTATTTGTAAGTCTGACAACACAGTACAAATATTTATTAATTTCCTGTCACTATTAAGAGCCTTCACTCAGAGTTTTGAATCTCGCGCGCATGTTTGATGGGAACGGCCATATAAATTGCCCTGTCTCGTTGAAATTTACCACGTTTGTTTACATTAACACAATTATGGCGTTATCTTAATTTGGGTTTATCTCAAGTGAATGTTTATTGATACTTTGATGTTGGAGGATGATTTTAGGATAGTTCATAATTCATATAATGATTTTGTTTTTCTAAAAAGGGTCGTTCTAAAAATAATATTCGACATAAAATGCATGAACAAAAAATGTGCAATAAGATAATAAGTAACGTAATTTGAAGAACAATTTTTATTTATTCTTGCTAAAATATAAAAAAAATACATGGGTTTTGGTCCATGTCTGTCTCACTAGGATATTCCTGTGTCGAGACAGATGTAGTGTACATAAATTATAAAATATTAAATGTAAATATTAATAAAGATAAAATAAAAATAAATAAAAAGGAGAAAGAAGAAAATAAATGAAAAATGAAAATTAGAACAAAGTTATTACATGGAGGTTGCATTATTTTATAGATATTGTTTCGGTTGTGCACGATAATAAAAAGGAAAAAGAAATAAAAGGGAAAAGAAGAGATAGATAAAATTAAATAAATATTAGAATAAAGTTATTACGTGGAGGTAACATTTTATAGATATTGTTTGGGAGTATAGAGGTTGTGCATAAGGTACATTTATAATGTTTTTGGGTGTTTTATGATATCGGTAAAGGTTAATACAATGAACAAGAGACTGAGAGAACTAGCGTTTTGACCGCTCTGTGCGAACTACTTCATTTCGCGGCAGTTCGAACTTCATTAATTTCTCATTGTGCGAATATTTCAATAAAAGTTAGACTACAAAGCTACAAAGAACTATTTCATTTTGCGGTAGTTCACACACTTATATCAAAGTTGAACTTCAAAGACTACAAATAAGTACTTCAATTAAAGTTCGACTACAAAGAACTGCTTCATTTTGCGGCAGCGCACACTTCAATTGAAGGTCGACTACAAAGATTTGGCAAGGAACTGGTTCTTCCCCAGTTCCATTTTTTGTTGATTTGCTAGTACTTTTCGACTAGTACTGTTTTTTGGCGAGTTCCACTTCAATTGGAGTGTTCACCGCGAATAGTTCATTTTAAAGAACTAGCAGTTTGTGAAGCATTCACAAAACTTTGAAGTTTTTCCCAACGGGCAACGCTACCACTTAGCTAGCAACTCCCATCAACGTTTCCATAGATGTGAGTCATGGGTCTGTTGGTCTGTATTGTCTGCGTGTTGTAAAGAGACCTACCCATTCGCACCACTTGTGCAGTTAACTCATGTCAAAAACCATTCATACAAACGTCCTTTTTTTATTTCTTAATTGCTTCTTTTAATGTCTTTCCGTCTCTTAAATTGTATTGTAAGGGCCGATTTCTAAATTCGAACATGCATTGTTCCATGGACCACATGTTAAAACTATGATCTTAAGGGTTGACCATTGTTACGACTCTGTTCTTAAACCCATTTTCATCCAGCAACTATCCAGCATTGGAACATAAATCCATGGACCAGTGTGCAGAGTGTTAAAAAAAAAACACATGATTGATGTTGTGGCCGAAAATGAATTTTAAAAACATATAGTAACGTATGAAGATTTTTCAGTTTGGGGGGTCATTGACCCACCAAAACTGAAAAAATTTAAACCCATTTTTAAATCCAAATCATTTTCTACAACAACATCCAAAAAACGGTGCAATCTCAAACATAAACATCTACAGTTAAATGTTTAAATATTGTACTCTATAAATTCTTCCAATAAAAAATATGCAAGTAAAGTGATTATATTTTATTCTACATCCCGGAACAAAAGCGCGCCTTACCCAAGGAGCATCTGTCGAGTTCGTCAGCGAACATTACAGTGTGCATTGATTAAATAACTATACAATTGTTTTCTATTTGGGCAGACCATAAACAAAGGTTCGTTGAGTAATGGCAACATTCGAATATTTTGTCAAAAGTCGAAAATCGGGAGATTTTGATACCAAAACGGTAGATCGGGAGATGGAGGAGAATATCGGGAGATCTCCCGATAAATCGGGAGGTTCGGGAACACTGGTCACACGCGAGGGCATTTTGGCACTTATTTATGCAATTTGTTTGGATATAGTTTACAACCTCAAGTGATGCATGACAGTATCTTTTGCTTGCCACTTTAAGAGCTCTACAACGTGTCTATTGTATTGTTTGTAACGTCATTGGGTGGGGATATGTACCCACCTACACAACAACAATTACGACATTTATTTATACGACAACAATTGTGTACACTTTGTTTGGATTTGAATATTCAAAAAGTTTCAATTTTCTTTTCTGAAGTCGAATAAGTATGAAACATGCCAAATGCAAGCTACACATCTGTATGAGAACTGTTTTCGAGTCAACTATGGGTGTAACTATATGTACTGTATTTTTAATTTGTGCTTTTAGCTTTTAAATATTTTTTTTCCTTAAGTTTTCATGAACAATCACCCCCTTAAGTATTGCAATATTAGTGTGAAACTCTGTATGCATTACCTGATTTATTTTTAAGGTCTTGGAGGAAAGCCCCAAATCTATGATATTGGAGGTCCTCCATACCTGTTGCCATTGGTGACAAGGGAGAAAGTATATGAAGTTCCTGACATTTGCAAGTTGGCTGAAATGGACCCAGTTTATGCCATCGGCCCCGCTGCAGCCCCTTGGCCTTTCTTGGGAGTCAACTGTGAGGTAGGAGATTATCCTTCCTGAGGTAGAGGGGGTATCCATGATTAAATTATCATCATAATTAGTTTATTATAAAAATCTTTGTCAGTCTTCAATTTTTAGGTTGTAACCAAAATTGGAGACACAAGTAGATTTTAAAATTTAATGATAAAAAAATGGTTTTTAATAAAAAAAAATCTGCGATGTAAGTATTTTTACACATCAAAATAATTATTTAACTAACTAAGTTGTTGAATATCACAAGGGTGGACAGAGAGGATATACTGCCACACAACTTTGTCTTGGCACATACTCCTTGATTGATATTCATACCATATCAATAAGCTCTCATGCGGAACAGTATTGTCACTGAGCGGATCAGGACGTTGGTGTGAATCCAGCTTAAAAACGTTATCATTAGACATCAATGCACTAAAAAAAGACATTATGCACTAAAAAAATACAGAAAATGCACTAAAAATGACAAAATATGTACTAAAAATTCCAAAATATTGGGGTGGGGGGAGGAGAGTTGCAAAACGAAACTCGGGAGTATATTTTGGTATGCAACTGATATATGTGGAGTTTTTTTTTTAATTGAAGAGGGTTATCACGTTTTTACCTTAATTCAATGAAAAAAAGGCTCAAACGTGCATATAATCCAATGTCTAATTATCATTAATGTTTATATCAGAAGACCCTGTGAATGTTATATGTATTGTGCGCTCTTGAGGTTATTTTACACAAAAACGGAGCTATACAAATTATCCAAATATTATTACTGTCAAATATGCGGTTAACGGAAGAAACTAAAGAATTTTCGAGATTGGAAACAAGAACTGACAGATTGTTCAGAAACCGAGCCACTTAATTATGTTTTCACTATTCCAGGGTATGGTTAATCTCTCGGTCATAAACGGAGTAGTCGATCAGCAATCCAGGATAGCAAGTATCGATCCAATTGGGGCCCCAAAAGGCGTTGGCAAGTGCAAGCTGGAGAGATTGCCTCCCACTGAAACTAGATGTGCTCTGTTGGCCAATCTATTTATGTCACAAGGCAAACAAGGAAAAGTAAGATAAATATTATGCTAATAATTTATTTAGAGCACGATAACTTGAATTCATAATTTTAAAAAATATTTTGCCTCACAAATATGCCGAAACCAACATAATTATATCAAAATACATAATAGGAATTATATAAGAAACACATCTAATAAACACAAACTTTAAAATTCTTGTTTGCGTTGGTTTTAATACTCTAATGAATAATCTCTCACGCAGGTTATCAAAGTAGAGTGTAAAAGAAGAATTGGAAGTGATGATTTCA
This sequence comes from Drusus annulatus, assembly GCA_022651775.1. NCBI lineage: Eukaryota > Metazoa > Arthropoda > Insecta > Trichoptera > Limnephilidae > Drusus > Drusus annulatus. The sequence goes on along the minus strand of JAGWCC010000029.1, from coordinate 2,948,978 downwards.
TATCATCTATGAGGAAAACTTTACAAGCACACTACATGGATTTCCCTGTTGGTAATGTCAAAAATTTATATTATTTATGTACTCTATGAAAGATTGAAAGAAATTATCTGTATGCTAAAATAAAATGTAGAATACAGTGTGAATTTACTACTTTTTGAAATTTCTATATATATTTTAAATATAACATAGTAATAAAATTGTATGTTCTTTAACCCAGTAAAACTTCAACCTATAATATTTTTAATTTAATTTACAATTCTACAGGTTTAGGAGGCACTTTCCTATTGAAAGAGGGAAAAACCAAGGAGCACATAATGCCAGATTTTTCAACAACTCCTTTAAATTCCGATGAAGATGTTGATGATTGGTTACATTTCTTTGAAATGTCCGCTCCCCTTATCAACGTTGGGTATATGATTTCCCACGACCCGGTAAGTTTTATTACTATTATACAATCATAATATGCTTAGATTGACTACTGCATTCCTCTGTAACAATATCTCAGAACATGACGATCTCTAGACCAAGGTTATCCAAATGTTAATAAGCTGGATTCCTTACATCTTTTAAAGTGATATAGTCCACTCAACCAGCGGGCCCTGACAGCTAGATTGATATTTTCACGATTGCACTGAAACTTATTTTACCCAAATTAGTTATTTTATGCGAAATATCCATTGTCTCCAAATCATAACCCAAAATTATATACTTTTCAAATAATTAATTATTTTATCGAAGGAAGCAATCACTTTGTAGCTTGATATTATAATTTAAATAAAAAATATTTTAGTTTTAAGCCACTTTATTTATACACATATATAAACTTATATATTTTATATACATATATACTTTCCTGAAGAAGGTTAAGTTTAACCGAAACCGGTCGAATGTTATATGTGTATAAATAAAGTGGCTTAAAACTAAAATATTTTTTATTTAAATTAATTAATTATTGCTACTTTAGCAATTTTAATATATTCAACTAGTATTTTCTATCCGGCTTTACTTGAGTCTAGACACTGTTTTCGAAATCTATTTTCTTATTGAATAATTGAAGAACATGGAAGAAAAAAATGTATATTAAAAACTCAATAGCTAGCAAAGGAAATGACATTGCGAGCTGTATATAGTTAGCTATGCAATTTTCATAGCTTGAAAGTTCACCGTTCGAGAGTTTTATATAACAATGTGAATTGAACTGGAAAATCTCATTTTCAGGATTTGGATTTGAGGGTGCAGCATTTTCACACCTTCAGTTACCACGGCGAGGGGGGGCACTACCACAATGACACAACGCCCGACACTGCCCATTATGTGGGATATTTTGCTATTGCTGAAACCATTGTGAGGGTAGATGCTCCCATCACCACCCACAAAATTGGAAGAGATTGAAAAAAATATTATTTTATTTATAACATATATGATTTGATGGTGAAAATTATTTTATAATGAAGAACTACATATAATTATTTATTGTCTATTGTTGATCTGTTATTATTGATTTTTAGTATTGTTGGTTAGTACATAAGTTATGTACAAGGCTTATCACTATTATTTTACAATTTGTGTATGTGATAATTTGTGTAATATATTTTTTTTATACTTATTGGTACCTATTAGTTCTTACTAAAAACAAAAAAAAATAGGATTTGATTTGTCAACAACGAAAGAATTGGCAAGTAGTTCCATAGTTTTATTGATAATTTTTTTATTATTATATATTATTTAGTCAATAAAATAAAAACATCATATTGCTTTGTTTTATTTACAGATATTTTATTAACTAACATGCGAAAATCTATACAAAAATTACATTGCATACTCTCTGAAGTTTAAAAAAAATCTTATCTTCAAGAAATTCAACAGAAACAGGTGAAGGTAGTAAAGTGCTTGTTACAGAACTGAAAGTTCAATATCAAAACAAAGGGTACCTGTAAAATCCCTAAATAGAATAGAAGATCCCTGAAGAATCTATTTAAAAACATTGAATAATAAATAAAACATATTTTTCAAAATGTAAACATGTTATTCATATAAATAATTATTACCCGTAGCATCGGGTTTTTTGCTGCTAGGCCCTGTGGGCTGCTTTTGGTTGGGTTATATCTATTTTAGGTGTTGACGACAATTTATAGGACTTTGCCCTTTTGTATGACTAACAACTGCCATCTTTCAATGCAGGGTATAACAACTAACTAACCACTATGCCGTTTCCTCGGAGGGGTAGGCTGAGAGGATAGACCGCCACACAACCCTGTCTTGGCACACACTCCTTCATTCACATTCATGCATCGTCTCATACATACTCTTCTGTTATTCAGACCCAAGTATTTGATTCACTTGGTTATGCCATGTTTTCCTCGGGCATCCCCGTCTACTACCGTAAACTTATATACACCATACGCGTTTTATATATCCATTCCACATGTCAAAACAATATCAGCGTCCCTTTCTTAAGCTTGTTCAGTACGCTTACATTAGCCTTGCATTCTTCCTCGATCTCTACATGTTTCCACTTTCATCCATCCTCTGCCAGTTCCACGTCTAACTGTTATATATCAGGGTTCGTTGATAGTGCTGATGCACTACATGGTGAACTGCTATAGCACGCTACGCTGGTATAGCAAGCTTTATCGCAGCTGTAAATCAAACAAAAGGAAAAGCCCTATAAATGTTTACCAACACCTAAAATCATTGGTCTAGTATCCACGTACTGCATTTGCGTAAAACACGCCGACCGAACCCCGCAGCCGATTGTGGCAGAGGCGGAAACTCGCTGTCGATGCTCGCATACGTGTATCCGCTCCAAGCTATATAACTTTTTAAAGGAATTAACGAAAACTACCATTTAAAAAAAATTACATCTATGCAGGAGCAGATGTGTATTATATATTGGTAAAAAAAATACAGGTTTTTAAAATAAAACTTCCTAGAATTAGATTTGTCTGTTTATTAAACAAAACCACTTTTTGGATTACATAAATAATTAAAATATGTAAGTATTTAACATAATATGTATGTATTATAATAATTTTGTAATTTTTCTGTTAATAGTTGGTATTGTGAAAAATTAGATAATGTTGTTTTAAATGTTTTCATAAATGCACACATCTCGACATTGTAAGTTAAAAATTAAACAGAATAATATCACAAATAGTAAAATATTAAGTATCGAAACAATATCAATAATTGACAACATATTTTATTGATAATTATTGATTTTGTTTCAATAATTAATATCATAATAAAGCTTGAATTAATTAATTTTAATTTGAAAAATAAAATTATTATTAGCGTTGGGTTCTCCAAACATAAATTAATGATTGTATGTATCAAATAAAAGAACTCAGATGTTAAGAAAAATATTTCAACCAGTAATATGAATGAATTTTAGCAAAACCCCTAACAATAAAGAGCTATATATCTCGATACATATAAGACAGATGGCATTTATTTAAGTATTTACTATCGACTTCTAATTCTCTATTTTTTATTTATTTGATTAAAATAATTTAACGACTGAAAAATATGGAACAAACAAAATGGCATCAGTTAAATGTGTATTTTATTTTATCCGCCCCCGGATAGAGTGGAGGTCCCGAGTTCGAGTCTCAGTCACAACCAAATCATTTTATTTTCTGTCTTTTTCTATTTTTTCAATAATCAGTATATTTTAAAGCTCAGTACCTCGTGTTGTCGGTCCAGAAGTCACCATTTGGGAGCTTTTACTGATTTAGGCAGAGATTTCCTTCTTTATAGTGAAGATATATTAACCCTTACGCCGCTACACACATACATAATATGATTCACAGATAATGCATGCTCCCAGTCCATACATGTAAGAAAATGTATGGCAGTTAAAAAGAGCGCTGGGCTGGGAAAGCTTGTTATTCTATATACATTGGGAACGTTATAAAAATGTTTTCCTTATAAGAGCTGTCAATGATTGTGGTGATAAAATACTTCAAACGATAAAATAAATTCCATAATTTATAATGTAATGTCGAACAATGTGCATTTTTATAAATTAATAAATGGTGTTCAATTTATTATGTTTCAACTAGCGAAATCTATCAGTTAAATAGTAACGTATCTGTCTAGGGCTTAACACTAATAGGCAGTATATTTTAGTGGCTAAAATTATTAGCTTTACATATTATCAGAAAACATTATATTTCAGCAGTTTCTTCAAATCCAATGAACCAGCAAACTTCACAACTCAGAAGATATTCTTCATTTCACAAAATATGTTTAGCAACATAATGATGCTTTGTACAAACGTGGAAACAATATAAGAAAATATTTGGGACGGAAATCGAATTTTTTTTGAGAAAAAATCTCAAAAAACAATTTTGTACATATGGTGAAAGTCACCTCAAAGTTACCTATTAGATTTAAATATTGCAATCTGAAAGTTCAAAGATAGAAGAAAATCTGTTTATAATGTGTTAGTATTTCTAATGTAGATTTAAACATTTAAAACATACAAATGTGATCTAAAAAACCTTTCAAATATATTTTGTTCAAACAGTTTTTTTTTTTGCATGATAAGTTTTGCCTGAAGGGGGTGATATATTACATATATTACACATGTGAGAGATAAGAAATAACAAAAAGGATATTGAAATTTTTTTGTTTAGAGTTAAAAAAAAAAGATAAATCGCAATTGCGTGTTTATTAATGAATTGGCTGATAATATGCAGCTTGTTTAATGTGTCTTAGGCCCGAATCACACAGTTAAGTGTGAATATACATAATACAGGTTTTTTTACAAACATTCAAGAAGAATCCCAAGGCATTTTTGCAACAAAAATACCATAAAAACACTTTCAAAACCAAACCCTTTTTTTATACTTTTTGTTGTAAAATTTCCACATTAGGAAACAATATTTATTTGTATATATATTTTTAATACTCTAAAAACTCAGGATGATTTGAATACAGAAGTAATGAAAATTTATAATTATTGAATAAATTTCAACGTTTGTGTAATTTTTCCAGACATTGTAATTTTAATAAAAATAATACTCCAAAAAAAGATTGTCAAAGCAATAAGAAAAAAATATTAATGTTGGATTTTACTATGTTCATATCTGAACAAATAAAAAATCTATTGCTAAAACTACACACAATAATATTATAACAAATGTGTACTTAACAAAGATAGAAAACATGTACACTTCATTCTGTTATTACACGGGGGATACGTTCCACAGAATACCGAGCAAAATAATAAAACAGTACACCATGTATAGAAAAATGGGTTTTCCAATAGAGGATGTCCGGGTGCATTACCTACAAGTAAGGGAATTTTGAACAGAAGATCTTTATCCTTCATATATTTTCGTATTTTAGGAATGGAAAGGTTTGCTGAACCAGTCGGCGGTAGGGGAATATTACAAATGGATTGCGCTTTGTTGACCGTGTTATATCAAAATTGTCTAAAAACAGAATTGACTATTTAACAATTATGTGTACCTAATCATTTTACAGTGTATGTAGGCACATATCGCACCGGAAAGGCAAAAGGGCTGAAGCGCCATTTTGGGAAGTTGACCCAAGAGCACTTAAGTTTTTTTTTTTTATCAATAAAATTCATAAGTCTTCAGTACTTAGTTGGATTTAAAAAAAAAGTTAACTAAGGTAACTCAATGTGAGCATTGAGTTAACCGAAGCGACAAAAAGCTAAAAAATGTCCCAAACTTGAGTCAAGCCTAAATGGTACATATATTTTAGAAGGTTGAATCGCCATAAGTCTTCAGAATCAAACAAAAGTCAGAGCATTAAATGCAGAAAAGAAACTAATTAAAACTGCATGTTCAACTCATTTTGGATCAAAGTGTCACTTAAGTCCTTTTGCCTTTCCAGCATCGATATACAGAATGATAATTTTTTTGCAATAGCTAATCATTTTCTAGAGATAATTATTATATTCACCGTTGAGTTGGCAATCATCAATAATATTTATAATAAGGATTTATTCATGTAAGTACGCAATGATTGTTGAAAATTCGTTTAAAAGATTAAAAAAAAACATTGGAAAACAAATATTATAAAATATATGAATTTTATTTTTAACAACAGCCATTTTAAATATTAACAAATATATTTACCATAACATAAGATTAACATAAGATATCACGATCGGAAAAATCTTACCACCCTAATAACATATTGGCGGCAAATAGGGCATTCGCTGAGACGCTTTCCGCAAGCGATACAAGTAGCTATGTGTCCGCATTCCAACATCACACATTCCATAGGGGCATCCATGCATATTTTGCATAACTCGTCCGCACTTGCTTTTTCTAAATCTAAGAATATATAAGTTTGCATTAGGTCAAATATGATTCTTCTGGTCTGCATAAATAATAGTATAAATAGTATTCTCAAGATTTTGTTTCTGGTTTATTTGGATATCTGACAAATTATAAATCCAGTCACAAACATCAATGTATGTATGTCCATTTTATGAATTTAAGAAATGTTAATACATATGTATCTAAATTTACCTTCTCTAGATTTAGTACTTTCTCTCCAAAGTCGCTTAGCTCTCTCTAGAAGTTCATTTCTTTCGCAGCATCCTTTGAAATCAACTCTGTTTAGAATTAGAAGCTCCTTGAGTTGCTTGACATTTAAATTTTCAACTTCAGTTAAGTTTTTAATATCATCCAGTTGAATTCTTTTGGATATTGATTTAGGTGCACAGAATGTAGTCTCCTTAAGACTAGAAGATTCTCCTGAAAGGTCATCTACTATTCGAGAGGGGATGTTCAACTCTGACGTAGCGCGAGCTGTTGAACGAAGGGGGGTGGGTATTGGTGTGGAGGCGTCTGAAATTATTTCAGCTGATTCTGAAAGAAATAAAAATCATTTTTTGAATTCAGGTCAAAAAGACAGAATGTCAAATATTAAAATTATTTACAAAGTTTCTTCTTTTAACATTACCTTGGGGTAACGGATCAGTAATCTGTCCTAAAATCTCCCAGTCATCATCATCCAAGTCTTCGATTTCTACACAGTCGGTTGTATTTCTTTGTCCTAGAGGAGAGTCGTCGTCAATCTCTAATACAGCTGATGTGTCTGTGACTATACATTGAGGTATCGAGTTAGAATAATCATCCCTAATTCTACTAGTAGAAGAAATATTGATATTCGGTGTAGGAGTAGCATACGACAGATTTGGAGGCACTCCCATTGCTTGCCTCGCTGTTGACTGTTGAGAACTTGTTACCAGAGGTGTCGGTACCCGAGAATCTGACTGATTTTGAAATGGTCCCCGGTTAGGTTCTTCACTGGGTGTCCCCGGAGATGTCCAGGGTGATGTTGTCGCTGTAGATGTTGGAACCGGGGGAACTGTTGAGGAAGCTGAAGGGCTCATCCTTGATCTCGAGGGAGGACCATTTTCTTGCCTAGCATTACCCCCGCCGCGACTAGGGTTGCGAGAACCTAAAACATTTCATAAATGAGAAATTAAATTACAAGAAATCAGTTCCATACGAATAACAAAAAAATCGTAAGCAATCAATACCAACATAGTATAATTAATCTTACCAAGGAATATATTTATGCAGTTGATTTTGTTTATTTGAGACACCCGTTAATTGGGAAAGCCATTTATTTGGGACAAATCACAAGAAACAGAAACTATATGAAGAAACTAATATGTAGTAATTTACATCAGTTATCCGGGACACTATTTCGTTCAATTGGGATAATTTTTTTTTACTTCAAAATATTTTTCTAAATAAATATACACTGTGTTTAAGCGAGTTTACTCGCGACCTTTAGACAATATAACTCGTACATATGTAATACATACGCATGTACATAAAAAATCAGTACGGATATATTCGAGCGTGAAAATAAATTGTTGAAATCATTAAATCAAACATTAAGTGAAGACGACGATGGTGTTGATCAATATCTCCTTATTCATGTGACTAACCAGAAGGTAAAAAAAATATAGCTGGATAATAAAAGTAAAATAAAAATATATGGAAGAATACGGAAATAACGGGAGCCCAACATCTGCATTGAACAGGCTACACTATTTTTTCCTTAAACTTTGCTTATTTGAGCCATTTGGCACAAAGCGTTTGGGTCCAAGGTGTCCCAATTAAGTGGAATCTATGGATTTTGTGATTGTCATCAGATAAGTCAACAAGGGGTGGCTCATGCATTTCTCAGACATTTATTTGTATTGTTCTCTGGGTATTTACAGATTATACAACACAATTACTGGCGATTTGTGAATCAGATAGCATAGAATTTCATAACAAGATAAAATTCAATGGAAGAGGATAATAAATAACAAGATAAAATTTGAACATACTAAGAGGGTTATTTCGTCAGTGTTTTATAAAAAGGGTGAACAAAGAACGCCCTTTCTTGAAAACAATAATATTAACCCTCAGGACTTACTTAGTTAGACTTTCTAGATTTTGAATATTTGCTGTATTATGTGTTTGCACGTTACAGGACCACCATATAAATATTACAATTCTTCATCAAGGTCGTTACGTATTACATTTCATAGTATTCTCAGAGTTGAAGATGTTTAAACTTGAACTTACCGTTATTATGTTGCCTGTTTCTTGCGTGGGATCGGTCTCCATGATCAGGGCCAATATCAAACGCTGAGCTCAAAATATTATTAAGGTTGCTTGTGAATCCTTTGATACTCGCAAATGTAGAGGAAAAGTCACTCTGCGAATGTTGCGGGGGAGCCCTCCTTGAAAAGTCTCCACTATTCACATGAGCCAAAACCAAATTGATCAAGTCTTCTTTTTCTGAAATAATGTTTTTTTATCAAATTAACATCAAATTCTAGAATACTAAACAAACTTTTGAAAATCAAGAAACCATTTGAATTGTATAATATTTTTATGGGTCGAATCAATCAGAAAAAATCATAATAATATTGGCTCAGTCTATTATTGGTATGCCGTGTCCCAAATACGTGCTTTCATATTCCATTCCTTACCGTGAGAGACATCTGAGCAGAGCACAGAGAACCAAAATACCATCTTTCACCATTTCAAAATTTACCTATAAATATACCAACCCAAAAGTATTGAAAATTGGAAACAAATTACGGCACATAATAATATTGTGTGAAAAATAAAGAAATAGAAGACATAGCTACAAGATGGAGCTTTCATTATAATTTTGAATGAATTTTCTAAGTTTTTCTACTTTGAGTAAGCACACTTGAGGCAAAATTGCGCTATATAAATATTAAGTTATTGTCAATTCCAATGTCTCTATGGCAGTTTAGTGCATATTTCAAAGAGGGCTGAAATCAAATGCCTTCATCAAGATTATAATTGATGGTGACATATTTAGTTTTTTTTTAATAACTCACTTTCCATCAGGTAAATTAACTTTGGATTTCTGATTCTAAGCCCAAAGACAATCATATCTATTCAGCCTCCAAGCCATTCACTTTTATTCTAGTATAATATTGATCAATGCCCGGGACCGAGAAAAGAGAAAGAAGAATGAGTGAAAAAATTACCCGTGGTTTAAATTTGTAGCATTGCCAATGTAGATTTATTTATTTAAGACCCAATGTTTTGTTGTTCCATAAATCAAAATTATCTAAAAACTAATGATAATCAACTTTAATTACAATACAGTTGATGAACACTGAAGACAAATATGATAAATGAATAATTTTTACCGACACATCCACGGGTAGATATATTTTGACGATGGAGGTAACATTGTAAATCCCGAATCCGGAGATGGTCAAGCGAATGTCTACCGAGGGGCCGGCTAGATAGGACAGTGCAGGCTCCACACACTCCTACACTCCGGCCCAAACAGTTGTTGCAGTAATACCGATCACACTCACAACAAACTCTTTTACGTTTAAACATAGTAAACTGCACGGCACAACTTTCACATGGCATTTTCACTGCACAAAAACCTATATTTTTAAACAAGAAAATTACGTACAAATTTCCTTATCTTAGATGATAGCTTATGAAACACGGACCGGGGAATATTTGTGACCTTGTGCCGCCAAATTGACCGAAAGATTCAAACACAAGTGAAACATTTTTTTGTAAGCATAAAGGGGTTACAAATTTTTATAAGACTGATAAAACCTCGACTAAATGATTTATTGACACTGGACCGACTAAAACATTCATATCTATACTCGGGGCGAGTTTAAGGATGAGGATATTAAAAAGTATCGGGGAAAAGAGGATGGAAATTGATTTGGAAAGAATGACGAAGATTATTTTGACATATGAAGTGAAGGTTGCCACAAGAACAAAAAAAATGGAGGCATATATAATTATTAATATTTTAATCGATTTTCATTATTTTTGGATAAGTACTGTAGTTGCAAAAGAGTCTATGGTTCGAATGTCAACATATTTGCCCCTAAATGGCTTTTTTTTGATTTTCTAGATTCTTATTTATCATTAAGTGATTGAATCGTTTAAAGATACTGACTCTAACTCTTGTTCTTTATACTAATAGAACGGCGCACTGCGCCTTACTTTGTCACTTCATGTGTGTGGAAAAATGCATTTACGTGTCTACTGAATTTAAGTTCATGAGTTTACGTAGGGAAAAAAATTATTTATAAAAACCCTACAAAAAATGCTTGTAATAAAATCGGCTCATCAGATCCAGGTCTTCTCCTTTATCCAGCACTACGGCAATATATACATAAGTCTGTTTGTGTTGTGTAGGGATGGGAAGGTGCTCGGCTTTGGCCTATGTGTAGGAATTTCACCGCATTCGCCATGGTAATAGGGAAAACCATAGAAAACTCTATACAGGTGGAGACTGCCATATGTCCAATCATGAAAACATAATGGCCTTCAGTGACTTCAAAATCGAAGTTCTGCGTTGTAAGGTGTAGGTGATTGTCTGTTTTTATGTAAATAAATAATTATGGGAATATATTAATAGACATACATACTCGTAAACATACTTATATAACAGGGATGAATAGGTATAGGGAAATACCTATCGGTATTATGGAATTAGGAAAAGGATGTATCTATTACGAGTTATGTCCGGTATAAGTCAAACTAAATTTAAATGTAACAAAATGTGTTTCGGCATCCTGTGTTTGTATCTGAATGAAAAGTCGCTAGGTAAATCCGTAAATCGTATTGACCGAGTGATTTAATAAGAGTGGTGTTATGTTTGAGTGAACTGTAAAAGCGCTCGGTCAGCCTGTGTGTGTGTGTTCGTACAAGGTGGGTATTTCTTTTTCAGCGTGTAATCTCTTGAGATTTGTTCCGAGTCTAGTAGCGATGGGAAAAACTTCACAGATTTGTGAATGCTTCACGAATTGCTGGTTCCTCAAAATGAACCCTTCACGAAGTAACAGATCAATCGCAGAATTCTTAGTCGGGGGGGGGGGGGGTTGCTAGCGATAAATGTACCAAATAATAGTGACGTTTTTTGTTAATAGTTTTATTCGAGGCAGCTCTCCCAACCACATAAATTGATGTATGTACTTACTTAGAACAAGCTGTTTTGTTATATTGAATTTGCACTCACTCTTTCTTTATTCTATGGCAAAAATTATACCGTGTAGAAATACTTCTTCTGTGTGTTGATGAATTGTCTATTACTGGTTTCTCTTCTATGGTTTCTAGAATTTCAGTTGCACATTGCACATATGTTTGAATTGCTGGGTGTATCATGACTTAAAAGGAATAATAATAATAATATTTGGATGATTTTTATAGCGCCGTTTTTGTGAGAAATCACCACAAGGGGGCTGTACAGATCTTGTTAAATTGTAATGTTTATGTAAGATGGAATGTGGCCGCCCCAACAGATTTAGACCAACGTGGGCAAATGTCATCTGGCTGTCGTAAGGGTGTCACTTGGGTTATTTGTTGGATGCCTGGTTCGCTCGCGTTCGGAAACAGTCGGTCGAGATCGGCACTCCCCCGCCCCCCCTGCCGGTTCCCGGGCCGGCGGTCGAAGGGACACATCTGGACAAGGGTCAAAGCAAGTGACCATTCTGGGCTATGGCACTGCATTTAAAACACTGATATTTAAAGATTAAAATATTTTCTTAAAAATCGAAATTACGTCAAAACTAGTCACTTTAAAATTATTTAGAGTTTGTTCACTTAACCTTTACACAACAACGGTAATTTTAAAGAAGTAATTTGTGAAATATCCTACTTATTTGGCGAAAAATAACAAGAAAGACTAAAACACGCCAGGCAGCTGCGAAAGCGCCACAACGTGTTTTTATGTACAATGAGTATGCATAGCCTTACAGAGAACTTGCAAAAGGCAAATGTAGTACATGCAAAATTTCCAGCTTCTCTAAGAGCGATGTGAGCGTCTTTCAGGGCTTGAGGTACAATTTGAATATTTCTTACTGTACACAGTTTAGTTAGCATGGGGTGAATATTGCGCAAATGAAGATTCATATTAAAGGTATTACCCCCCTTTATGGATATAACTAAAGAACAAAAGTTGCATTTGACCTGATAAACCCCAACTTCCTTAAAATAAGCCCATATTTCACTTTTATTTCTCGTTGAACGGCCAGCCATAATTTTAGGTAGAGATTGAAAGGTATGTATTGTAAGCTGAGATATTAAAAAAGTTCAACAGAATAAGAATAATTCGTAAAAAAAACACAATTCACAATCACCAAAAAACACTCGGAAAAACTAGTTTCAAATAGACAAAACAAGCAAATAAATCAAAAGCAACTGTCACGAGTACGTAACTAAAAAGATACTTCATTCATACTACGAACTACAATCGAAGTAAAGAAGTAAAAGAACAATTGAACTGTGGATGATGCGAATGAACGAAAAACTAACATTGAAGTTCGAAGTAGATGCCATAAATCGTGCAAGCGGAACTACCAACTTCAATTGAAGTATTTGTTCAATGAAAAACGAATGAAGTTGGAACTGCCGCAAAAAGAATCGCCCCTAGATGGCGCTCACAAAGCCTCCAAGCAACGTTTCGATTCAGAATGGTGGTCTTCCTCCAGAATGATACCTAGGGTATCTCTACTACTATGGAAAGTGCCGCAAATACACTATATATAATTATATTTAAAGTATATGTGAAATAACACAATTTTTTAATTTTATTTATTAATGCACACTGGGCCTCAAACCCGCGACCTCTGAATTCGTAGCCAAGGGCTTTAACCTCTCGGTCACAGAGGTTTACGTATTGTTGCTGTCCCATCAAACACATGGATATTATGTGAGGTGCCAATTGTTATTCTTTTACTATTTTTCTCAGTGAAATCCTTTTAATATATATTTAAAAAAATTATTGTTCCTTTATTTTTCTCATAATAATCAACAAAAAAGTCATGTCACATTTTTTACACATAAAATAAAACTATTAATTCAAAAGATAAAGCAACGAGAACCCACGACACTACCTATAGAGTAAAAGTACACTACCAATAGAGTAAAAATAAGTCAACTTAAAAAAAAAAAAAAAAAAATTAAACTGGAGTTCTACAAATTGAACACAAAAACTAAAAATAACTTAAAGGTTGAACATTAAACATAAAATACCTAAATAGTACAAATTTTAAAGTAAAAATCTATATAATGCATTGTAAAACTTATTTAACAAAGTAACAGAAAAGTATTAGAATTAATATTAAATGTATGTAAAGCTAAGACTTCAAATTACTTTTGAGTTGCAATGTAATCTGACACAGAGATGGTTTTTGTAAAATATATATTATTGGTAGGTACATATCTAATCACTTGTCTGGATTTGAAGACTCTTTAATTTTCATCCACGATTAATTTTTTCAGAAAATTATTAAATTTAAAAAGAATCCTTTCAAATCTAGATAAGTACCTACCTATAATAAATTTTAGGAGACATTTTATATTTGAAATGGGTGAATTAAAAATTAATTTTAATAAAAAATATTCTTGGAAAGTAGAGTTAAACCTTGTGATTTTTCACTAGTAACACAACTAGTGTAAGTATAAAATGAAAATATTAAAGCTACACTAAATATTGAGTAGTTGCCTAGTGGCCTTGGGGTTCGGCCAGCTTATAAGCAATTTAATTTTCCTCATTTATGGTGCATACTCCATTCTCCAACACTTTTCAAGTCAAGTCATAAATTTATAATAAAGCTTTTAAGATAATTCCTTCCAATATAGAGGAGATGGTGAAGAGAATAATAGTAAAAAAGTTACATATTATTTTATTTACTTACAAATTATCAGAGATCTACCTAATGAATGTAAGAATACACAAAAAACGCTAGTTTATTATTTTTATTTTTAAATATAACAAATCAGTTTAGTAATCGAAGTAAAATTTTCAAAATACAATATGTGGCAGATCAGGATTAAAATAAAATAAATATTTATTCCAGAAGGTATGCAGGGGTTGTGCAATGCAATACATCCCATAATTGACAATAATACAAGAAATAACTAAATAACAATACATAAAATAAAATAAAAGTAAAAATTGTAATGCATTATGCAAAATAAGAAAGAAAAACATTAATTCATAAAAAAATAAAATTGTTAATTGAGGATATTCGATGGTCTCCTGTCTACAGAGGGCCATCAAGAGGGATTCCATCTGGGCAGCCATAATGATGGTATTCTGGATTAACGTAGTCTGCGCCATAAGCTTCCCACGCAATGACAGGGGAGTGCCGCTATTGTTGTTGCATTTAAGATTCTGTTGAAACCGGCTGAAGGAACTCGATTCACAAAGCTGATCTACGTAGCTCAATAACAATAAAAATGATTATATTGAAGTTATACAATCAGTAGCTACTTAAATTTGTTAAGTATTTTTTCAAATCCTACTTTAACTGATAGAGAAAGAATGTTAATGTTCATCTTGTACCAGTCCACATTGTAATTAATATGGGATTTCCAGTTTTTGTCTAAGAATGATTTATAGAAAACACTCATCTCATCAGCGCTCAGGGTGGATTGATCAGCTTTCTTGTTTGAGGCTAGAAATTCTTCTCGTTCCTGAATATAAATAATAAATTAGTTTGAATGCGGCCATAACATATTTTAACAAATAAAAAGCAGCAAATATAAATAACAATGTGCTCAATCAAGTGACCTGGGGAAGGTATTTTATGTTATCTTAAACCTTAAGTAAAGTTCACAGAATTATTATTATACTTGTGTTAATGAGATTTCAAATACCTTGATGAATTTGTTGTTATGGTGGCTCCAGAATTTTTGGTTCCAGTTCTGGGCGTACATTCTAGATTCCCTGTATTCTTTCTCCAGAGGAGTTTCATTTGGCGGATGATAGAAATCCGTCGGTCGCAAGTTGGAAAATTTTTCTGGGGGGCCAATTAAATCATGTTTAATTCCAGCGGCTGTTTTCTTACTCGATGTATCGTGTGCTAGGCTGCAATAACTACAGGTTCGAATAGGAATTCCAAAAGTAAATGGATAACGGAAAACAAGTTGAGCCATAGTTACGGCATACAGTGTGTTTAATTTTCTAACAACGAAGAAAAGTAAAAAAATATGCCTTCTTTCAAAATTCTTATCTATTATCGGGACAATTTTAATTTGGCACTTGATATCAATGATCCATGGAAAAGTCCATAAATTAGAGATGTTTGATATTCCTGTCCCGGTTACAAGGAGCCGGTGACACGGCGGTCGCTGGAACCGTCAATATTATTTCTCTGAGGAACCGGCTATTTTTGGACCGGCTCCTATTTTTGGAAAATGAAAATAATTAGCAGATACAATCGAAGTGTCACCATTTTAAAATATCAACCATGCTCACTATAATATATGAAAACTATGCTATTGATAAGCCCAACCGTAAAACGACTTAACTGACATAATTATTTTTAAAAAATTACAAGCAATCATTCCGCCGTCATAATATTGTGAAAACTTTGAGCACTGTTTTTAAATTAATCACCCCGATGACGACAAATATTTTACCGCGTGTAGAGATGGTTAGCGGTATATCAATTGTTGTTAAAGGGAAAATAAAGAAAATTATAATACAGTTTTAGTTAACATTTTTTAAAACGATTTATTTCTTTAAATTTTATTTTGAAATTTATAATTCATTTTATTTTTTTATAAAAGAAACAAACAGTACATGGTTAGAGGGTGAAAGTTATAATACGAATATTATGTACTATACAAAGATCGATTCCTATGATATGTTTCATTTTATTGTCTCTACTGTCTATTTTGATCGCATCTAGCTGTTATTTCCAAAGGCTAGTTATATTTTAATATAGTACTGATTTGTATATGCGCATTAATTAGTCTATATCTTGGAAATAATTCTTCTCTTAAATTAAGTCAAGAAATCAGAAAAAAAAAACCTACTAATAAATGTTTTTGTGCAACCCATACCAGGCGTATTTAATAATAACAGTTTGTGCAAAGACGTATTGAATATTTATATGGCTTATGGTTGCTATAATGGTTTCCATACATGCTTCCAATTCTGCTGGATTTAAAAATGTTAAAATAATCAACAAATTTGATTTTGGTTGATGTTTTTTGCTCGTGCTCATTGTGATTTTTTAATACATTTTATGTCAATTACCAATCTTATTTATAAACGTAATAAAAAATAGAATTAACGTCTCACAATTGTAGTGAGATATTAATTTGATGAACAAAATATTTTGTGAGATGTAGATGTGATAAGCATATATATATATTTTTTTTATTACAAAATTATTTAAGCAACACGGTTAGCAAATAAGTTTGTTGATATTATAAAGACAATTTCTTTATTCGCATCACTTTCATGAATTTTATGAATCCAAAAAAAGATGGCACCAGCTTAGGAAAAAATAAATATAATATATATTTATTGTTGGCTTTACTTTCCATGGTGGATAGAATGATAAGTAATTCTATCTATCTACTTATTGTGCATAGACACAAAACGAGTAGTCAGATTCCATAGAAATATAGAATTTACTTCTCTTACTATCGAGCTGCAGCGCAGTTACGTTTCTGCTGATATTATAATAGTTATGGGTGTTAATTTTTGAGCAGGCTGGTAAGTTTAATTATGTAATTTAACTGAAATCTCTTGTTTTTTTAATGTCCTTAGTCCAACTATGAGTCTGGATAAATTATCTGTATTTACTTATGCCAGTCTATAAATATATTTTCTTTTGACGTTTCGTGTTTTTATTTTTACGTGTGACAAATATTAAAAAAAAACGTTATTATTCTGATACTATTATATAAAATAGACCTCAATTATCGTAGAAAGTTGTTTGTCTGAAGGTTTGTCAATATTTATTTTCAAGTATAAACAACTTAAAGGATATTTCTTGATGTTTGAATTCGGTACAAGGTGCAAGGGAAATAAAGGTTCGGTATCATCTCTTAGCTTGTAGATTACGTATACTTGTTTATGTCATGTGTCGTGCTAAAATAATGTTATTTATTCCATAATTTGAAAAAATAGCGAACAATAGTAAAATATCCCCAGAATTGTGAACTTTTGGCATCTAGAATAACATAGTACACAAAACTATGATACTTGCAGTCTCCGCGACAACTAGTGAAAATGTAACAGCTCTGGGGGTTTACAAAAAAATCGTAATATAATACATAAAGGAAATAAGATATCCTTATTTTTGTAATAAATAGTTTCAAACATTGCTCTCTGATTTCCCCATCTTTTTTACAGCAACTGCCATAAATATTGAATAAAGTATTATCAAGTTGTTGTGGTTATAATCTGTTTCACTTTTTACTTCATGGACAACTTTTGTTATTATAAACTAGGTTAGGTTAGGTTTGTTATTATAAACTAATTTAGGTTAGAGTTTTGAGTTTTTGTGTTCAATATTACATTTGAAAAAATTGCCCAGGCTTTGTACACATGAAATCAACAAATATATATTATTTCACGTTTTTTTTATTTAAAAAAAATATTTATTCAAACAAAAAAATAAATATTTACTCAATTCATTGTAACAATAGGTACTGATATAATTCATTTAAATATTGCAAAATGTCATACTTATGTATAATTTTTATATCTATATTTTAATTTTAAAGACGTAACCTCAAAAAAATTGTGCTTGTGTGTATGGGGGGGGGGGGGTGTTATTTATTTAGCTACTAAGAAATTATTATATTTACAGTAATTTCAAATTGAATTTTGTAAACAGTTATACCTTTTTTATTTGAATTGATGATTGTTAAAACACCCAAAACATTCCCATTTCAATATTATTTCTATTGTGCTTAGTATTTTATCATCAGCTATTAGGTCTATATTTTACTAATATTTTTAAACACTTTATTTTATTTTTTCGACTACCAGTTTTCTAAAAATAATAAATGAAAAATGTGGATATTGGGTGTTTTTACACGCATTGTGTAAAATAACCAAATACCCAGGATATAGGATGTTTTTTACACGCAATGAAAGATAGCTATTTTTAAATCAGTTTGAGAATGTACAAAGTCATCAGTTAAATACTTGTTTTTTTTTTTAAATTATCAATCATCAGTAAGTGAAGTATTGTCAGTTGTCCAATCAAGTATTTCATTCCAAAAAGTGTTTTTTTTTTTCCTCTTCTGGAACATATGCCACGCACTTCTTCAGGTCTTCAATTTTATTTTTTGTAATTGGTCTCATTTCATCAGGATAAGCAGGTATTTGTAAACTGGGAAAACGAGTTTTAACCAGAAAGGTTTTATCAGATTTTTCAGGACTTTTAAACAAATTGATGAAAATTTGATAAACTGTAATCGTTTTCACTTCTAGGAGCTTTTCGGTCATTTTTTTCTAAAGAAAGACTATTTTTTGTAATAGACGGTCCACCATTTTTTTAAATTGAGTTTTGGGATTCATTAACAATATTGAATAAAATGTGTGTGCCCTCTTATTGTGGACACACTTTTTGGAGTGGCCACTCTTTTTGCAACTTCGTTTAGCGTTGTTGACTTAATTCTCAGATCTAACCCTTCGCAAGTACAACTGGTGTCTACTTGAGGTCTCCTGGATCAAAGAATTTTAGTATTTTTATTTAACCTTGGAGTTTGTATGTTTTTCTCTAGTAAATTATCCTTTTTTTTTACTGTCAATTCAGATCATACATAGAACTGGGCGAGTGGCTTTCTTTTTGTTGAAATGGGATAATGTGCTCTATAATAGACATTTTTCCTAAGGAGTAAAACCATTGACGCTAGAGTGTTTTCTTCTGTCTTCGGGAGTTATTCCCCGTTAGAGGAGCTTCCGAAGACGTTTCACTATATTGTTGCAGATCTCAAAATGAATCACATTGAGTGTTAAAACCCCCCAATTTGCAGGAAATAGGGAGTTTTTACACTCAACACTTTTTCATGTTTGTATTTTTCTGCGAAGGGCTTGTTATTTTGAGGCGTTTTTGGAACCAGTTTGTGCGGCCTGGTCTCAAGAATGTAAAAATAAAAATAAAATGTTTTGTTCCTTATAGAGTGTTTAAACAATCATCAATTAATTTGTACTATCGTGCAGGATGACCTCCCGAAGTTACTGCACTTTACCCCCGGACACCTTGTTTACATATATATACTATTATTTTAATGATTAATAGAAGTAATAAATGTTAACTATTCATATTTATCCGACTTAAAATAAGAAAACTCTAAATGTAAACCGAGTTTATAGCACCGGAATGTGCATAGTTTTCTAACACCATAAGGGAAAGGTTTATTTTAATTTTATTAAATCTAAACATTATACACCATCATTTTACATATTTGTATAAGTATAATATAGGTGATTTGTATAGTGTTTTATAATGTTGAGTGTAAGGTAGGTTTGAGGATACTGTGAATGGAAAGTAATGTTTCGTGAACACCTTACTAGGAGAATCTGTGCTGAGGTGTTCACGTGGATCTTTATCAGTTTTACTAATTTAGATTTCCTATTTAAATGTGAATTAGGTGTAAAATTCTAAGAAAAAAAAAATACAAAAAAAATTGGTTTCAGTAGTCAGATTTAGCCAAATCCCTGAAAAAAAAAAAGCATGTAATTATAGATGCTTTCGAGTAAGTTTGATAGTAGGAAAGTATATTGCACGAAAAAAGAGGGAAGGGACTGTCAAGTATATTATTTTCTGTGTTAGGTTAATTGATTGGTTAGAATTAAAACAATTTAGATTCCTTAAAAATAATTTAAACAGCTGATAGCGTTTGTACGCAGTACGATTTACATATTGTGTACATTTGCTGCTGGTAAATTTAGCTTGTTAAATGGGCCCAATTGATATGCTAATTAAGTTAGCTAGAGTGGCCTGTCAATCGATCTATGGATTCAATCAAAGAACCATTCTGGCTATACATTGAGTTTATTTTAATTTTTTTTTTTTTTACAAAAATCTTCTTATATGTTTTATTTTACATAAAGTTATTAATTTTGATTAAGTGTACTGAAATTTATAATGTTTATCCGCTGCTAAGGTATTGACTGAAGATAAATATGACGCCAAGAAATGAACAGGTCAATTTTTCTGATAATTTTTCACTTTCTTTTAAATCATCAAATGGTTTTAAATTTTGTTTTTCTTACATAAGTGGGTGAATTGTTATGGTTTATCAATAAATTGGGTGCATCCATAATGACAAAGACTGCGATCATTATAATGCCGTATTGTAGCTTTATGGAATTATATACCAATTTACTAGAATTATAATCAGTGTGTAGATTTCAATATTTTACATTTAGATTAAGCTTTTTATGACTGTTTTAACTAGGAAATGCACCTCTTAGCTCATTATATAAACCTCTGCAATTATGCCATTTAAATGAAAGTTTTTATAGATGATACAATTTGGATACTACAATTACTTATTTGATTCTGGCACATGGCACACCTGTGTTTCGCATTTCAGTTATTTGGCAAGCTTATTTTCTTATGATACTGTATTATTTTTTAAATTATGTTAATTAAATATATATATTTTTTGCCTTGTTTCAGTTGTAATCCGCTTGCTGTTGTCCATCATTTGTATGCAAATCTTGAGACAGCAGATCCTTTAAAGGTCTGATTTGATTTCCGGTCTGCTGTAATGGCGGCCTATCTGAATCGTGCCACTTCTATGATTGGTGGAGATGGATCCAATCGCATGGGATTATTCTCCAATGGCGCCACTCGTTCCATCACCACCACCTCTGATTCCCCCCTGCAGGTGTTTGTGCGGGCTAAGAAAAAGATTAACGATATATTCATAGAAATACATGACTATACTAAGGACACCATTAATTTCCTTCAGGGTAAGATTGTTGGCCCCTTAGAGATATTATATTACTGATGTTGATTAGCTTGGTCTACACGGCGCGAAGCGTACATTGCTAGGTTGCCTCGTACCCCTGCCTAGCACCGTGCGGACATAGCTTGTGACCGCGTGACCTCCTTGGATGCAATACTTTTCTCACATATCTGGAATTGTATCTGTTTCCAATAAAGATAATCTTTAAATATTGTTGTTGGTCAGCAATTATTTTCATGTCAGCGGTAAAATATAAAAACTTCAGAAAGGTGTGATACTTCAAATATCTGAAAACCGTTGTGCAAAAAAAACTTTTTGACTAACATATTTTTTCCCGCTACAACAATAAAAATAATAAAGTTTTTTTTAATCTTAGCCCTCTTTATTAAATGTACTGCATACCAAATTCCTTAGTGCATTTTTAATGGGTCATAGAAGGAGAGCATTCCCAATTGCTCTCACCCCAATCCTACTTTTTACTTTACCGAAATCTTTGCCAAGTTTGAAACAAAATAAATAGATGCTGGTAAGATCTTATATCCAATTCTGTACCGTATAAAAGAAATAGGTTAGGGATGGCAAACTTTGGGGTAGGATCGTCAACAAACTAGGTTTGCTATTGCTACACTGGGAGGGGGCCATTTAAGTAATTTCTTATATATTTCTAACTTCCGGAAAGTTTTGACCAGTAATTCAGCTCTATACTCATCTACTTATCAATCATAGTTTGTATGTTTAAGCATGTATTTGTATTCCAGATATTGAAGACAAATCAATAATTGAAGATGAGAAACTGAAGCAAGTGGACGCATATGTTGGGAAAGTAAAAGCCATCAGAGATGTACTCTGCAGGGATCACATGAAAGTCGCCTTTTTTGGAAGGTTTGTATTTGTAATTTAATAAAACCTCTTTTTTACGTTTTTCAATGGAATGATAAAAAAAATGTATAAAAGTGAGGAAATGACAAATTCGTGGAAAAATTTAATTATCAAGCTCCTAGAAAATTTTCAATCAAAATAAATATTATTAGTATGAATGAATATTATTTTGTAAACCTCCATTCATTTGAAGACCACGGAACCTCAATAACCAGTTTTTCCATTATTTTGTGCTGAAAAGTCGCATTCCCTATTCTTCAATATTTTCTGCAGGTTGAATAATTTCTACTTTTACGCACAACATTTCGAAAATTCAACTCACATTTCAACACTCATCAGTGAAATTATCACTACCTAAAAAACTAGTTTTTTTTTAACTTTAACTGGATAATACTCTTTCTATCAATGTCAATATTCCCCACACAAACTATTGATAAATAAGGGATTTACGAAATAATACAACATGTTCCCGCCAAAATCTAAATTTATTATAAAAACTTGGCACGTTAGTTTTTTTTTTGAATATGACAATGCGTTAACAATTGCACCTAAATTGACATTGTGGTGCTTACCAGACCGTGGGCCTTCCAAAGTACGATTTACGAAGTAATAATTCGAAATAATATGATGTTTTTCCCAATAATTGATATTTCTTTTTAAAAACTTGACATTGTTCAATAGCTTTTCATCTTGCCATTGTGATGCAGCCAGCGGCAAGGGTTTATTTATCTAGTTTTAAGCCAATTATCACGGCTTAATCATGGTTGTATTATTATATAATGTTAACTTTGCAAAAAATAGAAATCTAGGTAGTCTAGTTTTGGGTTTTGGTGATAATGACGGAAAAAATGAAATAGGGGAAACGTAAAACCAAAATTTTACACTAATATGGTAAAGTAACCTATACTTATTTCGTGGATTATGAGAAATATCACAGTTCTAAAATAATGTGTTTTAATTCTTTAACAGGACGAGTAATGGTAAAAGCACAGTTATCAACGCCATGTTGCACGAGAAGATCTTGCCCAGTGGGATAGGACACACCACTAACTGCTTTCTTCAAGTAGAAGGCTCTGACAATAATGAGGCATATCTTATGACTGAAAACTCTGATGACAAACACAATGTTCAGGTAATATTCATATTTTAAAATGACCGTTAACATTTCCATTATTTTTTTTAAGAAAATATTTATATACAGAAATTCTACCACATGGTTGATTGAAGTCCTAGAATGGAACTACATATCTAATAATAAATAATTTATTTACAATAATCAATACAAAGCTTATTTAAAGGTTAATACAATTGAGTTGTTTGTACTGTCATAATGTATAAACTGCCTTTTCAATGATTAGTGATTGAGCTAGCCATGTACAGTGAAACTGTGGGACCGGAAAAAAAATTATGTGGTAAAATTGTATGTGGGTTCCAATTTAGGCCATTTTTACATTCCAGTTTTCGAAGGACTGAAAAAAACAAAACTCATACGGAAAATTATATGCATCTCTCTTTCAAGGTACAACTTCCACTGTACCTTACTAACTGTAATTTTGTAATAACTCACTTGTGTTTTACAAAATGATATTTTTGTCAATTATATTCTCAGATAATGTGATGATGTATGTCAATAGTATAAGTAATAGCTACTTCATTCAGAGAGTTGTTTTTTTTTCTCCCTCGTGTCACTAAAAAAAAACCTGATGTCACTTTGAAAATCGTTTTTTTTTAGCCGCACGTAAACTTCAAATATTTATTACTCGACTTGTACCGAACTTAACACAGTGTAAAATATCTCTATGGATTGTATTTTTTTGACAAGTGATTACGGTTCATTTTAATATGCAAACAACAGGTTTTAATGTATAAAAACTCCTGAAAAGATAGTGATGTATGTCCGGTACCTACAGGCAACGCCGTCACACAACGGGTTAAGAGTCCCATGTTAGCATTTAACATAAATAGATGATATTTCACATTATTTTGTAAGAATAGGTTAGGGTGTTTCAAACTCCATCACATTTGACAATCATCAAATTGTCGATCAGCTCCATTTTAATTTAAATGGTCATGTTTGTACCTTTGTCAGATAATCACAATTTGATCAAAAGCTAAAACTGGCTGAGAATCAGTGCTTAACGGGAACTGTTCAATTGTCAAAAAATGAAAATGGCGCTGATCGTTGATTTAATGATCATCAGATGGAGTTTGAAATACCGAAACCTTAGAGTTCTTCACAAATGGTTCACTAATTTATAATTTATGGTTTCAGTCAGTGGGTCAGCTAGCCCACGCCCTGTGCGACTCCCGGCTGCAGGAATGTGAGCTGGTGCACATCTTCTGGCCGCTGGAGAAGTGCGGACTATTGCGGGACGACGTGGTGTTTGTGGACTCGCCCGGGGTAGACGTGACGCCCAACCTGGACGAGTGGATTGACAATCACTGTTTGGACGCTGATGTCTTTGTTTTGGTCGCAAACGCAGAGTCTACCCTCATGGTCACGGTGTGTAATTTTTTCCCTTTATTTCCTGAAAATTAATAAATTTCCTGTGAAACGGGGATTCCAAATTGATTCTCCTGGGGTGTTGGAAAATCCTCGGGGCATTAGAGGCCAATAAAGGGGCGGCAAAGGCATTGGCTGATTATACAAAATATACAGTCACGCATTGTTGCAAGAATCATACTTACGATCCCTTCGTATATTAGGGGTATCAGGAATTAAGCCATTATTTTCAGATGGTCTGGTTTGAGTTTGTCTGTGTCCATACGCGAAGGATAAAACATGTTTGTGAGATATATTTTTTATAGAACTGCTTGTTGACTTTATTTGTCATACATAAAATCTTTTTTTTTTGTAAGGGTAAAATTTCTAAGCCCAAAATTGACGAACACTTCCGTCACTGCATGTTAATTTTTTTCAACGAAGGATTAAATGCAACTAAAGCCACAGAAGCCATCAACAACTGGCTTCTAAAGTTCAAATTGGGTCATCGGAACCTGGAGGATCTTCCTCAAAGTGGACGACAGTCAGATTTTTATGAAGATAAATTAAAATATCTGATTGATTCCAATCCTCGTCAAACCATCGACGAATTAAGCAAGAAACTTAGATCTTGTTGGTATATGGTACAGTTTTATTCAAACCGGATCGAGAGAGTGATTAGGATGGGTATTTGGATGCCGCACGAACTTCCCCCAGGATTAAGATGGATTCACACCAACGTCCGGATCCGCTCAGTGACGATACTGTTCCGCATGAGAGCTTATTGATATGGTATGAATATCAATCAAGGAGTATGTGCCAAGACAAAGTTGTGTGGCAGTATATCCTCTCTGTCCACCCTTGTGATATTTAACTACTTAGTTAGTCAAATAATTATTTTGATGTGTAAAAATACTTACATCGCAGTTTTTTTTTTATTAACCGCTTCATGCTTTTGAACAAGTCACGCTCGCTCGCTAAATGCGTTACAATTTCTACTAGCACGAGTGACGCTCGCCTGTTTCGACTTGCAGCGTTCTATTTTTAGCTAACACGAGTGACGGTCGTCAATATTAGCGATGTATTTTACGCAGTTTGAATTTGCCTGCAGTTGAGATCGGTCATGTTTTTGAGCTGCTTATTTCGTTTTTACTATATTGTGTTCATATTTTCGTGTATGTATGAATGCATCGTTTTATTCAAAAAAAAAAAATTATTATACCGTATCAATTTGATTTTAAAATTTTTTTTTCAAAGAAGATATAAACTTTGAATAAAACATTTTAAAAAACCTGAAGTTTTTTAAACACTTTTTCTAAAAAAACCCAAGCATTAAGCGGTTAAAAACCATTTTTTTATCACTAAATAATATTTTTAATTATATTTACAAATATATTTTTTTAATTTCTCAGTTAAGAAATTCATGTTGATAAAATTTTGCAGGAAAAGAACTTCTTCCACAAAGTTTCATCGAAGCTTTCCAAACCAAACATCTTCATCCTCAACAACCGATGGGACGCCTCAGCCTCAGAACCCGAACTAGTTGATCAGGTAATTACATCATTGTAACTTTAGTTTTTTCTTATGTACGATAATATCAGACAACAATAATAGTAATTTCCCCAAATTGATTTCTATTTGAAAGCTTTTAGATGAACAACAGCAGGTCAGTAAATCATTTTTAGAATGTTCCGAGTATGTACCCACACTACTTTTCATCAATAAGTTCTTTGCTTTGAACATCTTTCACCAAGCTTTAAATGTGGTTGTCAGATGTAAAGGCTTCTAGGTTTTGATTCTACGCACTCTTTTGGTAGTCAAACTTCCGTGGCTATCATTCATTTGACTTTTTTTGTTGATTTTACAGGAATGTATGTTGCTCCATGAACCATACCAATTCTCACTAGGTTTATCCCTTTGCACTGTTCAGATGAAACATCTTTTTATTTTTTAAGTCGAGGGATTAAGTAATGTATTGTCTGTTTAGTATGGATTGATGAAACAATGGTAAAAAAATATAAATGTTCAATTTATTTCTGTTGGTAATCTTTTGCTGAATAAGCTTCTTAGAAGATAGAAAATCTTGACATCTTGAAAATGTTTGTAACAATAATCTGACCTTGCAGGTGAGAAGTCAACATGCGACGCGCTGTTCAGACTTTCTTGTCAAGGAACTCAAAGTTTGCACCCCCAAAGAAGCAGAAGAAAGAATATTCTTTATATCTGCTAAAGAAGCGTTATTAGCACGATTAAAAGAAAAGGAACAAAAACCCGCAAGCTGTAAGTAAATTGCCCTTTTGTTTAAATTTGTTGCTCCTTTGACACATCATTCTCTCCTTATATCCACTTCCTACATTCCTGAATTCCTTATGCTCCTCCGAAGATCTTCCCATTGCATCAACCTGAATACATATCATAACTTTCAGCTCTTTGAGGTTGGTTTTGTAAATTTGATTATTTTTCCATTTCAGCCGGTGCCCTAGCCGAGGGCTTCCAGACCAGGTACTTTGAGTTCCAGGACTTTGAGCGCAAGTTCCAGGAGTGCATAAGTATGTCAGCAGTGAAGACCAAGTTCGAGCAGCACTCCCAGCGAGGCCGCCTCGTCACCACCGATATCCGCTCCGTGCTGGAGAGTGTCCACGACCGAGCCAGCGCCCTCCGCACTGACAAACTGGACGATAAAAAGAAGCTGCATGAGCAACTCAACTACACGGAGCAGCAGCTCATGCTCATCACGAGGGAGATGAAAGCCAAAATTCGCCACATGGTAGATGACGTAGAACAAAGGGTATGTTGATGACCACTTTCATATTTGTACTGTAGTCAGGTACTTCCAATACCCTCCTCTTGTGCTCACTCGTTTCCACAACATTCCTCAATTAGGTGTGCCATAGTCCCCCCTGGTTCTGGGTTGTGTGATGTGGTGTTATTGAATAAAATATAAAGATAACCCTTTTTGCACCCCTCAGAAATATTTGAGATATCTGAAAACTCTTGAACTATGAAATGTGTGATTTTATTAAAAAATCATGAATATTGTTAATCTTTTCCAGGTCTCCAAAGCTTTAAACGAGGAAATCAGAAGACTATCAAATCTGGTTGGCGAATTTAATCTGCCATTCCACTCTGACCAACTTGTGATAAATGTTTACAAGAAAGAATTACACTCCCACGTTGAGAATGGCTTAGGATCCAACCTCAAAGCCCGTCTGTCGACAGCTGTTGCCTTGAACATTGAATCTGCTCAGCTGGAAATGACAGGTAGATAAATACTTAGCTTTTGTTTATATAGATTTATATGTATTTATTATATCTTGGAAGATATGATCTTTAAATGTGAAACTAATTTACTGTATTTGTTTAAATAGACAGGTTAATTAGTTTGATACCCGAAGAAAAGAGAGCGGCGGGAGGAGCGGGAATCACGTCCCGCCGAGAGCCATTCCAAGTTCTCTACCGCCTGAATTGTGAGAATCTCTGCGCGGACTTCCAGGAGGACCTGCAGTTCAGGTTCAGTTGGGGTATCACTGCCATGATCCAGCGTTTCCAAGGAAAAAATTCACACCGACTGGCTATCAAAAATTATATGCCTAATGAAAATGTAAGTCAGCACAGCCACATGCATTTTACCCACATTGTTTTGTCTGTTTCCTTGAGCTTCAAAAAAATTGCTACCAATAAAATTCCTATTCCCTCTGGCCTTCACAAACAACACATTTGACATTAATTGAATCAATTCTAGGTTGAATGTCTCGTCACACTATACAAACTATATTTATTGAGAAAAAGGAGGGAATAACCTGTGTTGTTTTCACTTGTTTGGATTTTAGTGAAGCGTAAACATGAAATGTATTAAGACGCAAAAAAAAAAGGCATATGAAATAAACATCACGTGACCTGAAATACGCATCATTACAGTCTTGCCATGAGCAATAAAGTGTGGCAAGTCGGAAAAAAGGTCAAATATAGAGAATAAATGTGCGTGAATTGTAAATAAGAGGCGAGAGAGCAGGCTCTCATAATGAAACACAAAATATGAAATTAATGAAAAACATATTTTCTAATAATTTTCCAAATCACACGGTCTTACTAATGGTAACAACTATAATAATGTTTGTTTATTATCTTGTGACCAGAATGTTATTTTTGTTGTCTTCAGATACCTCGTCCAATAAGTTCGCCTTCAGATTCAATAGACATGAGCACAATGCCTTACTCCGGGCCCCTGCAGTCTAACCAGATTGGACCTCTCTCGGCAGACCAGTGGGCCACGGTATCTAAGGTGGCCCTGGCTTCATTCACCTCTCAGGGAACAATGGGTGGACTGCTTCTTGCTGGATTTGTAAGACACATTTTACCACCACTTACTTTTAATAACATTGCATCAAAAGAAATTTGTAATTTTAAAAATCCCAATACCCGAGGCCAATGTAGGAAAAGTCTGTGTAGCTGAAGGTTGGGAGTACCTGGTTGTTCATATCTAGTCACTAAAGATGTCTTAAAGCATGGTTAGTATTATGTGACAGCCGATTTTATCCTGTTGTTACCGAGAGTAACTTACTCTCAGGAGGGGTAATTTCTTATTATTTTTATTGATACTATCTTTTTGTCTTTTGCACAGATGTTGAAGACAGTTGGGTGGAAGGTAATAGTGGTGACATGCGCCCTGTACAGCTCCCTGTATGCTTATGAGCGTTTAACTTGGACCAACAAAGCCAAGGAGAGACTGTTCAAGAAGCAGTACGTGGCACACGCTACAAGAAAACTGAGGCTGATTGTAGATCTCACTTCCGCCAACTGCAGCCACCAAGTTCAACAGTAAGTGGCTTAGTATTCTTATCACTTTCACATCCTTTCATTAATTAACATGTTATTTATCTTTCTTATCCATGACAATTATGTCCTAAGTATAGGTATCACAGCTAGAGTTTAACACGGATGCATTGGTTGCATTCATGTTTTATAATAATCATTTATTTATTAAATTTCATATACATGACAAACTGTTATTAATTTAATACATATAAGAAATTAGATTTTTGAATTACAAGAATAAATAAAAAATTCTGGCAGTGGTAAAGATCACGTTAATGAAGATAAATTCTTTCAAGAATCAAAAGGATTTCCCTTTTGAATCTCTCCTCACTGACATAGAATATGTATGTGGATATCGGAAGAGATTTTGTTCAGATAGAACCATTGGTAGGTTAGTCCTAAAGGCAGGAAGATAAAACAAATAAGAAAATAGAGACTAATGCGCTCCAAAATAGCAGGGTTCTCGATATAGCCTCGCAGCAGTCTGAAAAAGTGAATGGCGGCATACCCCTCTCTTCTGAGCTGGAAGGAATGAAGTCCGAGCACACCCGGGAGAAAGTTTGTTGGGTAGAACCACGGATAGTGGCCGCACTCCCTCATTGCAAAATCTCAAATAGCTGAGCCACTGCGGACCAAGGAGAAGTCAAGTATTCTCAGAGTGCGGGTATCCCGAAAAACTTTTTCAATATTTTTTATGCTGACTGGCACACCCCCTTAATACGAACATGAAATGCAAGCTTGCTCTCAAACAATGACCAAGCATAGTGTACCTGTGGTAGGAGAGACTAAATGCTCTGGTGAAAGACAGGACTACGCATTTCGAGATATTGAAATGAAGCTGGTTTCGTTGGCTCTATTCAGAAATGTTATCGACGTCAGCTTGAAGATGCATGTTTTAAGCTTGTTATTCGACAAGAGAATTCCACCAATACATACAATTCTAAGATGTGTCAACTCTAATTGTGCAACCTATAATTGAATCAATATGTATAACCCCATTATAATTTATGTTAATTCTAAGGTTTTAACTTAACCCAACCGGCATGCTTGGACCCAGTGCCAGTTAACCTTCCAGCGGGCGCGCTGAGTAATTTCCCTTAAGCCGGCGCTTGTCGTAAATTTTACGTCATCAAGTTTTCTTCATGTAAATGGTGTTTTCTTTATATCAATGTTAGGGAATTGCTGTAAGGTTATGAAAAATGATAAATGACAGTAGTAAAAAAATATATATTTGATTTTCTTACACAAAAAACGAAATAACACAAAAAATAAATATTTCAAAACAAAATATTTTATCAACCTGTTAGTCAGAATCAATATTCTCATCCTTACACTTGTTGCAAACCATCTCAACTGCAGAATGGTTTTTGCATGTAAAGGACTAGCAATGGCAACACTGCATTGATGCCGAGGATCTTTTCTTCTGCAGTGCACATGACCGACAAACACCGCGTTTTGGAGGGCTTCTTTTTTCTTCTTCTGTTATTGGTTCAACTTCCCGACCGTAATTCACTTTGAGAAAAGCACTTACATCTTGTGATAAATGTTTGACATTTGATCTCAAGATAAGATGCTCTTTTATCATGGTCAATGCCAATTTTTTTAGGAAAGTTCTCCGATGTTTTGGAGCCTTTCCTGGACAAGCAAATTTGTATAAAATTTGAGCATTTATGCCGCTAATATTCATGAGAGTGTAGAAAACTACACATGGCCATCTCTTTGTTATTCTAGAGACCGAGTAAAAGAAACAATATAAATGAGAAATAAATAGAAAAAAGTACTTTATTTAATATACTTACACTTTAAGGCGCGTGTTCCTCAACGGAAAATTCCAAATATCAATGAATAACAAAAACTTCTAAACACACACGGTACGTCTGTAGTTTAGGGAGACACTGACCCTCGAATAGCTCGGAGCTCGGCGCTTGTGACTAAGTGGTGAAAGTGGGAGAAGCCATAAGAAGCATTTGTCGTAAATTTTACGACAGCGCGCCTGCTGGAAGGTTAAATACAATACGAACTTCTGTATAATTAAACCATGTATCGTTTTTTCTACAGAGAACTGTCTTCAACCTTCGCCCAGTTGTGTCACTTGGTGGATGAAGCCAGCGGCGAGATGGACAGCAAGGTCCATGAGCTGGACGTTTCATCTCAGATGCTGGAGAAGGCTGCCACCTCGGCGAAGAAACTTAGGAATAAGGCAAACTATTTAAATAACGAACTGGACATGTTCAATGAGGCCTTTCTCAAACCTACCCAATAATAATTGTAATTAGCATGATTTTATTGATGTTAATATTGTTTTGTAAAATGTCTGTAAACTAATAACAATAATTATGATAAATAATTTTTCTTTGGTAAACTACAATTTACAACAGTGATTAGTTGTAGAAGAAAATGTTGCTGTTTTTTACTAACAATCTGTTCCCATTTTCTAGATATAAAACAACTAGTCATGAATAGCGATATTAATATTAGTTGCAACAAATAACAATAGGGGAATATGAATTCTTTCCATTATTTTTATTTTGCAAATATTTGGTGATATCTTCTGTTTTTATAGCATGTATGTATTCCTTTTTTACTATTGAACAAAGCACCTTCATGGAAGTTGTTTTAATTATACACATTTGGACAAAATTGATGAATTAACTAGTACTTGCCTGCATGTTTTTATCAGACGAACCATTGGGATAGCATAGTGGGCTGCCATTTGCTGGATAGAAGTTTTGTATTAAATTATTGATTCATTTTAGACTTTGAGAGGCAAGATTAAATAATTTTCTTCTATGTAATTATAAAAACCCTAAATTCCACTGGGGAAATAAAATGTGAAAAAAACTGACCTATACAATAAAATCACTTTACTAGCAATAACTTAAAAGGCAACTACACAAATTGTTGAAATAAGATTGTTTAAATTATATCATTTATGTAAAAAGTTGAAGGCTTTCTCCTATTCCTAGAAACATTGTTACTTATTTTAAATGAATGAATTGTTTACTTGATTTATGAATAATATTTTAATTAACTGTTGCTGTTTAATAAAAATAAAGTTAATAATGTATGTTTAAAATTGTTTTTCATATCCTTGAAATTCTGCTCCACATTGATATTGTCTCCTTGAGTCAGTTTTTATTCTCAATTTGCGGCAGAAGGAACCAGTTCTACTTATAGCCTGAAACTATTAATTTAAAGTACAAAATTTTTAATACTTCTGAATACAATGGAAAATGCTGAGTGCCTACATCCCAGAAAATTTGACTGAAAAATATTGAATGGGTTTTAATAATATGTACAAAATCTTTAAGAAAAGTACTTTATTTTGGCACCATATTATGTCCAGTACAATGGAGAAAAAAATTGGCCACTTAAAAAGGATTGCCAGTTTCATAGAAACAATATAAACAAAAAAATAGTACATAATTTCTTATCATAATACAGTGAAACTCTCATAAGGTTTTCTAAGGGACTGAGAAAAAAACTTCCTATGTGGGAAAATTTTATATCTGCGGTCATTTATGCATTTCAGTCAAGTGACCGAAAAAACAAAACTAAGCAAGAAAACTTACCTGGGAACTTTATAAGTGGGTTTCACTTTAATAAAAAAAATGGTAGTTCACATTCTTACAGGCAGTAAACAAACAAAAAATCACTAATCCCTGATGTCACCTAAAAGATGATTTTCTAAATTAGTTTGACAAAGAAGTTCATCTAGGAATTCGTTTTTCACTTGGGTGACCTAAAATGAAAACATAATGTCTAAGCAGAATTATGAAGAAATTATGGTAGTTTAATCAATTTATTTACGGATATAAGATACATCAAACCAATAAATCAAAACTATCGCACCCAGGTCAACAGCACCTATAACATAATATATATGCACCGAAAAACTCTATACCAATAAAATCATTGCGATGAGCCAGGAATGGAACCTGCAACCCCCAGATTGAAAGTCAAAGATGTGAATCATTATATTATGGACGCTGTTCATCCCGTTTAGATATTAAATTAATACCTTAATGTATTTGCTATGCTTTAATAAATTGTAATCCCTTGCCTCTCCAATTCTTACATTATATACCTTTCCCAAAATTGATATGGCAGAAGTATTGTGACCAGAGTAAATTGAACAGGGACTATTAATTACTTTTAATAAATAGTTATTATTGTATAATAAGGCAGTATTGCCCTGATGAAGTCTAATAAGGTGAATAATCTGGTCGGCATTAGTCTAAATTAAAGTGGTGTAATACAAAGTAATTATTTTATTGGTAAATTAAGTTTTATTCCCGTACAGTTGTGGAGTTTGTTAGTTTGTGAATCGCGAAGCGTGAAGAAGAATTGCAACTCTGCTGGTGAATGTGAAGAAGTGATTAGTGCCAATGCTTTTGATTTCTAAAGGCCCCAGTTTCTTGTATTTGAGCATACGGGTCCATCAGAGATTAACAGATTCCATTTAATTGTTCTTAGATTGGAACTGGTCTTTGAGTTTTATACTTAATAGATCTACCTGGTTTATTATATGGATATAATGCCATTAATAAAAACTGTGTCTCCAGAGGCATTTAAGTAAAGTCAATAAACGTTTGGTTATTTCTTTTATAAATATATATTTTTTGATAATAGAATAAAAACTAGTTTACATACCTTCGTGTTATTGCTGCTGAAAGAATCTTTCAAAAAGCATGCATATTTTCCTTCAACTATTTTAATATTATAATGCTGACAATCATCTATAACTTGGGAAAGGCTTTCATAAAGAAGTATTTCTTTAATATTTTCAATGGGATACTTTAGGACCTTGTTGTTGTATGCATGACTCATTACTTCAAGTGCATTCCTGAAAAGAAAATATAAATAGGTAGTGGTTTTATCCCCTCAAAAGTGTTTGACCTAAACGTATTAAATTAATGAATACAAGTTTTATTTTTGTGTTTAGACCCCACTAGAGTCCTAACCGTCTAGAGTCTGTGGGACTTTGATAAATAGCAACCCAAATTAGCGACCGGTCGGTAGCTGAGTGGACAAACGCGTCGGATTCCCACCTGGGGCATTGTGCGTTCAATTCCTCTGCTAAGTCCTCCATCATTACACAAGCAACATCTTCCGCTTCTTATGGTGGCAGTAGGAGTTTTTCAAATATTGTCAGGTTATTCGTAACCCGGAATGTTTGTCTTTCTTTTAAAAAAAAAAAAATGTTGAGAAAGTATGGATAAAGGTTTTTATGTTTCGATTTCAGTAAAGTCCTGACTGTCTATGATTACGGCTAACGGGCTATGATTATTGGGCACCCACAATATTGGCGATGTTGTGAAATGAAGGAGAATGTAAATAGAAAGGTTTTTTTAACTAATTATGGTGATAATAAAAGCACTTACCTACTCAACACCAACCACGAAGGTTGTTGAATCATTACAATCACCTAGCAAGTATTTTTGTAATTTCACTATACACATTTGATTAGTAGGATTAGGGCGTTGACTTATGACAGTCTAGTTGCGGGAGGGCGATTTAAAGTTTATTCAAAAAATGAAATGATTACACACCTCCTTATAGCAGGAAGATATAATATTCCTACACAGAGGACGAGAGGTGGAAGGGTTTTTAATATTCTGCATTCTTTTATCCAGTTCCTCGTGATGTGACTCACTGAAGCCATGAAACAGGATTTGAGAAGTGGATTCCTATGAAATATATCGAATTATTAAAAAAAGCGTCAATTTGAATATATTTTCAATAATTGAAGTTACTTCACAATAACAATTTTAAACTAACTTGAATTTTTCTGGAATCCTTAGAAATCTTTCTAATGGATGAACATCACCTAAATTACTCATTATATAAATAGCTTCCATTAAAGACCGTTTAGATAAAACTTCTTTATTATAAAAATCTAGCGAAGTATTATTATTATGAGACGTAATGTTTAATGATGCCATGCCACTAATTAAATCAGAAGATTGAGCAAAATATAAGTTTTCCATTTCATCATAGCAAACCAACAAACGTTTGAGGTACTCCAAAAATTGTTTTTTATTTAAAACTGGATCATAATTTATGATTTTTTCTTCACATAATCTGAAAATTAACAGTTTTATTATCGTGCGGCTTTATTTTGCAACATTTAGTTACTTGGCCAATAAAACTTAAAAACCAGATATAAAGCGACAGCAAAATTTGAATGGTTTCATCGTGGGTACCATTCCTGTGAATCTGTGGTTTTAATTTGATTAGATCATAAATAAGCTAAAGAAATTTGTTAAGTAATTTTTAAATTAGCACAATAAGCAAACACTTTGTGGATTGGCATGATTAATTAAATAAAAACACACATTGTTCTACTCCACTTTTATTTTTGTATATGTCAACTTGACAATGTGTTTTTATTTAATTAAGTAATTATTCATAAATAATATAAAATAAATAACATACCGATAGCCATAGAGTGCGTGAAATCTAATAATTGGTTCCAGTATTTGTATACAGTCCTCAGGAGGTAAGTCCTGTATTACCATATCTTGCTGTATAGATCTTAGTCTATCCACTATAAAGTCATACACGCATATCATTCTAAATCTAGTGTCATCAACTACACTGAAAAAATGTAACAAAATTATTTTAAAAATACAATGTGTTCTTAACTATTTACAAAATAGCGCATGAAGGAATAATATGAACACTGAGTGGCTCATTAGTCAATTGCACAAAAAGTACATTGATGCCTTAAAATGAAAATTTTCTAACTCCACTTTTGGTCTAAAATTATAGTTCAATGCAGTTTTGTTTCATCACCGGGTGTTCTGTTAAAATTTGGTAACTTCAACTTATCTAAATACCTCAGAAAAACGTCCAAAGAAAATTTTTTATATCTATTGAGTTCAAAAACATATTAGAAAATTTGAAATCTACATCATTTTGTTTGCAAACACAAATTTTAAATCTGAATAAATATCAGTACGTTGGCGACAGGCTAAATTGGATGCATCTTTTAGAAAAATTGAGCGTCAATCTTACTGTGTGAAGAGGTATCTAAGGGTTTTTAGTAGAACTTCAGTAGGTCGCAATTGGTCGGGACAAGCCAAGTTAATACCAGCTGCAGAGCGGCAAAAACACTTGACCATTCTGTACGGATTAGCCTTAGGATGTTTGTTTTTTTCCGTTCCAGCTAGTATTTCCAATGGATGCAGTAATCTCTCTCTTTCCCGCCTAAAAAAATACGTATTCTGTGGTTTGATTTAATAAAATAAACAGCACACTATTTTATTTATTGACTAAAAAATAACTAACATTTCTATTTCACGCACTGGACACATATTGAGACATTTTCCTTTAGTACCCATTTTAATGTATATCTTAGAATGGGTACTTATATATTACAATCAAACAAATGAACATGAATTAATGCAAAACAATAAGATTACGTAATTAGGATAATATAATCTAGCAATCTTAAATATTATTGTTGTTATAATAAAATAACGTTGACATCACGAGAACTGTCAACATTTTGAAGTATTGCCAAAACTAAAAAAGTCGCCAATAGAGGTAAGAACTAATAATTACAAATTTTAAACTAAAATCATACGGCTTTACCGCAGCTATTGCTCTTATTTGTGCGCACCAGAAATATTAAATTTACGGTAAATTTGTTTTTTTTTTTCAATCAACGCTATTTACGAAAAAAACCAAGCTTTGATATTTTCAATACAAATTCACACGCATAAACAGATTCAATGAGTCACTTTTATGGTGATTTTCTTTTGCGTTTTGGAAGTTTTTCTAGGTAACCTCCACCACCGCAAGTATTTAAAAAACAGCCACACTAAAAAATTCTAGCAGATTTGAGAAAACCATAAAATATTTTTTTCCACTGGCAGTTTTAATTTAGGTCTAAAACAGATAAATAAAGGTGGTGGTGTTCTTCAGGTTGACGAATATTGTCTTATTTACATATAATATTCAGTATCGAGTACGTTATCAGTATCTAGTTGTGAAAAAAAATATTGGGGAGGTAGGAACAAAAACATCACTATCAATTATTAATCTCAATAATTAAAAAAATATATTACCAATATTTATAAAGATGAAAACATTGGCTACTTGTTTTTTATTCACAAGTATGTGAAAATTATTATTTTAAATAGCCCATACCTTAATATTTCTAAACATTTATTTACTTCTAAGGGAAAGCCCCAACTCAGTTTAAAATTGACAATATCACAAAACTTTTTTGAACGATTTGCTTCTAATTACTACACCCCCAATTTTTTTTATTGATCTATGTAAAATGGTTCCCAACAAAACAATGTAACCGTGCACAGTGGGTTTGTGTCTTTTCAATGAGTATTTCAATGGAAAGTAAATGCATCCCCAACTAACCCTCAACACTTAGACTTAAGAATATTTTTTTCCAAGATTTATTCATTTTCGTAACTTTTTATCTGATTCTGAATAGAGATGGTTAATATTCTTGTCCCGGTTAAAAGGAACCGGCTCTAAGCCGCTCCACTGGAGCCATCGGTATTATTTCTCCGAAGAACCAATGCTTTTTTTTTTTTGAAGGAACCAGTTCTTCCAGTTCTCCAAATATTGCTAGCAACCCCCCCCTTGAAATAAAAATATAACATAGGAAACCTTTCTTAATAATATAAACAAGACTTCTTAATATAAAAAT
The DNA here is from genome assembly GCA_022651775.1 of Drusus annulatus. Lineage (NCBI taxonomy): Eukaryota > Metazoa > Arthropoda > Insecta > Trichoptera > Limnephilidae > Drusus > Drusus annulatus. The sequence goes on along the minus strand of JAGWCC010000029.1, from coordinate 2,910,871 downwards.
CTTCTTGGTGGAACTTTTCCGGCACCAGAAGCCAGTTCCAAAAATAACTGGTTCCTAGCCAGTCACCGGTAACTGGAACCGCAGGTACACCCAATTTCCGGTTCAACCATCCCTGATTCCGAAGTAAGCTTCAATCTTACTCATCAATATTTTATATTATGAAACTGTAATTTTTTTCCAGTGTAATGATACTGGACCTACGCACTCAGCATTTTGTCAAGCTTTGTGCGATATAGACCCAAATAAAGTGATATTTTACGAAATAATTTACCAAACCAAAAGAAAAGTTCAAAATAAAATTAAAATAGTAAACTTCAGAGATGCCTCACCTGCAGTTGTATCTATAGAATTGGTAGGCAAAATTAAAAAAAAATCTTTTGCTTAGAACTGAAATGCATTTCATTTCGACATTTTCATATCATTTCTGATATATGATATCGAAAGTGTAAATAGTCTATATTAAACAAACAGCACGAGACACTTAATTTTAAATTAGGTTTGAAGCGTAATAATAATTAACAATATTTTATCGGACGTGTGCAGAAGATTTCTTAACATAATAATACTATCAGATAATATTTTCTTTACAGTATTTAACAGATGGAGAATTCAAAAAGAATTTATCATCATTAAACTTAAAAGAAAGAAAATATTTTATTATCTTCGCTGACAAAAAATTAAACAAACATTTCAAAAATATAAATTTATAAAGGAACAATAATCTTATGTTATGTAATTTTTAAATTTTAATATTCTTATTCTTAGTAAATAAAAAAATACATCTAACACAAAAAAAGTCACCCATAAAATAATTTCTTTCAATTTCACATGGTATTATGAAATAAAAGAAATCATGAATGAATTATTCGAGGTTCCAGAAGTTGGCCCCAAGCCACATCGATTGAATTGGGAACAGAGTCTTCCTCCAATCCGTCTTCCAACTGGAACTTTCCAGATGGTTCAATGCATTCCCGATGGCCATCTATAATCAGATACATAAAGGTAATGTCATATGGAGTTATAAATGTGTTGGGTTAATTTAAATGTGTTCAGTTGCTAAACACTTTCGGGTAGAAAGGCACTTCTGATAGTAATTAAGTGTTTTGTAAGAGTTACATATTTAAATTACATCCCCTTCAGAAGAGATTTATATAGTACATTTAAACTTCCCTTTCAATTTTTTAATATAATGGCAAACAAATATAAATGGAAAAAAAATATTCTGCCAGAAAACAGTAGAAGAAAAGGGACTCCTGGAGGCGCCTTGCCAAAGCATATAAATGAATGGATGGAATTGCATATTGCTAATGTTCAAACATGATCACTTTTAATTTGAATATTATTATTATTAAAAAGTCACCTAATATTGTCAATTTCATTGATTGTTCTTCGTTACTGTAGCTGGCGACTTTGCCCAAAATGTGATTGGAAACTATTGGGGTGTAATCTTCTCCTATTTTTAGCATCTGAAAAATAAATAAAACTTTACAATTCACTTCAAACACGACTCCTGGACTAAAATAAGCAATCAAGTTAAAGCTTCAGTAGTACCATCAAAAGTCAAAATAAATAAAAGTCTAACCACAAATTTTATCTACTTAAATCTTTTACACAATACATAAGTCTAACTGGTTTTGTGATTGTTCCTGCTAGGTTGTGCTCTTCATGGGGCTTTTTCAGTACTTTCTCAGATGACCTGTATGGTCGAGCAGTTAAGATCCTCAACTTCGGATCTGAAGTAAGCGTATTTGAATTCCGACTCGGGCAAATAAATGTGTTATTTCTTGATTAATATATAGTATATTTACGGCACGTTCCTGAGTAGTAAATACTCAGTATCGCCCTGGTGATAGATCACCATTCTTGTTGTTTGAACGTTGCTTGAAATGGTTTTAGCCATGTTTGTTTACCAGATCTGAATAGCCAAATACTTCCTCATCTTCTTCCCCACTCAAACCCAAAATTGGGGATGCCATAATCCCACTGGCTCCGGACAGTCGGGAGCAGTTTGGGACTTGTGTGGCATTCGCATTAAAAAAAAAACCATTTGAAAACTTTTCTAAAAATGTGAAAAAACATAGGAAAACTTACAGAATTACAGGATCAACACATATCGCCGCTGGAAAGAGTTTTTTTTCTGTATCGAATGCTCTGATTCTCGTTTGATTTTGAAGACTTTTGTGGGCCTTCAGCCATCTAACTTAATTTATTTCACTTTCCAAATTAACTTTAACATTATATAAATCGATTGTGCGGAGTATTCTAGATACGCGTCCACTATTTGGCCTCATAATTATGAGATTCATAACTATAGAATTGAATCCATTCAAAGAAAATTAACTCGTATAATTGCATATCGCGAAGGCTTATCTGATCAATTTGGAACGTACGATGAACGAATTTGGCACTATAAACTACACTCTCTCTCAGCCAGACGTAAACTTTCTGATTCATCAATTGATGTTCCAAACATTTTATCCCAAATTAACGTCAACATACCACTAAGAAAATCAACAAGGAGGATAAACAATATGTTTAATATTAAAGCCTACCAAACAAATACGGGACATTTCTCTCCTTTGCCGAGGACATTAAGAAACTACAACACAATTCACTGCACAAACAACGAAGTAGACATTTTTATTGACACGATAAATTAATTTAAAAAAAAAAACTGTCAATCATATCAAGCTGATATTGTAATGATGCCCTTAAGTTATAGAATGGTTATATGAAGTACCAAGTACCAAACGGCTAATAGGCATCTGTTCAGTACAGGTGCCAATAATCCATTTATTTATGTTCTACCTTGTATAATATTATTCATTTGCTTTTGTTTGTTATTCATTTACTTTTGCATTTTTCATAAACTTTTACTTGATTACCTACTGTTGTTAAATATTCTAATTAAATAACCACTTATGTATATATATTTTAGGCATCATGTCTGTTATATGTACTAAACAAAATTTAAAAAATCCAAAATATATTTACCATTTGGGAGAAGGCTTGACTCAAGCGACACAAGTTTGGAACTTTTTTAGCTTTTTGTCGCTTACTCAGTAAGAGCATTAAGTAAACCTTTTTTTCATAATTCAACCAGGTACTGAAGACTTATGAATTTTATTGTAAAACAATAAAAACTATGAAAATTTAGAATTTTGAGTAAAGTCTTTATTATAGTGTAGTCATGCATCACAGATTTACGAAATTACGAGATTTAACAAAGGGATTGAAAAAGACTCTTTTCCAATAGATACAAGAAATTAACAAAGAATACCCATCTCTGGAATATTTAAGTTGCAAAATAAATTATGGGTAGCAATAGAAAATAACTAACCTTAAAAACAATGATGTCATCAACATTCAAAGCCATTTTTAACTCCACTGGATAAATCTCCAATTGCTTCAAAACATTGGTAAGAGAACTGTTAACCTCTTGATATTGAGAATTCTTAGTGGTGTCTGTATTTCTCACTGGTTCAGAACATTTGACATTATCAAAAAGGTATTTTTCAGCATTTTCTCCATTTGTTTTTTTCTCAAAGCTGTCCCCATTGAAATAGTTAGAAGTATCGCTCACAGAGTCGCTAGGACTGTTCAAGGATGCAATCATTTCGGGTTGGATGCTTCGCACTATTCTCGGCTTTTTGTCAAACTTTTGAGTGACTAGTTCATTTTGAATAATTGTAACAGGCTTGTCAGCGGCAGGAGTAAACCTAACAACAAAACAAATAAATATTAAAAATAAAAGGAATCAAAACCTTTTTTAAAATTATTAAATATGGAGATATCCAAGTTATTCATAAAGGAGTTAATAGTAGCTACCTAATATGGGAACTATTTTTCTTTCCATTTGTTAAAACCAATGATTTATTGTTTTGCGTAATATTGGATTCACTATCGGACTGCAGATATTCCACCTGATTACTCTTCTTGCTTTTCCTTATTCTAATTCGTTTCCTCTTCTTGATTCGGCCATCACTGACTCCATTGATGTTTGTTGGGAAAAAATCTTTGAGAGCATTTAAGGCTTTCGATTTCATAGCCTCGACTTCTTCTTCCTCTGCCTTTTTTTGTTTTGAATGGTATTCTTCAATATTTTTAATGGCTGTACAAACTTCTGGGTTCGAAAATACTGTAGGTTGAATAGCATTATCTATTGTGCTATGTAAAATAGGATGTTCCTCAACAAATTCAATTACAGCAATGTCGTGTAAAGATTCCTTGTTTTTCTTTCTCTTCTTCTTTTTGGCTTCTTTTTCAACACTCTCAACTTCCTCTGGAGATTTAGGCGGTGCTACTGGAGTAAATACTGTCTTGTTGAAACTAAAAGGTGAACGAATCGGAACCACACTGAAAAATAAATAAAAGGTGTGTCAATATGGTCCCATGGTGTAGTCGATAGCAAGTCCTCCTGGCAAGAGGAAAATCCAAGTGCAAAATCCCGTCATAACCTAAAAAGGTTTTTTATTTTGTGTTTTTCTATTTCATTGTTAATTTTTTCTTATATTCATAATACTTACGTTATCACCTCATCTCCTCGTAAAATTTGAATGCTCTCAGAACTTGGTAGCAAATGGTTCTGGCTCATGAGGCAGAATGGCCCTATTACTTCGAATAAGTCTTTGATATGGGATTCCAGATTATGAATTTTCTTGAACGTTTCATTGATGTAAATATAGCTAAATGATCTCTCATCGCTAAATAATTTTGTCATTTGAAGTGCAATGCGGAAACCCATCGTGGTGCTCTTTTGCTTAAAAATTCAAAAAGAAACGTCGATGAAGCACATTGCTGTCAGAATATTTTTGGATTAAAGTAATCAAAACACTTCACCGGTTTCCGAAATTACACATTTATAAACTAACACATATTTTTGTTTTTTATAGGCTAGCAACGTATAAGCTTTAATAAAAAACGGATATGAACTTTCCGTAAATCTCGTTCTAAAGAACTTTTTAACTTTTTCATGGCTTCTGTCATCACACCCATAGAGATTCCACAATATCTTTCTATAACCATATATTTTTTTAAATAAATGTTTTGGTTTTCGTTTTACCGGACAAGATGTAAAAAAATTTAAAAAGAAAAAAATTATAAATTAATTTGCAGGGGCGTCGCGTCTTTATGTGCAATTTGTGCGTAGCACACAAGCGGCCAATCTGATAGCGGCCGCAGGCCGCTAATTCAAATGATTGAAAAAAAACTGTCGAGATTACGACAAAATTTGGGCCCGAACTATCCATCTGTTGCATATAAACGGTTAATCGTTAAGTAGCCCATAGCATCTAGCACTCAGAGAAATAATATACCAAGTGGGAGCGCTAGTGTAGTCAGTATAGATGATTTTTGCTTGACTAGGGCGTAGCTAGGGCTAGGGCTAAGGTATTTATACATCCATTCATAGCACATGTCGACATAATGTTTTTTTTTTATTTGTATGACCCTTTTTTCAGAGTATTATCACAAACAAAAATGTAGGATATAACCTAAAAAACCGTTGAGTTCTGTTCTGTTATATCGAATAACAAAACGTAGTGGGCGGAGTCACCGGAGACGCGGGAGACGGAGGATATGCTTGCATACCTAAAAGCGGAACTATATTGTGCGAGAGCTCGTCATATCTCTTTCTTTCTTATGGTTTACAACATAAAAACCCGGAGAAAGTGATTTATCGTAATTTGTATAGGTTTGGTAAAAATGTTTAGCTTTCTCTCCATATATATTCTTGCTCTGAGATCTTGTTCCATGCATCTTCTTGCATCTGGTTCCTACCCAGGAGTTGTAAGTTCAATCCTTAGAGTAACAATTTCAATCTTCTACTATTAGCTAGTAGAAGATTGAACTTGCAACTTATCTTCCATCATTGTACAAGCAACATTTTTGTTAATAATTATTGAAACAATCATCAGGTTACTGTAACCTGGAGAAGTTTGCCTTTCTTTTTAACACTGTTATTTTGAATTTAGTTAATAAAAGTAATTAAAAATATATATTCTTTGGAAGTAAATTGATTATTTGAATGTATATGAGACGAATGACTCAAATATACAAGAATAAAGAAAATTCATTCAAAAGTCTGTATTGAGAACTTATACCCTCTCGAGACCCTGGAACTTATTATATCGTCGCTGGAAAGGCAAAAGGGCAGCGATACTTTGGTTTAAAATGCGTTAAATATGCAGTTATGGTTAGTTTTTTTTCTGCTCATCGTTTGATTCTGAACACTTTTGTCACCCTTCAGCCATCTAAAATATATGTACCATCTGGGGAAAGGCTTAATAATTAAAGCGACACAAGTTTGGGACTTTCTTAAAGCTTTTTGTCGCTTCAGGTAACCTAGTGACAGCATTGAGTTACTTGAGTTAACTTTTTTTTTTCAAAATCCAACCAGGTGCCGAAGACTTGTGAATTTTATTGTAAAACAAACTAAAAACAAAGTGTTCTGGTGTAAACTTCCCAAAAGGGCGCTTCAACGCTTTTGCCTTTCCGGCGACGATATTGCCCGTTTGTTATTATTTTTTTTCCTGATTTTATTATGCATTTTTTATAGCTGATTTCAATTAATTTCGACAAATGGTACTAAGTTTGTTTGCAATATACCTCTAAGTTTGTTTGCAATATTTTTTTATAATTTAATTATATTTTAAGTTTTCAAAACTGTTGATTCATATAGCAAATATATTTTTATGACCGTTTCAGAATATCAAAAAGGGATCAGTTCCGAAGAAGGCAATGTTTTGATAACGAATTATCATATTTACACACCAGTAAAACAATATGTAGTTTTTTTTGTCAAAATGTAATTCCGTTTTCAAAAAGTTTATTTTATGATAATAAAATTATGTTCTTACCATATTTTAACCCGAGGAACACTTCCGTCTTCCTGGTTCCTCCCGTAAAAAAAAAGTATTTGAAAAAATAAAAAATGGAAAAAAAAATCCTGATAATAAAAAAAATCATTTTCTTGTGTATTGTTTAGTCTTAGAAATCAAGAGGATATTCATAGAATTCGAGAATAGCTAACAATTTATAAACATATCGCCTTCAATCTTATCTGTATATATATAATATATTATCATTTTTTATATACATGTGTCTATACTTTAAAATATGGGAGTGCTTTATGGCATATGTGGGATTGCCCTAATCACCCTACATTCTGGAACAAATAATAATTTTTTTTTAAATATTTTTTTTGCTCAGCTACTGAAGCACAAATCATATAACATATTTTAAATTCAGGTATGTTCAATTAATTATTCATGTTTTGATTGCATTCTACATAATCGTGAAAATATTTTTCTTCTACCAAAAAAATAATTTTCCCGTCTCTTCCCACCACTGTGCCAAGTAATGTTGCCAGAAAAGTCGTAAAAATGTACAAATAATTTATTTTTTTGCATGTCGGTGATAAGTACCCGCAAAGTATTTTTTGACATTTACAATGACTTAAATGGACACGAGTGTTTTTGGGTATGGGCAAATTGTGTTCTTGTTTTCATGAGCATGATCCCGTTCTATTAAATAGTGATAATACCATAGAATATTCTTCAGATATCCATGTTATAATTTTTTGATTGAATTAGATCTTGTTTAAATATCCTTAGTGATGTCTGTGTGGTCAGCCAGTACTGGATTCAATAATTCAATTCGGGTAAACAAACCTTCGGAAGTTGACAAATTTGGGCGGTTCAAATATTATAAGGTAAAACAAAAATACATTCCCACCGTGGCTTGATAATGATTGGCGAAATTTTAGCTTTTGGCAGTTTAGAGCTTGCTACCACATGAATGCTATTTTTATTGCTTTTTGCATTTTATCACGCATGAATACATGTTTAGGATCATTTTGTACCCAATTCTAGGACACAGATTGTTATTTTATTATTGTTTTTGTTTATATAAAGCCTGTAATTGAGGCGTACAGTAAGGGTGATGTTATCTTATTTTCCAAGAAGACAAAGTTTTTATTTACTTCTTACAATTCATTTAACTTACAACCTATGATAAGAACAATTTTTCAAATATTCAACATGAAATAGAATACATCTCTATTAAAGCAAAGTGGATGATTTCGAATTAATAATTAAATAAAATTTCGAATTAATAAATTAATAAAAACAGATAATAAGTTTCTAGACAAATAGGTGGGCAATGTAAACAGATATTATTGTGACTTGTTCATGTTTTTGGGTAAGTCATTTTTAGTATTTTATTTTCTCAACTGTAAATTAAAGTACATACATTTCGGTTACCTGTTTTATGTCCATGTATCACTATCCCAAATTACAAAAATATATTCTTGAACATTTTAAATTTAAAAATATGATTCAAAGAGACAGATTTACTATTTTTTCAACAATATTCTAGTGATACAATATTTTACATTTACCTCATTAGATTGATCCCTTGAACTAGTTGTTAATTCAACCTTCAGTTTAAATCATTGAGTGTAGACTATTTATATTTAATGACTTATTTATACTCTACGTTCAGGAAAAATAAAATTCAAATTAATTTTTATTTTACTTATCTTCAAAGCCATCTGTTTATGATATAGTCATAACATCAGCTTTCAAATATCAAATAAACACAACACATTGTTTTATTAAATTTTCCTAGTCAGTACACTTTCTTCTATTGGTTTTGGTAGTTTAGTAATCTCACCGAGTTTTATTCTGAGCACTATTCATAAGCCAGCTCTACATGATGTATTGCAAAAGATCAGCAGAAAGCGGAGGTTAAACAATGTTGAAAAATAACCCAAAACCTTCAGAATAACATAATTATTTAGCTTCTCTGTATATTATAAAAACTGCAATTCAAGAGATCGTTTTGTCCTCGTTCTATTAGAAAAGCGTTAACTTATTAGAGATCCTTACACTTGTTGACGCTCTCTTTCAAAACAGGGACACTGTATTGACTTATGTTTTATTTTTTCATATAGTATTTTTTATCTCTTTGCAGCAAAGCATATTTGTGTATGAGTAGATATTATACTAGTTTTATTTACTTTTTTTCCCTCAATTTAAGGTTGCAGCCTGGTGTCCTTAACTCTGATCTAGTCACTGGCGCACTTCTTTCCACGAGAGTATCTACCTGGTAGGAATTATTATGACATTCAACCAAGTCCTATTATGTAATATATTTATACCAATATCAAATTATTCCGTTTGTTCAATTCTATCTTCTGATCATTCAGTGGTTTTTAGACAACCATAAAAAAATATATGATACATATTTGTATTGAGTATAGACCATTCTTATTGAGTGTAGTTACAAACCACAAATCAAAGACTTACTATTGTGGTGTGAAGTAAATTATATTTTATCCAACATACTATAATCTCGAGCCATAATCTTAAAAAAACGGATATAAAAATGTAACACAATACAAATATTACAAAAGCACATTATGACTTGTGCACGATCTAGCATTATTTTATTTTTATGCATTACAACATAATATTATGCTGACAATACGTCATGCTTGATAGCCGACTTACTACCCTCACGATGGACACCTTAAAGCCAGAAACTGTTAGTAAGATTTGCTGTAGGTATTTCTTTTTTATTTTGCTATTAGTTTTATCATTCTCAATAGTGTTTAAAAATATTTACAATATTCATCACACAGTTCACCATCAAAATTCACTTTTTTTAAATATGCACATTATCCATCGGTATTAAATTAAGTTTGCATGTTTTAATTAATTTTATTCACATTATTTAAACTAAATTATATTTGCATAATTTATTTATTATTTTAAATAAATGAATTGTTCAATAAGTAATTGAACACTGGCACGTTTACCAAGCATGAGACAGATGGATAAAAAATGATTATTATAAATTAATTAAATTTGTTTATTTAAACAAAACATACTTATTTGTTTACACATAAGTGACATCAGGAATTTTATTTTTAGTTATTTACATTATCTTGTGTAGTATATTAAAAAAAAAAGATTGCTTTCAAATTGGCATTGATAGAATAGTTATCATTAGATCATTGGCTTACTATAGCAGCAGATGGGGTGATTTTCCAACACCTTAAATGCCACATAGCTTTAATAAATTATATGCAATGTTAACTCTTTCAAAAGTGCAACTAGAATGATTGTATTGTAAAAAGCATAATATCGTTTTCCATTGTAAAATTGTATATACAGCCGTGGCCATATGTATTAGGTACCCTATACACGACGGGCTTATTACTTAATGGGTGCCTTTCTAGAAACATTTTGATAATTTTGGCTTTCATTATGCTTTACCTAAAATATCATTACCTCCCATCCCTACTTCCACCAAATGGGAGCGTGGTTTACTAAAGACTGATAAATTTGTATATGTCGCTGGTCTACCTCGACTGTAAATTGTCGCTCTCTGGTTATTTTAACAAGGTTCAACTTACGTTTTTAAATGTTTTTTGTTTTGTTTAACGACATGTAAATTTGAATAAAAAGCCAAAAATTATGGGAGTTGAGTGAAAGTAAGAGGGTACAAATGATTTTATTAAACACACAGGGGCTTACTCAAGATCAAAAATTAAGTGTTCAAGATTTACTGTGCAGACACCCATTAAGCGGTTTAACAAATAATGTGAGTCATTTGAAAATCTAGCTGTTATACATTTTTGCATCCAAATTTTTGAGTTACGCAAATATTAAAATAAGATTCACACAAAATCAATATTTTTGTCAGTTGTGTTAATTTGCATTCTTCGAGCGATGTGGAACATCTAACGTTTTAATTGTTTAAAATGCATAATTCGCAGAGGCACAATTTTGCAATGGGAACAACAATATATGTACTACAATCTTGGAATTGCCGTATTATGTACGTATTTGTAAAATCTGTTATTATTGATAATGACTGGTAATTACCAGTCACAACAACGTCACGGCAGAATTAGCAAATGAATTCTAGCCTTTCAAGGTTTTTCAAATACACATTATTGTCAAGTTAATTTGTGTCGTGTCTGGCCATATTGGATATTCAAATATGATGCTACTGAGATCTATCGTATTTATTGTACGATGATCATCAGATGGGAAACTGTTATAATATATAATATATATGTATAGAACAGAAGTTTGATGTCTGGTGAACAGAGCGCAGGGATGTCCCAGTCCGGGGATGGGCTGCACACACCGGGGTACCTGTCCTGGAGGAAGCTGCAGCTTAGCCGAGCCAAGTTGAAGGCATCCAGCAAGACGTCCGCACTTCTCTCAGGATTTGCGATGGTACGGACACAACCTAATATCCCTAGATTTACAAAATCATCCTGGGCCGAATTATTCTTTTGGCTTTATGATTTGACTCGTAGTTACCCGACTGTCTGAGTTTTAACACTTTTAACTTTATTAAACAACTGAAACACATGGAAAAAAAACAATATGGCTTAGAGTCATATTTTTACAGTTAAATTGATTTCATTCCTCACATTTGAAATGACGTTGCAAGCTGAAAATAGTAGATGTAGAAATTATCGACAAAAAAGCTGTTCCAATTTTATGTTGGCATATTTTATGTGAGACATATACACAGATGATACAGAAGCCTAGCAAAGTCATCCCATCATTTAAATGTATCTTTTAAAACTTCAGGTAGCCATGGTGGAAGTCCAGCTGAATGAAGATTCCAAGGTGCCTCAGGGGATGTTGGTGGCCTTCGCCATATGCACCACCCTCCTGGTAGCTGTGCATATGCTGGCCCTGATGATCAGCACCTGCATCTTACCAAACATCGATGCCATTTGCAATCTCCACAGCATCTCTTTGGTTCACGAATCTCCGCACGAGAGACTTCACTGGTACATCGAGACAGCCTGGGCATTCTCCACGCTCTTGGGGCTCATACTATTCCTACTGGAGATCGCCATCCTGTGCTGGGTGAAGTTCTACGACCTCAGCCCTGTGGCTGCTTGGTCTGCCTGCGTAGTTCTTATACCAGTATTAATTGTTTTCTTGGCGTTTGTAATTCACTTCTACCGCACTCTCGTCACGCATAAATACGAAGTGACGGTTTCCGGTATCAGAGAACTGGAACTCCTTAAGGAGCAAATAGAATTAGGAGACCAGGAAGGAAGACTTAATGGCATGAGTCTATTGGATCAGGGACATATTGTTTAACATTTTGTAAATCATACAAAAAGTTCCCCCAAAAAAGACAAATGAGTAGTTTTCAGTATTTACCGTTATAAATATATGAACTTAGTTTTAGAGTCTTCCATTCCTATAGTAAAGTTTCTCACTGTAAAATTTTACAAAAATAGATCTTTAATGTTTTTGGAAAAAAATGGACTGAAATGGAATGATGACCTTTAATTATATATTTTGACAAAGTATTGATGTTCTTGTTCTATGAATGAACTTGGGTAAGTAATGTGATTGTTATTGGTATGGATATGTGGATACTTAATTTATATTATTTCTTGTATTGGAATATACAGAAGTCTTTGAGAATTAAACTTTTGTTTGTGATATAAATTATAACACAATCGAGAAATTTAAATGGTTCAGTCATCTGACTTACACTTGGAGAAGGTCACAGTAAAAGTTCACTGCATGGATCGTCAACATTTTTATAGTGTATGTTGTTTATTGTTTATTTTGTACTGTTGATTTAAATTTTGTGTGTAATGGTGCATATATTTTATAATATTGAGACCTACAGGAATATATTGATAGCAATAAAAATAAATGCTTACTCAAATGATAATTTGGTGCAAGTCAGTAATTTGCAATTTTTATAAAGATTCATTTAGTAAGTCCTTTTTATAAAAAAAATATTGTGAACTTTTTTAAAGGACCTACACAGCCGTGACGTGAGTGTTAATAGTTATAAATTTTTACTGACCAGCCATTTTCATAATTTCAAAGATAACTGTGATATATGTATCATCATTAACTTAAATATTATACATATTCCCAATTTAAAGAAAGCCTTATATATTACTAGGTGTAATGCGGGGTCCAGATGCGTGTAATGTGTAACGTAATGTAATGCAAATTGTATGAACGACACAATCTCGACGTGAATCCTGTTCAAGTTACAAAATGCCAAACAGAGCGGTCGCAATTACTGGTGCAGTTTTTGTGTGTACGTACATATTTAGTAACTAAATGGCAAATACCGTCGGTGGTACAAAGGCTACAAAAGTCGTTCAAACGAGCTCCTTTGTATTCGTGTTAAAAACCGACAGCAGATGTATCGGCGTGAGCATCGCCACGAGCATTACATGTATACATTCACATTTCCTTACACAGTACATTACGCTCGTCTGGACCCGGCATTACGGTTGTACTGTACTTGAGGAAACCTTTATCTCTGTTGTGATTGGAACCTAAAACCGCCGGTCCAGAATCAAAGTTCTTATGTACACTAATTGTTTATTACTTAGAGCTATTTTTGCATAATTTTAAACAGTTTTTATTACCATTACTGCCCAAATAAATCTTCGACGTATAAAATTTGGTGTATGGATTGATTCATGACCTATGTGAAATTAATATTGTTGCCTTTTGGACCCCCCTTTTGAAAATATATATAAAGAATAATAATAGAATACAAGTAAATTTTTGGTATAGATGAAGGCAGATTAGTCAAAGTAATTGTAACCAAGCCTGTCTGTATGATCGAAAAATTGTAAAAAATTGAATATATATAGGAAAATTAAAGTGTTTCTTACTTAAAATATATAAAAAAAACTTGTAGATTGCAGATTTTGTATATTAAAAAAATGTAAGCATAATTTTTTTGTGTATTCTATATATATGTTGATATAATTATTTGTGCAGGTGACCAAAAAAAGAACTAATGAATGAACAAACTGTGTTTTAAATCAATCATTTTTTGTATCCACAAAATCTACACCAGCAACTGCATAGATAAGTGTGTTGATCTGTAAAGACATGTACTAAGGTACTTATAAATTCACCCAATTGTAAAACTGCAATCCATCAATTTGACTGCGGTTCTTAGTACTTGAAAGGCGTAAGTATGAAATGATAAATAGGTTTGATACATTAATATGAATCAACTGATTCATTTGAATAAATAAACTGTTATTCATTATCCATGAATTGATTCATTCAAGTTGCACTCTTTGAAAATGTATTGAGAGAGAATAAAACATGTTCATCCCCTGGAGGTCAGTCAAACTTTAGTCTTCCAATCCCTCCCCATCGGCCGACTGTTTCTTTTCAATTGTCGAGTTTAGAACATACAAAGAAAATTATAAAGACTAACTCATTAAATCGCTCTGACTCGAATATCACTAGATCAGAGTCGTTACCTTTTACTCTTGGTTTTTATGTTTGACTCACTTTACAGCTCACGTGTCCAGTAGAAATTGAGAATATTTTGGGATAATTTTCTGTTGATTATGACATGTGATGGCGTCATATCTCATATTTGAGACTTTCAAACCGTGTTAAGTGTATTGTTCACCATATTAAGCTCAAAGAATAATGTAATGTTTTGTTTGCATCAAAACACCTAATTTTTTACCCCTGCCACTCTCAAGCTGACCCTTTGGTCACCTTTTTTTGTCTTAACACATTGCGGGCCGCTGTATTTCGCGCTAAGCGTCGGCTGGAGTCCGGCGTATTTTGCAAAAATGAAGAAAAAAACACGCCTTTCGTAAAATCAATTTAATTGTAAAACTAGCCAACAGTTTCAAATTAAATTCGACGTGTGTCTTCTAAAGGGCACTTTATGAAGTGTATACTTTATAATTATTACAACACCGATGTTAGAAAACATCTAAGTTTTTTCAAGTCAAAAGTTCATACTACGAAATACCCATTTCCGGATCTCCGGACTTACGGAACTGCCGCGCAAAATACCCACATCTGGGTAAGCGGACCGCTGTGTGTTAATAAGGTTCTCTGTTAGTGTGATAAATCTGGCCAAAAAATTGTGTTGATATCTTTATCGATTTTTAGACAATTCTTGATGTAAAATTTTAGTTATAACTGTAACACATTTTATGAGTTATTTTCCCACTGTATGCAAGTAAAGCCATTCTAAAATAATCTTGGAACTTCTGCGTCTTTAGATTTTCTTGATAGCCGTTACTATTTTTTTAATTGTATTTAATAATAAATATATTATAGATTAGAAATCCGATGATAGAGAACATGATAGATTTAAAATCCATATGATAATCCAAACTGTTTAGTATAATTTTAATAAATGACTTAATCTTTAAAACATTTGTTTTTTGTGTGAAATTTGACATTATTGTTAGTTGTGACTATCAAATAACTAAAAATTAAGTGGGATGAAAGGGGAGACAAGAAAGGTTGTCCAAGCTGGAAACGTTGGGAAATGCTTACACACAGAATAAGGATACGCACAGGGATGGCTGTGAACTATTATATGTAATGACATTGTTACTTAATGCATATATTTAATGTCTATACAATATATTATTAAATAATTTAGACACCATGGGCTTCTCGTACTTTTTCTCCGACTTGTATTTTTTCTTTGATAATTTGTTGGTAAGCTTGGAGAGCCAATTCTTGTTGGCCCTTCATCGTAGAGTTGCTTTGAATATATCTAGCCACACACTGGGCGCATTTTTCGTCCAACTCTAAATCAATAGTTCCACCTCCACCCTGGGTAATAGGTTTCGCCAGCAAAAGAATCTGAAATACAATCATTATTTAAATTATTATTATTAGAGTTTTTATTCCGGAAGGACTGAGTGGATGGTGCATTATATCCGATTTGCCATATCACAGTAGATACAACTAATATAAAATAGAAGTGTAGGTATACTAATGGGTCATGATTCAAGATTCAATGTGTTCACTGCATTATCTGCATCCAAAGCTCATCAAGGGGAGAGCCGAGCCACTAAGATGTAATAAGACAATGACCTCCTTGATTAAGTTTTGTATCCTGCCCCAGAAGCTTATTAGCTTATAATTCATTTGTTAAACTTGTTAAGAAAAACCTCTAGAACGAGGTTGATGTCAATGAACATTTTCCCTCGTAAAAAAACGGTAATCTATTGAAGTCTCACAAAACAAAATATTGAGCCGAATGCAACCTCTCACAACAACGCCTACTGGCATACTGATAACTCTCATTTAGTAGGTGGAAGCTTACACAAGAAAAGGTTTTCGCCCAGAAAGAAAATTCCGGTTACTTTCCCCCCCCCCCCTCATATACGTGCATATTATATACCTGGTCAACCAATGCTTGTGAATCGTTAGACTCAAAAGTCTCTGGATGTAATCTCTGTTGAAGATGAATGAGGGAAACACTTTCTCTGATGTTTTCACTTTGGAGCATCTCTAGAACTAGTCCATCAATAATGTTGTTCCACGCTAAAAAGAAGGCCATTGGTCCAAAATGACGAGTTGATCTAAAAAACAGATAAAAGAAAGTAATATATTTTATTGGGTTAGTATGTAAGTTAATATGTAGTCAAGAATGTAGATATGTAGTTGCTTTTATATAAAGAAGATTACTTTATTATGTAGAAAAGAAGAATTAGTGAAATTAGTAATTTTTTAAATCAGGACCCCAAGAGAGCCCAGGAATTATTTGACTGATATTTGACTGAATATTTGACTGATTCCTATAGTTGATTCAATTAATGAATACCAAAATATAAAATGTATATTACCTGAGATATTGGTAATTCCTAGTCTCATCGATGTTGAGGTAGACTTTAGACACAAGCTGCTGGTACGTCGGGTCACTGGGCTCGTACTGAATGCAGGCTCGATCCAACAAGAATGTGTATTCCTTCCTCGTCAGAAGGTCTTGGAAGAAGGAGTCTTCAGTAAACATAGCGGGTTCTTTCAATGTTCGCCCAGGCATAGGGAAATATATCTGAAAAATATAAGCATTCTAATCAACTGTGATGGTAAAAAACATGTATGTATTGATTTAAAAAAAACGAAATTGCATAGCATGAGAGCAATATATAAGGGGAGGTCAACAACTTTGCAGAATCAGAGGGAAGAGGGGAAGGAAATGAAAATGTTTGTTTTATTTTTCAACATAATCTCCTAAATATCAGTATGCTTTTTACAGCATTTCAATAACATCCCTATGCAATTTAAAAAAAAACTTTTATCAAAAAATGGTCAGAAAATGCTTCCTTCAAGAAATCATCATTAAAAACAAACAATTAATAAAGACATTAGAAGTTTTGTGCAGTAAAGTGAATCCAACTTTGAGAAGTTTTGTTGAAATTAAAAAAATGCTCGATTTATCCCACATATAAGGTTTTCCCTACAGAAGAAGTATTTTTCCGGACCCTTGAAAAACCTTATAGGAGAGTTTCACTGTAATTGGATTTTAGATAGACTTTTGCGAGTCCTGTTTTGTTGTTGATAACTGTCATAAAGAGTGTTACATGGTAAACTAAATGCTTGCTAACCCTTTTTTGCCCGGAAATTGATAGCTTGAATTTAATCATATACATTAGGAGAGGGATGCCTCTCGGCCATTGAATCAGAATACCTAAGTAATGTGACAGAGTTATAAAACTTAAAATTTTATTGATTACCAATTTAAACAAACCTGATTTAGTTTTTTTCTGATGGCATGGTCTGCATGATGCAATCTTCCATCTGGCTCCCTGAAATGCGATAATACATTTAATAGTTAATAAATAATACATGGCTCATTTATATAGCGCCATTTTTACGAAATATCACCTCAAGGACACTTAAGAATGCTTAAAAATGATTGAAATCCCTAAAACTATAGCTAGAATTACCTTTTATTTATTGATATTTACTAGACTAGCCTAGCTTATAAAATTAAGGCGATTTTGTTATTCTCTAATTTATGAATATGATTTCTTGAAGAGATATGAGTTTAGCTCTGAACTCTGTTGAGGCTTTTTTTCATTCTCAGATCATGTGGCAGTCTATTCCAGGCTTTTGTGCCTGTCACTTTGAAGGCACACTCTCCGAATTATAATAAGAACTATGAAAAGTCTTGCTGCGGTTATGATAACCAAATGTTATTGTAATCTAGACGTGAAATGATGTACGAGTTTACTAGTAATTTAGTTGCCTCTGTTGGCAGGTTTCTGCGCACTGATTTGTTTTGTCTTAATTGTAAGAACCCTGCGTTTACAGTCCTTTTTACTTAAGTTTTAGGGGAAAAATCAGCATCCAGATTGACACCCAAAATTTTAATATATGTCTTTGGAGTAATGTCACTTCCTGAAACAGCTATTGGGGAGTTATCGATGTTATGCTGACCTCTGCTTGTGGCGGTCCAGAGAAACTCAATCTTTGAAGGGTTCGACTTCAGTCTATTTGAGGTCATCCAGAGAGTGATTGGTACAGATGTTTACTACACAAATACAATTATAATTACCGTATAACGATGAAACGTTCAGAATTCGAAATTCCAAAGGTAATATCCGTAAATACATATCTAGCCAAATCATGTCCTCTGAGCGCTGGATCATAGGAGACTTCATGATCCGCTTGATCGTTGATCTAAGTACATAAAATAATCATTATTTATACAAGGCTTTTGTGCGCACAATATGTTAAAATTCTACTTGCGTTGTCCAATGATGAATGACAACAAGGATAAAAAAAAATGAATGAATAAATAGATGGTTCTTGGGAGTTTTCAATTACACCCCACGAAAATCAAAAATTCCCAACATCATTTGTGTTCTATGCGGCCCACGAACATTAAAAAATATGTAAATTGACTCATGTCAACCAATATCAATAAGTAGGCAGCCAGCATAGTGACATTTTGTATGGCAACCTGGTTAATTATAATTACAGTTGCCTATAATTGCCACACCTGCAGTGGTAGACGTGAAACTAATAAGAACCCCATAACCAATTTTGCTTGGTTTCAGACAACTATTTTTAAAGCACTCGTAATTGGAATGTAAACAAGTCTAGTTAAAATTTGCTGAAATCTGACTCAAGCGTGAATTCATTATCTTTAAATTCCTAACTCTATGATTTCACCAGTTACAAAATATTGAATAATAAACGTTTTAAATGAGTGTTTGCACAAACCTTAATGACGGGTGGCATTTGTAAGAGATGGTCTACTTTTGCGGCCACTTTATCTACTTCTTCCTTTAGTTCCTTGTCAGTCATAAATTTATATTGCGGAACTGGAAGGGATCTCTCATTTTTGTTGACTCTTTTGCGAAAGACTTTGTCTACTTCTGGTCGAGTAATGTATTTAAGAAGATTTTGTACATTTTGTGAGAAAAATAGGGGTGCGGGGTCTCTGTCATCTGAAACAAAAAAATACATTTATTACGAGACATGTTGCCATTTCTAGGTTAAATTATGCTAAGCAAGCATTTTAAAGGGTGCATACTAAATTCTAAGGGAACATTTGTGAATTTTCGCCTTAAACAAGTGGCATAAGTATAAGGAGCACGTAGGGATACGGTTTTATATCCAAATAAATTTGACTGTTTTAGGAAGCTAACAAACGTCAGACGGCCGGTAGCCATTTTTGTTTAAACTAAACCATAGAAATCTAATTTCAAAGAGCGTAGAAGAATAACATGTCTAGCGATGTCACAAGGCGCAATCGAAATACGAGGCTTAATCGATATTTTCATCAGTCGAACATTCCGTGACATCAAAAATTTGTTCGAACAATTTTCAGATATATTATTTCGGTTTGCTGAAACCGTATTCGAAAAGTAAAGTTTTGTTTTAAAACACCTCTCTAAATCATTATGTTTGCAATTGAATGGATTATTAGTAGCTAGCTTTTTTTTTTTTAATGTTAGCATCTATTTCACTGTTAGTTACAAGCTATAAGTTTTTATTGTAAGTCACTGGTTGAAATTATTAGGTGTAAGCCATTAGTAATAAATCTTAACTGTAAGTTATTAGTTATAAGCTTAAGTGATAAATTATAGGTTAGATAAATTAATTTGTAAAGCGCCCTTAAGGTGATTTTCCCACAAAAACGGCGCTATAAAAGTTATCCATTTATTATTATTATTATTTTTAGTTGAATTTTTTGGTACATTGCCTCGAAAAATTTTTGTAGTCTCAATCTTTGTATCTTTTTTGCGATTGTTATGAAGATATACTATGAGGTATGCTAGAACAAGATGCAGTAGAAACAAATACATGCAATGAAGGAAATAAAAAAAGGAAATAAAAAAAAACAAATATATCAAAAATTTCACCAAAAGAAAAAATATTAGAAAAAAAAACTTATTTATGCGGTTAGGGATGAAAAAAATTAATAAAAGAAAATCTTGTATTTTAATAAACGTCATTATCTTCTATCACGTTCTTTTGTTTACAATTTGAAGCAATGTTAATTTCTTTTATTTGAATATTATTTGGAGAGCTAATTGTATAATTTATATTTTAATTTGACATGTAAAATTAAAACGCAACGTAAACTTTACTAAGATTTTAAATAAAAAAATGACATCTTCACTTAAAAATACACCGGGTAACAGTAAGCAAACCGCAAAATTATTTCAAATGCCATATTATTGTAATATATTTTTGTCAGAATTATATTGTATTTTCTGAATAGGTTTCAATGTAGTTAGGTTAATGCGTATTTTCAATTTGTTTTATTGATGCTTATTTCATTATTCAAATATCACCATGGTGCGCTTCGCAATAGACAAAACACACATGTCATTAAAAATATTATACTTCATACAAATACATAATACTTTAGGTTAATATGAACGTTAAAAACACGTCGTGGTGACGAAATTATTTATAATAGTGGATGCACAATCTTGCACAATTACTATTCCTATATAAGCTAGAGATGGTCGATATTCCGTTCCTGATTATTAGGAATCGGTTTGGAAATCGTTAGCAACCCCCTCCCACATGAAAATATATTGTTGGCGAATGGAACCGGTTCCAGTTCTTCTCGTTCTCCGAATTTCGCTAGAAACCCCCCTCCCCCCCATGAAATGGCGCGAGAATTTTTTTCCTAATATAAAAATATTAGAGGAACTTTTATGGCCCCAGGAACCGGTTCCAAAAAGAACTGGATAAATAACTCGTTCCTCGCTGGTCACCGGTAGCTGGAACCGCAGGTAAACCTTATTCTGATATCGACCATCTCTAATACACGCCCCAACACTATTCATTTTTACAACCGTCGATTCTCGGCCCGTGTCTGCGTTTAATCATATGTTGATCAATCGTCAAGCGTAACGGTCATGCTGTTATACTAAATGAAATGCAGGCAAAGTAAACCTGAACACAAATGAATGCAAATGTCATAAAAATACAACAAAACAAACATATTATGATAAACAACATGACCGTTATGCTTGACAACTGATCACAATTTGACCGAAAGCTGAAACGGGTCGAGAATCTGAGTTTAACGGGGACCGTTTACATGTCAACAATTCAAAATAGTGTAGATTATTATAGACAATTTTATTTGATGCTTGATCAAATGCATATGTAAATATATGCACCAATACACACAATATATATATATATATATATACACCTCCAACAGTGATGTCCTTGTGAAACGTCATTGATGAACATCAATTTGTCTTGCTTACGCCTACTTATTGTTTTTAGCTAAAAATAGACATATTCTATACGCTGTTCGAATTTGAATTTTGAAAAAGTGTTTATGTTTATTCGAAATGTTTTATTATGTATTTTTTCTATTTTATTAACATTTTTTTTCAATCTCCCTGGAATTTTCGTTTGTGTAAAAATTGTACTGGCCCAACCAGTTGCGCCCATGAGCAACTTACCCACGTCACTAAGCATTCATACCAATGACCTATTGTATTTCTTAAATGCATCCTTTAATGTCTTTCTGTCTCATAAATTATATCGTGAGATCACTTTCTAAAATTCTTTTTAACATGTATTATTCCATAGACCGCATGTTTGTACTGTGGACACTTTAAGTTTGACCATTAAGGTATTAAAGAAGAGCACTTCAAAAAACAAAACACTCTCTACCATTACGCTTTACTATTATATTCATTCCTATTCACATCGTACTCCCATGCGGTGGTAAAGCATGTTCAGTTAAAGGTTTAATTACTAATATTATATAAATTCTTCCAATGAAAAGTATTCAAGTAAAGTGATTATATTTTATTCTACATCCCCGAAGAAAAGCGCGCCTTACACAAGGAGCATCTGTCGGTCGCATTGCGATCATTACAAACTTTGAAACATGCGGTATGCAAACAATGCATCTATACGAGTACTGTGATCGTATGAACTCTTACTGCTATACCTTTAATTAGCGTTGGGAAAAACTTCAATGTTTTGTGAATGCTCCACGAATTGCTAGTTCTTTAAAATGAACCCTTCGCAGTGAACGCTTCAGTTGAAGTCGAACTCGCAAAAAAGAGATTTGAATTTATCAATTTATTTTATTTTATTTATTTATGAGATTTGAAAACGGAAAGAACTGGAGCTAGTTCCTTGCCGAAAAAGCACATGCTAGTCGGTAGAGTTTAGAAAGTGAAAAGAATTGGAGCCGGTTCCTTGCCAAAATAAAAAGTACTAGTCAGTAGAGATTTGAAAACCACAATAACTGGTTCCTCACCGAAAAGCACGTACTAGTCGGTGGAGATTTGAAGACGAAAAGAACTGGAACCGGTTCCTCGCCAACAAAATCACGTACTAGTCGGTAGCGCTTTGGAACTTGAAGTAGTTCTTTCAATGAAATGAATGAGCGCTAAGATGAACTACCGACTACAATTGAAGTATTTTTTCAATGATATGAATGAAGGCTAAAATGAACTACCAACTTCAATTGAAATATTTATTGAATGAAATGAAGTTATTGAAATGATTGAACGCTAAAATGAACTACCGACTTCAATTGAAGTATTTGTTCAATGAAAAATGAATGAAGTAGGAACTGTTACCAAAAGAAGTAGTTCTTTCAAAGTGGTCACAACTAGCGTTGTGACCGCTTTGAAAGAACTGCTTCAAAGAACTACTTCTTTTGGCAACAGTTCGTACTTCATTCATTGTTCATTGAACAAATACTTCAATTGAAGTCGGTGGTTCATTCATTTTAATAACTTCATTTCATTGAACAAATACTTCAATTGAAGGTGGCAGTTCAATTTAGCCTTTATTCATTTCACTGAATCAACACTTCAATTGAAGGTGGTAGTTCATTTTAGCCTTCATTCATTTCATTGAAAGAAGTACTTCAATTTGAAGCAGCACCACCGTTTTGAAGGCATCGACATTGATAAGGAACCAGTTCCAGTTCCTTTCGTTTTGAAATCTCTACCGACTAGCATGTGCTTTTCGGTGAGGAACCAGTTCCATTGACAAGGAACCGGTTCCAGTGCTTTTCAGTTTTAAAGAGCTACCGACTAGTACGTGATTTTGTTGGCGAGAACCAGTTCCAGTGCTTTTCGTTTTGCAAGGAACCGGTTCCAGTTCTTTTTACTTTCTAAACTCTACCGACTAGTACGTGCTTTTTCGGCGAGGAACCGGTTCCAAAAAGAACTGAACAAACAAGCGAATAAATACAAATCTCATTTTTCGCGAGTTCGACTTCAATTGGAGGGTTCACTTCGAAGGGTTCATTTTAAAGAACTAACAATTCGTGAAGCATTCACAAAACATTGAAGTTTTTCCCAACGCTACCTTTAATGTATTTGTCTATTTGCAGAGGATGGACGTGGGCTATCAAAACAAATAACAGAGCTGCCGGCACGCCTGATAGGAGTGTGCCATGAAATATTGACTAGTCGAAACGACATCATCAATTGCTTGAGACTCATGGGAACTACTAACGTAAAAAAACATAAAAGCAACATGTTTATTATTATTATTATAGAAGAACCAGTCCGTTTAATTGATTGATCAAATTGATTTTAGAGTCAATGAATGTTTGCAGGAAATGGGGGAGGCTAACTACGCAAGTAAAATACGCCAGTGGGGGGTGGACAGTCAAGCGCTACTCGAGCTGGTCGGCAATACCACCCTACAATCTGAAAAGGACGCCCAGACCATTTCCAATGAAGTGTCTACACTAGTCTTGCAGGTAACAAATATAAACATATACCTGACACTGTGTTGACGTAGGAAAGCAGGGGTATTTACGTGTTCACAATGAGCACGCACCTCTCTTGTATAACCTTTGTCTTTGACTTTGAAAATACATTAAAAAGAGACTCATAAGAGGCAGGATTAATTACACACACATCATAAATACGTTGAGCTGAATACTCATTTACAACGAGGCGAAATAAATATATTTATGAGGGTAACATACTTTAAAACAAAAAACGTATTTTCAAAGTCGCGGCAATTTAGAACATTTTTGATGCATTCGAAATTCAAGCATTTTAAAAATAAACTATGAAAAGTATTATATTAATTAATGATATCATTTCAAAAATTAATATAAAAATAATAAGCCTAAAAGCTTTAAAGTTAATTCTAATTTAATATGAAAAGTATCCTTCAGTGTAGTTTGAACAGCCATACAAATTAACAAAATAGCGATCAGCTGTCAGCCAACTAACAAGTAATTACCTAGGTATATGAAAAAATATGGTTCATAACCGTAGTTATAAACCAATCAATTAAAAGTAATTATATATTTGTATTAACGAAATGAATACTTATTTTTTATTTCAGTTTAATTTTATACCCTGATGATCTTTAGGCTAAGCGAAACCGGTCAGCCATAAAAAAATAAAATAAAAGATGTGGTATTTTACGAAGTTTTTTTTTATTTCATTAGATATGTCAAACCACAAAGTAATTACTTTCTACGATTTATTTTATTTTTATTGTTTGACCTGAGTAATACACGGGTAGGTTTGAAACTCGTTGGAGTATATAAAGATTTTATTGAAAAAAAAGAGAAACTAACCTTTGGTTTCAATCAAAGATTAGTTTACAATTTTGACAAAACAATGTGCGCTTGCTGAAATCGTCATTTTTTTATAGCAAAATAAACATTTCCATGTGACGTTACGAGCCTGTAAATCTAATGCCATGAATTTTTCTAAGCCAATAATTCAAAACTCATGCACAGCGCCGGATCCAACATACGTTAATGGTAGATTCACACCAACGTCCGGATCCGCTCAGTGACGATATTGTTCCGCATGGAGCTTATTGATATGGTATGAATATCAATCAAGGAGTATGTGCCAAGACAAAGTTGTGTGGCAGTATATCTTTCTGCCCACCCTTGTGATATTTAACTACTTAGTTAGTTAAATAATTATTTTGAAGTGTAAAAATACTTACATCGCAGATTTCTTTTTTATTAAAAACCATTTTTTTATCACTAAATAATATTTTTATTAATTATTAAAAATATTATTTAGTGATAAAAAAATGGTTTTAAAAAAAATTCAAAATTCAGTTCAAAATTTTTATTCACTGGAAAACTTACATTTTCCCAACTGTCCGTATAGAGTTTACATATAAAAAATAATGTGTAGGATTGTTGTATTGGAATCCTTCAAAGTAGCGTTGTGACCGCTCCGCATGAACTACTTCATTTTGCGGTAGTTCAAACTTCATTCATTTTTCATTGAACAAATACTTCAATTGAAGTTGGTAGTTTCGCTCGCACAATCGCACCATCTATGCTTATTTGTGGTTCACTTTGAAAACTTCAATTTTGGTTCTTTGTTAGTTCGCACGATTGTAGTATTGCACCATCCACAGTTCGACGTGTTTTGGTGTGTTTTATTTCTTCATGATTTTATATGGGACTATTGTTGTGTTTTTTTTTTGTTGGACTTTGGTGACAGTTGCTTTTAATTGTCTAAAAGAATTACAAACTTTGATTTCGTTGCTTGTTTTGTCTGGTGTGGGACACAAGTTTTTCCGTGTGTTGTTTTGATCATAAAGCAATATTCGATTGATGTTTTGTTTTAATAATGATTGTCCATTTTTTTTTTTTTACTTTATAACAATAAAAAAATTATATAGTTTGCAAACCTCATACGGCCGCTTCTAACGGGCTTATATAAAGCTTGGGCTGAATGAAATCAGAATTTCTGTGGTACTTCAATTGAACGGTTCACTGTGAAGGGTTTATTTTAAAGAACTAGCAGTTCCTGGAGCGTTCATAAAACTTTGAAGTTTTTCCCAACGCTACAACAAAGTGACCATTTAGCGCTACTTTTGAGTGGTGCGGTATGTAATTTATTTTCCTTAAATTAGATTTTCATGAATAATCGATCACCTCCAGAAATTTTGCGAAATGAGCGTATAATTCGGTAAATATTATTTTAATAGCTAGCTACCTCCCTCTCCCTGTACATCACTAGTAGGTGTATACATATAATATAGGATCGGGCACGTCGGAATCCACCTTGTGGATAGTAGGTAGCATGCTACAAGACTCCTATTTCAGCCTTCCCTTTGAACATTCTAGGCGCGGGCGTTGACATCTGAGAACACCCAGCTGAAGTCGCAGACGAAGCCAAAGCAGGAAACACACAAGAGGGTATGGTTCATGAACAGTATTTCTGTTGTACGTTTGCTATAAAAGGTGTCATATTCACTCGACGACCCTCCCCACACGAGCGATGAAATTCCTGATTTCCCAAAAAATAATCAAATCGGATAGCCGGGAAATGTCCAGATGTCAAATACAAGTTATCAGGTACTAAGCGAATATAAATGAGAAAATATGACATGGAAATCTGTAGAAAAATGTATTTATTTTGGGGTAAACTAAATAAATGCGATTTTCGATTGTTTTGCGATGTACGGCTTAGATATTGTACTGCCTTTGGCGACTTCCATGGCTGAACGGTTGAAATTCTCGCCTCCGGAACCAGAGGACGCGGGTTTTATACCCGGCTTACGCAATAATTACAGTTTTATTTTTCTGGTTTATTTCACAAATAAATAAAATAAATTTTTATTGATGTATATTTTTGCGACACGTTTCAGAGTGGTACATACTCTCAGTATCGCCCTGGTGAAAGTCCACCATTCAGAATTGAAATGTAGCTTGAAATAGCTTTAGCGACCAGATCTGATTAACCAGGTACTTCCAGACCTTCCTCTTCCCAATCTCATTCTCCTCCCTATTCCAATCAGCTTCACAACATACCCCAATTGGGGATGCCACAGTCCCACGGACTCCGGGTAGTTGGGACTCTTGCGCGGTGTTCACATAAAATAAAAATAAAACATTGTTTGCTAGTGTAGGAGGGCTGTCAATGGAGCCAGATTCTCAGCGCGAAATGGTTCAACAGTAGAATATTTTATTTCAAATTTTTTTTTTCACGCCAAACATTTTTTTAAATTTGAAAATTAAGCCTCTGTTTTTATAAATTAAAAAAATAAGCTATTATCCCTTAAATTTTCTCTATAGACCTCTATACTAGGTCTATAATGGTAATAGCCTATAGATTTAGTCTTTAGTTCAAACATGATACACATATCTAAAGTAAGTGATTAACATGGTTTATCTCTAAAGGTGTTTATTTTATTCATTTTATTTTTCCTGTTTTTGCAACAAGAATCCGGGTCCTACTATTACTATTTTGCCATAAGGGAATATCTTCAGCCCGCCATACTAGCGGCCAAATCCACGTAAACATTTCCCTTACGTTCTAATTTGAAATACATAGACTGTTCGAGTGGCGATTAGTGCATGCGGATATTGCTTTACGTTGTTGATAAAGTTGTCGAATTTCAAACAGATTATCCGAGTAGCGCATGCGGATAATTTTATTGCACCATGTCGCCGTTGATAATGCTGTCTTCAATAACGTTTGTTCCAGGCGGAAACAGAGGGCGGCTGTTCGAAGAGGGATTCCGATCTGAGGCATTTCGAGATGGAGCGCAACTCTCGCGCGCGCATCCGCACTCTGGAGCGTCAGCTGAAGGAATTAAACACCACTTATGCAGCGCAAGCAGAGAGCTTGTCGCAGGTAGCCAGCCAACCTTTTCATGATCATTTTACACCTGGAAACGGATTCCGCACAAGAGTCCCACCTGCCTGAAGGCATTGGGACTACGCCATCACCAATCGGGGTATCTTTTAAGGCTGAGAGAAGTGAGGAGAGGAAGGTTAGGAAGTACCTGGATTTTCAGATTTGGTATTGTTATTGTACATATCTACCTACTTATATATTTAACAAAAACAATTGAGCGACATTTCGCTGTCAGATCATTATTTTTTGATCGCTGTGTCAGATTGCATTGCAAGTCAAGTTATTTCCCGTGATTATTCACACGTGGCTAGTAATTAGAATAAAATGAGAATGTTCATTTTCAAATAAATTAGAATATTCAGATAATAAGTAATTACTAAGTGGTCAAAAGAAAACCCAAATTCAGGGATTTTTTCCACTGGTATCCCCAATATCCCACTCACTGCAAAGTTAAGTGTGTCAATCTGTAGGTTGTTTTTTTACTTGACCTAGTTGTCTTTACCATAATATACCAAGCATGTATTTTTTGTATTATATTATCATTTATTGATAAATTATAATGCAGGCCAAACAACGGGAGACCAACTTCGAATCTCGTCTGCGCACAATGCATGACAGCATGAACACAGCGAAGCAAAAAACGAAAGATGTCACTGAAGAGATGGATAAACTCCAATCCAGGTTTAAACAATATATTATTTCCACTGAACAAGTAAGCCGATAAAAGTGTAAGGTCGTGTCTGTGTTCTCGAAGTAAGCTCGATATTTCATCACCTCTTGTGAAATTGACCAAACCTTTTCAAATATCCAAAAATCTTGTGTGAACTGGTAACATCAGTTTTCTTCCAAATCGGTATAGAAAACACTTCTTGGGAAGATCTTATGGAAGTAATTTTTGCTTCTATTGTTTTTTTTTTTGTAAATTAGTCCACTAGCATTTTTAGAGTAATTAAACAAAAATTGTAATACGTTTGGTGAAAATTGGACATGATTACAGCCAAAATAATGCACACCGAGAAGGGGAGGTTTTATTCTGCAATCTGAAAGACAGAAACGCGGAACTAGAGATTTCTCTGAAGGAACAAAGGGAAGTGGCGGCCAACGCCACCAAGGAATTAGCTGAAGTGGAAAGCAATATTAAAAATCTTCACAGGGAAATTCAATGCATCTTGAAAGCAGTAAAAGTAAAGGGTGCTGGATTTCAGAAAAGTTAGATTTTTACTGTATTGTTTTTATTAAAAAAAAAAAGACAGGCTGTACAAAATATCAATATTCACTATCTTATATGCACACATTTACAAACAATTAATCGTTTTATTTAATTGATAGATGACTCTAAATTGGCGAAGGAATGCAACGCACTGAGAGATAAGCTGACATCTGCAGAAGAAAAATTGAGAATCCTGAGGCAGGAAACCTTCAAAGACTTAATGGAATTGAACAACTTATTGGTAAGCGAGTTATACTTCTATTCCACTCGTAACGTAGAACGAAGGTATAACATTATCATTTTTAAACATGTAAGTGGTTACTTGATATAATAATAATAAAGTTTTATTTCAGCGGAACAGAGCGGCGGGTGCAATACTCTGTCTGCCATATAAATAATAAAATATATGAGTTAAATGAAAATAATGAAAGAAATATAAAACAACCTACACAACCTAAAATATTCAATTCTGTTGTCAGTTACATGTCAGCCGAAGTGTGAAGTTTTATTAAAAAATAAGCCAAAAAAATCAGGTCATTTTCATCATGATGGTGACGTCTAGAATAAAAACACAGAATTGTTTGGTTTAAGTGTTTTTGTAGCATTTCAGTATTCTCAGTAGAAAAATCTATTAGTATATTTTTTTCTAAGCCAGTCATAAATGTATGCAAGTGGCTCTTGCTCTAAACACTAGTGTCTAATCTAACCTCCAACTAAACAGGTATCAAAAGAGGGAATTGAAAGTGAATTAGCTGCGAAAGAACTCCTCACTCTAAAACTTAATCGGGATTTGGCGGAACTCAATGAAGAACTGTCCAGCGTCAGGTATTATTGCAAGATATTATTTATTATTTCATTTTACTGTTTACCATTTGTAGTTACCGGCCATCCACTCTAGCGACCAAATCAATTAATGGTGAATACTATTAACTCGTATTAGCGAGTGAAGCGACTCCCAGTAAGTAAACCTTCAATTACTAAAATGGCGTTATATAAAGGGCATAAGACCGAAAGGTGTCACGGCCGCGAGCAAATACTGAATAAAGGAACGTACTGTCCTGGGAACATCACGTTCAAAAGTGGATTTTTTGATAAAAATACTTATCGATCAAAACATCCATAAACATCTGCTTGTCCAAGAAACGCATATCTCACAAAACGGTTGGGTGGAATGAACTAACGGAAAATGCGAATTTCGAAAACTCAAACACTTTGAGCAGAAAAGAGTACCAAACACTCACCAACAGACGACTCGGAGCTGTAGATCAGCTAACAAAAGCAACGCTCCAAGTGTCACTAAATTCTGGTGGCTGGTGGCTGATGGAAAAACAAGGTCTAATCCCGGTCGGTAGCTCAGTGGACAAATGCGTTGGATTCCCACCCGGGCGTCGTGGGTTCAATTCCTCTGCTGGCTAAGTCCTCCATCATTGCACAAGCGTAAACAAAAACACAAATATTTTCCGCTTATTATGCTGGTAGTAGGAGTTTTTCAAATATTTTCAGGTTATTCGTAACCCGGGAATGTTTCTCTCTTTTAAAAAAATGTATATATATAAACCACCACATCAAAAATGATTGATTGATGATTTCCTCTGATAAATAATAATATTAAAAAATTGAGGCCGCCTAAATTGTTTAACTTGCTTTAAATGGACACACCAAGACAATTCACGGGTAAAAGGGTATAACTTTAAAAAGCACCACAGGCCAAGTGAATATTTTTCACATTATGTGGTAACTATGTTAAAAATAGTTGTTTTTTGGAAAGCAGATAATTCATATTATGAGGAAACTTAGTATTTGAACCTGTTATTTTTTGCGGTTTGTATGCAAGATAATTGCACGAAAACGTGTTTTTTAGAAAATGCAATAGGTGGACGAACGATGCAATGCAACGAGTGTAATGCCTTGAAGTGGAAGGAGTAAAAACCGAGAATGTGTTGTATGAGAGAAGAAGCGCGTCCCGACATATTTGCAGGGCCACCAGAACCTTTGGGAGGCTGGTTTTACGCCCATTGCCCACATTAAAAGTACCACCTACAAACTTTCTATAACTGCACTTCGTTGGCGACTTGCACAAGTAGGCTCAGCAATGTCATCATTCTCAACCGAGCCAAGAAATAATTCATAAAACAAATATCTACACGAGGAGCTCAAAGTATTTATTGGAAATTGTTTCAAATTGAAGCTGTTCTGAGACCACAAGTAAAACACGAACGTTAATTTAATTTAATAAGTTTTTATAATAAAACGTACACTTCTTTTTTTTAATAAAGTTTTATTTACACCTTACAAATACACCCAGTTTACTAAAATTCACAATCTCAAAACTTTACACCAAACCTTCTATAACCCCGGGCAACGCCGGGCACTACTGCTAGTGGACTATATTTTTTCCAGAATCGGCGTTACTTGGTTGCCGTAGTAATGATTGTTTTTAGTTCCACTTCATTCAATTTTTACATTTTTCTGTCTAACTGTAAACTTGTAGATCTTTAAAACAATACACCCTTTGACTATGTAACCATGTTTCTTAACTTTTTTATCGAACTAATATTCCAGCGTGAATTGGAAATCTGGTGTCACAGACTATAATATATGCATCTTCGCCCGAACGTAATATTTTGTGCGACAAAGGTAACGTTGGTTGATGTTTCTGTAACTAAAAAATCCTTGCGGCGAGGAGGGAGTGAAATCTGATTTTGTAGTAATCTACTGAGACTTAATTTGCAATTTTTAATTTGTAGGCAACAGAGGAATAGATACTTGGAGGGCCTCGAACGGAAGATGAATAAAAATGGAGGCCTTACGGAGCCAGAACAGCTGCTGCACGAGGTACTTCACGGACATACTTTCTTTTCTACTTCGATATATAATATTTTATGTTAATGCTTGGTTATTTGTGTACCTTCAAGCCACTAAAGGTATTTGTTTGAAATATTTTTATGACAATAATTATTCTCTCAGTATTCGAATTTGCACTAATCTTTTGCGTTAATTATTATTGTTATTATTAAATTATTAGTGCATATTTAATACTTTTTGGTAAATAATGCATATTTGAGTCCTTTTTCGTCATTAATGCACATTTCACCTATTCCGGTGACTTAGTGGTCATGGAAATTCTCGATGTTATTTTTGTTTGCACACCTCCCCTCGGGGAAATCAAAAATTTCCTGAAACCCGGAAAACTCCCCAGATTCGTTTTGAATTCAGCAAAAAATATCTGAAACAATTTGGTAAAGCAGTTTTACAAAACGAGCATGTTTGATTTTAAAATTTAAAAATATCTAAGCCTCTACGCAAAATCTTAAATGTGCCAGTGTTGCCATCGTAGGGTGATTCTTTGCTCAAGATTGATAAAATTATCGATCATGAAACATAATAAATTATGTTAAGTTCAAGTTCTTACCGCACTACACTACTATATGAACAAATGTATCGGGCATGGACGTCATTAATGAGAAGCGGCGCTGAAGACAGAATCGGGGCTTTGCGCAGCCCACCTAAAAATAACGGACAGCGGCTCGCAAAGGGGAAATCTTCGAGAAACAATGTATGGAGAGAGAGCTAATTCTTTTTACCCAACCTATACAAACTTGCGATAAATCACTTTCTCCAGGTTTTTACGTCATACACCATGAGAGAGAAAGAGAACAAAATACACACACCACTTTTATGTACTGTAAGGACGATTTTAGTCTCCCGTGTCTTCAGGAACTTCGCCCACATGTTTTCATATGCGACTAAACTCGACACAACTAAACGGTTTTTTGGGTTATATGCTATATTTTTGTTGATAACAATACTGTGAAAAAGTGGTTATACGAATAAACAAAAACATTATGTTCAGATGTGCAATGAATGGATGTATAAATACCCAAGCCCTAGTCCTAGCCACGCCCAGGTCTGCCGAGTCCGGTAAAAATCATCAAAAACTGACTACACTGCCTTGGATGGGTACCACTCTATGTACTCTAAGGGGGGAATGGACTGCCCACCCCAGGGATTTTTCGCAGAGTTGAGTGAGGAAACTTAAAAGGTTCGATCCGAAGGATCGGAACCCCGATATTTCCTGGAGGAATTCTGAAGAAAGAGAAGTATGTTATTTTTTTGGAAAAACGGCCAGCTGAGGAATTGCAACTACGCCAAGGTGCTTGAACTATCCGGCAATACCGCCAGGGATAACAAGACGACCAGGATCATTCTCCGCCACCCTACAATGCCAGCCCCTACAATACGAGCTGCTCTATGGCAAGACCATCGTCAGGGAAGTGTTCTTCCCAGTATTCCGGCCGTTATTCGTCGTTCAAGAGGACCGAAAATATACGTTTTCACCAAAACAAACATTCTTAATTTTTGAATTAGTGTTCTCTCCCTCTCAGATAAAAAAAAACTCGCTCCTTAATCTTAAGAAATATATTGTGTGATTAATATGAGTATTTTAAAACAATATTTATAACCAAGGATCCCCCCAATTATGACCGAGATGACATCCCACTTACTGAGATAGAGACGCTAGGTTACATTTGATAACCAACATCAGATTTGGCAATACGTTTAACATTAATTTGACGCCCAACGTTACATTTGATAGCAGCGTCGGGCGTGGGATAAGCTAGGGATATAGATAAACAAACATTGACAGCCTAGTTAGTCATATCGATTCTGCTTAGTTGTCGATGTGCTTGTGCTAGGCCCGCTGGATGTCACGGTAAGTAAGTAAGCAGAACGGCGCCTAATATTGCGTATTATAATATATGTGAAGTCAAAAAGACTACCGTAACTCAAACTGAGATAATGGACCGAGCTAAAAATATTTTACTGATGGTAGTGGTGTTTGCTTTTTTAGAGTGAATATCGCACAAGAGTCCCAGCTGCTTCCAACCGTCTAGAGCTAGTGAGACTATGGCATCCCCAATCGGGGTATGTTGTGAGGCTGAAGGTAGTGGGGAGGGAAAGGTTGGGAGTACCTGGCTATTCATATCTGGTCACCAAGCACGGCTAAAGCCAATTTAAGCAACGTTTCGCTTCTTCAATTGATTTCTTACATATTTCAATTGAATACAGTAATTCCAATATATTTACAGGCTAATAAGTTGATCGCAGCCAAAGACGAAGAAGTGCGGAATCTTCGAGTCACCGTTGCCGGCAAGCAGCAGGAGACGGAGATCCAGGGGGAGCGAATCAAGTCGATATTAGAACATCTCAAAATTTTGCAGTTGCGCAAAAGCATTGAGGAAAACATAATGAAAACAGAAGATCCAATCTTAAAAGAGACGAAAGCAAAGTACGTATTTCAAAACTTGGTCCGGTAATAGTCTATTTAAAATTAGAGGAAATTTTCAGATAAAAATACTATCGGTAATATGCCTGGGATGAGTTCAATCAGTCTTTTGTCTAACATGTTCGGTCCGTAATCATTTGCACATCTATTAGTGAATTTTATCCACCAGGAAAATATCAGTTTACAGGTGTATACTGTCAATATCACTACACAAAAGCCTCCCCACAGATCCCTAACTCAACACTGTGGCAGCGGGACGGTGCGCACCATTTGGTATAAGTGGCCTGGCCAAAAGTTTTTTTCCAATGACGACATGTGAATTTTTGTTTTTGATTTAATTGATATCAAAATGTCACCAGATGACATGACGTCTCGAAATCGCTGGTTAAAGTGACGGGTACGTCCTGTTACGCCCTGTATAACAGCTGATCAGGATAATAATGATGAATTGAAAGAACACCCCATCAAAAGTTTTGAAGATTGCAACGACAGTATTTTGTGTGCTCTACATAATAAGAAATAATTTATTTCTGATTTCCAATTGTAATCATTATTATCATTGTTCAATTTTATGTATCCCCGTTCAGTGATTAAACCACCTCAAGGGAGTTTTACATACGTAAATGAATATTGTGGCCCGTACAGACACTACAGGCGTTAAGTAACAATATTGTATCATGTTTAACGTACTATTTCTTCATTGCACTTTTTTGCAAAATTTTAAAAACAATGTTTGAAACAATTGGTTCGAACTCGCGTTACATTTGACATCGTCAGAAATCAACGATCAGTGATATAATATATTTTTTACAGTTGCCACTTCAAATAACAGTCCCCGTTTGCCGTTAACTGCCAATTCTCGGCCCATGTTTGATTGGATTTGGGCAATTTGTAACGATGTCAATCAATCAATGAATGTGTTTTCACTGAAATAAAACAAAACCTATATTCAAAGCTTGTTTGTATTTATTTCAGGTGGTTTTTCTTCTAAAATGAAACGCCACTGACTGCAAGATTATTCATGTCAAGATTTTCAGTTTGATATACTTGTCTTTGCAAGTGGCCAAAAAAGGAACTAAAGACATTTTTTTGAGGTTTTTTCATAATTGTGTGCTTTTTAGTGTTTTCAACTTAAATGGTTTAGTAGTTACTAGTACTAAAAATAGGAAACAGGGAGTATTTCTACAAATAAATAGTTGCGTCAGTGACAAAGTAGATATAATAAAGTATGGAGTCCCACTCCCGAGGAAGGGGACGTCCTCAGTTTTCAAACCGATTTAGATTTGTTAATAAAAAATATCCTTCCTTTCATGTCTCACGCTGTTCGAAACACAATTTTGCCTGGCCTTGCCCTAACATGATCAAATCATACCAGACTCCATATCAGCTACATACTCTAAGCAACCGACAGACAAATACAACCTCTCAACAACACCGCCTCGATCGACACACCAACAACACCCACACTCGTGTTTCTTTTATCTAAAACCAGACCCCACACGGATCTTAGTCCACCTCGCTTTCGCCCCTTGTTACCATCACTACATACCCAACCCCTCTACAAAATATTGTGTCGGAATTCGACACTGTCAACATCTATCCTCTGCACCCCCCCCACAACTCTCAAACTAGACTCTTAGCGAGGCACTTTGCCAACTACGGACCAATATGGAATTCAATCAAAGACTGTACTGACGTAGAAACTCTACTAAACATCATAATCTAGACCCAAACTACAAGCTACTTTTTCTCCCACAACCAAAAAAGCTTCACAAAGACCAGATAAATTAGAAAACCTTCCAATTACAGAGAGCACACTGGAATGCTGACTTTTCAGGATTGAATCCAACAAAATCTAATGAGTTTCAACATTGTTGTTTTACTCGTTAAAAATACCTGGAAACCAGCGTATCTATCATTATAATATTTAAAACTACATAACCGATACTATCATAGTCAAGTACTCAACTGATCACTGCGTAATTACATGCCTATTCTCAGTAATCATCGAAACCACCGCCATCGTCAACAACACACCAAATAATTTAGTCATTATCAGTCCTCCCAAAAGAAAAATAGCTCGATAAACTCCTTTTTGCTCCTATGGCTTATTTTCCAAACGCCAACACGGCCACTAATAAAAATAAAGGAAACTTCCTAGAAAAATTCACTTCCGTAAATTCATTGACACGCCTACATTATTTCCTAAAAAAAATACCATAACCCGGACGTTATCGACATAGTTGTTGTCCACACTGTACAGCGCATTCAACAACCATCATCCGATCAGCTCCGTACACTATATCTTCTGCACCTTCAGATCAAAAAATATCTGACAAAAGCTTCCCCAACCCCTAGAAGTTTTATTTACCTAATATTTTATTATAAATGCATACTTTGCCCTTTCTTTTTTTTTTTTTTTTCACTATTTAAAAAAATTATATATACTCATATATACGTATGTTATTATTGCAGACTATATCCTGATGCAATAATTAATTAGTGTTAATTCATACTTTACCACTATTTATGTAAATTATTTACTGTAAATGTATACTCCACTGCTTAACTTTATAACACAGTTATTGTTTTGTATTCACATCTATGATAAACAACTATTTTTAATGCTTGCTTTAGGTCGTGCAATTAAAGTTGCGAACAACCCATAGTTAGAATTGAGTGTATTGTAATATGTATAACTTTCAACAGCGATGTCCCTGATAAACAGCATTTTTTCTTGCTTATTGTTAATAGCGAAAAAGGGGTAACAAATTTATGCATTTATATTTGTGTATCTATTTTGAAAACTTTTGAATATTTATAAATTATGTGACCATCGCACATTTGGTCTATGAAATTGAAAACTTGAAAAAATAATTGACCGAGTGTTATTTTTATTCATTAGTTCGAAGAAAACTAAAGACGCCGATTTTTTTCTTCAAATTAAACCTTTAAACAAATTTACTGGAATTTTATTTTCTGAAGTCGAATAATAAGTTTGAAACATGCTGTATGCAAGCAATGCATCTGTGTGAGTACAGTGCTCGACTCTTGTTCGACTCGACAACATTTGCCGGGATATCTCGAACCGCAGATTCTCGGCCTGTTAGCGTTTGGTTATTTTTTTAATGGCCGTTTTAATTGACGGTGTAATCAACGGATGATCAAACAACCCAACAAGAAATTTAAAAAACTGCTGCAAGGCGAGAATCGAAGGCTAACGGGAACAGTTTAAATGTCAACAAATTCAAAATGCAAGGCGCTGGTCGTCGATTTGTGACGATGTCAAATGTCAAGTCAGTCAAACAACTGGCCCCAAGACTGAGATCACGCTAGTGCATTTGTAGACTTGCCAAAAAAGTATACATATAAATATATATTTTTTATATGAATACCGCACAAGAGTCTCAACTGCTCCCAACCGTCTAGAGCCAGTGAGACTGTGACATCCCCAAATAGGGTATGTTGTTAGGCTGAAGGTAGTAGGAAGGGGAAGGAGATTGGGAAGAGGAAGGTTGGGAAGTATCTGGCTATTCAGATCTGGTCACCAAACACGACTAAAGCCATTTCAGGCAACGTTTCGATTCTGAATAATGATCTTTCACCAGGGCGATTCTTAGAGTATCTACCACTCTGGATATTTTATTTATTTATTATATTACTTAACAATATATTTCTTTTATTGGTTCGTATAATTGCCCATCCCACTAGGCATAAGCCTGTGTTGGGATGGCAATTTACAAAAGTGGTTTTTTAGCTACATAGTAACATGTTAATATCGAAAATATAGTACATACGAGTACATGATAAAAATAATATAAGTAAATGACAAATTTGAAGATATAGAATCTACATATTAAGAACTAAAAGAGTAATGAGATTGCTTTTAAAGGAGCTTTTGGTTTGTATATTTCTGATGGTGCTGGGTAGAGAATTGAATTGCTTAATGGCGTTGTACTTAAAACTTTTTTGTCCGTGTGCGGTTTTATAGGCTGGGATATTAAAGAATTTTATGTGTGACTGCCTTAAGGTTCTAGAAATTTTCCTTTCTTCAAACATATGGACATTATTAAATTGGCGCAGTAGGATATTTTTTGAGTATAGTTGTTTCAAGTTTAGGACGTCTAGCTCCTTAAAAACAAATTCAGTGCTCGTACTTAAAGGAACTTTAAGGATAACTTTCAGAAACAATTTTTGGATGTTTATTAAAGGCTCCAGGCAATTGTTGGTGGCACTACCCCAACTGATAATGCCATTTTCCAAAGAAGATTGCACAAGTACACAGTAAACTTGCCATAATATATGCATGATTCTTGCTGCACAACTCATTTGCAGTAATGTTATCAGTGCTTCTTGTTGCCTGGGCCCACTCTGGGCCTGAGAGACACTGGTAAGGGCAATAAAAAACTTTTATAGTTAGTAGCATTAGAACCTGTATTTTGTTTAATTTATGAAATGATTAGTAAATGTTAGGTTGTTTATTTTCCATAGACGTTGACCGTGTAGTTGAATCCTCTGCTTACGGCGGATGTGAGCCTGATGGTGGCGTTCGCAGCGCCGAGCCCCCAGCTCAGCAGACGGGCCGTGGCATTTTGGGTGAAGCCGTTCTCGATGGCGGTGATGTAAGTGATATTTACAGAAAAACCTCTGTAGACAACATCGTTAATTCCCGAAGATCCGACGGTCGCGTTACGGGTTGAAACTGTCCTGAAATAAAAATAAATAAAAAGTTGTTAATATTGAGAATTTTTTCAGATAATTTATTCAAAGAAATGTATTTAGCAATCTTCCTTACGACATATTGATAATTTATAATGTATAGCGCAAAGACATTATTATTCACGTTTAAATAAAGAAGTCACAAATTAAAAGAGAAAAAAACGATTTCGAGCACTAAACACATAACCTCAAGAAGTGTGATCCATACTGATTTGAAAGAAAACTGACGTTCCAATTTCCATGAGACCATTCGACTCCTAGGCCCCAGATAGTCCAGTGAAATTGATATTTTTTAAAATTCAGATTTTAGATATTTGAATTTTTTTGATAATTTTCATCAGAAGTAAAGAAAATTTGACCTTACTTAGGGCACACGGACTCGCCCACATCATACTGCTATCGGTTTATCTCTTTAGTAATTTCGAGTTATAGACCTGATATGCATCACAATTATAAAAAAAATCTCTAAAAATATCAATGCGTTTCGTAATAACAATAA
The DNA here is from genome assembly GCA_022651775.1 of Drusus annulatus. Classification (NCBI taxonomy): domain Eukaryota; kingdom Metazoa; phylum Arthropoda; class Insecta; order Trichoptera; family Limnephilidae; genus Drusus; species Drusus annulatus. The sequence goes on along the minus strand of JAGWCC010000029.1, from coordinate 2,871,246 downwards.
TAAGTAGGTGTCGTGTACATATTGTACAAGACATTACTATGTTATTAAAAAAACTGATTTCATGATTGATTAATCGGAGTGATCTTGAAAATATTGATAAATCTAATTACGTTTATCTTGTTAACTGTGTGTTTGGTGAATTATTTTTTTACTGGCTTGACTGTTTCCCAGAATATTTCATTAAAAAATGGACCCAGTAATATTGTGATTTTTTTATTGACATTGATTATTTTTTTGACAGTAACATTAATTTTTCATAGCTCGGTAGATTGTGTTAGAAATGACGTTGCGAGCTGGAAAAGGGTAAATTGATCTTGGATATTCAGACAGAGAAAAACTGTAGATCTTTCATTACGCCATAGCTCACCGTTAGAGAGTTTCTGCTGCTTTAAATTAACAAACAAAATACTGCCTTAAAATAATTCATTATGCAAAACTAGTAGGTTGATGTCCCAAAATTATATTAATTACTTGGATGGGAAAAATAAGTTATCGGTTTGATATTTCACCTAAAACACCATAACTCACTCAATTTATTAATTACATAATGGTGGTGCGGTGCGTTTAGTTAATACCGATTATTATCAATATGCGTAACAAAATCTTACTTGCATACGTATTTAAAAATAATGTTTACTATGGTCGTAAAGTACGCGTAAAAACGGCCATCTTATGACGGCTGACTCAGTAGTTTAACACTCGCGTTCCAAGCGGGGGTTCTATTGAAGCCCGAACGAGAGTTTTATACAATATCTTAGATAACTCTGTGAGTGTAGCTTTGAAAAAGAGTAACAACCTCATCCCCCTTCGGACCGTGCGTTCAATTTTTACTTTCAGATACAGAAATGTTCAAAAAGGTTCATATTCCTGTCCCGGTTACATTGTACCGGTTACTTTATTGGAACCGCCGATTTTATTATTCTAGGGAACCACTTATTTATGAAACCGGTTTCTTTTGGAATTTTTATCCAGAATTAAAAATATTCGAAAAATTCCAATGACACCCGACAAAATATCAAAAAATTAACGAGGAACCTGTTCCTCATCGAGAATTTCACTACCCCACCCCTCTCCCATGAAATTGAAAATTTCCGAAATCCGAACATATTAATTAACACATTGATCACCCTCTTCGCTATAGGGAACCGGATCAAAAAGTTACTGCATAAAGAACTGGTTCCATATTGGTCTCCAGTAACTGGAGCTACAGTGACAGCCCATTTCAGATATTAATCAGTCGCTGGCTTTACAAATTAATCAATGTTGATTACTGGAAGAAAAAAAAAAAAAAAATTTGAACTGGTAAAAAATATTATTTATACAAGCTTACCTGTAAAGCAAGACATCGTTTGATCCCAAGGTTCCAAGAATCAAGTTCAAACGAGTGTCTTTCTCTTCACTGAATAAGAAGGCAGATTGGACACAGTAGACGGCAAAAGCCACCACCAGCAGAGCCAACAAATTTTTTGACAGAGCCATAATTACACAATTCTAATGTATAATTGATAACTTTTTGGCGTCTTTATATACTATTCGTTTAATCAATTAATTGATAAAAGTAATCTTATCTTGTTAAGATCTGTATCTTACAAAATGAGTTCAATAATAAAATTATAAACCAAATAAATATATTGTGTAAGCGCAAACATAAAAAATACAACATTATTGTTAATATAGATGCATTTTTATATGTGACGTCTATGGTACAATATTATGAAAAATCACTATGGTTTTAAGAAATGTCAAAAACTGGGACTGTCAAATTATTGTAAATGTTGACAGATATTTTTACTAAAGTTCGTTTATAGCTTTTACCTAATACATGCAAATTTTATAATAATGGCCACTAACTGGTACGTAATCTTATATGATCATAAACTTTGAAAAATGTTTTTGGATAATTGACTTAGAAATATCTATTGTTATTATATTAATGAATATACTAAGATTGAATACAATTAATAGTACCATTACTTATTTCATATTTTAATATGCATATCACATTAGGTTTTATCATGAGAAGTTTTTATCAACACAATAATTAAGAAATAATTATTTTTGTATCAAGAATTATTCAATTTATTGCTTTTTATTAATTTCATGCATACCAACCATAGACATAAAATACAATACACGTCATATTCATACAAATCGAACGATAAATGTGGCACGGTCTTGACTTAAGTTTCAAAGCTCATAACGCTTATGAAAAGGATAGCAATACCAAACAGAATGTGCGTGTACGGATGAGATAGCTATATGAACTAGTACTGTATCAAAATATATCTAGCTGTTAGAAATAACAGCCATATGCCGCCAACGTCTAACGCTGTTGACGAAAATTTGCGCTAACAGTTAGATATTATTATTTAAAATATCAGTAGCTACGAGTATATACGAATATTATTCGACACAATACAGTCTTCACACTCTCGTGTCTATCTTTGTATTAGCGTTAGCGCCAAGTAAATAAAAAGGTGTAAGAGTGTATTCTCCGTAAAGGAATTTATGCCTAATTTAAAATGATCTTTTGGTTGTATACTTTCTTACAAGACGTTTTGTGTGGATTTTACTATCCGAAACACGTGATACGTAGCTTCTAGAGTCAAGAGAATCTATCGGCGGCACCTAAAAATATCAGTGTTCAGTTAAATAATATTCTCCTAATGTCACTAAACATCTAACAGGCGTCAAATATATTAGTATTGTTAGATTATAACGATACTAATATATTTGACGCCTATGTACCTATTATTTTATCTGCGCTCGCCAAACTAACAAAAAGGTGTAAGAGCTTATACTTCGTGAACAATATTATGTGTAGTTTGATATAATCTTTTGGTTATATATCTTCTTACTAGACGTCTTTGTGGATTTTTCTATCTGAAACGGCCGATACGTGGCGCTTCGCATCAAGCGAATAAAATAATGACTAAGTAAAATTTAACAGTTATGAAATATCTTCCAATGTCTTTTCTTTGAGCTGTTATTTTTCAGCAGGGGATTATTCTTATTATAACTAATAGGTTCATTATTCATTATTTTTGCTAGTTGGTTTTGTGTCAATCTCCTACTCGTTTATTTTGCGTGTTTTTACTTGTCGCGCGTGCATTCAATGTGTTTTTATGAGTTGAAGAATACGAATAATGGTGTAATTGTCTAATGTTAATGTTTTGTTTCACAGCCAAAGTACAAATACCTAGTAAGCAAATAAATTAAGTTTTATTAGACAATACAACGCAATATATTATTTTACTATTGCATTTGCATTATTAGTGCATATGATTCAACGTCTAGACTTAATATTAATAATAAATGAATAATTATAGCGCCGTTTTCGTGGGAAAAATCACCTCAAGGATGCTTTGTGTACTTATATGTAATTTAGAAAATATAGTATTATATTGGTAGTCTACCAAAAAATAGTCAACGTCGGTGTTATTTCCAACGGTTATATTTAACAGTTAACAATCGCTAACAATAACGGCGTTGGCGTTTTTTCGAATTATAGTTAACGCCCAGTACTAATATGAACGTCCCGCGTTACTGTTATAATCTCCCTTCCCTGCCGAACCTACTGAGCGACCAGCCAAGTAGAGTACGACGTACCAAAACGGTTGTCTCCCACACACCTATGTATATCTACATAGCTTCCATTTTCCCGTGACAGCTTGTCTGTCGAACGAATGTTTGTGTGATACTAAATGCAGTAAATCTCAGGTATGTCTCCTGGACTCGGTTTAGTACATTCACGCGCGTTTACAGTAACGTATCTACATTATTTAATTCATCTATGATACCAACTCATGAAAACGCAATTCTACAACATCTGATCGGATTTTTGAAATAAGATACTAAACCATACAAATTAAAAATCTACAAAGTCTCATGAGTTCAATAACTGCCACATATAAAACAGCCAATGTCGTTCTATTGACAGGAATAATGTAAAACTGGCAGAATTGAACAATGGATTGTATGCGTATCATTTTTTACATTTCACATACCAGCCAGACTTGTTGGTAGGCGTTAGTGGTGAAGCTAATAACAACCCAAATATCTGTGTATGTACCATTTATCTTAAATGATGAAAGCTTTTATGTAATTGTAAAATATTTTCAGGACTTGCTTGCAATATGACTATGAACAAATGAAGAAAGACTGTCAGAGGATTCCTGTAGAAGATCATCCTTTGAAATTAATAACTGTTAAAAATGTGGGTGAACATAAATTTTTGAAATATTTTTTTTTTTAACTTTCTTAATTTTTTATATCTTAAAACAAACACAGAAATTTGCAATAAGTCATTTACCAAGCTGTTTTTATATATTTTCAAATGTTTTTAAAATATTGTTGTTGATAAATTAGGATGGGATAGAACATGACTCCCATAATATTTAAATTAGTTTATTTTTATTTGAATACTGCACAAGAGTCTCAACTGCCCAGAGCCAGTGGGACTATGGCATCCCCAATCGGCGTATGTTGTGAGGCTGAAGGGATCAGGGGGGGGGAGATATGGAAAGAGGAAGGTTGGGGAGTACCTGGCTATTCAGATCTGGTCACTAAACACGGCTAAAGCTATTTCAAGCAACATTTCGATTCTGAATGGTGACCTTTTAACAGGGCGATACTGAAAGTATCTACCACTCTGGAAAATATTGCAAATCAAAACTAATTATTAATCAAATTTGAAATAACACTTATTGATAAAGTAAAATTTATTTACACATGCCGGGATTCAAATCCCCGACCTCCGGATTCTTGCCGAGAACCTTAACCGCTCGACCACAAAGGTCGTCAATACGTTATTATATATTTATGAATTAAATTCTCCTCAAAACAGTTAGCCTAGCTGATTAGATTTGGTAATCTGAAGTATGTATATTTTTTATAGTATTATTATTGTTTTAAGTTTAGTTTTTTTTTGTTTTTGTGTTGCTAATATCCAATGTACCCAAATTATAGTAAGATTTCTTATTTATCAGATTATTTTTGTTACACCAACATAAATTACTCCTGGCTAGGGTTATGAGTTCAACCCTGGCACTGCTTAAACAGCATCAGAAAATCACAGGTCTCCCTGCCTTTTTTACATCCACATTACAATTAACCCAAACTGCTCGTTAAATAAACAGCAGCGTATTTTTCCACTTGTATTCATTAAAAGAAACATATTATTTCTATATAGAACCCTTGGTAAGCAGAAACACTGTTGAGGTAAATTATGTACCAAAAAACATGGAATTGTAATTACAGATTTAAAAAAAATGTTTCCTTAGTTAAGAATGTTCAACTTACTATGAAAAAATCTTTCAGGTTACGAAGAATCATCTCCCCAAAAGTATGGAGTCTGCCTCGGATCCATTATCAATAGCTTTAGAAGGCTATGATCCGCTTTCTGTTTTTGCAAATGAATATCCGTCTAATGAGCTGCCTTCAAAAGATGTAAGATGATTTTTTAAATCTTTTAAAATTTTCAGCACATTCAGGTTGTGATTGGGGTCCTTTTTTCCTGAATTATATGAGATTTTACAGTAATTTAAAGGTGGATCAACCGGAGAATGTTACAAGAGTTTGAATTGAAAATGTGTCAGAATATTCTCGTACGTGTTTGAATATTTGATGATTTCTTTGTTTATTTTGTCATCATGTCATTTGTTTGATCATTTTGGTTATCTTTCAGCTGAAATTAAAGACTAGAGAACATGAATGGGTAGAGACGTGGAATTCTCGAAGAGCTGCGATACTTATACATTATACCACTGCGGAAAAGCTCTCCATCATTACAAGTTTTTTACCGGGAGGCGAAAAATGTAAGCTTTCTCTCAGTGCGTAGTTTAAAACATACTTTCTATGTTTCTTCATCCAAAATTCTAGGAACCTTTGCTGTGCAGGTAATATCTGTTCAATTATTCAAGAGGTCAGTTCAATGTAGGATAGATATAAGTTATGCCAACTTATGATAGAAATAGATTTTATATCGTTCAACGAATATTGCTTTTATTATACAACAGAAATTAATGATTGGTGGGGCGAATTTATCTACAATGTATTTCACCAGGAATAATATTTTGACAATCGTGTCCCCTTACAGGTATTAGCAGCATAATGGTAAAATATGTAAAATTTATTGCTTATTTTCGTTCTTAATTTTTACCGTGCCTGAGAAAAATAATCACAAAATCAATAAGTATGCTGGTTTTTTTTTTAATACTGTGGATTTTCCAAATCAGTTACGCTTATCAAAATGATTCCCTGAAATCGATCCAATACAACATTTAATTATTATATCAGTCTGTTATCAATAATATCAAACTGGTATCATGATTTCTTAGCATGCACTATGATAATCTCATCTGTCTCGTCTTGTGTGTTACACATTTCCGCTCAATGAAGTGATGAAACAAAACAGATTGATTTGATCGAAGTAACAGAATTATCACATTGTCAATAGCTGCTATCAGTAATTAAACAGACTTGAACAGATTGTGCTTCAGTATAACCAGACGGAAATCAGCAGATTTTTCTCACATGACATACCGCACATTACGTTTTTCACACATATTTTTGTTTTGATAAAATTCTTTTCTAAATATGTACTTATTAAACAAATATGAACTGTATTTAAAAAAAAAAATACATATTTTAACCATTTATTTTGTAAAATAGTTAATCTCTAAATCTCCTTGTTGAATTATGTAAAATCAGTATAGCCAACTGACCTACTTGGATTAAAATACAGATCAAATAAATATTTCTCGGCACGAACCATGGTCTAGTGAGAGATTATTAAATTAATAGACAATATCAAACATTCTGTGTAATGTATAAATATACCTATATATCGCTGGTGTGGAAGAAAAACCTTTTACACCACAAAAATTGTGAAGGCTTACTACTGCATCAACACATCAAACAACACCAAACAAAATGATAGAATCATTATATACATAAAAAAAACAATCTGAAAACAACTACAGAAGAGATTAAACTCATAGCCTCCAACTGCCTTCATATCCAGGTCACTTCTGGGGTTGACATACTAGCTGTCTATAGATCTCCATCCATAGGGAATATTATCAACTTTCTAACCTCACTTGACACTATATTATCTACATTCAAAAATAGCAGTAACCTATTCATAATTGGTAATACCAACATAAATATTATGGATAAAGGTCATCCACAAAGATATGACTACCTAAATGTCATAAGCTACCATGGTCTTATAAGTTATATTAACAAGCCTACTAGAGTCATTGCTGAAACTTAATCTTGTATCGATCATATAATAAGAAAAACGAAATTTCCGATTTACTCAACAATACATGAATCTACAAAAACTGATCACTGTACTACAATCTTAGGAATTGAGACCACTATTCAAAAATTAAATTCCAATCCCACAATTCTCCAGAAGTGTAACATCAAATGGGATAAAATTGCTAACAATTTATAAAAGGAAATATTGAATATACTTTCGGATTCTGACACGGCGTGGAATTATTTCACTGACCATATTAAAAAACAAATTAACTTACTCATCAACCGTGAAGAGATTCGAACTCCAAACAAGAAAGACGCTATAATAAAGTCATGGATTACTCCTGGACTACTAAAATGTATCAGAAAAAGAAATAGCGTTCATAAAGAAACGAGGAAAGACCCAAACAATTATGTACCTCCTCAAAACCTTTTATAAAAAATGTAGAAATATTTGCACAAAACTAATCAAACACGTAAATAACAAATACTATTTGTGGAAAATCGTAAAATGTGATAATGACTCCCGTAAAATCTGACAAATACTCAAGGAAATAACTTACTCTAGACAATGTAGAACACATTGAAGAACTCACAATCAACAATGAAAAGATAAAATTTGATTCGGATCCAATAACTATTGTCAACTATATTAATACTTTTTATACAAATATTGGAGCAAAATTATCCAGTAAACCAATATGTAGTTACCAACAATCTCAACACAAGAAGTTCTCCACCAGATGAAGATAGATGTAAAAAATTCAACCTTTTGTACTAAAAATAAATTGTTTTGTGATATTTTTCTTTCGGACATGCATGTGAAAAAAATTAAAATTTCTGTTAGATTATAAAATTCTGTTAAAAATTAGAAGGAACATAAATAATATTCATATTTATGTGCTTCCTAATTATTTGTTTAACTGATTTATGAGAACCGAAATTATAAACCTTCTTTCCCATTCTGTGTGTTGTCACAGATGCAAAAAAGAATCTTTCTTAATTATTTTTTTTGTGTTTTTTTTTTGTCATCTTAATTTATCAAAATTATCTGAACGTACAATAATTACCGACTTGGTGGGTATATCTAAAAACAAATAATGTCTTCAATCACTCCTATCAGATTTTGATATAAATAAAAAACATTAAATGTCAGCGTCGGCATTTCAAGATTTATAAAAGATTTGTTATCATTTATTCTATCTGAATGGTCTCACCACTGTTCGCCTGATAGAAGGAGTGGCATGCTATAATACATTATACAGTACATTTCGCAGATTATCACAATTCATTTAACTCCAAGGTCAGTTCAGTAGTCTTTGATAAAATCTGATTTTGACACTCTGTTTTATTACTGGTACCTTTTTTGGTTATATTTAAATCTTCTTGGGTGAATTTTTCCAAAAAACAGCACATATATGTTATTTTATTTTATGCAAATTATTCACTTATTTTTTAAAGGTTTGCAAGTCGTTCTCGACTGATAAAGTAAAAAAGACTAAATAAGTAATTGGGGTCTGTTAAAAAGTTAAGGGCTCTCTGAATATTTTTGGTCTCGTTCACTAAAAACTACTTAAAACCAAACTGAATGTTTTTAAAGCTATAGCAGTAGGCAAATACTATGTATAACATTATTTCAGTGATCATGAAAACTCAGACTTGCGTTGTGGATCAGGTGAAAACTCGGCTAGAGCAACTGGATGACTTTGAAGAGGGCTCCGTTAGGCAAATGTTGGACTTGTCACAGCAGGAATATGTATCTAGGATTGATATGCTTAACCGAGAACTGGTTCAGGTAATAAAAATACATATTTGTGATAGATTGACCCTTCTTTTTGAGAGAGGGACGAACGTAAGAAGATGAAGAAGTTGCTGTCTCACTAACATGAAGTGTGGATGGAGGAAAGCTAATGTGATATTGAATGTTTCTAGGCGTGGAACACGGAGCAGAGAGTAAAAGCATTGAAGATTGCTATCCAATGCTCTAAATTGCTTGTCGATACTTCGGTGATGCAGTTTTATCCTAGTAAATTTGTGTTGATAACAGACATCCTCGATATATTTGGGAAATTAGTATACGAAAGATTGAGAACAAAGGCTGAATATTTGGAGTACGTACAAATGATATTTTAATCAAAGTTGTAATAAATTATTTTTTTATGAGATACTGGTAATAAATATAATCATTTTTAATAATCTTAACATTGAATAATTTTGATATGAACTTTATGAGATTAATCCTTCAAAAAGGGTTATCATAAAATTATTTTAATGATAACATTATGACATAATTATGCAAATTAAATAATTAAATATTTGCCATATTTTTTATACAAAAAAGATCATTCAGTTTGGTTGGGAATTTCAGCCTTAAATCCCAAACATAATTTTGATATAAATACATTTAAAAACAAATATTTGAAATAAAAAAAAACACTATATATTTTACGATCTAGAAATTCATGTAAGATTGAATTATTTTAGACCTGGTAGTAAAAAGCCCACAGCATTACCTGAGAACTTCACTCCCGACATGGTGCCCGAGCTGGCCAAGGAAACTTGCCAGAACTGGCTCTACAAGATGGCTTCAATCAGGGAACTGGTCCCTCGACTCTATGTTGAAATGTCCTTGCTGAAGTGCTACAGTTTTTTGACGCGCCACGAATTTGGATCAGCATTAATTAGATTGACGTCAATGATCCGGGGCATCGGGCATCCGCTAGTTGCCGCCTATGCGAGGTTCTATCTGAGCCGAGTGGGCCTCACTCTGAATACTACTGATAAGGAATACTTCTTGCATAATATCAATGATTTTCTTCTTACATATCCCCAGGTAATATTCCTACTTATTTAATAATATTACGAAATCCAGAAAAATTAAGATATACAAAATGTTCTCATTTGCTTTAAGCCAAGTATTATTAAGAATAACTTTTAGATAAATGTAAGTGTTAAGATTAAGGGGCTATTTCACCACCTCTCAATAAACTACTATTCATTAGTTAACTCTAATCATCGGAATATTCGTTAGCTATCTCTTTCCGCAAGTTTGGCTGGCAACGTCGCTTTTTTTCAAACCTTATCCCGTCTGCTGTCACGTCTGTCAATACAATGCCGTTATTTCTAACATAAACTAACTTTCACAACACAACATTCGCGCGCGAAGCTCATTACATCCCTCTCACCAAATGGTTGAGATATAATATTAATACATCAAAGTCATTAAGATTAAGGTTTAGAAATAATGTTTATGCAAGATATTAATTTAAAGGCTTAAATTAAATGAAAAATGATTTTTTTAGCTAAATAATTTTTTTTTTTAATCATAAATACATAATTTAATATATATATACGTGTATATATTTAATATAATATATTTATAATTTTCTTATCTACCATTTTCATTTTCGTAGCAGGGCATCACTGCCTATTACATAATTTCCACTGCACTTCACTCTAGCCTCCAAATAAACTCTAGTTACTCTAGCCCAAACTAACCCCAATATTTTCCTACCAGTTTTCCTTCCTAAACTCGTTTGCCCGCCAATAATTAAAATGTCAAAACAAAACTCATTTTCATTATTTGTTAACAATTTAAAAATATAACACATTCAAATATGAATGAACATATTATTATGCACTTGAAAGTTTCTACCTTGATTTTCTTAAATTATAAAGAAAACTCTGTTCAGATCGACATACTTAACTTTGTAGTTGATGGTATCTCTAGTGTAGATTTTTAAAATATAAAATACTTTGGATTTAATGATTAGTTGAATTCGTTAGTTCCTCCTTTGGCTGCCTGCAAAGATAAGTGTGTCAAGGTGTATAATTAATTTTAACCTGCGCTCTGAAAGTATTTTTTTATCTTTCAAATTTAGCAATGATGGTTTTGATTTGTCTATTTTCTTTTACTTTCAGATTTTTAATATAAACGTTAAGAATGAATTAGCAGTACAGAAAATTGAGATGAATACGTATTTGAGTCTGTACAATCCAGCTCTAGATTGGCTCTTGCATGGAATAGTTCACTGGTCCAATGCTTCAACTGCAGTGTTGGACAAACTCGTTGAACAGTGCAAGACTGCCCAAGACAGGTATGTTTGTACATAAATTTATGAAGTCAACACACAAAAATTATACTTTGAATAAAAAATATTATGTAGGCATTTTAGTCTGGGTGTGCACAATTTTAATACTGCTTGTTGTTTTCTAGCGACTTACTATTGCGGTCTGTTATGGCCTCCTTCAAACCTGACTATATAATCTGCCGTGCTATGCAGTTTTTAGACCTCATTTCTAACACAGAAGCTGACGGTAAGTGCCTCAATATTTATTCATTGCGAGCAACCAAATCAGCCCACCAAACTAAAAGGAGTCAATTTTTAATAAGAGAGTAAGTTGGGTCCGAAATTAGCGGTTTTTAAACCCAATAAAATAAATTGCTTTTTTTCAATATTATTTTATGGCTGACGTAGACATCATCACTTGACGGTCTCCATGGTCGAGTGGTAAGACGCTAGACTACCAATCCAAAGGTTGCGGGTTCAAACCCGGCGTGCGTCAATTACTTTTATTTATTTAATATGTGTCATAGCACATTTAATTCATATATAATAATATAAACTATATTTGAGGCACGTTCCAGAGTGGTAGATACTCTAAGCATCGCCCTGGTGAAAGACCACCATTCAGAATCGAAACGTTGCTTAAAATGGCTTTAGTCGTGTTTGGTGACCGGATCTGAATAGCCAGGTACTTCCCAACCTTCCTCTTACCCATCTTCTTCCCTTCCCCACTACTTTAAGCCTCACAACATACCCCGATTGGGGATGCCATAGTCTCACTGGCTCTCCACTGTTGGGAGTAACTATATCACTATAAAAAAAACACAATCAATAACATGACATTTAAATTTTATCAGATCTTATTTGTGGAAAGTTGTAAATGTCCGTCGGGTAGACATCAAGCTGTTGCGTAGTTTTATTGATGGTCAGCCACAATTCAACATCTTGTACTTAATGAAGTATGTTTGATATTTGCTTAATTAGACAGCGTGGTAAGTGACATGCTGGCCACCCTGGGCCAAAGGGCTTGTGCCGGGGGAGGGTCAGCTGACGACAAAGCGTTATTGGCCTCTGCTTGGAGAGCTATACGAAAGATGAAGAAATTACAACATTACTTGGCCGCCGCTGAACCATGGATCCAGTTTGCAGCAACGCACTTTTCCGTGAGTATCGCACTAATTTTTCTCCCATTCGCTCAGAGAGTAGAACGTTTATTTCATAAATAGTGGTAATGAAAGAAGCTACAAATTTATTTGAGAAAAATACTATAATAATACTTGACTAATTTATAGAGCGCCATTTTTGTGAAATATCACCTCGAGGGTTATATATTATAGAAAAACATATAACTATAGATTATATCTGTGTGCAAAAGGAAGAGAGGGATGAGTCAATAAAATCGAGTTTTGAGTTAAGTATGCAGAGTCGTTCCTTAGATACATATTTACCAAGGAAAAATTAGATGAGTCAGCAAATAAAATAATGTGGTATTATTTTTTGAAAAAAGACATGGAACATATGACATAATTACATACAAACAACAAAATTCCTCAATTTTGTTTTGGCTCCTGAACATCTGCGTTTATTGACTTAAAAACCGTTGTGGCGCTTTCGCAGCTGCCTGACGTGTTTTAGTCTTTCTCGTTATTTTTCGCCAAATAAGTAGGATATTTCACAAATTACTTCTTTAAAATTACCGTTGTTGTGTATAGGTTAAGTGAATAAACTCTAAATAATTTTAAAGTGACTAGTTTCGACGTAATTTCGATTTTTAAGAAAATATTTTAATCTTTAAATATCAGTGTTTTAAATGCAGTGCAATAGCCCGAGAATGGTCACTTGCTTTGACCCTTGTCCAGATGTGTCCCTTCGACCGCCCGGGAACCGGCAGGGGGGCGGGGGAGTGCCGATCTCGACCGACTGTTCCCGAACGCGAACGAACCAGGCATCCAACAAATCACCCAAGTGACACCCTTACAGATGACAGCCAGATGACATTCGCCCACGTTGGTCTAAATCTGTTAGGGCGGCCGCATTCCATCTTACATAAACATTACAATTTAACAAGATCTGTACGGCGCCCTTGAGGTGATTTTTCACAAAAACGGCGCTATAAAAATCATCCAAATATTATTATTACTATCCCTCTCTTCCTCTCGCCCACAGATATACCATATATCTAAGACAATTTCACTCGATAATTTTGAGATTTCTGTAAATTTCGTTACCAAAGTGTACTTGTTTTGTGATTGCACGGTTCTAAATTCTTGGCTAAAGTGACTGGAAAACGGTTAAATATCTACAAAAAACAGGGTCTGCCTCTGGGTACGGAGCCAAGGAGATTACTGCTCTGCCGCGGAGGATATTTATGATTTGATATGTGACTAATCTATTTTGCAGGTCCTACAAATCAATTGGCTTCTTGGTGATATTATTGACAGGGTAACCCAAACGCAAGATTCTTCAGAATTACATCCCATACAAGTTCAGTTACAAATCATAATGAAAAAAGTTGTTGCTCACACTACTGATATAGAAGGATTATTTACTTTGGTATGTGAAAATATTTTATTTTTAATTTCAGGAGTTGATTGAATTATATGGAAGGAGGTCTCATTGAAATTAATTCACGTTAACTCGTGTCTCCTCACATCTTTAAATGCACCTACATAAGGGGCAGAGGATTAAAAGATCGCCCAACTTTGGCTTACTGTTCTAGACTCCATTTTACAAGTAGCCTGTCATCCATGCCATCCATTCTTTCCATGGCATATGAGATAAGAAACATGTAATGCGTAATATATAATATTTTCTTTTATAACCTTTGTGAAATTTTCAGGATAATATTTTGCCCTCTTTGGAATTATTCAAAGCTGGCACGACTCGTGTAGAAGTCTGTAAAAACCTGCTGGCCGCGTACCAAAACCAACAAGACTGGCTCAATGCAGATCAAACCGTGATTAATAACTTGACACAGATATGTATCATACTCCATGAATCTGTAAAGTGGGTTTATTTTATTTTTTATACATAGGTATTACGTATGCAAAGAATAATCTGTAAAACATAATGGTATACTTTCTCAAAACACTAATAGTATATAACAGTGCTCCCACTAGATGTTTGATTAATGGAATATAACAATGATTATTATTATGTAATTCCTACCCAGTTTCACCCGAGTTCAAATTTTTTTCTTCTTATTGAGTGATATGGCATTGACCTTGAATTTCCATTCGATTTCGCAAATAGAAAAAGTTTTGCGAATTTCATGAAACCACAGCTTACCATTCAAGTTTTTGATGGTTTTAAAAATTTTTTATATATTTTTTACAAGAGTCTCAATTGCCCGGAGCCAGTGGGACTATGGCATCTCTAATAAGAGTATGTTGTGAGGGTGAACAGAGTGGTGATAAGAAGGAGATGGGGAAGAAGGTGGGGCTATGTAGATTTAGTCATCAAACACAGTTAATGGCTGAATAGTTCTCTTTCACCAGGGCAATTTTGAGAGTATCTATCACTCTGAAACGTGCTGCAAATAAATTATTTTACATTCATTAAATGTGCAATAACACGTAACGATTGAATCAAATTTACTTGCGTATGCCAGGATTCGAATCTGCTACCTCCAAATTCTTAGCCGAGGATCATGCTCGACCACAGAGGTCGTCATATAAGTCCCCAACTGTCCAGTCAGTGAAACTATGACATTCCCATTCGAAGAATGTTGTGAGGCTAAAGCAAGGGAGGGAGAGGAGAAGTAGGTGAGGAAGGTTAGGAAATACCCAGCTATTTAGATCTGGTCACTTATACATATCTAAAGTTCCCTTGAGGTGATATTTCACAAAAATGACGCTACATAAATTAGCCAAGTATTATTAAAGGCATTTCAACATTTTAGACAGATCTACGAGCAGATTTTGAACTTAGCATTTAAGATTTAATCATATTAAACTTTTTGTTGACACGCTAACTCCCGTTTAACTCTTTTTTTTCAGCGCCGTTACTGTTGAAGATGAATTAAAATATATCGGAGAATTAGTGTGCGGTTTTGTCAGATATGTCTCATTCGGGAGGGATTTTGAAAAGCAGTTGGAATTTTATGTTGAAGCTCGTGCCTCCTTTTACAAATTAGAAATGGTTCATATTATGCTTGTACAGGTAAATTTAAAAATATATTTTTTAATCTATCGACTTCAGAACCTACCAATTCTATGTTATTACTTTTTTGTTTCAGAATTATATTGGATTGTTTTATATATTCACTACCTTATCATTTTTAATGATACTCTTTCTATAATATAGATAATTATGTTTTCAGCTAAAATTATTGATAGTTAAAAAAATGTTCATTTGAAATAGATTGTTTCTGTAGTCAAAATTAAAAGAATGGCAATTATTGTTAATAAAAAAAAATGCTATGGCAAAATCTTGTTGGATAAAAAACGATAAATTTATTCAACAAGAAAAAAACCGCAACGATTTTGATGTGAACAAAAATAACATAAAATATTGTTGTTATTTTTTTCAAACATTACAAAAACCTTCGATCAAATCAAAAATGTTTTGATTTTTAAAATAATCAATCTTTTCAAAATGAATATCTCTATTATAAGCATCAACAGTTATAACTAAGTGTTTAGCCCATTTCTTACTAAGCTTATAAAGATTATATTTTCAGCTTGTAAATAGTCTTTCTGTAGAAACCAGACGCGTAGTGATAGGAAAACACACCAAAAAAACTGGATGGTTTGTGAATGCGTGCGCCGCTTACTGTTTTGTTACCGTTCCTGCCATTTTGTGTCCATTTAACAAGGTCCAGCTTTATCTGCTCTCCGGGCAAGTTGCATTGCTAAATCGCTGCAGAAGTCAAGGTTAATGATTTTTACAAACATTATATTATTCAAATATTCCAACTTAAATATTACAACATTATGTATGTAATATCACACACCAATGACACCACTCTAAAGATTATGATTTTTAGTCGAATCACTATATTAGGAGGTTTGTAATAAGAACCATTTCAAGTAAATAACACATCAAATTAATTAATTCTATTAAAACCCCTATTTTATTTCTTTCACTTGAACATTTGTCTGAACCCAGCTTTATTCTGCAACGGACATCTTCAGACTGGTAAATTCTCCAACATAATGAGAATATCTATAATTTCTAAGTCAGAAATACTTAAATAATGCTATTCTATACCATTTTCAATAATCCTAACATTTCAATGTCAACAGATCGGAGAATGGGAATAAAATTTTATAAAATGGAGATTTTGTTTCTAATCATAGTAATGCATTAATCACCTGTTAAAAAATAACAAATTTTAACTGTCATGATCTCATTTGTATTTTTTTTATTACATATTTGATTTTGAGTCAGGGGTTTGCGGTACCCACTGCAGTGCAAAAATATGTCGAGACATATTTTTACAAGATACCTTATAAAAACGATTTTGTAATTTGTTTCCAGCTGAAGATTGTTTTAAAGAGGCCTTGAATGTGTTGCCAGATGTGCCTTCTAAAAGAACTATTGATGGACAGTTGAGATCCACTGACGCATTCCTTGTTTCTTACCTAAGTGCTTTTATGTCTACTCTTCTACTAATGGCGGTAAGACACATGCAAAAGTATTGATGATAATGTTTGTATTAATATATGTAAAACATAAACCACCCTGCAAATAAATACATCTGAAATTATCAGCAATATTTTGGTTGTAACAAAAACAAAAAAACTATAGCAGTAAAAAAAGTAAATTAAGTGTTGTATTACTTTTATTTCATACATAGCTTAAATTATTGAAAAGTATGAAGGTTACATGACATTTACATGCGAATTATCAAAGGAAACACATTTAAGCAAATTCACACTTAATAATTGTCCGACCATAATGATTACTTTTTGATGTTTTGATCCAGAGTGAAACGAGTACACTAAACTTAGTGAAAGGATTACTAAAGTCATTAAATCACCTCTCATGGGAAGCCACAAATCCATCGCGGTACACTATTCTCCTCAAAGCTATTGATCTGCTAGCAAATATGGCACAAGAAAATTATTTGTATCAGAACAGTTACGGTTTGTACACAAACTTTTCAAATGTTATTCTTTGTACTCAATCAAAAAAGCTATTTTATAATAATAATATTTCTTATTTCAAATCAAATATAATTTTGTGATTTTTTAACATGCTAAATAAGCCACAAGAATTTTAAGCTTATATGTGTATTTTAATATATTTTTAGTTACATTTAACGACAGATTGTACAGACCAAAGCCAAATTTCATTGCCGAGGTAAATAAGATGTGTGCTTTATTGGTGGAGGAAGTTCTGTCGATTCTCAAGCAATTGGGAGTGAACAACGAGAATCACAAGCAGTCTAGCTTGGCGCTGGAATTGTTTTGGAGAGTCATACGGAGGTCAGATACAAACGTAAAGGAAAATGAGGTGCTTGCCGTTAATCTTTGGAACTTAGCACACAGATATAAAGAATGCGTCGACCACAAGATGTCCGTAAGTAGTTTGGAAGAGTTCACACATTATCTCAATTTTATTGAATGCAAATTAAATATGTGTTGTAAAAACTGTTCAACACTAAAAGATATATTTTATGTTGTAGCAACATATTTTCAGATGCCTAGGTAATAAAGACTAGCGAGAAAAGATTGAACATTGATACATAATATATGTTTACATGATTATTATCTACTTAACTTTGGTTTACAGTTTACATTCATATATTGAGATGTAACTTTGGAATGTGGCAATTGAGTTTATTAAACAGAGATCATAAAATAAAAAAAATAAAAATTGAGCTCAAATAATTAATACATTCACTGAGTTTATTATGATTCCCTATATTTGTTGAATACATTAAAATATTACTTAGAATCAAAAATATGAATGTACATAATTCAAATTAGCAACCTACGTCAAATTTTATGCAATATAACCACAAAAAAATCTTGTTAAATTATAATCACTGAATAAATACATATGAATCTTTTACAGAATTCTTTGATGGCACTTCTACAATCGCCAAGTTCAAAAACCGGAATAAGTCCAAACATAATCGGTAAATTGAAGACCATCAGGTAAAGATTGTGAAACAATCCGACATTTTAAAGCATTTTCCTAAACAATCAATTATTATTACTAAAACTATATATCTAATTAGATTCATTGTTTGTATACCTTTAGAAAAAAATTACATTCCAAGCTCTTGTAGCTTAATTATTAACTGTAAATCAAACATTAAATATAATGATATTACGTAATTACTAGTTTAAGATGTGTACGGAATAGAACACGCACGCTGAAGGTGCTATTTTGCTTCCGTCGTGGATTCAATCACCAATGAGATACCTCTTTTATATTTATTGCAAATATTTTTTTTGAATACATATACAGTGAAACTCTCTTATAAGGTTTTCCAAGGGACCTTCTGTGGGAAAACCTTATATGTGAGATTATTTGGGCCATTTTTTCATTTCAGTCTTCAAGAGACTGAAAAAACAAAACCTCATATGTGGAAGTGGGTTTCACTGTATGTAATATAAATATCAGGGTAACATTATTACAAATTTAAAAATATGCAAATTAACAAGTTTTCACACCAATTTAACATTTATATGTATTGTAATATTAATAATATTGTGTGCTCGATATTTTGGTAATATTCAAGACTTGATACTATGTACTATAATATGTATCAGATATAGATATTAAATTATAAATACAAAAAAATATATTTGTCTTTTTATATGTCATCACAATACCTCGAATATGAGAAAGGCATACTTTTAAATGGAATTGAAAAGAACTGATTTAACATGACATTAAATGATTAAAACATTGAGAAACCAGCAAAAGCACACCAAAAAGTCAAAACATGACGTATCATTTTTGTTTTTTTCTTAAATTAAAACATATGCAGGTAATAATAAATAATATTGATTCTTGAATATAAATTAATCAATAAGGATTAATTGGTAAAAATAATATGTTATTAAAAAATGTCAAAAAATTACCCGCTGAATAAGTAGAATAATTTGACTTGTGAAGTTTCATAGCCATCTTTTAGAGGAGATCTTTTATATATCAAATACATTGTGAATAATTATTACAGTGTTAAAACATAATGATTTTTATGACATGAAATCTACATAATTACACCATTCATAATCTTTGTTTGATTGTTATTTTCTCAAAGGAAACAGCCCTTAATACCTTCAATTGGTAACTACATGAGATGATTGCAATAGAGTACATACATACAAGAAATATATGATAAATATTAGAGAAATAGAGAACACTCAGATTTTTTTAAAGTAATTATTTGGATTTAGCTGTGAATTGTTATATGCAAATTGTGTCTTGGAGATATTTACTGTACCTCGTAGGAAAGATACATGATCACATTAAAAAAAACTGAAAAAAATTAGGATAAATTTACATCACTTGAAGTTTTAGTAAAACACAGTACTACAGTTTAAAAAAAAAAATAGTGATAAAAATTGCATTTTTGATTCAATAAATGATGTATTGTTTTGAACATGCAAGGAATATTTTGAAACATTACGGAGACAAAATCAGTCATTATACATTACATGTACAATGGTGTTTTAGCATGTGACTAGTGGTACTACACTCAACTGATAACATTATATTACATATATATAAATATATATTGTAAAAAAACAAATATATACATATAAAGATATAGTTAAAAGAGATCATAAAACTAAGAAAAAAGTGATGTGGCTCTAAAAGGCATCTAAAAATATATGTACATACATAATATTATATGAACAATAATATCGTTAGCAGATTATATGGTCACCCCATATGTTTAAGGTTAGATGGCTAAGTTATTATAGATGCCTAAATAAGTAGTTTTCTTTCATTCATTCATTGATTGAATTAAGCTTTTGAGCAAATTGTATTTGAATATTGCGGTACTGATATGGCAAAAGTTTTATTTACTTGTTAATTTATCAACGTTCCTTACGACAGCTGTAGAGGTATTTTGGTAAGATTCATCAAATTTAACAATCAATATCCTAACACCCAGACTCACAGCGTATATGAAAAGAAAATTCAGATCAATATTTTTTTAAATTGAACCCTCAACCTTCCGACTCAAAGTTAAATACGTAGACCACTGCGTTATAAAGGCCGCCTTTAAAATGTGTAAAGCTAGATATTATTAGTTAAATTAAACTTTATCTTTCTTCAGTAATAAATAATTATTGTCAGATCAAAGAAAATGCTGTATTTTGGAAGAGGGCTTAAAAACACACAAAAAAAAACAATTTGTTGCCACCTCAGTACCGATTGTGTGAAAGATTAGTTGCTTATGATATATGATTAGTTATTATTATAGCTGTAAGATCCTCGCGAGGAGATGTGCAGCCAAGCCGCAGTGATGCCTTTCTGCCAGCCGGATCCTGTAGTAGCTGAATCAGATATTCCGGCTCGACGACACAGCGTTCCTCCGCTACTTACCGCCCACACTTCACTTTCACCAGCCGAAACATGGCGGAATCCACCAGTGCCATCTGTGCAGAAAAGATGCAATCATTTATTAACAAATTAAATAAGTCTCAACTTCTTTTCTCGACTTAAATAATAGAAGTATTAAAAAGTTAATAATGTATCGGTTACCTGGAGATTCATTTCCCAGGATGAGCCAGTGGGATCCCTCGGGCATAGCGAGGGTGACATCCTTGCGAATGATGATCTTGCCATGACTGTCTACGGCCCAAACGTGTTCCCCCACAGACAGTTGCTTCAAGCTGCCCATTCCAACGGTTGCCTCCACAACATGCCAAAGGATACCTGAAATGAGTGTTTATTCATTCTTAATTGGCAGGGTAGAGTATACCTGGAATCCGTGCTTCCAGTGTTTAATTGTATAATATATTTATGTTACCATTAATAAAGGGTTATTATTACGTCCCTGTGATTGTTATTTACTAAATCGAAAATGTGTGATTTTTCAAAGCTTTCTCAAATTGTAACTTTTGTGTAAAAAAAGCTGTTTGTCCATTGAATCAAAAAATATATACAGTGAAACTCTCTTATAAGGTTTTCCAAGAGACCAAAACAAAATAACTTCTTATGTGGGATTATTTGGGTCATTTTTGCATTTCATTCTTTAAGGGACCAAAAAAACATATTAAGCACGAAAGCTTCTTATGTCAGGAATTTCATAAGTGGGCTTCACTGTAGTTGTATAATTTTTATATCACTGAATAACACAGGTAGTTTTAAATTGCAAGTCATTTTATTGTTCCAATAGTTAAATTCCTAAAACAGGGTAGACAGAGGCCTGAGGAGCCTTCGTTTCAAAGATGTCGCTTCCTCGGAGGTTCTGGTAAAAGAGACTGCTTAGTTACCACTTCTTCCATAAGCAGTTGAGTCACGCGGTTCCACGGTAATGCAGATTTAGATGTAAGAAACATCTTGAGTATTAATTACAATTATTTTTTCAGTTCTAATGTTAGAGACATCTTTGAGTATAATAATTCAAATTTTAACAATACATAGTATATAATTTGAATGCGCAGAAAATAATAATGTTTGGATTAACGTACCAATAGGATTATCGGCGGTGATGCCCATCCTCCAGTAGGATTCTCCTTTCCTTCCCACGGCCCAAACTCCCGCATTGCCGGAACTAATACCGGCCAGTGGCTGAGTGCACGTCACGTGCTCCCACGAAGTTCCCTGACACATGCAAATATAAGTAAGCTATCAAAACCGTTCAATTTGCATGAATTGTTATCAGATCATGTACATAATGTGTATGGGATAAATATAAGAAACTGTTCAGTTGGCAACAGTGTCGGTTGATAACTATTCTGATAAAAGACTTGGGGTGTTTCAAACTTTCGTCACATTTGACATTGTCACAATTTAACGATAAGCGTCATTTTGTTTTTTTTTTACCTTTGACTGGTCCCTGTTAAACAGCGATTTTCGGTCCGTTTCGGCTTTTGAAGAAATTTTGATCAGGTGAAAAGCATAATGGTCGTGTTGTTATGCTGTCAGCTGATCACAATTTTTTCAAAAGCTGAAACGGACCGACAATCAGCGTTTAACAGGGACCGGTCAAAGCTCAAAAAAACAAAATGGCGCTAATCATTAAATCGTGACAATGCCAAATGTGACTAAAGTTTGGAACACACCAACCTTAGATTGAAAGCAAAAACTCACTTACAAAAAGTATTTATAGTTTTTGTGTCAAATTTGTAGAACCCATTTAATTTTTTAATGAAAAAACCTCAAAGCATTTAATTATGTAGTAAAAAATGTTCACCAAAAACAATATTGGGTTTTTTTCTTCTAATATTAGCCGTCAAACACAATAAAGTCCATCATCACCAGTACCGACTGGTTAGCAATAATCCTAGGAAATTATTACTTATTTTATTTTTAGATTGATACATGGTGAAATTCAAATGAAATAATTAAATAAAAGGTTAGTTCATAATCATGAAATGGTAAAAAAATTATGAGGAAAAAATGTACTTACAGATTGACACACTTAACTTTGCAGTTGGTGATTTTGTGGATACAAAAACTTTGCATTTAAAAAATAGTTTCATAGTCCACCTTTGGCCGCCTGCAATGTTAAGTATGTCAAGGTGTAGATATATTTATATACTATCTTACCGCCGGACAATCCTTTGAAACACCAGTACGAAACAAGGCATCTCCTGAAGATGCTACGGCCCAAACGGACACAGGCCCAAGTTTCTGTTTATCAGGAGACTGCAAAACAATAAAACGATGATTAAGAATACTTTTTAAATCGTTATAATCTGAGCACGCCGTTTCTATTTCTCATTAATTTATTTACATTAAGAACATAAAATAAATAAATATTTGTTGATGATAAAAAAATGTTTGTTGGTATCTTTACGAACATGTTATGTATTTCTGCCTCATGTAAAGTTGTTTAAAATGAGATATATACCCATAGAGAGACATCCAATATCTTAGTGTTGCCAAGTTCCTGCCAGGGCCCGGCCGTGTTCAGCTGGGCGCGGCGGAACCACCTCCTTCTCCTCACGCAGTCGGTGAAGAGCTTCCGGCCGTGGTATGCAGACGGGAAGTCGGTAGCGTACTGCCAGCCATCCCGGTCTACTCCCCCCGGAGTGTGGAAGTCCACGATCCAATCCGATACCTTAAATAACCACATTTACTAATTACAGAGAAACTCTCTCGGGTGGGAAAACCTAGTCAAGTTAAATTCCGTTTCAGCTAAGTTCATGGGACCATATGAAATATTTAATTATACTGAATATAAGAAAACACTTGACAGTATTAAAAAAAAATATCAGTGGACTTACTGCACAAGCACTAACAAAATAACCAAACCCACGGGAAGAAAAGAACTTTTAGAAATTTTCATTATATGTATGTAGTTGTCTGGACTGCATTTTTCTTAGCTGCATTCATTGTCATGGAAGTTATCACTTGCATGAAATATATCAATTACAGGAGTTTGCCGAATTCCGTGATATTAATTTTTCTTCCAGAAGATTTAAAAAAATTAGACTAGTTAATAAATAAACTTTGACAATTACCCAATACTGAAACTGTCCAATAGTACATGGGTAGATACAGTATAATATTTGACCGCTGGTATTGAGTTATTCAGCTATAAAATATGCTACCCATATGTACTTCTCAAGTTGCCAACCCATTTACAATTTTTAGAAGAAAATATTGAAACTAACTACATACATATTTCAAAAACATTATTTAGTCTATTGCTGTTTGAAAGTTGAGCCAATTATTTTAGAATAAAACATATGAGTATATGAGGAGATATAAAAAAAAATCAATTACCCAATGCCAATGTCTATTGATAAGTTTAGTAAGCTCTCGGGTTCTTTTCTGCTTGCCGGTGGAGTCGCTCCACATGTACCGATCGGTGGGCAGCCCTGAGCCAGTATATCCCGAGAGAGGATTCCATCTTTGGTTTTCATAAACAAAGTAGTTTTGTGTGTCAGTCATTTGGTTGATTCCCTCTTTTCCCTTCTCTAGGCCTGTAATCAGACAAGTAAAAAGTTAAAATACCGTAATTTTCAATAATCAAACCAAAACATCTGTGAAGGCAGTGATATCAGACATTTGCACTGCCATAAGTAGAAATATCTCAAATTGGGATATTGGGCATTGTTTTGCATCTTCAATATGTATACAAGATTTTCATTAATAAGTATGTGAATAACAATTTAAACGTTTGGATAATAATATTAGCTAGTGTTGAATCTACATCACATTCGGAGTCCATTTTGTAGTAGATATAACTTTTTTTGATTTGAATTATAGTTTTTGAGTAAATCGAGTCCGAAGATGGATTTTTTTTTGATCAAATTCAAAATATTCAATTGCTATGGGGTTACTATCAGCTATTAATTATCTTTGAGAAGCGTAGACCCGACTTTAATAGTTTCTTAACCCTAAAGTAGTCGAAAAAAAATGGAAAAAAAGTTTTTTTAAAACTAAAAGTGTTATAATCGAAAAAAAATCAAATCGAAATGTTTATTTGGGTTATCCATGTGCTGCAGAAGATTAAATTTGACTGCTGTACCACGATATTAAATATGTATTTTATAAATGCAATGTTGATATATTGTTTGTTTACTACTTTGATGATGTACTGGTCTATGGTTGAATGTTGCACTGTATGTGGGTTTATGTTTGCTAACCTTTTAGAATAGGCCCACCCCATCCACCAGTATATACCCATGGGGTATGTTCATAGGAAATTCCCCAAATGATTCCCTTATTACATGTCTCAACCCTCCTCAAGTGACCCCCCATTGACCGCCAGACCATTTCATCCGTTCCCACTATCACCTGTAACAGAAGTTGCAAAATTGTAATTAAGTAACCATACCATCCCTGTTCAGGCAAAAGTCACCCACACGGAAAACAATTTTGAGAAATTTGATATTTAGAAATAAACTATTTGTATGATTTTAAAGTGTATTTATTATTATGTAGGTAGATAAAACATTAAAATGTAAAATATATAAACTTAAAAATCATACAAATCAGATTTGACTTTCATTTTCTGACTTTTAAAATGCGTATCTCTAAACATTGTTTCTGAGATTGGTGACTTTTGCCTAAATACATAACGATATATTTACTGTATTTATATTAAAATATTTCTTTTTCAGGAATTTTTTTAAAGCACAGCGCTCCACGATGATATTGAAACAAAAATAATCAAATCATTTTTATCAGAAAAAGAAAGGGTAAATAAAAGAGGTTATTGGCGTGGCTGGGAAATAAACTCAGGATCTTCTGCTATCCATGCGTCTGGTCTATTATTCCAGCGAGCTATTGCGCCAACCTTCAGACCTGTTGTGTTTCTGACAAGTATGTAAATTTCTATGTTGTTTTTTAAATTGGCAAGGTGGTTAGTTAGTTAGAATCAAACGCCATAATTATAATATAACTATACTTACGCTTTTTGACTTATACACTATGCGGAAGAGGCGCAGGGATCCGGTGATGTGAAGACTTGCAACACTTTCAGGCTCAATTCGATGCTCGTAGAATGCAAAATGAGATCCATTCGTCCAAATATTATAGCCCTTGTCCATTGACACAATCTACAAAGTTATGATTAATATTAATTTCTGAATGATAATAAATAAAGGAAACAGAATGAAGGGTTTGTTCAGACCTTTATGTGGATATATAATAAAATTAAGGGTTTGTTCAGACCTTTATGTAGAAATATAAGAAAGTATAATAGAATTAAGGGTTTGTTCAGACCTTTATGTAGAAATATAAGAAAGTATAATAGAATAAAGGGTTTGTTCAGACCTTTATATGGAAATCCTGTCCAGGTACGAGATTCAACTGTCCTTGTCTTTCTTCAGCTCCCCAGTCTCCGTCTCGCATTGTATTTCTAACGATGATTCCTTCAGAAAACCTACATAAAAATTGATTGAATTAAGAGTAAGCACAAACATTGAAAACAATGAAATTACTTGTAAACAAGGACACATTACAACAGTTTCCATTCAGGTTTTCACACGACATCAATATTGTGTGTTGTGAAGGTAAGAAATGAATAACATTTCAATGTCAGGAAAAAACTAAAATTAGTAATGAAAATATGTCAGATTATGATATTTTAGGTTATGTTATAATCTTAGAGTTACAATATTTATTGTATTGTATATTGTTACTCTAAGGTTATAGTATATGTATTACATAGTTATTAAACAATGCAAGATTACAAAAATTTCGGATAGGTTAATTTGACTACATGAATCAGTAAATTCAAATTGACGGTAATGTAAAAATGGTACTCCATACATGAGGCATGACTTTATACTCTAAATTTTGACAGAGTGCAGGGTGTCTTCTTGCTGGGTGTATAAATACAACATACCTGGGATTGAAGTGAAGAGCCACATCTCTGATTTCTTTCTGTGTTTTGTGCTTTTGTTTAATATGGACATGCCCTTGTAGGTTGAGCGTCAGTCTCTCCACATTATCATGAATGCACCCCGAGATTTCAAGTTCCGTCCCCGCTGGAAAACTGTTTTGTAACTGTGCTGTGAATCCGTCTGTTGAAGTGTCTTTTCCAAAAACATCAATTTCCTAGAGAAAAATTTAAAATGCATCAAGTAATATTCCGTAGTTTGTACGCCTCCTCTTCCCTTACTCTGAAATATACAGTTAAAAATTATTTCTAAGGCATCCAATATTTTATTATTGAAAATATGATTTTAATTACGGCAATATCAAAAAACTTTATATAATCTGAAAAAACTAACACAATCTGGAAAGAAAAAAAAGAAGAAAACAGAGAGAGAAAGAAAAGACTGCCAATATGACAAAAGAAAAATATAAAATTGTCTGAAATGCAAAATTACTAAAACTAATTGAAAACCTTACAAAGGTACAGACATCGATATTGCATTAGGTGTTTATGTAATGTGAATGTTAAACCGTATAAGATCAACTATAATTTCGTTAATACCGGTTTTCGTTGGCTAGAACTGCTATGCATTGTGTTGTTGTCAATATGAGCACAGGTCAGTGATGTGTGATGTTGAAATTATTCTTCCCCAGGAAAGGAACCAAATTATCACAGAAATTCCCCAGATTCCAAACACCATACCAATATTTTATATTTTACAGTGTTTTTTTGTCAATAATTGACTTCAAATCTAAAAAAAAAAATATTAAAAAAAAAAAATCTTCAAGACCAGATTTAAATAGCCAGATACTTCCTTAACTTTCTCTTCCCCATCTCCTTCGCCTCCCCATTTCCTTTAGCCTCACAACATACCCCGATTGGGGATGCCATAATCTCACTGGCTTCGGGCAGTTGGGACTCTTGTGTGGTGTTCACATAAAAATAAAAATAAAACTTATATTGAAAGAAAAAAAAACTGGGAATCTGGGGAATTTTCTACATACTTACTTGGACATGCACCCCGTTCAATGCAACCATAAATTTGAATAGTATGAAAACTTATAAAAAACTTCTGTTTATTATCGTTTTGTGAAAAAAAAGAAATCAAATCACTTCTTCATATTTATAAGTATGTAATAATAACTGAGGATGACGAATCTTGCATTTTTTTTTCCAATACCAACTCTGTTAAAAAAATGTATTTATTGATTCAATTTGCTAGACGATGATTGAAATGATACCTGAATGTACAGTCCATTGTCCTGGCGATCAATGCGACAGGACTGTGGATCCCAGACCAGGACATCGCCGGCTGCAGTGGTTCCCCACAGCGAGTCTGTACTCGGTCTCCCTGATAAACCATGGACCTGGCAAGTCACTGTAAGATATGTATATTATTATTAACATAATATGTACACAATTCATACAGAATGAAGGAACGGTAGTACCTGTTTTAAAATAAATATGGATATATAAATAAACATATTTTTTCCTCTTTATAGTTCATGTAATGCATGCTTTGAAAATACTGTTGTGTGTATAATATTTTTTTACTAAGCCACTGCTGATAAGCAACTTGTAGTAACTTAGCAGGTACAAATTCTATTCTGTAAAAATATTACACAAATAAAAATATTTTTTTTTTGGACAAGATTAAAGAATGCATAGTGCTTGACGATGATATTCAATTATTAAACAATATTAATAATCATCAAATCATACATGTTTTAGAAAAACACAAAACAAAATAATAATTTTTTAAAATATCATATGTATTGGAGAACACACAGCAGGTCTCAATGGTAAGTCAGAATAAAAATATATTAAAAATGATAACTTGCCGTCTACTAAAATGGACAGCCACTCTTCCTGGTCAGTGTCGGAGGCAAACTGCAGCTTCAGAGGGCTGCTAAACCTTCTAGGAGCGTAGATGGCGATGCGGGGACATCCCGCTTCGGAGCAGCTCACAACACACGTTATCTCGCTGAGAATCAAGGTATGCTACAATACAAATAAATGTCCATAAATATTTTATTACTTATTTTAATGCCACTAGTAAGTGTATCCATTGAAAAATATAAAACATGATACAAAAAGGTACACAAGAATAACAAAATAAAAAGATTATAAGCATGTGAAAATAAATACATGTCAAAGTCATTTGGGTTAACAAAGAGTTAAAGATGTTAGTTATAAACTGTAAGATTGTCCGTACAATTGGATTAGTTGTAAGTTATTTTATAAGTATAAAGTATAAATTCTAATAATTGATACTTGCTAATAGATTATACATATATGTAAGTGGGTACATAAATCAGTCACGAGTTGGGAGAAATAAGTTAGTCTTAAGTTGCAAATTGCAGATCTTATTTATTAGGTGAATTGTAAAGTTTGATTTTTCATAAATACTGTGCTATGAAAATTATCTGTGAATTATTGCTATATTATATAGTTGATGATATCAAAACAGTTAATCATTACAAAAAAAAAGTTAAGTCACCTTTGTGGTAGCTCCATCAGGGTTAAGAATGGTGAGGGTTCCCCCGTTGGATCCCGAGTGGCACTCCAGCGACAGAACACAGTCTTCAGCAGTGCCAGCAGATCTGCCGAAACATCTCGCTTCTCCACTTCTGACCCAGCTCTTAGTGTCCACTGCCTTCTCATACGATGTGAAGTCTTCCTCGGTGTCCTGAAGGCGGGCTTTCAAGTCATCCAGAATCTGAAGGCGCCAGGTTTGTGTTAGTTCTGCCTGGGGTACGCTGTGACTGTCTGCAAACCTATGAAAATCAATTTCACAGAGCTGAATAATAAATGGATAACTTTTATAGCGCCGTTTTTGTGGGAAAATCACCGCAAGGGCGAATAAATATAAAATTACAATAAAAATAAAACATATATTGTGATGTTGAATCTATGTTTTAAACAAGTTTCATCTAGAAAAAATTAGAGGTATAATATCAATCGCATTCAGGCAAAAGTCACCAACCCCGAAAAACAGTTAGAGGATACCGTGATTTGAAAGTTTGGATAAGAAGGTTAAATCGAATTTGTATGTTTTTTAAGGTTATTTAATGTATCTTTAAAATTTTTAACCACCTGCATAATAATATAAAAATAACACGAAAAGTAGCATTGTGACCGCTCTGTGCAAACTACTTCATTTTGCAGTAGCGTACACTTCAATTGGAGGTCAACTACAAAGATTTGGCGAAGAACTTTTGTCGATTTGCTAGTACTTTTTTGGGTAGAAACTTTTGTCGATTTGAATAAAAAATGCCAATTTTAAGAAGATAATATCAACTAAAAACGTTACTTACGTATTTTACACATTATTAAAAAAAGTTTAGGTTAGGTTAGGTTTTCAAAATAATACAAAGTACAAGAAATGCGATCCTTGATATTATACCCCTAAATGTTGTGATTTAACCGTTTTAGTGCTGAGCTTTTTTCTATGTTGCTTCAATTGTTAAAGCGAATGGGTATTACCTTTTTTATAACTATTAAAAAAATCACAACTAACTCAAATATTTTAAGATTTTCAAATTCTTTCGGAAATTTTCTTTACAAAACCTTAAAATATCTAAAAAAATACAAATAAGATTAAAACACACATGAAAAACAATAAACACATAATTTGTGCATCACACAAATGTCCTACGACGCAGGCTCCGCGATGTCTCTTTTGTAGACTTTGCAAATCAAATTAGATCGTTTCACTGGACCACCCATATTTTCATTACACTATTTCTTTCTAAAGTGCTTATAATGCTTGATGTAAACAGTAATAAGTACTGAATAATTTTTTTTATCAATATTTTTTAACACACTGACACAAGAAGTGCTATCGAGCTTCACACACTTTAAGAGAGACCCGAAGAGTGTGATAGCAGTTTAGGGTCAAAGGTTAATGATTAAGATGCGTTTTACCAATGCGGCAGTTGCGTTGGATCCAGAGTGCATCCTCCGGCTTCTACAAGGGTCCAAACTGCATCACACTCATCCCAGTAGAGGGCTGCATGGTCGCTTTCATCATCACCAAACATACCAGAGTCTGTATCAAACACACTGCTGTCTGTTTCGGGATGAGCTTCCATTCCAACCTGGATAAATTATAACAAAATAAACCATTGCGTTCTAAAACAAATTATGATCGAAGATTGTCTATTTTTGAAACTGTCAATTCGTGGTGGAATTCCATTTGACACCCAAACATTTACAAATATCATAGTTTAACTAATGTGTACGTACAAGTCTGAAAGTGACCGTAACAGGTTGAAACCGGTCCGGTCTAAACAATAAACAGTGAAAAAATGTTTGAAATTCGTCATATTATCATCGAAGATTGGGTTACACATATTCCTTCTTAAGTCTATTTATCATATTGTATCTCAAATAGACATATTAAGTATTGTATCCTACTATTTACCCTTAAACCTTCCCTTTCCTTCCATTTTTTCAATGTGTGAACTTGATTAATTTTTTTATCAATATTTATTTCATAAAAGGAGCACATCATTTATTTTTATAATTGATATTAGTTCTAGGTAGGAAGGAGTCTATCCTTTCTTTAAATTATAGGAACTGAACAACATAAACTGTTATAGTAAGTTAGTAAAAACGATAATTAGATTTTTTATAATCATATTTTTGAACAGTTTATTTTGTGAGGAGAAAATCAGAATAAAATCAATACTTACAACAGAACCAACACTGCGAACTGGACTCCATGCTCTGGGATTTTTCAGTGTTGTTTCATAACTCTTCCCCGTGAGATCAATTATCCTGTTGGAATCGTCCGTAGTGGTTTGCGTATTGGACTTTATACTGCAAGTATCATCTGAATCGGACCTGTTGAAATGAACGCTAGTAAAATTTTATAAGTGTTAAGATATTATTGTAAAAGTTTTATTGATGTGGGACACTAAACTTATTAAACTTCTAACATGCAAATTCTGACAGGAGATATTTTAGTTGAATAAGACTCTGCATATTGAGTATAGTATATCAAATAAGAATTATTTAAAAGAAACATACGTTGGGGGGGTAGAGCTGGTAAGGTGGGGAGGCTTGAGTGGGAGGGTGTTCGGGGCTGGGGCAGAGCGGGAAGATTCTTCCCAGGAGCCGGGCAGAACAACCGCTTCGTGAGCGCTTAGTGGACGGTTCTGAAATATTCCAATCAATTATATATATAATATAATGCAACAACCACAAACAAAAAAACTATAAAGGAAATAATGTTATACACACCAAAGAGTTGAGACTCCTATGTCTTCCTCTCGGAGAACCTTTCATCAGGCTAGCTGTACTGGATGTGCGGCTCAAGTGCAGTGGAGCCTGAACCAGCCTCCAGTTCTTACCGCTCAACTCTGATACATTCACTCCGTATCGCCAATACACACATCTATCAGCGGCACCTACTCCAAACACTTGATCGTTAGCACCGATGGAAATGTGTGCCATGTTTCCGCCAATTTCCAACCACCCCTTGCCAATTGCAAAAGCTTCACTAGTTCCTGCACCCGCTCCGTTTATTCCTTTTCTGAACCAGACCCGGCCATCTGTACTGACGCTCCACACGGCATCGCAACCGACGGATATAATACTTAGTTTGGTGTCTTCTGGGGCTTTGACTTCTAGCCAGGACTCTCCCATGGGGCAGTCGCGAGTGACCCCTTTCCTGACGAGGGCCCGACCTGTCCACAGCAGCACCCATAGGAGCCCCGTGCAGCCGACAGACACCTGCTTCACTTCACACCCCGGAGGCACAGATACGTTGGTCCAACGCAAACCTTCAGGAGCTGTGGTGCATGCTCCACTTCTGAACATCACCTAAAGAGCAGGAGAAGTGTATGAGACCGATGAGCACATCAAGTTTAATCAAATTCTAACAATAATAAGAATATTTACTATGACTTACCCTGCCATGCGCTGTGATGGCCCAGACGGACAATGTGCCAGGCGGGGCATTGGGAATCTTATGACCTCCAATAGACACGTCGATAAACGGTTCCTGGGTAGGATCTTTGTGAAGCGGAGCGATGGCACACCAGGAGTTGAGGGCGCTGTACCTCCGATAGCGTACCCACTTCCTCCTTCTCACACAAGACTTCCACTGCTTCTTTGGGCCATACTGGGCTGGAAAATCTACAGCATAAGACCAACCATCGTGGTCTAAGGGTTGGCCATCCAGTGAGAGTTCCAGCTGCCAATCTCCTTCCCACTGCCAAGCCATGGAAGGTAACCGTATTCTGTCGATAGATCTGTCTTGACACCCGTCTTTGGTTGAGAAATGGTAGCGGTCTGTTGGCAAGAGGCGGCCACTGAATCCCTCCACCGGCAGCCACCTTTCATTCTCGTATGCTTCTTCCTTCACTCGGATAGGTATTTCTAATCCGTGAACATGGACGTATATTTGTCTGTCGCCACCCACAGCCCACAAGAAATGAGGAATTGCGGACAGGTGCTTGAATTCGAGGCCTAGATACATAAACTCCCTCCACATCGACCCGCCAGTGGAAAGAACATACACTCTGCCCTCATTGTTTATAGCGAACAAAAGTGAACTAGGCATGACTATTCAAAGTTTAAAAACTGTATCATGGTACTATTATTATTTCATCGATATCTTAGTCACGCAGACTTAAAATAAGGTGACAGCTAAGCTATAACTACAAAGAATCTTTATCTGTCAACTTAAACGTCAAAAGTGAGAAATCTAAGGAAAATGTAATTAATTTTAGTGGTATCCCTAAATTTATCCCTACCTAGATACATCGAATTTTATTAACCAATGGGAGATTTGCATTTATCTATGTATATTAAAAAAACTAAATGAACATTTTGGCTCAGCAATAGGTTACTTAATATCTTATAACATACGGGCTACTTTTGAAACTTACAGAACTTTATTTGCCTGCAAAGATAAACCGTCTGTCAGATGATGTCAGTTATTAAATTAAATTTAAAAGAGATCCGTTTTGTTTGTAGTCGTTTAATTCGGTGTTTTAAATACATTTACGTTTAGAAACATGAAGTGGGAAGAAATTGATAATGACATCAACTCGTTCGAGAAAGATTGTTTGTCTCTTCTAAATTACATTGAAACTAAAGAGTTAACATCTCAAGGTTTGTTTACGCATTTTAAATCGATATTTAATTATTATTTAACAAGAAAAGGTATCATGATATGTTAAACTATGTACATATTAATATTTTGATGTATGTGTACAATCCGAAACAATTTTTTTTTCAAAAATATTTTTATAATAATTATTCTGTATTTTATTGATTCAGAGAAACATGGGGACGTTGAAAAGGAAAACACCCATCTGCTGAAGGAAATTGAAGAAGTAAATAATGAAAATTCAGCTTTGAATTTGGAGCTCTCTGAGATCGTATCGGTAAATGTATGTAAAACTTTTCCATCATTTGGTAAAATTATCAAATAGTACCTCACTAATTGTTCATACAAAAATATTATTCCAATAAAACGTTTTTAGAAGAGGGAAGCAAAAATCAAACATTTGAAATATTGAAAGTAATGATTTAATAAAACAATTATTTTACTTTACACCACTGCTTATTAGTAGCCTGTACCGGTTTACCAATAAGAAGTGTAACAATTACAATGTAACACACCTTAAATAGTTTTTTTTTCAAAACCATTAGCGCCCTTGAGGTGATATCTCTCAAAAATGGTGCTTTATAAATTATCCAAGTATTCATTATCAGTAAATTAAAAAATATCTTATACTCTTTTGTATATAAACTCATAATATAGCAATACTTATCAATAAAATTTACATAAACCCATACCGTAGTTTAATAAATAATGTAATTTTTACCATTTCTGTAAATTGATGATAATCATTGTTGGATCGTTTGTACCATTTTTGTGAAAAATCACCCCAAGGGTTCTTAATAATGAATTAGTGAATGAATGTTGATAATAAGATATTAATATTAATGTTTTAGGAAAATTTAAAGAAGACATTTGAAATACTTCAAGAAAGTGTGAATAAAAGTGAATTCTTATGTCTCAACCTGCGGAGTGGAATGGAGATGTGTGAAAATGACAGTGTGAGAATGAAAAAAGCCAAGTAAGTATCTTCTGTATTGTCTTGCTGACAGTAAATAATTAATTCACTTGTTACTTGGTGATATTTTTTAGCACATTGCACTGTGAAGATATTAAAAAAAAATGTATTTATCAAATTACATGCATTAAAAAAAAACACATGGAAAAATGGTTACTTTTGTAGCTGGGAATTGAATACAGCGACCTCCCGTTTTTCAGGCCACCGCATTAATTAAATATTTACCGCAATCACTGTTTTTCTAATGTGTGTAATTTGATAATTAATATATTCTTTCTTCATATTTTAATTTCCATAATATGCAATACATTGGTCCTATAAAAACACCTTCAACATGACCCCCCTTACACAAAAGGGGAATGTAACACAAATTAACCAATTTTTACTTAATTTCCTAGATATATAGAATTTATTCTTTCTCCTTTTCAGTGAAATGTTGCAAATTGGCAAAGAATTCACCCGGGTGAGGTGGGACTACTCGACACCACCAAATATCTGCAAGGGATGTATCCTTTTCAAATTTAATAATCATTCACAAAAGGACATGTTCATGTTGTGTCCTTTTGTGAATGATTTCCAGTAACTTGTTAAAAAAAATGCAAAGTGCCTCTACATCGAAAGCTTAAAATTCTGTATTGGTGCAACTGATACTAGACTTACGAGAGTTCAGCCGTAGATATCACAAATAAATAAATACAGATAAAACGGCTGGACTCTCATTTACACAACACTAGAAAATTATTTTAAATATATGTTTTTAATTTTAAGCATTTTTTTTCCCAATTGTTGGGTATGAGACTGCATTTTTTAAACTTTTTTTAATATTTTATTTTGTAATTTAAAAAAAATGCTCAAAAGAAGTGTCTTATGTGGAGCGAGAGGGGTTGAAAAGAACTGTTGCTCACATTATATTCACCTACAAAAATTATAAGGGAATACACAAAGGGCCACAAAATAATTAACGCCACGGAAAAAAGGCGTTCCACACGCACGCTTCGGATCTGCTCTCGTGTTGTGCAGCGATACCAGCCTGCACTATAAATTTGGTGCTACAGCGGTAAGATGGCAAAGTAAACCCAGCATTATCACAAGCAACATTTCCTTCTTGACCCTTCGCCCCGCTTTACTGCTTCCCGCCTTGGCCTCTACTCTGCATTTCCCTGGACCATCGCTCCCTTTGCCTTTTGGATACCACAGTTCCGCAGCACCCGAACCAGGTATAAATACCTAGCAAGTATTTTGAAGTTTACAGAAAAGCACACAGAGGGTGATATGTCACCAAATTGCACTGTGTAAATATAAGGTTATTGTTATCTTAGCTTACAATTACTATTATGTCTTTCTCCAATATTCTTCCTTAACTTTTGAATCCAGATTTTAGCAACAAAGACAAGAAGACTCTAGAAAGCTTTGAACTAGACAGAGAAAAAATATCTGAGGATGAAATACAGAAGTACCTTTGGGAGCACATAGAGGCCAGCAGCGGAGCTGACTGGTCCGATCTCGTATCTCTTTCTGACTCAGATGTTATTGAAAATAAGGAAAATGTTCAAAAAAATTAATTTATAGCATTAGTTTACAAAATCTTGAAAAATAATTCTTGTTTGAATCGAAATATGATCTTGCCGCTCAGAGATCTATTGCAACTTCTCTTTATATTACATACATTGTTTATGAGAAAGTGGGAGAGGGTACAATGGAGCTGTCATCGGTACGCCTTTATATAATTAATTTAATATAAATAAATATTTGGACCTGTGTATTGATACTTTGGTTTTTTATGTTTAGTTTTCCACTGTAATCAAATTTGTAGGGTTTGTTTATTTATTCATTATACAACAGCTATAGTCATTTTTGTTAGGTTCATCAAACTTAACCCATCGTCTTTCACAGATGAAATATGCCGGCGCACGAGGCAGTTCGCAACTAGCAAATAAATAATATTACAGTCAAAAGGGCAAAATAAAGTAAATGAATTCAATTGTGACTATAACAATTA
Source organism: Drusus annulatus (assembly GCA_022651775.1). Classification (NCBI taxonomy): domain Eukaryota; kingdom Metazoa; phylum Arthropoda; class Insecta; order Trichoptera; family Limnephilidae; genus Drusus; species Drusus annulatus. The sequence goes on along the minus strand of JAGWCC010000029.1, from coordinate 2,834,340 downwards.
ATATGTAGTATATTCGAGCCTTTCCAATAATGTTCAACTATTGCTTAATATTTGTCTACGTAATTCAACACACGCCTCGTGCCGTCTGAACTAAACAAATAAATAACAAAGAAAGAATTAATCAATATATTTACTTTCAAATTTAATACAAAAACTAATAATTGTAAACATGCTTAAATAAAGACTAAACAAAATTCTAACAAAAATATTATGCTAGGTGCTATGAATATATTATTTGAATCTGAAGTAGGTATGTAATAGTTGTGAAAGTAAAAATAATATTGAGTTGAGGGGACGAGCAAGCGCAGTGGCAAGTCAGTCCTAATCGTCAGTAAGAAGACTGATTATTTGACAATGTTTAATTTTTGTAATAGAAAATAAAACATCACGAGACTAAAAACCATCAATGCAAATGTTCCGAAAATCGCAATCAGGATTCCCAACAGAATTAACCCTCCTGCTGTCAAAATTCCACCTTGAAAAAGAAGAATAAATTGAAACACAGTTTATAGGTGAATGCCCTCCAAAAATATCTTGAGATATTAAAACAAAAGAATCCCATAAAGGCAACGCCTGTGCGTTAGTATTATTGAAATTTTATTGCACTTTTTCAGGGTTTAAATAGAAGTTTTAAATTCAAACATGGAAATAATACACTAATAAAAACTCTACCTTTGAAAAATAAGATTATTATTTTTTTAAAGAAAGACAAACATTCCCAGGTTACAAATAACCTGAGAATATTTGAGAAACTAGTATTGCCATCATAATAAGCGGAAAATGTTGCTTGTGCAATAATAGAGGACTTAACTAGCAGAGGAATTAAAACCACGATGCGTGGGTGGAAACCCAATACGTTTTTTTAACTCAGCTACTAACCGGTCAAACTAAAAATTCTTCATATCAACGGTTCTAATGAATAATGCTGGATGTGCCAATTGGTAACTTTGCAATAGAGCTATGTAAAGTTGCATTAAATTAAAATATTTTTTCCAATTAAATACTTTTTTTTATACACAGATGATATTGGATGGGCATAAGATTTGGCCCACTGACAAATATTCTTTTGGTACTTGTGTTATATTCAATTAAAAGAAAGAGGACTGCATATTGTGAAGTGTCTGCGTGACCGCCCTTATACAAACAGGGAATGGAACATAAATTAACAATATTTTTCTTCATTTCCTAGAAACCTTATTTTTACAAGTATTATTAGGCATACAGATGATCCAAATTCATCCATCCTAGCAGAAGGAAATATGTTGAGAGGCTCGTCCATCAATTTGTCCTTTCCTTAAGCCACGTTCATTTACCAATCCCTTTTGACACGTTTCCTTCAAATTGGACGGGCTCAGATCCGATCCCTCTATTTGCTCTGACTGAATGACACCTGTTAGTTTCCATCAACATGACTGATTGATTGATGTAAGGTCAGTTTTTTAGTTATGCAGAAAGAGTGATTTGTCAACAAAATTTATTAAATAAATGGTTTGCTTACCTTCAATGATCACCGGCCCTATAAACGTGACGACCGTGGTGGCAACTGCCAATATGGTGTATACCAGTATTGGACATGCCACGGAAACCAAGAAAAATAAAGATGGGATCAAAATAATTGGGTCCTTTACAACCCCCCTTTTAAACTGTTGACACATATCATACTCCATTATTTTGTCAAAGAGTGGTCTCAGGGGGTTAGCTGAAATCATTTTTAAATACAAAATAATAAATCTATAATTATTGTACCATGAAGTAGATTTTTTTAATAATTTGAGTCACTAGCAGCGATATCCTTCTATATTAGTTTGATTAAAAGTTGACTCAGATAACTGAAATCTCTTTAAAATGCAATTTAAGTGAGTTAAAAATATCATAAAGTTAATTTTCTTTGTGACTTGGAACACCTCATAATAGGGTTACGACCCCAAACCACCAAGTATATATTAATTAACATATACTTTAATAACATAAATTCTCAAAACTTACTCAGATAAGTCCCCATCGTTTTGATAAGGTTGTTCGCCTTTCAAATAAAAAAATCTCAAGGCTTATAAAGAATAGTGAAAGAACTATGGGTTTCGTATTAGTATGATTTAATTATCACCACTGCCTTATAATAAAAATAATACATTATTATTGTTGCAATAATATGGCATGTGTTGACACTAAACAATTTGTTTTATGAGATTTTGTTGTGGTAAGATAATATTTGAAAAAAGCCCTGCAATACTGCGAAATAAACAATGATATTAGTGTATTGTAGTTGTGAAATAATTATTAATTAATTTGTTGGTTATTTTGTAAAAACTTGAAGTTCAGTTCTGCTAGGTTATTTGGATTTCAAACTGTGTTTATTTCCAACAATTGATTTGCTAGGTATTTTGCAGCTGAACTAACGGTTTTTTGTGCTTCAGAAGTAAACATAAATTTAGTTAAACATTACAAGTAACGGATCTTAGGTTTACAAGAGATAGGTTAAGTATTTTCATCACAAAACCTCTCCTCCAAAATAAATTGATGAGAAAGTTATCAAGTTCGGTTTAGGACTCCAAAAATAAAACTGTTGAATGAGTCTGTGGTTTTTAACTATACCAAATAAACATAGTACCATGGGGCCCTATATATTTTTTTCGTCATCTTACCACTTCTTACACTGACTGAATGGACAGCACTGTATCACTGTAAAATTCAGATTTCTCAATGAAAATATAGTATTATTGTAGGATTTCACAATGTAAAAAAATTGAAATACAGAAAAATAAAATTAGTGGCCGTTCCAAAATTTATTGGGCATGTATGAAATAAGTAAATAAAACTTTTAATTATGTATTTTATTCACAACATTGATGTAATAATATAGATAGATTGACATTACTTCAACAAAAATAATAAATGTAAACATAAAGTAGTACTGATTTTTAGATAATTTATTTTTACACATTTATAAATGTATAAAACTGTACTGTACGACAAATTCAGAAAGTCCATTTTTTAATTTCGCTCCCATGCTCTAAATCGGAAAAATAAATAAATCATAATTGTAATTATAATTTTAAGTTAATAAGTGTGTCTATCTGATAGGACCTGCCAGGTAATGTATATTCTTGTGAATTTTCTTATTTAAACTAGGAATTAATATGTAATAATAGAAAATAAGATCTGTACAGCGCCCTTGAGGTGATTTTTCACAAAAATGGCACTATACAAATCATCCAAATATTATTATTATTAAAAGTGTGAAATTGAATGAGATTGTTCTTGAATAATTTAAAATAATTATTATGAACTATTCCTTTACAAATATTGGATACATGGAATTCTTAAACACTACAATAATAGTTAAGATTTGATAATGTTAGCTCTTTGCAAGGCAAAACATATAATGGATACAATGATTCCAATCATCATTAACGTCCCTATGACTACCAGAAGGATTCCACCAAGCACAATGACCCCCGATGCAATAATTGTTCCTGAAATAAAGTAAAAAATAGTCAAATATAAATGGGTACAAAAATGTAATAAGAACAATAATACTGTGGATTTTAAACTGAATCAATAATGTATAATAAATTTTCTAAATATCGAAAGGAATATAAATAAGCTGCAGATTTCTGATGAAATAATATACACATACTAGTAGTACCTATATATTATGTAGGTACTACCACCGAATTACCTCTGCTAATCAGTATTTTTAATTTATTGTTGACATTTTTATATTTCTCGATTTTTCTGGCTCTCAGAGATACCTTGGATGCGAATACAATATTAATAAGTGATATAGTTAACAGATATAAGCGTGTTCAGGGTAGATACGTGGCAGCGCAAAGCAAAGAACCAAGAACAATAGAAACAACTTTGGGAGGTTTTCATCCAGCAGTGGATAGACAGTGGCTCATAATGGTGACGATAATATTTAGTTGAACAGCTGGCAGGGGTAAACTGATCATCAAAATAGGTCTGAGAAACTTTTTGAAGTGACCCTTTTTATGATGTAAAATTTGTATTTTTCAGAAAATAAAAGAAATATTATCAACACTCCTGTTACAAACAGGGGTTCTAATGGAACCCCAAATGAGAGTTTGGTGCAATATTTTAGAAAAAGATTACTGATATATTATGAATATACTTCTCTTCAAGCATTACCAAAAACAAATTACCTGAGATTATCTCATAACAACGCTTTAATAAGCAAAATAAAATGGGGTGACATAGTGACCCTTTGGATCGTACATTCGATTTTTATTTTCAGGTACGGAAAGGTTAACAACACATTTTATGAGATTTGTTCAAAGGGTTTAAAAGTATTAATATTTTATAATGCAATATGTGTCGCAGGCGAATAATTAGTGTTGAAACGGAAATAATAGCATTATAAACACAAGAGGGAATTTTTTTAACATTCATTGAAGACGAAAAATATATCGACCTTTTAGCATTTGGCCACCGAAAAACTCTCGCAGACCAATCCGCCCCTGCAATCTGGTAAAATAAGATACACGGGCTTGCCGCTAAGAGCTTATGTAACCTCTCTTTTTGTTACATTTGTAATTCACAAGAAAGAGGGAGGAGCTAAAACAGAGCTCCCAGCAGTATGACTTTCGTTGTTACAGTACAAAATTGTAACCTGTAAAAAAGTAAATATTTTGTGTCTTACCTTCCAATATAACAAATCCCATAAATGTTACAGACGAAGAAACAAATGCAAAAACGATCAATACAAATAGAGGTATTCCGACTAGCATCATAAATGCACAAAGAGGGAGCGCTACAATTGGATTTTTGGCCAGGAAATTAAATACATTTTCAATGTACTTAAAAACATTTAAATCATGGAGCTTCTTCATTACACGTTCAAATATTCTCTGAGCTGTAAAAAAATACACATAGGTAAGTAAACTGTATGATATTAAAACCATTTCGGTGTAATTCAAACATTGGATTGGACATTGTGATGAAAAAAGAATAATCATCTATAATAAATCATCTATTGTTGAATAAGAGCCGAAAATTAAATTTTATTTGTAATAATCTGGTTTATATTAGAATGTACGCATGTAAGCTCAGAAGAGTTCAGAATTAGACTTGTAGCTCCATTAAGAGCATCAAGAGCAAGAGTCAGATCAACTCGATGGTAGAGTGCTTGATTTTATGCTAGTTTTAATAGTTCAATGTTTTATTTCGCTCTTTACTTTCGTGTATTTAATCAATGTACATATTTAACATTTAAGAGACATTTCCACATTTACCAAAACTTTTATGCCCCGTTATTAGGTTTTTAATGAGTCCTGTGCCTGAAGGTTTATCCTCATTAGACGCATCTTCGTCTCCTTTAATTTTATTTACAATTTTTTCCACTGGTGTGGGATGATCGGGATGCTGTGAGAAGAAGGAAATTCAACAAATGAGTTTGACAGAACGAAGATTTCTCTGTATTGTTAATATAAAGTCGATTCTGACTCAACTCACCAAGTTCGGTAGCAATTTCATTCTGCAGCTGATTAATGGACTAATTTTAATAATTTGATTTGACAAAATTGAAAAAAAAATGAGATCAGCTAAACAAGTATCTACAAACTGAATTGAATGTTTTAAATAGCTTCAATAATATTCTACTTATTGTAGGTAGAACAAAAATTTACCATACACATGTATTACCTATACACACTATCATTATACCCATGCTTTGTAATCATTTTTGCTAGTGGCAATTTCTTCCAGGGAAATAAGCGCCCTTGAGGTGATTTTCCCACAAAAACGGCTCTATAAAAGTTATCCATTTATTATTATTATTATTATAAGATGAACATAGGTTTTTTTCTGCAAATTGTGATTTTTAAAAAATTATTTAAAATACATAATTGAGAATAGCTTAAATGTATAAAATTACGTAAGTTCCAATATAAAATACTTATAAGATGATGGGTCGATTGACGAATCAGGAAAATATGTAATACGTAAGTTGGTGCAATTAGAAGTGCTTGCCTACTACTATCATAATATGAGGAAAATGTTGCTTGTGCAATGAGAGGACTTGCACCCACGATGCCTGGATGGGAACTGGTCAGAGTATATTTACTTATTATTCTGGGCCACTAAACAAAATCCTTAGAAGTGTGATCTATACCGACTTGAAAGAAAACTGATGTGGACAATTTATTTTCGACTTTTCCACTCCTAGGACTCAGACAGGCTAATGAAATAGAGTTTTCTGTTAAAGAAGCAATTTTGATGTATATATTTTTTATCAATATCACCCAAGGTAAGATTTAATTGACCTTATTTCAGACACGCTCACAACAGTTTACTTCTATCAGTTTATCTCTTCAGTGTTCTGAATGCAACATTCAGATATTTATATTTTATCGGATGACATCCTCAATTTCTGAAAGAAGTTATATTTTTCAAATTAGACAGATTATTTTCTTTTTGGGATAATTAGGATGACAGGGCAATAAATAGAATATGAAATATTTGTTATATGTTTATTATTTATCATGTTCTTGATGTTCATCTAAAAATAATTTACAAATGCTTTTCTTACAACCATTTCCACTATTAACATGATTCATTTTCTAAAATTTGTAACAAAAGATTCCACTCAAAATAAATCCCTCTGCAGAAAAACTGCTTCAAAGAAAATTTCTAAATAAATGTTCAAGATTAGAAAATAAACCAACTCAATACGCAAGCATTAGAAAAAAATCTTTACCCCAAAAACAAAGGTCAGTATTTTTATGACAGCCTCAAAGACTATAAAAGTCTCAAATATTCCAAAAGACAGAATCAGCTGGAAAACTTATCTTAAATCAAATAAGATATGAACCAGCTAATAATTTTTTTCAAGCTCAAAACCATTTTGACAACATTTTAAGTCCTCTTGGACCAAATTAAAACGGCAAAATATTTGTGAAAACACATAGAAAGCACAATAATAAATATTTTTTTAAATAAATACAAATAGCATATTTACATTTTTTTACTTAAACTACCTTTTCTATGAACTGCTCCAAGATAGATAGAGATTAAACATTATTATTTGTATGTCATCATTTGATTGAAACTGTGAAAAAAAGAACTGAAAATTATTATTATTGTAAATAGATTTGTGCAGACAAATATAAGATAATTATCACTGCTTGTCAAACAATATTTTAAATGGAGGAATTATAATTGAAATAAGGAACATAATAATTGTATGCAATGTAACATCGTCCTTTTATCATACAAGCGTTACTCAAATAAACACACCAGAGATCCCCAGTTCAGGGCTGGATCAAAAATGCCAATTATAACATTTCTGAATAATTAAAATTATAAAAAAATACTCTTTTGAGTTAAGGTTTGGTAGGTAAGAATAACATGAATTGTTCACTTTTAAAAATCATTAATTGATTGTTGGCAATCCAATCCAGCCCTGCACTTTACAGTCTTTGGCTCTCAATGGAGTAGGGGGTTCACAAGCCAATGAATATTCATTTCACAAAAATAAAAACATTCCAACAATATATTTATGTGAAACCCATTATTTTTAGAATTTTTTACAAAGAGGTAACAATCACCTTTCAAAATTATCCGAGAACCTTATAAATTATTACAGAGTATGTATAATAATAATAATATAAATAGTTAGACATTAAAATCTGTTCTTCAAGATTGAAATTCTATCTAACAAACACAACATCGTCAAATAACAAACATGCGTCATATTTTTTAGCACGAGATTGTATGCCGTTTTTATATCAAAATACTTTATTAAATATACGGCTGATATGCGAATGTAATGAACAAGAATCAATATACAGAATACATCTTAATAAAGATACAATATAATAATACATATTATTTAATATACTATTTGCAGGTTAGGGTTTCACATATGGTTGGAAAAGTTGATTTATGCCTGAACTTGGAAGACATAATTTAATGCACAGATTGAAATGAGTTTGTTGGTAAATATAACATATTGATGTCACTACGTTCCTTCTAATACCATTGGTATTTAGTCAAATCTTATTTTGAGCACCCATAAAATGTTGGGTAAACATTATTCTTGTAATATTTTTGACCAATTACAGTACACATTATTTTTTCAAGGATAATGACATCATTATTTATACACAAATGTTTTCACAAATCATTACAATACATTTTTAATGCTGTTACAATAAAATGTTTACTTTAACAATACACATAATTGTACACAAAAGTTTCTCATTGAAATCATCTAATTAAAATGCGCATAATAAAGCTGATTTTATAACTAAAAATGAAACTATACTACAAATAAAAGTCTATTAATAAACCACTCCAATCTTCATTATTTGTTGTGTCCCTAATCTGTTCTAATTATTGAACAGAAAAACTAATTTATGTACAATATTTTTATAGAATTATTATCACCCCGGCTTAGTTTGCTATTTGTAACTAATGAAGTAATATAAAAAATTTCAACAATAATACAAAACTAGACATTTACACACAAAACAACGTTAGTAAAGTAAAATGCTAAACATAAACAAGAAAATGGTCACTACATACTTTGCTCGATTTGCGTTTTTTTAAATTGAATTAACATCTAATTGCCTTTTGGAGCACCATAATAATGAATATTATTCAAATAAGCTGCGTACGAAGTTGCCAATATTGTTTGTAACGTAATATTTTTAATGCAAAAATCAATCCTTCACAACCGGGTTCATCATTAAATGCATTTGGCAAGGTAATCCATAATAAGTTGTGTCAATCTCGGGCGTAACTAAAATAATACTGAAAATAATGATGGACTGCCCAACAATGTAAAGAATAATGTACAAATGCAGGAAAAGTTCAAACTATGGAAATGTCCAATTTTGTATCACAATCTATCCCTAATAATCTACAGTAAGCCGCCTTTCCGGCCAAACAGCAGCGAACTAAGGGTGCCCAGGGTGGAGAACGGTTGGGCCGTCTGCTTCTCTGGCTTGTTCACGGATCCCAGATCAGAGCGGGTGGTGGTCACAGTCCCCAGGTCTTGGCGGGGGGGGGGGCGGCGCTTGGAGCGCTCTAGCTGGGCCCTCAGCACTCCTCCTCCCGGCTGGGCTGGGACTCCTAGAACTCCGGCCACAGCCACCGTCTCAGCAGCGTGTTCCACCACATCTGATAGGACACGCTGCATGCCTCCCTGGTGAAGGGCGTGCTTGAGACACGTGAGCTGGGCCATGGGACTCTGTTGTCCCCTGCGAGAGAACAGTGTCCCCGTAGCCTGGAGAGCCAGCGGTGACGTGCCCATAGTTCCAACCCCGTCCAGTCCTATCCTCTCTACTTGGTCTAGGATGTGAAGGCTGCCAAGAGCCATACGATCCTGCTGGGAGAGAGTGGTTTTCTTGGATTGGACTGGATGCGGGGAGAAAGTTCTACGCAATATTTCTGCGCCGCTGCTGATGAGGGAGCTGAGGGGAGGAAGAGGATTGGAGGAATGAGCCCGCTCTGCAGAAGGTGAATTAGGCGGGGAGCTGGAAGGAGACCCCAGCTGCGGGCTGTTGCAAGGGGTGGCGGTGGGAGACCACACAGCAGTGGGGGTGGCGGAACAGGAGGGCGTGACAGCCTTGATGCCCCTCTCGTTGAGGATGTTGGCTAGGCCCATGTTGGTGGAGTAGGTGCAGGTGGAGTTACGGCGAGAGAGGCCGGCGCGGGGAGTTTGGGTGGGAGAGTGGGGCCGGGTGCTGCAGGCGCTGGGGGCCGCACTGCCACGTGCACTGCCCCACAGGCTGCCCGCTTCACTGCCCGCCATGCTACCCGCCATGCTGCCCATCCTGCTGCCCGCCATGCTGCCTGCCATGCTGCCGTCATCTGGATGCATCACCATGCTACATTGAACAAATAAATCAATATTAGTCAAAGGTGTAAATTATTTATTTGTATATGCTCAAATGGACTTTTACATATTAGGATATATATTATAGCGATACAGGTGTAAATAATTTACTCGTACAGTAAGAATAAGTCAGTAGTGAAGGAGTAAACATGAAGATTTCATTGCATTTGTTTGATTAAGTTACATAAAAAAATATTGATTGAAAATATACGATATTATAGCCTTCTTGCATCTACATTCTGCGCTGTTAAATAAATCAGCCACCTCGAGTGAATTTTAAAGTGAGGGGACCAGATAGAAGATTTATTATATTTGACTTTGAACTAAAGAGGAGTATGTACAAGATTTAAAAAGTTGAAATATTCCTAAAGTCTCTGGCATTTCGGAGAGTGAAGCCAAGCATTTTTAATCCTTTATTCAGAAAATATTACAAAATTAAAGAGGGAATTAAGTTCAATGAGTGAGTGAACAAGACTGACCTGTTGGTATAGGTGTAGGTGAACGAAGAACTGTTGTCAAATCGCTTCCTGGGATAGTCATCATCCTCCTCCACATCATTGAGACTGTACATCTGCATGCCGAGGTCTCCTGCTCCACGCCCGCCCCTGAGTTGGATGCCAGGACGATCTTCCAGTAGGCCTAAGGACAAAAAACAACAAGATTAGCTGTATTCAATCAAATAAATAAATTGCAATAAGTGACAAAAACTGGGGTGAAAATTGATGTGAAGTAGACAAGATATCTTCCTTCATTAGACCCTGATCTATTTTAAAATTTAAATGTGAAGTATGCATCTTGATGAGTACTCTAAATATCACATTGACGGCCTTTGTTTTGAATCAAACTCATAATGTTATAATTTGGCGTTAACCACGTTCAAACATACAATCTCGCTATGCAGTCAAGTGAAACTTTCAGCAATGGTACATCTAAGTAAGGCCATCCGTTGCTAGGATTAACCCTGACTAACCGATGGAGACGTTTGACGAACTGTCAATAGAGTTTGAGAGGCAAGAGCAAAGAGTTAAAGATAAAATATTTTTTACAAATGTTTGTTGAAAAAATATACAAAATTGATTTATACATTTCAGCATGAAAAAAAAAGATTTTATCAAGCAATAGCATTATTAATTTTCTTTTCATTAAACATTAAAAAGATTTACTATGAAGCCATTTTGCTGTCTGTCAACACGGGAGCATTGCAGTGATAAAATGTTGGGTTAAGCCAAAAGTTTGATTCTTCACTTTAGATGTAATTATCAGATGTTGTTTAAATCAAGTGGCATGTATTACCTGACATGGTGGGAGTGGCCAGCTGCGCCCACTGATGCAGCGTGTGCGAACCCTCCATGGGTTTGACTATCTGCAGGCGGTCGGGCAGGCGCCAAGAGGTGCCCGTGCGCCCACTGCCGCTCACCATGCCCGTGGACATGATGCTGTCGGGAGTGCGCAAGCCAAACGGAAGACTGCTTACGGGAGAGCTTCTACCACCTGAAACAAAAAGAAGAACAAATTTAGGTGAGGTACATATAAAACAACTGCTAATTTATTGGATGTAGATAATCTAAAGCTATACGAGTTTTCTTCAGGCCTTTCGCACTCGAGAATTGTGCTGGCGAAAGCTTGGGGTAAAATTATATCCCGAAAGTCTGATAAATTTTTGTTGGGAAATTTAAGATAAATGATCTAAAATCCAAATAGGATACAGCAAAATGATTTTTTTATTCAATTTCATTTTGTATTCGGGCGATACTGAAGGTATCTTCTGACCTGTAAAGTTTACTGACTTAACTTTTCTCAACTTGATTTATGAATTGCTAATAAAGCATGTGGTACATTTGATAAATACAAAATGCCATTTTATATACACTTAAAGAATGATTCAATTTTGGAAATGAGTGAGATTTACAGATATGTACATACTCTATTATGTAGATACTATAGGAAACATGAATATGATAATGGAGCTGAAGTGAGTTAAAAAGAAAAACCATAACAATCCACAATAAATTGTGTGGTGAATAGATAATGGGCAATTTCAGTTGTTGCCACATAGTTACCCTTGAGAGATATGTTACTGGGAAGTGATGTATCAATGTTCAATATCATGTGAAATATTTGATTTCTGCACATTAGTCGATACAACTATATGGTATGAAAGTGTTTATTGTGAACTGTTCCTAGTTGGAATATTTACCATCATAATCGTAGGGGTTGTAATGTTGTCCAGATGCAAGTTTAGCCCTTCTGGCCATTATTTCTGAGGGGGACAGTTTCCTCAGCGCCGCCTCGAGGTCTGCGGCTCCAGGCACTCCAGGAACACCGATGTTAGGACCCCCGCTGTAATTTTTTTGGGAATTTATTAATAAATTGCAAAAACAGCAAAAAACTTAAATCACTTGAATAAAATTACCATGAAAAATTATGTTTAACACGTTAATTGCTAACTAAAATTCGTACATATTAATGACGGAAAATTCAAGTTTTAAAAATTATTTCATTTTTTGAATAACTGACGAACAGTGACGGGTTTCCCTCTGCCCTGTGGAACAACTCAAAACCACATGGCTGCGTCTGTTTTAGATCGGTTCAACTGGAAGAGTCGGTACAACGCACAAGGCGCGTTGTGCACATACCGGTTGCATGTCTATCAACGCGCAATGCGCGGTGTCAGCAATGAACGTATTAATAAATATTTACTCATAAGCGTAATTAGCGTGAAAAATCTAGGTGTGCCACTTTATGCAGGAAATTCATTAGAAATACAGTGTCATGTTTACTCAGGGGTAGTATTATGTTTGTTAATTAAAATTGAATTAATCTGTCTGTCGGACAGCTGAAGGGAAAATAAATTCATAAATTATCAAAAGATACAGGAGACACGCCTCAAATATTTATAACAACATGCACTGTGGAAACAACCAGACAGGATTATACAGAACTAAAATGAAGAGGGAAGACCTGACATAACATGTACCATGTACATTGGTTATATTTGATCATGTTTGACTATATTTCAAGTAGTAAAGTGGCTCATGTTAGTCACGGATATCTAAATATAAATTATACCAAAAGGAAAGAACTGGAGATAAACTCACGGATAAATGTCTTCTCTGTCCTGATCCCCGTAGCTGCTGGTGATAGAGTTGTTGTCCATGGCGGAATCGGAGCTGCTGCAGATGCTCATCCTCGGGCCCGAGCTCGGACCGGGCCAGGCGCCCTGGGTGCCGGCCCAGCCGCCCCCCGACCAGGCGCTGGGCACGGGTCCGGAGGTGCTGCCCGTGGTGCGCAGAGTGGCCCCCGCCCGGCCTTCTCCAGGCCCTGGGCGGTGGAGCGGGTGGCGCACTTGACAGTTTCAAACACTTTCTTGAAGGGCTGCCTGTGAAAAAAAAAGAAGAAGTTAGTGTGATGTGTGAAAGATAGATGAGAAATTGTTGATGGCGATTGACGAGATTAAAAATAGTAGTTTATTGAAGCAAAGGACAGGTTTGATGGTTGACAGCCGCCAACAAATGGCAAATTTGAAAAAGGGTAGACACCTTGAACTGACACTAATGATATAATTTGGGCAAAGTGTAGCAGATAGAACATACCAAAGCTCACAACTAGAATTTTAAACTATTAAATATGTAAATTAAATCGCACAAAATAATAAATATAAAAGGTAGGAAACTGCTTTATCGATAAACAATGGTTAACAGCACAAACATGAAGAAACCATCTGATGGTTGGTTGTGCAATTAAAACTTGAGAACTTATTGCACATGAAGTGAATGTGAAAAAAATAGAGAGTTTGTTTGTCTTGATTATGATAATATTTCAAAATTACATCAAATTTTGACTTACTCTCGACCTCCGATGCCCGAGTCCATACTCAGATCTGAGTACAAACTCGACTCGAGTTCCGACTGCAGCGAATCGTGCTGGTGAAGTCCGGCTGCCATGGCGACATGCGGCATCAGCGACCCAGCGAGCGACCTGGACACCAGCGATGGTGCGGGGCGACCCAGGGACGCCAGCGGCGCAGGGCGGGTTCTAGCGGCGCGGGCTTGCTCCTGGGCCTCGCGAAGGAGAGCAAGAACTTCCGCATAGCGCTCCTTGAACTCCACGAGCTCTGCCGCAAGACTGTTTTGGTTGTCGCGCGTTATCTCTAGCAGGGCAATGGCCTGCTCATGATCCACTGTCACCTGAGAATGGATAGCAATTAGATTGTGAGAAACATTATGTTTGATTTTGGTACGATTCGTAACCTAATTTGTGACTGGTACAAGTGCAGTTTTGTAAAGTTGTTCCGAAGTGCAGCCTACGGGGTGAAGATTGCCCTGATTTACGATAAGTGAGGGCACCAGAAGAAAAAAATCGGTACAAAGAAATCACAATGACAAAATAAATACGGACAATAATTTTTGGGAACATTTGGGAAACAATCATCTTAAAGTCGCTAAAACATTCAGTTATGGGGTACTGAAGTTATCTTGCAGACTGTCTTTAATATTTAAACTATTTCGGTTGTAGGTGGTGTTCGCATATTGCAAACACCACCTACAGCTGAACACAACCAATTATACAGATACATAATTTTTTGTGAAAATCTAAAGATTTTAATTACGTGTTTGAAAGGGTTAACTTATTCTTGCAAATGCAAATTTTAAAATCCTTCAGAAAGGGTACAATGTTGTATTGGCAACTCTACTGTGAAGCTATGTCTGATGATACAAAAATAATTGCTGTAAAGATAAGGGAATACCTGCATGTTAAAGTTGACTGTTAATAATTCTTATGACCTAGATAGAATAGTATGTGACAATCAAATCAATATAGCAATTATAATACCTGGTGCAATTTCTGTTCTGTGGCCTGCAGTCTCGCTGTTGTAGAGTCGAGGAGGTCTTTCTGCATTTGGTACTCTTCTTTGGTTCTAGCGAGCTCATCTCCCATTCCATAAACCTCCATACTGGCACTTGCTGGGAACAAAAGGTAATCAACATTGAAAAATACATCAGAAATCATCACAAGAGAGTACATATGTGACAAAAGAAGGTTGTGTATTTGTCACTGCCTTTACCGGAGTTTCAGAACACATTTCAGAATCAACATCATTAGATTTGGCCAACTGTAATATCCATTTTAGTGTTGGAGCATTGACGATCCAGATTGATGAATGTTAACACGTCAAAGCAAGTATGGTCTGACAGGGTGCAGTTTTATATGAAAACACACTGCAAGGCCACCTTGTTTCGTCATGTCAATTTTTCTGAAAATCCTTGGCACTATTTCTAGACTTTGTCAATCTTTGCACTAATCCTGAACAACTGCATTAATCTGGTCATTCTAATTCTGGTATTCATAATCAAATTGTAGTCATCAGGTCAACTGGTTATTTTAGCATTTTTATTTATGCTAGTCCTACAGGATTGCAGTATGTCGAAACTGATTTGTCTGAACTGTATTGATTGTGGCACTGGTTCTTATTAACTTCATTAAACTTGGAGCTGTTTCTTCATTGCTTTAAACTTGGAATTGGTCATTATTGACTGCATTAAACTTGGCACTGGTCATTATGGTCGACTGAGTTAAATTTGGAGCTGGTTCTTCTCAACTGTTTTAAACTCGGAGCTAGTCCATCTTGATTTCTTTAAACTTGCACTGGTCCTTGTTGTTGGGCCTTTGTGATAGCACTAATCAAAGTTAAATACAATAACTATTCTACAACATACCAACCAAGATCCATAGTGCTAGAAATTATTTAATTTTTGCAGTTTTTTTAGTAACAAAAATATAGTCAAACTTGCGCTCATCCATTGTAATTATTTCAAAATTATAAAAAAAAAACTTGCTTAATGTTTAGCAGCTGATGTTAAAGGAAAAAAACCTGAACACTAATTAAAATCAATTTTACAAAGTCACTTCTGATTGATTTGCTTCAATGGTTTTGAACCAAAGAAATATTACATAGTTGGCGGATGATAATAACATATATTTTATTGCTGACTGGTCAAAAGTTGCAAATAATGTAAACAATTTATAAGACATTCATGATAAAGTCAAGTAATAATGTCTTCATGGAATTAATAACAAAGCAGCAGAATGAAAGATTTGCATCTATAATACATAAAATGAAGATTTATTTGATAATTTTCCAAGAAGTCTTATTTTGTTTACGGTAATGAAAAAATCCCATTATTGCCCGATAAAAAAAACAATGTGTGTACGTAGAACAAGAAAGGTTTTGAAATCTGCAAATTACTGGCCGAATATTAAATGTTTTCACTGATATAGGAATCATTAGTAGTAACTAAATTCTTAAGACATTATTGCGCATTAACCTACTGCTGCTTAAGTAAGGCAAATTTCTGTTTTACAATACAGCACTTAGGTTGAGTAGAATTAGGTTAGGTCAAAAGTTTATACCATATATAATAATATCACCAATCTTGAAAGTTAAAAATCAAAAAAATTAAATACAGAAATTAAGGATGATGTTAACAATGTAACCTTATACCGATATTAGAGATCAGTGCATCAATATAATAAAATACCAACATTAGCGATCAGTACATCAATATATGAAATCAAGTACTGAAATTAGTTAATAGTACATGAATATAATCAAATACCAACATTACCGATCAGTACATCAATATATGAAATCAAGTACTGAAATTAGTTAATAGTACATGAATATAATCAAATACCAACATTAGCGATCAGTACATCAATATATGAAATCAAGTACTGAAATTAGTTAATAGTACATGAATATAATCAAATACCGACATTAGTAATCAGTACATTAATATTATCAAATACTGAACATCGGTGTTCAGTGCATCAACATAATCAAATACTATAATGAAAATAAACACAGTATTTACTAACCGAGTTGTGCGGAGACGTCCCGCACAAGTCGGGCTTCGCGTTCCTCGACGGCGTCCGTGTAGCACATAAGGCGATCGGCCTGCCAGCGCAGGGAGCGATTCTCGTCCTCCAGACCGCCGATGCGGCGCCGCATGACCTCCAGCGAGACGGCCCCTCGCACCACCCCATGGTCCACTCCGGAGTCGTCCACCTCGTTGGTCAGTACCTGCCAACAATAAATATCAACGTTAATTTTTATATCATACTTTAGCTGTAAAGTTATTTTTTCATAAAACTCAATAATCATATTTCTATATTTGTTATTTTACAACAGGAGCGTGCAGTCCATAGAGACTGGGAAAGTGTGCATGTACCAAAAAAAAGAAGGAAAATAGATTCAATTAAATTGATGACAAATTGTTGGTTTAACTTTTTTTTCTTAATTATCAGAATGTATGTTTTCTTCTTCATTTATTTAGACATGCACACAACCTCAATGGACTGCACGCCCTTGCTTTACAATATAAATTAAATGTATAAAAAACTAATTTTTAAACCTATTATGTATTGCAAATATGTAGTTTTATTTTTATTAGTAATTTACATATAATGTTTTTGTATGGGATCATCGAAGTATTGCTATTTACTAATACATACTTGTACACCACTTTTTATAGATTTGCATAGAGTTTTTATTCTGCAAAGTCAATCAAACTTGAAAATCAACATCACTACAGATGGAAGCAACTATATTTATTTGAAATTCAGCTGCGGTGGTCTTACAGACACCAACTCTAGTGAAATACAAGTTTATAAAAATTGTTGATGTCAGTGTATTTTTATCCATTAAAGATAATGGTGGGATATGACCAACAAAGGTATAATAAATAAGAATTAGATTAGATGTAAATTATCATTTAAATTATGTGGTAGGTGCTTTCCTATCATTGGCGTCGATCTTAAGAGATAACAGCTAAAACATTATTTTCCAGTCAGAATAGTTTCAATTCTTTCTTAATAAATCGTCACACATTCACTAGACTTTGTTAGTTAGTGCGTATGGTTATAAAATATATCAAGATATCGACAAACAATATTTATGTGTGATATAAATGCAACTTTAGATTGCATCTTCATACATTAGTTGGCGATTAAATTTACTCAGAAGGTCACTGATAAGGAAATAAGAAAACGAATTCTACTTTTCAATTGAAAAAAACACACCAATAATGAGGGCAGAAATGATTAATGCATAGATATTGTAGCTATTCGGCAAGATAACCTTTGATAAAAATTGCCTATCTTTCATAAGAGAATAAAGCATAATGTGTTTACATAAGTTTACCTCCTTGTTGTTAGTCTTTCTCTTTTTATATAAATAAATTAATCATGTCAAAGTCCTCATTATTTTACGTCAGTGGTTAACAAATAATGTTGGTCATTTTTCTGTAAAATTACAGTGTTCAACTAGTTCTAGTAGAATATCTTGTTAGAAAATGCGACTTTCGTGTATTGTTATGACAGACAATGTCAGTTAAAAAAAAAAACAAACATGGCAACTCACACATACATGCAAAGTGCTTTTATTAGGTGTAGACTGCTTGTAAAAAGTTTACTGGGTTATAGGTTAGGGTAAGAAAGCACTTTTTTGAAATTAAGCCTAGTTGTCCCTGTCACATTTGACATTGCCATAAAATTTTTAATTTGTTGACATTTGCCATGGTATTTTCAAATACCGGTCCCTGTCGACTGCCGATTCTCGGTCCGTCGGAGTTTGGTAAAATTTTAAGTTGGGTTGTTTGATCAGCCGTCAAGCATAGTGGTCATCAAAAGGCATAGAACCTTAGATAAAAATGCATCAACACAACAAAAAATAACTTTTGATTATTGGAGTAAGTAAGTACCTGAATCAGTTCGGTTTTCTTGATGACGTCATGGGCCAGCTGGGTGATCTCGTCCTTGGCGGCCTTCAGTTCCGCTTCCAATGAGTTGACGCTGGCCTCGAGCTTGTTGTTGTGCGTCAGGAGCTCTTTGCCGATGCGGGCCGTTAGCTCGAGGTCCTTTTCTTTCTGTGGGACAACGATTAGAGGTACAGTTAGAATCTGAAGAAAACAACATTATTGACATGTTATTCATCTCCCTAAATAAGAAACTTTTTAAAACAATGTAATACCTAATAATGAAAATTTATTATAAAAATATGCTAGATAAGAGAGTATTTCTTCCACAAGAAGCCATTGATATGCATGTTTATATATGAATGCATCACATACACGAAAAATGAAAATTGAAAACATCTTTTTTGCAATATAATACAATTGACGGCCTGTATGGTCGAGTGGTAAGACGCTCGACTACGAATCCAACCAGGCGTGTGCAAATAATTTTTATTTAATTAATATGTGTCATAATGCATTTTTAATTGATATAAAATAAAACATAGTATATTTGGGACACCAACCGACCAAATAAAGAAAGACCACCATTCAGAATTGAAACGTTGCTTGAAATGGCTTTAGCCGTATTTGTTGGCAGATCTGAATAGCCAGGTACTTCCCAACCTTCCTCTTCCTCATCTCCTTCCCCTCCCCACTACCTTCAGCCTCACAACATACCCCAATTGGGCATGCCATAATCTCAGTCTCTAGACGGTTGGGAGCAGTTGAGACTCTTGTGCGGTATTCTCGTAAAAATAAAAAATATACAAAAAATCTCGTAAAAATAAAAAATATATTGAAAATCTGGAATGACTGGTTAATCATTTTGATCATGAAGATCTTTAATCAGACAAAACAGTTTAATTGTCTTTGATTATGTACAAGCAGGATTTAAAAAAACTTATTTAAATAAATACAGTGGGGGGTCTATTGAATAAAATAGCTTCTTATCCGCTTTTTATAAAAATATTACATTTTTAAACAAATTCAAGGTGATTCCCCAGTTTTCAAAAGTAAATAAGTGAAAATCAATAATTGTAGTTGATAATATTCAATCTTTAAAAGAAAAACATGATAAAATTACATAGGAATATTACCAAAAAATGATAATGCAAAATAACAACTTGAAGCAGTACCACTTATCGAGAAACGAGAAAATTTGTCATGTGCCATTAAGATTTTTATTTTGTGATTATATAACAAGAATGAGCTATTTAAGAATCAAATCACAATAAAAATGATAAAATATCAATTTCTTATTACTAAGCCAAGCTATGTACATACGTAATTAAATTTTTGATTACTTATCTTATGTACCAAAATAAAATAAGATCAATATAAGTCAAAAAACATCACATTCATCGATTAATTAAAAAAAAAATACTGCAGCAAAAACTTTTGTGGTAAAAAAATTAAGATCAAGCTTAAACTGTGGTTAAAATTATTTCAACACGCGAATTTCGTCAAATATTTTCTGTCGCATTTTGCAAAGCTGACGCAATAATAGAGAAATACGTAAAATATCAATCTAACCCCTATGTTGTAATTTGATATATAAGTGCAATAATTTACCTCCTCTAGAAGCCTTGTAACTGCTTCTATATCATTGTAGGTCTTGGTCATTTGGCTCACCCTGTTGCTGCATAGAACTGTAACAAGAAGAAAACAGTTGATTAGCACGATTCAATAAAACGATTGCGTTAGTTGAAATAATCTCAAAGAATCGCAATACCTTCCGCCTTGTCGATACATTCCTGCAAATGGGATCCGATCAGATTACAACTTTGACTAGTCGCGATCCTGTCCGAAATGCTACTCCGATTGCTGCCGGAGCACTCGCCAGGCGTTTTCCTTCTTCGTTTTTTAGAAAAAAGCGATATCGTACGCGGCCACATTTTTGCAAAAGAATGGAAATAATTTCGTAATTATTACGATTTAAAACTTTCAGCTCTCACTAGTCAACATATTGCGTGACTATCGCACGCCTAGAAAGAAAATATGTTCCGGGAGCGCGATGTTTGCGAATAGATATTCGCAAATTTCACGAGCGAGCGTAAACTCGCAGCATGATGGATGGTTTTTTGCGTTAGGTTGCTTCATAGCTGAAGGACGAGGACATGGAAGCCGGGAGCGAGCGGAGAGGAGCGGCTGGAGACTGCGTGCAACACAATCTGCGGCCGTCTGGACGGGCGCTGCAGTCTGCAAGGGTTGTGGCGCCGGAGATCGATACGCGGCGGGGCGGCGTCGCGGCGGCGTATCGACCCGCTCTAGACGGCAGACGGGCAGGGGGCGGGCTGGTGGACCGGAGGGAGGGAGGGCGCCGGCGCACCCTGAGATGCACTGCGCCAACGAGGTGCATTGGTCTCGCGTACAAACCAACACACGGGAACAGCCCGATAGTATTGAAGCGGCGCGCGAAAATAAATCGTTATTTGAATCGGCGATGACGTTTAACTAAAACAAAGGAATGTCACTAACAATACTAAATTGAGTGAAAAGATATTATGGTATGACAACGTCGGCTTACTGCAAAGTCACAAACTTTTTCAAAGATACTTCTTGACTTACATTAAATCGATTTAGGTATCATTACATTCTATCATTGCGAGAAGTCACAAATTCCTTTAAAACAAACTAAAACTCTAAACCAACATTTAAAAAAAAAAATTGTGCAAAATTAATATATTTTAGAAGTTTATCACAGTGCTAGCGATTATAATAAAAAAGAAAAGAAAAAAAAAAACAAAATATCAGCGAAGGTTAGTTTAATACTAACAAAAACATGAATATTTTAATCGACAACCTGATTTTTAAAGCATCCAATCGGTTTCTATAGGGCTATAGTTTGCTTTACAGTCGCCCTACTCGGAAATTTGAAGGTTAAAAAAATCTAAAATTATTTATCAGACAAGTTGACTCATTTCCCCATCATTTTCAATTTTATAACTCAGCTATTGACACGCATAACCTATAATAAACGTATGAATCAAGCACCCAAAAAACGACATTATTAACTATAAGTAATTTCCTTTGCGAGTAGGTACGTACATACACACGAGTGTGACCCTTTAAAAAATTTGGAACTGACGAATGTGTTTTCTCTATTTTCATTTCCCTACCTACCTAATTAAGTACCTACCCATAATGCCATAATGTATTTTAGCAGACATTATTTTATACTGGTTTCGTAATGATACACGCGTGAAAAGGGACATAGTGAGTACATCGTAAGTAGCGTCACCGGAATTAAAATACAAACTTTTTTGTGTATGAGCGAATATTACCAGTAATGTTTTTACATACATTAGCGCCCCACACGGCGATATAACGAATCATGTACAGAATACGGCTTAGCGTATTAATACTATCGGATTTGAAATGGGTGGATTAAAGCAACTAATATTTTTTCTTGGCAAATCAAGTTACATCCCGTTATTTTTCACGGGTAACAAACAAGCTAGTAATACAATTATAAGGAAAAAATAACAAAACGAAACATACGACTATGAAATAAAATTGCGGACGCATTCACTTGAATGTTTTGAATTTGTTCTAGTATCGTTTAAAACTAAATTAAATTGAATTAAATCTCCACATCCAACCAAAGGAATTGTATCCATTTATAACTCGAATAATAATATTATCGTGTTGTACCAAGGTAGTGAAGATTTGAGGCGATTCATTTGACAGCTGTCAAACATGGTTGTTGCACAGTTACTGAGAGGGAGGCGAAAAAAATAAGTAATTGTTTACCTATTTTATTAAATATACTAAAAACATTCACTAGTGAAAGCTTTTATTCACTGATATTTAAGACACAGATGACATAAAATGGTTCTTACCGTAACTTCTTCCGAGATAGCAGATATTTAATTATTTTGACGAAAAATATAATTTATAAAACTGGCGACCTCCGTGACACGTAGACTCGCGAGGGTAATGAGTTGGCGTTAAGGGGAGGCGACATTTGATATAAAACATTCATTCTAGTTTAAAAGGTGGTATAATTAGGGTTGCAAAAGTCCGGACTTACATAAATTAAATAAAGGTAGCATCATTATTGCTAACTTGGCCTTTATCCAACTTCACGTTTTACCTATGCCAAAAGTCATGGATAGTCCAGACAGGGTTATACAGTCCGGACTAAAGGCAAGCCTAGGTATAATTTAACACTGAAGCGCCATTAATATGGCAGGTTTTGATAAATTGCCCCATTTTTAACTAGATGCCCTCCTTCGTTGACGAGGTGCTAATGATTCGGTCCGGAAACGTTCACAAGGGATCTTTAGGGCTGATAAATTTCAAGCAAAGAAGTCGAAGAACTTTCAATAGAGAAAAGCAAAGTTCGATTTTTTTTATATATGGGTATATAGCGATTATAAATTGATAAATTATAAGGGATCTTCAAATCTTTTATTCAGGTCAGACCGTTTGAAATTAGCATACATTTATGATTTGAAACCCTTACTGCCGCTTATTCATTTTGACCAGACTGGTTTCACCTTGCAACAAGCATCTTCAGATTGTTTTTTTTTTAAATAGCTCCATAGTATTTATAACATATATTTCAGGGATGAATGCTATTGGCTATGTATAATATTAAACATTTGTGACTTAGTATTTTGATTTGTTGCTGACAAGAACGACTTTACTGGTTGGGGTAGATTCAATTACATTTGAATATACCTTCGGATGGTATATTATCTTCTGGGAGACGGGCCTATTGTTGTCGGCGTTATTTTTAACAGTTGGTTATTTCTAATTTTACTCTTCGATCTTTCCGTTTTAGTTGTTAAATGCATTTTATAGCAGTTATATCCTGTAGTTACATAAACTACGGGTACCCAGATATATTTTAATGGGTTGATTGGAAAAAAAATACACAATATCTATGCACGGTAGGTACACGAAGCATACTGTCTTATCTCAATGCACTTATGTTTATACATACACGTACTTATCGAAAAACGAATCTCGAATTAATTTGGTATGTCGAGTAATTTTATATAGCAGGTGCCGACTAATCCAGCTTTCAAGAGCAAATATGTAGCCAAAGTAACTGAATTATCAGAAAAAAACAATTTAACACATTAAAAAAGTACAAAAGTGACAAAATACAGAGGTAAAAAAAAAATTATGGTTAAACTATAAAATTATTTAAATTGGAATTAACTTTAAAGCATTAATGTTTATTTTTTATTAAATATTTAAATAATCTAAAACACAAATATGACACATAAAAAAAACTGAAACTAAAAAGAATGAATAATCCGCACAAGAGTTTCAACTGCTCACAACCGTCTAGAGCCAGTGAGACTATGACATCCCCAAGTATCGTATGTTGTGAGGCTGAAGGTAGTGGAGAGGGAAAGGAGATTGGGAAGAGGAAGGTTGGGAAGTACCTGGCTATTCAGATCTGGTCACTAAACACGGCTAAAGCCATTTCAAGCAACGTTTCGATTCTGAATGGTGGTCTTTCACCAGGGCGATACTTAGAGTATCTACCAGTCTGATAGTAATATTAGTATAATTCAATGATTTTTTGTCTATCCCATTAAATAAACGCGAACGGAACAATCAAGCGAGATATCTGATTTTACAGAACGTTCTGCTAGTAATTTATAGCTCAAATCTAACATAACATGATAATCGATTAATACCGAAAGAAATTTTAAAAAGGAAAACTTTTCTCGATTAAAAAATTTTTTTTCTATCTATTATTATATCTAAGATATATAATGAAGGTTTAGAAATTTATAAAAATAGAATAAGTCACGAGGACAGTTGCTCAATGTGACAGGAATTGCATCTCTCATTCTCTTTCAACATTTATGCCGCAATATTACGAGCGAAGCATCCAAAACGCCGTTATATGTTTGCGATGGTATTTAAAATAAATAAAACATTCGTCTCTCGTTAAGTGCTGAAGAACACAATAGAACTGAAGTACAGATGGTCGATATCATAATTGGGTGTACCTGCGGTTCCAGTTACCGGTGACCGACGAGGAACCGGTTATTTATCCAGTTCTTTTTGGAACCGGTTCTTGGTGCCAGAAAAGTTACAGAAAGGAGATTTTTTCGAAAAGTACTAGCAAATCGACAAAAGTTCCTCGCCAAAGAAAGTACTAGTCGGTAGATATTTGAAAACGAAAAGAACTGGAACCGATTAAAAAACACGAAAAGAACGAACAAAGGATATAAATAATATCGACAGTTGCAGTGACCGGCTAGGAACTGGTTCCTTATAATAACCGACCGGGACAGAAGTATCGACCATCTCTAAACTGAAGCAAACCGCGGGCGAATTCAGCTACGAGGGCTTGTAATGCTGCTTGATATCAGTAGGTAGTGGCTATTAAACGAAAAGGAAAGTATATATTTCTAGTATGGTTTAACGAGGATTTTATTAAAAGTGGAAAAAATAAATCAATTGGCACTCCAAAGTTGTGTGTATTTGACGAGCACGCGAGCTTCACGATACACAAAATAATTATCAAGACCGTATGAATTATTTATTATTCACTTGCATACATTACGTTTACAAAGCTTTTGGGTTTGCAGTGAACTAACATTAGGTACGGGTTAATTCAGCAGCGAGCGATCGATGACTGCTATTATTGGGCCGACTAGGGTAATCACCACAGGAAGCAATGCTAGATAATAATGCATTGTAAATGCATAGCACTCGATGCTGGTTAAAGTTTCTATTGTTAAAACCAGCGTGCACTGATACAAACATTAACTGTGTTGAACATTAATAAATTAACTGAAAAATAGCGTTCAATTTTTTTTTTATAATTATGAGATTACATCGAAGAGATGTCATTTCTTCGCTATGGTGGTAGGTACTCAGGAGAAAAGTGCGAGGTAAATTTCAAGAAAGTTATTGGAATTTTCATTATAAAAGCCTTAGTATTTCTATAACACATAATATTTCATTTGTCTGCCCGTGCATTAGGTATGTGCCCCTGGCAATATTGAATTATATTGTGATTGATTACTAAATAACTTAGTATCAGTTATCTTTAAAAATATTTTTTTTTGTTTACATGTAGCTATGTTGATAATTAAGCTTTATAAACACTCAAATAATATGGACTTCATATAAATTATTTTGTTACATAATTTTGTATGTTTTACATCCACCTCGCTATGTGTAAAATGTTCTGGGTGGATATATATATATATATATATTATAAAATAAAATAAAATTGCTGCTTACTAGTTTCGTCAATTGTTCATGACATCTTTGCGGCAAGTAACGAAAATACAAAATTAAAATAATGTGATGCGTTGTGTTAAATATGTATTTAATATTTCCTTTACTTGCCCTGAAGATGTCACGAACATGTAACGAAACTAGTTGGATATATATAATTTTATTAAAAACGTTAACGAAACTAAGTTATAACGTTATAAGTAATCAATTAAAAATAATTTTTAAATCAAAAATAACTTTTAAAGCTATTCGCTTCATCCTAATACTGATAGTTGAAATGATGTTAGCAATCTTTAAAGAATATGAAAATAGAAAAAGACACAGAAAATACAAATATCAGGTTGTGACCGAGACATTGAGACGACCGGATAGTGTGGAAATTGGATTGTTGGAAACAAATATTACGGATCTTTTATTACATGTTGTCAAAATTTACCTAACAAAAGACAACATAAGTTGTATTAAGAGCCGTAGTGAAAAAAACGTTCTCCCCGAAAGAAATCTCAGACAACTTTATCAATTCAAAAAGTTTCTCGAGTATAAACACACAATACACAATTTAGTAACTTTTCCTTCTGGAAAATCGGAAGAAAAGTCAACATAGTTAGTTACACGATACGTATTTTAAGTTAGGGAAAATTTGTTATAACATGCAAAATTTAAACGTAACATGTGATTTTTATGCCGGCTTACAAATGTATGGTTTACCTCTCAGCCATTTGCAGGAAATGCATTAGTAATTGGTACTTATGGTACGACTGCTTTTCAAAGAAATCTCCAACACAAAAACAAGATACAATATAAGGAAAAAGTTATTTTGCTTGCCGCACAAACGATAGTACCTAGTTTTCACGAATTAAACGTGAATTTTATTTTAAAAAAAGACTAAGCAATTTGGTATGTAAGAGACACAAAGCAATCACGTGGTAGGTATATCGGTGTCTTTTCTACTCTCGCCTGAAAGCGGCTTATTTCAAAATCAATAGTTTCTGCGTGCCGTTTGACAGAGAAAACATTTATATCACCGTAGACATAATTTACAGGAAAGAAATATGTTTTTTTTTGCGCCGTTATAATATTTGTATTGATTTAATATTCGCCAATATTTCTTGATACGATATAAATGGTTACCATTAATAATGATTTCCTATTTTATTTTAGTATGTACTGGTAAGAACATATGTTATCTTTAGCTAAGACAAGGTGGTAAATAACAAAAAAATGCATTCAATAATAACTGTTTTTTTTTTAAATGATGGTAATTTAATCTAAAATCTGCTACCAAAATAAATGTATTCGAACATGCCCTTTTATTGGGAGAAAAATGCGAATTTCTCGCTTATCGGAGCCAACGCCACACATATTGTAAAAATAAAGGTTTCAGATTAAATTTATTAGAAATAAACAAAATATTAAATTACAAACTTTAATTATTTGTTAAAAATCTTCTTTCTACTTAAAAAAAAAACCACAATAACGGATTACAACAAGCTTTAAATGAAGAAATCAACGTATCAAATAAAAATAAACCTAAGTACAAATTTTTAGTTTGCATAAAATGGGGATAAATAGAATTTGATGTTGAACTATCCCTCATAATAATAATTTTACCATTGATTTCAAGAAAACGAGAATGAAAACGTATCCGAAAACTCGTGGTAGAGCATACAAAAGTCACATTCAAAATTTATTCCCGTCATTGTTGACGTCGGTGTCGTTAGCTCTTTTCTTTTATTAGCCCGTGGTGTATTAGTTAATACAGTAAACAATAGAATCTTACGCATACAAAATATGTATAAGATTTGTTTGAAAAGATTTACGGATTTTTCAAGTATCTCGATTAATCGTAAAATCGAAAGAATACAAATAAAAAATATAATTTCTTCGCAAAAAGTTGTAAATTGATATAAACAGTAGTTTGCAACAACACACACGAATAGCAACAAACATAGACTATGGCACCTTCGACCGGGGAGTATTGTGAGGCGGATGGAAATGAGAGGAAAGAGATGAGGAAGGTTTAGAAGTAATACCAGTTAAGATACAAATCTATAACATAGAGAGGATTTAAAATAAATATATAGATTCAACATAAAATTTACCTCATGCAAAATATTTATAGTCATAATTTAGATATCTACTGAAAAAATACTAAACACATAAAACACATCTATCGGCAAGCATGACACAAATGGTTGAGTGATGTTTTTTTTAAATCTGTAAAATGGCGGAGAACAAATATGGAAAATGTCGATTTCCCGTAGGTGTAAGTATAAAGACAACTTTACTTGATAATATTTAAAGTATGGACTATCGTGTAATATTTTTCGTCGGTCAAATATATCGTTCAGTTTGTACAGTGAACGGAGTCCTTTAGCTCAATCTGGATGATCTTATCAGGGATTACACGTGTAGATGTATGTGTAATTGCGAAATCTGCCGTGTTCCTAGGATTATGACCGTTGACAATGGAGCTCGGCTCATCGGATTATAAGGAATTTAAGTTGGTTTAATTGCATTCGGTTGGGTGATGCACAACTGCGCACGTCGTTATTCAACTAGAATATTAAAAAAAAGCTTGTCTCTGTATAAAATCATGGGTGTGCGATAAATACATATTATTGTTACGTGATCGGCTACCGTACATCGAGTTCAGTGAAATGAAATCTTTTCTGAAAAACGAAGCGAAATAATAATATAGGCATACCACTGATCGCTCCGCTGTAGCACCTCCCTGCCTCCCACAAACGACGGGAGAGATGTTACATTGAAGCTGTCAATGGCGAGACAATATGTGTCAAATAAAATAAATGAGCGGCTATGATATCGGCACACGTGCAACAGGGGTGCTCCGATGGAATGCTGGCGTGAGGGCAGACAGTTGACGGCAGAGCAGACACGGGGGCAAATTACCTTCCATCATGAGTTCCTCATCCATAGACTCGCGCCTGTAGTAATCCTGGACGGAAGCGTCGAAAATATCGTCGTACTCGTAGGGGTCTTCGTTTGACCTGAGGCACTGGCACGCGGGCTGGTAGCAGCGGCATTCCGGGAGTATCTCCGGCTCGTCCTCCAGGAACAGCTCGCTGCCGCAGTGGGACGGGCGCGGCAGGCCGCTGTCCGCGGAGTCCACGGACCGGGCGTCGCTCGGCTGGCGAGCGTACGCGGCCGCGGGGGACGAGGACACCCAGGCGCTTTCGCCGCCGGGGCGGTCCTGCCCGACGTTGTACGGACTCACTACCTCATCTTCATAGTCTATGTAATCAAACTCACTGTCTATATTCAACAGATTCCACCAGTTGACCGACTTGGCGCGACTGTCCGCCGCTACCCAACATCCATCGTCGGCCTCTTGCTCCCCCGGCTCCATGTCAACAACACTTTCCGAACTTCCAAGATTCGGACCTCTGAGATTCTCATTACAGATGCATGAAAAGACGCCACAAAACGAACACTGCGCAGGATGCACACTACAAATACGTAGCTGTAGTCTTATTTATGAACGCTCGTATAAATGTACGTAATTTCCAATCACAGATTTAAAAGCTCCTTTCTTTAGCATCCATCCCGCCTCGAGTGTTGTCTCTGACTGGCTGGCTGCCGCCTGCTGCCTGGCCGCCCGGGGGACCAAGACGTGTATGGTATAAGTCGGCTTATCTTATCGGTTCCCATCAGAGATGCGTGCGGATGGATGGGCTCTCATTAACGCTAATTAAATATTCGTCTTTTTGCTACAAAAAACATATAACATGGCAAAAGAGCGAGGAAGATGCACACAATAGAAAATTAAGTACGCATTTTCCCACTGTCTTTCGCTGTGAAAACAAACGTTTATCTGAAGCGCTAATTACTTAAGTCGCTGGATTTTCAGCAAAAATTTAAGAGCATGACTTCCGCTCCTATTCCCCACGTAGACTAAAACTGTGTTAAAAATATCTACTTACATATAATATTTGTTTTATCCTATTTTGTGGAACAAATGCAATTTTTAAATTATTTATTTATTATTATTATTATTAACGCCCTGATGGGCTTTTACATAGTAATTTAACATAAGTAAGTGCATGAGTACAGTTTAAAAAGGATATACATGAAATAATACAGTAAAACGTTTTGAGAAATGAATAGCAAAAAAAAATAAAAATACAAAAAATAATAATTAATAATAGTTCCAATACATTAATGATAAGTGAATATTTCGTTTAAAAGTCTTTTAAATTTTGGCAAATTCATATAAAAGATATCAATATTTGAGGTGTATTCATTCCCGAGTGTATGTAGGCGAGAAATGGGTGCATGTATGTGGTAGTTGGTAGTGACATTATTGTTGCAGAAAAGTATATTTTGCCGAGTTGCTCGCTGAGGTACTCTGAAGTTGATAAGGTGCAGGAGTTCACAACAGTCGAATTCGGAGTGAATTATTTTGAACAGAAAAGTTATGTATTTTTTTACACAATGATAACCATTTTTTTCATTTTTTGTAAAGAACTTAAATATGTGTAGGTTCGGGAAGACACTTCTACCACAAAAATTCGCAAAACATGATCAAATTTTTGTGAGAAATTTTCTAGATGGGGTCATCAATTATTTGATTTGAAAATATATGAAAAAAATTAGGAAAATCTGCTAAAACGCAAATTAAGAAATTTACAACGATTGAGGTTCTATTACACTTTGAAACAGTGATTCTCAAAGCGGAGGCATTATACTAATCTATGGGGGCGCTAGAAGACAATGGGCGATAATGGGCTGTTGAAAGTCAACTAGATAAATTAACTGTACCGGGGAAAGAAGCCTTGCGGTGAGCGAACGATCAGGTTAAAAATAAGAGGAATTAACGAACAAGTTATTAAGTTGTCATGTTCAGTGGCGTTGCGAGCGCCTTGGCCCTGACCCTGGTATCTAAGGGCCTCGCCCATGTGAGTACAATTTGACAAGTAAAATTTTCGCCTGTGGAGCAAACTCTTTATGTTTCTTGATTAAGAGTAATCCTTGAGAAATGAGTTTTTGATATTTAGTTGAACGTTGATTAAGTGCCGCCAAGGACACACATAGTACAACGGGGGGTTTTTAGAATTTTAAGCTGTTTACTAATATTCAGCTGAACGAGTGGTCTCCTCCCATTAGGGGCCTTCTCCATATTGTTTATTTTTAAATTCATTAATTAACAAGTACTCTAAAAAGGCTATTATTAAACCACTGTATTTGTTTGACGTTCCAACTGACTATTATTTAGGTTTTTCGGCGTATCGTGATTCGATTTGTAGGGGGGGTAGGGGGCTGATGAAATATGTGCCAAAGAAGTGGGCAGTAGACCGAAAAGAATTGGAAACACCGATTTAAAACTACCTCTATTTACTTGCGAAAATCGTTTAATAAAATACATATTTTGCATAGATTTGATACGTTTATTCAAAATATGTTGTTGTTTAATTTTAGTGCGTTTTTCGTCTATGAGCGGAAGGATACACTTAAACGTAAAATGCATACAGTTAGGAATATGTATTAATGAGGGTTAGTTAAAATGTTGTTCCAAACATAATAAGCATTGAGAGGCAAATCAACGACAAAAAGGCAAAACCCTGGCTAAATTAGATAGTAAAATAGTCATTGAAATGGAATCATTATCAAAATGTAATAAAATCTTACGCATTTAAGAATTTTCTTTATTACCAGTAGGAGAAAAAGCAGGAGAATGCACTTGCATTTATGTAACCATTCTTTCCAGCAATCGCTTCTCAGAGGCAAGCGCAGCGGAGAATACTGACTGTACCGGTGTTCGTGCTGGCCACAGTTTCTATTTATATTTTGTCACAAAAGCAGCAGCTTAAGTATTGCAGCCTTTGGAGGCCGGGGCCGGGTTGACGCCGGGCTGTTTCTTAATGTAGCAAGTAATTTGTCTCTTACCAGGTCTCTCGCGGCGGATATAAAACTGTCAAGAACTTTGCCCCGTGATAACACCGCTACATTATCACGTTCACTTCTCAGAATTTCAGTATGGTGATTCTTTCGGTTCGCGAATACACTGCAGAAAACTGATTTTCGCGTCAAAATACTATGTTTTAACGAATGTTTAAATAATGTCCATATGCACGCGCGCTAGCGGATGGCACGAGTTGACACCATGTCACTATGTCACAAGTCACAATATCCGATCAATGATGTCATGTTGTTGGGAACTAAAGTACGATTTGACTCAGCTGTCGTCGAGGTTAAGTCGCCAATCTACTCTCTAGCGAATAGCGAAAAGCGAGTACCGCACTGGCCTGCCGCTGGAGGCGCGACGAGCGCGCGGATAATCAATCCTTGCATAAATAAACCGGCCTCACTGCCATCTTGCGGTCGGACCCGAAAGCTCGTGAAAAAACTTTCAGGATTTCAGGAAACTTTCTTTGTTTTCAACCAACACGTGACTTGTTCGATCTGTTGTCACAACATAACATTGTTGAATGAAATAATAACATTTCATTCTCAATAAATAATAATCGAGTGATGACATGAATCAAGTTACTACGTTCACGATACACACTTTTACAACAAATTCTAGTAATTCACGTGATTTTTGTAATAAAAAGGCAACTTTAATATCCTTATCACAAAATTTCCCGCGGTGGCAATCGTACGTACAAAATAATTGCGCCACGTATATTATTGTTCTAAATGCCCTAGTTTCAAAAGCAATAATTTAAACAACAATAATGAAAACTTTCTAACCTTTTTAATTAAGATTATCAAAAACAAAAAGTCGAGGTTCGTAAGAAAAATAACGGTAGACAAGAGGTATTTACACGCCTTAATAAAATGTGTCATTCGTAATTATTATTCTGAGGTTTACGGTCAAACGTGTTACAATTCTATACGGCTTGGCTTAACGCTCCAATGAAATGATCCGAAATACCCGCTTGAAAGATAATAATATATTCTTTGTTTTGTTAATGAATGGGAATTTCAGCGAGGGGCTGTGGGAAAAGACAATTCAATTAATAGCGTAAATGCAGGGGCAATAAAACCATAGACACGAATTAGAATACCCCAGATAGAATCTAAATAGATGACTAACTACCGACACAGTTAACTGCATAGGCCATAGACAACTAACTGCTTCCATTATCCCACCGTTCAGAATGATATTTAACATTTCAGGAGATGATTACCACGAATAAATTGATTAGCTCTTGGAATAGACGAGAGCTTTGGACTGTGGGTATTAAAACCCTGGATGATATAGGGCGTCGTCACTGTACATATTTTAGAAACAAAAATATGGATTTAAAAAAACAGTCCGCTCATTCGTTAGTTCCAACTTAAGTCACCTGCAAAGTTCAGTATTGAAAAGGTCGATATTATTTTAACAACTAAATATAATTTTGAATAGAGTAGTTCTTGTTGGTATATGAAAGTTCAGTAAATCAGGGCTGTTTATAATACCATTGACAATTTAAAAAATAAAAATTAAGTCGAAAATAAATAATATCTAATAAAAATAATTGGGTAATTTTTATTACGCCGTTTTCGTGAAAGTAAATCCCCCGTGTAGATTGAGTTTATAGTTAAAATAAAAGGGGACAAGATAAAAGAATTATATTCATATTCGTACAAAACATTAACTTTGTAGCTTGCCATATTTATAAAGAAAAGAGATAAAAAATGTTTAAGACCACTTTATTATTTATGTTTCGTCGACCGGTTTCAGAAGCACCCTTCCATCTTCAGGACAATATACAAAAAAATAACTACTACTGTTTTAATTTTAATTTATTTTATTAATATTTTTTAAAATTGTCTTGAAGATGGAAGGGCGCGTCCGAAACCGGTCGACGAAATATAATAAAGTAGTTTTAAACTAATTTTATCGGTTTTCTTTATGAATTATATTCAACTTGACTACTAAAGCGAGTACGATGTTTTTAAGGTTGAAATATTCGTTAAGTCTCTGGCATTTCGGAGAACGAAGCCAAGGAATTTTAATCCTTTGGTTGTTTCTGCGTTGATGTGTGAAAGAAAGTTAAATTTAGTGTCTAAAATTATGCCAAGATCATCAATTTCATTGACAGGGGTAAAAAGTATTAAGATTACATTGGTAATTTAAAGATGATTTATTCTGAAAAACGTATTATATGACATTTACTTAGGTTTAGATGAAGTTTATTAAGGTTGCAACAATCTTTCAATTAAGTTTTTTTTTTTTGTTTAATATTTAAATAAAATCAAAAAGAAAAACCCAGAAAATAAAATGACAATGGTCACAACCGAGACTCGAACTCGAATCCTCTACTCTATCCGAGAGTAACACTTTAACCAATTCAGCCGTTGGGACCTTATGATAAACCGACATTGAAATCGATCTCATACTTTTTCACTGAAGATTATTGATATTATTTAAATATTTAAAAAAGCATTAATGTTTAAAGTTAATTCTAATTTCAATAAATTTACTTTATTTAATACAGTCTTCATAAGTTTGAATGAATTAAAAAAAATTCAAATCGTCAACGTTAATTAGTGAGGAGGAAACTGCCAATCTACTTTTTTGGTTAAATATATTTGAACGAATACGTATCTAATGGATAGCATGCCTAATTGGGAGTTAAAAGCCAAATTGACACGAGCAGTTGCGTATCTAAATAAATATTCAAAAAATACCAACCGAAAAAGCTGAACCAGTATATATTAATGCAAATCGATAATATTATAAAACAATCCGCTTTGAATCGGTTGACAGTAAATGTCTAATCTAGAAAGTGGTTTTATTAATTATTCATATCACAATAAAATCAATTCAGAATCAAAAAGCAAACAGTAGTGCTAAATACTGGTTTATATATCAGATATAATGAATTGTATACTAATCGAAAGACATTAATAAATACTCAGGTAATTATCATTTGCATGTCTGTGGGAAACCATGTATTAACCCCAAAGGTAATGATATTTTCCCAAAGCATAATATTTCATGGAGGTGATCAAACGGTACGGTTAATTAAACATCTTCCGTTAGGTACAGTTGCAAGGCGGACCGGAATTTCGTAATGATTGCATCTTGCATTTATTGCCTTTCCTAGATTTATAGTCTACTTACTAGCTTTACCACCCGGCTTTGATAGAGTTTAAAAAAAACTAATAATAAATAAATATAATTTATTTATTGTTAGTTATTTTTTAAAGTTTATTTTGTAGAACTCCATTTTAATTTAAAAATTTTTAATTATTGTTTTAAGAAAAAAAAAACAACTTTTTGGTTTGGAATGAAAGAATAACTTTGTATAAGTTAGGTTTCGCTTAGCTTAAGCAGCATCAATGTACAAAATTAAACTAATAATAACTTTAATATTGTACCCTGATGATGCTTAGGCTAAGCGAAACCGGTCGGTCATAAAAAAAAAAAATCTGTGGTCTTATACAAAGTTATTCTTTCATTTTCGTAAAATGTAAATTAGACAATTGAAATACACGCAACAAATATGGCGTCTTGTTAAATACACATTTCCAAGTCTGCATATCTCACCATAGGAATGTCATTGGTAACTGAAAATAGTTGCGTTAATATAGAAATTCCAAATATAAAAAGTTTTATAAATTTTATGACGTCAGAGCTCCTTAGAGTGTTTTTGCTAATACATTCATACAAACAGATTACTGCTTTATACCCACAAACAATGCTGATTTTTAAAGTTATTGCTGTGATAAACAAACAGTTATCTGCTTTGTAGTTAAAATCGCGTAGTTTGTATATTTGATAGCCATTCTATGAGAACTCCCGAGTCGCTAACAGGCATAATGAACTAGCAGTCACTTCTTACCGTGTTCAATTACTTCCAAGTTTACAATAACATGTCCACAAGAAACTAAATCAGTCCCCGGTAACAAAGCATGTTTATTATAATTTAGATTTCAAGACGTTATGGAATCTAAACGGTACCCCCATCCACAACAATACAGATAGACATGGAAAGTCGTGAACAAACACGATTAGCAGCAATTACGTATCCATTGTAGTTGAGATACGCTAGTTGGAACCTTGCAGTGGTTGCTTTACCGACGTGAGAGGCTTTCACACGAGTTCAGGTGGCCAGA
This sequence comes from Drusus annulatus, assembly GCA_022651775.1. Classification (NCBI taxonomy): domain Eukaryota; kingdom Metazoa; phylum Arthropoda; class Insecta; order Trichoptera; family Limnephilidae; genus Drusus; species Drusus annulatus. Next base: position 2,798,391 of record JAGWCC010000029.1, on the reverse strand, counting down.
AACAAACTCTAACCGAAAGCCATTGACCCGATACAATTCAATACAGTAATTCCTCAGTTAGCAGAGCTTATATGATCGAAATGCGGGAAGCAAAGCCTTTGGGCGAAATAAATGATGTTTTGACGAAAAAAATCTCCACGCATTTTGCTGTTAAGATTCGGAAAAATAAAACATTGAACTTTTTTATTGTGCCTTTCAATTTTCTTCAGCTGACCGGTATTGATGGCTCCATCGGTTATTTTCCCAAAAATTCAATTTTTGAATTATTTCCTATTATTTTTAAATGGAAAAATAAAACATTGAACTTTTTTATTGTGCCTTTCAATTTTCTTCAGCTGACCGGTATTGATGGCTCCATCGGTTATTTTCCCAAAAATTCAATTTTTGAATTATTTCCTATTATTTTTAAATGTGTTGCCTATTTTACTCGGGTAATTTATTTCTACGAGTGTTTTGCGGAGGAACACATAGACGTTATGAATCGAGGTACAACTGTTACACTATTTTGGAATCGGTTCCAGGCCAAGAATTGAGCGACGTTGAACGTAATACTTCCCAAATCTTATAACAATCAATGGAGAAAAAAAGTTGAGTGGCAATAAATCAACTTGTGATTTAACGATATGGAGAAAGTGTGCTTTACGCAAGTGTTTTACTTTTGAATTGAAGGTGCCATTGTTGTCTAACCATTAGGTAAATAATACTTGGTAAAGAGAATATAAAGGTTGTTTATTATTTTCTGATTTTCTGATCCACGAAACCTAAAACTAATGTACGCCGCAGAGAGGATTATTTTAAAAAAGTATTTGTTAAAAAATAAAAAAAACACCGGATAAATAGTTGTTGCTCCGCAGGCTTAATATTGTACCTACATAACACAATGTTTTAAAATTTAACGAATCCCACATTGAAAAACGACACAATACGTGTGTGCATTGTGCGCTTTCAAATACAGCTTTGGCACAAACATCCGTTCGTAACGCTCTCCTCGGATACCTGCATTGGGTGCATTTCGAAGTTTTATCACGAGAACCGCCATGAAAATATACTTGCATTTGGCATATTAAATACAGATACATTAAATTTAATAAAGGAGTGTAAATTATTTAAGGGATGAAAAATGGTGATTGTTTTTATACATTTTTTTAACTAACTTTGACGTTTACGAGAGAGCAACTATTTATGTACACGTTTCTTTGTTATTATGTTCACATTTCATCGATTGTGTGTTAGTCTTGCCAGCTGCAATAAATTACATTTTTTATGGAAAATCGAATTGTCCGCAAATAGTTGTCCAACTTCTCACAGGGAGAAGCCCTTTTGAAGTTGAATTCGCAGGGATCATTACGTTACGTTAATTTTCCGCTTATAATTTTATTTTATTCGGAACATTTAAAGGTTGACAACACAGCATTCATTATAGAAAAAATAGGTTGCAACTAAAAAACACATGATATTATACAACACAGTTTGTCAATTGCTTAACTAGAAAAAAACTAGAAATTCAGGTGACGTATATAATTTTTTTCTGCAGATAAAAATGTGTTAAAGGGCATAAATACTCCTTTAAAATTTCCTTGACTTTCGTGTATCCATTTTACTTCAATATAATTATCATAGCTCTATTTTGTAGTATTGTCATTTGTTTAATATATCCGTTAGAGTTGTTAAATAACCCATTGTGCACGGTAAACAGTTTAAGGAAACAGAATTATTGATAGAAGAAAACATCGATACCATAACGCGTTTTTTACGATGAGGTGAAGGTAATCTATTTCTTCTTTGTTTTGGAGATGAAAGACAATGATAAACAACATTTTAAAGATAACGACAATTCATTAAAATAAAGAAAAATGACTGATAAAATTCAATGATAATATTATTGTCTGAAAAAAACGCGGATAAGAATGTTGCGACAAAAAATATTTATTTTAAAATTTACGTAACTTGCTGACGGCCGGTATAAACGAAGAAATCCGCCGAAAAAACAGCCTTTGAAAGAAACAGAAACTTTTTGACAAGCTTATAAATAATTACAGCTCTGTGCGAACTTCGACAATCGCGAATCTTGTTAACAAAATCAACATATTATATTGTAGGTACTAAAATAGGGACAAAAATATTAGAATGCTATAGTAGATACCTTTATCCAGCAGTAGGTTTCTTATCACGCGGAAGTAGAACAGGCCGTGCCTGTTGCGGGCGATGTGGTATAAGAAGTCAGGGTATTCCCCCAGGCACTCCCGCAGGTAGTCCTCATCCAGCGGCGGGAACTCTTCCGCCGACGGTGACGGGAAGCGCACCAACAGCGGCGGGTCTTCGCTGGCTTCTACGCCCAGGCTCACGGGACCACACTCGACGGCCCTTTCGACTTCTTCGATCTGTTCGGGATCCGTGGTCCAGTCTGGGGCGGCGCCCTCTCGCACGGGCTCGAACCTGGACCTGTGCACCAGCTCGTCTTTCAGGTGGAGCAGGTCGGCCAGCCAGCGCTGCGGCCTGGAGTCGGTCGGGGCCGGCTGGGAGGCGGTGGAGGCGGTGGAGGCGGTGGAGGGGGTGGAGCCCGACAGATGGAGCTGGCGGCTGCTGCCTCTCATCACATCCCCCGCATCACCAGGGAGAACCGCTGGCCGTGCTGTTGCCTCTTGGCTCGCTCGATTCAACTAGTATAGCACACACACGACGATTGTCACTTTCACATGCTATTATCACTTCACACAATCCTTCGCGATTAGATCTGTGAGAATGATCAGAAACAAAGCGATGAATCAAGAACGTGAATCCAATCGACGATCTTTCTCGAACATTCAGATAACGATAGAACTTTACTTATTGCAGATTGGATTAAAAACATTATCGGTTGAGCAGTGATTTATAAAAAAATATCGATCGATAAATGCAGCCTACTTTGTTGCGCGAAACGGACTAGTCAGGAGGCTCTGTACAGCGTTTTCAAAGACCGAAACTAAATGAGAAATCACTGAGTGATGTGCATTTGACGGCGAGATAAAGATTATCGACGACAAACCCTGCCCTTGATTGAAGCGCTACGCTTCGATAACTTCAAATTCCCAATCTGCAGAAAGATGATTAGACAAAATTAAATTTGAAATCAGTCCACTCGACGCGCTGTGCAGATTGAACTGAATTCAAATTGTGACCAATGTACCGGTAGCAGGTAGAGCCCACAAAGTATAAGGCGTAAGGTAAACACTAGACGCCTGGTCACATGCCTATCAACACGGGCCCGAGACGCTAGGTCGCGCTGTGTAAGCGCCTGTTCAATCGATTCTCGAGGTAATCATTATTGATATTATGCAGCGATGTGTGTAATCGGTCCCGTGAGTTGACAACTTGATAATAATATCCATACGCTGAGTAATGCGATACGCTCGACGCTTAAATCGACATACAAAATAAACTGCCTGCCCGGCAGCCATATGATTTATATAATAAATGAAATCATTAATGTAAAACTGTATAATTTTAAGAAAACACCAGTTATTACGAAAGGCAAACCTGCCGTAATTTGTTAGAAAATCTGGTATTTTTTTATGATAGGTCAACATCATCAAGATGTCACGGAATCTTATACTTGGTAGGTAGAGTGAGATTTTCTTTACAAGATATTCGTATACAGGATGGTTTATTTAAACTTTTCAATTTTATTTTAGAATATTTATTTCGAAAACAGTAAAATAATAAGAAAAAAAAATTGGTGAAGTAGTCAACAGAGTATGTAGGTGCGATTACAACACAAATTTTCCAGTAATAATAATTCCGAGCGTGAAATATTTTTTAATCTGTATGATCGAAGAGCAATTTTGGGAAAATCTAAATATTTAGTATTGTACAAGGTAAGTTTGAATTTTTCCGATTATATTTACGAGTATGAACATTCCATAATCAATAGTAATCGGCTGTGGAAAAGCGGTGTTTACATTTTAAATAAGATTTGTTTATTATAGCACACAATCACAACATAATAAAATATGTTTACGTACAATTAATGCCTACATCTTATGTGGCAACTATAAGATTGTTTTCATCAGAAGAGTAATATGGTAAAATGTAAAATAATAAATTCCTTAATTTCTTCACGAAAATTACTCCGCGAACATTCTATATATTCTTTCAATTCATTCGCACGGCCAATCATGTGCGGCGACATAAACTCAACACTCACACTTTACACACAGGGGGTAACCGTCTAAATATTATATTGGCAAGGGGATATTATGAATAGTTGCGCGTTCTATACGTTATACATGGCCTGTTCAAAAGAAAAGGTGAATTTTGAATTTTCGCGGGCTGTGTACATTCGATTATCGATTTTTTTATGTTATAATGGTACACATATGTTTATCATATGTTAGCATTATCAGCCATTCTAGATTAGTGGTTTGTTTTTGACAACTGGAAAGGTTAGTCACGTTTTTGTGTGTTCTTCGATTTTTTACTTTTGAAAAAAATGGATCAAAGAATAAAATCCATCATTTGTTTTTCCACAACTCCAGGACGCTCATCGTCATTAACATCTTCTCGGCCTTCTGTAAAGCGCTTGTACCACTTATAAACACTTTTTTGAGACAAAGTAGGCTCGCCGAATGCCACAGTCAACATTTGAAGTGCGTTTGAGCACTTTATTCTATTTTTAACGCAAAATTTAATACAAATTCTTTGATCCATTTTTTTCAAAAGCAAAAAATCGAAGAACACACAAAAACGTGACTAACCTTTCCAGTTGTTAAAAACAAACCACTAATCCAAAATGGCTGATAATGCTAACATATGTGTACCAACATAACAACAACAAAAAATCGATAATCGAATGTACACAGCCCGCTAAAAATCAAAATTCACCTTTTCTTTTGAACAGGTCTCGTACATAAGTGACGGAATAAACGAACTTATTTAAATTAAGAGCACGGGCGAGATCCTGCTGTTGCCGTTCAAAGTCAAATTCAAAGTTTTTAAGTTCTAAGTAAATACACTATTATTTGCACAAACCTTACGCGCGACAATACGCATTTGCAATAATATTAAAAAAAACCAACATTCAATAAAACGTAACGAACACGAACCATTAGACAATTCGCTACATCCTTGGCTACTTATATTGGTAGTGGAAACATTGATATAAAGCTATTAATAGCGCGAGTTTCTCCAAATCCCAACGCGGAAAGTATTGCGCAAGTGGAACAGGGGACATTTGTCTATCGTGATTTATCGATCGGCACAACAGAGGACACGGTGTCGATATTAGCGATGGCTGAGTGATACTGCAACTGCATGGAAACACGTTTTCAACCACACAGTAGGGATGGTTGATATCGGAAATTGGGTGTACCTGCGTTTCCAGTTACCGGTGACTGGAGAGGAACCGGTTATTTATACAGTTCTTTTTGGAACCGGTTCCTGATGCTAGAAAATATTTGTATATTCGGAAAAGATTCCTCGCCGCCAATTGGTTGGCCGGGGTTGCTAGCGAAATTCTGAAAACGAAAAGAGCTGGAACCGGTTCCTCGCAAGAGGGTCTTTCCAACAAAAAGCAATCAATGGATATTCACCTTTTTATTTTACAAAAAACCGGTTCCTCGGACTAATGATATCGATTATTTGCCAAAAAGGACGGTTCCAGTGACCGGCTTGGAACCGGTTCCTTTTAACGGGGACAGGAATATCGACCATCTCTAACACAGTGTATTAAAAGAGGTGATTGATCGATATCTCTCAGGTGTAACACGAAAGAAGAAAGAAAAGTGACGGGCGAATAAAACCTTGCAACGTTTTGCCTTGAAGTACACTTGTAGACATAACTGCGGTGCTAAGACACAAGACAGTCTCGAAGGAGTCACAAAAAGAAGAAGCAAAGCGAGAGCACTGGCACCGGAGAATAAAGGTTCGCTACAAAGAGACGGAGATAATCGGGTTGCTTCAGGGATGCTGATGTTTATGCGGAGGTGTCCCGGGCTAAAAGGGTAACTCGAAGGCGCCACGGTGGCGTGTTTGTCCGGATAATGCGTCCACCATCCGGCGGGGGAATGGCTGCACTCTGTCACCGCCCGAGGGTCATGGACCCGCAGCATCCGCCAAGAACTGATTCAATTGAAAGGTATGGCGCATTCTGCGGACTTAACGACTCTAAACACTCCTTTGAACGTCTGGACTCCCGGTGCATTTCCCGCTATACGTCAACAAAGTTATATATATTTTAGATGGATGAGATTGTATAAAAAATGCGTACATTTCAAACATTTCTGGTGATTAATCTTGACTTTTGATATGAAAAATATAAAAAAGTCTTCCATTATAAAATAACATTGGAATGTTAAGCTCATGTTCCGAGTGGCGACGCGGGTGTGTCTGGGAAAATATTTCTCAGTCGTAATGAAATAAGTTTCTCTCCGTTTATAGAAAGGAAGACAATAGTCGTTGGAAAAAGCAATCATTCAAATGAAACAATAAATCCAATGACACGTGAAGGTTTAATAGTTTTCTATTGTATTAAAATAACTAATTGTTGTATTAGTATACGCAGTAAAGAAGAATTCTAATTTATTGAACGGCGAGAATATTGTTTTTAGTTATTTGAAAATAATGACGTAAATTACGTGGAAAATATGATTTTTAAGTAGCCTGAATGAAAACTAAATGGCGATGTTGTGATAAATGTAATCGAAAAAACTGTTCGCTTAGAACTACAGGTCTATTTCAATTCACAGAGATTGATTAATTAGTTATTAGGAAATATATACAAGCAAATCTAACGTTTAACTATTCGTTAAGTTAATTCGAAAATTATGCATTGAGATGTCAAAAGGGAAAATGGTTTTTTTTTTAAATTTTTAGTGTTTAATTTGTAGTATTCCATAATCGTTTTTTAACAATTTAAATTTAATACTGTTGTTAAGTTCTGCTACTTTATGTATTTTTTATCATGAAAATTGATATAGACAGTTTAAACATTGAGTTTGAACGCCGAAACAGCGGTCATAAAAAAAAATAGTAGACTTTAATAATAACATCATAAAATTTGAAAAAAATAAATTATAAAAAGTAATTAAATAAGCATTCCCGAGATATTTTTTAATACAATTCGATTTATTAACATAATACCTGTAATACAGCGGATATCCTTTTGTTTATATTATATAATTATGTTAGAATCTGCGGATTATAGGTAATAATTTACCACGGTTTCATTTGATATGACATATTATGATGGGTCAATGCCGAATTGATCATGTCATTCTATGATTAGTGAGACTTGTAATTATTGGCATTGAATACTTACTCTCCGTTTTGCATACTTACGTTCCTTTCAAAACAATAAAAGTGTACCTACATAATAACGACGTATTTAGGCATACATTTAAAACAATAGTCCTCATCACTCGTATTATATATAATCCATCATATTCTGTTTACAATAGATCGTTTATGGAAATTCAATTAAATTGGCCAATTTCAATGGGTCATTATAACCATAATGTTGGTTAAATAAACTCCATAATCGTTAATATTATACAAGACTTTTGAAAGTAAAAGTAGAAATAAATTAGCAATTAAATCAAATACTATGAACATAGGAATTGCCTTTTCATCAACTTTTGAAGACAGTTTCTGAAAGATTTTTGTTTTTGTCGGGGAAATGATTGCTTCTTCGCGTGAAGAGGTCATCTTTAAAGTAACCTTACAACGAATGTAATCAATCATGTTTAAAGTGGAGATGGTATCAAACATTAGCAATTACCGAAATAAAAAAGCATTTCAAATGTCTGGATTCCGCCGGCATACAGTCTAGAAAAATGGCACAGACCTGCACGAAATAATGTAACACAATCAACTCCGAGACTTTTTGCCAGGCTTCTTGAATCCATTTCCAGTACGAGCACGCGATTTTAAATTGAAAGCTACGAATCCCATTTATTTTTTATATTAAATTGCGAGAAAAAATAATACCTTGAACCACCGGATGGTGCAGAGAGATCAGGTTGATTACTGTCGATTTGTCCCCAGTCGCTTTTATACATATCTGTAAGATTTATTTTAGTCGGACGAATAAATACAAGGAAAAAACTACGAGAAGAAAGGTATCTTTCAAGTTAACGGATTTTTTTCCAAGTGGTTATTGTTATGTGAAAAGTAGATTTCGTTCAATAATTATAGCTGAGCGAATTTGTTAATATTCCCGTGAAGTTTTAAAATTGTGCTGTTTTACTTCAACCGTTGCTTAGTTATGGTAAAATGCATATTATTATTGCATAATTCGCTAAAAGAACAATAACTTGAATATTACGCCAGCCACACACGACAGTGCACTGTAGCGCAATTGCAATATTGCCTACAGCACAAATACATACATGATGAGGTACGTTACTATTGCTTAAAACACTTACTTACATAAAAGGGAAACAAATCACACATAATAGCACGTGTCGAGGACGTATTAACAAAATACTTAGTGAAAACATAATATTTCATGATAATATGAGAATCACGAAGAAATAAAATGGCCGCAAGCCGTCATAAATCCACATTGGTTACCTATTTACATACACTCTGCTGTATGTTACGGTTCCAAGTGCATGGTTCATAGAATAAAGGAGAAATTATACCGAGAAAACTTTCTGCCAAAAAGTTGTGAGCACAGCAAAGCCCCAAACACCGCAAAATTAATTAATACAACTGGAAGCGACGGGCCGGCCCTTCGAGAATCTGTTGCGAATATAAAGCGCAATATATCGCCAGTTTTAGTTCAAGCCGAGGCCGAACTAAGCCGTTGGGAAATATTTTCAATCTACGGGAATATCGAATGTGAAAAAGGCAGAAAGGATAACCCGCACTTTGTGCGAAAAATCCCTTATTGCAGAAAAAAAAAAAAACTAAAATTAAAAAAAACAAGGTACGTCTATACGCGGTTTCGTGGAATTTATCTAAGATTCTTGCTTTAGGAAATGGACTCGCTCAGCCAGAGCCTAGCCAAAATGTGGCCTTGTAAACTTCCTTTTCAAAATACATAAATAATTTATCGATAGCCCATTCCTCTTGGAATGATATAGCGTATTCATGTCCGAAAACTATAATCGCAGAAGACCATACGACTTCCTGGATGTCACTCGGCAGAACGGACGGTAACTTCAAAGAAATTGATCAATATTAACTGTTTTCCGAATTTGAGAAAATTGAATAAAATAAATCATATTTTCACGGCCACATATGAAGTGATGGGCCAATGATCCGCGAGATGAAGATTCTCAAGAATGAACCAGAGATAGAAGTGCCACTGATGGCAAAAGGCCAAGAAGGAAAAAGTAATCGCCTGAGGAGAAAATAGAAGTGATTGAGTTAGTACGTAGTTAGGTAGGTATTAAGTAATAATAATTAGCGGTATTGTGAAAGCGCTCCCCGGTGTATCAAGAAGTAGTATAAATAAAGCCCTTTCTCTCGCGGGACTTTTAAGGTTTGCAGCGAGCATTCAAATTACCAGTTTATCTCCAATAGGCATTTAAAAAACCACTGAACTATTACAAGCAGTTTTTCCATTCTAAGATTTTATACAACATGTATTAATTCGAGTCGCATTTCAAAATAAATTGATATTTCATTCCAATAATGTAATTCATCAAGTTCCATTTTACAAATTGCATTTAAAGGAATCGTTAGACACAAAGTTGAACATTTAGTTACAATAATCCTAAATAATAACTATGTACAACTTCATCATGGTAAGAATACCCAAAACAAATTTGATTTGGATATATTATTTTTTTTTTAAATGCCGATAAAGGTTAATTAGAAATCAATGAAAAAAATCAGATCCCAAAATAAACGTCTCCTTACTGACCGAATAAAGTTAAATGTCATATCCATTATGTATATATAAATACTAAGAGCGTTTACATTATTTGATCAGTTGTTTGGCTTGTCTTGGATATCAAATTGAGGATGACCGAAACATTAACATTCATGGCCTACATCTCACGTTTGTAGATATAAAATTCTTACGTGCGTACTTAATCTGATTCAATTAAATCTGAAAGTTGATTCAATTAAGTATTTTTGCGATCTCCAACGATAATATATGCACATTTACGACAAACGTGAAACCAATGTATGTCTCCAATCAATCAAAAGAGACCGAGAGGAATAGAAAATTCTCAAAGAGGCATTGATCAAGCAATGGATATAATCAGAACAGAGTAACGTAAATAATCGAAAAAACATATATACTCGTATGTATTGGCAGTCTGAAAATACGTCTTGCTTATTTTAAATCAAGGGCACTTGAATCGAAGCTAACACGTCGATAATTAAAGCGAAATTGTGCTGAAAAAATGAGATAGGTAAAATTTAGAATATAGTAAAATTCTTAGTAGTATACAAGTAAGCAGTGCCGCAGACACGTGTAACTAATCACTGCCAATCAATCACTTACATAAAACATTATTACCAGATAAATACATCTCGACAAGGAGATGATCACAAGATGTACGTTGGAATCAACGTCAATCAATATATTTAAAATTGAACAATGTTCAATTTACAGTAGCAAATTATTGTAAATTCTCCTGTTCGTGTTGGTTTTTATTTGCAATATGACCTAGCTTTGTGTTGCGACCCAGTGATAACGGTTTCGCCTTCCCGAGGCATAAACATCCTATTACGAATCAACAGATTTTTCAGAATCAGTGATTTGATATTTCTGACGTGTGCGAGATCTTTATAAAAATACTAACGCATTCTCGTTTTGATAAAAATCTCATCTAGAATTTGAGATAATAAACTAAAACTTGTAATAGCTACAAAACACAAAGCTAACGCCTGCTCCACACTCTCGTCGAGACGTCTCGGCGAGGGAGCCCGAGTGCTACCATCTACACACTCGTATGAAGAGGCCCCCCTTGGGAAGTCTCGCCGAGAGCGTAGGAAATTACGCTGCTCTACATACGTTAATATTTTAGTATTATTATTGTAACCGTACGCTGAAAAGTGGCTTATTTATGATGTTTCAATAATAACTAGCTTCAGCGTGGACTCGAAACACCACACATAGCAAGTGCATATGTTTGCGTTATAAGACATATATGAATAAAAACGTATGGAATTAGCAACAAAACATAATTAATAATTATAATTAGCTTCTCGGTTGAGGTATTCGTACAGATTCGGTTATAAGAGAATTTACAACTGCAGACGTTCAAGCTGAAAGTATTGACTATTCATGCAATTTTTTGTTGCGGTGTACTTTTACAAAGAGAACTATGATAATAATTAATAATATGATCTACTTTTCACTTGTTTTAAACACAGTTGATGTGGATTATTACAGAAATAAATTAACAGAAAAAAATTATTGACCGCCTCCATATTGAATGGCAAAATGGTTCGGTTTACAAACACAGTTGTGGTGACAGTCGGCATTGATGACAACATTTTTGGTATTACTAAACGAATCTCTTTTCTTCTGTTCACGTAACACATGTCGAAATCAAATGTCTAAGATGCTACGTAAAATTCATACAACATTCGCAGATTGCCATAAAACTAGTAATAATGAAAGTAAGTTTTATTTTTAAATATTCTGTTTTAAATGCTGGTCCTTATTAGGTTTATTCAACATTGCAGGACTGGCAAAATGATTGATACTTTCATGAAAAAAGGGAAGGGGTGCTTACTTCAATAAATATATGTAAAAAAAAAAAAAAAAACGGATAGATCTTTAAAATAGAGTAATAACCCACCGTTTTAAAACGTAACTTAGGCATTTACATGTAATTGTGAGATCTGTCCATATACAAAACTACTGTAATCGGTTCACGCGTTTTTATTTTTATTTAAAAACATTGTGATTTACTTATTTTCAGGAGGAACTTTCAGGGGGTACCCTCTTTAATAAACTCTAAAATATTCCCCGAGATAGAGTGCTTGTGGAGTTGTTATTCGCACCTCATGCTGCAACTTCATTACATTGCATTTCCTCCATCTGCAACCTCTCTCGACATGATCTCCGAGGCTGGATACACTACGGTGGCTAGATGGAGTGGATAGCTGTCCGGGCAATATTCCGTTCGAGCGGTCTACCTCTGCATTCCACTATAAAGTATTCAGTCGGTAGTGATGGGTATAATCGAAACGTATTGAAATTTTAATAATCGATCCAACGGGGTGGCCACAAAAAACAGATGTGAAAATTCCAAGTGTCAGTTATTTATGATATTTTCATATTTATTCAGTTAGATTTTTAAGATCGCGAAGATTACGAATTTGTAGTGAAAATAATTTTTCCTTGTTCCAAATAAAACCTTGATATTTCTCGAATTTCTCGGTCTGTGATCACCCAGCATCCCGTGAAATAACTCTCTGTTAATGTTTCCCTCCGATAAATTCAGAAATAAGTAGATGTTTTCCCCTGACTTAATTGTTTTGCTGTCGTTTCCCCCCTTCGATGTCTGCCTTCGTCAAAAGCAGTATCTACAATAACTACAACATAATATATCTCGACGCATATTTCGATTACTAACTTATTCGGATGATTTTTTTACGTTTCGAATTAACGTTACGATTGGCAATAATGAATAATTCACTCCAATGAATTTGCAACATTTTGAAGAACCTATTCTAAAAATGTTCAATCATTTCGAAATACATTAGTATCTCGATCGGGCCCATCACTAGTAGCGAGACAGCCGAGAACAAGAATAGCTTGATAAGGCCAGCAGCACGAGTGATCAAAGGTTCAATAAACATTCTCTTTAGGCCGGCTCCAGCGAGTTAAATTATTTTACGCGATCGCGGACAAAAACTATTTTAGTACGACGGATGTTGATTCCAGCAGGGCTAGGAATCCCACCAAGAAACTATTCATTATTTATTTGAGATACTGATGTTCGTATTGAAAAAAGTCACTCAGAATGAAAACTGGCTTTAAAGGTTCATCACTAATAGTTGTGCTGTAACCTCTGACTATTTAATATAAACGATGCATGTAACAGAAAAAAGAGCTTACAGAGGTTGGCAGGACAAAAATAATGACTGCCATTGTTTCCAACGGGGCTGTGAGACGAAGAAAATTTTCATAAATACTTTTAGAACGAGAAATTGATATTGATAAAAACACTATTTTTAGTGATTAGAGGTGTTTCACCAGGTTCTATCGCATTTTGTAACGAGTGACGTTTTTTTATGTTTCCAACAGGGCTGCGATTCTCGTGAAGAAAATATTCAACATTACTCTCAGATGTAGACAATGTAGACTTTGATATCGATGAAAATACAACTAATCGGAATCGAAACCACGCTTGAAATTATTTTAGTTATGTTCTGCGATTAGATTCGAATAACCAGATCAGTACTTCCTGTCAAAATACACATATTGGGGCCATTGGGGGGCAGTCATCCATCTCAAAGATTTAGTACCTACTCGGTTAATGTAGAGAAGGTAGTCATAACACGTGCGAATTGCTCACCTTCCCGTGCGGTAGACAGGAAAGTACCTAAGTTATTTATAGTGGTACAGTGCTGTATCGTCCTACGCCCGATGGAGGTATGCATGTTTAATGATGTATCAGGTGAGGTAACATCACGGCGAGAAATGATAATAAATACATGTGTATATCTTTGTATTATCATAACAATTTTCTTGTTATTATTACAGATATAAAATATTAAACATCCGAAAGCGACGTATTTTTATAGCAAAGCATCATTATAAATTGGAATAAAACAAATAACGCATATTTGATAAAAAAAAGTATTGTCAATAAAATAAGAAACATATAAACAAAACGCCACATTATTCATTAACTTGTGGCGATAGTAACAGCATTTATTCCACGGTTAGAATAGTTGCGATTGGTGTTTTTTATGTAACCATATTAATAGGTAACTTAAGTTCATCTGTAGGCGATGGTATTGAATCTATTAATTATTCCAATGTCATAGCTCAGCCTCACAAAACCTGTTCACATGTATTGCAAAAGGCACAACCCTGAAAATATCAATAACTATCTCACACGAAAAATTAAGTCTTTGCTAAGATTAAGTTTAATAGATCGAAACTATAACGGAAATAAGATACTACGTATTGAAAGAAATATAATCAATTTGTGGGTAACCAAAGCGGAAGTTTCTCGTGTAAATCACTAACTGTGAACAATACATTTTGATTCGCTTGCAAAATCACAGCTAGAAACCAAAAAAAGTGAACGTATGGACTGCTTGTTATCTTGTGTCTTATAGGTTACCTTCACAAATATAGCGAACAAATGATAAAACAGATGATAACACACAGCGAAGGTCACGCAAGATTGATCTTACGCTGAAGTTGAGTTTTGGTATTATTGATGGTAAAAAATAATCATAATAAAATTTAGTTTTACAATACAATTTGGCGTAAATGCACGTAGTCTTTGCAACAATACGGCCGTTCTGCGAAACTCGACGTAATTAATAATGGTGTAAATTTGAAAGTAAGGCTACCGCGGCGGAAGAGCGCGTAGCCGGCATGAAAAAATATTCATATCACATACGATATAAAAATTTATGATTAATTGGGTACACACAGCAGCAGCGCCTTGCGTCAATTCGGCTCATTAAACCCGAACTGTCACTGGTCACACTCGCCATGTGCTAGCGACACACTGAAACACCACTGCCGTACGTTCAAAGTACCCATCGCGAACTCATAATTCTCGGTTGAATTTTGGTTCACATCCCACGCTTGGGTGAATCGATCACTTTACACATGATTCGCGATCCCGGCGCGTGAAATCACCGACGGTTTACGTTGTCGAGACAGGTATCCGCACATTGCAGTTGGAGTGAGTGGCTTTGGCAGCGGGAGAGCGTCGGTCAGAGAGCGGCCAGCGTCCGCGGCGGGCGGAGAGGAACTGAGCGGCGCAGGGCGGGAGGGCGGGGAACGGCGGCCGCCCGGAACTACCCCGACGCCCCGTGCAGGGCGGGGGGAGACTGGGGAAATCGGAAGATTCCTACCCCTACCCGTTGCTGAGGGGGAAATTTGATGAAAATGAATGGATTTGAGTTTAGAGAAGTACGTACCTTGGGGAAGGTCGGGGTAATAATTATCAATGGTAGCGAGGTGCTTCAGACTAAAAACTATATAGTTATTTACCGTCGTTGGGAAACATAATTTTTTTAAATCTTTACCTTATCCGAACATTTTTACATTAGTCACACTTTCAAACTGTACATAGATTTCGATCACGTCAAATTCCTTTGTATGGTAAAAATGTATTTATAATGTAAAACTCAAGCAAGATGCGCATCGAGTGATTTATTCTGCCATCCATTTATTTTTCTGCCGAGATTTTAACGGAGATGGGTAAGTACGCACAATATGCAATAAAAAAACAATTTAATCACATTAAAAAAAAACTCAAGAGGTTAAAATAAGTAACGATTAACATGATCAAATATTATAAAATAAATTCCAACAATAATAAAAGTGAACGACCGACGATAAAAAAAAAATACCATACCGGAATTGTATTCACAATAACATTCTTTGATATTTTATCAAAGAATGATTATTTTAATCGGCTTTATCTTCGCGGTAGAGCTACCAAATATAAACATTGTTTAACCATAGTTAATAAAAAGGGTTGTAACTACATATTACACATTCTTGACATCGGGAAAATACATTGAAATCAACTAGTGTATAATCATAAAACTCACAAATCGGTAATAGCACTCGAATATAATGTTTACGAATCCAGATACAGGTGTAACTAGTCAAGGTTGTTTCTCACAAAACTTAAAAATGTCACTCGAATCTAATGTCCATGTGTGCAGGTTCATTTAGTGAAGGTTACCTCACAAAATTGTAAAAAGCCTATTTTTCTTATAGAACTCAAAAATAATATCATTCGAATATAACGTGCACGATGAAGGTGCATTTGGTCCCGTTTACCTTCGAGAGGATACAGTGTCCTGCGCTGCCTGCGTGAAACTGCCGATACCTGTTTGACAGCAAGCCGAGTTATGCCCGGGAATGCGTGATGCGGGATAGGCTCTACTTCGTTTTCTACCGAGAGAAATAAGATGAAAAGAAACAAAACAAGTGTTTAAAAGGTTTATCCAATCCATAAGGCCTACGTTGGGATCATTGCGTAGTCGTAGTAGTGAATGCACGGACACGCGTTGAAATTCAAAATAACATCGTCGCTGGAAAGGCAAAAGGGATTGTGCGACACTTTGGTCAAAAATGAGTTGAACATGCAGTTTTGATCAGTTTCTTTTTCTGCATCGAATGCTCTGACTCTCGTTTGATTTCGAAGACTTTTGTGACCCTTCAGCTATCTAAAATATATTTACCATTTGGGGGAAGGCTTGACTCAAACGACAGAAGTTTGGGACTTTTTTTAGCTTTTTTTCGCTTCAGGTAACTCAGTGAGAGTATTGAGTTAACTTTTTTTTTCAAAATCCAATCAGGTACTGAAGACTTATGAATTTTATTGTAAAACAAGTGCTCTGGTGTAAACTTCCAAAAATGGCGCTTCAGCCCTTTTGCCTCTCCAGCGACGATACGTAGGTACACATTTGGGGATATTTTTAACAACTCGATGTTGTTATTGATAGGTAATAGATGACTAATTAACAATTATTGTTGGTATTTCTGGTATCATCACTTCTAAATCTAATGTAAGTATGTTTAAAATTATAAACAGAAATCTGTTTTGAATTGAGCAGAAAAAAATCTATAATGGTGAGCCTGGGCGTCATGAAATAGCCGCACGGCTGTAAAATAATAACAAAATAAACAAAATATTGTTTAACTTTATTATTAAGTGTTGAATCTCAGGAGAAGCTGGTTAGTAACTATTAGCAAAATATAAAGTAGTTTTTTATTAATTTATTTTATTTCCTACTGTCAACAGTGTCAACATTTACAACAACTAAATGCTTCCGGTTCTTTGTACCTAAACAAAAAATATAAAATCAAAGTCATATTATTAAGAGTTTTGTAAACGCTAGAGATGACTACTCGACATGATAAGTTCTGGCAAACAAACAATAGAATAGTTTTATATAATAATTATGATTATGCTTTGCCAAATAATGTTTTAACAAGCACCTGAGTAAGATAATGAGAAAAAAAGGAAAATCGAGATTACATTAAAAAATTCTATTATGTAGGTACGTGCCATGGAAAAACACTTTAAATATAATACATGACCGGATGAGAAAGAAAAATAAAATCGGGGTCTCTAAGATCTAGAACGAACAGTAGGAATATTTTATTACTGGTTAGATTTGTATGGCGATATTATTGTGTCATCAATTGATCGAGTAACGCTTGGAGTGTTTCAAACTCCATCACATTTGATGATACATCGTCGACATTGCGCCATTTTGAAAAGATTTTACTTTTGAACGGTCCGCGTTTAATGCCAATTCTCGTATCTCGATCAAAATGTGATCAGTTGACAGGCGTAACAACATGACCGTTATGCTTTTCAGCTGATCACAGTTCAATCTAAATGTGAAACGGGCCGAGAATCGGCATTTAACAGGGAACGTTCAAATTTCAAGAATTCAAAATGGCGTTGATGATGAAACGCTCCAACCTAAGTTAAACTGAAGACGATTTGTGTGGATGGATTTCACCTAGCACCATAAAAAATCGCAGATATTGTAGTAAATTACAATAAACAATTTTACAAACTATTTCTTGGATATTTACCTTAATGCACAAAAATGTATGACAGCAATATTGTGACATGGAACATTCATCCACTCACACCTTCAATTACTATAATACGTTCGTACCTCTTTATACGTTAGGATTAAGAATTTCATAATGACAAAATAATGACTGATAAAATATTTCTTAGACAGTGTTTGTCTACCTAATTACTTCAAATTAACTCACGTCAAACCGTCTCACTTAAAATAATATTCTTGTAAATTAAATATCAGTATAGTGTCGAACTCATTTAGGAAAAACAAGATAAACAAGCCAGCATTCAGGTTATTACTGTCGATATTGACTACGATAGTTATTGTAAATAATTGCAGATCTGACGAACGCATCGTTCACGCTCTGAGGAAGGCCTTCCGAAGCCTGCCTTTTTCTACAAATGGAAAAAAATATACAAAACTTACGCGTAATTAAGCAAACCGATTTTAATGTATCTAGAATTTATCAATCAAGGGTAAAATTCAATGACAAGAGACTTCTTCCTGTTTATTTTTTTTTTTTTATACATTTATTCCAGATCTCAGGGAGGGTGGTGCAATCCCATGAGTTCCATATAATACATAGAAAGATAAAAAAAATACAAAGATAATAAATAAAAATAGAACACATGATAACATAGTAATAAATAATAGCAATAAAGAAATAAAATTAAACTTCGTTTCAAGACATCAGGAAATGACTCCATTGTTTATAAACGGTTTAAACATTGTTTATATCCCATTGATCAGAGGTTACTCGCATACTATTGGATTCCCATAACCGTTTCAGATATCGTCAACAAACTTCAGATTAAGAATCGATAATCTTCAGAGGTTGGCTATCATCAGGGCAATCATCATCCCCCAGATTGCAGCCCGGAACAACAATACCGGAACTGCAATCGTACCAGTCGCGCAAGTTTCAAAGCCACGAGGACAATCAATCTATTTTGCAAGACTGAAAACCCATTTGCGGTGGCGTGCCTACTAGGTTCGGTTGTGGGAAAGTAACCTATGGCACTCCTTTGCTAGAATATTGCAATAGTCATGGTAATTTATTGATATGCAATCGATAAAGATAAGTTCACGGGTAGAATGCAAATTACTTTTTCAACCAGAATGGTAGATACTCTCAGTATCACTCTGGTGAAAGACCACTATTCAGAATCAAAACGTTGCTTAAATTGGCTTTAGACGTGTTTGGTAACCAGATCTAAATAACCAGGTACTTTCCAACCTTCCAATCCCCACTACCTTCAATCTCACAACATACCCCAATTGGGGATGCCATAGTCCCACTGACTTCAGACAGTTGGGACTTTTGTGCGGTATTCGCATTAAAAAATAGGATTGAAATATAATTAAATATCCGAAGTGGCCACTCAATTGTTTGCTTTAGAAAGCCACAAACTGTTAACTAAATAACTAACATTTAGCTCATATTACGCAAAGAGGATGGAACGCCAAACAATAGTGCATCGTCCACATTCATACAACGGCTCATGCATACTCTTTTATTATTCCGACAATTGACGCGAACCGACTCAAGCATTTGATAATATAAATCGTGCCGTGTCTTCCGGCTGTCTCTGTCTGTCTCCTTGCATCCATTTGCGCATCATAATATATATTCTCCAAGTCATATGGTGATGGTGATTAGCAATTACTAATAGAAGAATAGGTACTTAAACGGGTCCAGATAGAAATTATTATTTCGATTGACAAGAGCGTTTACCGTGTGCAACAAAACAGTTAAAGTAAGTAACCTTGACTGAGATTAGTTTTCTAACTATAAATAAAACGAGTAGATTCAAACCTACGTTAGAACAAGAGCTATTTACACAACCAATCAATAGTTAGGGAAAGTCGGTTAAGTCTTGAAGATTGGTTGAGTTCGTCCTTCGCAAGTGTTCACAAACCTTGCGTTTAAAAGCACTTATAATAATATATTCACGTCGTGTATTATCGTGCCAGTGGCGACTTTTCATTCTTCCACGAACTGCGAAATTCTGTATTTTCAACAAGATTCCCTTGAATTTCGTCAGAGGGATGAGGGGTTGATCGATCCGTAACAATCATGGCGGTGTGCGTCAGGCGAGATCCCCACACCTAGAAAACCGCTGGCAAATTCAACCAACACGAAAAAAGGGTGCATATTTATAGTTGTCTGGATTTGTATTTTCAAGGCACTTACGAATTTTTTGCAAGGAACCTCTTACTTGAATTTTGATTTGAAATGCGAATTTCACGGTCGACCCTGGGGAGTTAAAGGGGCGTAGAAGTAAACATATTTTTCACGCAATACAAAGGTGATAAACATTATGATAAATTTTTGTGTTGGCAGTAATTTAGTTAAGTGTTGTTTTGGCATTTATTATTTCTCAAGCGCTTGACAACAACGATTATAAAATCACTTAGTGGATAATTCTAACTTAATCGGAAGGGAAAAGAACTGAAAGTTTCAGTTGAAGAAGCATGTCGAATGCACAGCGGAGATAAATGTGGTAATTTATGGGGTATTAACATTCTACATTGTTGCTTCAATGAGAAGTATGTTGGAATTATTGTGCATACAATTTGTACGAACAAGTCACGGCGCAATGTTATTTTGTTGAATTGTTTTTATTCGGTAACGGTCGGTGTACTTACCACCAGTGGCGGCTCGTGACTTTTTAGAGTGCTAGAGTGGTAAGATTAAAAAAAACGTAATTATTAATGTTGTCGTAGCCGAAAACAATTTTTTTCAAAATTTCAATTTTTTGTTTGAAGATTTTTCAGAAATCCGTGCAGTGCACCACCAAAAATGAAAAATCCTGAAAAAATTCATACAAAAAAAATCTTAAAAAATAGTAAAAATCATTTTCGGCTACAACACCAACAATGTCGTATTTTTCAATCTTAGCACTCTATCACACTAAAAACTCACGAGCCACCACTGCTTACCACTTCCCATTTGGTATTATATTACAGTCGTGTAAGAATTATCTTTTTTTCTCCCAAATAGGTACCAACTTATTGTATGATAAGAAATAGTCCATAGATTACTTAACTCGGAGATTGCTATTATTTAATCTCAACAGTGTTTTTCTTCACTTAATGACGCAATAAAAAAACAGCCTTTCGGCTACAATATAACTTTAACTTGCTAAATACGTATGTTGAAAGTTAAACTACAAAAAACGTTGTATTCCTCGTACAAAATACATCTTGTAAATCTTTTAAACCAATAATTTGCAGAGAATATTAACCAGCCGACATGTTTTTTTTTAAGTAATTATATTTGGTATATTTACGTGTGAATGTGTTGTTTATCTAAACTATTTGATCTGCAAAGGCGGAAAACACACACGGAAAGCCATCACCACCTAAATAAATAAACAAGTTTTTAGAAATATAAAGCCCCATTCACAAAATTAGATTTTTAGCGTCACGCTACATCGACCGGACCATCTTGATTTTGTGTAGAATATTTATCTGACAAGAATGTGTAATCATTTTTTTTTTAATAAATATTCTGTAAAAAGCTCGCTGTCTTTTCTCCAAAACTTTGTACCGAGTATGTAACCAAAAATAAATCGTAATTTTGATATGAAGGAGAAAGTTGGTTAAAGTCGGTATAGTAAAAAAAAGGTTAATGTTTTCACTGCAGAACCCATTAAAACCGTCAATTATTATTCCACCTGTCTTAAGTGTCAACAGACGCAACCGAGAACGTATCAACAGACTTAAGTGTTTGAGTGAGGCAATGTTTATCTTCGAAGAACATTATTCTATTTCACACGTGGAAATGAAAAGCTACTTAAGGCAAGAAACGAATGTAGAATAAATATAAACTATGTTGAATATGCTTGCAAGAATGTATTTTGCTTTATAGAAAATACATTATTCAGTCAATTAAAATAGTCTTGTCTAGTACAGCAGGTGATTTGCTCAGGTGGTCGGATGTAGGATATAAATACATAGAGAAGGTTTGGCTTGTTCTGCCTGAAATAGTCGACACCGATCCGCCTGGCAAATTGGATCAATATGAGCTATTTATGTTACCGCTATAATTATTTAATATACATACTGTCGACTGACTGCAAGACTTTGGTTGCAGGTTGGGGCAAGCCAGATGCACTCTAAAAACGTGATATTCTAGAAAGTAATTTCGTTTTACATAGAGAGATGTGTGGATCTGTACAAGAAGAAACTCTGCGAATTGTTTCGAAAGCACTTTTTTGCAGAAATTACCGCTTTGTCGTATATGACAAAGTGAATACTAAAATATTATGTCACATCGTTTAACGCAATTTAACTTTAATATGCGTAATTATGGAAAATTACGAAATAAACGGAGTGCACGTTGGAATGAAGATTTTAATTATTCTTGTTTTTTGTTACATATTACGCAAGTACGTCGCTTTAATGTACTTATAGGCATTCAGATTTGTATGGAACTCGAGAGAAGTAGAAACACATACAAGAGTTGAAGGTCGGTGATTTTGTGCAGCGGTTTTTTCACTAGGTGGCTTCTAAAAACTCTGTAATGGTGAAGTTAGCCACCCTGAGTAGACTAATTGATTCTTCGTCTGTTCCGTGAAAGCGTCTTACACCTATGCGTACACTCAAAATGAAAATACCGATCTGACCAGGTGTTTGCAGCAAATAGGCCTCAGCTCTCGTGTGGCCAACCAACTCTCACGCTAGGCGCCAAATATTTTACTCCCTTTGGAATGTGGCTTTAGTCCTTCACAGCATAATCATGACAAACGTGATTTATTTGAAGAATAATCAATTCATGTTATCTTGCGATGTCTTCAAGATAATATGTACGGCAAAAACAAAATATGACAGGGCGGTATTTAGATAAAAAGAAAATACTTAATAATAAAATAAGGTTATTGATTTCCAGGAAATTTCTAAGTCGATGGTGTATGCAATTAACGCTTCACAAGATCGGTTCATAGTACAGTAACAAATACGAGTAGTTTTGCACTAGCGAGGTGGGTACGGACGTACGGAGGAAGTTAGGTCTGTGAGAAACGATAAGGTAAACTAAATTCCAGTTCCAGTACGTATATGTATGGGAAATGTTAGACTGAACGAAAGGCAGCTAGGTGAAGTAAAAGGAGTAGTTCATTAAATGGCAAAGCGCCTTGAGCCGACTTTAACATTCTCCGCCATTTCAAAGGTTGTAAACTATTTACGGTTTATGAAAATGCATCACGGAACACGATTATTGACTGGTGTACTTTAATGGGAAAAGGTCATCAGATATTCATAACGGCAAAACAATTTGTTGCGATTTTATTGAAAGCACCATCTTAATGTCATCGGTGTTATAAAGAATCAAATCTTTTTTTTAATATCATTTCAATATACATCCTGTTCTTCAAGAACTTCGACAGCTGAAATATGTCAAACAATATTCATATCCTTGAACTTTGATGGTCGCAAATTGAATGGCCACACAACACACCCACATGCACATGTAATAACGAAATTAGCACCTGTAATATAAATAACAAGTTCATTTGATGTTAGAAGCATCACCACTGCAATTAGTTGTTAGAAATCTTTGTTGTATTATTAAACATTAGATGCATGGGAACGTATTGATGCAATCGCAATATATCTAAAAATAATTAATAAGACTAATTGAATTGATATGAGTTCAATTTTACCGGCATAACATGCCTCAAGTATTCAACCGATGGTGTTACATAACTTGAATAAGCCTATTTGTGAGTGAATTCCGTGAAACGAGTAATATTTCGTTGCTCCAAAAGTAAAAAAAAGCCACTTCTCTACTTTGGAGGTTTTGAGTTTTGACAATGGAGTTATAAATTATAACTCTACGCCGGCGTTTCCCAATTAGTGGTCCGCGTACTCCCCGGGGTACTTGCTTTTACTTTACTTTTAGGGGAAATTGTAAATAATGTGTTTATTTCCCATTGGGGATGCCATACCACCACTAAATCCAGACGGTTGGAAGCAGTTGGGACTATTGTGCGGTATTTACTATATATTTTTATTTATTTGAAAGTTTTGGATGGGGAAACAAATAATTACAAACTTGCTGTTCTACACGATAGAAAAAAATAGCATCTGTGAAGCACAACGCATAACATCACTATATAATATACGTTATAAAAAAATTATATATTTTGTATTATTGGACAAATTTTCAATTCTTATAATGATGGGTTTTTTTTTTGAATATCTATTGAAATTTTCAATATGTTTAAAAAATAATAAAAAATAACACGAACAGATTATTTTGATTGTAAAAACACTTTTAATGCTGCTTTATTTTCATACATCATTTTTTGCACTGGTGTCCTTTTGCTTTTGGGGCGATGATTAAGTTACCTACGTAGCATTGACGTAAAAACGCCGGTGTTTATTGCTGGCTAACTACCTACCAGACTCGGGCGTAGTTCCAAGTCCCGTACAGGAAAGTATTACTGATTTGATGATTGAGATTCGGAATACTGTATCCTGGCTCGCGATTCGTTCACTTTTTTAAATTGTCACGAACGATTGGTCACATCGGAAGAGTCTTGGAATTTGGTGACGCTTTGAGAAGTGAGAAAAAACGTGGAAATAAAATAAACAAGGTAGGAAGAATCGTTTCCACTGGGTGGTTCAACTAAATGGTTGAATTTCAATACCTCTATCGATTATTAGGTACCTACCTATATCATAATAATGATCATATATATTTTTTAACAATACGATCAACTTAGTATCTGGAAAATAAGTATGATTTAAATTCATGGATATCAGAAAATCGACTAAAAGAACAACTGTATCGAAATAAACATATATTTAAAAAAAAAAAGTTTCAGATAGGTTTGTTTGGTAATATTAATACCTACTTACATCCTATATAATACAATATTAGGTGCTAGTTTTACTACCCGGCTTCGACCGATTATTAAATTGGAAAATATGAGCGGTCAATCAAATATTTCAAAACGTCAAAGCTCATGACGGGAAATACGGTGCGAATCGATACTGGTTGATGTATATATTTCAGACAGCAAAATCTGTGCAATTTTCACGAACCCAGAGCTCACCTTCCGGGAGTTTTTGCTATTTTAGGAAACAGTTTCAGTTTTATAGTTAAATCGTTCGCATAACCAGCTTCTAATAAATGTAATAACAAAATATTTTTCTGCACAATACCTTTTTAGTGACCTTATGACGGAACCTACCCATCCGAGGACGGAGTTGTACGATTGGTTGTATCAGTTGATTTTGAATGAGAGTAAATAATTGCCTAATGACCGTGGTGTATCAACTATGAATGAGAAAAACCACATGACTGTTAGTGTTGTACAAAACCAGCGGTTCCTAGCGTGTCAGACCTCGGCGACTAACGCGTAAAAAGTTCAATGCTAACCAACTGATGAATTATTGTAATATTTAAGGCTTTTGAAGTATGCACGTTAGAATTAAATAACTTCGAGGGCAAATTGTTTTTTTCGAAGGGAGCAAAAACTTGGGGGTGTGACATTATATATCAAATTTAAAAAATACACTTAATTTAAATAAAGTGGTGTTTTACAAAGCATATTATTTTATTTTATTTATTAACTTTGTTTCTTACATTATTTTTTTACATTACCTACCTCAATAGGTCATAAAAACCTGTTCTGAGGTAAGTGACAGTGAGTACAAGTAGAATAATATTAAAAAAAATTATGATATTTGTTACACAATGTTAGATAATGCAACAGATACTGACCGTAAAACTATCTTGATACCATATAAGATACATTGACAGTAGGTAAAGTTGCAAGGCACTAAATCCTATAATTAAAGACAGTGGATACGATACAAATATACATCGTAACAATCCTACAGTTGTTTATAGTGAACAGATTACATTTTATACCTAAATATTGATTGCTAAGTAACTCAGTCGGTGTAAGTAAATCAACTGTACGTAATTTTCGATGGAAAATTTTATAAAAACGATGTTATTTTACTAAAAATGTAGGTTGAAACGGTTAACGTTAGAAAATAAAAATGTTAACTGAGCAAATTACAAAAAAAAAAATGAAATACAAAGATTCATAAATCATTTTTTATACTAAAGGTAAATCAAAAATTTAAAAACTGAAATCGTAAAGAGACTAGATCAAAGTATTAAAGACAAAGGAATAATTCGCGGTTCGAAGTTCAAACAGAGATTCGTTTTTTTTATATCTATAATATTTTCGGATTAAACTGATTTTGTAGAGATTGTAAGAAGATTAATTACATAAAAAACAAGAAAAATGACTCAACGGTATATATTTTTAATGCTGTCTTATTATATTAATTAATTAATATAGAGATTATTAAATTGGGTTTATTGTTATATAAAATGTTTTTACTTATTTTAATATTGATGTTTTTATCATTTTATATAAGCTAAACAAGGTTCCTTAGTGTTTTACACATGGTTAAAACATCACTTACTGAGCGATAAGGTTGACGTTTTTGTTAATAAACTTACCTTCGAAAGTTATCAATAAAACATCCCTGAAACGTTAAGCTCGTCAAACCACGAATCAAACAATGGGCGTGCAATCAACACGGGTAAGGATTTTTTAATATCGATTGGTAGGTACTATGAATTATTAATGTATTGGCAGACAAACAGTTCTAATCGTAGATCAATACAATTACATAAGGGTCCGAAATATGTGGCAATCAAAATTATTTATTTCAATTAACCACTGACACGTAACAATATACTCGTATATTTCAAGAAGTAGATTATTAAAGAGCGTATAGAATTAATTGGATGCGATTGGACAAAATTAAACCATTGATATACAATTCACGATGTTGGCCTTTAAGACGCCAAAGAAGACCGAATAAGAAAGCTTCTTATTTCATCAACATCAACCGTCGCACCACGCCATACGTATAAAGCAATGACCCTAAAGCCATCGTTTAATTCAAAATAATATCCATAATAAAAGTGAAAATAATAATAATAATAAAATAATAATTATTATTATTATGTATCTTGGTTTATGCTATAATTCGTATGTATGATGATTTACAGGCTTCAGCGTCTCTTCAAGACTTCAAGGCCTCGGTTCAGTCTTTCCTTTCCCCGAAAAGATCCTCCACACAGCATTCCCAAAGATTTCCTGCCCAAAGTCCTGACAGAATTTTCCTCAGGGCTTTTCCGCGTGGAGCTATTTAAAAAAATCTGAAGCAACAAAAGCCCTCGAATGGTAGAGTCTGGCGTAGTGAAATTTATATAGCTTCTTTGTTTAGAATTTCAACGCTCAATTATTTTCATCGATATTTTATTTCCATCACGAGCTATTGAGCTTTACAATATCCATTTAACAACAAACGAGAAATACTCGACGACAAATTGTTTGTTCCATATTTTTCAATTAGAAAAAGGAGTATTGAAACTCGGGCGGACCCGGGTTGTAATACGTTAATAAAAAATATAATACCGTTGGGTATATGGTAGTTATTCAATAAAATTCTTCAAATTATATTATGAAATGTATTTGAAAGTTCAAATTTAAAACAATTGTTAATAGTGTTGATATGGGGGCCCATACATATATAAATAACAATGGGTAAAATAATGATAAAGGTAAACCTACACGTGGGGCAATTTTGTGAAATGTATTCATTCAACATATTACAGGTACTGTAAAGGTGCGCCGATCAATATGTTGGATTCCCGTTAATTCGGGACCGGCGTCGTAAATTTTTGATAAGTATTTTTGTATGGCCGGAAATGATCGGACACGTAAACATTTACGGATATTTCATGCAGTGTAGTAGCGGATACCCAGAGGATAAAACTCACGAAAATATTGCAATAACATAGGTATTTTGTCATAATTTTTTTTTATTAAATAAATTTAATAAAAAAAATTAAAATAAATAAATATAAATATATATATTCTAGATCTCAAGGAGGGTGGTACAATCCCATAATTTCCAAATAATACATAGAAAAATTCTAATAAAAAAAATTTCAAAAAATTTATATAGTAATAAATAAAAATTAAACTTCGTTTTAAGACATCATAAATAGAGCCTATTGCATACTTCTTAACCTTCCACTAGCCCATCTCCATCACCTCTCCAATTATTTCAGCGTCACAACATCCCCCTAATTAGGGACGTTATAACACCACTGGCTCCGAGAAGTTGTGCGATATTCACACTATAAAAAATACTCGGAACAAGGTTAGGTACTGTTCAACGGGAGAACCTTTCCTGAAAACCTTAATAGTATTGTTACCTAGCTTCGGTCGAGTTCCAATAATCTGTGTTCTTTAAACATGGCGTATTTTCTTACTTTTTAAAAGCCACATAGCTCGTGAAGAAAAAACACTGCGAGCTAAAAATAATAGTGTTGACCTAGACATTCTGGACAGAAACAGTTGCAAATTTCATGACGCCAGGGCTCACCTTTAGAGAGTAAAAAATGGTACAGAAACAGGTTTTTAGCCTTATTGTTAAGATTTACTGAACAAGGTACTATTAATAAGATTTCAAAAGAAAAAGCGGACAAATGAAGATATTATTTTTACAACGTTGTTTCGTCAAACATAAAAAAGAAACATCGGTGCCAGGAAGAGAATCAGGCTGCCAAAAAAAATGCGTTTGCTACGCCAAAAATATAACACAACTAAATAAAAAGCCCAGAACTGAAATAATAGCAATGATGATTAGGAAATACGCATTAAGTCCGAGAAAGGCTGTTTTTCTGATATATTTGACTCTTTAAATGGAAGTTCTGTATGCAGTTACCGATTCCATCGGAAGATTTTTTATGATTTGAAGTTAATTTTGTTCTAAAAATCATTAAAAAAATACATAACCCGCCTCTGGTTACCCTAGATACATGCCCGACTATATTTAACAAGTACAAAAATAAATAGGCAAGTCAGCGATTTCAACAGCATTAATCGTTCTAACGCTATTAAAATAATTGACATTTGTAGATAAACATGATTGATTATTGCGTTAAAAGGTGAAACACAAACAAAAATACGTTTCTCATGATATACTTGACTTAATGTTTCATTGGGTAATTAATCATTACATGAATCGATTTATAAAAATGGACAGTCTAAGTGAATGGAGCCCTCCCTGCATAGATATGAAGATAAATACATACAATAGGGTAGAAACTAGGGCGTGTTAAGTCCAATTCACGATGCAATTTTCGCATCCTAATTATGTATGCTACTGCTTTACTGTGCATACAGAAGGCTAGGACTCTTGCAACATTCCATACATAATTATGATAGCGAACATTGCAAAAAAAAAACTCTTTCGTGGATATAGCTTCAAAGAAACAAAACCTTTTAAAGTGATGTTTAATTTTGAAATGACACAAACAAAGCTACTACAAATAAAAAATATATCGTATGAGATTAATAAATATAGAAATTTTAAATATCGAATGAAATGGGAGATGGAATCGCGGCGCGATGAGCTTTATTGTAACTCCCCCCACTCTTCGATTCGATTCGGAACGTAAGAGTTTAGATATAACTTTAAAAGGTATTTTGTCTAGCCTGATATATCTGATAGGCCTAGATTCGGTAGACTTAATGGCAGCACGCTGTGGCCGAGTAGGGGTTGGAAAGGGTAACAAAGATAGTAGAATGCCACTAGTGCTGACCCAGATTCGTACAACGGCCCGGGAACGAAACGGGAGCATTAAACTAGAGCAATGAAATTTATCACAGCGTTAAATTTGCTCCACATTATAAGAGTAAGGACATTGGATCATGTCGGGAACAATACAAATTATTATTATTTTGAGAAAATCGTTTCAAGGTGAAGAGATTTGTACAGGAACGAAACGAAAGCATTAAACTATAGCACTGGGATTTATCACTGTCCTAGGTTTGTCACTACATTATTATGGCAAAGACATTGGATTGTTTCCATAAACAATATTTATCATTCAGGGTACATCGTTCGATTATAATTCATCAGTATGGTTCTTGGCAAAGGTAGGAAGCTTCAAAGAAACACGCTTCCCTCAATAGTGTAGTAATTAGTCATGAAAGCAATCAGAATATAAATTACGTTTTGACTACGTTATAGTCGATTGGAATATGAATTCCTAAGTTGAACTGAGCCACACCAATGGCTTAGCAAGCACGTATTGTATCTACACTTTTAGGCAGAATTGGTTACTGAAAGATCTGGATTACTATATGCGTATAATTTAGGCATCAAAAACACCGTCTCTAGTTCGCGAAAGAATACTGTATTTATTTGCCGTGTTTCGTGTTATAAAAAATCAGGTGCGAAATTATATTCTATCTACAATCTACTATTATTGTCGAGATTGAACCATTCAACTGAATATTTGCAGGAAACGAATGATGAACGATTTCCTCTGTCCCATTAATGTAAGCATATAAGAAATCCAGAATATTATTATTGACAATCTTGAATGCTCACCATCACGCTAATTTGTATTCAAATCCTTCATAGGAGTACCAGAATAGAATCGATTTAATGTACCCAGACAACAAGATTGAAGAAATCAGACATGAAAATGGGCAATTGTTTTTGAAAATGTATAATCGCTCTCAAATAATAGCTGTATTAGACTAGGGTAGCTTATGATCGTACTACATGCAATAAAGCACTGTTATTTTTCAAACAGACAACGGTAATGTAGTTGTTAATTTATTTGTATGCGGGAAGAATCTCCATTAGTATTGTTGTATGCCCACGAGGCACGCTCGTGATCATAGATAAAGACTAATAATAGTCAAAGTATTAATACTTGTACATTCACAAGAAAGGAATAGATTAAGCGATAGTGGGAGAGATATCATCCAATCAGTACTCTTTATATTGATTTCATGAGCAATTATCATCAAGGTAATTTATAGGTTTCTTGCGTAACTATTCGGTGTTTATCTCCCGGGTGTAAAGATGCTGTAACGCTTGTATATGTTCCTAACTGCGTAAGACGGTAATGCGGAAAAAAGGGGTTCACGAGAAAATTTCTCTTTGAGAAAACATCGAAATTAATAACATCCGCCAGGAAACTGAAAAAATCACATGTGAAAATACAACTTGTGCACGAAGTGCTTATAGTATCAATTAATTATTCATTAAAAATAAAATAGCTCTCGCTTGTGTCAACACTCGGTAGAACCTACTAATGAGACTATTCGAGCGCGTACAATTCTATGCAAGAATTTAGAAAATTTCATCTTCATTCTGCAAAAAGACGGCATTGTTTTAGCGATGCGGATTAGCGCACGAAACGTAGGCTGCTATCTTCAAATCATTATCAAACTTTGAAATAATAATATATCGAGCAATATTTTATCTCAGATTACTGAAAGAAAGCGTCCTTAGACTAAAAGATTTATGTCACAAAAAATGACCTGGATATAGAATGAGATGGAGTTTTTCTTCGAAGGTTACCCCTCTCAAGAGGTTTGTAAACAAACAACATGTTAAACTTTCTAGAGTTGGCCCTATAACTTGTTTTTACCACGGTAGTAAAAAGTTAAGCACGAAGGTAATTTGGGTACCTCGATTGAAACAAGAGGTAGTGTGTGAAAATAATTCTCAACGAACATTTCATCTTCAACTTTATTTTTTCACATAGTTAAAAAAGTAAACCAAGTACAAATTAGGTTCATAGGCACCCTTTGCCTTGGTGTGAGTCACGACGAGTCGCTTTATACAATGAGGAATGTTGAACAACTTGAAACAACAAAACATCTCGAATCACAAGATTATTCGTGTTAAAAGTTTTAAAGGGTGAATGATCTCATTCAAGTGAAAAGTCTTTGAAAACACGCCAATTTTAATGCTCTGAGCAATGTACATTCGGGCTTCTCTAAAAAGAAGTGACACGCGAAGTTTCCAGGTTGTTTTTATTTTATATTTGAAACACTTGAAAAATATGAAATATTCCGTAGCCAAGTTGATTTCTTTGAGTGCAGTGACTGATTTTCGTGGCAAACAGAAACACGAAGATTTCAGCGCTTCGAGTCCTGAAATAGTTCCAACGCATTCGACTAAATGAGTATACATTTTAAAAATAAACGATAAATCTTTGAATGTCGTCGGGGGTAAAAATTCTTGTATTTTCCAGACGAAATAACAAGGAAAATTTAAAGAATAAATATTATTAAGATAAATAATTAGTTGTGTTTTTCCAACAAATGTTAGCTGTACGAGGTGAGAGCATGTCAATGCAATTTGAATTTCTGTCAATATTTAATTTACGTGCACACTCGGCTGGTCTGATATTGATTACTTAGCAGAGATAAAACATCAATCGCAAATATTTTCGCATACTTATTTTTAGACATGACAAAAAGAAGGAAAACATTAAGGATAATATGTATTGTTTTCCTAACAAATTATCAATCGAAAGGCTCTTATACGACTTTGGCAGTGAGAAATATCTTTAAATAAATATTTGAATTGCATTTATTTGATGAAGCCTGGCGAAATGGTACTTAACAATAACGTTACAAAACGATTGGCCGATAAGGTTTTCCAATTTTCTCACGTACGCCAGATTAAATTCCTCAAAAAAACAACTATTAAGAAAACAATAATATAAATTGCAGATAAGAAGCTATAGATACTATTAGAATGATCGTGCGAATTTTTCAATCACTGTGATGAGAGCGACATCAGATGTCAAATGAATATATTCATATCCATCAAACCCAGAATGAGATGAAATCGGATAAAAAATATTGTGTTGGGAAAAGAGTTTTTTTTCACATGGGACACAGTTATTATGGTAAAAAACACTAACTAACCTTACTGTATTCAATTAGAAAATTTATTCAGGTCATAGTTTAAGCAATAAATAAAATGTACTTAAAGTGTGTGAATTTGGAAAAAAACACTTAACAGAACAACACATTATCAAAAGTGGTAATGTGTTTAGTTTTTTTTAACATCTAAACCGATTTTAGTATGCATATAATATTTTCAAATAATATTCGCGAATGCAAATACTACTGGAGACCTCCGTGTTTATACGAAATACGTGCAGTCAATGTAGGTACACATTGTTGTACGGGTATATTACCTGCATGATAACGGGTGAGTAATAATAGTAATTACTAGATTCACACCAAACAACAGTTTTTTAGGAATTTACTGTTGATCGACGTTTCCTAATACAAGTGAGGGGTTGCGAAGTATAATTAATGACTATAGTTATACGAACGCTCGAGTAAACTGTGTGAAAATTAAACCAATAAAAAAGTGCTACATTCAGAGACTTGATCTGTACCTTGTTACGTACCTACGCCAAATGAATGTGAAATAGTTTTTTCACCTGCATCGCACAGGTAGTTAGAGCAAGAGTGAGAAGTAAGCAAAAACAGACGACTGGCTCTATACAGTACATTTATTATGATCATTGCAGGAGGTTGATAAAATCATCTGTCTTTAATACATTCCACTACATAAGGAGCCGAAGATTGAGAGATGTCGTGGTTGTGTAAAGTGCTTAGAGTAACCTAGAGACCTAACTTTGCGAAATTTTGTCCGCACTTTTTGACCAAGCAATGACCAAAGGGTGTGGCCTAAACTCGGAGTAAAATCACTAACAGGGTTGTCACAAATTAAGTAAATTAGGTATTTTGTTGTGAGTAGGTAGTTGTAAATCATTAAAAAGAATGAATGTTGTATATTTTTTTTGTTTATTCAAATATACATTAATCAATAAGATTATTAAAATCTTATTTATAGATAAAAATATAAACGAATTAAATTATTAGTACAGAACATTTTATAATACATATTATAAAATGAACTTCAGTTCCATCAACAAAATAGTTTACAAACAAAAGTAAAATAAAAAAAATGTACGGTGATAACAGATGTTAAATCATTTTCTTAACCTTGGAGTAAGAATATATGGAGAGAGATAATTTTTTTTTTACCTATATAAATTTGCGATAAATCACTTTCTCTGCGTTTTTACGTCGTACACCATGAGAGAGAAAGAGACACAAAAAAATTCACAAAACATGACACCGCTTTTAAGTATTGTAGGGATGTTTTCCGTCCCGCGTTATTTTGTAAGGAAATTTCGAATGCAGATAATAATAACAGTGAACTTATATAGCACAGTTTTGTGATATTTCACGTCAAGTGCGCTTCATACTTAATTAATTAAGCTAATAATTCTAACTAACAAGGAGAAAATAATATATAATATGTATACAAAATTAAAACTATCTAGATGCATATCGTTATCATAAATCATCAGAGAACAGGTTCAGAAATGGGTACAATAGTGCATGTGCACATCAATAGATTTAAAAAAAAAACAATTAACTAGAAGCTAAGGGTATAAAAATCCAGATGAAACGTATGAATTCATATTAACATAAATAGAACACATACACTTTGTTTTTAACTAATATTTCAGATTAATTTAATATTGTCCTGATGATGGAAGGGTACTTCCGAAACCGGTAGACAAAATATTAAATAAAAAAATGGTTAAAAACAAAGTGTATGTGTTCTATTTATAAATATGGCAAGCCACAAAGTTAATGCTTTTTACGAATATATCATATTAACATATTTGTTAAATCAAAGAAAAAGAAATTAGATTTTTCTCGTCTTTTTTCATCCTTTGGAAATCTAAAAATAATTAAATAAATAATAATATTCCAATTTTGGCATAGCCCTGAATCTGGGGACGTAACCGAAATTATAAATATAACTAAGAGATAAACACTATTCTGTCTTTATCTGTTTGCCAACAATTTAGCGTTAGTATCATGAGAAAGAAAGAGACCGGGATACTTTCAGAAGCCGTACAATATGGGGATTCCCTCTTGTAATGGTTTCTTATGTGACAGCTAGTAAATATCTCTAAGTTAAAAATATTACGAATCCACTAAAACTCATTTCAAACGGAAGTTTATTATATTGGAACGAATAGTCCAAAGATTAATTACATATTGGTGTAAGTTACTAGTTGTTTTGTAGGTTAGAATGTTAAATATTTGAGATCTAACTAAAAAAGACGATTTTTATGGTACATACGTGTGAAAACTGTTTGTTTTTGGTCCTTTTGTACTTCGATTGAAGCAACCAAGTATAGCACATATGGCCATGATGTTTTGCTAGATATCGGACAAAAAATAACTCAAGTTTTTAACTATTTACGCACTTTTGACAGTCCGTTCGCCTGACACTCCAAACGTGAATGAAGTTCGTACAGATCAAATATCGCGGACATGGTATTTAGCACGCCCCAAATCGTGTATTGGTTTCAACAATTGTTTGTCTCTTTTTCTCATATGCGTATAGAACCGAGCATAAAGAGAGAGCTATATTTTGCGAGTTTGTCAACGATTTGTCACAAATTAGTACGGTCTCTTTATATTGTTACTCTAAGGTAAAGGGTAACAGCTCTTGGTGGCAGTTTATCTGCATTCAGATCTAGCCAGTGCCACCCAGGTATTCCATCAGGTGAGATAAGAAGATATTAAAACATTTTATTATCAACAGTCGCGCGTCCGAGAGATTTTCGTTTCGATTAATAATTAAAAAGCACGCGGCTCTAGTGAAAACTATATGTCTCACCGAAGAAGTTATGCTCGCAAGATATGAACTTTCTTAAAGTAGGTAAAGAGGTAAGTTTTTAAACTCGAATATTAAGAAAATTTCTTAAAGCTCGCATTAATCAGTTGGTGGCAAACAGATACAATATATAATAATATACAGAACATTTTTTAGATTCATGGTATTGTAAAACAGACCTTAGGATGTAGAAAGACTAATCAGATTCTATTTTATCCACTAAATTATTTTCCATTCATAGAGGTCGCGGGTTCACACCCGGCGTGTGCAAATATTTTTTATTTAACATACAAGTGTCATAACACATAAAATTCAAATTAAATAATATACAGTATATTTGCGGCACCTTCCAGAGTGGTAGATCGAAGTGGTAGATGAAGTATCGCCCAGGTGAAATCCCACCATTCAGAATCGAAACGTTGCTTGAAATGGTTTTAGCCGTGTTTGGTGGCCAGATCTGAATAGCCAGGTACTCCCCAACCTTCATCTTCCCCATCTCCTTCCAATCCCCACTAACTTCAATCTCACAACATACCCCAATTGGGGATGCCATAGTCTCACTGGCTCTAGACGCTTGGGAGCAGTTGGAACTCTTGTGCGATATTAAGGGTAAAAAAAAGTTTTATTTTTCTCAAATTGGGTTACCGCTCTCGGGGAGAATATTACCAATTATATCCAAGCATGAATTTTTTAATTAAAAATCAAATCAAGACGTTCTAGACATCATTCATCCCGGTGTTTCAGGCCTTTATCTACTCTAGTTCACCTATAGATAATCTTGACACTTTTATCTAGGTTTGATTTCAAATATATTTGTACGATATATAATAACAAAATAACGTAGATTAAACAATATAATTAATTACCTTGTGCGTACTTACGGGTGTGACATTTTCAAAATTAAAACTGTTGAATGTGGAAAATTATCAAAAACAATCTTTCAACAAAGCCATAAAATAGATGCCTACCTACAATATATTTTAACATACGATTATTTTATTCTACATTTAAAATTTGCGTCTTACTTCTATGCTTAACTTTACTTTTGCTTTACAGTGAATTTTCACAGGTAGCAGATACAAAAACATTCTTGAAATTAATAATTACATTATAATACAATCATATTGACTAATATTTTGTACTAAATTACTGCGCTCAATAATTAAATCAACGTATATTTGTACCAACATGTTTAAAATTCCAACAGAACACGGCTAATGTACCTTGCAGTTTAAACGTTCCATTAAGGCTAATTAGGCCCCGATGAAAGACGGTTCTACTCATGGAGAAAGTTCACAGGTGATGCACCACGTACACGTAAATACGTGATAACTAATGATAATGATCACTTGATTACTAATATTCTTTAGTACATTATACGCACCATGTACGTAATATGTTAATATCATGTTTCAAAAATTGAGATGCAATTTTCATGCTCATAGGTCGGTATCATGATGTGTTTACACGTTCCGCTTTGCAAGTGCCCGTGTTCGCATAAAACAGCGTAGAATGTCGGCCGTTTATCCGCTACGTGAACACGAGCCAGAACGTAACGTATGAATATTTCACGGACTACCTGGATAGTCGCACCCAAAGCAATGGCAAATGGGATGAAAAAGGAAGGGTAGGTACTATTATTCAGTAGCAACCCTAACATCAGCCGTGTCATGACAGCGCGGTAGGTACTTCACCTCAAATTCGTGTTTGAATTTACCTTTAGAACATTTTTTTATGAGTAAAAATATGTTAACCACCCCGCCGTAGCTTTTATTTTTGTTGTCAATCATTGAAGATGTTGGGATTTATTCTTAGAACTATCAAAGACTTCGACTCGTTAAAAGTCATAAAAATAGTCTACCTGTCGTTAGTACGTAGTCTATTAGAATACAACTCTATAGTGTGGTCCCCATACTATCTAATCCACATAAACAATATTGAACGTGTACAGCGCAAATTTTTACGTTTCATAAACTTCAAACTACACATTCCAATTCAACACATAAATTACACATTCCTTTTAAACACACTCAAAATCCACACCCTAGAAAACAGAAGGAAAATAGCCGACTTAACTTTTCTATTCAAAATAATTCACTCCGAATTCGACTGTTGTGAACTCCTGCACCTTATCAACTTCAGAGTACCTCAGCGAGCAACTCGGCAAAATATGCTTTTCTGCAACAATAATGTCACTACCAACTACCACATACATGCACCCATTTCTCGCCTACATACACTCGGGAATGAATACACCTCAAATATTGATATATCTTTTATATGAATTTGCCAAAATTTAAAAAACTTTTAAACGAAATATTCACTTATCATTAATGTATTGGAACTATTCCAACTATTATTAATTATTATTTTTTGTATTTTTATTTTTTTTTTGCTATTCATTTCTCAAAACGTTTTACTGTATTATTTCATGTATATCCTTTTCAAACTGTACTCATGCACTTACTTATGTTATATTACTATGTAAAAGCCCATCAGGGCGTTAATAATAATAAATAAATAAATAACCAAATGGGTAGAATATCACTGTACACTAGGAAAATGCTTTAAATAGAAGAGAAAAAGAAAACTGGTTTTATATACGTCATGTAAATATTTAATGACATCTTTGTATGTACTCAAAGGATTAATAAAAATAAATAAATACATCTTCCATAACGAGTAGTTTTTATAACAGTGAATTTCGGACAAATGGATTCACCCTTATCAAGTAGATATTAACCTGCCTACCGTACTTTTAGAGTATTGCTTACCAGTGGCGTGTATTGATTTTATTATGCTAGGTATTTATAATATTTTTATCAAAACATTTAAATTCATCAAAAATATTTGCTCTGCAAAATGTAAAAATTGCAAAACAAAATCGCTGCACTGTAATTCAATTAACCCGAAGTAAGAAATTATAAATTGTTAAGTATAAATCATTTAATTTGTGAGTACGTACGACCGTACGAGTGCGAACATTCAAAATTTGAAACTGATGCTAATTGAAATTATCATTATAAAAATATTTTCAAATCCCTGCATACCTAACGAAGTACATACCTATAATGTATTTTAACAGACATTCTATAGTTAGAATGGGAACAATTTTTATTTCTTAAAGTCAAGTCACATTCCGTGATTTTTCATGAGTACTAACTAGAACATAGTATAATAATTGCAGAAAGTTTCAAGATTTTCCCGCTTGCATGTGACACCTGTAGTATTTACGGATAACCACTAACAGACTTAGCGGAGACACCTGACTAAATCACCTGTCGGGCGACGCCAAAAGAAAAGCGCGCTCTGGCAGCAAACGGCCGAAACATTTCACCTGGCTTATTGATAAGAAAATAACAACAATTTTGAGAAGGTAAAAATCGTGCGACAAAACTATATTTATTTTTTGACCATTTCGTTTCGTTTTTCGTGGCGTAACGGTTGAGCATTTATTATTTTTAATTTTGAAACTGTTAATTCGTGGCGAAACTCCATTTTAATGATTTAAATAATACCAAATTTTAACTTTATTCCACTATTTTTTTAGACTGCATCAGTCTGAAGATGCACGTCATAAGGTAAAACCGGTCAGGTCTTAAATAAAAAAAATAGTTGAATAAAGTAAAAAAAAAATTGGTATTATTAAAATCGTAGATGCATTTGATTTTGCATCCGAAGGTTGCGGGTTCGATTCCTGCTGCAGTGCAAAAAGACATCGACACAGTGTTGTGTGAATATATGGACTAATAGGTTTATAGCTGTTGTAAGGAATGTGGAAGAATAAATAAAGTTAATAAGGTGACTCACGGAAGTAATTAAGGGTCTCCCGGATTTGGTCGGGAGATAGTTTGAGGTCGACGTCGTCGATCTTCAACGCAGGCGAAGGGATAAACCAATCTTGATTCTCGTACCCTGGGAAATAGAAAAACGTATGAATTATTTCGCACATTATTATAAAAAAAATATGAAACGAAAAAGTGTGAATAAATGAAAATCGGGATTTGCAGCTAATCATTTTTTTTGTTAAATTTAGGTATTTGGACCTTTAGTCTAACCTAACCTAACCGTAACGCTTTTTCACGTTTCCCTCCAGAGTTAGGGAAAGGAAAGAATACCAAAGAGTGTGTCTGTAAACAGCAGTATTACTATTTGCTTTAAAATTATGATGTAAACTGTAAACTGCGTTTGCTCTTAACACAGGATTTCCTAGCGAGACAGGCACAGCACTACCACTCTTATTTTATAATGAAGAAAAGGATAATCATTTTAAAAGTAAAAAAACACACAATCATATAATATAAAGACACACCTCGTGCATTTTTTGTTTAAGAAAGATAAACGTTCCCGGGTTACGAATAACCTGAAAATGTTTGAAAAACTCCTACTGCCATCATAATAAGCAGAAGATGTTGCTTGCGCAATGATGAAGGACTTAGATAGCAGAGGAATTGAAACCCACTCGGACCACTCAGCTACTAACCGGCCTATTTGATTCACTTAATAACAATAATACTTGGCAAAATTTATATAGCGCCATTTTGAGAAATATCGCCTCAAGGGCGCTTGATTGTGCATTGATCTTCCTTGGATGACACCGATTCGTTCATCCATCTATTTATGTATCATATCTTTTTCCAAAGAACATTATTTTACTGCGCAATAAAAAAAAAATAATTTTTTTATTGTCATAAGATTATTAAAAAAAAAAAAAGATAAAAAAAGTAGATAAATAATCAAAATATTAGTACGTCGCAAACTAAGATGAATTAATAATAAAATTTGATAAAAAAAAATCACTTCGATGTGAAAACAATGTTGCGTAATTTTTATAGATAATGGAATTAATAGATGATACTTTAATTATAATTAACCTGTCTCGCTTCATGTCTCGGATGCAAACAATTATCATATTTAAATCGCTCTCCGAATCATATTTCTATAATGCCTTTATTACGAAATAAAACCAAAATACGATAACGTTTTTTTAATTAAAAATGATTTCAAACAGCCCCACATTTCTTAATATTTATGCATTTTATTTCCGCAAGCGAGTCTGCCATAAAATTCACTTATGAATATAAATGTTTTCGGGCGGGTTACTGTATTTATTGAAAATGTTGTTAAATGTGGATTATTTCCATGAATTAAACATATAAAGACATTAAAGCGGTGCCAGCAAACCCCACGTTCACTTATACTTCCTCCAAAGATGGATGCTAAAAAATTTACGAAAATCGGAAAATGAGGGAGAGTTGAAATATCTAGATACCATAAGGAAAATTTAAGATGGGGAAGATGTAATAATGGAACAAATAATGAGATTATATGTGTTGTCAAAGAAACACATTTCTTTCTTATGTTGTTGTTTTTACGGGGCATTGATCTGTACAGTATCCACCATATCAGGGCAGAGGGGGGTCAACAGACCTATTAAAAAATACAACGCAAGACCTTAAAATTGAGGATAAATTGGAGGTAGTTATGCAGAAAGCGTCCAACCCCAAAAAAAAAATAATCTGAGAAAAAGGCGTTTGAAAATATGACGACAAAAAACGTTAATATGCGTAATCAACATTTGTAAAGTGAATATCAGTGTTTTTTTAAGATCAGTATTATAAATAGGTTATTTATAATCTGTCAATATGTTTATTTGAAAAAAGTATTTCTTATGTTAACCTACATTTAATAGTATCTTTAAACTTCAATTTAAGTCATATATCTGCATTGTGCGTTAGTAAAAATATGATTATCAAAAATCTATTCCATTTGCAGCTTGGATGTTTTCAGCAGATATAAATCTCGTATTTATCTATAGGAAAACATGTAAAACTCGGTTTTAGAAAATTGCGGGTTGGACGCTTTCTGCATAACTACGTCCAATTAGCTATCTCGAGGAAATTCCCCCTAATTTTCAAGGCCTTCCTAAGGACGGTACACCACCTTGTGCAGGTTCATTGCGGTGATTTCTTCCACCTAGTCCGACCATCAGATATTATCATTATAACATTCCTTTCTTCCAACTTACCCGAAAACTGGGTGAGTGTATCGGCTCTTAGCTTATACTTGGGGATATTCTCGTGCAGTAGGCTGATGATCTCCACTTCGGGTAGCTCTCCGCCGCTGCAGACCTCTGAAACAAAACAAAAAAATAACATTTAAAAATAATTTGAGAAATGAACTATTAGCAAGGCTAATCACAAGGCTGCGTGCTTCCGCCTCACTATGTTATATGCATCCGAGATTGATTAAAAAAATGACGAGAGTATGATAACAGAACACTTAAATACATTTAAAAACAAGTAGAAAATACCCAATTTTCTTTCGCGGTAACCATAATAATGAAACATGGCTAGAATACGTTATCTAATCGAAGAAAATCTCGACTATTCGGTGAAACTACAGTCAAATTACAGTTACTAAGAACTCAATCCAAGTTACGAACTTTGCGATCCAACTTATCGCATTACTCGATCTCGACACAATACGCAAATTGATAATGTGTGTGCCCTGAGAATATGAGAATATGTGAATATGCAGGCAGATTAACCCGCATGCCGGTTGCGACTGACACGGTTAAACAATAATTGTTGAAAGCATCATCCTTTATTCTGTCAGTAATCAAGATGAACCTACTTGATATAACGGATAATTGCGCCCGAGGAAAACCGGGTCAGTGTTAAAAGCGATGAGAAAATCAAGAGTTAAGGGCATCCGAGTTAACGTCGGGTATAACGACATTGCCACAAGTTATACCTTCGTAGAAGTCAGCGCTTGATTGGGTGACCTCCTTAATGAAATTGGCATTTATAAATTAGAATTAATACAATAGTTTTTTTAAAGTTATGTAATAAGTAAAACCACAACACTGAGGTGAAAGACTACCCTTCAGGATTGAGAAGTTGCTTGAAATGGCCTTCGTTATGTTAAAGTGCCAAATCAGAATAGTAAGGTTCTCCCAACCTTCGAAAAAGGTTCCTTCCCTCTTTTCGCCACACAACTTTCCCCAAGTTACTTTATACTTAACCTTTCTGCTTACTCATTATTAAGCTTTATCATCAAATATATTTTATTAATCTTTAGTGTTAATTCGTCTTCACGTTGTATTTATTTCTTCTATTTTACTTTACTTTAAAAGATACATACATATTTGTAATGTTATATCACCGTGGGCGTAAATATAAAAATAAATTTGGGGGGTATGGTCTCCTGTCTTCGGGGAGTTTGGACTTTCGTGTGATGGTCACATATTGATCGATACCGCGTTGTTTTAGTACAGAAAAGGCTATTCAAAACCGGTACCTACCATGTTAAAATTACATGTTAGAAATCATCGCAAGAATGAGTTAATTTAACAAAAACGGTTGTAACCGTTTACACTCGTTTCGGTTAAATTATGGCAAGCTGTGTACGAGCGCTAGTAAGACGGCTCAGTCAACGATAACAAACTATGCGATGTTTATTATTACGTCTAGGAATAGAACGCTATTTAATCTAAAAGGGTTCAACAAAGATTGACGCGTAGGCGGTTAAAGGAATGTCTTTCATTCAACACGACTTTGAAATGTGATAAGCAATGAAGATCTATTACGTTTTAATTAATTCGCCTTAAGAAGCCTCATTTCTCATTTAATATTTAACGTGAAAAATAAAGGTAACAGTGAAGGGAATAAATAATAGTTTTTAGACTCTTAAAATTAAAACTTTGGCTGGCACAAGCTTATGGGAAATTAAACATTTGTGTGTTTTAGGGTGGCCACCAAAAACAATTTTCAAAAATCCTCAAAAAACTCAGGTTATTCCATGTTTATTTACTATCATTTTTTTCATATTGTGATTTTATATGTTCAAATTGACCGAAGGCCGTAAATTACATAACTGTACCAAATGGGATGAAAGATATCAAAATAATTAATATTTTTCTAATATAACTATATATTAGAGAAAAAACCCTGACGTTGCCTTAAGTTTCTAGGTTTATTAAAATTCTCGGATAATTCTTGATTATCTCGACCTGTAGTCAATTGAAAATATTTTTAAAAAATGTACAGTGGCTTAGATATTAAGCAGAAATTTACTATATATATTTCAAGGCGAGATACTCCAATGAAATCATCAAAGGAAATAATATATATCTAAAACAATTGCATGAATAATTATTGTAGATAGCCGTACGAATAAAAGCAATGTACGTGTATGCATCGTTTTATTGCACTGATTACATCGGTTCATGAAATACAGACTAAACTTGTAATGAAAGTCATTTGAGTGAATTGTTTCAGTGAATTTTCTTTTCCAAACATTTGCGTCATAGACTGCAATACGACACTGACGTATAGTAAATTCGTCTAAGACATTGTCCGCACGATGTGAATTTTCTTTGAAACAAGTGAAGGACAATGGTAGGTTTTCCACCCATGGCCAAATGGTAAAATTAGTCATTATTATACCGCGTTATTAACAGGATAAACGTTTATAAAAAATAGAGAGATGATGATTTTGATTGTTAATTAAATTATCATGAAAAAACTAAATTATTTATGGTCACGGTTACATACACGCGTCTTCTCAAAATATAATTTAAATCAAATTCGAATAGCTGAATACAAAGCGCAAATTGAATATTTTAATAGTTATTTACGTATTATGTTACTGCTAATGTAGATTCAGAATACAAGTTTTAACTTTCATTACAGTGCATTTATGCACGATATTATTTGTCCAACACAATAGAAATAAATGTGTTGGAAACATGCGCACGAGTGATGTGTTAAAATACGTATTCCCATTAAGTACGTTTAAGGAAACGTATATTTTTAAGGTTTGCAAAAATGTTAGGAAAAATCTTAAATTTAAAAATTCCATCAGTCTTCTTTTCTTTTCTAACCCTCTCTTATATCTAGAAGTCAGAACA
This sequence comes from Drusus annulatus, assembly GCA_022651775.1. Taxonomy (NCBI): domain Eukaryota; kingdom Metazoa; phylum Arthropoda; class Insecta; order Trichoptera; family Limnephilidae; genus Drusus; species Drusus annulatus. The sequence goes on along the minus strand of JAGWCC010000029.1, from coordinate 2,754,185 downwards.
GTCCTGGGTCAGATCATTGCCTTAATCGGACTCGTATCAATCAATAAATGTTAATAGTAGTTACTATCTGCCTTCGTCCGGATACACCTTTTTTATGGAATAACGAACACCCCACAAGAATCCCTGCCAAGCCAACTGCCCGGAGCCAGTGGGACTATGGCATCCCTAATTGGGATATTTTATGAGGCTGAAGGGAGTGGGGAGGAAAAGGAGATGGGAAAGATGAAGGTTCGGAAGTACCCAGCTATTTTAAAATGGTCAATAAACACGGCTATAACAATGTCAGGCAACGTTTCGATTTTGAATGATGGTCTTTCAGGAGGGCGAAACAGAGAGTATCCTCCATCTTCACTCACCCTGAAAAAGTGTATCGAGTATCTACTACTTATACATGGCACTGTGTATTATTTTTGTACAGTTATTCAGATATTTCGCAGATTAATAGTTCACGGTGGGAAGGACGTTGACAGGTGAAAATATCTGAATCGACCTTTCCGATAAAATCGAGTTTTTCAGCTTTTCCAGATAGCTCAGATTTTCAAACGCAAGAGCTCACAATTTGGATGTGTTTGCTGAGACAAATAAACAGATTCCACACCTTCGGACAAGAATAATTAAAAATAACACAATAATTCATTTGACTTATTTGTGGCGATACGCAGAATTAAGAAAATTAGAATATATTGTGAAAACTTAAATGGACAATGACGTAGAGCTGACATCACATTCCATTAACTTTATAAACGATTTATGAAAACATGTCTGGAGTCCTTCTTCGCACATTGAACGGTATTTGAATGGCGGGGAACATTATCGTTCAGAAACTAAATGTAGATATTAAGTCTATGCATTCGTATGTGGCACGTTTAAATTGAATTTGCAGCCGTATTCAGCAAGAAATGTCTATACAAATTGTGTACACACGATTCGCGATGCTAAACGACCGTCACGCCAAAGCGGTACGAAGCAATTAAAGTTTTTATTCGAAAAGAACTAGCTAGGATAGATGAATCCCATGTGCAAAGCAAACGAAGAATGAAGAGAAAATAACACGTCTAAAATAATAATGATCCAAGTCAAAAATGAAAGAACTATGATTTTAATCGGGGTAATGATCAAAAATCACTTCTGCTTTCTCAGAATAACATCGATAAAAGCATGGTATCTGAAAAACCTAGTTTGGCAAACCAGCCAATAAAACTGTAATTATACTATCGTAGAAAGCAATCACTTTGTGGTTTGACACATTTAAATAACTTTATATAAGACCACGAATATTTTTATTTTTTTTATGACCGACCGGTTTCGCTTAGTCTAAGCATTACCAGGGTACAAAATTAAGCTAAACAAAAAATTCGAAGTGTGCGGTTATATGTACATACAGAGGGAGAACAAAATGACAAAACAATGAGAAAACTATAGAATAAAATTTTAATTATAACAAAGAAACAGAGAGAAAGAGACATATAATATAAATTGAAAGGGACAAAACGTCAACTGAGAAGGTGAAAAAAAAAAGAAAAAGAAGATCATAAAAAAATAAAAATATTCGTGGTCTTGAACGAAGCTATTATAATTTCTTTTTTTTTTGTAATAAAATATTGGTAGTCATGAGCATTAATGCCTTCTCTAATTATGGGGCGAAGTTTATTGATTCGAGATAAAATCTAAATTGCCTTTACTAGAAATAGTAAAAATACAAATGATATCAGCAATGTCGCAGATATCTATATTGATCGGTACGAAAGCAATTTTTCTAATACTGACAAAACTTTCCACCCCACTGAGAGTTGTTGTAAATGAGAGGCTTCTAATAGGTACAGAAAGGTGTCACAATCTTACCATTGATAATTAAAATATTAGAGATGTTTAAATTTCAATGGTGATTATTTATAATGAAAGAGTATTCATATTCCTCGATTAGTTACCAAAAGTGCAACTAGCTGCGTATTGTTAAGTCTAGGAATCAGGAGGTTGGCATTGTATCCTTATTATCTTATTGTTTTTTATAAAAGGTAGAGAAACGACATTCGAAGTACTCTCGATCGATGTTCCGAAGAATGCAAGGGCAATATAAAGCAAAATTGTAGTAAGAGTGAGAGAGATAGTTTTCAATGATGCGTACTATTGTTGTATGCTTATCTCTTATTCCACTCTTAAGATTCACACTTTTCATTTGTCATTTTTTTTCATTTTGGAGTGGAAATAAATCAAAATAAAGCAGTTATCATACCCATCTCTAGTATGATGTAGGTACCTCACCTACACAAAAATATCCATATCATATAAGAAAGTGGGCGTACCGTGCACTTTAGACTTTAGTATTTTGCAAACTTTCAGCTAAAATGTATTGTATTTTCATTCAAAGAAAACAAATCGCATTTCACAATTAAAAGAGCAGAAACTGTTTTAACACCACTTTTCATTTATAAATGGACGTAGTTATGCAGAAAGCGTCCAACCCACAATTTGTCTAAAACAAGTTTTACATATTTTCCTATAGATAAATACGAGATTTTTATCTGCTGAAAACATCCAACTCCAAATGCAATATATTTTTAGTAATGATTTTTTTTACTTACGCACATTGCAGATAGTTGACTCAAATTGAAGTTTAAAAACATTGTAAAATGTAGGACAACATAAGAAATACATTTTTTTTAATAAACACATTGATAGATTATAAATTACCTATTTATAATTATTATCATAAAGAAAAACACACTGATATTCACTTTACAAATGATTTTTTACTGTCATATTTTCAAACGCCCTTTTCTCAGTTTCATATTTTTGGGGTTGGACGTTTTCTCCATAACGACGTCCAATGTAGATGCCGGAGAGATTTACAATATGTTTCAAATTTCTAAATAACACATTTTGTCCCGAAACATCGCGAAAATCGGAAGAAAGATAAATCCCTCGACAGTCAAGACATTTAAATGGAAATCAATTTATGTGCTTTAGATTTATAGGCATATACCTACTGGAAACTTTCTCAAAGATACATTTGGAATAAACCAACTAAGCAAACACATGCCGGCAGTTTCCGTGCTGCAAGTTAACAATGTTCGACAGGACAATATTATCGTCGCGAAGTAGCCATTATTGTTGGAATGCATAATTTATCATTGAGCCGACATTGTGACAACCTCAGGGCAATAATATACAAGAGAGAGCGCTGCTGTAGTCAGTTTTAATGAGATTTGCCGGACTCGGCTTGACCTGGGCGTGGCTTGGACAAGGGCATTTATACATCATAGCACAGGTCGACATAATGTTTTTGTTTTTTCGTATAACCACTTTTTCACAGTATTGTTATAAAGAAAAATATATCATATAACCTAAAAAAACCGTTGACTTATGTCCATTTATGTCGCACATGAAAACGTGTAGGTGGAGTCAACGGAGACGCGGGACACGAAGAGCATCCTTACAGTGCTTAAAAACGGTGTGATAATTTTGGAAAATTTGCTATCTCTTTCTTTCTCATGGTGTATGACGTAAAATCCCGGAGAAAGTGATTTATCCCAAATTTGTATAGGTTGGGTAAAAATAATTAGCTCTCTCTCCATATATTGTTACTCCAAGGTGAAAACACAGTTTTGCCGCTGAAAACGTTTGATTTAGTTCTTCCGACAAGTGGACTTAAGGTCAGCACCTAAAAATACACACTTTTTGGCTTTATAATACAAGCAAAACTACAAATTATATCTCTGTTTATTCTATACGGGTAGTTAGAAAAATGTCTAAGGTTTCCAGTGAACACAATTCTTAAACAGTAATATTTTTAATTATTTATGAAATGCATACTAGAAATTAACGCAAAACGTTCAAAAATGCCTTTGCTGGTTTTCAAACTGCACTTTTTGTTGATATTTTAGTATGTTTTTCATATAATTTAAAGGATTGCAGCTAGAAAATTGTATTCACTGGAAACTTCAGACCTTTTTCTAACTACCCGTAGAAAATTTATGGACAAATCATTTATATTATTGCTCGTATTAGAATGCTAGAAAGTAACGTTTAGCATCATTCTTGAGTGTTGACCCTTAAGTAAATGTGATATGATTAAAATGTGATAAGTTTAATTTAATCAACACTGTGAAGCTCCAAGTTTAAAAAGCAACTACAAGAAAAGCCATAGTTGTAATAAAATGTATCTATGGAGTTTAGGTGAAAAAGTTTTTCTCGGGCGTAAGTTTGTTTGTTTATTTGGCCTCTGAAAACGACACCTCCCAAAAACTCCCCTGTCTGTGAAAAGTAAATCTTTCATACATTCGGAAAATTGTGCGATAAGATGAATAGCACGAACGAATAAAGGGAAGCCGAAAACATATAAATATTTTGCAATTGCGTAATTCAATTTACTACAAACAACGAAGATTTTTGGCTCATTTCCATTTTAAATAAAATTTATTACCTACCCTTTTTTTCCTATCAACGTCGTGACAAATGTAAACGTTTCATCGCGTTGGTTGTAAAGTTTCATTTTTACATCACAACATTTTTGGTCTACGCTTTGTGAAATAATTGAGGGAATACTGCCAAAAAAATCTATAATGGTCTACGCTTTGTGAAATAATTGAGGGAATACTGCCAAAAAAATCTATAAATACGTGACTAACCATCACGCCGTTTTCCCGCAGGGGTAGGTAGAGAGGACGGACCACCATACAACTCTGTCTTGGCACATACACTCCTTGCTTCATTCACATTCATACATCGTCTCATACATACTGTTATTCCGACTCTTCACATGGCTCGATTCAAGTAATTGATTCACTTGATCGTCCCATGTCTTCCTTGGGCGTCCCCGACTTCTTCTTCCATTCACTTTCGCATAATATATTCTTTTGATATATTCTCCACATGCCCAAACCATCTAAGCATCTCTTTATTGATCCTATTCATTACGCTTACATCATACAATGAATACTTGACATACATAAAATAAACGCAAGTGTGGTATTGATTATAGATTCATAATTTTATAGCTCATGATTAAGGCAGGTACTTACTACTTACATTCATCACGCTGATGAAAACAGTGATGAAAGCCAATAAGATAAAACGGAATTTATATAAATTATTCTGGCAACACTTACTTTAGTTAGAATTAAATGTATGGTATAGATCAGTGTTTCTTAACCCTATTGAAAGAATCGCCCCTTTTACTACAGTAAAATTATTCACCCCCCCCCCTCCCTACTAGAAATAAAAAAATCCTACTACAAATAAAAAATTATGATAAATAGAAATAAAACAAATTATAAATGTTTATAAACATTATGTAATGATTGCCTTTTATGCCATATTAATATTACGTATATAATATGCACATATATGTATATATTATATACATTACTGCACTAAAACCCTTTTCTACTAAATAGGAAGATGGTTACAGAATTCTATGAATCCTGGGTAATTTGACTTGTTTCCACAGAAGAGGGTATTAACGGCGAAAACCAACCCAAAAAGCATTATAATCACATTGATTGAATACTACATTGGCTTCACACTCATTTTGTAGCTCATTAAACTGCTCTTTTAAATTGAGCATACCTTATTTCTCTATATTGACACAATGTTCCCACTCGAACTTCTGCAGCGCCCCCTAATTGCTAAAAAAATAAAAACGCCCCGCCAGACCTCCAAAACGCCCACAAAGGGGCCCTGGCGCCCCGGTTAAGAATCACTGGTTTAGATACTTGTGTTTAGATAGTTAGATATGCGTAGCACCATTCCTAGAGAGCTTTAATAGCTAAAGTTACACACATGGATAGAAGTTAATTTAATTATCTACCAAAAAGGGAAAACTAATTAAACTTCAACCACTTTATGTACGGTTCAGTGGCGTTACAATACAACAACAAGTTTCTAGATCCTGCATTATCAATTAACCATTACGAACAGTCACTGCTACTTTCACGTTCAAACATATTTTTCATTATAATTGGTGATTTAAAAAAAAAAACATTTTTTGCTGTGGAAAGTTATAAAGATAGTGTCATTGATGTACTGAGGCGTGAAAGTAATTCTGGAGGCCGAGTATAAAAATGTTGAATAAATACGATAGAGATGAATGAATGATTAAGAATAGGTATCTGAAACAAACAACACCGCGTGGGAGAATTAAACTTAGCATCGATAACTTCAATTTATCTCATAAGATTCTCCCGCTGAGTGGATGTCGGCAAGTCACTCAAGAATAAACTTTATTTTCGAACCTGCGAAAAAGGGGATAGAAGATTTGCATTTGCGAATTACCGATATAAATACTAGATCCTTTTTGACATTCAACGTCGAAATTCGGTTATAAATATTATGATACACGAACCCTTAAAAGCGTAAATCTTTACACAGGCACAAAAGAGCCTGCACTTCATTAAATTTTCCGCAGTACACGATTTATTATTTTTTAATAGTACCGACCTGTAGTAATTCATATATTTAGACAGTATCACGGCTTTTTTATGACAGTGAAAATAATGTTCTGATTTATTCCTATTTTCAGAATGGTAGTATCGCCCTGGAAAGACCACAATTCAGAATTGAAACGTTGCTTGAATTGGCTTTAGTCGTTTTCGGTGACCAGATCTGAAAAGCCAGGTACTTCCCAACCTTCCTCTTCCTCATCTCCTTCCCATCCCTACTACCTTCAGCCTTACAACCTACCCTTATCGGGGATGTCAGTCTCACTGGCTCTAGACGGTTGGGAGCAGTTGAGACTTGTGCGGTATTCACATTTAAAAAAATATATTAGCCGTAAAAACTATTTTTGTAAGGCCTATTAAACTCAAGAATCAAAATCGCAACACTTAGACAAACAACGTCCACGACAAAAGGGGCGAGGCCCTAACGATGACCGCGGGTGTGGCGGCCTATCTATCGAGCGAAGCCCCAAAAAAGCCGCCTGCCAGGTCTAGCGGAAAAATACGCGGCGGGGGGTTTAAAGCTGCTGGCATATAAATAAACAGCGCTGCTATTTGCGTTAGATACGCGTGGATCTCGTAAAACGTTTGTTTTAGTTCTAACGGACACCTATCGCCGATTGGTGTTCGGCAATTCACATAATTATACGCTGCGCTAGACGTCAGTAACCGTGCCCGTTATCAAATCTGCATAATGCAGAACGAATAGGTCAAAGATATGATGGCTCTGTTTGAATTTTGCATACATATATACATACATATAACATGCATCTCTTATCTTGTCACCGACATTATCACTACTTAGTTACTAAAACAATATTTTAGTCACAATTTTAATCTAACTAGGAGAAAGGGATAAAAACATTTCTATCGTAGTATGCTTTAATATACCCAATGATAACAAAATTAATTTTCCTGAAATTTTGCGAGACGCTTCCCTATAAGCATTTTTTAATACGAAGAAAGATTGATCGACCCATATAACATTAGCATATTTCCCCGTTGCAGTAAAGAGATGGTACAGGAGTGCATCCCTAGTACCTACCCACACACGTAACGTGCTTGTTCTATAATCATGCGCCTGACATAACATTTTATGAAGAATGATATTAAATAGTAAAAAAATGTTGTTATGTTTTCAACATGGTTAACACGAGTCTGACATGAGTTAACAGAAATTGATGCTGTAATTATGATTTTCACATAAGGGGTGAAGATCAAATTGGCCAAAAGAACAAAACAACGATGCCTCCTCAATACTCATGCATCTAGTGCCTTTCCGCATTTTGAGAAGAGATTACAAATCTCAATCGGAAAAGATCCCAGTAATAAAGAAAGATGTTATAAAGTCAACGAATTTCAAAAAGATAACGAGATGACCGGTCGGTAACTGAGTGGAGAACACGTCGGATACCCACCCGGGCGTCGTGCGTTCAATTCCTCTGCTGGTTAAGTCCTCCATCATTGCACAAGCAATATCTTCCGCTTTTAATGATGGTAGTAGTAGTAAATATTGTCAGGTTATTCGTAACCCGGAATTGTCTTATTTAAAAAAAAAAGATCATATTTTCTAATAAACTGATTGAAAATATAAGAGAAGAGCTGCAAAACAGTACACTCAAAAACACGTTATTTTCGCAAAGATTCTTCATCTAAAAAAAAAAATATATATATATATATTAATGGATAGTGTGTTCACCAGGAAAAACGAATTAAAAACGATTTTCCAGTAATGCATCTCTTCCGTAGAGCGAGGTATTGATCTCCTCGTATAACACGATATTAGTACGAAGTCGATTTAAGTATTTGAATAGTTGGTAGGCACTTGAAGAAGTGCAGTGATATTACCGTCCTGCCAGTTGCTAAGGATCTTGTGCTTGTCCTGTACTTCTTGCGAGGACTGCTTGCGCAGGCGCGTGCGTCCCCTGCCAGCCACTGCTGCCCCCGCCCCCGCAGCGTGCATCCTCCCGCCCACTGCGAAACCTACCTAGACTCTGACTCTAGAATAGTCTCACCACTACACCATAGCCACTCGCACCGACACAATTCACTCGCGACCCCCGCCCGCAATGCCACCGTGGGAACTGTCAAGAGACCAGCTGTTTCAAACAAGTGATTAATAATGGCGGAGGATTAGAAGGCGCAGTGTCTGAGAGCGGGATATAATGCAATCTGAATAATGTTCACTTCAACAAAGGCACACTGTCATCGATAACGGTGAATTTTCACAGTTTATTAACTGTAGTAAGTGGTGAACTATCGTCGAAGGCGGAAATACACAACACTTTAATCACACTCTGCAGATCTAATATAGATTGCAGATTATAACAAGCACTCGCGCATCGGTCGGTGATCTAACAGTCCCGTGACGTAAAGTTCAAACTTGCACTACATAGCGACATCGTTTAGAACTACTTGTCGGGTGGTAAGTCGTAACTCGGAAGGACGCCAAGATAAGTAGGACGAAGCGATCTTAGCCTGTACGTTCCCGGCGGATATGGTATCCCATATCTGGCACTAGTAAATATTGAATGAAGAGATTCGCTGTGAAATCGGAAAGCCGGGGAAGCAGTCGGCCACCGCACTGCCGGCTCGTAAGCCGACCAGAAATAAACAGCTGAGAGGTTTTGGACGAAATGGACCGGCGCCAAAAATCACGCGGCGTGATCAACCTTCTTTTCTCCATGTGCCAAATGGTACCCCACGAAAGACAGTGGACTTACTACGCTCCGATTCGGCGGCCGAGCCATTTGTCGCGACATTGTCCATCGCGTTGGAAATCTGGAATATCTGCCCCCCTAATTGCTAAAAAAACGGCGAGGTTGTGGGAAAATTAGAAAGACGGTGGATGCTTGCCAAAACTCAAGGTTGCGTCAGATATATCCTCAATGTTATTCTTTCCGTCAAAATATTCCGTTTTTTTCTCAAACTTTCACTTACATTTTTCATGATTGAAATTTATATAAGCTTCAAGATCAGCGCATCTTAAAGCGGAGAGATCAAAGGAAAACCAAAAAGAAGAATGTCGAACTAAGATTTCATACAATGTAGAATAAATTCATTCAAGAGAAACGAGCAGCGATGCTGGTAATCAGATGGCTCGTAAGCCAGCTCACTAGCGCAAGTGACCTTTGGTGTCGTTAACCTTTCCTTTCAACCTAGCTACATATCCTGCCGCGGGAGAGTTTACGACCTTTGGCAGTGTGGAGGGCGAGGCCGGCCGGTGAGATAAGCAAATGAGGGTTGAAGAGTTGGTTTCGCGGTACTGACCTGTGATGGTGGCGACCTCTCTGGTTAGCATGGGGCGGCCTAGCGAGGCGGGGCGCGCGGGGCCCGCATCCTGCAGGGCGGCCAGCTTGCCGGCCAGGTTGTGGGCGACAGCCTGCGCCGCAGTCTCGCCTTCCTGGAACAAGATACACCACAACATGAACATCACAATCAATTCAATCACTATAAACCAAATAAACAATAACTCGCGGTCATTAACATGTCAGTCAATCGATGCACCAATTCGATACATTACAGCGACTGCATGCAAGTTAGTGTTGTTCTGGCAGGTCCAACAAGTAAGCGCTCGGTTCTGTCACACCGAAATAAGTCGCTTACTCATCGGTGAGATGAGAACTCCAATAGTGTACCGACACATTCTCATCTCCCAGCGTTGTTTGAAGGGATTGTATTATTAATTTACGGATTAAAATACCTGGCTCCATATACCTGGAAGATAAGGGGCGCCGCTAACATCACGTAAGATTATTAAGTTTCCGGAGATTTTCAAAACATCGCTTTTGTGAAAAAAAGAGGTAAATTGTGCTATTGTCCAGTAATTTATTTTTTTGATAGAAGCAAAGATCTTACAGCGACAAAAAAAAAATGCAATTTATGTCCCATAACTTGACGCAATTGTCATCTTACGTAATCAACGTAATTAAGAAAATTTATCTTAACCCTTAGAACGACAGTAAAACATGGTTCAAACTAGGTAGATGATATTAACTAAAAATGCCAACAATGACGTTATTTGAATACATTTTGCAAAACAGTTAAAGTTCAGTGTAATATTCTCGCAGGTATCACGAAACAATTGGTCAATCAATATGGTGTATATGTGGAGGTGACAATTGAAAAAGATCATGTCCAGATATATATATTTTTTTAAATGAGCTGATAATGCAGATTTCTTATCAATGATACAGTTTACGCTTAAAATTTTAGTAAAATTAATGAGAAAAAAAATATTTATTGAAAACCAGCATTTTATTAAAAAAGAAAAATGTCCACTCTAAAATCAATCACAATAGATCAACTCCAAATTGACCAATCACATTACGCCGAAATGCATCTAAATTCACAGCAATTTGTTTTTAAGTAATCAAGTAAAATTGTTTGGAATTTTATAAAGGAACTTACAATATTTATTTATCAGCCGGAATTTTGTTCAGATAATTTTTGATTTTTGTGTGCAATCTAAATTTCTCACATTTTACGACATACGTGTCGGAGCGATTGAGGTTCTCGGCTACGAATCCAGAGATCACGGGTTCGATATCCGGCGTGCACAAATATATTGTATTTAATATTTGTGTGATTTCAAAATCACTTAATGTAAATTAAATTTATTTAGTATTTACCCATGCAGTAATAAATAAAAATAATTATATATTTTTTTACTTAGCGATTCAGTCTAAAAAATCATGCAGATATAATTTTTTTTTAAATTAGAATAATATTATATTATTGGTAAGGTTGGATTTAAAAGATATATTGGGTTAGCGTCAGTAATTAATGTATAATATTCTCCAGTGTTTTTTTTCGTTAATTATTTAGGACCTATTGTTTTAATGCAAAAAGTTTTATACGATTTAACAACAAAATGATTAGGTGGACACGTTCTTTATTTATTGTTACCTCTTAATATATATTGTTTAATAATTAGAATTAACTATAGTAATTGCTGCACATATGTAAAGGTAATTACAACAAAAAATAAGGCGCTGTTCAGATGGCTACATAAATGTTGACATTTTTTGGGATGTGAAAGGGTTAGTCATACTATTAAGTTATAAAAGAATTCCATTTCAGTACTAGAAATTTGGGAACATGTTGGAAAATGTAGTTACATACTAGCGCAGCACGAACGTTGAACTTCACGAACACTTTGGAAAACACATATTCGTATTATACATATTTAAAAAAATATTAAACGGTCTATTATAATACAAACTTGAGACTGTGCCAAAAGATATGATCAGCTAACGTGATAATAAATATAAACTTAGTTCAAAACTTGGAAAATCATATTTACATACACTCACTAACCACTAATACATTTTTACAATCTTAGAAAAATGATACAAAGATCATAAAAGACAATAAAGTATTTTGCAGAAAATTCCTAATTCCGTGGATTTCTACAACAGCAGAAATTGCATAGATTATATTCAAATGGTAATTGATTATTATTATTCCGCATTCTCGTCACAAAAACAGCAAATATTTGGACTGCTCCCGCTTCGTATTAATGTTATTTATTCATGCTACATTGTTGTATATTCTTTTAATTAAAAATAAATCTGCTATTCTGTGTATTTGTGTGTTATGTTTAATATACCTTACTTATTAAAAAAGCTCTTTGAGATGTTATCAAACATTACATATCGTCGCCGGAAAGGCAAAAGGGCTGAAGCGCCATTTTCATAACTCACAAGTCTTCAGTACCTGGTTGGATGTTCAAAAAAAGTTAACTAAATGCTCTTAATGAGTTACCTGAAACGACAAAAAGTTTTTAAAAAGTTCCAAACTTGTGTCGCTTGAGTCAAGCCTTCTCCCAAATGGTAAATATATTTTGGATGTCTGAAGGGCCACAAAAGTCTTGCGGAAACAATGATTTGGGTGTCTAACGGTTAAAAATACGTTTCACAAATGTCATGAAAAATGACAGATATCCTGTGTAGGTAGTGGGTGTTACATACCTACTGAAAATCATACCGAAAAAAAAATTGAACAGCTTGGTTTACGATCGACTTAAGTTTAAAAAATTCCAATGAAACTCTCATTTTCGTATCTGAATGCAATTTAAATATAAAGATTCAACCAATAAAATACACCTTATTTATAGGAGTGTTTGAAAATCTAACTAGGTCAGAAGAAATGACGATCAACTCACAAGCTCCGGTTGATACTACAGAAATAGTAAGCTTTAACGAGCAGTCAAAGTTAATCTCACTTTAGGACAACAAACAGGAGGAAGGAGGCCAAACCGCTTTTTGCTGATCGTCCGCTATGGGTTTCTCTCTAAAAAATGTAAGTTATTGGACTGAACGTTTTTTTATTACATGACGAGTTTACCAGTTTCATAATAGCTTGTCCTAGGCCAATAATAGCCAGCTAACTGGTTGTATGTAAACCGGCATCATATTTAAATACAGGCGGATACCCAGCAAACGTGCACTTTTAAACCAATTGTTATGAATTATAAAAACCTCTTTGAATAAGCTAAATTTCAAGGGAAATCCAACGCATCAGTATTGAAGGTGAATCGAACATCAAAACCGCGCCGGTGATGACGTTTCCGCGACGGATGATGTGTATCCACAGAAACATTTGACGGCCTCCATAGTCGAGTGGTAAGACGCTCGACTACGAATCCAAAGGTCGCGGGTTCAAACCCGGCGTGCGCCAATAACTTTTATTTAATTGATATGTGTCATAACACATTTTAATTCATACAAAAATAATAAAAAGTATATTTGCGGCACGTTCCAGAGTGGTAGATACTCTAAGTATCGCACTGGTGAAAGACCACCATTCAGAATCGAAACGTTGCTTGAAATGGCTTTATTAGCCGTGTTTGGTGACCAGATTTGAATAGCCAGGCACTTCCCAACCTTCCTCTTCCCTATCTCCTTCCCCTCCTCACTACCGTCAGCCTCACAACATACCCTATTTCGGGATGCCATAGTCTCACTGGCTCTAGACGGTTGGGAGCAGTTGAGACTCTTGTGCGGTATTCATATGAAAAAAAAAAAAAAACAGCGTCCGTAAAAAAGCAAGTAGTGTGAAGGCTTGTACTGAAACGGACATTTTGTGTGCTTGGCTTCAAATGATACCATTATCACAGCGCGTTGTAAACGTTTTCGTTTACGCAGAAGTTTATATGACAGTTATATAAACCATAATGATGATATCAATTCCCAGTAGAGATTAAAAATTAACAGCAACCTTTATTTATTTTGACAAAATCCATACAACTACGATTTTTAAACCCTACTCGGTATATCATACACATATATACGAGTATATATATATATATATATATATATATATATATATATATATATATATATATATATATATATATATATATATATATATATATATATATATATATAAAATATTACACATGACAGCAGTTTCGCCTTACGAAATAAATCACTAATTGTTCGAGCAGAAGGTACTTCCGGATTGCCCGGACTTGACAGCTACCAGAAGCAGACCAAGTAGCAAATAATGAATAATAAATGTTGCCGTTTAAAAAAATAACTCGAATAAAAGTGATCAAACTTTGTGAACATATTTATTGTCTTCAGAAAACTTAGGCAATTTGTTTAATTTTTAAATCGACCTTTTTAAGGCGCATGTTTGTTCTGAATCTCCCTGTGTCTTCGCTCTACACTACATTCCGTATAATATTCTACGCGACTAAAACGCGGCGCGGAGTCACCGTGAATGGTAAATATATAACAATTAGTTAGAAAACATTTTGTATACAATAACGCCGAGAGAAAGATTTATTCGGATAAGTCCAAAGTCGCACAAATTAAACAAAACAATAATAATCCACGGCTTTTTAAGTTCATTGTTCCGTGAATGCGGATACTCGCCAACGTAGGTACCTCAATTAGACGATTTCCCTTTATATTAGTATTCTATAAACATGCGAAATTTTAGTTAAGGAATGTAGCATTTTGTTCATCACTGGAATACGCAACAAATTTATATAATATGGGAATTTACTTTTGAGAGTTTTATTTCCCGGTTTCGTCTTTAGATGTCTACACTATTTTTTTCTTATCGATCAATTAAATAAACAATAAAGCGTTTTGTCTTAATTTTGACAGTTAAAAAGATATTTTAACCCTCCATAAATTATGATATAAATGACGATGAGAACTGAAAACAGTTGCATTGACCTAGAAAAAAATATGTGTAAATTTCATAATGTCAGAGCTCACAGTCCGGGAGTTTTTGTGGCTTCAAAGAGATTTTCTTCAGCTTCAAGGTTTATATTTTGAAATTTCAATCAATGCTGTTACTATTCGACAGAATTCAGAACGAAACTTAAAACTCATCTCGTCAGAAAACCATATCTATAAATAAATAACAGAATTTTTGCAATTTGAATAGTACACAAATTCAATATATATATTTTTAAATTTTCTTTTTTTTTTATGAAAGACAAACATTCCCGGGTTACGAATAACCTGACAATATTTGAAAAACTCCTACTGTCATCATAAGAAGCGGAAGATGTTGCTTGTGCAATGATGGAGGACTTAGCCAGCAGAGGAATTGAACGCACGACGCCCGGGTGGGAATCCGACGCGTTGGTCCACTCAGCTACCGACCGGTACAATTAATGGTAGATTCACACCAACGTCCGGATCCGCTCAGTGACGATATTGTTCCGCAAGAGAGCTTATAGATTTGGTATGAATATCAATCAAGGAGTATGTGCCAAGCAGTATATCCTTCTGCCCACCCTTGTGATATTTAACTACTTAGTTAAATAATTATTTTGAAGTGTAAAAATACTTACATCGCAGATTTTTTTTTTTAACCATTTTTTTATCACTAAATAATATTTTTAATAATTAATAAAAATATTGTTATTTAGTGATAAAAAAATGATTTTTCATAAAAAAAAATCTGCGGTGTAAGTATTTTTACACTTCAAAATAATTATTTAACTAAGTAGTTAAATATCACAAGGGTGAGCAGAAGGATATACTGCCACACAACTTTGTCTTGGCACATACTCCCTGATTGATATTCATACCATATCAATAAGCTCTCTTGCGGAACAATATCGTCACTGAGCGGAACTGGACGTTGGTGTGAATCCAGCTTAATGCACTCGATCTACTACTATACAGAAAGTCGGGACCTTTTTATAATCTGCGACAAGTTTAAGTAACTAAATTAATTGGTAATTTCGATCATCTTATATTTAAATCTATGTAGAGCATTTTAAAGTATTTTTATGGAAATTTAACCTTAATTTTTTTAAAATTATTTTCTAGCCTCATTTTAGCTTTGAGGTAATATTTTACAAACATGGCGCTATATTAATTATCAAAGGATTGATACTATTTTTTAGGTACTGTTATCACGATAAAATCTATACTGATTGTTTTATTTTGGACGTGATTTTATCGACGTTGTTTCAACATGAACAGGATGAGTTCGCCTTGAAGCGGTATCAGATGTTTAAGTAAACGTATCGGTCAATATGGGAAGGAGACAGACAAGGCAGGCATGTGCACGAAACAAGCCAGATGGGTTCCTGACAGAAGGTGAGTAATCAAAATGAGAGAAACTGATTTGATATTTTTTGGCAAAGCATAACTAATTTTTTAAAAAACTTTGAAACAGTTTTCAGTGTAGTGATCGTTAATTTAATTATTTATCATTTTTTCTTAGGACAGCTGTAAAGCCAATGTAAATACGAGGCCTGTTCAAAAGAAAAGGTGAATTTCGAATTTTCGCGGGCTGTGTACATTCGATTATCGTTTTTTTTTGTTATGTTGGTACACATATGTTTATCATATGTTAGCATTATCAGCCATTTTGGATTAGTGGTTTGTTTTTGACAACTGGAAAGGTTAGTCACGTTTTTGTGTGTTCTTCGATTTTTTACTTTTGAAAAAAATGGATCAAAGAATAAAATCCATCATTTGTTTTTCCACAACTCCAGGACGCTCATCGTCATTAACATCTTCTCGGCCTTCTGTAAAGCGCTTGTACTACTTATAAACACTTTTTTGAGACAAAGTAGACTCGTATGATAAACATATGTGTACCAACATAACAAAAAAAAACGATAATCGAATGTACACAGCCCGCGAAAATTCGCCTTTTCTTTTGAACAGGCCATGTATGTTATCGGAAGGGGTAGATACTCTCAGTATCGCCCCGGCGGAAGACAGCCATTCAGAATCGATACGTTGCTCCAAATGGTTTTAGCTGTATTTATTGACCAGCTCACGTCGACTAAACATGTTTAATTTAGTCGATGTGAACTGTCGTTTGTTCGTTGGCGATCTGCAGTCGGGCTCGGAAACGATTACAAACTACCGATATTGTAGATAAAATCTATATCGATGTTTCGTGCTAGGGTCCCAGATATGAATAGTTGGACACTTCCCAAACTTCCTCTTTCTCATCTTATACCACTCTCCACACGCTTAAACCTTACAAAACACCAAGAGATGCTTTAGTCCCACTGACTCTGGGCAGTTGGGACTCTAGTGCGGGATTCAAATTTTAAAAAATACACTCAAAAGCCTTTAACGATTTTACGAATAATAACATTTAAAAAAACAACTTATTAGCGTACTTACTGTACGTTTGGGGACATGTTTCATGCATGGGGTCATTTTTAGTAAGGCCAATCATGTTTATGGTATTTCAAGGGAGACGTGTCATTTCAGTCAATTAACTCTGACGGTCAAACCAACATAGCTGAAAACTAGAACACGCGAATGTTTTGCGAAAGAAATTATAACAGATTCCTCAGAGCGAAAGAAGAACATCTAAACAGTGACATCAGGCGTATTTCAAAACATTCGGCACTAGTAGAAGGTGCATGAAAAAAGACATGGCGATTGCCAAAACTTGGAAAAACGGTCGGCTATTCTCATTCAGAGCCTGCGTCAGTGGACCAGTGTTTCGCGTCGCTAGAATAGACCAAATCATCTGAAAAATAACATATCCCACTGTTATATTAATATTATAATGCCATCAGTTCATTGAAGAAGTTATAAGCTATGATCTAGCGACCAGCTGGCCATTCGGATTTCGGGGTGGGGGACATTTACTGTCGATGACGTAACGCCACCGAACACACGCTAATCTGCCAACCGACGAGGTAAATGGCTAGACCAATAGAAGGCTGGACATTTCGGGTTTGTGGCGTTTGTGGTCAGTGTGGTCAATGCCGCGCATACAACAAATGATTCTGGGATGACAACATGGGCCCTGTCCCTAATTACGTATGATTTTTACGAAACAAAATATATTTTTATCTGGTGAACGGCCACCATTTATAAGCAAAACGGAATCAGCCGTGTTTAGTGACCAGATTTGAATAGCCAGATACTTCGCAATCTTCATCTTCCCCATTTCCTTCTTATCTCTACTACCTTCAGCATTACAACATACCGCATATGAGGGGCTTAGAAGCAAAAGCAGCAATCTCCAAAAACGGTTCTGTGGTATTGTCAACTTTTGAATGATTATTATAAAGAAATGAAGAATGAAGTGTACAAAAATGTTAGTGCACATTAAACTAGGAACAATTTGAAATAATTATCTCTAAATTTATCAACATATTCCCAAAAGAAAAGTGCATTAAACGTTAAAACAACTTTCCAAGAAATAATCTAAAATGAAGGAGATTGCTGCCTTTGCTTCTAAGAGCCTCATATAAGGTATGCCATAATTCTACTGGGAAGCTGGTATTCTTGTGCTGTAATCACATATAAAATATGATAATACGAGTAATATAAATTTAGCTGATCGATTAATTATTTTATTTTAATTATTTTTTGTTTATTTTTTTTAGGTAATATTTATTACTTTTGTTTTTTTTAATTTATCTTATATTATGGGTATTTTTGTGTTTACACTGTGTCTTTATACATAGTAAAAGATATTAATGTACCATTGATTTAAAAAAAAAAGTAAATAAAATTACAAAGTAAAAGTACTACTTAGTATATCTAGTTAAGGTTCAGCCGCTGAGAGCTCGTTGAAACGTATCTTTCTTTTAGATGCATAATTTAAAATAGAAATAATAGTACAAGATAGCCATTAGTGGTATGCCTTTACTATGTATTTTTCGGAGAAATCCGAATACTGGAAAGAGTTTTCATTATTAAAACAATGAGATTGATTAGTTTCGAAAATAAAAATCAACACGGAAAAATAAGTCACCAATCGGTGAAGCAAAACACCATCTCGAATTATTTAATCTTAGCATTGTTGAAAATTTATGATAGCAACGTACCGACGCGAACTGTTCATATTTCCACAGTAATGATGTTAATTGGAATTACCTGTGGAATATTTTAAGTACATAATACGATACTCCGTAATATTTGTAAATACGTAAGGTTTGGGTTTGTTTTGTGTTTAATCTATAGTTGTTTTTATCTATTATTAACTTACCATATTTAAGTCGTTCTTTAGGAAATATTTAACAAACATAACGCAACTGAAATGCATAGCATTATAATAATTACCTAATGTTGTTGGGAATACACGAAACAAAGTAAAAGTAATCAAACTCACCTTAAATTTACAATTTTATCCGAATCCGTGAATTAGAACAGAGTACGGTACCAAGCAGGTACATGCAACGTGGGCTGCGCTAATTCAAAATTACAGAAATATGCGGAAACACCATTGACGAAACAAAACAGTGTAAAATGACGATAAGAAACTGGGAAATGCGAGAATCCTCGCTACCTACGTTCCTAGTACGCGATACACAGCATCCGCTGGACGAGACCGAAATGTGCAGCAGAAGAAATAATAGAAGGTGCGGGTTCAAAAGAGAGAAGTGCCAGTGGAGTCTGGCGGCGCCGGGCGCGGGAGGGAGTTCATCGCCACTTCCGCAAGCTCCGGCCTGGCGCCGCGCCGCCATGGGATCCATAAACTCGCTTCAAAAGCTTCCGACGGGCCATTCACCCCGTAAAGCGCGTCGGAACAATAGAAAGATATTTCACCGAAGTGGCCTTATTTTACCCTCTATCGATTGCGTTCTGGGGCGAAATAAAGGTTAGTGTGACTGCGGAGTCGACTCTCCGTCCAAGGGCTATTTCCATCGACTGCATTTTAATAGACATACGGAAAAGGGAGCAAGAAAATGGGAAGTTGGCGGGTTATGTGGATATGAGATGCCCGCTGCCCGCCACCAGGAGGTTTGCGTCTCTGCACAAGCCGGAAACCGTTCTGCTTTTATTGTCCCTCGGCGAGGGAGGTATATTAATACAGATGTAAACAAATTCCTGGACTGGGCGGCGCGTGTGACAAACGACACGATGGAATGACCGCAGGTCACCCATTCATTAATTAAAAATATGCCGAATTAACGAAACGGTTCGGAATAGTAAACATGTAGGGAGTGACGAAATACAAGTTTTAGTGGGAGAGTATTTTAATAGTTGAATAATTGCACTAGGCTACTAAACAGTAGCCAAAGATATAACCAACTGTTTATATTTAAAGGCAAATAGCTATTATTTGTAAATGCATTTCGCATAGCCTGCTTGCAAATCGTAAACATTTGAACATCACGAATATTTGCCTGTGCATTGAAACACACGTATTGACATTTATTCAGGACATATTATCAGTATGCTTCTGGTTTAATACTCACATAGACAGCATAGCCTGAATATTGATTGGGATATATATTTAAGCAAATTATTTATATTAAAAAAATACGAAGATAATATAAGAAGACTCTCAAGTAAAAATGTCGTAAAATGTAATGTTTTAAAAGTAGGACATGGTCGATTGTAGTACGATTTATTGTGTTTTGGAAGAATGCCCACAGGTTGATAAATGCCACAACGCGTCACATGTCTAGTTGAAAAGATATAATACGTAGATTTAACAAATAAATTAAGACGATTAAAATGGTAAAGTTCAAAACAGTATGAAATTTCTATGAGAAGACGATAAAATCTTCAGGTGTGGATAAACTATACATTATGAGACAAAACCTAAGAAGAAAACTGACGAACAATATATAAAATTGACTGTGTATTTTATACTAATTATTAAATACAGATTTAAGTAAAAAGGCTTTTTTGGTAATCAATATGTTTTACATGTTCTTCATAAAACCTTTAACATTTAGAAGGTGTGTACCTACATAATTCTAATGAGAAAGGGTTATTAAAATGTAACATGACAGGTAGATATTCTCAATCTGAGAAACTTGCAGCTTTTACACTTTCGAGAGCGCGGGCGCTAGAGCAACTTCATAAAATATACATTCACGTATAATAAATTGGTTTACTCTGGTATAAGATTGTAAACATAAACACGGTGGTGACTTTCTCCGCCGGTACACTGAAAAGCGGAAACAATAATATTACGTACGTATTTGCAAAATTTCAGTCAGCCAAGTTATGAGCCGTGTCCGTTCCTTGTATCTGATGGCCTATCGACATGGATATGCAAAAAATAAACCAATTGCGATAACGCAATTGGTGTGGTGTTTATACTTTCACTAGTTAGCATGCGAGGCAGTTATGCTTTTTCAGGTAAAACATTAACTATTGTTGTGCGCAAGGCCTTTTTTAATTAATGACACAAAAGGTCTTCAAATGCAGCGGTCGCTTTATTTTTCTGTTCCCCACCTAGGCCACATAACATACGTATCCCTAAAAATTCATTCAACTAAAATATTGACGAGATTTACGGCAGAGCGGTAGTATCATAGTTCCATTGGGCCTCTTGCATAAAAGTTCTGAGAATAAGATTGGATAAAACCTGATGAATTCTTTACTGCAATAAGTTAGAAGTACCTAAGAAGACTTGAAAGCTCCCACTAGTATTGGGTAAAATACATTATCCTTACTCGGACAACACTGTACCTAATAGTTCCCTAACATATAGACAAACATAATCATATGTATTCGACTAGACGCGTGAAAACATAAAAAAGCTTCTAAGCGGATTAACTAAGCATTCGTTAAAAGAATTTTCGGGGAATAATTTGATGTCAAAATTAAACCCAGTGGCGGGCAACCCGTAAGAAAATGTGGCATGGAGAAAAGTGAGGACTAAGGAAAAATTCGGTGTTTGGGAAAGTTTTTCTTGTAGGTTAATGGTACCAATGGAAAAATGTGTTCCGTGGGTGATTTTCATGTGCTTTCAAATTGTAATTTTTAAACATACCTAAACAAAATAAACACATGAATGCCTTTCAAAATAAATCTGTAAATATAACATATTAAACGTATTAGAAAATAAACGTTATTGCCGACACCGGGATTAGTAGTTTTTTTAATAAAAATATTTTTAAAACCGTCTAATACCAACATCACATTTTTCTTTCCTCTTAACTTTGCTCTACCACACGCAATGTTGGTACAGACTTTCTTCTTGTCTTTTCAATGTTTAAAAAAAATTAGTCATGCTTTGCCATTTTAGCCATCCGCATATTTTCAAACGTTCTACATCTCTATTTAGGTCATTTTGTTGACCTTTTCCCCTGTGGTCTAGAGTTAAATGAGGTGAGGTACCAAAGATACTCTTTCCCTTATAGCGTGACCTGACCAAACCCACTTGTTTTAAACAGACAGTTTTGAAACTTTATTTTCATAACACCATTGACGTGGAGATTTGGTAACATTACAATATCGGAATCCCGGACAACGTAGGGCCTGTGCCAATAGAATTATTATAAAAAGACGTTTTAGATTATCAATGTGTAAATAGTATTTTAATTGATTGTGTGTTAAATAATGAACAGGTATTGTATGTTTTAAGATAAAATGCCAGCAGCCGTACTTTCCTCGAATTAATAGACAGTAATGTTGCATTAATCCCTAGAGCTAAGGCGATAAAATTGGACACGATCATGAAAATGTCATGAACACGAGATTCACTCGAGAGATTTCGTTTAGCGTGAAAACAAGTACGTGGTACGTACAGCTGAGACCATAGAATATAATAACACAAGGCGCAAGGCCTAGATCACCCGAAGCTAAGCAGTACCGTATTGCTAGCTTTCTAAAGGATATTGGTCACGGAGGCCGAGCCATTCTCTATATCATTCAAATAACCAAGAAAATAATACTACATAGTGCTATCGCCAAGTATGGCAAAATCTGTCCGCTTCGGTTTTGCTACGGTACGTACGTGACTTTTATCACGGCGCGATAGTACCGCCAAAGGTTGCGATGACATTTTAGGTATGTATGGAAATAATTTGCGAACAAATATTAATCTCGGTGGGGGTTTTTGATGATTCCCTGATGATAGATAGCCAGCGATGTATTTCCAAAAACATTTAATCAGTATGGTTTTTATCAATACGTTTCTTTGTGGTGAAGTATGTACATAATATTGATTTATTTGTTTAGTATGATTTAAATTGCATATAAAAAAGATTATTTGAATGTTTTCCAGTGTTGAGGAATACGTGAAAAGCTAGGCATTTGGTATAAGAAGCCTCGGCACTTGTGTGTTTTGTCCCCAGTTATGAAACAGTTGCGTAGGATATTAGGATATGACAACGCAGTATAAACGTTACGCAGGTTAAAGCCTTCGTGTGTAAGGAGTAACATCAATAATATAAGAATCCGATATAAATTCGACTAAAACTATCCTAATCTAACCCTATTTGATCACTAATTTCATTGTTGCATCCATACCCATTTTAAATGCAATAGAAATATTATACTTTCATATAATGGTTTCCTGATGGTTTAGGACAACTGTTGGGGTTGAAACAAACAAAATTCCCAACTTCATTATTGTGTAGATTCTATATGAAAGTTTACTTTATCAATAGATAATTACCAGACCTTGACAACTCCTATAAAAAAGGGGTATAATTCGGTCAAAACACTTTGCAATTTTTACAATGAAGTGATATCTCGGTTTGTCACCTTCACGGTGAGTGCAATATTGACATCAAAGATAACAGAGTAATTCGAGGAAAATTGTCAAACTTATCGTTTTACAATTGTAACGGATAAAAAAAAACTTTTGTAAAAGTTCAGAGACATTCATTACCTGCTTAAAAACAATTAAATCAAGTACCTAGGAATACTATAATGTTAATTATTAACTTCATACATATCGATCGAAGATGCTCTAAGATTACTAGTTATTTTATTTTATTTAAAAGCTTTTAAATGCTATCCTTGCTGTTTACGTGTTAACATTTATAATAAAACTTCGTTGAGATCTAATCTATAAGGTTCTGAATAGATGAGATGAGATCAGATAACAAAGAAAATCATTATCCAAATGATAAGATATGCATTGTATTACGCACAAAACTCAAAAGGTGCTTATTTGCACATGTCAGTAATAGAATCAGTAAAAGTGTACTCTTAGAATTCAAAACCACACAGTGAACAAAAATATATAGTGCGGGCGCACGTGAGTTTTGAAGACAATAATTGTGGAAAACAAATGAATCTCCATTAATAATGAGTAGAATTTATCTTGTCGATGGAAAACAATGCTAGATTAGGTGGCTCATCGAGATCGATCCGGTGGTCAGCTGACCAATCACACGTGGTCTATTTGCATATCATCTCAGCACAATAGCTGACGTGAGAGATAAACCATGTTTATTGTTATGAAATAAATGAATGCAGAATCAAACTTACAAGAACATGGACGTCAGGTTTCGCCAAGGAGGAGAATGACGAGGATCTTTTCAACTGCTGATATATGGGTGTTGGTATCTCGTCCGTGCCGATTCCCTTCTCCTTGGTCCGACTCACGCACCTGAAGGCGTACTTCCTCCCCTCCGTCAAACTTCTAGCGAACATTTCCGACTTCTAAGTTAGCTCCCGATAAAACAATAGAACCGCGTGATATGAATGGTTCATACCACGAAACATGTAACGAAAAGGGGCGGTTGGAGCGTCACAGAGTACAGTGGGCGTATGTAGTCCGGACGATGCAAAAAAAACTTCTAAATAAAAAGAAAGTTTTCAACAGACTGTTTCACAACCGCGAATCCTTATTTCGTTGCGATTTTATTCACCGTATAAAAACTTTATCCGCTAGCTTCGTTGATTAAAACACTTTATATTAATATTAACCCCGAAAGGTTACGGCGAGAATCGGGACACAGGCGAGATGAAGAACCCGAAACGGGAGATGCAGTGCTAACAGACATAAGTCAACGACAGTCTGTCCAAACTGAGGTATACTCACACAGGCCCACGCCAGCGCACCTGTGAACGAATTGCCGCGTATCCGCGAGATACGAAAAATGCCAGATAAAAAAATACATGGATATCTAAGTAGGTACACGAGGAAAGTGTATCCGTACGGCGCGATATTGATTAAAAAAGTGTGTGTTTGTAATAGAGTTTGCGTTGTTATAAAACAAATTAGGGGTTTTAAAACTTTACTTTCGAATATGTCCGCGGGTGTATGTGCGAGTTCAGCTAATGTGTGAAAATGCGCGTCTAGTATACAATGGTCCTGCTGCTGAGAGCTCCGTTAAGACCTATCTTTCTGATCCGTACGTTGTTTATCAATAAGAGGGAGAGGTTAAAAATGAGCTGTCAGCGTTATGTCCATAGCCACTATAGTGTGTATAATAATATTGTATTTATTTAGTAAAAAAAAAAAAACAATTGTTACTCAAAAAAGGTTTTGACTGTCCAACTAGGAAGATTTCCCGTTTTAAGACAGTCAAATTTAAATGTTTATAAACTATGACAGTAGTTGATGCCAATATGGGTTTCATCGATGCAAGGAAACCAACATTGGCATTACAGTATAATTAAAAAACATATTTAGATATAAAAAAAGAGATACATACATGATATATTTTTAAATTTATTTTTTAAATACATGCATAGATAAAAAAAGGAATACATGATTCGGCATTAATAGTTAGCCCAGAAGAAAAAAACCGAAATCGATATAGTACAGATGTTCAAAATAATGGATTCATACAAAGTCAAGAAAAGGAAGAAAGGAAAGCAGTTTTACCTGAACATTATTTTTAAAAAAAGCCATATACATATGATACAATTTTAAAGAATAAAAATAAAATCTAGAATATAAACTGTCAATGATTTTTTTTTCTGGTGTAAAGTAAGCTATGTTTATTATTTTTGTTTCTCGGAATTATAATCGTAAACAAACACGGCTAATCAATTATTTTGTATTTTTTAAACGAAATGATCTATTCATTATCGATCGGTCGCACTTAAATATTTTTTTGGTTCTTTCCATATTTTTCAAATGAATGTCTTATGAATATTATTAATGTTGTTTCGATAATTAATTTATTTCACACTTGACAAAAAAAAACGAAAAAATTCTAAGCGACCAGAAAACCATTCAAATTAATTAATTTATTTATAAATTAACGAATTAAAATGGAAAAAAAAGCAACAGAGAAAGAATAGCATACACATATAAATAAATAAAGCGATGACGAAAATAGGACAAAATAAACATAAGAGAGAACATTCAAGCCATGGTCTAGTCAAAGTTTTGGTAGAGTCGTAAAGGATGAAAAAAATCATTTAGACTGCTACCAAAAATTACAAGACCATGGCTTGAGTTAACAAGTCTTGACATTCTGGGAATTGGAGAATTATACCCATAATTAGTATAGTGATGATTGAGGAACAGCAATTCATTGTTTCCGCGTCTTCGGCAAGGAATGTTGAACTGGTTAAGTTGCAACAGAGAAGGTGAGTCTATAAAACAATTGATAATTTTGTAAATGAAAATTAAATCAAAGTCTTTCCTGCGCTTTTCTAATGAAGACATTTTAATCTGCTGCATCACAGAGTAAAGTCTGCGGCCATCAATTATTGGCCGTGTAATTATTCAAATAATTACATATTCGTAAAAAACATTTACTTTGTGGCTTGCCATATTTATAAATAAAACAGATAAACTTTGTTTATAACCACTTTATTATTTAATATTATGTCTCCCGGTTTCGGAAGTACCCTTCCATCATCAGGACAATATTAAAATTTAATATTGTCCTGATGATGGAAGGGTACTTCCGAAACCGGTAGACATAATATTAAATAATAAAGTGGTTATAAATAAAGAATATCTGTTTTATTTATTCAAATAATTATTTAAAGCATGTCTAGCTTTAGTCGAACTAATTCGCTACTAGCATAGCCGGCTGGAAAAATTCTCGCGAAAATAGCGTTAATGAATGAACAGTTCGAGTTTTTACTCTAGTTGTAGTTTGTAGTTACCAACGGCGGGTTTCGAAGAATCTCTCCCGGATCGCAATGGGCGGAGTAACGGGGTTCAGAAACAAACCGGGACTAGTTGATCAGAGATGAGATGGGTGAGATTAGATTTTCCGGTTTCGCTCTACGATCAAAGCTAAGTGCATTCATAAAACCCTGGAGACGTTATGGGTGCATTGATAATCGTAAAACCACTGTTAAATTAAATCATACATATCCAGTGTCTTCCCTTGTAACTTGGCTAGCTTAGAAATAATATTAGTTTCTTCAATCTACCCATTTCATATATAGATTAATGTCTGCTAAAATACTTTATTAGGTAGGTATGGATTTGAAAACATTTTTTTTTTTAAATTTGATAATTTCAATTAACATCAGTTCTAAATTTAAAAAGTTCACACTGGTATGTACGCACGTACTCACAGACGAAATTGTTTATAGTCAATAGGTTTCTAAACAACAACAAAAAAAACAATATATATTGAAGTTACAAAAACCATTTGCAAACATACGAAGATATGAATAATTAAGATACAAAGCTATAGAATATAGGTTTTTAAATACACACTATTGTAATAGTATTTAGAAAACCCTAGAAACCTTTATTTACAAATTATACTCGATGGAGTTCTCACCGTGGTATTTCTTAAGGGCTGTATTTATATTTCTATAGCGCAAGTTGTTGCTGGGTTAATAAATGAACAAGTTCTTATGTTCAACAGCTCGGCTATGAAACGATTTTCCGGCCTCTGTGTTTCCTCCCTCCTTCAACATGGGCCTCTTCAAGACCCAAGTTCACTCCTTCCTTTCCTCAAAAAGACCCCCCACACAGCATCCCCAAACATGGCATAGGCCCCGAGGGAAATTATTTCCCTCAAGGCCTCCTGTGTGGAGTTATTGCAAAAAAAAAAAAAGTGAGCATTTAATATCCACCAAATTGCTGTCAAGAAAAAAAATCATGAAGGCATCGTTAAACAGCAGGATCGGAATTTCGGAAATCGGGTTTCCAGAGTCCCTCGGAATCTTGCCGAATAAGAGAACAGCACCGATGTAATCATTCTGATAAGACTCATCCTAAAAACGATTCACAATTTAAATACATTTTTGTTATGCGAAATTCGTTACAGAAAGAAGAGGCTGTCTCCGCGTTTCCATAAATTTAAATGATCAAAAGAAAAATCATGTGCGGAGGTGATTTACGAAAGAAAGTGAACAAAATATATAATTACCTAAAAGAAATGAAAAAAGATTTTATTAAGATACAATTTTTATCATTTTTGAATCTCTTATTTGAAGTGGCAATAAATTGTTTATTTTTGACAACTTTACAAATGCCATTTATTTGACACCACACAAAAGTTCCACTGCTAGGATGGAAAATTTGTTCTGTTCTTACGCGGTGGAATGAAATGGGGGGGGAGGATGAGAAGAAACCCAAGTTTGTAAATGATCTACATCAGGTCTAATTACTTAACATAGCTTAAGTCATTTTAAGAAACGTTTTGAATTTGAAGGAGGATATCTTACCAGGATATACTGAAAGTATTTTCAAGTGTGGAAGGAAGCACAAATGCAGTTTAAAAAAAAAAACTATATATTATGATAAAAATCCAAATAACTATTTTCAATTTCAGATGGCCTTCATCGAGTTACCGGTGACCTCTTGTCTCAAACCCAAAGCTCTTTCCACGGAGCTCATTATGCACTCGTTAAAAAATATTCTGTTAATTTGCCTTTGCATAAAGTCTGGAAATAATGTTATACCTAAACATTAAATATGTCACTTTTATTATTTCTAATTTTGAAACTGTTAATTCGTGGTGGAACTCCATTTTAATGATTTTAATAATATCAAATTTTTAACTTTATTCCACTATTTTTTATTTAAGACCTGACCGGTTTCACCATATGACGGGCATCATTATGATCGGGCACCAGTCTGAAGATGCCCGTCGTAAGGTGAAACCGGTCAGGTCTTAAATAAAAAATAGTGGAATAAAGTTAAAAATTTGGTATTATTAAAATCATGTCACTTACTATCAAGTGCAATAGTTTACCCAAGATATTGAGATATTTTGTACGATTATTTTAATTAATTTTGCAACACGAAAAATGCCCTCTTGTTCTTGCTTTTATCTTAATCTTAGGTATTTTTTTTTAAATGGTGAAAATATGGTTTTATACATTATTTATTAATGCATTACTATCTTTGAATCTTGATTGCAAGCATGATGGAATAATTTCATAAGCTCTATAATAAAGATATCAAAAGTTATAAACTCACGTTCAAAGCTTGTAGGGTTCGCCGCCTTTTCCAGAAGTATGTTTAAATCTCCGGTTCATTGGGGAAAGATCTGCAAAAAACACAAATGTAGAGTTACAAAAACAGGGAAAACATGTAATAAGTATAACTCATCATGTATTAAATGGCACATTAGATATATTTTAGTCATTGTGTCGATAGATATATATATATATATATATATATATATATATATATATATATATATATATATATATATATATATACGCGGACGAAATTAATCAACTTTATGTCAATATAAATACATCTTCTTGTACCAAAAGTTTATTTTAAAAATAAATTTATTTATACACTATAATTATGTGTATGTTTCTATGGGTAGTGTATCCCTATATATATATCCAGGATATCCAAATATATATATTTGGATATCCTGGCTCTGTGGTGCAGCCTTTCTCTAAAACTGAAAAATAAATAACACTGTTGGGATACACTACCCATAGAAACATACACATAATTATGGTGTATAAATAATTTTATATTTAAAATAAACTTTTGGTACAAGAAGATGTATTTTTATTGACATAAAGTTAATTAATTTCGTCCGCGTACAAAACTTAAATAAATAATAATATAATTGTAAAAATATGGCAAAAGGTTGAAGCACAGAAGATTTGACAGGCACTACACTATAATATAACCTAAATGCATAGATGAATTAAATAATGCCTAAATGACATGCATTGCATTCAAGTAATATCTAAATACACAGATGATACATACGAGTATAAGCCGCTCATCTCGACACAGGAATATCCTAGTGAGATGAGAGGCTAGGGTTTTTCTGTTATTTTTTTAATTGTGAGTATAAATAAATCAAAACTTATTGGAATACCATATAAATTATGTGACTATTTTTCTAATTATGTGTCTTTTTCTTATATGTATGTCTTGTAACACACTAATACTGTTTACATTTGGATTAAAACTAATTCAAAATGGTTGATTAACTTATTTAGTTATACATAATATAATAGGTTTTGATTACGAATAAATAAATAAAAATTCTTTCAGGATATTTTCTTTCCCGGAATGCATTTAATGGGCGTTGGGAGTATTTTATGAATTGTTGTATATTTAATATATTAATTTTAATTTTAAAATAAATAAATATACATATATATATATATATATTTGTATTGAAGAAGTAGAGACTAGTTGCATACTGAGAGTATCAAAGTCTACCCTATGACAAGTCAGTGTTTTACCCAAAAGGATAAAAGAACTTTATCCATAGCTATTAGACATATATAGTTATCATTATACTTTTATTATTATGAAGTGTAATAGGACTGCCTCACCAGGTGTATTTTGCTAGAAATAAAAGTTATAAATTATTACTAATATTATAAAATATTTACTTTTAATATATTATTATGTATCTACAAACCAAGACATATGGCATAGTGGTTTAACAGAGAAATTAACTTTTATCCTTAATACATTTCAAGGTTAAGACTGGTCTATTTAATATGAGTCTCAGTCTTGGCCTAATGGGCTGTCATCAATATGCTTAAAGTCCATCAGTAATAAAAACAATTGATTGAGACAATAAAGAAAAGCATTCACGCTGAGTTAATCTATGCTTATTTTTGTATAGATCCATCTCCATTTTGGTGGTTTCAATGAACATGAAGTCATGTGTAAAGAAGTCTTTTACGCTTAAACTAAAGTTACTATTTTTTTTTTAAGTTTTTATAAATAGATTATGATGTGGTGTTTTTGTTGTTTATGCTCAGTAAACTTTGTGTTATTATAATATAAATCAACCAAATTGTCATTGCTACAAATTAATTAGCCATGGTTAAAAAAATATTGATCACTCTGATATACCTAATCTAGTAAGTATATAACTTTTTGATGCTATAGAAGCATTATAAGTATAATTATTGGCAGGTCAAAAATATAAAATAATTTGTGGTAACTTTATTGCAAATTATATTCATACAAGCTCGTGGATGCACCACATTTGGTTCACAGTAGAGTAAATATTTTTTTCAAGACCTATAATTTTAATTGGATCACCTGAATGCAGTTAAATGATTATTTTAAGGACAATAGTCCCAGTACGGAGCCAGTGGGATTATGGCATCCTCAAATGAGATTGTTAGGGAATGAGTAGGAGGAAGATGAAATTTGAGAAGTACCTGGCTATTCAGATGTGGACACTAAACAGCTATTGCCATTTCAAGTATCACCTCAACTCTGAATGCGGTCTTTCACCAGGGCGATACTATCTAGTATCTACAAGATAAAAATCTTGTCAAATGAAATGTATGCACACAATATCACTGATTGATGAGAAATAGTTGATCGAGTGACTACTGCCAAATAATCAGATAGTAAAGGGAAGCAACCATGATATTCTTTTTTTTTTAATCAATAGGCCCTTCTTATATGTGGTGTGGATTTATTTTAACAATATGTATTTAATATTTAAGAAAAAAGGGGGATCCAAAATCAAATACCCTTTGCAGGTTAGTAATATAGCAATAATTATTGAATGACTCCTATGTTGACATGTGTCATCCTTATAACAAACCAAAACAAATGTCAAGATATTTTTTAAGATAAGCAACTAACTGTCAAGACAATGACTGATGTTCAAAGAACATGTTACGATTAAGTGAAAATTCAAGTATCTAAACATAAGTCTTCTCATTATAAGTTCGCACTGTAAAAAATAGTAAACCCTTGTCTGGAACGCAAAATCAATAAGGGCATACACATAACCTAAATTATTTTGAAAATTTTAGAATAAAGAGCCAAGTTGAAATAACCCGTCAAAATAATAAATGTTGGGAAAACGATAGCACAATGTTGATAATGACTAATAAAAAAAATGAATTATGCAAAAATACTGGGAATCAACTTACCTAATACAAATACTAATTTGTGGGGAGGATTCCTTATTAAAAAAAAACAAACTTGTTCACTTAGTGATATGTTTCTGACATATCTTATAAGAAATCACAATAGATTATTTAATTATTTAAAGAGAATTAACACGAAATCGTAAATGGTAATTATTATTAAAACCTTCGATTTAAACACGACACAACATTCGGCCATACACTACGAGCAACCTCGCGAACTTCACTTTAGACATTTCAATGGATTAGATAGATGTTCATAAAAGTACGGTATGCACACAAATGCAACTACCATAGAAAAAGTATAACATTTTTAAATACATACTTGGGAGAGATAAGGTTGACGCATGGGTTTTTATCGCTACTGAGATAAATATTTTTATCAAACGAAACCAAAAAACGTTTACTCAGTAAAATATCCGATTTGTTTTCGAAAGGAAGAAAAAGTCACTAAAATATAGTTAATATTCTTGTCTCGGTTACTTTAATCCTTTTCAAAAGTTACTGGATAAATAATCGGTTCCTCACCGGTCTCCGGTAACCAAAATAACAGTGACACCTTTCAACTTTCAAATACCAACCGTCTCTACTAAAATATTGCATCACACTAACTTGTATTTTTTGTGCGTTACTCTAAGTTTTTGTGATAAATTTACCATGAAAGGGCCATAACATTATTTTGTAACGTCATTGTAAGAGGGATGTATTTTTAATTAAAAGAGAAAAATAAAACACATTTTTCAGTTTTTATTGGTAATCAATGGTAAGTAACTAAAGTTATAATTATGAATTTATCATTTTTTTATTATTTATAAACACGTATTTATTATAGGGTAACTAGAACAAAGTTGTGGGCCAAATTTCCCCCTACGAACAGCAGGGCTTTGAATACAATGATAACGATAATTATAAATGAAACAATTTGATATTTTTTCTTTTAATTTAAAAAAAGAGAAAAATTAGAAATTTAATAAATGATTTTTTTCATTTGACAAACCTGCTTTACTCCTTTATATAATTAAAGGTTTTTCTAAATGTTTAATAATTTTTCGAACTCAGTGAGTCAACAATAAAAACAGCACCCTAAACATTTTCTCAACGCCCTAAAGTGTCAGAGTCTGTGCTTGTTTTGTGATAGTCACAGATCCTTGTTTTTTATTTGCCTCTTCTATGCATTGCATTTTGCACTCAAGTAACTCATGCAATTGCGACCAAATAATGGATTGCTCTCCAAGCATCGACTGCCTATCACTTACTATTTTTTGTTCCTGAAAACAAAGAAAAAATAATATAATTCGGTACCTACTATTTATAACTAGTCGAATAACTTGCACCACAGAGAGCTCCATTGTAACCAATATTTTCTTTAAATACATGGTTTGTTAGAGAAGTAAAGGTTACAGTGGATGTATCGGTGGTATAGTTTTTGAGATTTTAATTTACCTCTTTCAATAAAGCTGCCTGCTTTTCCTGTTGGTTTATTTGTATTTGCAAACTTTCCATTTTCGATGGTTGTTTGAGCGCTGAGAAATCTCCACTTCTTAATTTACTCTCATTATCGATAATTTCTAAGAGTTGTTCCGCTTTTTCTATTCGCTGTCTAAGTGTCTTCCATTCTTCCTCCTGGGAGTTAATCGTTTTACGGAGATCGCTAACTTCTATCTCCAAAGGTTCCATCTGAGATGCCAGGTTTATTGATGTGGAATCATACACCTAAATAAGAAAACATTACATCAAACTTTTGTTCAGGACTATCCAAACTGCTGCCCTGAGCAACTAGTAGTGCAGCCCAAATAATATTTTATAATCATAAAGATTACGACGTAAGCTTTTGACAACATTGTTCAAGTAAAATTTCTGATAAGCATCTTGAGAACTGCAATTGAGAATTGCAACCACCTATCGATTGGTCATCATACAGTTAGGAGAGTAAGAAAACTTAAATATATATTTATCAGATTGAGAAACATCCAATCATTAAATATGATCAAAAAAAGTTCGGGACGAGGGTCGGATAAAATATGTTTGTTAACTAGCGCAAGCTGTAAGTTTGAGACCATTAAAATAAGTTACCCTTTTTTTCTGTTCATATTGCTGTTGAAGTGCTTGAAATTCTTCCTTCATTGGTTTTAAATGGTTAGCAAATGGTGTGACTTCTTGTTTGACTTCTGTTAGCTTCTGAGAGACTTGTGCTACCATCTGAAAAATGTTTAACAACATTAGTAAAGTAATCTACTGAAACAAAAGAAGTAAAATAGATATATTTTTAAATCTATGGAAAACTTGCCTGTAGTATTTCATGATGCGCTCTTTTAGTAAGGTTTTCCATACTATAATTTTCTTTGCTCATCGGTTGGCTGTCTAGATTGATGTTTAACTTCTTATGATTCAGGAGAGCTATCTCCAACGTTGCGTCTCTCGATTGTAAAATTTCAAGTGAACGCGTTAGTACTCCAGCTTCAGACTATAAATTGATACAGTTCAAACATGTAATACTATCTGATGAAAAGAAAATCATTTGTGTCAACAAACCAATGAACAGTGTTTTTACCTTAAGTGAGGCTAAGATAGCTCTCTGTCGCTTATAAACAGAACTCTTAGCTCTCAGTTTGTTTACATACTTCTTTAATTCTTCACCCCGAAGAACTGTGTCACCCAATAGTTGTTGTACCTGTTGAATATTTTGTACATATTACGAAGGTTCACAATACCAAAATATCTCTTTTAAATGCTGATTTTCATGATTTGTTATTTATATAGGTATGTATTTTTCTGACGCCTGTATTATCTTGTACAAGGATACAAGAAAAGGAAACATCAGAAAAGAATGGGCTGCATTTGTACATACTTGAGTTTGTTTTTCTGAAAGTCTAGATTCAGTGTCTCTTAGAATAGTTTTGAGTTCTTCCAGTTTTTCCGCGGTGGCTTGTTTATTACGTTTTATAACAGCTGCTTGATGCCTGAATGGAGTAAGTTTATCGTCTTGTGGATCCGACAGAGCCATTTTTTTCTGGATCATATTCTCAATATCTCTGTTCACAACTTCAATCTATAATATTTAAAGAAAAATAGCAGGAATCAACTATGTATGCAATATGTAAGGAACTTGTTAATATTTACGTGAGAACATTGTAAAAAAACAAGTATTTTTTCTGTTTCAGAGTTGTGTACTTGATTTAAAAGATACTTAAAAAGAGTTTATACTAACCTTCTCTTGGATCTGGAGAAGATTATCTCGCGTGATATTATCATGCGTTTGAACCCCATGTAAAACGCTTAAGTCACGTTGAGCATTAGCCAATTCCTCTGGATGCTTTTCTTTTGATAAATATTCATTCACCTACAGAAAAATAGCGATTATTAACTTCATATCTATAGTTCTGCAGTGGATGTCAGACATCTTACCTGTTGAGAAAACTCCTGAGATACATACAAGATCTGTATTATAAATACATATGTAAATAAATGTATACCTTGATTTCTTCATTCAGTCGGTGAATAAGTTCTCTCGGTGTTTTTGGAGTGGGAGCTTGTCCCCTAAAAGATACCAGATTTCTCTGAAGGTGATCCCCTGCTTTCTTCAGCTTTTCTTTTTGTTCATTTAACTAGAACAATCAAGATCTGTTATGTATTGTTTAAAAAAACATATTTTTTATTACTATATTTCTATTATTGAGCATTACTGTCAATAATTTTACCTGAGAATCTAGGTGTTTGGCTTTTTCTTGTTGAGCTCTGTAAGATTTGGAGATGTTTAGCAGATGCTCTTTATTTGAAACATCAGACAGATTGATTTGGGCTGTCTCCAATCGTTTGATTACTGCAGAGAATTTTTTTAGAAAGAAAACAAATACATATTCAATATATTATTGTAGGTTCAATAGAAAAGTTACAAAAAAATACTAACCAATATCCCTTTCCATTCCCATTTCTTTAATATCATTTATAACTTCAGCAGAGTTGTGTTGTCCTAGAGCAACAGACCTCTTATGCGCCTCTTTGAATTCTTCTATCAACTTCTCATGGACATCCAATAGATCCGCCATATCGGCGATGCCCAAGATATCTGGAGGGATATCTGGTCGAACCAGGAATTTGGCCAGGTAAGCTGTCTTCTTCACCTTTTCACTATTCTTGAGCAGCCACTGCAGTAGAGCAAATATTGTGCTTCTGTCGCCAGTGACGAGATTCTTCCCAAAGCTGGACACATCCACGTCAGCTTCGGGCTTGTATTTCACATTACGGAGCATGTCCGAACAAACGCATTGATATTACCTCCGGTTCTTCTTCAGTCACTTTAATCTTAAAATTCAAATATTACCAAGGAAATGTAAGAAATACAGAAAACACTCTACTTTATTTGGGACTTGTGTGTATCGCTCCTTGTATTTAAATAGAACCAGACCTAACTATTCAGCCGCCCTTATAAAAATAGCTCATATTGATTTATATAATCATAGAGTGGAAATTTATTTATTAAAATGAACAAACTTCTTGTCAGGGACAAAAACATGTGAGCCGCCTCTATTTAAAGTTATATGAGAGAAGTGAATATCTGAATATAAAAGGCTTATAATATGGTTTGTATGCAAAAGATCAAAACACAGAAAATATTGCTGAGTTTATTTTCATTACATAACCATAAAAAAATTAAAAAGTGTATTTATGTAACCTTGCTAATAAAATCAATAAAAATAAATTTGTTGTAGTAGAATAAGTGATGTCAATACTCTCTAACCTCAATAATTTAGTATAATTTTAATGTTTTGTTTCTCCTTTCATTAACTTTAAGTAAAGTTTTTTGGCGAGTGATTTTAATAAAAATAAATCATGTTAAAAACGATCATTGTTTCAATCTTATGGATATATAGTAACATAATAAATACATTTTAAACAAGATTAATAGTTTGTTTTACCTTTTGGCCAGCATCGTAATGAGCAAGCAAATCAATAAGAACTTGCAAATGCTGAACTTCATTCAAAGCATCAAACTTGATGAGATCATAGTTTGTTCCCAATTGTTTGTTCAGTTCGCTGGTGATGTATTTGAGTTGTTCCGTCATTGTAGATTTTTATTCAGGCGAATCAATGAAAGAATAATGTTATTGATTAAAGATGTTACCTCCTGCAATAGTGGCTGATTAAGGAATGTTTCAACTTTATGTCTGACAGGCTACCAAAATATTTTGTTGTGATGGTAGTTGTCATAGTAACAGATCTAAATAAAGTGTAACGAATTTTATTCTGAAGAGCATGGTCATTACAGCTTATCACCAGATAAGTCTCTGCAGGTGGCCAAAAAAGGACAAACTACTTTTAAAATAAATATTTTTTTTAGTATCGACCCCCCCACCACCCCCTTTTACAGTGTAAAGAATGTCGTTCTGTAACACAATAAAAAAAAATGATACCCTTATAATGCTGATAACAAAAGATTGTTTAAAAATTTTGTTTCACAATATTTATTCCATTAAAACAGATGTACAAAAAAAAAATTATACAAAATTAATAAACATAAACAATATATAAATAAAACACAAACAAATTATAATGGTGTTAACTGTTTTAAACATTTATATGGTTTGTACTTAAAATTTTGTCGTTGCTCTGGCAGAAGCATAACTAATTAGTTTTTATTTTTTTTATGCCATCCCACACAAGCGTTCCGACTGCCCAGAGCTATGGAACTATGGCATTTCCATTTAGAAAATGTTGTGAGACTGAACGATATGGGGTAGGGGAAGAAGAAGGGAAAAGTTAGGAAGTACTTGGCTATTCAAATCTTGTTACCAAGCATAGCTAATGGTGTTTCAGTGACATTTCGATTTTAAATGGTGGACTCTCACCAGGGCGATACTGAGAGTATCTTCCACTTCTGGAACGAGGTGTAAATATAAATTAAAACTATTTCTGCGAGAATAGGGGAAATACTTCAATAAAGTTATTATCACAAACAGAAAATAATTATTACAATATTGACCATCTCATAATAACACTTAAATTCGATTTATTTATGTAGATACCTAGTCAATTAAAATATAGGTAACATGTTTTAAACATTTGTAAATATAGTCTGTGGTTGTTGCAACCTTTCCTACATTAGCTTATAGGGTAATACCACAATATATTGTCACAATTAATTTGTTTTACAAATTATTTGAGTACGGTTTTTCAAGCATGTAATAATAAATATATCGATATTCTTACTTCTAAATAAAGATAACAGGTGTCACTTGAGCGAGAATAATTTTGAATATCAGGTAATTTAATATAAACTCTAAATAATGACAAACAGATGTCACTTGGGACCACTTAAAGATTCCTACCTTATCAAGGGCAAGAATTTATTGTACATAATTATTTAATATTAGCTTTGGCTAGATAACAACTAATAATGATCTTGTCGATTGGATCAGCAAACTTAATGCGTGGAATGGACAACATAAAAGTGCTACAAATGAAATGATTTTCTATAAAATGTTCCTATGTCGAGGGTTCATCAACGTTGATTGCCTTCCAATTCTTCTTCTTCTGCTAACACTTTAGGATCCAATTCTTTCATGTAGGCTAGAAAGATGACCCAGAGGAGACTGCAGCAGCTGACAATCATCACTCGGTTCCTCTCCGGGATGAACGCAAAGTTCAATGTTTGGAATATCGGCCAGAAACAGATGCCAACCTGAAAATAAAATTAAGACTTTATAATGTACAAAAATAATTGTTTATTACTCAAGTTAAACTTCGTAAGAGCACCACAATCTGGTGAAAATTGATACAAAATAATGTAAGTTAGGAACAATTTCAATAAACCCTTATGTCTTAAAAGCAAACTGTTTCCGTAGCTTAGTGGTTCGACTGTCATTGAAAGCAAAAAATATATTTACACATTAAAAATATAAATATACATACTGGCATGACTATTACAAAAATTATTTTACTTCTGTTTGTCAGAAAAACACATATTTAAAAAAGGGAAACACTATAAAATAATGAGCATAGAAATCTTAAATGAATCAGTATGAACCTAGATATAAAAAGGGTTTAATTTATAAAATATTACACCTTCCATGTAGGCAAAAGTTTGACCATTACTTCGTTTTTGGCTCCTTCAATAGTTTTTCCTTCTAAAAGGCTCATTCCAAAGAAGAAACAGCACATGGCGGCTGGTCCGTAAGTTACTTGCTCAACTAACGCCTGAAAAGTGATAATTATTAGTTTTCATTTAATTTAAATCATTTTCGAAAATCAATTGACAAGTCTTGGTATCAATTGCAGAGTACTGGTTTCAACTTGAAGTACCTACTTCAAACCGTCTCATGGAAGAATTGAGAGTTGAGATTGGAGGGTTTTATTCTTCTAAGGCATGGGAACTTGAACATTGACAAAAACTACCACCAAAAATCTGGATGTATTTGCAATGTTGATACTGTAGAATTCTTAATTTCTCGTTTCACTTACTTTAATTAACCCTATCTTAAAATTTGTTTGTGGCCAAATTTTAGTCGATATCCTAATCCACATGTACAGGGTGGGGGCAGTGAAGAGAGACCCATAGAGGCAATACCTCCCACACTGGGCCCAGTCATATGTGCCTGTAAGAGAAACACACAGCTTATAATAAAGGCATTACCCAACCTCAGCAGCAATATTGATTAATATGTAAATGAATTATTTTCATTAATGGAGTCATTGGCGCAGCAACACTGTAATTTACTGGACATTAATTCATGAAGAAAAAAAAGATGATCCAGATATGGAAAGAGTCCCAAACTTAAAAAAACCCAAATAAAGAGAATGTTCCCAGAAGGTTCTTAGAAGAGAGTTGCACATGAGCTATTATCAAAGAACCAGCGACACAAATGAGCACAGAACAACTCTGGACGAATGAAAAGGAAAGTTTTGTGGTCACAAATAAAGAAAGATATAGTATATATGTCTTATATTTGGCCCCTGAATATGACACATACCACCCATAAAGTTCAATCTCATGCTGGGTTAGGGAAAGATAAAACAAATCAATTTTTTCTCACCCCAATTTTTCCCGTCAATTCTCTGCTGAATTAAACAGGATGTAGGCCACAGCAGCCCGTAGGAGACCATTCCCCGGACTATCGGATGTCTCCGCGAAAAGGCAATAATTTTGGAACCGAACAACACCACTGGATTTGCTGCCATTTTTGATTTTTTGTCAAATTAAGTTATTCTCTGTTATTGTCTCTGATTCCTGAAAGAACCAAGCAAACCATTCACGTTATTTAAGTAAAATGTTTAAAAAAAAAAAACCCATTTGTTTTCAAAACCGTTCTAATTATGACACAGATTAAAATGCGACTGAATTCTTAAGATATGTTTTATGATAAGAATAGTTACATATTCAAATATTTACTGGCAATAAATGACCTTGGACTTTATAATTTATACATAATTCAGATTTATCCAGAGAATAAAAGTATTATAAGAGCAATATTGAATACTAAACAAAATGAACTGTATCTAAGAAAAATATTTGTATTTGTCAGAATTTACTTTGTGGCTTGCCATAATTATGATATATTTAAACACATTACTTTGTTATAAACCACTTTATTTTAATATAGTTGTCGACTGGTTTCCAGAGTACACTTCCATCGTTAGGGAAATATTAAAGTTTCAATATTGTCCATATGAAAGGGTATTTGTTTAAACTAGTCTAGTACACACATCAAAAGGGACAGTAAACCGTGAAGTGGCGCAGTAAGAATAAAATTTCTAACTTTTTTACATATGAGTGAAAATTAGCAGTATTGTTTTTTGCATAAATTAGCGCCCCACACAGCGATCTAACGAATCATGCACAGAAGACGGCTTAGCGTATTGATACGATCAGATAAGTTGTAAAAAATATTTATTATTAATTATATTTTGACAGAAACGGACAATTTCAAAAAAAAATATTTTGAGTGACAGTTGCATCAAATTAATTTATGATGAAATAAAATGTCAGAGATCAAACACAATAAGATTTTTGACAGAATCATAAAAATGCAAAATGTAATGACTATCAATTAGTAAAAGATTTTTTTATTCCCTACTGTGAATAGAGATATCTGTGAATTTTATGAATGTGCTTACCTTTTTGTGAAATACCTACACTTTCACAAAAACACTATTACAACACTTTTTGTTAAGATAATTTTTTGTTTCTTTGTAAATATTATATAAAACAGTAGTGAATACATTTTCTACTAAATTAATAATGGTTTTCTACTTTCTATAAAAAAGGCAAATGTTTAAAGATATTAAATTTAAAATACTAACTTCAAAATAAGAATGTTTTTTTCGAAAATTGATGCATGATGTTGTTCGGTTGTTAGTCGTGTGAATTTTTCAAACTGAGGCACTGAACTCATCATCGCTTCGCATGTGCAGAACGTCACACGAGGATGTTGCATAATTTGGACGAGGTAGTTGGCAGCGTTACAGGTAGTCAGTCATTTGCCAATGCCAAGACCTTCGAAAAGCGTGACTTCGTATTTCGTATCCCAAATAACACAGACAGCGGAATCTGTTGGACATATTAAGAAACTGATTCACAGATTTTCGTGAATACAATCACATTAGAGGTTAAAAATATTTTTTGACAGATGTCATTCTGACGTATAGATAATTTTTAGAGATGTTCGATATTCTTGTCCCGGTTACAAGGAACCGGTGACACGGCGGTCGCTGGAACTGTCGAT
Organism: Drusus annulatus; assembly: GCA_022651775.1. Taxonomy (NCBI): domain Eukaryota; kingdom Metazoa; phylum Arthropoda; class Insecta; order Trichoptera; family Limnephilidae; genus Drusus; species Drusus annulatus. The sequence continues at coordinate 2,712,605 of JAGWCC010000029.1, read as the reverse complement.
ATTATACATCTGAGGCTTGTAGAAACAAACACGGCAAAGTCCACCAATAATGGAAAATGAGTTAAATATGAGGTTCGAAAGAGTAAAAAAAATGCTTCATGATGCAATGTTGCTTTCCTAACAAACACGGCTCTAAACCATTTATTTTTACGGATTAAAATTGAGTTCCATAACAAACTCGGCAAAGTCCACTTCTTTCCAAATCAAAGACGGCAGTTTTCAAACGGACCAATAGGAGCGTTGTAAATAGCTGTTTTCAAGATGGCGGTTTGTTGTTGTAAAACATTGTTTTTGTAAAAGTTGAGATATTGACAATTTCGCAAATTACCGAAAATGTCCGCTGACGTGCATAATGAACTTTTTGTTTCTGTTATTTTTTATGGACATAATTTTTTTACTTACTAAACAGCATAGTGGTAAAATAAATTAGTTTTTACTTACGATTTAGAGTTTTATTGAATAATATGATTACTTTATTAGTAGTTATTGTTATGTCATTAATATTGTAGAAATCATGCTGTGTGAAAAACAAAATGAATCAATGATAATTCCAAGCAACATAGAACCCGGAAAAGTTGTTTTGAAATCGTTAAAAGTAAGAGATGTCAACTGTCTTTAGACCAAGCATTTCGGTGATAACTGGAGAAATCTTCCTGCTCTTGAATATTATTCCGCATTCATATCTTATTAAATCTTTAAAACAAATTTATATAAAAAAAATATCAGAATAATAGTTATTATTCTTTTTCTAATTTTTCTTTGGATTTTTAAGTTTTTTTTTTTTTAATTATTAATTAAGTCACCATAACTTACAAACTTTTTCAAAATATTTTGTAAAATATTATTGTTTTGTATTTCCATCAAAATAAATACTTTTTTAAATGTAAAACTATTTTTTTACTGACTTTGACTGCAACCTTGTGAAAAAACGTGTCCATTTCAAAACTGGCAAAGTCCAGTTGTGTTGAAAACAAAAGCGGCAGTTGTCAAATGTGAACAACAAACACGGCAAAGTCCACTAATAATTTAAAAAATATTTTTGTTTCGCACCAGTTAAACTAATGTATCAAGAAGAAAATTAATGTTTTTAGTAAGTACTATTTGTCGAATTTATTTTAGTGACAGTATCACAAGTAATTTTTAAATTAAACGTTTTTTGTTCTTCCTCGAAAACTGTAGTCAATGGACTTAGCCGTGTTTGTTTCTACAGGCCTCAATTCTGAAGAATTGGTTATTTTTTTAAACCGCTTCCTATTTTCCGGTCCCAGTTTCTTTGTTCCGGTGACTTGTTGGTCACTGGAACCGCCGATATTTTTTCTCTGACGGACAGATTAAGTATGGAACCGGTTTGTAGTTTTTAAAGTGGCTGGATAAATAGCCTGTTCCTCGCCGGTCACAGATATCAACCATCCTTAGATGTTGGCTTATTGGTAATACAGTCTTAAAACTTTAGGCAAAAAAAGTTACTTTAATTTAGTTCTATAACCAATAAGTATTGCAAGTTCGTAACAAATATTAAATAAGTTCATTTAAACACGTATTAAATTTACAATGTCAGATTTATCGGAAAAAATGTAATGATTAAAAAATACGAATGTCACACCCTATGTTTAGTTTTGCGCATGCGTAGAAACCTGCGTCAACTATTTGGGTAGCGCGCAGTGAGCCCGCCTTTTAGTTTGTAACGCGTTAAATCGCACCTGTCCGAAATCAACTTATCGGTTTAAAGATAATCGAAGGATTTTTGCAGAGTTTTAAGACAATGTCTATTGGTATCCAAAATACACCCTCGGAAAAATTGCACAATTTGTCACAAACGCGTTTTTAAATATTTTCGTTTAAAATTTAATAGTGTCTTGATGCAATATCGATCAACATACAAATTAACCATATTTTATTTTGTTTTAGTACATATGCGGAAATGGCGTTTTAAAAATATGATTGAATGATTGTTTAAGTTATTAATATTTTCGTTTAATAAAAATAAACGCTTACTATCTTAAAGTTCAACAATTTTTTTCTTCTTACAAGTTTTTTCACTCAAATCAAAAATTGTGTATTAAGTGAAACGTTTGAAAAAATAATTATAAAGGTGTAGTAGTTTTTTTTTAAACATACACATTTATGTAATACTGTATGTGATAAGAGTGTAAAGAAGTGAAGTATTTTTATTGGATTATCAGTGCTGCAAGACTCGGTATCTTTGAAAGGCAAGTCCTTCAGTCGAGAGGAATAAACAAAGTAATTAGTGTTTTTTTTTCTGAAGTTGAATTTTTTTCAGGATGCAAGAGTGCTTTGGAATTTATATAATTAAAAATTATACGCTTCACCACTAGGTCAAAGGTGTAAGTATTTTTTGATTAATTTACATTTGATTGGTTTTTTAAATTTCTTAAGTTATGTGAAGAAGTAGAGAACTTATATATTAATTTGTAGAGTTAGTTTAGGTTTTAACAAAAAATTACATCTACACGTGGAAACAAAGAAATTTTATCCCACAATCCCCTCTATTTGGGTATTTTTAACATTATATCAAATGCAATATTATTAAAAGAAATATTCGTATGTAATATTGCACTATATCCGCTTCTTTCAGGTGCATATACAAAACTATATATGGAGATATTTTTGTATACCTATTTTTGATCACATGTAACAATAATTCCTGTCCAGGTTATTTTTTATTGATGAACCTTCCCGCCACCGGGAATCGAATCCAAAAGAAGCTGGATAAATATCCAGTTTATCATCGGTCTCCGGTAACTGGAAGCGCAGTGACACCCCATTTCGGATATCACTATCTCTAATAATTTTAGCTTTTTGACTTTTAGCGTTCAGGAACATCCACAAAAAGCCAATATTCGATTTATTTTTGCAGAAGGTACATTTGCCAAGTAATAATCTTGCGTTTATCATTGTTACTGTTTATTTCAAGTTCTTGATTCATTTGAAGTAAAAACGAATGGTTTTTTAGGTCGGCAGTAACATTTAACTAATGAAATTAATTAATTATTTGAAAAAATAATCCACAAATTAGGCAAAATACCGAAACCATCACGTATTAAAGCAACATATAATAGACACAAAAAAAGTTAGCAAAGATAGAATGCATATTTTCCCGCTTCTATGGAAAATGGAAACTACATAAGAACTGCAATTCACATGACCCACAGCTACTCAAGTCTAGACCTTCGAAACAAACAATCTTTCAACTCAAACCATCACAATATTTAAAAAAAAGCCATACATATTTGTGCACCTTGTTGAAGACCAAATTTCAGTTGAAAGCTGGTCTTGTTATTCCTCTTAAACCATTGAATATCTAATTTATTATCAAGTATCTTTCATTGTTGGAGCTCTTCATCAAGGGTTGGGGCCAAAGCGGCATTATGAAACTAGTCCTGGAAAATCATTTGAACTAAAAGCATTTGTGTTAGATAGTAGTCTATATACAGAAAACCCGTTCACTCTAACTTCTATTTGATATAAGGCATGCAAGATAAGTTTTGTCTTTCCTGCCTCCCTGTCTGACTCTTCACGTCACAACTAAGTATCAGCTACATTTTGTCTTACTTTTGTTGCAGTGTTCTTGTTGCTCTCGTCTGTTTTCATAGTCTCGTTTCTCTACGTAGGTGCACATTAGGTAGTTGGACTAAATTATTATGCCTACGTGACATACTTGCTTCTGCACCTATACCATAATAAACTTATATAAGCCAATGTAGTAGTTAACTGATTACGCCAGCGTTTCTCAAATAATGATAATTCAGAAAAGCTTAAATTAAGAAATAACATTTTTGAAAGACTGGCAATAAAAAAAACGGTTTTGCTTTTTCGTTTCCGCTTCAGATGTACTTATGTACCTCGGCATCCTAAAATAATTAAAAATAGTAATGTAGGACAGTAAAAACTAATCTTGCTCAGTGTGATATTATCTCTTTCCATATTGTGGTAGAGATGCCATGCCAACCAGTGGCGGCTCGTGAGTTCTTAATGTGCTAGAGTGCTAAGATTGAAAAATACGATATTGTTAGTGTTGTTGTGGTCGAAAATGTTTTTTTTTTTTTTACGAATTTATTTTTTGTATGAAGATTTTCAGGATTTTTCAGTTTTGGTGGTGCACTGCACGGATTTCTGAAAAATCCTCATACGAAAAACGTTTTTTTTTTTATCTTACCGCTCTAGCACGCTAAAAAGTCACGAGCCGCCACTGATGCCAACATATAACCTCAGAGATAACCAACGTTTAAATCTCAGAGCTTAGAGTAACGTAGAGACCTAACTTTGCGAAATTTTGTCCGCACTTTTTGACCAAGCAATGACCAAAGGGTGTGGCCTAAACTCAGAGTAAAATCACTAACAGGGTTGTCACAAATTAAGTAAATTAGGTATTTTGTTGTGAGTAGGTAGTTGTAAATCATTAAAAAGAATGAATGTTGTATATTTTTTTGTTTATTCAAAGATACATTAATCAATAAGATTATTAAAATCTTATTTATAGATAAAAATATAAACGAATTAAATTATTAGTACAGAACATTTTATAATACATCTTATAAAATGAACTTCAGTTCCATCAACAAAATAGTTTACAAACAAAAAGTAAAATAAAAAAATGTACGGTGATAACAGATGTTAAATCATTTTCTTAACCTTGGAGTAAGAATATATGGAGAGAGATCATTTTTTTTTACCTATATAAATTTGCGATAAATCACTTTCTCTGCGTTTTCACGTCGTACACCATGAGAGAGAAAGAGGCACAAAAAATTTCACAAAACATGAAACCGCTTTTAAGTATTGTAGGGATGTTTTCCGTCCCAAGCGTTATTTTGTAAGGAAATTTCGAATGCAGATAATAATAACAGTGAACTTTGTGATATTTCACGTCAAGTGCGCTTCATACTTAATTAATTAAGCTAATAATTCTAACTAACAAGGAGAAAATAATATATAATATGTATACAAAATTAAAACTATCTAAATGCATGATCGTTATCATAAATCATCAGAGAACAGGTTCAGAAATGGGTACAATAGTGCATGTGCACATCAATAGATATAAAAAAACAATTAACTAGAAGCTAAGGGTATAAAAATCCAGATGAAACGTATGAATTCATATTAACATATTTGTTAAATCAAAGAAAAAGAAATTAGATTTTTCTCGTCTTTTTTCATCCTTTGGAAATCTAAAAATAATTAAATAAATAATAATATTCCAATTTTGGCATAGCCCTGAATCTGGGGACGTAACCGAAATTATAAATATAACTAAGAGATAAACACTATTCTGTCTTTATCTGTTTGCCAACAATTTAGGGTTAGTATCATGAGAAAGAAAGAGACCGGGATATTTTCAGAAGCCATTACAATATGGGGATTCCCCATGTAATGGTTTCTTATGTGACAGCTAGTAAATATCTCCAAGTTAAAAATATTACGAATCCACTAAAACTCATTTCAAACGGAAGTTTATTATATTGGAACGAATAGTCCAAAGATTAATTACATATTGGTGTAAGTTACTAGTTGTTTTGTAGGTTAGAATGTTAAATATTTGAGATCTAACTAAAAAAGACGATTTTATGGTACATACGTGTGAAAACTGTTTGTTTTTGGTCCTTTTGTACTTCGATTGAAGCAACCAAGTATAGCACATATGGCCATGATGTTTTTCTAGATATCGGACAAAAATAACTCAAGTTTTTTAACTATTTACGCACTTTTGACAGTCCGTTCACTTGACACTCCAAACGTGAATGAAGTTCGTCCAGATCAATTAACCGCGGACATGGTATTAGCCCGCCCCAAATCATGTATTGGTTTCAACAATTGTTTCTTTTCTCATATGCGTATAGAACCGAGCATAAAGAGAGAGAGCTATATTTTGCGAGAGTTTGTCAACGATTTGTCACAAATTAGTATGGTCTCTTTATATTGTTACTCTGAGTCTCAGAGTAACAATATAAAGAGAATACCTAATTTGTGACAAATCGTTGACAAACTCGCAAAATATAGCTCTTTATGCTCGAAGCTTATGATAAAAAAGAGAAAAGAGACAAACAATTGTTGAAAAACCAATACACGATTTGGGGCGGGCTAAATGCCATGTCTTCATTATTTAATCCGCACAAACTTCAGATACGTTTGAACTGTCAGGCGAACGGACTGTCAAAAGTACGTAAATAGTTAAAACTTGAGTTATTTTTGTGTAATATCTAGCAAAACATCATGGCCACATGTTCTATGCTTGTTTGCTTTAATCGAAGTACAAAAGGACAAAAAAAACAGTTTTCACACGTATGTACCATAAAAAATCGTCTTTTTAGTTTGATCTCAAATATTTAACATCCTAACCTACAAAACAACTAGTAACTTACACCAATATGTAATTAATCTTTGGACTATTCGTTCCAATATAATAAACTTCCGTTTGAAATGAGTTTTAATGGATTTGTAATATTTTTAACTTAGAGATTATATTGTTACTCTGAGGAGATGTCACATGCGAAACCCTTAGAACGGGGAAATCCCTATTCGTACGGCTTCTGAAAGTATCCCGGTCACTTTCTCTCATGATACTAACGCTAAATTGTTGGCAAAACAGATAAAGACAGAATAGTGTTTATCTCTTAGTTATCTTTATAATTTCGGTTGACTCCCCCAGATTCAGGGCTATGCCAAAATTAGAATATTATTATATATTTAATTATTTTTGTTTTTCTAGGTCCTGTATTATATAATTTAAAGATGTGATTTTTCGTAAACGTCGACGATTTGATTGTTGTAATGCGGAGATTTTTTTTTCTATTTTCGAAATTCGCGTATTACGTTAAAGTATTATATTTTTTAAGACTACCTTTTTTGGAGTATCTACGATTGGTGCAACTACAGAATTCTCGGGCGTTACGGATCTAACATCAAATTCCAATCTAATTTCTTTTTCTTTGATTTAACAAATATGTTAATATGAATTCATACGTTTCATCTGGATTTTTATACCCTTAGCTTCTAATTAATTGTTTTTTTTAATCTATTGATGTGCACATGCACTATTGTACCCATTTCTGAACCTGTTCTCTGATGATTTATGATAACGATCATGCATTTAGATAGTTTTTAATTTTGTATACATATTATATATTATTTTCTCCTTGTTAGTTAGAATTATTAGCTTAATTAATTAAGTATGAAGCGCACTTGACGTGAAATATCACAAAACTGTGCTATATAAGTTCACTGTTATTATTATCTGCATTCGAAATTTCCTTACAAAATAACGCGGGACGGAAAACATCCCTACAATACTTAAAAGCGGTGTCATGTTTTGTGTCTCTTTCTCTCTCATGGTGTACGACGTAAAAACGCAGAGAAAGTGATTTATCGCAAATTTATATAGGTAAAAAAAATTGATCTCTCTCCATATATTCTTACTCCAAGGTTAAGAAAATGATTTAACATCTGTTATCACCGTACATTTTTTTTTATTTTACTTTTGTTTTGTAAACTATTTTGTTGATGGAACTGAAGTTCATTTTATAATATGTATTATAAAATGTTCTGTACTAATAATTTAATTCGTTTATATTTTTATCTATAAATAAGATTTTAATAATGTTATTGATTAATGTATCTTTGAATAAACAAAAAAAATACAACATTCATTCTTTTTAATGATTTACAACTACCTACTCACAACAAAATACCTAATTTACTTAATTTGTGACAACCCTGTTAGTGATTTTACTCTGAGTTTAGGCCACACCCTTTGGTCATTGCTTGGTCAAAAAGTACGGACAAAATTTCGCAAAGTTAGGTCTCTATATATTGTTACTCTAAGGTTTAAATGGTCACTCACTTTATTTTCCCCGCTACTCTCAATCAGCACCAATATGTAACTGCAGCAAAAATTTGGCGAAATTTTTCGAGTACAATGCCTCTTATTGTATATGCCCGCATTTCCGCCATATTCAAAGATATTACGATTATTAGCGTCTGTGGGTTTTATCCCACCTATTAAATATTTGACACCCATTTTAGTTGATTATAAATCCATCTGGATTTATAAAATCGTGATGCCAAACATTTGTAAAAATAATCACTGAATTGTACCCAATATAGGCACTGTCTCCAGGGAAGTGGGACAGTTCTGGGCACTTAGCATGACTATCAGGTGACCGTTGTAGTTAAACTAAAAAGTGATGAATTGATGTTGTTAGGTAAGTCTGCTAGCAGACTCACTGTTTGAGAAATGCTGTTAAACCGTTTGATAAAACATTAATATACCAACAAACCTCAGCACTCTCGGTATCACAGTATTCGTGCGGCTGAACGGATCGACAGGTTCTTTTCTCTGCAGCTAAACTTTTCAAAATCATTTTCCAAAATGAGGCTAGGCGCCACAGTACCAAACTTTAAGGCTCAGACCACTCAGGGGAACATCGACTTCTACTCATGGCTGGGAGATTCGTGAGTACTGTAACTAAGTATTGAAACTAACGAGTAAAGATTTTTTTTCATTTCTATAGACACACCCCTTTTGCAAAAAACAAAAACGATATGTTCTCAAATACGTGATTTGGAAACTTAAAGTGTTTTATCCTTCTTTAGATTTATGTGACAGATAAAGAGATAAATCTATATAAAATACTATTTTAGTTGTTTTTGATAAACCAGTTAATGACTGTACCGGTCTGTCGTAGTATGTTTACATTGTTTGTATACAGAAAATTGCAATAAGCTGTTTTATTTTTTAAATTTTAACTTGGTCGAGAAAATATAAACTTCTCTTAAAAACTTTAGATTTACACCCGCGTATAATAAGAAATTGCAATATTGAGAGGACGTTCTTAATACTATAATATGCATTTGAATAATTATAAGGTTGTGTATATTATGTTATTATCAGTTTTGTGAAAAATCACCTCAAGGGCGCTGACTGTACTTACCATGCAAATATTAAACATTAAATTTGTTTAACTTATTAAAAATAGCATAGCAATAAGAAGGAATATCCTTTAAATTCTATAAAATGTTTTTTTTTTCAAATTAGAAAAGAATTGCTCTTACTTGCATTTTATTTTACAGATAAATGTAAATCCTTCTTATAAAAATTTTCCCTGGATATTTTAAGCATTTATGTTTGTATTTGAAATATACTATTTACTGAAATAATATTTTAGCATTTTAATTCCTCTTTAAAGTCATGGTGTTTGAAAGAAAGTACGAAAACATGGTTAAATACAATTGTGAATGATACATACTTGGAGCAATCGGATGAGTTTGTGTATTTGGGAAGTATGACATCCCTGAGGCGTATGTGGGCGTATGAATCTATAATATATAAAAAAAAGGAGTGTAAGAAGAATATATGACGCGGAATTAAATGGTAGAAGAAGTCGGGGATGGCACGATAAAGTGAATCAAATACTTGAGTCGGGACAAGTCAAGAGTCGGAATAATAGAAGAGTGTGCATGCATGAATGTGAATGAAGCGAGGAGTGTGTGCCAAGACAGAGTTGTGTTACGGTTTCTTAAATACTTAAAAAAAGTACTTTATTATGAATGCTTCAATTTAGTTCGTTTTTTAACTTTTGATTTAGAACGATGCATTAGGCGATTAGCCACGAGTAATATCATATCCACTCAATTCTTTACCATTACATATCCATCTCTAACCAAGCACCAAGTGGGGATACGTCCCTGGGGTCAATTTAAATGAATGCAATATGACGCCATAAAACTAGTCTCACTATGACCACTATTCTAAATACGCAACAACATAACGTACCGAACTAAAGTGTACCTTATAATTATTACGTATTTCAAATACCGATATAATTTATTTGTGGGTACAATTATTTGTAGACTAATTCTTAGTTTAGGATATTTAGGTGAAGGTTGATAGTGGTAGACGCCTAGAGGAAGCCTAGAGGTGATATTTCACAAAAATGGCCCTATTCAAATTATTCGACGCAGTTTTCAAGGCAATAAAATTTTGGCCTATCGAGTTTAGAGTGCTCCACGCTAATTAGACGGAAAAAATGGATAACGTAAGTTCTCTGTACTTAGTGTGATCTTGTTACCTGAACAAGTTTTTAATGTCTAGTTACAATGGTCGGGGACAAACACAGATCCCTCTCTTTTTTTACTTCAAGACGGTTCTTCTTTAAGAGCCCTCTGGCGTCAAGATTTGAACAAAGGCTTTCCTCAAATTGGTCAAGGTTTGCCGATTCTGGGCGGTTCTCATCCATCTGAAGCCTGCAATGAGGACGCCGCTTCCAACGCTCATCTGCTAGTCATGCCACGTGCCCAGAATAGTTCCACTGAAGATTGTGATGGTTACGTTGGCCAACTTAGACTTGATTCTTATCTTGAAGTTAGATACCTAGCATAGCTCTTTCCGTAGCTCTTTGTGTTGTGGCATCACAGCAATAATATGCCAGGAGGGAGCGCTAGTGTAGTTAGGATTGATGATTTTTTTACTCGGGCGTGGCTAGGGCTAGGGCTATGGCTAGGGCTATGGCTAGGGCATTTATTCATCCATTCATAGCACATGTTGACCTAATGTTTTTGTTTTTTTGTAAAACCACTTTTTCACAAAACGTAGTGGGCGGAGTCACCGGAGACGCAGGTGACGGAAAACATGCTTACATATCTAAAAACGATGCTATATTGTGTGGGAACTTATCTTATCCTCTTTCTCTCACACGGCTTACGACGTGAAAACCCTGAGAAAGCGATTTATCGTAAATTTGTATAGGTTGGGTAAAAATATTTAGCTTTCTCTCTCATATGTATTTTTACTGTGAGGTTGTGGTAATTTTCGGTTTCGTCCAGGGGTCACACTAAAAAATGTCGCAAAAACGTTACTTTTCAGCATTCTAATACAAGTAATACTACAGATGATTTATCTGTAAATTTTCTAAGCGTAATTAGGAAAATGTCCGACTTTTCCGTTTAAATTCTAAATTTAGATTTTAAAAAAATACAATTTTTTACATAAATCACCAGTTATCTCTTCTCCAAATGTTTTGACATTCATGAATGATACAATGCTGTCACAAAGTACAGTAACACGACGAAGGCATAATCCTTTGATAATAAATGAACTTATTTACGTAACAGCTAGCCTTTATTAAAGTTTATTTTTTTTTGTCCCTTTATTTTACCTCCGCATGAGTTTTCTTTATCTTGAAATTTTTTTTCAACAAAATTGGCTTTAAATCGGGACCTAAAATGGAAAAGACCCCCATTATTTTAACTTTGTTATGAAAAATACGCCTCCGCATTTTTTTAAATTTCGTCTAAAATGCCAATTATTTTGTACTTCGGTTTCAATCATAGGGCAATGGTGGCAAATTGTGGAAATGTATACCGTCAATTTCGTTTTTAAAAAAATTTAGCTTTCTCGTGAGAACATTTATGATTGTTTCATTTAAACATGAAAAAATATGTTTTCCGATTGGTTAATAAATTAAGATTTTAAACAAATGAAATTTATTACACATATCACCAGTTATCTCTTCTCCAAATGTTTTGACATTCATGAATGGTACAATGCTGTCACAAAGTACAGTAACACGACGAAGGCATAATCCTTTGATAATAAATGAACTTATTTACGTAACAGCTCGCCTTAATGTTTTATTTATTTTTTATTACAGTCAGTATTTTATTTTTATACCTCCGCATGAGTTTCCTTTATCTTCCAGATTTTTTTTTTCTTGCTCTTCCCTTGAAATGGACCAAAAATGGAAAAAGACCCCATTATTTTAACTTTGTTATGAAAAATACGCCTCCGCGATTTTTTTTAAATTTCGTCTAAAATGCCAATGATGATGTTTGTTCCATCAACGTAGATGGGAGATCTATTCTGAAATGTTTACCTAATTTTGTTTAGAAAAAGTCCCAATAAGGGAGCATTTGTTATTTATTTTGTTTCATTTAAACATGAAAAAATATTGAACTTACCACACAACTTAATGTATTAATATGAGAAATGGAATGAATATTTCGTTACCATTCGGATTTCAATCTGTTGAATTCGTAGATACTTTAAATAAATCTAACTAAATTGTGTTGTAAATGCCAGTAGTGAAATACTAAGTTCAAACGCGCCATTTTCGTACCAAATTCAGACAGAAAGTTAGCTGACCCTCCGTTATTGAGCCAATTTAGTATCCTTTGTCCAAAAGAGGAACTTACGAACGAACGATCTTTTTGCTCATTGGTAACCCCAAGATTTAAAGTAGCGACGCCTTAACTGCATAAATAAGATTTGCATCTGTTGATCCGCGATTTACATAATATGGATGAGCTAGTTAATATTTATTTCAAGTAGGCATCATTTGACCCCGCTTTGGGTATGCATTTACTGTTTTCATGTCATGGCTGTAAAGTAGCTAGGTACATACATGTAATCTAAACACCACACATTATTATAAAATTAAATTTATTACGTAAATTACAATTGTCGACCAACTTAATTTTTTGTTTTAAATGTGTATATCGTCACCGGAAAGGCAAAAGGTCTGAACCGCCATTTTGCGAAGTTTACACCAGAGCCCTTTAAGTTTTTTTTGTTTGTTTTACAATACAATTCATAAGTCTTCAGTACCTGCTTGGATTTTGAAAAAAAAAGTTAACTCAGGTAACCAGTGAGTTACCCAAAGCGACAGAAAGCTTAAAAGGTCCTAAACTTGTGTCGCTTGAGTCAAGGCCTTCCCCCAAATGGTAAATATATTTACTGTAAAGAGAATTCAATGCAAAACCTGATCACAACTGCAAATTTAATTCATTTTTTATCAAGGTGTAGCTTAAGCCCTTTTGCCTTTCTAGATAATATCTAACGAATCTATCTTTTATTTTCGCTTTATCACGCTGACTATTTCGGTCAACTTGTCGAGATTTAATCTTGAAAAGCGTGTTTTTTCAAGCATTAGTCTTGCATTTCAATTAAATAGAGTAAATTATTTATATGGCTCCGTTGTTGTGAAAAATCTCTCTCAAATAAGCTTTTCATATTAGGTTTGCCCTTGTTACCTACCATAGACTGCCCCCGACCCTAAGATAACATGAATCCGGCTCTGCATCTTATCTAGCCGTGTCAACGACACCGAATACACTATCATCTACAATGGACTCCGGAGGTGCACTGCACACGACTCCAGCAACGATATCACTTATAAAAGGGACCGCAACATCCCACAAGACGTTAATCTACGACCTTCAGTTAAAGAGACTACGTTTGTTGTTAGATTCTCCATTTGAAATTATAATTGATACTCACTTGTACTGTTTTTCTAATTTAAATAAATATTGTGTTTCCATCAACGCATTCATTTTATTAAAAACTAATAAAAGTTAACTCCCTCGAGGTGACATTTCCCAACAAAATATATTATTTACGACCTATGGGTTAGCCCATTATTGTCAAAACCGAAAAGTTCTCGACGTAATTCACTTATTCAAACCAAAATTAACCTCTTTCGCGCGACGTAATAAATCAGAAAGACGTTAAGAGTTTATTTTACCAACCGATAAAGAGTTAGGTACAAAGTTGAGCTTTCTTTATAAACAGGCAATTTCATTAAAAATGCCAAAAACAAGTCCGAATTTATCCGTATATCACCGTTAATATCTACATCATGCATTAAAAGCACCGTGGTGTTCATATTCCAGCGGGGTGATTTTTTCACAAAAACGGCGCTTTACAAAATATTATTGTTATTATTGATTTGAATCATGAACGCAAGGCGCTAAATCTGTCTTTGAGATGTTTTTAAGGTACCGTATCTATAAACGGCAAATCCGCAACGCGCCTTTCTTATTTGCGTCATGTTCCTAACGCACTTTACTTATCTGCATCATGTCCCCGAGTATCTTATCCATTTATAGGTATCATGTCCCAAAGGCACCGTATTTAATGTATGTATCTAGTATCTATATCATGTCTCCAAAGCACCAGATCTATCGATACCATGTACCCAGGGCACCGCATCTTTTGTATAATGTCCCAAAAGCACCGCATAATATCTGTACCACGTTTCCAAGGCACCGCATCAATCTACGTCATATCCCCAAGGCAGAGTAACTAATAGTACGATGATTTATTCCAGATGGTGCGTGCTGTTCTCGCACCCGGCTGACTTCACGCCCGTGTGCACCACGGAGCTGGGCAGGATCGCCGTGCATTTCCCGCACTTCCAGCGGCGCGGGGTCAAGCTGCTGGCGCACTCCTGCGACAAGATGCAGAGCCACAACGACTGGGTTGCCGTAAGTCAAGTTGACTGCACCCTACACCATGAATACCTAAATAGCTCCTTATGAGTTTACACTATTCGTGGACCATGTAACTGCAGCACCATTCTGGTGCAATCTGAGGAACTCTTCTACATTCACGTACCTATGGCGCATCACTAATCGTGGACAATATGCATCCTTGTGAGGTTTCTATTTTAGGTGAAACCCTTACGTTTGAAATTATCATGTAAACGGATTAATCCCAGTCTTTATTCAACATTAACGTCACTTTGTAGCATTCTAATACAAGCAATACTGCACATGATTCATCCGTAAATTTTACATGGGCAGTTAGGAAAATGTCTAAGGTATCCAGTGAATAAAATTTTAAAGCTGTAATAATTTAAATTATATGAAAAAATACTAAAATGACAGTAAAAGGTGCAGTTTGAAAACCAGTGCAGCCATTTCCGAACGTTTTACCTGAAATTCCATTATGCATTTCATAAATAATTAAAAATATGATTGTTTCAGAATTGTATTCAATGGAAACCATAGAATTTTCCATAACTACCCTATAGAATCAACAGATAAATCATTTGTAGTATTGCTTGTATTAGAATGACAAAAAAGGTGTATTTTCGGGTGCTAACCCTTAACGATGATGGAAAAGAAAAATGCTTTAAGCACTTAGAGTAACCTAGAGACCTAACTTTGCGAAATTTTGTCCGCACTTTTTGACCAAGCAATGACCAAAGGGTGTGGCCTAAACTCGGAGTAAAATCACTAACAGGGTTGTCACAAATTAGGTATTTTGTTGTGAGTAGGTAGTTGTAAATCATTAAAAAGAATGAATGTTGTATATTTTTTTTGTTTATTCAAATATACATTAATCAATAAGATTAATAAAATCTTATTTATAGATAAAAATATGAACGAATTAAATTATTAGTACAGAACATTTTATAATACATATTATAAAATGAACTTCAGTCTCCATCAACAAAATAGTTTACAAACAAAAGTAAAATAAAAAAAAAATGTACGGTGATAACAGATGTTAAATCATTTTCTTAACCTTGGAGTAAGAATATATGGAGAGAGATCAATTTTTTTACCTATATAAATTTGCGATAAATCACTTTCTCTGCGTTTTTACGTCGTACACCATGAGAGAGAAAGAGACACAAAAAAATTCACAAAACATGACACCGCTTTTAAGTATTGTAGGGATGTTTTCCGTCCCGCGTTATTTTGTAAGGAAATTTCGAATGCAGATAATAATAACAGTGAACTTATATAGCACAGTTTTGTGATATTTCACGTCAAGTGCGCTTCATACTTAATTAATTAAGCTAATAATTCTAACTAACAAGGAGAAAATAATATATAATATGTATACAAAATTAAAACTATCTAGATGCATATCGTTATCATAAATCATCAGAGAACAGGTTCAGAAATGGGTACAATAGTGCATGTGCACATCAATAGATTTAAAAAAAAAACAATTAACTAGAAGCTAAGGGTATAAAAATCCAGATGAAACGTATGAATTCATATTAACATATTTGTTAAATCGAAGAAAAAGAAATTAGATTTTTCTCGTCTTTTTTCATCCTTTGGAAATCTAAAAATAATTAAATAAATAATAATATTCCAATTTTGGCATAGCCCTGAATCTGGGGACGTAACTGAAATTATAAATATAACTAAGAGACTTAGAGTAACGTAGAGACCTAACATTGCGAAATTTTGTCCGCACTTTTTGACCAAGGATTGACCAAGGGAGGTATGACGTATATGCTTCCAGCCAATCGGATGCGAAGAAAACCGTAAAGATAAACATTATTCCGTCTTTATCTGTTCGCGAACAATTTTGCGTTAGTATCATGAGAAAGAAAGAGACCGGGATACTTTTAGAAGCCGTACAAAGGGGAATTCCCCGTTCTTGAAAATTTTTTGACATTCTCGTAAATATTTTTAAGTTAAACATATTACGAATCCATTAAAACTCATTTCAAACGGAAGTTTATTAAATTGGAACGAATAGTCCAAAGATTAATTACATATTGGTGTAAGTTACTAGTTGTTTTGTAGGTTAGGATGTTAAATATTTGAGATCAAACTAAAAAAGACGATTTTTATGGTACATACGTGTGAAAACTGTTTGTTTTTGGTCCTTTTGTACTTCGATTAAAGCAAACAAGCATAGAACATGTGGCCATGATGTTTTGCTAGATATTACACAAAAAATAACTCAAGTTTTTAACTATTTACGTACTTTTGACAGTCCGTTCGCCCGACAGTGCAAACGTGTCTGAAGTTTGTGCGGATTAAATAATGAAGACATTTCATTTAGCCCGCCCCAAATCGTGTATAGGTTTCAACAATTGTTTGTCTCTTTTTCTCATATGCTTATAGAACCGAGCATAAAGAGAGAGCTATATTTTGCGAGTTTGTCAACGATTTGTCACAAATTAGTATGGTCTCTTTATATTGTTACTCTGAGCTAAGAGATAAACACTATTCTGTCTTTATCTGTTTGCCAACAATTTAGCGTTAGTATCATGAGAAAGAAAGAGACCGGGATACTTTCAGAAGCCGTACAATATGGGTATTCCCCCTTGTAATGGTTTCTTATGTGACAGCTAGTAAATATCTCTAAGTTAAAAATATTACGAATCCACTAAAACTCATTTCAAACGGAAGTTTATTATATTGGAACGAATAGTCCAAAGATTAATTACATATTGGTGTAAGTTACTAGTTGTTTTGTAGGTTAGAATGTTAAATATTTGAGATCTAACTAAAAAAGACGATTTTTATGGTACATACGTGTGAAAACTGTTTGTTTTTGGTCCTTTTGTACTTCGATTGAAGCAACCAAGTATAGCACATATGGTCATGATGTTTTGCTAGATATCGGACAAAAAATAACTCAAGTTTTTAACTATTTACGCACTTTTGACAGTCCGTTCGCCTGACACTCCAAACGTGAATGAAGCTCGTACAGATCAAATATCGCGGACATGGTATTTAGCACGCCCCAAATCGTGTATTGGTTTCAACAATTGTTTGTCTCTTTTTCTCATATGCGTATAGAACCGAGCATAAAGAGAGAGCTATATTTTGCGAGTTTGTCAACGATTTGTCACAAATTAGTACGGTCTCTTTATATTGTTACTCTAAGTTTAAGCAAAAACATTGCACAGGTAGGTTGGTACCGCGTTACGATATAAGGGTTGATCGTTATTTGATTATTCCGGGAGAAATAAATTAATTATAATATCACATTCCTACATAAAATATCTAAATTGAGAAAAAAAGGACAATACAATTTTTCAGACATTAGGTTGTAGTTGTTGGTTTGATCTACTTCCGTGTATTACCAATATTATCATAATTTAGGTATTTCAATTTTAATTCTGGAAAATCACATAAACTAAAACAAACAATAAAATGGCCGTACCCCTGTTAGGTGAATCCACCTGCTTTATTTGTTTTATTTTTGCCGTGGCAAATTTCCAAAATTGAAAAAAGTCACGGCATGCCGCTGGTGTTAGACCTTATTTATTGCAAACGATTTTTGAGATATTTATTGAATTTACTATGGTACCCATATGAAAAACCGCAAGTAAATATAGATAATGAAGTGATTATTGAAGTTGATCAGAAATGATTATCACCTTGTGCTCTTACTGTGTAAATCAAGATAAAAGTAGTGATTTTAATACAAGTTTATTTTTCATATCAATGAACGACGCGAAGTCAGGTATCCACATAAATAAGTACTTATAATTTAACGTCATATACGTTTAATTTATTGCACTTACATAAATAGGTACCTACCTCCTCGTATATAATACCAGCCTACATGGCAAATGACAAGTAAATAAACTAATAATGATATTTATAAAATTAATATCATCATCAACAATGTGGGCTAGTGGATTTTATTTTTTTTCGTATCATCATAATAATATTATTATATTTTCCGTATTATTGTTACAGAGCCCCAAAGCAATTATTTCTGAAGAGAAAAGCAGTTTTTAATTTTCCGTGAGTTCATTAAACGTGCATTCGTAAGATTATTTTTGGTAACGACGCTTGTAATACCTATGTGGAAATGGCAAAGAGGGAATTTAATACGCAACCAGATGTTGAAGCACGTGTAGTAAAGAAAATCGTTAGTTATTTTGGCAGTGGTCCAATAATGCAACCGTAGTGCAAAAAACACAAACGAATATAAAAGTACCAGTAGGTTTATAACGAAATTGCATAGGTAGGTAGGTAGGTAGGTAGGTATTCATACACTTTTTAATAGTAAAAAAACTTGTTGCGCTTTCGAGAAGAATAGGAAAAATACTTTTTAAATTGTAGCAAAACTATTTCAGAGAAAAATATAATTGGGGCATATTCTGATAGTAGTTCTAGTTAGTAGATTTAGTTCTGGGAAAGCATGAAATTACCGTGTATTCTTTTCAAGGAAAGCATTATTTTTCAAATGTAATAAAATCTGCTACATTTCCATATACGTGATTGAGGAAAGAACCAATCATAAATTATACATTTCAAAGCATTCGATATATAAATAATGGTTCTCATTTTTTTCATATTTTGGTAACACCCTGTTGCTTTACACTTCCACAGCCATAATATTAAAGACGATATAAAAAAAATCCTCAGAAAGTTTTTTTCCCAGCGATTAAAATTGTTTCATTTTTGTTGCCAGGCTAACAATGCGACACTTTGGCTTTGTGTCCCCGGCATTTATGTGACTATTCATGTACTATCCAGGGCCGGTCCTGTGCAGGCGCAATTGGAGCAATCCGTCCAGGCGGCGAATAGCCAAGGCGCTGATAGTACCTAATCACAGTGCTTTATGAATATGATATAAAATGAAAAAATCATACCATTCATGGACGGCAATGGAACCCGTTAGTTCTCGGCCCGACGGCACGGAATAAAGCCCACACCTCTCGTCTTATACTTGATACTAGTTGGAACGAAAATTTTACCTGCGCAAGGCGCTGTTTGACTCACGGCCGGGCCTGGTACCACGTACTGATGTAGTAACTATATATTTGGTAATATAAATATCGTAAATACATATTTCACTGTTGGGCCTATTTTTGACAAAAAGCTTATTCTTAAAAATGTATGCCATTATAAAAAAAAAGAGAAACGCTGGGAACATTCGGAAGAAGGTTACAAATTTCCCGACTATTCTAAAACGAGTTTATGTAGTTACACGAGCACGGTACCAACGGCGATGATGATGATCTTGCCATTGGAACAGTCGACTGAGTGGTGTTGGAAATTCCAGGACATCAAGTCGTACTGCCTCGACATCCCCGGCGAGTTCCCCTACCCCATCATCGGCGACGAGAGCCGCGAGCTGGCCGTGCTGCTGGACATGCTGGACGAGAAGGACCAGAGCAACCCCGCCACGGCCATGACCGTGCGCGCGCTCTACGTCATCGACCCCGCCAAGAAGCTCAGGCTGTCCATGCTGTACCCCGCCTCCACTGGCAGAAACGTCGAGTACGTAGACTGTGGCTTAATTTTTAAAATTCAGTTGCGACAAGATTGAAATTGCTTCGTCGCGTCGAAAATTTTCGCCATGAAATAATTTTATCCGGCTTGGGGAGAAATACGAGTAAAACATGTTTTCCGATTAGAATTTGAAGAATTAAATTTGCAACTTTGAACTTTAAAAAAAGTGATTCGATTGTTCAAAGCATTTTTATGCGCCTTCATTTTTTTTCAGCTTATTTTTTTTACTTATTAAAAAAAATTGCTCGATCAGAATAAATTCAAGCTACAGTATTTTGTTTTTAAAAAATCCACAGATAATAATATTAATTGGACGATTGAAAAATCGCGAGAGTTGTTCATTATTTTGATTTGGAATATCAATAACCTTATGAACTCTTAGACAAAATCCTATTTGATTTCAATATCATTATTTTTGTTTTCTGGAATAAAAATAAATTGGACTTTTATTCTTTTATATCAGTGGCGCAAGATAAGCATCATCGTGTAAAATAGAAAAATATATTACTACCGCTGCTGCTACTGGTGTTCAAAACTAAATATTATTCTCAAAGTAAGGATAGCACCCACATCAGTTGTTATTGCAAAACTTCAATAACAGAAGTGGACAATTTATGACGATATTGTTATTCATTCTGATCTTTGCTTTCATGGCCATTGTGGCACTTCTTGCTTCTCATACATTTATTATTATTGCAATGTGCATTTTATAGCATTGTTCCCTGATTATTATGCACAAAGCAAATATTATGTGGATTTTGTACTCATATCAAGATAATGGTGACAAATGATGTTTTCAATAATTTATATAATGTTTGATATTTATGAAACAACGACTTCAGAGCAATCTGAACTATTTACAATCAAAACCATCGCATTCAGAATGATCAACACTGTGAATTTTCATTGCATGGTTTTAAAGAGTTTGTAGATTAAAATTCCACTACCTACCCAAACACAAACTTAGTAAAAGCATCCATGGTCAACATAATAGATTTTTAGGGCTTTTACCCTATTTGTCTTTTGAATAATATTTTGTGGAAAAATTACTGAGTATTGATTGATTTAATTATTTCTTTGCTGAGTTTACTTTACGTACGAGTATGAGGTTTTCAAAATTGTGGATGAAAATAATCAAATTAATAAATAATCTTTTCAAATCCAGATAAGCGATTGAAAAAGTATATACCTAAGCTCGTTGGGTAATATTTATCTGTGAGATCGTTAGTTTTTGATCGCTGTGTCAGATTAAGTTACGTGCTGTAATTTTTCACGGGTTACCACTAGTACCTGGTAGTATACATTGTATACAATCATGAATAATGCCACATTGTGACGTTAGTTGTTATGTTTGATGAACCTTGAATACAATTCTCTATACTCTATAGGATCATCGATATTATTTAAATTTATATGTGTTTTATTGAAAGCCTGTTTTGTTTTTATTCCTACCTATTTATCATATTTTATTATTTTTAGTGATCTATCTTGTGAGCTAATTTTCAAGTCATGCGAGAAATTATACAATTACTAGTGCCATCTGTATTTTTGGCATGGAACTATTTTTAGAAGTAGTTATAATGCTACATTTATTTTGTTTATAACTTACAGTGAAATCCTGCGTGTTATCGACTCTCTTCAACTGACCGACAAGCACAAAGTTATTGCAACTCCGGCTAACTGGGTGGTGAGTATTTTACATTATAAATTACTACAAAGTAAACAAAAAATGGCGTGTCTATTGTACCCTCAGCATTGGAATTTCAATTGATTAATTAAAGTTTTCCAAAACCATCAGTGGTTTAACGAATTTTACAAATATTCGCACAGCTGCTTGTGCAAAAATGTTTAATGAAAAAGGAAAATAGGTAGATAAAAAGTTCATGTCTGTATTTTTTTTATATAATGATGCAATATAATTATTTCTTTAGCCTGGAGAGAAGGTGATGATCCTCCCCGACGTAGCAGACAAGGACTTGGCTACTTTATTTCCCAAAGGAGTTGATAAGGTCACTATGCCATCTGGCAAAGTTTACGTTAGAACAACAACCAACTACTAAGTAATTAGTATTTAATAAGACTAAGTGAAATCATAATAATATATCTACATTATTTCATAAAAATAATGATTATAAATTCAACGAAAGCAGCATTATTACAAAAACAAAACGACGTTTTCTCATAAAAAAATATTTTTCACTCCAATAAAAAATTATTGATGTTTGTATTTTTTTGTAATTTAAAAATAAAGTGTTATCTGAAGTAAAGATAAAACGATAAAACCTGTTTTTTATTACCAAACTTATAAATGTATGGTCCTCTTCCAAGTATGATGCACGATTTTTTGTATTAATTTGAAACAATGACATTGCTTTCAAACGCAACCTCCAAGACAATACTCTAGGCACACTTTCTATTCCCATCAACTTAATGAATTTTTCTCTCTCCCATCACTTATAGTTTTATGTTTTCCATACCCCATCTCTTTCCCACTAGAAATATATATTATGAAAACATTCATCGCGAAAAACAGAACTAAAGTAAAGGTTCATATCTGGGTAATTAATTATAAAAATGAATCCCCACCCCAGCCAACTATTCATATGAATCTGGTTGAAATAAAATTTCAAGTCGGTTTTTTTCTTCATGGTTGCTTGGTTATGTGGGTAAACAATTATTAAAATATAATATGATTTATTTTATGTACCTGTCTACCTATTTGCGTTTCGGCTGGTTGGGTACATGCATATCAAAACCTTCGTGTTCATTGTCATCCAAATTTACAAATCAGTTCAATTTTTATTCTTCAAACATTTGGTTGCAGAAGTTATCTTTTAAATACTTTAAGTATTAAATGATAATATTGTAAAAAAAGTATGTACCTTTCAATGTTATTTGGATTATATGGCAATCAATTATATTATAAAAATATTCAAAGTAACGAACTTATTTTTACGTAATATATTTCTTTTTTTTATTAACCTTACTGACCTAATCGCCATAAATTAATGTTTTATTATTAAAACGCATCAACCTATATCGATGTTAAAAAGATTATATTTATTTACTGTGTGGTCTTATTGAGAAAAGTAGTTGACAGTTTATAAAATTGACAGTTGTTGTAACTCTGAACTCTGTTCATTTTTTAGGCATTATTTACTAAGATGAATTATTATTTAGGAAGTATTTAAATTTCAGGGCTGTGAGAAAAACATAGCCTACCTACCTTATTAATTAATAGATTATTATGTCAATTGGACAGAAAATAATATTTATGTAAGTATCAACCTACTATCAATATTTCCAAGGTAGGTACTTGATGACAGAAGATGCTCATTGAAAATAAACAAGGCAGAATATAAAATGGAACAAACGCCAACGTTTTAGTCAGTCACATTTCATTAGTTTTTAATTAAATCTATTTGTTTGTCAAAATTTTGCGAAGTATGTAATTATTTACAAGAAATTCTAATTTCCAAGAAACTGAATGTTTTCCCTGTTTGTTAATTATTATGATGATATTGTAATGATCTCTTTTTCACCTACGAGATAGCTTCTGTGAAACGAGATACGAGAGGTCAAATTAATAAGGCAAACATTACACAATTAAACACGTCGATCCAAACCAACACTTAACATAGCTAATACCTACTGTGATCTCATCTTGTTGTGTTGTGTCAATCATGGGAATGGGAAGAAGTATGGAGGTCTCTGTGTTTTTATTGCTTACGGTTGCCAATATCGGATTAATCAATGCAGGTGAGTTGCTCGTTATGTCAATAAGTATCTAAATATTGCTACACAATCACTCTACTTAATTTGTAAATTGAGTTTTATTCTCGCTATATTTAAGCAAATTATAATATGTTCACTTATCTCTTTGATCTTGAGTTCCTAAGTTGTACAATTAGTAAAGGTTTTGCAATGTCTTTATTAAATAATTGATCCTGAATTCCTGCCTTGCTTGTGAAAAATTATATGTAATTTTGAGGTGTTTTATTTTAATGCAATAGTAAGCCTTGTTCTAACACCCATGGTTTCAGATTGCATGCTGAGTATGAAAGATGATTTGACCAGCAACCATCCTTTAATATTGTCCCCCAACAGTCCGAAATGGGTATCTTTAGATAACTCTCCTAAAGGATATGTCACCATCGGTAGACACGATAACGTCAGGTTAGCTTGTGCGTCAAGCGATCCATCCAAAAAGAATTCTTTCTCCCACTTTAAGGAATCTGATATTATCACTGCCAAGTGCAAGAGTGGTAAAGACTTTGAAGTCAATAAAAAGTCATATTCCTTCAACGATTTACACTGTGAGTTTCCTGTTGAAGCAAGCAATGTGAAAACTGGAGAACAGTGCCTCGGAAAAGACACAGAATTAATCAAAATTGGCTTCAAAGCTGGAAATGAATTCATTCCAGAATATCTCGTTTGTTTTGATAAGAAAGAGAAATTAACAAAATACACTGAGGTAACAGTTCCAGCTTTCATCGATAAAGCGGTGACTGGGCCTAAGGAACAAAGATGGTTGAACGCTGATGACTTGCACAAAGACATTAACCTTGATTCTATATACAAGTGCGAGACACAGAAGGACACATTCAAAAGGATTTTGAACAAAAACTACTTTGAAAATAACAGATGTTGCTTGGAAAAGGGAAAATTAGTTTCAAACAATGACATGGTATTTTTACCTGAACAAGCTTCGACTGCCAATTACTTGAACACTGTTCCTCAGTGGAGTACTTGCAACAGGGTAAATATCTGATGAACACATACATTTACCAATTTTTATTTGTTTTCTGAATTATCAAACATATTTCATCCATTTTAATGTTTTCAGGCAAACTGGATTGAAGTTGAAAAGAGAGTAAAAAGCCTGGCCACCTCGTTGAAACGGCCATTGACTGTTTGGTCAGGAACATACAGAAGTATGAGGCTCACAGCCAAGTGGGGATTTTCTTCCAAGGATATGTATCTTCATTACACTGATAGTTCAAACAAAGCAGTTCCCATACCGCTGTATATGTGGAAGGTTTGTTAAATATTCGCTATTAATTTTACGCATGCCATTGTAATTACTAGTCATTGATAACAAGTACCATACATTGTGAGTGGTGTTTTATTGGTATCATTTTTTAAGTCCAATCTATCATTGAACACTGATTGAAGAACAACCAGTTAATCACAAAGACAACATACAATATATAGAGATGAAAAGTTAATTAATTTAAATGTAGAGATTGATTAACCAAAGAAGCCAGAAAACAAGTTTTTTAAATGCATTTTGTTGGAAAATTAACAAACTATTTATATTCATGATTATTGTAAAAAGTCACTTGACTTCTTAAAATCTTGGTAAGGTGATAAAACAAGGTTAGAAGTATTTCACAAAGAGTTAATTACCTCAGAGAGAATTATATAAAAGTTTTACTAATTTGTCAATCCGAAGGTTACCTTTTTAATCGTAAGATTATTTTTGAAAAGAGCTTCATTAACCTTAACTGATAGACATAATGAATACAAGTTCTTACCACCAACTCAAATAAACCTTAAATTCATTACAAAATACCTGTTACATATATATAAATATTTAGGTACTAAGTGCAAAACAAAATCTCAACCACAGAAAAACAATCAATCCATACTTATACAGATGACCATTAAAAATGTGGAATATTATTGTTACTCGATCTTATTCCGTATTGTAAATAAATGAAGAAGTGATCATCTCTCTTTCAAATCTATTTTAGAAGAGACTCTTTCATATCTATTTTATGTCCTGTGATAATAACTTATTGTACACAAGGTGTTAAATTCAACTACCGCCATCTTTGGAGATCTTAAAAAGCAAGTTAGCTGGTCACAATAACATGGGTGTACTGGACAATAATTATCGAAATGAGATGGTCTATTATAAGATCAAGGTTTTGAATATTAATGTTAAACTTTTCTATTCCAGGTTGTATTTGATCAGCAATCACAGAAAGGAGTTGCAATCATTGAGATCAACAATCCCCACATTTCTCTTACCGATATCAAAGGCTTGGTGCTCTGCGACGACATTTGCCACAACGTTGATTGGATGAACTACTTGGAAAGACAAACCATAATCGATGGATACATTTACTGCTGCGATTTGAATAATTTCGAGTTTGGTTTTGCCTTCAGGAATGGCAGCCCCTTCCCAAAAGCCACGGGTGGAATTCTGAGGGACGGCAGTATTAATAAAGGATAAGCTTCTTCAAACTTAATAATATGTACACATTTTGTTTCTGGATTTAACGGAGAAGTGTAATAGTTTGATATAGCACCAATTAAATCTCATTTCCTCTTTAAAGTGTAAGCATTATCTGCTGTATTCAACTGTAGGGTGAAATAAATATGTTTTATTGGGAAAGAATTGTTATTGACAAATTTGTGATTATTTTACAGAATTCCCTATAAAACCCAAGTTCCTTGGTGCTATTGTGAAGTAAAAAGGTTATGATTTTACCTTATTTATAATGTAAGAAATTGACTCACATAACACAAATGTATTAATTAAAAAAAATATCATTAAATATATGGATGCTGCCAGGTCTAGGTGTTGTGGTGTCAATTTTTATGTTCAACCTTACAAGAATGGCTCTACAGTAAGTATAGATATAGCAACAACTGTTGATGTGAACAGAGTACTCGCACAGATGCATTACTTGCACACAACATGTTTCAAACTTATTATTCAACAAGTGAAAAAAAGTTTATTTTTATTATGAAAAGAACAGCCTGTAAAACTTTTCGACTAATTAATTACTTTTTGAATATTCAAATTCGATAGATCTGTATTCTAAACTTATTGTTCCTTTTTTGTTGAAAACAATAATTAGGCGTAAGCTAGACAAAATACTGTTTCCCAGTGACAGTTCGCTTAGACATCATTGTCGGAAGTGTATAAATATACATCAATACTCACAGTCCTAAATGTTTTGTGTTTGCTTCAATTATTATTTGTACATTACCGCCATCTAGTGGATTTTATAAGAATATATTAATATTAGTGGAAGACTTTTTGAGGAACTCTGCCAGTTTGCACCAATACCGATCCTAATAGGTAATCGAGTCTGGTTGCTATTTTTTGTTAGTGGTTAGTGGTTAGTATTTCACAATGGCTCAGTTCAAATAGCTTGAGTAATGTCAGATTGTGCATGAAATCCTACTTGTTTTATAATAAAATTGTAGAAACACTGAAATAGATTGGTTCCAGCCATGCTTCTTTCAACCAGAAATTTAGTCCATTATATTTTTGCAAAAAGATTTACTACAGTAGGTACATATCGCTTTCCCAGCAGTGAAAAACGTGTTGGGTAATGGATCTTTTTTGATGTTTCGAATTGAGGTTTGTAATTTGTGTATTCTGGGTAAAGTAAATTATTAAATTTTAATCAATAGAAAATACTTTATTATTCAATGATCTTTTACGATGCAGGCATTTTAGATAGGCATTTTAAAAAAAACATTGCAAATCTTTGAATTGTTTATGATCAGTAAGAAGACAAATATGACGGAACAAATGATTCGAACTTATATATTTTTATCTGGTTAGTATAAATCAATCATCCCTTCGTTCGAAATTGGCTATAATATCCTAATTATGAAGGTCTTTAAAGGTATTTATTACAGATATCTTATTCTAATAATTCATCTTTTGTTGTGATATTTAACATTCCTCGGGGCTTATGTAAAGTGAAAGATCTACATGAAAAAAAAACAATTTATTCCTAAAGAACTATAACTACATAACAATATTAAAATCTAGATTTTTACAGTAATCTAATTCACGTGTATTGCC
This sequence comes from Drusus annulatus, assembly GCA_022651775.1. Lineage (NCBI taxonomy): Eukaryota > Metazoa > Arthropoda > Insecta > Trichoptera > Limnephilidae > Drusus > Drusus annulatus. The sequence goes on along the minus strand of JAGWCC010000029.1, from coordinate 2,684,965 downwards.
AGGCAATACACACTAAACCATACACTGAAATGATTTGTACATACATACTGTTTGATTTTGAATTTGTTCATTAGTACAATAAATATTTATAAATAATATTTTATTCAGGTCATCACTACATGATAAATATCTGTCAATCATCTTATATAATTCCTAATATTCACAGGGAGGTCTCAAACATCTTATTGATTTAAATTTGTCGTTGCCAAGCTCAACATTCACAATGATTTTATTTATGATGTAAGTTTAGTTTCAAGTCAATAATAACAAGTAACGTAATAAATCCTATTTATTTATTTTAATATTTATAAGTTTATTTACCCGAAGATAAGGTCTCATCAAAAAAGACTTCACCATCAGATTTTTCAACCATGAATTTTGGCAGGGAGATTCCTAAATCTTTATTGTATGTTGGGACGGTGTCTGCCCAGAAAGCGCCTCTTGACTCTTCTCCGGCAAACTCTGCAGGATCGGCAATATCATCTAACTCAGGCTCTTCGTCAGTTGCTCTCTTTTTGTTGCTATGCCTCTTTTGGTTTCTGGTATCCCGTTTGACAACAGCGGACGTGCTGGGGGCAGTGGATGACTGGACAAACGAGCCGCTCTTATCGCTGGGCAAATGGTCTCGAGGTGTTGCCGGAGTACTCTTGGAAACTTGTCCAAACTTTTTGATGGGTTGATTTTTCTTTAGTGTAGCGGGCACTTCTGTCCCCACTGTGATTGAAGTCAAGGCGACTTGGTCGCCCGTGGAGGAAGCGGCTGGCTTGGAAGCCACCACATTGCTAGCTGCTCCTACTGCTCCACCATTCTTATTTTCTGGCTTTGTGTTGAATTCTTTGCTTTCTTTGTATGCCAAGTGAGTGCTCTTTGGGGCAGATTCCGATACAAACATGCATTCTTCGTTTTTCATGCCATTATTATCAGGGCATGAGAAGCATGTCATCTCTCCTTTCAAGGTCTTGGTGCAAGCAGATCTGTCTTTGTTGGCGAATTCGGCAAGAACAGTCTCTACATTATTTTTATCCTCATTGTTCGTAAAGAATCCAGCGGGCGAGCTGCCGTCGTAGTCATAATCGGAGTCATCAGCATTTCCATCATCATCCTCATTGCTCTCCTCGTCTCCATCATAATTGTTGTAGTCGCCATCGTGGTGGAACGCCGTGTAGTGCACGGGCTCCGTTGCGGAAGCTTTGGGAGAGTTAATAGATGGACTGTAATCATTTTCCTTATTTTTCTTGTTGTTGTTTGGGGTACTATTATGTATACCCTGATGTGTGTTGCGGTTATTGTTTTGTCTGCTCGGCCTCTTCACTGGTCTGGAGTTATAATTACTTTGGAATTTTTCAGCGCCTCTTAAAGGTGATTTTCCCTTTTCTGTAGACGATCTTTCTTGAGTTTGTGTTCTTTGTGGTTCTTTGAAATTACTGGATTTGGTTTCTTGTTCCCGAGGTTTTTCTGTCACCGTTTTGGATTCCGTATTTTTACTTTCATCTTCTTGTTTTTCTGGATCGTCGCTATCAAACTTTTGTTCCCTAACAAATGCGTATTTGTTATTTTTTGGTTCGGAGACATAAGAACATGATTCAAAATTTCCTCCAGTCTTCGGGTTTAGACACACCATGCAAGTCATGGATTCTTTTTCTACTTTTTTACAGTTTTCTGGATTTTTCTGTACTTCTTCAGCTTGTTGTTCGGACAAATTCTTAATCCGCGCGTAGTCATCAGCTCCGTACTCTTCGTCGGAACCGTAGTCGTATTGCTTCTGGTTACCTCCCTTATCGTCATAATAACTGAACTCGGGTGAATCGTAACTTTCACTTTCGTCGAAGTCTTTAGCTTTGGATTTGGATTTGTAACCGGGATATCCGTATTCGTCAGTAACTCGTTCCTGTTGTTTGCTGCCGCGTGCTTTTTGCTTTCCTTGTCTCCGATTTCTGGTTGACTGACCGGAATACCTTTTGTAACGAAGAACCTTCGGGTCAATACTGGCAATCTGCGCATAAGGGTAGCTTCCAGAAAAACCAGACAGATATTGGAAGGGTTCTGATGGAGCATAATAGTTATCCTGACTTTCGAAACCGTACCTCTTGTAAAGACTTAGGCGGTCCTCTTCTTGGGCGCGCGGGGAGTCGCCAGGGAAACCGCCATAGTAGCTCGTCTTTCCAGAAGGAGCCTGTTGGTTATCGGCCTTCGACTTCGGCTTCTTGTAATCAAAGTCGTGCTTAGTCTCGATATCGAACTGATGCGGGGCATTAGTGATGGCCGAAGACTTGGATGTTGCTTGAGTCGTTTGGATTTCCACAGTTTTGCGGTACTGTTTTGGTTGAGAAACCGTTTCTGAAGCTACGCTTTCGCCGAACTGAGGAGCAGATCCGAAGGACCCAAACTGCTTTTCTGATGGCTTTCCTTGGAAGTAATCTTGTCCCCTTTGCACAATTTTTGACTCTGAGCTTCCAAGGTCAAAAAGTGACTGATATTTTTGTGGAATGTTATGGGTCGCTGCTTCGACGAGACCTGATGGCAAATAAATTAGTACCAAATATGTATTTTTTAAACTCAACAATAATTTTTGACTAAATATACATCAATATTTAAAAAAATTCAATTTGGCATTCAAAGTATCTAGCTTCTATCTATTTAGGGAGTACATATGTGTAGGCAACAGTCCCAATAACGAAATAGACATTATAAAATAAAGAGCACTGAGAACTTCATCTGGAATCATAAAAAAACTGAAATCCACACAACGAAAAATTGCTTCTATTTGACAACAATGCAAGCCGTAAGTTTAATCCGGGAGTAGCATCGACCAAGTAGATCTTATATCGATGAGGGGTAGTTGATAGAATATAATATCTGAAGACAAATGCAACCAACTACAAATAGATGGTTTTATTTTCGTCCCCATATAACATGGCGCATTACGTGCCTTCAATAGGAGTGTAAAAATGCTACGTCAGGCTACTTTGTCACAAAATTGATATTTTGGTAGGAAATAAATCACCATATTCCGGTAGATCACAAAGTCCTGTGGAACGCGGAAATGACAGTGATTGTGTGTACCTCAGTGGCGGCTCGTGATTTTTTGAATATGCTCGAGTACTAAGATTGAAAAAGAATATTATTGATGTCGTTGAAACCAAAGTTTTTTTTTAAAGGCCCCTTTTATGAGGATTTTTCAGCAATGTGGGGTAGCGCCCTAGCCAATAGAAATAATCATGAAAACCTTCAAGGTAATAAAATCAATTCGGCTACAACAACATTAAAAACGTCGTATTTGTTCAATCACTTTAGAGCCCTCAAAAGTCACGAACCGCCACTGAGTGCCCAGGTATATTATTGTTACTTATCTTAACATCATCAATCTGTACTTATTACAGTCTATTATATATTACAGTCTTTAACATTTCTTCACAATCTGAAAACTGCCCTCAAACAAACATGCAATACGATTGGTTGCTTGAGAGTGCTTTCACGCTTTTGAAAAGAGACCAGCTTTCCAAGCTTATTTAAAGAACCTACCATTCCGAACATTTATCAAAGAACTATTATTTATCGTATGTCAAATATTTAATCAAAAAGTTCTTCGGCAAGGATGCATGTGTAGGTAAAGAGAATAGATTATTTACCATACGAGCCCCCTATGAACAGAGGAGAGTAGTCCAGTCCGGTAGCGAAGCCGCCGTCGTCGGAGCCCCTGTCGCCAGCCCCTTCGTCATCCGAAGAGTAATCGCTGTACGAATAATCGTAATACTGCCCCACGGAGTACTGAGCGGCGCAAAGAAATGTCACCTGCAAAATGTCAATAAAACTCTGGTTTAAACAACAATTTCATTCACTTTATTTATACTTCAGTATAGATTCTTAAAAAAAAACACGTACCAAGAACGTTATTTTACTGACGAAATTCATTTTATCTCGTTTGGGAATAATCCCAATAGCGTTATATAAACACGATCACTTCACGATACTGTCATTCGAAACACTTTCATGAAAGTAACTGCTAAAAGCTGTAACAGAATCATTTTATAGTCGTGTTTTGTAATAGATTTTTTGCATCAGTATTGTTGCTGTATTTAGCGAAGTGAAAGAGCTAAGGCAATGAAGCGAGTACTGTAATGAAGCGTAGCCAGCACCGATCGGCGGCGGCGGTGAGATGATTTACCAACGAGACGTGTAGAGCTACAGCATCGTAGCCTGGCTACTGGACGCCTGCGCCTGGAACCAAAAGGGCCTTCGTAAGCCTTTTGTTATAGACGTCTTCCTGGGATGTAGCCAATTTCATATTCCATCGAGATGCGTCGGCGTATATTTTTCTGTTTGCTCGATGCTTCACCGCCTTCCACTCAACATTCCCAAGCCATTTAAACGTTCTGACCCTCTGTTAACCAATTATTCAAAATGCTGCTGAAGGAACTTCAGAATACGAATCAAAGGGTTGCCAGTACAGAGGCTAATTCCGCCCGTGTTCGCTGCATACATTGATCATCAGAATACGATAGCCCTGACTGACTACATACATATATGTATTAGGCATCATTGAATAATCCTTGTAGTGGTCTGTCTTGGCTACGCAGGGTGCAACATTGGTAAGTGTGAGGGGTGTTATGGTTTGAACACTTGACACAGATTTGATTGTATTAGATGCACTGTTATTGTGATGTTGATTGCTATGTCTAATGAACCGAACAAAATGTCTTCACAACCATAAGAGAATTGATTAAAAACAAATCAATCTTCTAACATTTTGTCATCTTTCGGGCAATCCTTTTCGACGTTTATTTTGTCTTTGTTGTCACATTTTTCAATTTACATCAGTAGTAAAGTATTATTATTATATCGAGTCCACTTAATTACATTTATATGTATTCCACGCTCAGAGATGGTATTACTCGGATGCAATATTGTCTTGTTGAGTCTTTTGATTACGAAATACAACTTTCTTGGACATTCCGTTAACGCATAAGAGAAAAATTTCACGGTGCCGCTAACTGAAGCAATCTCGATTAACTTACATAATCTAACTACGGTTTTTCAAGGCCAAGTGGTCATTTATTTTCTTTGATTTAATGTAGGCTGCTATCATCGCGTAAAAACAGTAATATCTTGAGGAAACGTCGACCAGTCAGGCAAAAACAAGCTAAGACACGGTTTCTGCTACACGAATTTCCCGAAACCTTAGGCTACAGTGAAATTGTTCTCTTCGTATTTTGTTGTTTGTAATAGAGATTTCTAAGATCATCCAGTTACGAAAGAAAGCCGAGAGTTGAAAATGCTTGACGCTATCTTTGAATACCTCATTTTGCAACAAGTTGACTTATTTTCTCCTAGTGGTATTCTCTACGATTTGTCAATAATTCACAATGGAAAACATTAAAAGATTATTATTATAATCGAATATTGCTTTTATTTGACTGTGAATTTCATGTTGCTAAAAAAATACCTTGACCTAACCAAACCCAACTTAACCTTACTTGACATAATCTATCTTAACCAAACAATTGCTTATCATATGAAATATTGAGAAGCAAGGTTAAATGGAAGTCGGTAAAATATTTATTACTTTGGAGTTAATTAAAGGTGACCTAAACAACACAGGGATTTTGTGTATAGGTGCATATGTTTTTGCTTCCGAAAGCGATGTCCATGCCAAACGTTAATGAGAAACAGCATTTTGTCTTGTTTACGCCTACTTACAGTTATAAGCGAAAAGGGTACAACAGATGGATGCATTTATATTTGTTTTTTAAATATTCTAAAAGTTTTAATTATTTCAAAAACTTTTTCTAAATATTTATGGAATTTTCTCTCAAGTCGAGAAACGTATTTGAACCATGCTGTATGGAAGCAATACACCTGTGTTACTCAAAATTCGCTGCGATACCTATACCTAGCATCAATACATACCTTCAAAATAAAAATGTTTCTCAAAAATTTTAAAGCGTATGAAGTTTAATGTACCTATTTAGTTTTTCCTTTGTTTTTTTTTGCTGCGTATTTTTACAATGTGCAATTTCACCCTATCACATTTTTGTAGAGATTTGTCCATTTCTTCAGTGGAAACCGTAACTGTTTTTTTCAAGAATCATAATTATTTCTTGAGAAATTATATATTAGCCGCCATTACGGTGATATATTATTTTATTCGACTCTTATTTCATCGTAATTTTTTGTCGTAAAACCACACAATCGAGTCTGTCAGACAAAAAGGTTTATCGTTTTATTGTATTTTTATGAAATCAATATCTCTAAACAATCCATTTTATTAAATTATTATTGAATGCACTATTCACGATCGCGGAAACCAAAGTTTTTTTCTGAAACTGCAATGGAATAAAATATTGGGTAACCAACACCGTCTTGAACCGAACAAGTAACAATGTGTGAATGTTTATTAATTAATATTATTTTGTTTTTTAAATCGGATAGTGGCTGACTGGTCCGAAGCGCCTGGTTTCCACCCAAGCGTCGCGGGTTTAATCCTCTGCTGTCTTCCTTCATTGCACAGGTAACATTTTCCGCTCATAATGATGGTAGTAGGAGGAATTCAATAATTGTCAAGTTATTTGTAAACTGGGAATGTTTATCATTCTTTAAAAAAATAAAAATAATCTAAAAGAAATCCACAGCAATAAATCTATGTTCTGAAATCTGTTTTTTGAAGCAGAAAAAAGTGAAAACGGTAGTTTCTGGTGTCATGAAATTCGCATAAATTTTTCTGCCTGTAATTTCTAGGTTAAAATTTCCAACTATTTTCATTTTGCTATGAAGATTTAATCTATTCAAAGCTCTGGTACATTCAATTGGGCTAGACAAAAACTAGGGCGAGACGTCATATTGCTTGTTCCATTGTTTTCAATATAAATCTTGGGGAAAGGCGGGTAGGGAAACTAGTTAATAACAAAATCATGTTGTTAAATGGATACAGTTTTATTTCACTTCCTATTTATTGCTTGCGGAAAGTTCGCAACTAGTTTATTGTGTAGTAAGGTATCAATATAATTTATTAACTCATAATATAACATACTAAAAATAAAGGTAATAAATAAAAATAAAACATTATTTTAGTTTCCAAAATGTTATTTTAAATACATAGTTATAAAGTAAAGCGCAGTGGGAGATCAATAACCGTTTTCATTTTTTGTGGTTCTTTTTGTGCGATGGCTTTTATTGTTAATTCTTCTCTTGGGGGTTTCGTTTTTGGACATTCGGAAATATTTGAGCAGCAGACGTTTGTATTCTTCCCCATCGAAGTCCAAAACCAACTTGACGTTGCTGGTGGATACATTCTGGTCGGCACGGAAATAGTCCACAAGAAGAGCACCTCGCGCCTCCCCTGCAAATTAATACATTTAAATAAGATTTTGGGATTTTTTTTAAATGTGAATAGGTACCGCACAATAGTCAGTGATATTATGGCCGCCCACATTTGGGGAATGTTTTGAGGCTGGAAGAAGTTACCAGGTTATTCAGATCTGGTGACTCAACAGAATTCTAGCAATGTTTCGATTCCGATTGGAGGTTTTTATTAAGCTATCGTATAAAGTATCTACCACTTTGGATTAGATATTATTCATTTAAAATCTTTGATATTATTATACGTTGCATGTTTTGCAGTTGAATCATTTTGATGAATATTGTATTGCTGAACTGGGGTTTGACTGACTCTTGGTAGAAATAGGATTAAAAACTTTTCGTTTCATGGCGTGTAAAAAAACTATGAGCTGTTAGAATTCCGCCCTTGTTATCCGCCGCACGTGTGCACCGTACTTTTAGCACACAGGGCTGCGGCGTCCTCGGGCTTTGGAATAACAGAAATGCATGTTAGACTGACTACGGCAGGCTAATTTTAAAATTTGTAATAACGTATGTGCGGAATTGTTTGTCTCTCAAATAGGGTTACAAATTCCATATAATCCTTGTGTTCCAAATGCATTTATTTATCATCACAATAAAAGAAAAGAAGAAAGCACGTGCTTACGCCTTCTGGGAAGAAACCATTCCCGTGTTTCGTTATCAACTGTTCATGTTCTCAAAAATAATCTTTAAAACCGATACAGGCCTTTGGTTGGCAGAAATTTCGGGTCAAAACCGGACACCTGGTCACCTTACCCAGAGAGGGCACTTCCAGTGCATCAATAGGGTTTGGTCAATTTTAGGCATCAGAACATACACCCAATACGGAGCACGGAGAAACGGCGCCGACAACCAGAGGTTTCGGGTCAAAATCGGACACCTGGTCACCTTACCCACGGAAACTTTTCGAAGAGACTACGTTTCATAGATTTACCGCATGTTACAGCCGACACTCTGAGAGGCTGGATCTTCTTGGCAGTGTCCGGCCAGATGTAGGAGGCCACTGCCATCCCGTCGGCGATGAACCAGGACGGGCCGGAGATCTTCGACTCAGCCCTGTTCAGGAACCTGATGTCATCGCTGTCGACCATCCCTAACGCATTCGTTCGCCAATCCTGGAGATTGTTAGAATCGTTATTAACAAGTAGAGACGGTAAAAATACATCATTTTTTGATAAAGCCTAATAGTTAGCAGTTTTTGATCAGTGTAACAAAATTTTCAGACTATCGCTAGAACACGAAACACACCGATTAAACAGAACCATAAACTCGAGACGATAGTTGAGCATTACACCATCATAAGCTTCTTCATGTGGAACGAGTCAGATGACAGGATACCCAATATCAGGATCAAGTGGCTGGAGAAAATTTATAGAGGAAGCCAAATCCCACCCTGCGATCCATTATTTCATTTTTAATAGCGGGTGGAATTGTGATCGGGCCGCGATTCCAACACCGTTTTGTGTGCTCTATTTCATTTTAAGTTGGAAATTACTTGCTGCGTTAATTTGATGATGGCTGAAAGAGGTCATGGTATCTCGACCGTCAAAAGAAATGAGATGTATGAAGAAGCGCTATGGCATTATTTTAAAAAGTTTTACCATAGATATGTTAACATTGACGACACGATCCCAAGGAAATATCATCACTTTCGTGTGGTGAGATTTTGCGAGGACTATGAACATGGCCTCGGGATCTATGTAGGAGTTGAACTCTATGCCTGGCTTCACGTTTCCGATTCCTGAAAACAAGTGCATTAGATTAACAATCAACTCAAATTCAAAATTAAAAGTGTACGACGTGGAATAGCAGCGTTCAAGGTAAAATTAATGTACAATGTATGATCCAGCCGTTACATACGTCGTTTTTAAGCAAGAAGGTGAGTTTGCAACGACGCTATTGGCGGTACGTCTCTAACCTACCACTAACGGTGCCTCCCAGGATGACCAAATTCTTCAGTTTCTTTATAAAGTATGGGTCCAATTTGAGTGCTAGGGCAACGTTTGTCAGAGGACCTAGTGCCATTAAAGTAATTTGACCTGAAATCAAAGAAAACATTAAGTCAGAAAAAAATATTATATTACTAGCTGTTTGTTACGCGCGAAAAATCACGGGATGTATGTAGCTTGACTTGTTCCTTTTCAAATATGGAATAATGTCTGCAAAAATACTTTATAGGTAGGTGCTTTATTAGGTAGGTAGGGATTTGAAAAAATATTTTTTAAAGTTGATAATTCCATGAGCATCAGTTATTTTTTTTACAAAATAAAAATCTTTCACATATTGCCACTGGCGAACTCTGACAGTAATGTTTGTATTTTGGAGGACATGGAAAGGTACCGTTGCAAAACAGTGTAGTCAGGACGGTTGACTTTATACTGACTCGATAGAAAGGGACAAAGATATATTAAATAAAGGATGTTGGATAGCCTATTATTTACCGCCCACATAGAATACGGACATTTTTAATTTTAAAAATTAACACATTAAACAAAACAATATAAATACACCATTAAAATGATTTATAAAGTCAAAATATAACAATACTAACAGAAAATTTGGCTAAATAATGATCGATGCTTTTTGTTGAGTTAATGTCTTTATACCATTAAAAATTTGAAAATTCTAAAGTTCGGTCAAAAATATTTAAAACTGTTGAAGTACCTCTGAAAAGTGATATTTTATAATCTTTGTTTGGTTTTATTTGAACATTCACGCATAGCACATTTATCACCATCAAGTTTGATTTATTTGTATAACCACTGCTAGTATTTTAATCAACTCAAATATAGAAAATAACCTCAAAATCCTTTCACATAAGTCATGTGACTCGATGATGTGAAGTTAGGGCGGACGGATAACATCCTTACATACGAAATGCTTTGATATTATGTGACGACTTTTACTGTCTCTTTTTCTCTCATGGAAAACGACGTAAAAACCAGGAGAAAGTAATTTATCGCAAATTTGTATAGGGTGGGTAAAAATATTTAGCTCTCTCTCCATATATATTCTTACTCCAAGGTTAATTGTGGGGTTATGATGCAAAACTGCCTATTTCCCAAAATCGCATTTTTCAGTAGAGCCAAAAAACTGTACAGACTCTCTCAAGCATAATACTACAAACATTTATTGTTTTAATAATCGATAAAAAATATTTGTAATCATGAATACTATTTTAAATTTATAATTAAAATTATTTTACTTTTCGAACATTACTATTTCCTGCAAATAGTGCGTTTTGGAGTTGAACAATGTGACAAATAAACATTTTAATTTTATTCAAGTAGAAATAATGCAAACAACACATTTGTGGGCTAATTATGTTAGGAAAACGTTGAAAAATAAAATAGATATTGATTTTTATATTATTATTCGTAAAAAAATTCTCTAATTACATCATCATTATTTTTTTTTTGCTTCCTCGAGTTCTTTGAAAAATGTCATCAATTTAATGACGTCAGGTTTCACATGATAAGTCATTTGTTGCTCAGCAAGGCAAGTGTTTTTTTTTAAATTTTTATTACCACGTCACCCCTACAAATGTTGTTAAAGCATTATAAGTTGAGGCAACACCTACAGTATTTTTTTCCCTTTCAAAACGACCAATACCACCTGCAGTTGTCGATCATAGACAAAATAGTGCGTTTTGCCGAAAAAATTCTGGCCACCCTCAAATTTCCTCCGGAAATAGTATACGTTGCCTATGGAATTAGTCACTTTTGCAGAAAAACGTTCATTAATTAAAGCTGGAAATAGTGTGTTTGGCAGGAAAAAGTGAATTTTAATTTAAAAAAATGAAGAGGATTTTGTAATTTTTTCGCAAAAAATATGATGTCAGTCAACTCCTTGGACTCGAACGACCCTGTCTGCATATATAACTCAATTTAGCCCATTTTGGAAATGGACAGATTTGCATCACAGCCACAATTGGCATACCGGGGTTGGCGGTCACCAGGCGGATGAGCGCAGTGACGGCGTGCTCCCTCTGCACCCGGGGCAGGTCGGGGTAGTCCGGCCCGTCGAAGTCTCCGAACCCATCTTCCCCGAAGAAACCGTCCGTACCTGACAAGTTGAAGATAGACTCGTTGGCTCCTGTGTAAACTGGAATCTAAAATTTTTAATTTTATCAACACCAACTAAACGTTAAATATTGACTCGTAAAATATATATGTATACCTATAATTCTTCATTATAAAAAGAACCCGCTAAACTACCAAAATAGTTTGTCAGAAGGTTAATTTAACATAAGTATTACATAGGCATATTTGACATAATATTATACACATAATATTTAATACAGGTAGAAGAATAATCAATGATACACGTAATACAAACAAAAATCAACAATTACTACTAATATTATATTATACCTACAAATAAAATTGCATAAAATCAATGGATAGTAATAATATATATTCATGGGTATGAATTTTGCAATTAAATTCCACCGGAAATCTTTACAATAGACGATATTCTTCAATTTAAAAAAATAATTAAGAAAATTTGTTGGTATATTATATTTAAGAAATATATTTACGAGAGGTGGAAAGGCTGATAAGGATATTGAAAGAAGGGTGAATGCAGGAAACTCCATTAATGGAGGACTGAACGCTTTTGGCGCAAATAAGAAATTGTCCAAAGAAGCGAAACTAGAAGTCCACAATGAAGTGCTTATACCAACCCTGATGTATGAAAAGTGAGGCGTGGAACTGGCAGAGGAAGGATGAAAGTAGACTGAATGCTGTGAAAATGAGATCCCTGAGACGTATGTGCGTAAAACCACATGTATGACCGTGGTAAAAATGTGTATATCCGGAAAGAATGCAAGGCTGATGTAAGCTTAATGAATTGGATCAAGAAAGGGACGCTTAGATGGTTTGGGCATGTAGAGCGATTCAACGAAGAAAGGAGTGCGAAAAGAATATATTATGCGAAAGTGAATGGAAAAAGAAGTCGGGGACGCCCGAGGAAGACAAGGCACGATTAAGTGAATCAAATACTTGAATCGGGTCATGTGAAGATACAGAATAACAGAAGAGTATGTATGAGACGATCTATGAATGTGAACGAAGCAAGGAGTGTGTGCCTTAGTAGTTAATTTTATTTATATTTATTGTATTTTAATTAATTTAATTGTTAATTTTATTTATGTTAATATATTTATTATTATTAGAAAAATATGTTTGCAATAATCGTGTATGTACGAGTCTTTTACATTAAAGAACACACAATGATGTGTTCTAACTTAAGATAAATACTTAACGGCAATTTGTTTATATTTATTACGTAAAAATAAGAAATGTTACACAAATACAGGTAACATGTAAATATTGTAAATTGAAAATATTTACTTTTAAATTTTGGCTAGAAAACAATGACTTTCTAAGTAAAGATTTGTAAATTCTAAATAATTGGATTTTAATAATGAGTTTTAAATCGTGAGATCTTAATAAAAAAATGTGCAATTACTTATAAATAACGACATCAAAATGAATTTGAAGTAATAAATGAAATGACTGCCGAGAGATCTTAATAAATATTTGTGCAGTGACCTATAAATGACGACATAAAAGTGACTTGAAAATAATGACTTTAAAGTAATAATTTTAAATAATTATCCAAATAATCATTATGTTACCCACGACGACATGTTTAGCGTTAATGTTTTAATCATTCAAAATCTTAGGTATGCAAAATGGGGTAAGTATCCATGATAATCTCCCTTGAAAATATTTAGAGTTCAGGTCAATGTTCAGTTACACAAAACGTATACAATGTTTTGTTTGGATGAATGCTTGTAACCAGATAATTGATGGATATGGATATTCGATTAGGTACTAATAATAATAATAATAACAGTAAACTTATATAGCGCGGTTTTGTGATATTTCAACTCGTCCAGACAGGTGAGATGTCATCCATTGGAGTACCTCATCCCGAACGCCAAATTCGGTATCAAGCACATTTAAAAGGATGCTGTGATCCACCGTATCGAAAGCCGCACTCACTTCAAGGATAGACACCAACCCCAATTTACCGGTTTCCATGCCAACAATCAGATCTGAAATGTTCCGCAAAAGCACAGTCTCTGTTGAATGAAACTGTCTAAATGCCGATTGATTTTTCACAAACAAACCAGCAGAGTTCAAATACTCCACCAATTGCTTAGCAACGATTTTTTCTAGTAATTTCGCTAGAAACGGTAAGTTGGATATGGGCCTGTAGTCATCCGCATTGTCAGCATCAACATTTTGTTTTTTTTAAAGATAGGAGTTATTAGTGATTTTTTAAGTATGCCCGATATAAGTGAATTTTTAGTGACTTCTGGACAATGATGGTAATCACAGGCGCTAAATCTGGAAGACATTTTTCTAAAAGCCATATTGGCAGAGGATCTTGAGCACATTGCTTATTCGGACAATATATTACAGCCCGTGTTATATCCCCTACCGTAATGTTTGAAAATGTAGTAATTTCATCAGACAGTGAGTGGCCTTGGTGCCGTTACGAAAAGTGACCCTGCTCCACTAAGGGCTCTGAAGGTACCTACAGTACATTGAATTCAATCCTGATCTTGTTAATAAATCTTGTAGATATAGCAGTTTCAATAACATAAAATGTTACTGAAAGATATTATCGAACTAGATGCCTATATTTTTTTAATCTCTAAATTTAAGTGACAAAGAAAAGTTTTATCGGCATAGTTTAGTTTTTGGTTTTATTTATTTTATATTAGTTACTTGTACATTCAAGTTTACAAATTATCTATTTATAATTAATATTCTTTTTGGATTAATAATAATAACCTATACACTACTTGATATTACTAATGTATTTTAAATGGTTCTTAAGGCTATTTTTAATTTATCAATTGGCATAATTTTGATGGTTTCCGGCAGCGCATTATAACATTTCATCCCTTTATAAAGTAAGTAAAAGTAAGCTATTTTGTGAATTGGTTTTATTTTTTTATGCAAGTCTGATTTCTTTACGTGTCCTTGTATTATGTTCGTGAATATAATATATGTGTTTCATTTTATGTATAAAAATCAATGTGTTTAATGTTAGCATCTTTCACTGTTAGCCAATTTAGTTCTTCTGACATTTTACTTACTTTTGAGTATCTGTTTCGTTTAAATATAATTCTCATTGTTCTATTTTGGAAAATTTGAAACTTGTTTTGTTCTCTGTCGTTACACAAACAAAGAATCGATGAACAGTAATACAAATGTGGAGTAATAATGAATATAATAGCATACGAACTCCCACCGTTTAGTTTTTGCCGGGATTTGTTGCTCCCTTGTGATTCCATAAAATATAATATGGACAGCTATTTGGTGAATTAGCATCAGTAAATAATAACTAGCAAAATTAAACTCTAATCAGGTAATAAATTTAAGTTTAAATTTATTGATCTTCTGTTGATGTCAGGAAAAGGAAATTAATCGAGCCAGCTGTTATTTTCCACAAAAAATATAACGTTTTAAAAACAACGTAATTCCTGAAGTAACCGCCACCGCTGTCATTAAGATATATTTGTGTTTATCAATATGAAACCAGTTAGCCTCAACAGTAAAATTAAACAAGTAACAAGCAATAAAAAAACTCTTACATCCATTCGGTTAAGTTGTTTCAGCGTCCTCAAAACGTTGGTTTTTACATTTTTTAGGTTGGTATTTCCATTGACGCAAGTGACTGCTATTAGTGGAGGGCTGAAACAATAAAGTCATGGGACACATTAAAAATGTAAAAAAATGTTCTAGAAGTAACTTAAGGCACCCAAAACGCGGGTTTACCCGAGATTCACATTTGAATTGTTTCTGATGATTCTGTAACAAAAACACCAAATGTTTTTCGACGATGAACTCAGGATGTAAGTTATTTATATTTGAGATTAATAAAAACTGACCCATACAATTCGCATTCTTGCCTTAAAGCGATTTCTGAAATGTCCTTACCGTTTTTTAGCAATAACGTAAGCGGAAAGGACAAGATTTTATTTTCCTTGCAATGAATTAGTTACTTCCCAAGACATTCCTCGGGAAACATTTAAGATTATAGTGATATCGGCGCCGGAAAAAATACAATAAAATTCATAAGTCTTTAGTACCTGGTTGGATTTAAAAACAAATTAACTCTGGTAACTCGATGCTCTCTCCTAGCTTGTGTCGCTTGAGTCAAGCCAAATAGTTTGTACATTTAGATGGCTGAAGTGCCACAAAAGTCTTCAGAATCAAACGAGAGTCAGAACATTCGATTCAACTCATTTTTGACCAAAGCGTCGCTTAAGCCCTTTTGCCTTTCCAGCGACGATATGTTCATCTGACTTGATTAAAATGCAAACCTTACAACGTTTTCTTTTCTTCGCAGCAAACTCAACCCCATACCAAGCTCAAATTTTACTCAACCCTACTTCCATGCGCCAAACATTCGTTTTTCCGAGGGCAGGAAAAGTTTTACGTAATGTGATATCGTCGGTGTAAGTTAAATACCGCGGAAGAACCATTTGTCAGAATATTCAGGAGGAATAAATAATAATAATAATAATAATAATAGCTTTTTATTTCAGCGGAACAGAGCGGTGGGTGCAATACTCTGTCTGCCATATAAGTAAAAATACATATCAGAAACTTAAAACAGTGAAGATAACATAAAAAACAAAATAGAAAAAATAATGATAGTAATAAAAGTAAAATAAATAGATAAAATAACGTAAAATGATAATAATAATAATAATAATATAAGAGCAAAAAAACGTTTCCATTTTTGCTTGCTCCTTTGTATTTACTTTAACCGAGTGCACGCATTCGATTGGTCAATTTCAGAATTTGAATATGCCAATATATGCGGCTTGTGCCGTTCAACTGAAAGCGCCAAAAAAACCTATTTTGAAATGATTGGCTCATACGCGGTATTGGACTTACACCGACGATATTTCATTTGAATAAAAATTATGACAAAACATGGATATTTTACAGTGGTTTTTGTAATTTTTGATATATTTATCAATTTTCTTAGTTTTAAGAGTAAAAAAAGGTAAATATAACATACGTTGGCAGCTGTTGATATTTTTGTGTCAAAGGGTGATTGAAAAAATGTAAGAATAAATATATTTAGGTGCAACTTTTTGCATAGTATACTTATTACATAAAATTACATAACAAATTTCTATAGAGTTGGAATAATGTCTTTTTGAGGTAATTTTTTAAAAATATTTAATAAAAAAATAATGTTGTTGTAGTCGAAAATAAGCACGCTAAGAATCATCAACCGCCATTGATAAGAAGTGAAATGTTTTGTACATTACCCATTGGAGAAATACTCATTTTTAATTACAAGGGTCATCCCAAGGGCATCGTCTGGCCCAGCGTCCACGTCCATGACGATCTTTTCAAACTTATGCGGATGAGCGTCCAGCAGCATAGAGCCGGCGTTGCTGAAATAAAATACGTTAATTTAGAGGTATAATATGACTAAATTTGTACTTGAATTAACCGTCTTCGATGGAGGAACACGAAGATTACCTATTCGGTCATTTTCACGTTAGTGAAAGTTTTCTTTAACTGCTGGCACATTAAAAAGTCCTGTGCTAACACTCGATTTATATATTTTTGTGACGAAACAAAATCAAAAGTCGACAGTTGCTTTTCCCACCATCACTGTACTTGTAGTAAAACTATTAGAAAACGTTCAACAAATGATAAAAAAGGTAATATTAAAGAAGCATCACAAGTTCCAATAGATCTCTTATTCAAAATACCCAAATTCATAGATCTAATATGAAAAAAAAACACATAAATAAAAAAAGTGCCAAATAAAACTTCGTAGATTTTCAAGAAAACACCTCCTATTTTTATAAATATCAACCCAGTGTGATTATTTCATTTCCGACAAATTTAAAATCTTACGATTACTCATTTTTTACGGTTAAATGGCAGTCTTGTAAAGTAATCATACTTGTGATCATATTTATGTTATTGTATGCATTAATAATCCGTCCGAAATCAATGTGGATCATATCACAGCTGACTGAGCGGGCCACTTAACCGATGGTATCTTCTAAAGGTCTTGTGTTCAAGGCTCTATCCACTTCTGTTTTCCTGATAGCTCGAGTCAACGATCTGAGCTAACAGTGAGATCATAAGACTAATGACGTGGAATTCCTCAATCGCTCATACTTTGGATGAGAACCAGGAAATTAAAGCTAATATCGACGGTAAAAATCTTGAAGAAATAATTATTTTCGCCAACCGTCACAAAAGATTAAAAAATATTCAGATTTATACCAGACTAGAGAGTACCCGCATTCTTTGCAATGCCACTCCAAAAAAGATTTTTTGTTTATTTTAATTCTGCTTATTAGTGCTTTTGAATACACATTTTTTTCCTTCTGGTGCATATATGAATAAATCAGAAGGTTTTCCAATGCGTGAGCAGGCCACATACAGCTGTCCATGGGAGAAGCACGGATTTCCCAAATTTAATCCACACACTTGTAGCGATTGTACTTGTGCTTTGTTGATGGTCATTACAAATGCGATTCGCACTGGAAACTGCAAACGTTTGCATTCGAATGGGATATCTTTCGGAATAATTGGGATGCGTGGCAACTGTACATCTTCTCATTTAAATTTAAGCATAGATATTTTTCATCATCTTTTTTCACTAAAAACCTGTTATATGTAATCTGTGGCTAACCAGAGTGGTATACCTATCGGCTAACCTCAATGCAACATGGCGGGTTCAAGGTTTTCATACTAATTTTAAAACGTTATAGCAATAGTTTTACATATTTGTTTTCATTAAAACTACTCCTTAAACCTTCGTGTTACTAATAAAAACAAACTGTGCTATTTTCAGCGAAATCTTTTGAGAAAATCGAATACAAACAAACAACAGACAGACAAACATTCATTTTTATATATATAGAAATTTATCAAATTTTTAAAAGTATCGAGTATAATACGAGTGGGGTGTACAGATTGTATAATGATTCATAAGAAGCACGGTATTATGTATTCACATTTATGAGCTTAAGCCAGTTATTTTCGTACACAACCGCGCTGTCTAGACTAGAAAATAACCCTCAGCTTCCCCTCTCCTCCCGCCCATACCCATCTCTATATTTGTGGTTGCTCGTTGCTACCCTCTCTTTCAGCTGATAAAATTACTTCATAAATATATTTCATAATAATATATTATTATTTACTTTGTGTATGTTTTATTTAGTAACCAGTTGAACTTGTAAAAAATCACGGAATGTAATTTGACTTGTAATGTTGCCTGATACAGTGATCGAAAATTAAAGTTAAATATCACTCGGTTGTTTTTTATAAAATACATTAGGTAGGTACCTACTTAACCGATTGTCTAGATTTGAAAAGATTTTTTTTTTAAATTTAATAATTTTCATCCACAATTCCATATTCGAAAAGTTCTCACTCGAACGTATAAATGTACGCAGTCACAAAGGAGATTATCAACAGTTAATACTGCCCTGAAGAAGGAATGCTTGTATCCTAAGTTAGTTGGCTTTAAATAAAATGATTAATAACTAAATTCTAAATATATATATAATTTCATTTTATAATTTAAAAATATAGTGAAAAATTACAACAATGATGTTGATTAAAACAATTTATTTTATTATACATGCTAAATGGTATTTAATTTTTATTCATATTTTCACAATTGTCGGAAAGCTTCTGAGCTTTATATAAATGAGTCATTAAAAATAGCCTGAATTTTTTTTTTACCACTGGCAAAAATTATCGAAAACGGAAGAAGATAATTATGCGGTAAACCGCAATTAAAAAAAGTGTTATTGCTTTAACATTACATCAGTGAATACACGGCGTTCGTGACTAAATAATTAATATACCTTAATATTGCCTACACCCATACATGTTGTAAACGCATTCATTTGAAATATACACACGGCGAGTATGTGTGAATTATATTGTTTGATGCTTTTATGTAAATATTTCGTAGGTGTTTCAAAAAACATAACTTACCACTTTATTATTAATTTATATAGGATGCTGATTAATGAATTCATCGATCAGTCCACCGGAACTTTTAAATATCAAAGTCTACGGCATAAACAACGTTTCCAAGTGCATAACCTTTTAATAGTCGTGGAAAACTTTTGATTAAGTACGGGAGAAATATGAAGAAAAAAAATACTTGCGAAAAACTACCAATAAATTTTTATTCAATACCTTTTATAAGTAACAGTTTTAGTAACAGTTAACAGTTTTATTTTGTAAAAACTGTAACCAAAATTATATTTTACGATAAATGAAACTTTAATCTTGCTGACAAATATATTTTTTATTTTTTATGAGAATACCGTACAAAAGTTATAACTTTCGGATGCCAGCGGGAATATGGCATCCTCAATTGGGGTATGTTGTGAGGCTGAAGGAAGTGGGCAAAGGAAAAGATGGAGAAGAGGAAGGTTGGGAAGTACCTGGATATTTATATCTGGTCAATGAACACAGTTTAAGCCATTTCAAGTAGCGTTTCGATTGTGAATGGTGGTTATTCGCCAGGGCGATACTGTAAATACCGATATTTATTTATTTATAAATTAACGGACTAAAGTCCAATTACAAAAATACATATAAAACACGAAATATAAAAAAAGAGTAACAGAGAAGGAATAGCATATAAATTGAAATAGATGAAGCGATGACAAAAATAAGGCTAAATAAACATAAGAGAGAACATTCAAGCCATGGTCTAGTCAAAGTTTTGGTAGAGTCGTAAAGCATGACGAAAATCATTTAGACTGCTACCAAAAATTTCAAGACCATGGCTTGAGTTAACAAGTCTTGACATTCTGGACATTGGAGAATTAAACCCGTAATTAGTATTGTGATGATTGAGGAACAGCAATTCATTGTTTCTGAGTCTACGGCAAGGAATGTTGAACTGGATAAGTCGCAACAAAGAAGGTGAGTCAATAAAACAATTAATAATTTTGTAAATGAAAATTAAATCGAAGTCTTTCCTGCGCTTTTCTAATGAAGACATTTTCAATAATTGTTCAATTTCATCATATGAATAATCGCCTCTTTCTCGCCCCAATCTCCATGCAATACCGCGTAAGAAGCGATGTTGTACGGATTCAATATGATGAATATGAACGGTATAGAAAGGGGACCAAATTACACTAGCATATTCTAAATGAGGGCGAACTAATGAGCAGTAAAGGATTTTTAGAGTCTTTATATTCTTAAAGTCACATGCAATTATATCGATGAAGCCAAGAAGTTTTAATGATTTATTAACTACATTATTAATGTGATATCTACCACTCTGGAACGTTCTGCAAATATACTGTATATTTTTTATGTGAACAAGATGTGAAATAACACATGTAAACTCGCAAAAAAATGTGTCGTTGAACTTGAACAAAATTCCAAGTGTAATGTCAGAGAACATCATTTTTCGAATACGATCTGTTGACAGAGCCGCTGGTTTAAAACAACAGGCGTAGAGAGTGATGGGTGTTTCAAATCGTAGCAAAAAAAATGGATAGTGAATTGGATGATTTGAAAGCATTACTTTGAAGGAGTTCCGTATTCAAAGAAACAGTTAAAAAGTACTAAGGCTTGGGGTTAAATTAGCTCGATGACCTTCTGTAAGAGAGTATCTTTGGCGCGCATTGCAAAAACTGACTTTTTATTACAGATAAAATAAACCTGTTTTAGATTTTTTTTGCAAAGTGCCAAAATTTATCCATTTTAATTTAACTTGAAAATATCATCTTAAATGGAATGCTTTCTTTACCATAAAACATTGCATTGTTTAACTGAATACGATACAATGTATTGATCATAATTTTTCAAATTAACTGGATAATAATAATATTCGTATGATTTTTATAGCGCCGTTTTTGTTAAAAATCACCCCAAGGGTGCTGTACATATCTTAATTTCTAGTTAATATTAATATTAATTTAAATTAAGCCTCTCGACAATATCGACCAACAGCGTATCATACTTCCCAACCTGCAATGGTAATTTAACAGTAAACCTCGTTTCGTTTGAATGTCCACAACCGTGGATATGTCGTTTCCCCAGTTTGGGGAATATTGCCAAGCTAAATGAAGTGGGGAGGGGATGCTGCGGATTTACCTGCTTATTCAAATCTGGTTACTAAATTCAGCTTATGTTATTCCCTGCAACTTTCCGATTTTACCTGCAAATCTGGAACAAGGTGCAAATGAACTAGTAATACCTGTTTTATAAACATAATTAAGTGAATTGAAACAGGGAGACTGATTGTAGGTTGTACAGGGCCCACAACCCTTTATGGAATTAAAGTGACATTGAAGATTTCGCGAACACTTGCCGAGCTATCACGGTGGACTACATCTATATAAGTAGGTAGGTACTTACTTGGATAGGTAACCACTTGAATGGTGATTGAAATTATATTTTGTTCATGTCGTTTTCTTCACAGGAATATATTGTCTGCACTGCCCTGGTTTTGAAACTATCACAATTCATAAATTGCTTTAGGTAAGCTAAGTGACCAGAACTTAGTAGCCAGGTTTTCATAATTCATCCCATTCATTTTTTCTCACTATTTCTAAATATCTAGATGATGCCATAGTTCCACTGGTCCCGGGCAGTACTTAAAAATAAAAATAAACATAAAAATAGAGAAGCGATTCAAGAATGAAACTATTTTTACTAAATATATTAGATTTTCACTGCAGATGAAGTTTAGTTTTTAAGTTGTTAATCCGTACAATGAAAACAAAACATGGTTTCATAACCTCATTAAATGTACTATTAACGTTGAATTGTAGAAAACTCTCAGTTAATCTCTATTTAATTGATTACAGTCAAAATTTAAAGGAACATTTACAATAGGGTTGACCAGGACGGTCTTTTAAAATGCTATCGACTTCGACTGTACCCGAAAAAGGTCAAAGATATTGTTTAAGATCAAAGTTGACTGAATAATGTTGGCAAATGCATTAACCTCATTAACGCAATAAGTTAATTAACTATCTCAACTTCGTCGTTCCATAAATAATATAATAAGTCACTTTCTATAAGATAATCAAATTAACTGGATAATAATAATATTTGTGTAGCGCCGTTTTTTTAAAAATCACCACAAGGGCGCTGTACAAATCTTAATTGCTGGTTAATTAATATTAATACTTATTTAAATGAAGCCTCTCGATAATATCGACCAACAGTGTATCATGCTTCCCATCCTGCAATGGTAATTTAACAGTAAACCTTGCTACGTTTGAATACCAAATGAAGCATTTACGTATAACAATATCTTTCACGTCAAAATATTACGCCGTGGAACCTTAACTTCAACTTTCAACTCGACTCGTAAACAAATTATAAAATAAAGTTTTCAATAGCAATACACATACAAAAAGATTAAAACTCCAAAAATTAAAATCCGGGCTTGCTGATTTTACAAGGTGGAAATTAGTTCATAGACAAATAAAAACTATTTTTCAGACCAAGTGTTTTGAATATTTTTCATTAATATTTTCATATAATATTATCGATAAGCGAAAAATGGTTGTTTTTTTACGTCTATATATGGTTCATATGAGCATTGAGGATTTAGTAAAAAAGAAACTCAATGTGAGCATTTTCGTAGAAAGCAATCACTTTGCGGTTTGACACATTTAATGAAAATGAAATAATTACTTTGTATAAAACCACAGATTTAATTATTTTAATCAGGATCGCCTCGTTGAGAGACCACTACCCGAATCGAGACATTGCTTGAAATTGTTTTGGCTGTATTTAGTAACTAAATATGAATTAGTCAGGTAATTCCCAAACTTTATCTTCCCCACCAACATCTCCTTGCCCTCCCCGCACCCTTCAGTCGCACAACACCCTTCAACCATCGAAAATACCATAGTCCCACAGCCCGCACAGGCACCGGCCAGTCGAGACTCATCATAAATTAAAATAAAAAATATAATAACTTAAATCAGTTTACGAAATAATACTAACCTTAACGCAACCAGTTGAATAATTATCCCAAGTTTGTACATTCTCATACGTATACTATGGCACTCACAAAAAATTAAGCAATTTAAATTGTTTATTAAATAATCTCTGTGAAAGCTCAATTTATTTAAATGAAATTTTAAACATGAATTAAACAGAAACACTTCAGTGGCGAAATTCGCGAGTCGAGTTCAGTCGGTGTGGCTCGCCGTGAGCTTAAAATCTCACTGACCCGCCGTTAAATTCGCCAACAGGTGTCGGCGATTCTTCACTTTATAGGAAATAATATTCAATGGCAACTGATTTTACCCATCGACAACATGCTCACATATCGTGAGTACCGACTGACGCGAAAAAACCGCAAATATTTTAGATTTTTTTTTACGATTTTCTCATTAAATACATTTATTTGAAATGTTTGAAATTTTAGAAGTTTTTTAAATCCGAGTGCCCTATTGATGTTATGTTGATCAAAACATTGACGCTTACAATTTACGCACATTAGGGTAGCTTCGGGTAATATGACCTGGTCGGCCAATATGGCCTGGTCGGCCATTATGGCCCACTGCATTTTCTCCGAAACTAGGCAACGATGCGAGTGGATTATACCCGCTCTGTAATAGCCCCCCGCTCCACATATCCTCAGTGTGTTACGAGATCTATTTTTACAACTAACAGTGTAATTTTTAATAGTTTAGAGTGTCATATTAATTTAATTGCAATACGTATTCCAATTTCAACTTTAACAGTGTGTTAAGATATAATTAGTCACTGGTTTTGACAAATCATTTTATATTCATTTTAGTGCTACTTTAAGATTTCAGGTTAGTTTTATATAACGTGCTTCGCGGGCAATATGGGCCACCCCTGGGTGGGCTATATTTATACTTATTTTTTTAGATTATGGCGCCCACAGTACAAGATTCCAATAAAAAAAACGCCAAACATGGATAAAGAATCCACGAAGAAGGCCATTGAAGATGTAAGAAGCAAGAAAATAGATACACTAAAAGCTTCTAAGCAGTACAAGACGAAAACAATGAAAATGAAGAAAAAATCCGCTAAACACCTCCAGTGAGTGAATATGTTTGTTTTGTAACCTCCGGACTCAAAAATAATGTACTAGAGCAGAGACAGACACATTTTTTTGCGATTTTTGTACAATCAAATAATTCAAAATGTATAGGGCCATAATACCCGATCGTTTTTATATCGGTAATTCTGAGGGTTTTAGAAAAAAAAGTTGCTGCTTTCTGATTATTGTGGTTTACTTTAACTGATACAATTTGATGCCTGATTAGTTTACTTACTGAAATAAACGGTAAAGATTTTTGATTCATTTGTGTTTTATTAGCAATGAAGCTTATGGTGCGCCATATTACCTGAAGTTACTCTACAATAAATGCATATTTTCAACTTTACGATGTGATCGTTGCATTTCATGCATCGAAACGATGAAATTATATAAAGAGATAATTTAACTTTTATTTTGAACATTCTTAATTCTGATATTTCTCTAAAATATCAAAATTCTCATAAAATCGTATTTTTTACAATAAATAATCTATTAATGGTCTATTTTCTGTGGTTTAATTGAATTTTTTTCTTTTGATCGCTCCAGTAATAACAGTCTATTTTAATTACATTAAATAATCAAACCTTACTTAATTTACAAATGTGAATACACAGCCTTAATTACTTGTGTTGAGTGCTATTATTTTTACGCCATTATACTAGCTCGTTAACTGAAAAAAAACAATAACAAATAGTGACGGAATTTGACAGTCGCGAGCATTCATCTTTGTGACAACAATAACATTACTGTGTAGTTAAAATCTGAAACAATCATTCAAAATGCCGTTCTTTGATACATCGCACTGTGCTTAATGCAAAAAGACAACAAACGGTGAAAAAGACTTACGTTGTGCAAAGTGTAATCCATTATTTCATAATACATGCAGTGGCTTAACTAGAACGGAACTGCAATTACTCACTGGAAAACCTTCACACTCACTCTCGTAGATGTGCGACACCTGCTACACGTCAAAATCAACACTCACTCTGTAAATACTCCTATTTTATCTCAATTTAAACTTCTTGCTTGTTATACTGCTGCTGTGTAACTGAATCGGAAATCATAGAACACATTGATAATTTCATCACAAATACAGCCAATGGACCAGACGAATTAAGCTGCATCACAATCAAGTCTATTAAAAAACATATATCGTTACCTCTGCAACATATTTTTAATTTTTGCTTTGAAAAAGCACATTCTCAAACGCATTTAAACTCTCAAATATTGTTCCAATCTATAAATCTGGATCGTTCTTTAAACTTGACAATTACAGACCCATATCGCTGATATCCCAACTTGCTAATTAGAAAAAGTTATAAATTCTAAAAGTCCAATGCATTTTCGTCCCCAAATCATTATGGTTTTAGATCTGGTCTTGTACAGATGATGCTTTATTTAATCTAATTAGAAATATATATACTAATCTTGACTCAAATATGAAAAGTCTAACAATTTTTTTAGACTTAAAAAAGGCGTTCGATACCCTTAATCATAATATACTGATTGAAAAACTCAATAATGTAGGAATTAAAGATAATTGTCCGTCCCTTTTTAAAATAATCAATGCACAAAAATTGGTGCTTATATTAGTAAACCAGAGTCTATGATACATGGGGTTCCACAAGGAACAGTTATTTGCCCGTTATTGTTCCTAATTTATATTAATGATCTATATAATATTAACATCTCGGGAATACTATTCTTATATGTGAATGACCGGTCGGTACCTGAGTGGACCCACCCGGGCGTCGTGCGTGCAATTCCTCTGCTAGCTAAGTCCTCCATCATTGCACAAGCAACATCTTCCGCTTCTTATGATGGTAGTAGGGAGTTTTTCAAATCTTGTCAGGTTATTCGTAACTCGGAAATGTTTGTCTTTCTTTTTAAAATATTAAATAAGATACTACAATCACAGTACATGGTAAATCCTGGAACGAAGTCACTGAAAATGGTAATAAATGCAACTATATTGTTAAAGAATGGCTCAACCAAAACTTTTTGACTCTGAACTGCGAAAAAACTATTTATATTCCATTCTATAATACCAAAAAGGCGGCTACTTTCTTTATATTTTAAGTGTTCAAACACAACATCTTTAAATACATATAAAAATATAATAAAACATTGAATAAAAAACAAAAGATACCAACCTCTTCATACTAAAACTGCTAAAACTCTTCCTTGAAACTAACTTATCTGCAATGTAATATTGAAAAAAAATTTTTTTGCTTAATTTGCAACTTAACTTTTTTTTAATGATTATAATTATATACATATTTATTAAATACTTTGTTTTTTTCTAATTACGTTATTTATTTTTCCTTTAAAAATATATTTTTTTCTTCTTTGTACTTAATCTTCATTGAAAAGCTTTTTTTGTATCTTTTCTTTTAAAAAAATGTATGTAACAAAAAAAAAACAATAAAATCATCTACCTGTATATCATAATTATAATACTTAAATAAACTATTGTTATTACATACGTATGTATTAATGTAACTACTTTTACTACCCAGCTTCCAAAAGTAAGCTTTGAAACATTTTTAAACTTATCTAACGACCGTTTTGGAACACTCGGCTACTAATTTTAAAATTAGATACAGGTGATTTTTTTATGCTATAATAAAATAATAGTATTTTCTTTTATGGGCCACGATTTCAAACGGCATTGAACGAATGCATTACGTTGACATCTTCTAATATAAACAAAATAATTTATTTTTTACATAGGCAGACCGCGCAAATAGGTTAGTAACAAATTAAAACTTAAGCACAAAGAAAATTATTTATGTATAAATTAAATAGGTGTTGTTAGTTACCTTTCGGCTACATTCATTTGTAAACGTCAAGTAGGTGCCCACCTCGAAAAGACTGAAGCCTCGATAGTGGATGAACGCAACTGTTTCTGCATGAGCATGTTGTCTACGGTCAAGTTATTTCGCATTATAGTTGACCTTCACTAAGTAAAGTAGCTCAATGTAGTCTACATAAAATATTCCAATAAAAACGGTTCTTCTCACTGAGCAACAAATCTGCTAATTGAACGTGAGGTTCTCACACGCTACATTCAAACGTATTTTTCTTTATTCACTATCATATCGTCGCCGGAAATGCAAAAGGTTCGATGCGCCATTTTGCTAGGTTTTTTTGTTGTTTTACAATAAAATTCATAAGTCAAAGTACCTGGTTAAATTTTGAAAAAAAAAGTTAACTCGCGTAAGTCAATGCCCCATCTGAGTTACCTGAAGCGACAAAAAGCTAAAAAGGTATCAAGTTGGTGTCGCTTGGGTCCAGCCTTCTTCCAAATGGTAAATATATTTTAGATGTCTGAAGGGCTACAAAAGTCTTCAGAATCAAATGAGAGTCAGAGCATTCGATACATAAAAAAACCTGATCAAAACTGCAAATTTAAGTTATTTTTTACCAAAGTGTCGCTTCAGACCTTTTGCCTTTCCAGCGACGATTTAACAAATTACTGGTGTTTTTTCCCCTTTCTACCACCAGACTAGGCACATGATCGTGAGGTCATACTATATATTTTCGAATCAGCAGATCATATTTGATGCCTGTGTACCAAGTTTCCGCTCGATGGCTCTGTATACTGACACTGCTCAGACTTATAACAGCTGATCGGAGTGTACTAGTACTAGCCAAACGTTGCCAAGCAAATAACCTTTGTGTTCTTGCATTACTTTTTAACTTGAAGCCGTTCTATAACTTTTTGTCTTTCTAGCATACGAGTATGAGCTCTCACACATAAAATGTCATGTATATACGTTTTGACGTTTGCATGTATTTGATTTATTTACATGAAATGACCAATGCATTGATGTATTATTAACTGTTAACAGTTCAATACATAACTTGTTGCTGGTTGTATCGAGTACACTTATAGAATTTTACTATTATAGTCGAGTAGTGTGAAACAATGTACTTTTTGACGATTTGTAGATTATTACCTGCAAAATTTAATACGCCCTTATCGAAAAGAAAAAAGGAGATTTGAAAATTGACAACAAGCAAGGGTCCGAATGTATAAATTTCTCCTGGACAAGGAACATTTTACTTTGAGGCCCTGCAGTTCTGGCTTCAGTTTCAGGATACTATAAAGTGCCATACAGCCTATTTTCCGATTCGAAAAAAGCTTTTTCTCACTAACCGTACTTTTTTTATAAAACGCATTCATTGGTTACTACCCTGTTTTAAGGCATAATCCATTGACTATACTTGGTTGCGCCTCGTGAGTTCGCAGATTGTTAACAAGAGATATTTAGAATTAAAAACCCAAGTTGCTACTCATTCCTTGTAATTTCAAAAAACTTGTTCAGCATGCAAAACTCATTTACTTTCAATCAATTAATTTAAATTCTTCATTGTGTAACACCGAGATATTCAGTCTTGTTGATTCGCAGAAAAAAATGCAATTAAATTAGTACTAATCCGCTTTTATCGTTAAATGATAACGATTTTTTTATGAATACCATAACCGTTTATATAATCGTATTTTAGATAACCGTTTAGATAAGAATATTTTTATAAATACCAGACTGTTAATGCATTATGAAATAAATATTGACCATAAAATTTATCAATCGCTTTCTCGTTTAAAAAAATGTTGTGACGGATCTCGAGAAAACTATTGAGAACGTATAGCTGGATTAACTAATGGCACAGAAAAGTTATTAAAATTAGAAAAGGGATTATATAGTCGATTGATTTTAATAAAAAATAATTTTTTGATTTTATTTTATGACAGGTGCAGTTTTTTCGGTCCCCTCTGTCCTGTCCAATAGTGGCTGTAGTCTGTGAGATGCCACGCGCTACTCTTCGAGATGCTTCTGAAATACCCAATTCTTTCAACACGGAATTAGCTCCTTACATCTCTTAGTCGGAAATTCATTTGGGATTTCTTCAAACTGATTTCGAAGAATTACCGATTTTATACAAGTAATTGAGATGTATTCAACTGGTCATTCACGGATCTAGGAACAATAGTGCTTTTTGAAAAGTCCTAACATATGGGAACTTCAGTGCACTACTGATTACCTTGGGCAATTTACTTGTCATTGTTAAAGCGGTGACTAGCTACTCTTATCTGCCCTATTAAGTGTGAGTAACTTTCAAAAACTAACTGTAATTTTTTTCCTTTAGGTTATGGTAAAAAAACGCATATTGAAAACGTTATTTAAAATTGTAAGTTTTATTAAAAATTAATTAAAATGCTTCAATAGCGAGTCTTGGAATTCTTTGGCGTTGAAGTCCATTACAATATCTGCTTTTGTTTCGGAGTCCAAAGTATTGTCATAGTCCACTGCAATTCCTCCTCTGGTCGGTCCTATAAAAAAACATATTTTTTCAATATATGACTCACTTATTTATAAACACACATCAATTTAAGATATACTAAGTGGAAATAAACACGTGATTAATAAGTTTAAATAATGCGTAGAAAAGGAAACATTGAAAGGACAGAAATGTTTTCCTATAAACAGTAATGCGTAGAACAAGGCAAGTAAACAAGCAATAATAATTTGACATTTCTCAATGGCACTTTACATTTTGCGAACATCTGAATATATGAGTTATAGATGTTATAGGTTTCGTTTTAAATTCTGATGAACCTCTAACTTATCTGAAATCTAACATAATATTATTTCATTACAGGCCTACTGCTTCGAAAGCTCGAATTATGGTATGGTTACTTCAACCTTTCCGTAGCTAATAAATTAAGTTACTGATACGTGTTTCAACTGTCAAAAGGAATATTTGAACTAAATATTTTCAGCATACTTGAGCTAGTGAAGATTTCGAATTTGTTCTTAATCGTGCAGATAATTAGATACAGTGATGAGAGTTGGTGACTTGGTGAGACTTGCCGCGACGTTGTAAACTTATTTGGAGGTCATTAGTTTGGCACTTAGGAAGGCCGTACGAATAATATTCCGTTACAATAATCTAGACATTCTAGTTGAAGAGTAATTTAGTTGCCTCTATGTCTCCGAAAGGTTCTTCGTACCGGCTGGGTTGTCTCAAGTGAAACACACAAGTGTTTGCAGTCCCAATAACCTGAATTTTAAGCAAACACTCAGAAGTTACTCGGAAGATGATTCTTGAAAGAACACTTTTTGTTAAAATAAAAAATTGAATATATTTTGAAAACATCCACAGACGTTTTTAACACCATGTTTTAATACTTAACCACACAACTCACGTTAGACTTGAGTCGTCTGATTGTACCAAGTATTCCTGAAATATGTCTATTTCTTCTTCTATAAATGTGTGAGTTTTATATTTTCATGACGCTGCTTTCCATGGCCACCATTATTAACTACGCTTATATCGATACATATTATTTTAAGGATATTCTCATTTATAATGCGGTCATACGTGGTTGATATTGATCTTATTTCTACTTATTTCTAAAGCATTCAGTATACTTTCGTCCTTCCTCTGCCAGATCCACGGCTCACTGACACACATCAGGGTTGGTATCAGAACCATCATTACTTATTCTAGTTTTCAACTGCATCTTAAAGGTATCTTCAAGTTGTTAATGAAAAGTTGCATCCTGGTTTAATCGTTACTGAGCACACAAATAAAATAATATACCCTGGTGACATTTTCTGACATCATTGTCGAAACACGTTTAACTAGTGGCATAGAAAATAAGTGTCGCGTTTTTTCATGACGAGATTTATTATTTGGTCCAGATCTTTTAGTTCAATTGCCGCCTTGAAAAGAGGTTGACCTGTAACAGTAAATCAATGATGATGAATCGATGATTCCAAATGACGAATGGTCAATAGGAATAAAAACACCTTAGTCAGTAAGCTGTTCATAAATCTTTTACATTTTTTACAGCGGAAATTACAAATGATTAGTTAGTTTGCAAGTGCTTAAAAACACATACGAAATAACAGTAACTGCAAAATTTGAAAAAAGTGGTGCCGATATCACTGGTTTATCTATAAATTCATATTAAATAGTATAATTATTACAAATGATAGCCGTTTTGCTTTTTAAAAGCTAAATCAGAAGTTTAGAATGAGCCTGAAACCAAGGAAGCAAGGTCCTGAGCTGGATGTGGAAATAATGCCATTTGACAGGACATCGAAAATCAGGACCCTGTGGGTGCCCTAGCGGAAGTGACTCTGAAGCAGGCAGAAGAAGAGGCAGGCAGAAGAAGAGGCGGCAGGCAGAAGAAGAGGCAGGCAGAAGAAGAGGCAGGCAGAAGAAGAGGCAGGCAGAAGAAGAGGCGGCAGGCAGAAGAGGAGGCAGGCAGAAGAAGATGCAGGCAGAAGAAGAGGCAGGCAGAAGAAGAGGCAGGCAGAAGAAGAGGCAGGCAGAAGAAGAGGCAGGCAGAAGAAGAGGCGGCAGGCAGAAGAAGAGGCAGGCAGAAGAAGATGCAGGCAGAAGAAGAGGCAGGCAGAAGAAGAGGCAGGTAGAAGAAGAGGCAGGCAGAAGAAGAGGCAGGCAGAAGAAGAGGCAGGCAGAAGAAGAGGCAGGCAGAAGAAGAGGCAGGCAGAAGAAGAGGCAGGCATCAGAAGAGGCAGGCAGAAGAAGAGGCAGGCGGAAGATTGGAGCGGGATCGGAAGGTGCGTAATATATTATATATAACCTGAATACCTGATGGGCCTTGAAACAGAACAAATTAACGGAATTAAAAATGTACCCAATACTAACCCGCCATGATAGATGTAATAGCGTAGGTCTCCATCTTTCCAACGATTAATTCCTGCTCCAGCAATATGGCAGCCGCCATGGGGTCCGCGGGGTGCCACAGCTCCTCATCGGGTTGGTCTTCAATATGCTCGATCGCATTTATAAATAGCGCCTCGGGAGACTGCAGGGCTCCCAGCACATTTTTTCTCCAAGCCTTTCGAAAAAAACAGAGAGTTTAGAGAGTCTTATCATAAACATAGATTTTATCTCAAAATAATAATAAAAAACGGCTTACAAGGTTATGTGTTTACTTTTAATCTATAAAGATTAGCGATTCATTATTCATAATACCTATTAAGACACAATCAAATATAATATTAAACAAAACACGTAGGTTCTGAATGTATACATATAACAATGATTACAATTATTGTACAAAATCAGGAAAAATATTAAATAATTGACAAATCTTAACTATTTCGTCATCGATTCCGCCAGGGACGCAATGGGAACAATGATGTGACGTCACGTGATGCTAAATCTCTTGGCGCCATTTAACACGTCAAATAAGGCCATTTTGAATTTAAAATAAAATATTTCTACAAAAACGTTTTTTTAAACAGGCTAGAATTCATTATTCGAACAAATAAATTTTAAATTTAAAAAAGGCAACCAGTAAAAAAAACCAGCCTGGTCTCAACATTGATTGATGCAACATCTCCTAAATCACGACTTTTAATGAAATTTACTCGAACAATGTAATACTTTAACTATCGATTTTTATAATATTCGGCAGCTCACTGCCAAATTACATCACCGTGATAATATAATATTAAAGATAATAGTGGTCATAATTAATGTATTAAGAGGAAGGTTGACCTCACCCAGGTTATTTTGGCAGTTAAGATTGCCTCCCATGAGAGCAAGGAGATTGAGTTTGGGTTCGTATCGGTACCGTTGAATACGATGTACACAGCTTCCGGGTCCACGAAGAAGTTGAATTCAACTCCAGGCTTTACGTTTCCTCTGCCTGTAAATAAAATAACACTCATCTTTGAAGTGACGAGAGAATAAACTACTATAGATGATTTAAAATTTTAAAAAATTAAAGTTGGTAATATTTAAAGAGAACGAAAATGTTTGGCAGCTTTTACGTTAGGTTTTATATTCAATATTATTTTGTGTATTATATGTATATTTATTTAATTTATTTATATATTCCAGGGTTACGAATAATCTGACTATATTATTGATACCAGCAATTAAATTATCTATTTTCGTAGAAAGCAATCCCTTTGTGGTTTGACATATTTAAAGAAATGAAAAAATAATATTTTTATAAGACCACGAATATTTTTTTAAATTTTTATGACCGACCGGTTCCGGTTAGCCTATCATCAGGGTACAAAATTAAACTAATTAATCAATTATTACAATTGTTTAATTTTGTACCCCGATGATGCTTAGCATAGCGAAACCGGTCGGTCGTAAAAATTAAAATAATATTCGTGGTCTTTTACAAAGTTATTTTTTCATTTGTTTAATTAAATTATTGCTAAATAATTGGACTGGTTTATCAAGGTTTTTTTATTATCTCTCTGTATAATTGGTTGATTTTTAGTAAAAGCTAAGACAAAAATGTTATGGTGTGAGATGTGGGTACTTTAATGAAAAGTGTTTATTACCCTTTTTACCCATAAGTAGGTACTTGTCATATTTTTTTGATTTCGTGTATTAAAGATTCAAGTTACCCGTCTCAGAACAGACATTGTCACTAAGGCGGGTAACGTTAATACATGACGTAAAAAAATAATTATTGACCCCCATGTTGAAATAATTAAAGTACACACAAACGTCTCGAATGCGTTTTGACATATATATATTTAGATAAAATATGGACATATATATTTAGATAAAACGTGGACAAGCCTTTCAAAAAAAAAATTTTTTTAAATATGTAACTTTTTCTAGAAAACGCATTAGTTTTCTGTTTGTTTTTTTTAAAATTATTTTTAAATGATAATATAGTACAAAAATACATTTTTGGTGTATTATTCACAAAGGAGTTGAAAAAATAAATTCCGAGATTGACTAC
Organism: Drusus annulatus; assembly: GCA_022651775.1. Lineage (NCBI taxonomy): Eukaryota > Metazoa > Arthropoda > Insecta > Trichoptera > Limnephilidae > Drusus > Drusus annulatus. The sequence goes on along the minus strand of JAGWCC010000029.1, from coordinate 2,650,761 downwards.
TCATTGTAACATTAAAATATAAAAATTTATAATAAATATACAGGTATGCCTATGATAGTTCCGTTGTACTACTCGATCTTTCTTACAAACAACTGAACTCTCATTGGTAGAACCACAAGTAGGTTGGTAAATATCAATAATAGCCAATAGCAAAAAACACCGAAATACTTATTTAAACTGCCTCGTATTTACTTTAAAAGTGGTCAAATTGTGCCGCCTACAATGTACACAAGACATTTCATAACATTAGCAATAAAACGGTACAAGAGATTTTTAATAAAAACACACGCAAATAATTATTGTTACCTGCGATGCTGCCTCCGAGAATTATTAGCTTTTTGAGTTTTTTCAAAAAGCCACTGTCCAGTCGGGCTGCCAGAGCCACGTTAGTTAGTGGTCCAAGTGCTAACAGAGTTATTTGACCTGCAAAAAACGTCGACGCAAACAAGTTAAATAAAAACCAGAAAAAACTGTTTTCATTGAATAAATACTTTTGTTCTGGAGCTGGGACTCGAATGACATAAAGTCTATTAGGTAACTAAAACCGGATTTTTTCCCTCTGAATAAAATCAATTTTTCAATGGGACATGTCATGTACAGAATTAATAGTATTAATACCAAATATTAAAAACATCTGTAAAAACCCTGGACTTTCTTTATAAACGGGGCGGTTTGTTAAAATTTGTTGAATAATTTCCATATATATTCTTACTCCAAGCCGATATTTATCCATGCCCATCCGGTTATATATGAGATGGATATGTGATACTGTATTATTTTATTTACTTGATCGTGTCGTGACTTCCTTGTTCTCCTGGCATATCAGTTCTACATGTCTAAACCATCTAAGCGTCTCTTCATTATTCTTGTTCATTACGCTTACATCGGCTTCGGTTAAATTAAATGTTTTTCTTTGTAAAAATGGACATGTTGTCTTATGCCTCCGAGCTACAATATTGTGGTTGGCGATATTCAGTTTGCCGTAATACTGTTACGCAGACAAATGGAACATTTCTTCTGGCGATAGAATATTATGTAGGTTGTTTTGTTTTTATTTTATTTTTTATTATTTGTTTAATGTTTAAAAAATGGCGGCTATCCGAATGGGAAAGTAACACTGGTGCAATAATAATTAATGTCGTTTAACGTTCAGGAAATAACGGTGACCTAACACTTTATTTCCCACACAATATTATTTGACGAAGCAAGGAAACTCTTGTGACTAACCTGCTTTATGACCAATGGCTTTGTCTTTTTTTCTCCAACTCTAATAACTAATGACGGTAATTACCAACTTGCTTCTTCATGGATACAATGATTTAAGTTTTTTTTACTTTGACCATTTACCATTGTAGGTTGGTACCTAGTGAACCATTTGTTATTCAAATATGTCGCACAAGACGGCCTTTATGATTCGAGCATTTAACGATTATAATAGTTTTTGATAAAAACAGTAGCCACTCAAACGTGGTAACATTCCAGTATTTTACAATTGCCTTTTTAACATTCTCCATTCGAGAATGCAAACATTGTATGTAACCAATAAAATATTTTACATTCACGTTTACCACACGGTAAGAACCTATTAACTAAAATTTTTGACAAAAATGAGTTAGTATTCTCAATAAACTAATTCTGGTACGCTCTATCCAATGAACACACTTTTACATTATGAACATGGAAAATCAAAGAGTCGAACATGTTAACTGCAAATTTTGTTAAAACTGAAATATTTTTTAATGGCAAGAACATGTTTTTTTTTATTTTTTATTATTGTACAGCAGATATAAATCCAATAACAGTACAATGGAACAACTTTACAAGTAAGCTCATATATTTATTTTTCGGAAAATACATCAATATAAATAGATGATTTATTTAATGGAATTATATCTCTTTTCATGCTATGCTATGCCAAAACATTTGTCCGACCATAGGGTATGCTAAACATTGCATGGTTTCTGCTGCGGAAGTATTTTTCAGGCACGAATAAGCAGTAGCATGCCAAGAGGTATGGACAGTCGATCAAGTGGTTTATAATCTTAAAGCCTATTGTCATGAGACCAGCTTTGCGCCTAGTCTCTAAGCTTTGATAATTTGTCTCCTAGAGTAGTTCCATGTGATGCATGAACATAGGGTATGTTCCGTGCGAACTTACATTGTATTGCAGAAATGCATTCAAATGCTAAATTATATATTAAATTTAGTATGTTAGCTATAACATTCATGAAAAATAGTTAGTGGATTCTTAATGGTACACCCTTTACAAATCGCAAAAGACTAAATATCTCAGAATGACTCGACAGTTAGTTAGGTAGTTTTCTTGCCGTGAGGTCTTAACTTTACAAAATGATACATTCTACTAAATTAGTATTTAACATTCGAGAATTAAACCTTTCAAAGATTTAATCATTTTACTGGAAAAGTATTTTAATATTAGAGCATCGTACATTAGACCATTAAAATATTTTGCCACTGGAGCATTTTACTATTCAAACAGTTTCCGTTCGAACATTTTGAGAAATATACCATTTATTTATAAACTAATGGACTATTGTCCAATTACAAAAAATATATAACACAAAATGGGGAAAAAATGCAACAGAAAAAGAACAGCACATACATTATATGAAGCAATGACAAAAATAGGACAAAATATACATAAGAAAGAACATTCAAATCAAACGTACCGTTTAAGATTTTACCACTAATATGGATTATTTTTTTTTAAAGAAAAACAAACATTCTCGAGTTACAAATAACGTTTCAATTTTTGAATAACTCCAACTACCATCATAATAAGCGGAAGATATTGAGTGTGCAATGATGGAGGACTTGAAATTGAACTCACGACGCCCGAGTGGGAATCCGATACGTTTGTCCACTCAGCTACTAACCGGTCAACATTCAGCTGGACGTAGTTATGCAGAAAGCATCCAACCCCATGAGATAAAACAAAGAAAAAGGCGTTTGAATATGTGACGATAAAAAACCATTCAAATGCGTAATCGGTATTTGTTATATGAGTATCAGTGTTTTTTTCTTTATGAGCATTCTTATAAATAGGTAATTTATAATCTATCAATGTGTTTTTAAAAAAATGTATTTCTTATGTTATGCTACATTTTATAATGTTTTTAAACTTCAATTTAAGTATTATCTGGAATGTGCGTCAGTAAAAAAAAATGCTAAAAACATATTGCATTTGGAGCTTGGATGTTTTCAGCAGATTTAAATCTCGTATTTATCTATAGGAAAACATATAAGACTCGATTTTTGGGAAACTGTGGGTTGGACGCTTACTGCATAACTACGTCCGGTTAATATTCTACATTTGACTTCGATACGTAAGTAAAGTGTTATGTTTCACCTGGATTTTCATTGACAATCCTCAACAGCGCCATGACGGCATGTTCAGTTTTTAGCAGCGCTGGATCTGGTACAAATGACGAAGGCACATCTCCCATACCGTCCATACCATAATAGTTGTCGCTGGGGGTAGCGATGGTCAAGGCTTTATCTGCACCCCTGTAAACTGGAATCTATAAATACAATAAATTTTCGTAGAAAGCAATCACTTTGTGGTTTGAAATATTTAAAGAACTGAAAAAAAAACTTTGTATAAGACCACGAATATTATTTTAATTTTTATGACCGACCGGTTTCACTTAGCCTAAGCATCATCAGGGATCAAAATTAAAGTAAACAAATAATAAAAAAGTGTTTGGTTAAATATACATACAGAGGTAGAACAAATTATAAAATAAAAAAACAAAATAATGAGAAAACAATAGAATACATTTTTTTTTTTTTTTCATTAACTTCATGTTTATTTACAATATTTTATTTACATTATCTTCCACGCTAGGAGTTCACCTGTGATGTGGAGGACATTTTTTGAATTACATGATAAAACAATTTAAAATATAAAAGAAAATTAGAAGAAAATTAAATTAAATTATAATTAAAAATAAAAGAAAATATAAAAGAAGAAATATAAAAGAAGAGAAAATATAATAAAAACAAAATAGAAACAAAATATAGCCACTTTAAAACAAACAAAAAAATTGTACAAATAAATAAAATTATTAAGTAGCACTTTTATTATTACTGTATATAATTATAAATTAGGAGGATTGTAACCAGTTCCAAACATGTTAAATTGTTATTGTCAATAATCTTCAAAAAAGATTTGGTTGTTTTGTACAATTATTCAACCAACAAAACAGATTGCTAAAATAGTGTGTTATTTAACTTTTGTATGTTGGTAATAACTTAAGTTGTAAAGGTTAAGTATTATTGCTTCTTATATTAAATCAGTAAACAGAATTAAAGACCTAGGAAGATAACAAAGTTTGGTTTATATTTACATCCAGTCTGTCGACAGTGTTTAACACCTTCAGTACATTCAGCTGTACATTATCCACTAGAGTGTTTCCCTGCACGCACGTGATTCCCATAATCTTCACACCTTTGCTACAAATAATATTTTACAAACATTAAGATACGAAAATAATTATTAAAATGCATTCTACATACATGATAACATAATAAGATAATTTTCAAAAGGATTGGAGTCGCCATTAATATTTTCCTGGGATGTTAAAAGGGTGACAGCTATTTAACGTGTTATTTTGAAGTTATTATTTATAAGGCCTGCTTTGGATTAATCGGGATTGGTCGATCAGCTTCTGAGGAAACATAATGGGGAAGGGGGGGGGAGTTAAAGGCACCGCACCCTATTTTTATTTACTATTTGAGGCTTTAAATTCTTGTGCAAACGATCAGAAATAAATGTATTATTAATTTGATTAAGATTTTAAGTATGCATTTTAAGTGTTTTACAGGCGATGGGGAAGTTGCCGCATCGCCTCCCAGTTGGGCTACGTTATGACGTGGGTTAAGCAAGGGGCTGTGAGGGTGTGATGGTTCTACCACCGAGAGCTGGGTTGTATGTTCTATTTTTGTTATTAGCGTCGTTTATAAGAAAGATAGAGAAGTTACAAAGAATAAGGTAGTCGATAGATCGGTGGGTAGGGAGGCTCGACTAGTAGTCTGACGGGTCGAAGTCGATACTCACAGCGGGTAACCGAATGACTCCCTTTTTAGCACAAGTTATGCTCTGTTAAAAGCTGTTTGGGTATCTACTATGAATCTGACGCGAATAAGAAAGATTTTGGATGATCTTCCAGAGAAATCTTACGGTCGTTGTCTTAATCTCCTCGTTGCATAGTATCGGCTCATTGAATTAAGTTAAGTTAACAAGCAACGTGTTATTTGGCTGGGTGCCCACGACTGCTCCTCCCACTGATCTCGGGAATCCAATGATAAAAATATGAAATTTGAAAACGAATTTTATTCCAGTTAAACATTAAACGAGTTCTTAAACTTACGTATTATGTTGTTCTGCGGAATTCTTTTCAGCCCTCAACAGGTAAAATATAGCCACAGCATCATCTGATCCAGCGTCTGTATCTATGACCACTAAATCTGGAGCTGGTTTTGCAGAGATTCTGAAAGTACAAATCACTATACGATACACAGATACTAATGTTTTTTAAAAACATTGTGGTACTATTCAAACTATGCTGGATGGTTTGAAGGCGATACATGACATGGCGCCACCCTACTTGTCGGAATTGTGTATTCTAAAATATGTCAATACGAAGCAATCATATCATCGATCAGCTTCTTCATCAGCAATAGGTAGACTCCCAGTACCTAAACGCAATCCCAACACTAGTTTCGGAGTCCGGAACCTGTGTCGTAGCAGGCCCAACAGCTTGGAAGAACCTCCCTTTACATTTGTGAAAGATCGACAGCTAAACTGAGTTCACAGCAAAACTATATACTTACCTTTTTTGTTCTACATATCCACAATGGTGTCCGTATTGTTTATTTGGTGTGTTGATTACTCAGTCCGAGATCTTTAGGTAAAAAAATCTTGATAACTTTTAATACTATTTTATTTTCTTGCACTTCAACTTTATCACTGAGTGCCCGGATAGTAATCATAATGTTCAATCAATACATTCTGTCAATGTAAATATGTTATTTGTAAGTTACTACTTATAAGCCAAGCTGTAAGTCACTAATTATTAATCTTAGCTGTAAATCACAAGGTAGCTATAAGTGTTAGTTGAAGGGCACTAAGTCATTAGTCTTAGTTGTAAGTCTAAATTGTAAGTTACTACCTATAAATTTTAGTTGAAATATGTTAATTATAAGTATTAGCTGTAAGTCCATAGTTATAAGTCTTTGTTGTAGGTCACCGATTTATTATATGACCTAGCTTTTAAATCACAGTTTTAGGTTAAATAAATTAAGTTTAAAGGCGCTCAGGTGATTTTTTCATATAAACGACGCTATAAAACATAATCAATTATTATTATTATTATTATCAACATTTTGATTCAAGCTTACATATCTATATGTCAAGATGCAAACATTTAAATTTTTATATCCCAGTTTGACATATTTTGACTTACTAATAAAATAAAATAAATTTCAGTCGGGAAATAAATTTGATCTAATGCGCTAATTATGAAAAAATGATTTAAATAATCTAATATTAAAATAAGGAATTAACTTACGCTTTTTGTGACATTACGACCGTGATCGAACATATTGCTGCAGCAAGTACTACCGCGGCAACGGTGTAACTGACGTGTGCCGTCTTCATCTTTCTTTGGAAGACCGCTTTGGACGCCTCCACACTATTAACTGTAGTTATGGCAATTCAGGACGTAATTTGTCTCTGCCGGCGGACGATACTTCTACGAACAATTCTAATCTGAACAGATAATGTACATATGTATAACTACATGCACACATCACTAGACCGTTTTATCGCACATCGTTGCTGAAATTACAAAAGGAAGCACGTATGCCAAAACCTCACTTTTCAAGATGCGACAAATGTTTTTACTATGCTGAAAATATTAGGCCATGTTCACGGGGGAGTTATAAGCATCGCTGCGATTTTGAGTCGAACACAGTACTCACACAGGTGCATAGCTTGCGAGCAACATGTTTTAAACGATTTCGAAATATATTTTTTTAAATATATACTTTAAAAAAATCGGGTGTTTCAGTTTTTGTTAGAAATTTGAATAAAAAGAACACAATGTAAAAACTTTTCAAAAATTGAAAAAATATATATAAATGCTTAGTCGTCCCCTTTCCGCCAATATTAATAAGTAGGCGTGATAAAGGCAAAAGGCTGTTTCTTGGTGACTTTTCTCAAGGACATCGCTCTCGGAAGTGTATAAATACATATACACCAATACACACAATCCTTAGTATGTGTTCTTGGCATCAACTCTGATAGCGCAAATATCGACGAGAATTATGGCTACAAAGTCGGATTCTTTGACGTAAAAGTGTTGAGAATACACGACGCTTACGTTTTTATCACGGATTTTCGGAGAGTGTGTTTTTCGAGGACATCACTTAACAAATTTACTGCATTAAGTTATTGCATTTTTTTTGTTTTTTTTTTTGTTTATTGTTCTTCAAAAAATTATCATCCCGTTAAACTACAATAAAATAGTTTGTCAACAGGATATATAATACAAGGTAAATATAAAAGATCTTAACAACTATTAATCTATAAAACATATTATTAAAATTCAAACATCTTAGGAAATTGATATAGTATTACACCACACCATGATGCACTGTGCAGCATAATATAGTACAACAATACATCAATATCTTAAGTTTACATAATAAAAACGCCTAATATAAATTATTTCTACTTAGGAACCATTTTTTCAACATATATCTGACTCTTGTAAATAATTCACATTTTTTATATTGCTCGGTAACATGTTGAATAATTTAGGCACGTTATACTCCATGGTTCGCTGCCCGTATTTATTATAATATTTTGGTACAATCAAGCCGTCGATTTAGTGAACCGAGTATTGTGCTCATGTTCCACTTTCTTCTTAAATTCAGAGTCCGATATATGCTGAACCAATATCTTATACCATAATAAGGCCTGTACCGGTAAGATAGTTACATTCTGATACAATGCATCCATTTGGAAGTTTTGATGATAGTCGTTAATTGCATCCCCTCCCCCATCTGATATGAATATTTCGAATGTTGAACAAAAAAAGTTTAAAAAAATGATAATATATTTTTTGCATGTCAACATGGTGACTGTAAAACCTAGAAGAGTGCAAAATTAAAATTGTCAAGCTGTAATATGGAAACAAGTTTACCAAACCATTGTTGGAAACAAATTCTATCCGGGTGTGTAAATTATTATTTGTGTTAAGCAACATGCCCCTCAGCCCCTTTCTTTCCTTCGTTTTTGAGAAATTAAGAGTTTTTTTTAGGAAATTTGGCCGCAATGAATGCCCCATAATAAATGTGTCCGCGGGCTGCGGGTTGTGAATCACTGCTCTAAGGCTGGTTATGCTTAAAGAAGTATAAGCTTTGCAACACACATAGTTTTTAGCGTAATAAATACGTTCAAAACAATGTGTCTCAACAAAAAACATAATTAAATCTTAAATACTGAGTGTATGGACCTTTTATAACAACACCGACGAAATGTTATCTTTAGTAAATGCTTTGTTTATGTTAACGGATATTTCAGAATACTCCCTTAATTATGAATCATTGCGCTGATAAATTGTGCCGTTCGTAAAGTTTACGCGGTCACGTGTGATTATATTTCAGATTATAATAATAAAAAACATATAGCACCATTTTTGTGATATCACCTCAATGGCGGTTAACAAGAGTAGAAAATAATTAGAAACTGTAGCTAAAATTACCATTAAACATCTTGAATCACTACTTAGATTTAAATGGAAAATTATCAAAGTAACAATTAACATTATTTGACATATTGAATTACTTTCTGTACAAGCGTAGATCGAGAAGTGCATGAAATAATAGCATGTGACTTTGGGTACAAACCGGCGAGCCTAGTTATGCAAATGGGGTTTGAAATTATATTATTTATGAATAATATGACGTTCTGAAGATATGAGTTTCAATTTTCGCTATGAATTCTGTCGAATCTTTTAATTCTTAGAACATTGTAATGGCCGTTTATTCGGGCGTTAGGTTTTGACCCTCAAAAACACGCTCTCCGAACTTAGTATGTGCTGTGAGCTTTGGTTCCTTCAAATTTATGATAGCTGATTCAATTAATATAAGGTTAAAAAAATATGCACTCAAAATAATTCTCGTAGGTTGCAAAATATTGAACCCGCGACCTTTGGATTTGTAGCCAAGGATCTTAACCGCTACGCCACGGAGGTCTTATTAGGTATTATATATATATATCAACCCACTAATAAATGTATAAAATTTGTATTCCCTCCCCACAGATTTAATATGTACTCTTAAATTAATACTTATCCGATTTAAAAAATATATATATTTTACGATGTTTATACAAAATAATGTAGGTACATTGTCCTCCACGCTAGGAGTTCACCTGTTTTGCGGAGGACATGTGCTAATCTGACAATCGAGAGTGTTTTTACATAATAAATAAATAAAATATATATATATATATAGTATACCGCACACGAGTCCCAACTGATCGGGGCCAATGGGATTATTGCATTACTGTGAAGCTGAAAGGAAGGGAAGCATATAGGGAAAGGGGAGATTGAGAAGTGCCTGTGTATTAATATCTGGTCACCAACAATGGTTACAGCCATTTAAATCAACGTTTTCATTCTGAATGGTGATCTTTCACCAGGGCGATACTGATAGTATCCACCACTCTGGAACGTGCCGCAAATATACCTTCATATACGTAGTACAGATATCGTTGCTGGAAAGACAAAAGGGCTTTAGCGACACTTTAGTGTAAAATGAGTTAAATATGCAGTTTTCATCAGTTTTATTTTTCTGCATCGAATGCTTTGACTCTCGCTTGATTCTGAAGACTTTTGTGGCCCTTCAGCTATCTTAAATATATTTACCATTTGAGAGAAGGCTTAACTCAAGCGACACTAGTTTGGGACTTTTTTTAGCTTTCTGTCGCTTCAGGTAACTCAGTGAGAGCATTGAGAGTCACCTGAGTTCACTATTTTTTTGAAAATCCAACCAGGTACTGAAGACTTATGAATTTTATTTTAAAACAAAAAAAAACTTTCAAGTTCTCTGGTGTGAACTTATCAAAATGGCGTTCAGTCCTTTTGCTTTTCCGGTAAAGATACGTACTTTTAAAAATGTATTGTATGTTAATTAACAAATATTAATCAAATTAAATTAATTTGCGCTTGCCGGGATTTGAACCCACCACCTCTATCAAATATATTAATTTTTTTGTTGTTTAAAACCACTTTATTTATTTATATGTTGTCAACTAGTTTCGAGTAAATACATACTTATTATTATAAATAACAGCATTATAATACGATTGGTTATATCGATAATCCGAAGGTCCATTTCTTGTAAATATTTCTTTTACGCGAATATGAACAATGGACGAATAATAAAAATTATGCTTATTTGAAATATTTCACTAACGATTCTTTTAACTCATCAGTATTAATAGCGTAAATAATATCTACTTTCGTCTTAGATTCCAAGATGTTTTGATAATCCACAGTAATTCCTCCTCTGGTTGGTCCTAAAATTAAGAAAAAATAAACATAATAATACATACTTTCGCAGAAAGCACTTTGTGGAACATATTTAATGAAAATGAAATAATAACTTTGTAAAATACCACAGATTTTATTTTAAATTTTATGACCTACCGATTTGGGTACAAAATTAAACTAAACAAAAAATATAACACCCCCCATAAAGTTTCATTGACTGGCTGACTCGCTGCATTCGGATTGATTTCGGGCTGTTCTTGACGGTATTATTTAATGGAGTGGATTTTTTAGCGGGAAATTTTAGTGAAATAGCCTTCACTAAAATACAAGTATTTACTAATTTCTTTATCTTTTTCATTGGAGTCAACTGCACAATCGCTCTTTAGAGAAAACCGCTACTGCTTAAGTGAATTTATTTCAGAGTTAAGGATAAAACCAAAATTCATGGCCATTCTGAAGTGACCTTCGTGGCATTCCATAATTGGAACGGGAGTCATGCGCTTGACGGGTTTTAAATGTAACAATTTAAATGTTACTAATGATAACATATTTGAAAAAAGTTTATAAAACAGGATGATGACAAACATTTACCTTGAACACTAACCTTGAACTAGACGTATCTGTCACATTCGTGCAGAAATTCATTTAAAACAATGACAAAAAAATCTGAATTTTTGGACACTGATTTCAATTATGTCAATTTCAAAATGCCAATTTGAAGAATTTTACTTTTCTCAACTTTATTATTATTTAGTTCTGCTAGTTTAAGATATTATTTTTAGTGACAGCTGTTTCGGCGTTCAAGACCATTATTAAATTGTGGGCCGCATAAAAATAACTTTATTATAAAAAAATAAAATGGCGATCCACAAATTTAACACAAAAACCATGAATATTTTTATTTATTTTTAAGTGAACGAATCTGCTGCTATTCCCTTTATTGAATTTAGACGAGAAATGAAATATGTTATTCTTTTTAAAGGACTTTTGGAAAGCTCTTAAACACACCCCTTGCAAATCATACGCTTTTTTAATAGTATGTGTTTTTTTACGCTGTAGCTTTGATAAGTATTTTATTATTAACTGATATAATAATGATTAGATAGGTAGGCACCTCTGTGATTAAAAATAATAATTTTTCAAGTCTTAGTGATTTTACAAAAAAAAAATCACGAATATCGTCTATAATTACAATATATGAACGAATAAAATCTTAACGTACAAAGGAAATTTTATAACTTTTAAATTGTAGAGAGTTCGGAGCGTGGCGCGAATTTAAGTGAACCAATTCGGAACAATTGATTGATTGCCGCCCATCATACACCTCGAACAATGATGACTTTCTCTGTAAACTCTTATTGAAAATGTTAGAAGACAAACGATATTCACAATACTTGAATCGGCTACCTACCTACAAACAGTCGAATTTGTTTTGTAATAAACTTCTGAATCTAAATTGCACAACAGTTTAGAAAGATCTTAACAAGAGCACAATTTCTCTGTAATCAGTGATTGTCAGTGCAACTTTAATAACTAATTCACAGACTATTCAGATTCAGTCTTATTCAGTCTGTTCAATGTTGGTAGTTCCAAGTATTTGGCGCAACTTTTCAAAATAATGTGATCTAATTTGATTGAGAATGGGATTAATATATTTCCTTGGTATAAAAGAACATTTTCCATCCAAATATAGATGAAATAGGCTCCGAGGGAAATAATTTCCCACAGGGCCTCCATTAAATAGAAATTGTATAATGTTATTAAAACACCCCTTGCTTCCCAGAACGATAAATAACGACTAGCAGATAAAACCCCGCTACCGTTGCTGGGCCCTGCGGGCAGATTTTGTTAGACTTTGCCCAATTTTGAAAGTGTGCCAGTTAGTATGGTTTTTCCTCTTTGTACACAAGAAAAAAAATCACTGGAAGGGTATGCAAAAATCTATGGAAAAGGTGAATTATCATATAGGTACCAAAACATTTTTCGATTAAAACAAAACGGTCAGTGTAAATTTCGATTTACTTTCGATTAACGAACTCCCATTTACTGCCAAATTTAGTCCCACCTTCTTTAAATGACGACTATTCATTTGACGCCGTTTTTCAATGTGGATGTAACTTTCACAGTTTATGGGCTCAAACAATTCGCTTTTGGCATCTGCCTGAGGGTCCAAGATGGCGATATTTGATTTTACGCCGTTTTACCACGAGGGTGTTGGTTTTATTGTTTCACGTGGACGCGAAAAGCTTCCGTTTCTCTTATTACTTTCACCACTACCAATATTTTAAATATAATTATTTACTTCATTTATAATTTTAAAAATCCTAAATGTCTTCAACTATCATTTATTTATCAACAGTGTATAGTGGTCGACCCTGTCAAGCGCTTTCTTAACAACGGTATGCACATTACTTAAACAGGTTTTACAGTTTTATAGTAATTTACTGACAAAATAAGAGATTAATTTAGTTAGATAAGGTGACCAAGTTAGCCTCAAACCGTGTTGAATTGAGTCAATGCATGTTAATATTGTCCAAATAAATATGCGATTATATAATGCTTCCAAGAAGCTTCGGAGGAGATAACCACTGGCCCGTAATTGTTGACATTTAACACTTCTTACTATTGATTATTAACGAAATCGCTGCAGAATCTTAGAACTTCCGGATGGTGGTTGTAAATATTACTTTTGTGTTTAGATTCAAGTTCAGCAACCCCTTGAACTTTTTGATTCTGCTTTTTAACTAAATCGGTTGCAGAACTCTAATTTTCTCTCAATTTTTGTATTTTTTTTTATTTGGTTGAAAATCGGTACAGAAAAATTATAATTATTAAATATTGTTTTTAGTTCGCCTGAAGATGAGGGGTCTTGATATTTGATCTGCGACCGGGGCGTGGCTAGGACTAGGGCTAGGGTATTTATACATCCATTCATAGCACATGTCGACATAATGTTTTTGTTTATTCGCATAACCACTTTCCCACAGTATTGTTATAAACAAAAATATAGCGTATAACCTAAAAAACCGTTGACTTATGTCCATTTATGTCGCAAATCAAAACGTGTGGGCGCAGTGAACGGAGACGCGGGACACAAAGAACATCCTTACTATATTTTAAAGCGGTGTGATAATTTGGGAAATTTTGCTGTCTCTTTCTTTACTCCAAGATACTAATCACAATATAACCAGATCTCAAACAGTTCTCTTTACATATCATAAATGGCAGAACTTCACAGCGGGTATGCACAAACATAAAATGGATGTACGCTATTTATATTATCATTTTTTTGTAGAGAAGTAATCCAAAAAAAAATTGAAAATCGGAATAATAAACAAATCAATTTTTCACTCTCTGTTTTATTAGTATCTGAGCAATAATGACTAATTCCTTAATACAGTGCGATATTCAAAATCAAAATATTTTATACACGTGTTACATTGATTATACATAATGTGAAATATTGCATTTTGTTACGAATCATTACGGATAACTTAAAAATATATTATTTATACAAACAATGTTCCCAACTTCCATCTTATCAACGTCGATACAAGTTTAAGAAAATAAAAATAAGCTTACCTATTTATGAATGACGATTTTATGAATGATCCGTTTTCACATAACCCATAGAACGAACTTTTCTTATATAATAATGTAGAGGGCTTAACACGGTAAAAACTTTCTACAAAATATATGCATTTCTGACTAAAATAAAAGTAGTGACTATACCGTATATGATGTCATTGTTGCCGATCCCATTTCGAAACTCAGTGGCTGACTGCCGACGTATGTGCATTTTGCAGCAATGGTTCACTACGTTTAAAAAATGCAAACTAAATTTTCATTTTAATGTTCTTTGAACGGTCATAAGTTATAACTTGAAAACAGTTTATTCGAACCCATGTTCAAAATAAATTTATATTCTTGATCTTCTTTCTAGAACCACAGAGAATCCTAAAAAATTGTCTTTGGTTGGTTCCATTTTTTAAAAGTAACTCCTATTTATAGTCATAGCTAAGTATAATATTACTGTATTAGTGTGGTATAAACGATATAAATGTGTAATGATCATTTTTCATATCTTACAGATAAATAAATTTCTATTGAAATTAGAATTAACTTTAAAGCATTAATACTTAGTTTTTTTTGTTATATATTTAAATAATATCAAAAGTCTCCGTTGTGACCATTGTCTTTTTATTTTATGACTTCTTCTGTTTCATATTTTTTGTTTTGTTGATTATTGATATTATTTAAATAAATTTCTGTTTTCGATCATAAATTCCAGATGTAGATATTTTATTCGGCAGTTTCTTCGGTTGGTATAATTCCTGAACCATTTCTGAGGAATTTCTTGTTTTCCATGGATTGGAGTCTGCAATACACATATGTTATATAAATGTTATCATCAAAATTAAAGTTTTTGCGTAATATTTGGTTGTCATTTGGGATATTGAGGGTGTCAATGTCCATCAGTGTAGAAAAAGATTTTCTTGTGCATCGGTGATAATTTGACAGCTCGTTATCCCAAAAGTCAATTTATATGCAAATTTAAAAAAAAATAGAATTAATAAAGCTTTACGTATTTTTTATGATAATTATAAAAATATTAAAAGTATTTAAAAAATATGAAATAGAAAAATAATCAAAAAACTAAAATATTAGGTTGCGACTGAAATTCGAACTCGGGACCTGTACTCCACTGTGCTACCGAAAAACATTTAAATTTTTTAATTTTTATCAATTTCACATTTCTTGAACATTTTTAATATTTATTTTTTAAATTTCAGATATTGGTATCCATATTTATGTTTACAAGCACAGTTTAATTCGAACATAATAGTAAGAATATGTGACTCGTTTTATATAATGTTTTAAGAGTAAATGAATGTCTTACTTGCTACTGAACAGATCAGAGTGAGGAACCTTGTATCGATCAGAAATTCTGAAAAAAAACGTATTGATATAACATATTGAAGATATATTGCCCATACCATACAAAATTATTAAAGCGAATAGGGTAAATTAGAGTTTCATTATTTTTTAACATAAAATTCATGTTGAAAAGTTGAGATTGTTGAAAAAAATTCATAAAAACATTGAACACATTATTTGTAACCTCACAGTTCGATCACTTATTTTAATTTTTCTACGAAAAATATAGTAGTGATGAATAACCGTGATATTGAAATATAACATGGCCATGACCACTCGTCCCGATTTAAATATCTGAATATTAAGTTATTTACTGTCTACAAATATTTAAATAATTGTGGGAATGCACACTTGAAGGCCATATTAAAAAAATATAATTCTTATTTTTAGTAAAGACATATTTGATATGAATATTCTCACTTGTAAACAGGTTTGATGGCATCTCCCCAAGGCCACGCTCTGTTAAGCTCCTTTAGCTGAAACGTCAAAAAACAAAATTGATCGACACCTTATTGGAATTTTACATTCGCCAAAAATAAAAACAATATTGACAGTAAAAAGATTTAAAAAAATGATGTTGAGAAACTGATATAAAACTTTCGTGTTGGAAGTGAGGATGGCTTGTTTTGATACGCGAGTATTAAAGTGTATTTTTTTAGTCTGAGTGAATAAGCTGTTATTTCGTTGTAATATTCCATTACAATTGGATGGATTTGATTATTTGAATATTGTTTCATTTAAACATTTTTGACGGGATCGGTTTCATCCAGCTACCGACATCTTCAGACTGGTTAAAAATGTATTAGTCTTATGTTTCCCGTAATAAGAATCAAGGCAGAGTTAATAAATATATATTTCAAGTGTTCATGTAAAACACGAGAAAAAATACAAAACAGGATGTTAGGCAACTAAAAAACACAAAATTTATTACTTATTCTAAATAACGATTGAATAATAACTTGTTTCATCAAACAGTATATTTTGTGCATTTTGATTGGCAATACGGTATGTAATAAATTGTATGAATGAGCCACTAGAGAAGTTGTGTCTAGAGAAGACATAACAAAATATGCAGTCATTATGCAAATGCGACTTATTAAAATTTTGTTTACTCAGATTCACAAATAAATTAAAACGCAATGTCCGCCAAATACTTACCATTAATAACATATAAATTAAAAATTCTGGGAAGATATTTTGGTGATGGCATACGACATTTTTTAAGTTACCTACTTCATGATATTCACCGTTATACTAATACAACTTAAAGAAATAATAATTTATTGACTGATGATCGTAAGTTCAGCATATTGGCGTGAATAATTAAGCAGTTTTTTTTTACCTTTCTAAGTTTGTCCAACTTGTCTAACTCCTCTTGGGTTGGTTCTGGTTCTGGTTCTGGTTCCGGTTCTTCTTCCTCTTCTTCGTCTTCCACCATTTCGGAACTTGGGTTAGGAGTCAATACTTCTCTCGCGGAAACTTCGTCTTCTGTGACGTATTCTAAACAAGAACAAAATATTTTCAAAAGAATCTAAAATAAATGTTAAGTAAAAGGGAATTTTTATTTTTCTTAGAAAAGTTAGGTCATTGATTGATTCGCATTTTTCAAGATTGAAAGAATTGTTAGTGGAAAATAGCTCACCGTTAGTATACTCTTCTTCGGTGTAGTCAACGTCACTCTCCGGTTCCTGGAAATACATTAATTATATACGAGCAACATATTATTATTTACTTAATTCAGAACTATAGCATTAATGTAGAGGTTTGTGGGAAAATTTATGCATTTCCCTAAGTGCATTGGTGTCATCCAGGGATCTTCAACAGTACCCGGAAACCCTTTTGCTTAAAATTATATATTCCGAGAGCTCATTGTTAAATGTCGTCAATAGATTTTTAGCTTGTCAGCAATAGTTAATAGATTTTTAGACGGCCTCCATGGTCGAGTGGTAAGACGCTCGACTATGAATCCAAAGGTCGCGGGTTCAAACCCGGCGTGCGCCAATAACTTTTATTTAATTAATATGTGTCATGACACATTTAATTCATATAAAAATAATAACAAGTATATTTGCGGCACGTTCCAGAGTGGTAGATACTTTAAGTATCGCCCTGGTGAAAGACCACCATTCAGAATCGTAACGTTGCTTGAAATGGCTTAAGCCGTGTTTGGTGACCAGATCTGAATAGCCAGGCACTTCCCAACCTTCCTCTTCCCGATCTCCTTCCTCTCCCCACTACCTTCAGCCTCACAACATACCCAATTTGGGGATGCCATAGTCTCACTGGCTCTAGACGGTTGGGAGCAGTTGAGACTCTTGTGCGGTATTCATGTAAAAAAAAAAAAAAATGTTTCAAATGAAATATATAGCATTACCCGCATGGTTCAAAAACACGCTTTTTGTAAAAAATACTCGGTGTGCATTGGAATTTGTTTATTTGTAAACCATTTTTAATCAAATTAGAGAAAACCGGTGCGTAACATACGAGTACACTGAAACGAACTGATCTTCCAAGGTTAATCAAGAACATTTAATTTGTTGTTTTTTTGTATTACGTAGGTTGATAGATAGATTGATGTCATATGGCACGATCTTAAATCTCTCCCTCTACTGAAAATCGTTGTTGGATGCATTAATTTCTTCTACCAACCTCAGTTTCCGTTTCATACTCCGTTTCAGGATCCGGCGGCATCATCCTAGTGAGGTTCTGGCTGACCATGGAGAGGGACTGCTGCAGAACCGCGGGGAGACTGGACAAGGCGGCCAGTTGCCTCTGCATCATGCGCAGCTGGTCTGCTATGCTCGGCTCTTCAAAAACAAATAGGCCATACTTAAACAGGTCAAATGTTCTATAACTGTTTACGGAAAATCTATTATAAATTTGTAAAAAAATGGGATAAAGACGTATCTCTTGAAAAAACTGTAAATTTGTGTGTAAAAGAAGATATCGTAGGCGGTAAGGCAAAAGGGCTGAAGCGCCATTTCAAAAAGTTTACACAAGAACATTTTATTTTTTTTACAATAAAATGTATAAGTCTTCAGTACCTGGTTGGATTTAAAAAACGGTTAACTCAGGTAACTCAATGCTCACTGAGTTACCTGAAGCAAAAAAACCTAAAAAAGGTACCAAACTTGTGTCGCTTGAGTCAAGCCTTCTCTCAAATGGTTAATGTATTTTAAATGGCTGAAGCGCCACAAGTCTTCAGAATCCAACAAGATTAATAGAGCATTCGATGTAGAAAAAAAACTGTTCAAAATTGCACATTTAACTCATTTTTTGACGAAGTGTCGCTTAAAGCCTTTTGCCTTTCCAGCGACAATATCTCATCTGCAAGACAGTCTCCAACGTGCATAGAGAGGTTATATAATTATTCTAAGATGGACGAGAACACTCGAAGAGAGATTAGAAAATTATTTAATTTATTGACAGATAACATGATTTGATTCTCGTATTTAGGTAGGTACTTATTATGTTGCTTGATTTTGAGAATAAGGTATGAAGTCGTGTTCTGCTGCTTTCGTTCGTAAAGCCTTGCAGTGTCCTTCGTCATGTTGGTTCAAGAAGGCGGAAGTAACCGAATACAGCTTTGACCATCAAAAACACTTACTAATGAGTTATTAGTAACTATTGTATGAAGCGGGCTGGTGGCAGTGTTTTCAACCTAATTAAGAGACATTAAAGCATTTTTCTTTAAGTTGATGTTGACCAAACAAAAACTCCTTAACTGAGGTGGGATGGTGTAGAAAGAAGAAAAAAAAAGAGAGAGAAAGAAGGGTGAACACGGAGTATTTATAGCAAAATGGAATATTATAAATATTTTTAGAGAAATTGTTATTGAATAAAAAACGATAATGATAACGATAGGCACCGATGAAACTTGATAAAAATCAGTTGCTATCGATAGTTTAACGGGGTTTATTAAAATGTAAAAATTAAGATGGCGCTAAATCGTGACAATGCCGAATGTGACGAACGTTTGAAAAACCAACCTTGGCATATTCCTGTCAGGTTTTTTAATTTGCTGTGTGGTTTGTGTACGGACTAACGGTTTTTACTCATTGTTAATCACGAAATATGAAGGTACCTGTATTGGGATCATCATCTTCTTCCGTAGGCGGTGGAGGAGGTTTGCGCCTCGGAGGAGCCTTGCCCTGTTGGAGAGTTTTACCATTACTGCTCATTCACATCGACTGATCTCTTCAAACTTAAATGAACAATGCTAATGATTTTTATTTAGTGTACGACCTCCAATTATTTCAAAAGATGATTTGAATACTAATTGTTGGGTATTCACTACAACTACTGTTATTAGTTATATTCATTAGACATTTTGTACTTGCATATTTTAAAACTAAATAAATTTTAACCAATTTATGGTTTCTTTATATTTGGATTTATGTATTAGATTTGGAATACGTACATTTTATTGCCATAGGTGGTCGTGTTTCCTGGTAGCGATTTCTTCCCAGCATCTCAGATTTACGGTGAGAATAAAATATCAAGTGTTGTGTGAAGAGATTCTCCTTATAGTGTGAATGTTAAACAATAAAAAAAAAAACAATTTTAATTTTTCTTTAAGTGAGGAAAGGGTGTGGTAGGGTAATGAATGTAAATGAAGCGTATACTTTTTTTTTTAATTATCCTGGAACGTTGGGGATGAGAGCACCCCGTGTTTTAAGAATGACAACATTAGGTACGCTTACTTTCTCCAAATATTTATTTTATTAATTTTGTATTGATATTTACCTCAAAACAAAAAATATCAATATTGTATTGAAGGGGGTAAAATTTATTCACTGTCCAGTTTTGCTCATTAAATCGTGAACTACTTATTATATTACATAAGTTATGTGATCTTTTATAAAGCTTAATTCGTAACAAGTATTTAAACATGTGGTTTTGTGTTACTATTTATCTCATATCTGATAAAAAAATTTAAAAAATAAATAATTCAACAACCTTTTGAATAGATTTCATCGTACACTTTCGTATGCATATTTCTATTTTATTCGGTTAAGGTATGTGTTTATTATTTATATGAAAGCGTTAAAAAATGATTGCGTTTGATGGAAACCATGCTTTAATCCTATACATTTACTTACCTTCTTACCTAAATTGTTATTGGGCAATCAAAATGGTTTTGGAGAACAGTGAGTGCAGGGCATTAAAAGGAAACACAGTTATTTCCAAAAACTTATTTTATTCATTCAATATAAAACTTAAGGAGGAATCATTCCGCTTATTACAAACATTTATTACGTCGAAGGACAACATTCCATACACTAACAAGGGCAACTTAAATAACTATATTAGGGACCTTTCCACCAACATTCCTTAATCGTGATTTCATTTCGAAAAGTTTCACCGGGAAAAATTGCATATATCCTAATGCAGGCATATTTCACTAACAACGTTTAATCCAAAAGTTGAAGCTGAACTAGTAGGGCTGCCTTTCCACAATTTTAAGAAGAAACGATAGCAGGGTGATGTTGGAAAACCACTATTTCCATGATTTGTTAGGTTATGTTGATGAAATGGCCCCATCTTTGGTATTTGGCAGTTGTTTGATTGGAGAGGTCGATGCGAGAGGTAAGTGCGAGGAAATCACGTGTTGTCTTCTTCGTCTTTCTTAATGACAGTGAATTTGTTGCAGAGAAAGAAAATAATTACCTCGGGCGATGGTTTTTGTACTTTTTTCGAATCCATGGCCTGGCGTAAGTTCCTGATGAGTTTTTTGTGTGGCGCTTCCTGCAAAGCGAAAATAACACTATTGACTTGTGTACACAAAGAGGGTGACGTGATCCATACCTGCTATGGATAGTGCCCATAGATCATTTGGGTAATTCGTTTTCGGTTTCGATGGAATCATAAATAAATCATTTGTTATTTTTGTGTCGGTGTTTTTTGTTTTATTTTTTCTCGGTATTTTTAGTTCTGGGAAGTATTCTTCTACGACGGTTCTTTTGAATAATGGTAGGTACTACAGTTTATTATTGACTACAAACGACTTCACAAAACTATTGATTTAAGGCACATAGTTATTAAAAAAATATATATATATGTTTTTTTTATTGATTTTGTCATTATCAGTAATGAATTTACGTTAAAACACATTTAAAGCATAACACCATGAGCGTGATGCTTAATAGTTGATCACAATTTGATCAAAAGCTGAAACAGTCCGAGAATCGGTTTTGAAAGTCCTTAATAGTTGATCACAATTTGATCAAAAGCTGAAACAGTCCGAGAATCGGTTTTGAACGAGAACTGTTCAAATAAAATGAGGTGATTTTTCACAAAAACGGCGCTATACAAAATCGTCCAAATATTATTATTAAAAAAAAATAAAATGAATATAGGTATGGGTATATATTTTTTATAGTGAATACCGCACCAGAGTCCCAACTGCTCCTAACCGTCTGGAGCCAGTGATACTATGGCATCCCCAATCGGAGTATGTTGTGAGGCTGAAGGTAGTGGGGAGGGAAATGAAGATGGGAAATGGGGAAGGAAGGACCTCTCGAGTCGTAGTTGAGCGTCTCACCACTCGACCATTGAGGCCGTCAAAATGGCGCTCATCGTGAAATGTGACGGTGTTTGAAACACCTCGAAGACCGCCCTGTCAAATCTCACCTCGTCCCCCGTGTTGATCTCGATGATTGGCGGGGGCGACGTGTCGAGCACGATGGGGTGCCAGCACTTGCGCTTGGCGAACTCGGGGCAGGGCGCGGGGCGCGGCGGCGGCAGGTCGAGCAGGCTCACGTCCACGCGCCCCCGCCGCTCGCACTCCTCCTCCTCGGCCATCAGCGCCAGGGCGGCGGCGCGTTGTTCCTCGGGGCTCATCTCCACCTCTTCGGCCTCCTGATCCTCGAGTCTGGTGGACAAATTACACTTATTAACCTCTAGTGTGCCGGAGGTGCCAATAGGCACCGGGCTTTCGTTATTATCTTTTGAGGAGTTTTTGTCCTTTAAAATCTGTTGTTCACATATTTGAATGAACCGTAATCGCTTTTCAACGATATCCATATAGATATTTTGCATTGCGTTAAATTCGGTACAAGTCGAGTAATAAATATTTGAAGTTCTGCTTACGTCAGTAGGGTAGAAAAAATAAATTATTTTCAAAGTGGCATTACTATTTGTATTTACAGGAAAACTATGCAAATTTATTTTTATTTCGGAGAAAAAATTTACAACCATACAAGAATATAATAATGTTTCAAAAAAAAAAAAAAAAAAACGGTTGTCCGAATATAAGTAGCTATTCCAGAAAAACCACTAATACCAATGACATACAGTTTTAAAAAATACATAACTACATTATTTGGGAAGATATCGTAATTGACAAAAACATCAATTTGTAAAACATAAGTGAGGTATTACGAAATTAGAGTCAAGGTACGACGGAAATTGTTGGTTGGAAATTCAGGGGTTAAAATCGAAGACATACTTTCATAACTTGCTGCTAGTAGCCATAACAGTGATATCCACAATTGGATCGATTTTTTTTCCCTCAACAATATTAAATTTAAAAATCTAGTACTTTTATCTATTTACTTTTGCATCATATTTTCGGAGATGGAATTTTCCATGTATACGAGTGCTTTTAAAAAAATAATACTAAAACATTCTACCCATAAACATAATTTCTATTTTATCTAATAAATCTGCGAGTGTGAAAGTCAATTACAGATATTAACATTAATAACGCTTATTACTATAAAACGGTTGAGTCTGACTTCATGGATTTGTCACAGCTTTTACTGTCTGGAAATACGGCCAACCAAACACTTTTCAGCTCGCAACATCTTTAATAATTTTAATCTTGCGGTCTAACTTTCAAATTTTCATTTTATCCCAAATTGTTCTATTTTAGATGTGTGACAATCTGGAGCCAAGTCGGGTAGTAACGAGATAATGTAGCATGACTAATAACGTAATCCGACTAATAACGTAATTACGACTAATAACGTAATAAGACTAATAAGATTACTTATTAATCTTAACCCTATCTAATATGAATTAATTTCGACAGATTCAAAAAAATTATGTAATTGTGAGTATACAGAATTATTTAAATAATTGTGAATATATATTTATTTTAACCGCTTAGAAAATATTCCATGTCATTTCAAAAGAACTGTGGTTGATAGAGATAAATTATATGAACGTTTTGATAAAATTTTGATTACACTTATTAATATCTATGTTTTCTATAAACACAACGAAAAAAAAGTGTTGACAGAGAAGGATCATAAAATTATTATTTTGAAGTAGCAAATATATAGGGTCAGTACTTGCTTCGTAAAAAATAATTCTAAGTTAATGTCATTTTGAAATGACTCTGGTATCGTAAGTTAAAAACCAGTACTAAAAAAACATTAAAATGTTAAACGTTTTAGATGACTAGGATGAAGAAAAGCTTTCGCGTTGAACACAAGTAACAAGTTATTGCAAGACATTTAGAAATGAATGAAATACGAGAAGACGACTTTTGATATGTGTAGATGTTACCACAGTGTCTTCTAATAGACTCCGTGTACTCTGCCAAAATCGATAATAAATAAATATTTGTTAGCATTGTGCCAAACCGACGAGATTACATTGGGCGGAATAATAGCTGAAAAACAACATGACATACGAGTATACTATATATATATTATAAGTAATACATAACAAAAAAAACACCTATTATTAATATTTTGATACACAAATTGTCTTAAAAGGTTTTTATTTGTTAGGCTTTGTCGTTTTCTGTTCAGTAATAAATCTAAGATTATCGATGAACACGATGCGGAAGTCAAATATTATTTTTTCTGGAATCAAACGAAGGCGCTTACTAATATTTGTTCGGTCCGTTGTTTCAGTGAGGAAATTCGGTAATTCTTCTTCGTGGGTAATTAATCTTATTTAGTCATTGATGACAGCACTTTACAATTACTCAAAATATTACATTCCAGACAATATGCTACTTGCATTTGAATGGCACGATGTATCGAATCCAACGACCTTGGGATTTAAAACCAAGGATAATAATAGCAAATAATACGCCATCATTTAAGTTTTTTTCTGACGGTAGGCGATGGTTAATGTGGTCACGTTTTTTCCGTCGGATTTTGAGCAGATTAAGCCGTAACTTAGCTACCCGAAAATTTTTTAATCGCACAATTTATTCAACGTAGGACGAAAAAATGTTCATACTCAAACTTATTCATTATTTTACATTAAAAGTAAAATTGATTTTAAAATAGATAAAACAAACTATTTTTTATTGAGTTTGTATGGAATTATGGAATTTCTTTGAAAATGTCAGTACATAGTGTCGGTAACTTTTAATCGAATTTAAATAAAAGTAATATTAACCGGAGTACGATTGTATGATGTGGTGATTTTCAATAATATTGCAATATCCGTTCAGTCCCATAAAATTGAGAAGATTAAACGTCTGACTTTATAACCAATTAGCACATTATCCGACGACTACTTAAATGGAAAATATCAATGGGTTTCACCGAAAAAAGAATCAGAAGTTATTAAGCAGAAATAATTTAGATAAGTATTAAGAGAAAGATTAAATATCGACAAGTGAATTTGCAGCATCCTAGATGACAAAGATTCTTCATTCGATATCAGCAATTAATTTACTTTGTATCTTGATCGACAAAAAATTGGAGAAATTCAATAACATTTCAAAGATAAGTGTTTTATAAATTATTATTGTATTGCTAGATATAGTGATTCGATTTGCTGAATCAATCGAATTACCGGATCAATCAAGCATCGGATAAATGCGATTTTACCGGATTATGGATTTATTGGTTCACTGGAATTAGATCATACTTGGTACCTTTCTAGAAAAACTAGACGTTTGATGACTTTATTTAACCGTCGGAAATAATGACGTGCGTTACGTTTCAGTGGATAAGCGAGAGAAAATAGATTAAATATCATTATAATTGAGGAAATATATTTTTCGGATTACGTAAATTGCGTACTGTACTTGATTTAATTGCGAAAGATGGCCGATTATTAACAATTTAGTTTTTTTTTGTTGTAAATGTTGAAGTAGGTGCTAATTGATGAATATAAAAAAATGGGATAAAAATTACTGATCAGCGATTTAATTGCAAATTTCAATTGTTTTTTATTTAATTTTAACACTACACAAGAGCCCTAAATGCTCCCGACTGTCCCGAACCAGTGGGACTATGACATTCGTAAATAGGCTCAAAGAAGTGTGGAGGGAAAGAGATGGGGCAGAGGAAGGTTGGGAATTACCGAGATATTCAAAATGGTGGTTTTTCACCAGGGTGATACTGAGAGTATCTACCATTCCGGAACGAGCCACAAATATACAATAGTTTTTTTCTGTATTTGTAATATTATATTATTTGTAATACTACGTATTTTCAAAAATAATTTACTTATGACTGAGGTTTGGAATACCGCACTTGACTCGTGAAAAATCACGTGCTGGTATAAGTTGGTACTTGATAATTTTCTTAACACATACATCGTTTCTAATTTCCAAAATTTCACACTCGTACGCACTAGGAAATAATTTTGTTTATTAGTTTGAAAACAGAATAGATATATATTTTTTTAATGTTTTCAAAGATGTATATTGATGGGTAAACGTGAACGCATGAATCATAAATAATCATTTTGTTCATATCAATTATTCATACCAGATGACGTCAGAATAAATAAATTATTTTCAAGTACCCAATGCAATGAATGCACTCTGAAGTTCCCGGAACATTTTAGTATGATTGTATTGAACTGGTGTTTTCATGGCTGGCGGGACCTAGTAAGTATCATGACTCAGTTTTCCCGGGGTTATTTCTGCCGTTTCCAAAATAGAATCGAGGCCCAGAAAATTGTTCGAAACAGAATAAAAAACACGGTGTAACCGGGGGAGATCATAAATCGACCATACTGTGCGGATAATTAAACGTGTTATTACATACGTACTAAATACGAAGATTTCGTTTTGTATTTTAGAGCAATTGTTGTTTATTTCGGTAATTTCATAACAATGATCACATTAGATCATGCGATCAACACGTTTTTTTGGAAAGTTCATACAAAACAAGATGTGATACATCAATAGAGTTAATCAGATTTCATAGGAAGATATTATTCGAGAAAGATGTTTATGGATTGTTCTATTTATTTTCTTTGAATCATAATTTCAATTAACAAAAGATATTTCCTTAATATTAAAGCTCATGCTTTTCAAGAATAATTTCCTATTATAAAGCTAAAATTGCAAACACATAAACGACTGTATTTTACTGTAGTACCTGGTTGAAACAATGCTTCTAATTTTTATTTACGATCTTTTGACATTGACACCAGAAAATGTTGTTTTTAGCACTTACTGCAGTTTAAAAATCAGTGTGCGATTTGTATGAATACAACAAATTGAATGTAAAAGCATCCAAAAATTAATAAAAAAAGTAGTAAGCTACTAGGAATCGAAACTGGATTTCCAACGCTAATAAAGGCCGGGTTCCACAACACACTGAACTCCTAGTATAGAGGAAATTACATGCTGTTTTAATAATCTTCTTCATATTTAAAAAAGGTTAATAATAAAGTATGAAATTGTTTGTGAAATGAATATAAGAAGAAATCAAGAGAAAAATCAAGTTTACAAGTACAAGGTTTACGATAGTTTCGAAAGGGTATCTTACTTGGAGACAGCCAGGTCGATGGTGTCTCCCGCCTCATCTATGATTTCCCTGGCCTTCTCCAGAGTGAGGTTCCCAGTCTCCATGCCGTTAATCTTCAGCAACACGTCTCCCGGGCGGATTCCTTCCGCGGCTGCTCTGCCGCCCTCTTGGACCTGCAATATTCACAATGCTTTCAATTGATCCTGTTAAGGATTTTATTTCAGTGGATGTTTAAGTACGATAATTATTTGATGAACCCTACAAATACTAACTCATTTTTAATAAACTTTTCAAAGTTTGGTATTCGTTAAAAAAATGGGATGATAATGACAAAGGGTTCTTACAAAACCGGTGGGTAATTAATAATTATAGTGGTGTGTATTTCAAAATATAAGAACAAATCTTATTCATTTGAATTAAAAGTCATGTAGAAAAAGCCAAAAAATATAAATTGTTATCTTAATTTGTTTTGATAAGTCAACTGTAAGGAATTTTTCAGTAACTTAATTTTAATATGAGGAAGATTTTCGTCATATACTACGTCAAAACAATTAAAAGTGATTATTAAGCGATACGCCCTTCATAAACTCACACAAATTAGCTCTTTAAACGTGAAATAATTTCTGAGGGTGATCATTACACGCTTATCTTGATGATAGAGGTAAATTACTGAATACATTTATACTGAAAGTAATTTTTCGCTTTGTTGGTTTGAATGTCGAGGAAGCGAACTAACATAACAACAACATATTGTTATATATTGGTCTATCGGAGAATCATTAAATAGTGCATATTACATAAGGTTACAGTGACACGCTGACAGATTCAACAATAGCTTCTAACGCATCTGAGTGGCGGCAGATCGTAAGATAAAGATAACACCGGAAACTGAGAAAATGTCAAACACCTTTTAGACCGGTCAATAACACGTGCCAAAGCTTCAAAGGTGTAGGTCACCCATAGCGAAAAGAGACTTTTCACAATAAACAATATTAAAAGAATTGTTTTTTTTTAATCTAAAATATTTCATCGATTTTTGTGACATTTTAATATTCATTGTAAATTCACCGGGTATTTCAGAAACACAACACTATTTCGTAATACATTAAAATATGTAATAAACCTTGCGAATTTTAAAATCACTTGTTATAAATCATTACTAAACGAAGCGTAACGAATCAAACTGATAAACCAAGATCAATAATAGAAAATAATTGGTTCAATTACCTAGGGCGGTATGCCGTACTGGCTAGTCGGTGTCAACTTACGTGGGAACTGGTTTAAGGGTCGTTGGGTTTAAAAATAATTGGTAAATAGGTCTTCCTGCGTAGGGTGCTCTGGAGGTAGCAGGCAAAGCGGGACTGTTGGCTCTTCCCGGATGACTTGGCCGGGGGAGAACTGTGCGTGTTGTGGTAACTGTACTACGGACGTTTTGGAAAACGGCCAGGAACACACAACACGCCAGATGAACTTGTTGACGCCTGTGACGCTTAACAGTGTGATCCGTTCGATCGATTTACTATTATATTGATTTTTCATTAACTTCTGGGTTTTTTTTGGAGTAAGCGTGTAAATTGAGTTACTTTAGAATACAATATGGAAAACATTATGACGTTACTAAAATATTCCTAAAATTAAAACAATAAAAACAAAAAGATATGTATTCTGCAAAAATGTTTTCTTTGATTTATAAAGAGTGTAAACTACAGTAAAACTGTTTAAATTTATGAACAGATTTCATTTTCACGGGGAATTACACTGAAATAATGATGTTACTCATGAAGTTTTTCATATAAAAAAGTCCACAAATTAATTTAGGTACATATATTGTTTCCGGACCTGTGTCATTCAAAATTTTGCAATCCATTTTTTTTTAATATATCACGATTTTTTAAATTTTATTTCCATTGTTTTAATGTACTTTTCAGGTAAAAATATTTAGTTAAATGGAATAAAATCTTTTTAAACTTTTTGCATTGTTTTTTTTTATCTTGTACTATTTTGTAGAATCACCTTCCAAAGTTACTGCACTTTACCCCTGGACACCTTGTATATTATGACGAATGAAATCGTTATCATTAACTAATGCTATTTTATGCGTGTGCTAAACATCAAACTATAATTACAATAAATTACAGTTAGAAAAAGCATGGTGTTTTGGGTATGTTCGTAAGAACGAGCGATTCTTAAACACGCTGTTTTTTTAAATCTTTATCATTTTCTCTGGTTGGTAGACGAAACATATTTAAGTTAACATCGGAAGTCGTGAATCCATTGTTTTGGTAAATGCTCTTTCAAAACAAAATTCATTCAAAATACGCGGAAATTTCCAGAAAACTTGAAATAATTAATTCTTCGTCTTTCATGTTTGACACCTCTAATTCGACGTTAATATGGCTGCCAAAGTAAACGAATGCTCGATGGTCATGTATCTTGCTTGCCAAAATGAAAACAATTATTATTAATGACTTTTAAAATGCCAATGTATTTTTAAACATTCGATGCAAAATGCAGTGCAATGTTTGGTAATTGTGATGTCTGCTCAGTTATGTTATTAAATGTGCAGTTAAAAGGCTAAATAATTAAATACTTTTATAAGTAGATGGTTTTTTTACGATTTCTATTTGGGCTAACGTAATAATTTTTATGAATCTTAAATTAGCCTCGAATGTAAAGCATACCATTCTTTGCTAGGTAATTGGATGTATGGGTAGTTAAACTCCAAGAGAATTACCGAAAATTACATTCTAGTAGGCAGATTTCCAAATTAAAAAAGGATTTCGAAATTTACATCGTAAGAAACAGAACAGTTTGTGCTATTCAATAACCAGTACATACTCGTATAATGTGTTACTTAACTTTTTAACAATGATAAGACCATAATAAAATGATTTTCCAGGGGCAAATGCTAGTGATTAGAGTAATGACATGCTTAGTTAAATGCTTCACTGAACTAGAAACGGTGGCGGATTAAGATTCTCTTCATCGGGAAACTTAGACAGCGGAATAGTCGTAGCTTCTTCCAAGCCGTCATCTGGGAACTCGAGAAGTGATATCGTTTCCACTTTTCCAAGATTCACTTCATCTTGAGACTCAGGAAAAGGCATAGTTTTATCTTCGTCGAGAAACTGAATCGCATCATTTAAAAACTCAGAATGTGAAATGGGGTTCGTCTCTTTGGGACGCTTATTTTCGTCATCGGAGAGTGGTATGGTAGTATCATCCTCAAAATCGTGTTCATCTAGGAAGCCAGGAGTTGACTCGGTCACCATTTCTCCAAGATTCTCTTCATCTTCTTCGACAGTCTGAATTGCATAATCTGAATACCTAAGATGTGATGAGGTTTTCACCTCTTCTTCGTCAGGAAACTCAACGATTGGTGAAGTTCTGACTTCTCCGGCACTCTGATCCCCGTCATCTTGGAAGATAGAAATTCGTATAGGCTTCCACATCTTCTTCTCGGTGGCCGCAGTAGGAGTTGAACGCCTCCATATAATGAAGGAGCATCTTTCGAGGATTTTGGTGTTCCATTTTAACTAGCTTTTTTTAACTCTTCAAACATTTTTTGTGTACTACAGTTATAAGTGTTGTACTTACGAAGAATGTAATAATATTACTATTCATTTCATGTTATAATAAAGAATATATTTGTGAAAGAGTTTGCTTCTAATCAAAACTAAAAGTTTTTAGTCCTTGGCTGATAGAATAACTTGCTCCCATCAATTCTGACTAGCGATTTTAAAATTTTATAAGTATTTGGCAACTGAACAAAATAAATTAACATATCGCAAGAAGCGAGACTAAAATACGGAAATGAATGGGTGTATCAATAAAAACAAACACTTTAAGCAGACCTTGAAAAGAAACAAGTTATAATAATATTACAGTGTTACTTGCAACTGGAAAAAGGTACGTTCCTACGTAACCGTGTTTTTACTGTATGTACCATACCAAAGACGAAGATTTTTTTATGAAACATTCAATAGATACTTATTGGTAAGAGTTCATTAGTTTTTAGATAGTAGGTATATATTCAAATTCAATAAAAAGTGACTTCCGTCTAGAAATTAAATTTTTGGAGAGATATAAATAGAATTCACTATTGTGGTGTTATTTGTTTGTTCACAGACCATGTTCCTCTGTGTAATTGTTCCACAAAAAAAACCATGATGTTTTTAACAGATCAAAAGTTCACAATTTTCTCATTTATCCCGTACACTTCGCCATCTAATGGCGAGATCGATGAATTTTAGTAGAATCGAAATATTTTGTGGACCGTGAAGGTGGGTTGTGGCCATTGACCATTTTATTGTCCCTAATTATTATAAAACTTCACTATTTTCATTTCGAGATAAAATCACACACTTCGTTGAATTCGGCTAAGACTTAAACTAACCAACAAAAATGATTCGATCGTCTAGAGATTATATCTGATAAAGGGATTAATGCAAACTGATTCAGAATCATCGTTGTGCGTGTAAAATATTGGCTACACGTTTAGTTATTGGCATGTTCCATCTTCGTTAGTATGTATATTGCAATGTATTCTGGCAAAGTTGAATCATTAGTAACAGGCTTTACATCAATTATTCCCGCTGATTTATCTACGGACCGGAGCAAAATTGTATCGATTGCTTCGCTTGCTATTGCGTAGTCTTGGACCTATTCGATATGTTTAGTAACTTCACAATACCACAGACTTTTAGCGGCAAATATAATTTAGAGGAATGTAAGATTTTTACAAATCAATGCAAGTTATTCGTTAAAAATAATATTCGCTCCGAACTTAGCAATGGCAATCTATGGGGAATGCGAGACGAATAAGAAATAGATGAATGACTTGACGAATTAGAAAAATGGGTGTCAATTTGTTTCACTTTTCATCACATTTCATGACTTTTACTATATTTCTCAAAAAAATGCACCGAAGAAAAAATAATTCAGTTACGGTTGTTTCAAAGAAACCTCCATCTTTGTGATCTCCACGCGTCCTCAAATTGGGGTTACCATGGTGATGAAAGAAGTCAATCTAGTTAGTTATATTTTGAAAATAAATATTATTTAACAAGGTGCTGTGAATTAATACAGAGGGATACTGCCATTTAACTCTGTCTTGGCACACACTCCTTGCTTCATTCACATCCATGAATCGTCTCGTACATACTCTTATATTATTCTGATTATTCACATGACCCGATTCAAGTATTTGATTTACTTGATCGTGCCATATCTTTCTCGGGCGTCCTCGACTTCTTCTTCACACCCCTTTCTTCATTCATTCGCTCTACATGCCAAAACCATCTAAGCGTCCCTTTCTTGATCCTATTCATTACGCTCACATCAGCCTTGCATTCTTTCCGGATATTCACATTTTTAACACGGTCATACATGGTTTTACCGCACATACGTCTCAGGGATCTCATTTCCACAGCATTTAGTCTACTTTAATCCTTCCTCTGCCAATTCCATGCCTTACTGCCATGTATTTTAGGGTAGGTATAAGCACTCCATTGTGGACTTCTAGCTTTGCTTCTTTGGACAATTTCTTATTTGCGCCAACAGTGTTAAGTCCTCCATTAACATATATAAACCTCCATTAATATAATGTCGAAACTATAAATATATTTAAATGACTTTTAATGGTGAAAGTTGTTCGTTTAGGGTCAGCTGTGTTTTGTGAGTATTCGAACCTTCATCGTCGAACGTTCTTAGTTCACTGAGCAATAAGTTCATTAGAATAAAAATCACAAAAATCTAAAAAAATTTTCATAAATACTTTAAGTAGTTCCGAAAAGCAATTGAAGTTGGGGCTGAATTTATAAATAATATTAGTTTTTCAAGTTGCCGATGATCGAAATTTCACATTCGAGGAATGATATTAGGTTGTAGTTAGTATGAATCTGTGCAATAAAAAAGAACGACGCTTTAAGCGGCTGATGAACTTAACATTTGCGAGAGGAGGACAATTACTTATTTTGGATAACATTATGGCAACCATTCTTGATAAGATCTCTTGAAAATATTTATTATTGAATAGTGAATCGTTTCTTTTAAAATAATATGTAAACTTATCAGTGTTGGAAGATTATATTTATTATCCCTTTATATTAGGTACTAAACGAATAACTTACCAAAACTTTTCAATTTACAAAGCTGCATTATTTAGTTTACACCAAGAAGTCTTATTTCGAGAGCAATGAAAACACATTGAACTTCCCGATAACCCGTCGCTTTCAGTAAACTTGCTAGGCGACAAAGTTTTTTGCTCAGATTAATGAATCGGGTCATTTTTTGAAGCAGTCATTAAAAACATATCAAGGCCTCCAATACCTACTGCGAATCAAGGTACCTAATTCTAATTGGTATGTAGTTTTCTTTGCGACATTGTATTCTTGTAAAACGCTTTCATTGGTATACTCGATGTTTCTCAGGGATATATAAAATAATATCATTGTTTTTATTCTTATTAAGATTATACTTCTATTTTGAGCATTCATAATATGGTCTAATATAATAACTGCAAAAATTACACTACTCGTTAGGGCAGTTTAGAAGTGAACACAAAATTTTCATTACACCGATTGATAATTTAAATAGTTTGGAGTTCTTAACTAATGCCTCGGTTCAATGAACCATAGGTTAGAAAGAGTTAAACATATAAATTTGGACAAATATAAATTTAATTATATTTTCGTAGAAAGCAATCACTTTGTGGTTTGACATATTTAAAAAAATTAAAAAATGACTTTGTATAAGACAACGAATATGATTTTAATTTTTATAACCCACGGTTTCGATTAGTCTAAGCATCATCAAATTCTCTCTGTTCCTTTGTTATAATTAAAATGTTATTCTATTGTTTTCTCATTGTTTTGTTATTTTATAATTGGTTCTCCCTCTGTGTGCATAATATAACCGCACACTTTGTATTTTTTGTTTAGTTTAATTATGTACCCTTATGATGCTTAGGCTAAGCGAAACCGGTCGGTCATACAAATTAAAATAATATTCGTGGTCTTACACAAAGTCATTTTTTTCATTTCTTTATAAATTTAATTGCTTACAAAATAACTTGGTTATGATCTAATATTAAAAGAAAGAAAAGAAGGAGAGCGAAACTAAGTTATTTAGTAAGCAATTAATACACTTTTGGCTAAAACTCGGGATGAAAAAACTTAGCTTTAGTGAACGTTTTAATATTAGATTTTATTAAGTGTACAACTTTGCTTACCTATAGATGACTTAAGCGGTAAGTAGTGGTCGAATTCATAGATCAAAGACGTCGTGTAATAAACTTAGGCATCTGTCAACATAACCCTATGGAAACATTTGTCGATTTGTGTCTGCATCATAGTTATTTGCCATTGAAAAAGTCAGTTTACGAGTCGAATTCTCGTCATTTGCGGGAGGTTCTAATTTTCTGCTTCAAAATGAAAAAATCTGCGGCTGAGGCTCATCGAATGCTCTCAAATACTTATGGGTGAGGCCGCTATTAGTGAAATAACGTGTAGTGAGTGAATCATTTTTAGGTTTTCCAAAATAAAGAAAACATAATATTTCATTAAATGACAATTATCGTCTTTTGACCGAAAACAATAAATATATAACTGGTTTTCGATTAAAAATGAACAGCATTGAAAGCGCTTTTTGAAATCACTTTTAACGCTACACATTTTTAATTGCGTTCAACTTTTTATCACCTTTGAACTTTTTATAACGTTTGAACCTTACGAAAACAGCCAAGAGTTGTGATTCATAAATATCTTAAAGTTTCATTGAAAACGTATCAAATGCAAGTTTAACTGAACTGAAATTGAGTGGTTGAGAAACGCTTCGGTTGCGTAACAACACTTCGCCGAATGGACCATTAACTTAATTGAAAGTTGATCATATTTTTAACTTGTCCGCGCAGATGACCCGGAGAAAATTGGTCACAAAAGCCGACACCAATATAAATTAAACTGGAGTACTTTTGCCGAGACATTCATGCTAGACATTACTATGTCGTGAATGAGCCACTTGCATAATGATTTTTTTCCGATTCATGAAGAATTCTTGGGCATTCACTATTTTTTAAGCTTTTAAATCGTGTTTACAAAATTGCAGCATTTTATTTTAAATAATTTATTTTCAAAGCATACGAAGTTAAAAAAATATCTTTTATATTGGCGTTTAAACAGCCATACATATTTAAAAAATAGAACCCACGGATATACGATATGCAACATGAGCTCTTCTTTGCTGTCGCATACATCTATTATTGAACAACAAATAGATTTATGTTTTTTTAACATGGATATAACAAACTTCCATAGCGTACATGATCGTAGAAATGAATCAAATTAAATTTGATTTTTAATTTCGTAAAAACAACGTAGTCAAGCTAAAGTTGTCAATTTCTCTGTCAGTTATAAAACTGACAGTGACATGTCTGACGTCAAATTTTAAAGACTACCCAGGTGGCTGTATTAATATATCGTCGTCGGAAAGGCAATAGGTCTGAAGCGCCATTTTAGAAAGTTTACACCAGAGCACTTTGAAGTTTATTTTTGTTCTACAATAAAATTCATAAGTCTTCAGTACCTGGTTGGAATTTGAAAAAAAAAAGTTAACTCAGGTAACTCAATGCGCTTACCGAGTTACATGAAGTGTCAAAAAGCTTAAAAAACCTCCCGAACTTGTGTCGCTTGAGTCAAGCCTTCTTCCAAATGGTAAATATATTTTAGATGGCTGAAGGGCCTCAAGTCTTCAGAATCAAACGAGCAAGTCAGAGCAATCGATTCCGATAAAATAACTGTTCAAAACTGCATGTTAACTCATTTTTTACCAAAGTTTCGCTTGAGGCATTTCCAGCGACGATATGCATTCTGTATGGAGTTTTATAGATCAGACCATTTTCCAACAGTCCCGTCACGAGGAAAAAACTGTATTTGTTAAATAAAATAAAAATAGGCACCGCAAGTTTTTATTTTTGATTTGCGTGTTTGAGTTTGAAAAATAACAATTGAAAATGCATCCACGAGGCTCAATAAAAGGACCCAATTCGACGACAATACCGGAGTCGTCCTACTTCGTAGCATTACAAACATGTAAACACGATCGATGGCGGTGGGCAGTGGTGGCAGTTGGTCTCTGGCCACTCTGGCTGCTGTGTTGACAGTCTAATCAGTAGTTCACTGACCCCGTGACGAATGTAGACACTCCAATGAGGTTACTATTGAATCAGCGGTTTTAAGTAAACGAACAGGACCGGTCTGATATTTATAATTTCCCCTACCTACGGAAAGGAACAAGCTAAGAATTCAGTCAGAAAATTAAAAATGCCTCCTTACCTACCAATTATAATTTGATGTCGTCAAGGGAGTTTTTTTGTCTCTAATCAATTCGACGAACGGTAAATGTGTGCGATGCGATCACCGATCTTTCCAAGGTCGTAAATCTGTTTGTAATGTTTTGTATTTATCGATGATTTTAAGCAAACGGGTATTGTGCTTCAAAAATAGATAAAAAACGATACTCGTGGTTAAACAGGGTTTATTTTGTTATTGTGATATTAACAACATAAATGCTCTAAACTCAGCTCTGGTTTGTTAATTCGCTATTTGAAGACAATTATTGTTGCTTTGAAGGTTCTGTCATGACTCATGAGAAGGAATAAAATGAATGGTTATTTTGTTTAATAAAGTTTGACAGTTTTTCCATAGACAAAAAATGAAATCAACTAGAAAAACATTAATATTAAAATTAAGTGAATTGCACAAGTTAGCATCCACGCAAGAAAATTAGAATAAAATGAAAATAACAAATAAATTAATTAAATCGGTTGAAGTACTGAACAGTAAGCCTCCAAATAAAACCTTTTTTTGCCTTAATGATCAAAAATCCAAACATAGACATCAATGAATAACAGTTTTTTCTACCGGTTCCGCATCATCTGATTCGTAGTTGAGTGGACAAACGCGTCGTATTCCCACCCGGGCGTCGTGGGTTCAATTCCTCTGCTAGCTAAGTCTTCCATCACAAGCAACATCTTCCGCTTATTATGACGGCAGTAGGAGTTTTTCAAATATTGTCAAGTTATTCATAGCCCGGAAATGTTTGTCTTTCTTTAAAAAAAGAAAACCAAAATTTGTATATCCTTCCCATCGCCATTTGCTTTATTAGCGTACTAATTTAATTAGTCGTTACTTTTGAATAAGTCCTCGTCCATTCGCCTGTTATCTTATCTCTTCGGCTGAAGGTCAGTGTGCATTTTTCCATTCTTTTTTTAATATATCCTAAATTAAGGTTTGATTTTACGCATTATAATGTATGCCTTGAGATTATTACTATTATTATGTATGCGTTGAGATTTTTAAATGCAGTAATGGGTTGCCTTCGACGACCCTGCAAAGGTGTAAAACAATATATTAAGCTACCTTTTACCACTATTTTCTTTAACCATAATCACAAAAAGATTCCCAGTCAAGAAAACATATTTTTGATCCGGCCCTTACTGGACGAAATAACCTAAAAACCGAC
This sequence comes from Drusus annulatus, assembly GCA_022651775.1. Taxonomy (NCBI): domain Eukaryota; kingdom Metazoa; phylum Arthropoda; class Insecta; order Trichoptera; family Limnephilidae; genus Drusus; species Drusus annulatus. The sequence continues at coordinate 2,613,038 of JAGWCC010000029.1, read as the reverse complement.
CTTGTGACGCAGAAACCGTATTAACTTTTGCTGTTAAACGTGTTCGAATATTGCATCAATGTTACAGGTGTTCTTGTTATTTCTTTTATTTTTGTGCATGTCCCATAGACCTATTGTGTAATAGTTGCCTATTTTTTACCAGCAAATTATAAACGCTCGCTACGCACGTGCTTGCAAATAATTTGTTTCTGACGATTGAAACTTTTGCGTCACAACAGCAATGAATGAACCTTTTTTTTTTCATAAACGTGGTTTTTAGATTTTTATAAATATATGGTACCTCTATGAGTCCAATTATACCTGAAACGGTTTTATCGATAATGACAACATGTTCGTACATTCACAGGTAGGTACGTTTACACTGCGAGACAAAAAATCCGGATAACAGTTGCTGAAATATAACCTTACTTCATTTAAATATGGTCAATTAGGTAGGTACCTGCTCTTTTTACGAAATCTCTAAATAAAGGTTTTTTTATTGGTTTTTTTCCTAAAATATTTGCACGAGTTACTCAAATCAACAGATTCATTGTAAAATGTGTGCATTATTTTTAGGATTTTTAAAGAAAATAAAGCTGGATTCACAGCAACGTCCGGATCCGCTCAGTGACGATACTGTTCCGCATGAGAACTTATTGATATGGTATGAATATCAATCAAGGAGTATGTGCCAAGACAAAGTTGTGTGGCAGTATATCCTCTCTGCCCACCCTTGTGATATTTAACTACTTAGTTAGTTAAATAATTATTTTGATGTGTAAAAATACTTATATCGCAGATTTTTTTTATTAAAAACCATTTTTTATCACTAAATAATATTTTTAATAATTAAAAATTATAATAGAGTTTTTATAATTGGCTTGTTCTCACTAACGTGTAAACAATCTGTAAAAACACAGTATAATAAAAAATATTTATCTGATTTTCCAAATCTCTATTTTATCAGATTTCACTTTTGGTAGGTAATTAACCTTGGTATTTGTGTACATATCGGGTCCGGTATATGATTAATTTATGTACATAATGAACCAGGATTCTGGTCGCAAAAACAGAGCCTAACCTTTATTGAAAACTAATCTCTATTCATCTATAAATTTATATCGTTATAGGCTAAAACCGGTCCAGTCAAAAAATAAAAAAAAGTGGAATAAAGTTAAAAAATTGTTTTTATTTAATCATTAAAATGGAATTCCACCATGAATTAACCAGTTACAAAATTAGAAATAATAAATAATCTCATTTTTAAATAAATTAAATAAAACTTGTGAAACACTTATTTTAGATTAGTATATCATGTTTAAGATAAAAAAAACTAAACCTACAAGAGTTTATATTTTTTTAAATTTTAGTTAAACTTTTTAAGCTTAGCTTCTTTTTAATTATAAAAAAACTTTAAGAGATTAAGTCTTGTTTTTTGAAACACCATGTACTAATCTTAAAAAGGTGTTTAGTATAAGCAATTTTTAAAATTATTTTTCTCTAAAGGTTTTGCCTGTTTTTGCGACCAATTTCCTTACCCCAGTAATAATAGATATGTCTTTTCATTTAGTGTTGTGCCCTCTTTAATATGAAATAACCATAAAAATCTCGCCTCTGCACGAATAGTCACTAAATCAATCAAACTAGTAAAACATTGTAGTTATCAAAAAAACATTTTTGCACTTTTTACATATTGTCGCCGGAAAGGCAAAAGAGCTGAAGCCCCATTTTGGGAAGTTTACCCCAGAGCACTTTAAAGTTTTTTGTTTGGTTTACAATAAAATTCATAAGTCTTCAGTACCTGGTTAGATAATGAAGAAAAAAGTTAACTCAGGTAGTAAGTTTAAAAAAGCCCAAGCTTGTGTCGCTTGAGTCAAGCCTTCTCCCAAATGGTTAATATATTTTATATGGCAAAAGTCTCCAGAATCAAACGAGAGTTAGAGCTTTTGTTGCAGATAAAAGAACCGATTAAAACTGCACGTTTAACTCATTTTTTACCAAAGTGTCGCTTAAGCCCTTTTGCCATTCCAGCGACGATATTTTCTGTATTTAAATTAATATTCACTTATTAGACATATGTTTTGACCTGAGACCACAAAAATAATAATTTTTAAGATTTTTTTTAACCATTTTTAAAATAGGGTGGACACACGTGTGTAGAATGTATCAGAAAACCTTTTTTTTACAATTTGCTACTAGTGCAGATATCCGTAAAACGCGCATGGCAAAATAGCCCCTTTAAACATTACCGTCGCCATATCTGAGAGCCTGGCATCGAACTAAGATTTAATTATTATTGTTTCTAAATGTGCAAAGTTCATTAGTTACCTCAAACACCGTCAGTGGCATTTCAAAAGTGGCGCCACCCGTCATCTGGAAGCCCCAAGAGGCGTCGCCATCTTTCACTATAGTCACTTCCGATGGCATTTTCACACAAATCGGTTTCACTCTTGCCAGAATCGACACAAACGATCCCGGGATCGATATTCCGCGGCACGGATTGGTCGCGGGATGGAATCGAATCGATATATTGAACTATGAAGGAGAAGTATACCTAAATGATCGGCTTTTGGCAAAAAGCGGCATCTGTATAACGATTATTGCGGTAATTTCATTGCAATCCGACACCGAGGAGAAAGTGTAACAAGTTGGACGGTACGTGTGGTTGCCCAATGATATAGAGGAGTATTCTGGGAGATGGGGACGGGAGAGCGGTGGGATGGGGAAGAGGGAGGGAAGGAGCTTGGAGAGACGCACATTGACAAACCTCTCCATTAATTTGGCGTATTCAGGGAGACTACAAGTTGAAATATTTTCAAATTGAATTGTATTGTCAAATTTAAAATCAATAAAAAAATAATCACCAGTAAATCATTATCAGGTGATTTTACAAAAGCAGCGCCCTTATCATTCCTGCGTGAGTTAACGAATGTCTTACAAAAGTTGTTTATTCCAAAGGGAAGTAACACAAATACTCGTTGTTCAAAATTAAGAACTTTCTTACTAATAATTATGATGGTTTTTGTGAAATATCACCTCAACTTAATCCACTAACCAAGGGGTCATTTATCGATGGGATAGACTTAGAAGATGAAACTCCGTCCAACAATCACATCCAAGCATCAGTCCATGCATACTTCTCTATTATAAAGATTCTACAGATTTTGACTCACTTGAACTTGTTTTGCTCGTGCCATGTCTTCCCGGGGGTCCGCGACACTTTTACTATCTTGCGCATCATTATATTACATATATATATTATAACGATGCATTCATATTATGAATCTAACTAAAAATCAAGCACTATTATGTACAACGTATTTGTTTAAATAAATGACTTTCCAATTTTTCGGCATCATATCTGTAACACCCAAAAAATCAAATTAAATTAATATTTTTAAGTGCGACGCATTTCAGGACCATACTAATAACAAATAAGTTCAAAGCGTCGGGTTCCCACCGAGGTGTTACCGGCTCAATCCTCTGCTGTCTAAGTCCTTCATCATTGGACAATCGACATGTCCCGCTATAGTGATGGTAGTGGGAGGAATTCAAATGTTATCAGGTTATTCGTAACCTGGAAATGTTCGTTTTTCAAAAAATAAATAAAAGAAAAATAAATTTACAGAAACAGAAAGAGGTTATAACAGACCTCTCAGTGGCAGGACCACAGATGCATTTTGTGTTTTCAAATGTTTTTAGAGGTTACAATGGCGCTCTCAGCTGCAGAACCATACCAATCGAATTCCTCGCACCTCTCACATTCAACATCTTCATAAAAAAAACCTCTCAATACATTACTAAAAACAACCTAAAATGGTTACATAAAATCTTCAACACGTGGTTAATAAACAAAAAGGGATTGCATTTCAAGACACATTAAACAAACAAAAAATAAACACATTCTTTTTATGTTTTTTAATGTTTTTTCAACATTAAAAGAAAATACTTACGTTGGTAATTTCAAGTATTTTTTGTTTGCTTATATACAAAGCTATGTTATGCATTTTTATGTAATTTATTTGTATTTTTAAACAATGATACTTGACTAATTTCTATGGCGCCATTTTCGTGAAATATGACCTCAAGGGCGCTTTACAAAACTTAAAATCTATGACTAAATTTACCACAAAACTATCTAAATACCAAATGCTATAGTTATAAATTATCTTTTGCATTTTTTTTCTTAATCCCAATTTTATTTTATTTTATTGTTTCCCGTCACAAAACAGACATCGTTTAGTGAGACGGGTATAAAGTACATATTGTATTTGTAACAACAGATTTAATGCCAATAAACACCCGGGTTGCCGGCAGTAACAATGAAATAAATCATAATGGAGATTTAAAAATTAATAATTCGTGTAATTAATTTCAAAATGATGGTAAGTTACTAATACCGTGTTGACATGGCGAAAAGCGCGTCGGATTGTGATTAGTGATTACCCTGGTGTACTGAAATAAATCAGGCGAGCTTTCGATGGCCGATGTTTGGCTGATTCCGACGTTTCGATAGTTGTTAATAGCTCGGGCCGGACCCAATTGCGTTTTCGTCAGAGGCTGGCATTGTCTTCTCGTTTGCATCAATTGCCAGAGATTACAATGAACCACTTGCACGATGAATATCTTTCGGTTCGGGAGAGATTTCTAAGGCGTTAGCATCGTCCAAAAGGTGCGCGACTGGCGCACGAGGCAGTTAGCAACTAGTAAAGAAACAATTTAACGGTCAAAAGGGTTTCAAAACGTGTTTTAAATGAATTGTGTCTATGGTAATTCGGGCTTCTCTGTTCATGTTTAACTAACTATTGTTTAATTTTTATTCATTCTTTTTTCTAGCTCATACTCTTGGTATCGTCTATTAAAGCTATTTAAAAAACGTGTTTTAAAAAAACCGAAACACTTTTTTAAAATCAGAAAAGTGTTCTTTGTTGACGTTTTTTCAAACGTAAACGTTTATTTATACTTCAAATATAGAACCATCATTACCTATTGTTTACCAAAAGAACTTTTTTTTTCTGAATTAACTATAAAATTACGTTTATTATAAATAAGATAGAGTTTTTTTTAACTATCAAAGGGTTGATACATAAAATAATTCGAGGTTGGTTGCAATTTCGTTAAAACAACGTGCCCTATCTAAAATCATCAATTTAATTTTCGTAGTTTCTTTGAAAGATCATTTCTGTTATCAAATTAAAAACAAAATCAAATCAATTACTAGTTAAAACACGTATTTGATTAATTTATAAAAAAAAGTAATTTATTTTTTTAAATGTATTCAACATTCATTTTTCTTATCCAGTTGAAAATGCATGCAAGAGGGTTATTGAATATATCAGGAAATAAACAAAAATGCGTGTAGGTTGTAGGTACATCATGAAAATATTCCCTGCTTTCTTTCTTATTTGAGGTATCGTTGGTATGTATAATGGTAAAAACATTAGCTTTGGATCCATGTATTGCAGATTATTTTCTAGGAATAGTATGCTCAAATATTAATTTCCTACTAAAATATAGTTCAGGTCAGTTTGTTGCTAATATTTTTTGTTTGCATATATTCACAATCGTTCTAAAATACATTGTTTAATTAATATAACTAATGCGTGTTCCGATAATAACTATGGGTGTACATCTACATAGATAAACAGACATGTGCCACAATGATATTCAAACACTTCAAAAAGCTTGCACAGTTTTCAAAATGTACCGCAAGCCGCTTTTCTCTTGTTAAGAATGGAATTTTTGTGGTTTCTCTTATTCACTAAGAAAATGCAGGAAAATGGCCATAGCCGTCTTATATACCTTGCATATATTTCCAACAAAAGTAGGATGATATATATATATTGATGATAATGATGCAAAACTGATAACGAATAATTTTGTTGTTTTTAAAACACATTTTCCGTTAATAAATTACATAAAAAGGCATAGCAGCTAGGTAATACCCTAAAAAATCTCATTAAATAATAATGTTAAAAAGCATAGCCCTGATGTATTTATACCTACACGTCATAAGATAAAATTCCGTGAATTTAAATGTTTCAGCATGAATGAAAACTAAGAATCGAAATAAAACCCAAAAGTGTGACTCATTTGCGTCATCAAAGATTTTCCGACCATTTTCTCAGCATAAAAATAGGTGTTGAGTGGCAGATACTATCAGAATCGCCCTGGCGAAAGAACGATATTCAGAATCTAAACGTTGATTAAAATGGCTTTAGCCGTGTTTGCTGACCAGATCTGACTATCCCGGGCATTTTTGTTAACCTTCTTCTTCCCCGCATCTCCTTCCCTTTCTCAACGTTCTCCATTTAGTCTTAAAACATGCCCAAATTGGGGATGCCATAGTCCCAGTGGATCCGGACAGTTGGGAGCAGCTGAGACTAGTGTTCGGTATTCACATAAATAATAAAAATAAGTGCGAGGTGAGATCCGTTCTGATGCTCATTGGTAGGTGACAGTATAGAAATAAATAAATGCCAAAGATTGTACTTGAAATAACATGAATAACATATTTTAGGTTAAATCGCCAATTGAGCAACATAAATCCAATGACAAAGCATTATAATGTCTTTGCAGGAATGTGACAAAATGATAGAATTGGTTCGAAAGATCGTCGGAGTGTTCTTAATTTAAATTCGAGATGAAAAGATGCAGCGAGTGATGCTGCTACAGTGGAGCAATGGACCGTATTAGACATGCCCCAATAGCCGCTCTAATAGATGTTCGCCGCTCGGGTCTCTGTTCGCCAATACTTTTCATTTCTGACCAAGTTATTTCATCAGATGATTTGGATGCGGAATTCGTCTCGCATGCATTTTTGTTATTAGTTCTATAGGCAATAACTGTAATAATTTTGTTATCAAAACGTTTTTAATTCGTTTAGCAAATCTACCCGTAAAGTATCTTGAGGGTCTTAGTTTTGTTTTTAAATGATAAAATAAAACAAGGTAAAAACCTACTGATCAAATGATCCTCGGAAGAGCAAAACAATAGAGGATTATTTTTGTCAGTATTGCTTATCACAGCTAATAATGAAAAAATAAACTCTTTTTTAGTAGAATGATAATATATACTCATATTATACATGGGTACTAAAATTGGACGTAGTTATGCAGAAAGCATCTAACCCCGAAAAGATGAAACTGAGAAAAAGGCGTTTGCAAATATGACGATACAAAAGCATTAATATGCGTAATCGGCATTTGTAAAGTGGATATCGGTGTTTTTTTAAAGATCAGTATTATAAATAGATTATTTATGATCTATCAATGTATTTATTTAAGAAAATAATTGTATTTCTTATATTATTCCACATTTCAATGTTTTTAAACTTCCATTAAAGTCGAATATCTGCGATGTGCGTTAGTAAAAAAAAAACATTACCAAAAGTCAATTGCATTTGGAGCTTGGATGTTTTCAGCAGATATTGTATATATCTATAGGAAAACATGTTAAACTCGATTTTGGCAAATTGTGAGTTGGACGCTTTCTGCATAAGTACGTACAATTAGGAGAAATTAATATCAAGTTTTAAATTTAATCAATGCACAAAAAATGGAAATATATTGATTTCGAGGGATTGATTGGTTACTAGCGGGAGAATAGGGTTTTATGTGAGGAAAATCGAGTAGGGAACTAAAGAGGTTAGAAATGATTGTTTCATTGCTTAGATTAAAGGCACGTTATTTTTAAAAATATGCAGCTACCGAATCAGTGTAAGTTTATGAAATGGCAAATAAATTAAACAAAAACACACAAAAAAATCACTTTGAATCAGTTGATCATTAATTTATTTACATAGATTTTCTGAACACGTAGCTCTTATTCTTGCATACTTTTCATTACCTTTTGTTAAATATATATTTTTTGTATAAAAATGTTAAGAAGACCTGTTAATATAATTAAAGTATTATTTCAACATTTGGAAGACGAGAAAGCTGTGCAAATAATTATTAACCTTGATAAAAAATATAAGGCACCACATATTATTTATATTTATCAATTCTTTTTTTAATTGTGAAATTAAAGATATTTTAATGCGTTGCCACGCGAGTCAAAATTTTATTAGAAGTACTTCGTAATTCAAAATCACAAAGAATATTCAAAAATGTTCAACATAAAGTTTAAATATGGAATGCAAATAGAAAAAAATGCTTTTAAAATGGAACGATCTTAATATACTATGAATAATACGTTTTGGGATTCAAAATATGAAACTTACTGTACAGTAAAACTAGTATAGATAATCAGGTCTAGTCTTTGAACAGCCATTTATCATTTCACTCTCATTCATTGATTAATTGTATTTTATATTTGGTGATCAATGTAATATTATGTTTTATTTGTGACAAGTTATCAGGGGCCTCCGGCTTCAGGTGGTATGTAGTTGGGATCTTTAGCTTTACAGTCAACGGACCAATTATCTGGTACAACCTGCTTGGTTAGTTCGATCAGCTGCAATCAGAAAAAAAATCATTCATAAGTCTATAGCAGAGGTTCCCAAGCGGTGAACACTTCAATTGTAGTCGACTCGTCAAAAAATAGTACTAGTCGGCAGAGATCCCAAATCGAAAAGTGCTAGCAAATCAACAAAAATTCCTCCGAAAAAAAGCACTAGTCGGTAGAGATTTGAAATCGAAAAGTACTAGCAAATCGACAAAAAATCCTCCAAAGATAGTATTACGTAAGTACCTACATAGGTACTATCTGTGAGGTGGATTTTTTGATTTTTGGGAAATCAACATTTTGGTGACGGCCAAAATCCATGAGACGTAAATGGAATCCACTCCGTGGACCCCATTTACGTCTCATACCTACCATTGACGTGGACCCTTGCGGGTCGAAATCGACCCCTGAGGGTCGATATAGATCACTTTGGGAATGACTGGTCTATAGAATCCACAGTGAGAAAACCAATGTACATATTTTCTCACAATTTTTCAGTGGCGCCTGTTGTTATGCTATTTTCATAGCATCATTCCTACAATCTTGATTTTGAACATGAAGCTGTGAATGTGTATTTAGCATCCAATTGTGCAACAGAACTGATTGAACTTACAAATAGTACCTACGTTAGCAAAATTCTCACTGACTAAACAAAACCTCGTAATCAAGCATAATAATAGTTCATTTGATTTTTTGGAAAAATAATGTGTTTTTTTAAACCTTAGTCAAAGGACAGTGTGCGTCGCATCCAGGGATCGTCAACTGAACTGGTTCAGCGGTCGTAGAGTTGCGAAGGAAGAACTGCAAAAAACGTAACCTTTGATAACAACACGTTCATGTGGGTGTATATTAAGGATTTGCATTTTTTCCTTGAAAAATATAAAGCAGAAAAATGAGCAAGAAACTTAATCCGGTTTCTAAATATAGTTAAGGTCTTCTTTATGTCAATAAAAATAGTTTTCTAGGATGGATTATGTTATTCGGGAAAATCCTCCGTTCAAACTGAAAATTTCAAATCGAATTCTGACCATGACGCCGTAGGTTTCTTCTTGTCCCAGCCCAGAGCCAGCAGGAGGTTGGAAAAATGTATTTATAAATAGAACATATATACTTTTGTTTGTCAGCAGCCTTGGCGGACCAGTCAGAGATTAGTTTCTTCACCAGAGGACCTACAAAAAACACACATTTTAAATATTCAATATAAGATACTGAAATATTTGCACTTAACTTTTTTGTAAGCTAAAATGTTGGAGAATGAAATACAGTTTTAACAAATTGAAAAATATGGGAAAAAAGTTTAATCTTTGAGAAGTTACCTAATCTATTCAAATAAGAGCCCCTAATAGTGATTGTAAACCTGTTATTTTAATAGTTTTTTTTATTTAGTTTTTTAGTAAACAAAACTGTTCCAATTATTTTTTTTCACGTATTTAAAAATATTTTTCCCGGGGGTCAGTGGGACTATTTTATTCCCGATTCCCCAATTGGAGAAATACTGGAATGCTGAAGGCGCCCGAGGAGAAGCCCAGGGCCAAGAGGAAGGTTTAAAATACCTTGCTATTAGACCTCTTACTAAACACAGTTAAATCAATTTCAATCAATGTTTTCATTTCAAATAATGACACTCACCAGGGCGATGAGGGATAAGGCAAATTTTTTTTTATTGAATTTACAAAAAACACACATTTTAAATATTCAATATAAGATACTGAAATATTTGCACTTAACTTTTTTGAAAACTTAAATGTTGGAGAATGTAATACAGTTTTAACAAATTGAAAAATATGGGGGCAAAAGTTAAATCTGGGAGAAGTTACCTAAACTATTCAATTAAGAGCCCCTAATAGTGATTGTAAACCTGTTATATTAATAGTTTTTTTATTTATTTTAAACCATTTTTGAAACAAAATGATTTTTCAATTATTTTTTCAATAAATAAAAAATATTATTTAGTGATAAAAAATGGTTTTTATTAAAAAAATCCCCAATTTAGTATTTTTACACTTCAAAAAATAGGAGAAGGGCGGGGGAAGAGGAAGGTTTAAATACCTTGCTATTAGACCTCTTACTAAACACAGTTGTATCAATTTCAATCAATGTTTTCATTTCAAATAATGACACTCACCAGGGCGATGAGGGATAAGGCAAATTTATTATTGAATTTAAATTGTTTAATCGTGCAGTAGCGTGATCGGAATTGGATTGCAGACTTTTTTGCATGTGAGCAAAATTTACCATTTCGAAATGTTCATCTTCACCGTGTATGTTGGAACAGTATTGCTGGATTTAAGACACAAATATAATGCATATCTTGCTTTAGATCTTTAGAACCAAAACTTTTATCTGAGATTAAAACATAATGAAAGATGATATTTGCAAAGCTCGCATTTTAATGCGCACAGCGATTATAAAAAAAATACTCTTGTCTCATAATTTATCTTTTTGGATTCCTTAACTGGTTTATACAACATTTGCGAAATTATACGTAATACTAACCAGTTTGATTTAAACAACATGATGTTGATTGTATGAATAAATTTTCATGTTGAACACAAATGACAATAATAGGTCACGCAATTAGAGTTGATGCGAACATAATAATCTTAATATTGCGTGTATTGGTGCATATATATACACTTCAGACAATGATGTCCTTGGAAAACTTCACGGAGAAACAACCTTTTGTCACGTTTACGCCCTGTTATTGATATTATCGAGAAAGGTACAACAAGTTACACTTTGATTGAATTTGAATATTCTAAAAGTTTTGCGGTGCCTTTTTTACTAGAATTTTCTTTTTCGAAAAAATAAGTCGAACAACAAGTTTGAAACCTGCTGTATGCAAGCAAAGCATCTGTGCGAGGCTTGTGTTCACGTCAAGTCTAGTTGCGTTACATATACCAGGACTATTAAAAAATACATGATTGAGTCGGCTCATATCAGGAGTCGGAATAACGGAAGATTATATATTAGACGATGCATAAATGTGAATAAAGCAAGGAGCGTGTGCCAAGACAGTGTAGTGTTACGATCCATCATCTCTGAATCCACTTTGGAGTAACGGGGTGATGGTTAGGTGAAGTTGAGAAAGTTATTTAAAAAAAAACTGCTCACCTCCTTTCAATTTTTGAAGCTCTGAATTGTAAGCGTTGAGGATGAAGCTGGTTTCCGTCAGTGGCTCCAGCTTGTGAGGGTAGTACTCCTCAGTCCACTTGGGGAGGACCAGACCGAAGCCTTCCTAGAAACAAACACTTGACTTCATATACAGATTCAGAATAAAGATCATCCAATGCAAGAGGAAAATCTTTTCACTCGTAAAACGATTTATTTTCGATTTATTGACGGCCTGCATGGTCGAATGGTAATAATAATATTTGGATAATTTGTAAAGCGCCGTTTTTGTGAAAAATCACCTCAAGGGCGCTGTACAGATCTTAATTTCTACTTAATATCAATTCTTAGTTTATATAAATATACAGCAACATACTTACCTGGCAGGTCACTTCTGGCAGGACTGAATCACCATATCATAATAATTTAGAATTTAGCTGATTCTTACATATATAAAAAATATATATATTTTTTTTTTTTCATTTTTAGGGCATGAGAGCAAATTTAAAATATGGTATATCGGAGGTATTTTTAATTTTTTCGTAGTGAGGAGCAGATAATGGTGAATATCTTTTAGTGAATTTAAGGAATGAGAGTCTGAAAAGTTGTTTAAGACGCTCGACTACGAATTCAGAGGTCGCGGGTTCGAACCCGGCGTGCGCAATTAAATTTTATTGAATTAATATGTGTCATAACACATAAATATAAAAATAAATATAAAATATTTGCGACACGTTCCAGAGTGGTTGATACTCTAAGGGGGCTACACCACCTCTCAATAAACTACTATTCATTAGTTAACTCTAATCATCGGAATATTCGTTAGCTATCTCTTTCCGCAAGTTTGGCTAGCAACGTCGCTTTTTTTCAAACCTTATCCCGTCTGCTGTCACGTCTGTCAATACAATGCCGTTATTTCTAACATAAACTAACTTTCACAACACAACATTCGCGCGCGAAGCTCATTACATCCCTCTCACCAAATAGTTAAACGCGTCTCTATATTTAAATAAAACATATTTCTATTTTATAACTTTATTGTATTATTCAGGGGCTATTTCACCACTTCTCAAGAAGCTGTCAACGTAAAGTGCACAAGTTAGTATCTATTCTGATTTAAAATGGCGGCGTACTGTTTTGACAGCTGACAGTATTTTCTGTTGAAGTTGATTTTTTACTGTAATTATGGAAGTGGTTGAAGATTTAAATATCTTAGACGAACAGGACATGGCGGAAAGACGTAGACCGCGTGTTTTTTTCAAACCAAGAGTCAATTTTTTATACGTCTTAGATGACATTGAGTTTAGGTCAAGATTTCGCTTGACAAAAAATGCCGTAAAGGAGATACAAAATCAAGGATAAAATCTCTCCAAGAAGCACACGGTATGTAATTCTAATATACGCCTTCACAATATATCACGGAATATACTATGAAATAACAACAATCTTTGGCAGTACAATATACCCACATACAACATGTTCATGCTTACAAACTATCAACCTTCACCAAGCAATAATAGACACTCCCCAATGCACTTCACTAATATAATTTAATAATAAAGTTATAAAATAGAAATATGTTTTATTTAAATATAGAGACGCGTTTAACTATTTGGTGAGAGGGATGTAATGAGCTTCGCGCGCGAATGTTGTGTTGTGAAAGTTAGTTTATGTTAGAAATAACGGCATTGTATTGACAGACGTGACAGCAGACGGGATAAGGTTTGAAAAAAAGCGACGTTGCCAGCCAAACTTGCGGAAAGAGATAGCTAACGAATATTACGATGATTAGAGTTAACTAATGAATAGTAGTTTATTGAGAGGTGGTGAAATAGCCCCTAAGTTTCGCCCTGGTTAAAGACCACCATTCAAAATTGAAACGTTGCTTGAAATAGCTTTAGCCGTGTTTGGTGACCAGATCTGGATGGCCAGGTACTTCCCAACCTTCCCCTTTCTCATTTCCTTCCCCTCTCCACTACCTTCAGCCTCACAACATACCCCTATTGGGGATGCCATAGTCTCACTGGCTCTAGACGGTTGGGAACAGTTGAGACTCTTGTGCGGTATTCACGTAAATAAAGTACAAATTCGTATTATTTTTTAATCATCAATTTGCTGGGGGGTTCTGACGTATTGCGTATAGTTCTCGCAAGCAGAGTTGAATTGAACACATTACTGCCACATATGTATTGCTTGCACGCTGCATGGTCCAACAAAGTTTATACTTGTTGAACATTTCTCTATCATAACAAAAATTAGGCGTAAATAAGACAAACGTCTGATTTGGCGACGTAAATACATCCCTGTCGGAAGCGTATACATATGCATTAATACACACAATCTTATAGTTGTATTGTTTGCGTCAACTCTAATTACGCGACCCATAATTAAGGATTACCTGTCCATCTGTTGAGTGAATTGAGAAGGGAAAGCGAGATGTTGACCCGATCTTGAAGAGACTCTGTTTTGCTTTACAACATGGAGAATTCAAAGAGTTACTTTTGGCACGACATCTACGGCCCATTTTGTGAAACTTTTGTGTTGAATCGATGGCAAAATAAATTGTGTTTTGAAAGAAAGCTAGTATTACGTAGGGATCTACAATAGTTTGGTTTATATCCGAACGACTTTAATGCATTTAAAACGATCGACTATTGTACACATGGAAATGGTCAATTGAACGTAGTTATGCAGAAAGCGTCCAATCCACAATTTGCCAAAATCGTGTTTTACACGTTTTCCCATAGATACCAGATTTATGTCTGTTGAGAACATCTAAGTTCTGGTCAATTGGACGTAGATAGAAATGGTCAATTGGACTTAGTTATGCAGAAAGCGTCCAATCCACAATTTGCCAAAATTGTGTTTTACACGTTTTCCCATAGATAAATACCAGATTTATGTCTGCTAAAAACATCTAAGTTCTAAATGGAATAGATTGTTGGTAATTCATTATTTTATCAACCCACATTGCAGATGATCTGACTTAAATTGAAGTAAAAAACGTCCATGTGGTTTGAATGTTTTCTGCTGTTTCTAACTTATAAAATATCAACTAACGATAATAATGTTAAAAAACATCCAAGTGGTGTGAATGCATTTAGTGATTATGTTTAACTGCGTCAATATAATTTGTAAGAATCATCCATGTAGGTTGGACGTATTCTGCGTTTCAAATGTAAGTTTTAAAAGTGCCAATATTATGATTCATAGAAAACGTCCAAACCGTCGTTTATTTCTATCTATTATGCCGTCTGTTTGTTTTATTCACATAGCTCAAAAAAGTGCGCTTAGATATACACCGCCAACCATTTCATAAAAGACATCCATCCTACATAGAGTGCATTGGTACTAAACTCTCTGACATATCGAAATTTTGAAAAAAAGCATCCAAACATTAAAATGTAGAATAACGTAAGAAAGGTATTTTATTTTTAAATAAATACATTCATAGATTATAAATAATCTATTTATAATAATTCACTGACAGAAAAAAACACTGATATTCACTTTACAAATCCCGCAATATGCTTTTGTATCGTCATATTGTCAAACGCCTTTTTCTCAGTTTTATCTTTTTGGGGTTGGACGTTTTCTCCATAACTACGTCCAATTAGGAACCTACCTTAGAGTATATAGAGTGGTACCCATCCAAGGCAGTGTAGCCAATTTTTTGTGATTTTTACCGGACTCTGCGGACCTGGGCGTGGCTAAGACTAAGGTTAGGGTATTTATACATCCATTCAAAGCATATTTCGACATAATGTTTTTGTTTATTCGTATAACCACTTTTTCACAGTATTTTTTTTAACAAAAATATAACAAATAACCGAAAAAACCGTTTGGTTATGTCAAGTTTAGTGGCATATTAAAAAATGTGGGTGGAGTCCCGCGGTAAACCAGGAGCCCAATATCATTGTGGCAGTACATAGAAGCAGGGTATTATATTTGCTGTCTCTTTCTCGCTCATAATGTACGACATAAAAACCCGGAGAAAGTGATTTATCGCAAGTTTGTATAGGTTGGGTAAAAATAATTAGCTCTCTCTCCATACATTGTTACTTCAAGGAACCTACTTATAATACGTCACCGTGTATTTGATATCAGAATATTGCACACCAAATATCACCAAGCAATGGAATATAAGATATCGCTGTTATCTATGCGATATGGTAACTGGTGAACTTAACGAAATCTAAATATTATATCGACTCCAACCTATTTCTGTATGCCCCATTACTTACCTCTGCCTTTAAGGTGCTGTACAAAGACTGGACGTCATCAGGATTCTCAATTTTCATGCCCGTGATCTCGGTCAACTCCTTGAGGAGAGCTTCATTGTCCTTGAATATTTGCAGAACCTCAGGACTTTGAAAAACCTTATCCCTGGCTTCGTAATATCTGGGACAACTCTTACGGGCCAACAGCAACTAGAATAAAAAATAAAAATAAACCAACATATTAAAGCTTTGCGTTTCATTGTGATATTAGATAGTTATAGTTATTATTATATTTTCGTAAAAAGCCATCATTTTGTGGTTTGACATATTTAATGAAAATTAAATAATAACTTTGTATAAGATCACAGATTTTATTTTAATTTTTATGACCGACCGGTTTTGCTTAGCCTAAGCATCATCAGGGTACAAAATTAAACTCTTGTTAACAATATTGAAAAAGACCCAGAAATTTTTCAAAAAAATTGTTGGCACCGAGACTCGAACATGGGACCTCTATTCTACCCGGGAGTACCATTCTACCAACTGGAATACCTGAACCAATTAATTATTATTTTTAATCTCATGCTGCTTGAAAATATTCAATATTCTTTTTTCAACGAAGTTTTTTTCGATATTGGCATTCATCTTTATAATCGTTAACAAAGTTCTAACCGAACACAATTACACCCCGATAAAACAGAGGTCACGAGCTCGAGTCTCAGTCACAATCGAATCTTTTTATTTTCTTTGTCTTTTTCTATTTCATATTTTTTGAATATTGTTAATATTTTTTCAATATTAAAAAAAAAAAACTTGTAAAAAGGTGTCAATAGATAAATTCCTTTCACAGTTCCCGATTCACACTATTCCAAAAGAATTATGTCTTATTTCAATCTTTCTTAAATAAAGGGCTCAACTGTTTTCACGATGGAACTATTAAAATCAATTAGCGCATCGCATCACAGGTATTGAAATATCGGATAGTACTTCTAGTATTTTTTTAACCTTTGAACATTATTTTGTTCCAAGTGCTTGCGCATTAAATACAAATAAAGCGAAATTACGGTAAGTCGACCAAGACCGGTCTTACTCAGAAATTTAAAAAACCAACAAACTATAAATTCTCGTAGTCGTGAATCATGGAACAAACTACTAGCAATCTATAAGTAGTGTCATCCAATTGACAGGTTTCCAAAAAACAAACAAAAACAGCATATTTAAGTTTCAGTGGCTATTTTTCTTAATGCTTTTATGTAAAGATATGGAAAAATTTATTAAAGTGCCTATTTATAATATCTATTTGGTGTACAACTTTGCTTCCGTTGTTTTTCTGTAAATAACTTTAGCGGTAAGTATTGGCTGAAATAAATACATCAAAGACGTCATACAATAAACTTAGGCATCTGCTAACTTAACTAATAGAAACATTAGTCAGTTGGTGTCTGCGTCATAAATTATTCTCGATTGAAAATGTCAGCTTACAAGCCAAATGCTCGCGTTTGTGGGAGATTTTAATTAACAATGCTCGACCCAATTTTGTGAAAGTGGTCAGGACATACTTGGAAACGTTGAAATGGGAAGTCTTATTCCACCTCCCGTATTCTTCTGACGTTGCTCCTTCTGACTATCACTTGTTTCGGTCAATGGCACACGACCTGGCTGACCAGCATTTCCGGTCTTATTAAGAAGTAAAAAATTGGATCGATTCGTGGATCGCTTCAAAGGATGACCAGTTTTTTCAACTCGGAATTTGTACGTTGCCCAAAAAATGGAAAAAAGTTGTGACCAGCGATGAACAATACTTTGAATCATAAATGTATAGGCAGATTTTACAATAGAGCCTCGAATTTTATAAAAAAACGGCGGAAGCAAAGTTGTACACCTAATACCTTCAATGGTATTTAGTTTGTCGTTTCGAGAGAGATGTATAAACAAGTGAACATTAAAAATTCTCCCTTGAGACCCAGTCATATTCCAAGGAACCTAATATTTAATACCTATGCATGTTTTTATAATGCTCAAAAATATTCTACAATTTAATAAAACGTTATTGGCAATATAGAGGTATACCTTCATCTATTTTTGGCTAGTGTTTTAAAAACATATTGTGTAACGACAGGTTTATGTTGTTTTATATTTACGACCAAGACTTAAAACTGGTTGGGTATCATCACTGGCTTTATTTATTGACAAATATTATAACCACACGATAGCTACGAACCAATTAGGCCAATACTCACTGTATCCTGGTCGAGGGGCTCGAACTTGACTGTGATGGGGTTCCAGTTGAGGTCCGGGTTCCAGTCCAGATCGGTGCCTTTCGGGGGCCACATGCCAGCCACGGTGAGCATGCAGCTGATCTGCGCCCGGTCGGGCTGGGTGCTCTGCGCCAACACCTGGCCGCTGCTGTAGAGGGGGCCGAGGAACTCGTCGAAGCGATCCCGCAGGAAGACCCCGGTGTCGTACTGGAACTTCTTGCCGATCTATTTATGCAATATATCAATAAATTATAAACAATACACATTCAAATTACGTTACACAATAATAGGATGGGACTGATGGGAGAGCCTCCAAGAATACCGCAATGCCGCGAAACTGGAGCGATTTGAGAAGGGGCTTTGTCGAAAGTTGGACACGAGAAGGCTTATGAAGACGAATAAAAAAATCATTATTATTTTGAATAAGGGCCCAATACAGCTCCCGGCTAAAATCTGGCTGGTTGAAGGAGAACATTTTAAGGAGGATAAATTTAAGAAAACTGTTTTATCATGAGGAAAAAAATATTACGAGTACACTAAGGCCAGGCGCGCACGGGTGACTTTTGTCACGGCAACAGTTTCGTCACTGTCACTGTCTTCCAATGGAGCACGCACACGGTGAGTGACTGTCACCCGTCATCCTTTCATTCCGGCAATGGATTTCTAACAGGCAGATTAGTCACCGAATGACATTTTGTCACCCGTGCGCGAGCGCCCATACAAAAGTACTCTCTACAGACAGTTTCGTCACTCAAAAGTCACCGGCCAGTGGAACTAAAAAGTCACCCTAATTTCACGTCGCTGCGTGCGCGCACCTCCATACACTCCAATAGATTTGGAGATGGTGACGAAACTGTTGCCGTGACAAAAGTCACCCGTGCACGCCTGGCCTAAGTTGAAGCATTAGTTCATAGAAATATTATTTGTTTTTTTCTTAAATAAATTAATTCTAATAATGAATAAATAATTAACATATTATCCTGCTTTGATTACGATTGGCTCCTAACTTCAGATAGTTTTTCGCGCTACTATAATCAGATGGATTTGAAAATTAACAAGTCGTCAAACCAATTGTGAATAGCAGAGCTGGAAGAGATTCTTCGGAAAATATCGACTAGAGAACGAAATGACCATCTGATGGAGCAAAATCAGGAGAAAAGAGCGGAAATGAAATAACATCCAAACGGAGCCTTGAATAGACGCTTTTGTAATGTAAGTAGTCCGAGAGCGTTTCCCCGAAAACTGTACAAATAATTATTGCGCTTGATATTGGCACCAACCCGTTAGTTATTTATTAATGATTTTCATCGTTTCGCTTCGGTTTTCTGAAAATTTGTTTAAATATTAATTTTATGACTTGCGTGACTTCCTTCTCCAGAGTGGGGAAATAAGAAAACGGGTTTGCTAAAATACACTAAGTAAATAATATTATTATTTAATTACTAAAATACTTTAATTACACTAAGAAAAATAATTACTTACACGTGCACGATTTAATGAACATATTTATGTAATTCTAATCTGCGCCGTGTGTGATAAATTTACAGCAAAATGACTAATATTAATTATTATTATTTATGGATAATTCATGAAGCACGAATTATTGATAAGAATTTAGGTATCATTAAGTGATTGAAGGTTCATAAATTTAGCAGCTGTTGCGTAAAATATTGAGTTGATTATAAAAAGTATGGAATTTTTTGGTATTGTCGCAAGAGCATACATATAAAGGAAAAAAGAGTAATAAAATACAACGTATCATTAGATACACATTGTTTTTGCAGCAATATAAATTTAAATATCAATTTTACGTGCTAACGTAGATACATTGTTATCAAATTATTCAAACTAGTTTATTTGAACCAATTTCAGTTCATGTTACCTTTGAAGGACGCTGATAAAAACAATTATTGACGACGATAAATTGTTTATTTGTTCATTTTTTAATATTCCTTAGTTTTGCCATACCCGTCCAAACATGCAACTAACTGCTCGCAACCGTCTAGTTAATTATTATAAAATTAAATATACTTTATTTGCGTTCCAGGGTTGTAGATACTCTAAATATCGCCCTGGTGAAAGACCACCATTCAGAATTGAAACGTTGCTTAAAATGGGTTTAGGCGTGTTTGGTGACCAAATCTGAGTAGTCAAGTACTTCCTAATCTTCCTCTTTCCCATCTCCTTCCCCTCCCCACTATATTAAACCTCACAATATACCCCAATTGGGGATGGTATAGTCTCACCGGCTCTAGACGGTTGGGAGCAGTTGGGACTCTGGTGCGGTATTCACTATTAAAATAATTTTAAAATCGGAGTATGTTGTGAGGTTGAAGGAAGTGGAGAGGGGAATGAGATGGGAAAGAGGAACGTTCAACAACACCTAGCACCTGTGTACCCCTGGCTGCAATGTGGGATGGGTCCCTGTAAATGGGGTTTTACCTTTGTACGTACAAAAAACAGCATTGGGAAGGTGCGTAATAATTGAATAATCATATATCTACTCATTTTATTATCTAAGTAATATATACTATATAACTTCGTTCATTTGAAATACACGAAACCTATGAAATTTAATCAAATTAAATTAACGAAATCCCATTTACTGAGAATATTCCTCCTACTTTTATTTATTTAAAATTAACGGACTAAAGTCCAATTACAAAAAAGACATAAAACACGAAATGGAAAAAAGAGCAACAGAGAAAGAATAGCACATACATAATAATAAATGAAGCAATGAAAAAAATAGGACAAAATAAACATAAAAGAGAACATTCAAGCCATTGTTTGGTCAAAGTTTTGGTAGAGTCGTAAAGAATGACGAAAATCAAATAGACTGCTACCAAAAATTTCAAGACCATGGCTTGAGTTAACAAGTCTTGACATTCTGAACATTGGAAAATTATACCCATAATTAGTATTGTGATGATTGAAGAAGAGCAATTCATTGTTTCTGAGTCTACGGCAAGGAATATTGAACTGGATAAGTTGCAACAGAGAAGGTGAGTCAATAAAACAATTAATAATTTAAATTGCATTTTACTTTGGACGCAGTGAAATCGTACAAAAATAAGACAGAAACGTAATCGATTCAGATTTAAAAAAAAACAATAATCAATAAACGAATTAGTGAAACCCAAACAATTATAATTTTCTGTTCAGCTGTAAGTACTTGGTACACTTTGTACAACGGAGAATCTTGGAAAGTTTAGATGAATGAAAAATTTAAGATGGCCTCCGAAATGTTGTCTTTGACTTTGGATTCGTGTGCAGCTCTTCCATTATATTCCGTGTACCGATTTTCAACCACATCGGTGGAAGAAAAGAAGTATCTTAAATCAATAACATAATAATCATAAATAGATAATTCAGGATCATAATACTGTAAGATAATAACATAATCAGATACCTAAGAGGAAAACCATACACAGAACGTGTACCTACTATAGTTGTTTCTACAAGGACAACTATGACAGTTGATGGTAATCTTTTAATATTAGAGATGGCAGCATTTCCGTTTGTAGCTAGCACGAGGATGGTTTCATGGAAAGTGCGCTTTGCAGAACCAGAAGTTTTGCGGAATTAATACTATTAGATTTATTTTTTATCACATTTTATGTGTCTTTGATTCTAATTTAATTTCATTCAATACTTTATAATGAACAACAAGTCTTACTCACCTACCTCAGAACAGGTTCTAATGACCTAGAGAGGTAGGTAATGTAAAAAAATAATTTAAGAAACAAAAACTTAATAAATAAAAATAAAAATAAATTTAAAAAACTCTTAATTCAGTCGGTTTTCCGAGGTGACCGAAAAATGGTAAGTTTATTATAAGGTATTTAGAGAATATAAATTCGAGACTAAAACATTGGATTCGATAGAAAAATGAATTTAAATTTATTTGTTAGAGTAGCAGAGCTGGATTTTCAGTTTATTTGAGACTCGTAGGCTAGATCTTCGATTGAATATAAGGATTCATAATACTCCATACTAGAATAAAATTGTGTTGCTAATTTATGGGTGAGTTATATTTTGGGTATCTTTCAACAATCTCTTATCAACTATCAATTAAATTCTTATTTAAAAAAATAGGAATCGGTTCCAAAAAAAACCGGTTCCTCAGAGAAATTATATCGACGGTTCCAGTGACCGCTAAGTCACCGGGACAAAGTAACCGGGACAGGAATATCGAACATCTCTAATGTTAATAATATTATTGTGGAATCAAACTAATTTGAATAAGTAGCCCAAGACCATCCGACTAATTATTTTGTCGGTAGATAATTATTATTATTTTAATTACTTTTGTAATCATCGATTGATTATTTATTATTAAAGAGCAAACATCATAGTATACATATTTTATATGTTATTATGACTGTTAGCATAATTTAGCTCCATTTATGAACATTTCAACTATTTATCGGCAATTTTATAAATTCAAATTGCATAAAAAAATGTCTGCATATCTAACTGAGAACTCGCCTACAGTGAGTTCTTGCGTCATGAAAATTACACGGTTTATTCTGTTTGGAATTTGTTGGTCATTGCTACTATTTTAGGTTAGCAGTGTTATTTCCATCATGAGCTATGAAGATATGACATTTTTATTGAGATGTGATTCGATAAAGTAAAACGCCATCGGTTTCACATTTTCAATTATTCGATTAGAAAAAAGAGTTTTGAGTAAAGTAATATTTATAGATTTAAGTAGTAAACTATAAATGATTTATCTATAGACTTTTTATTGGTAGTTAGGAATATGTCTAAGGTTTCCAGTGAGTACAATTCTTAAGGAGTAATTTTTTTAACTCTTTATGATGTGCGTATGTACTGGAATTTTAGTTTAAACATTCGAAAATGCCTTTGCTGGTTTTCAAACTACACTTTTTACTGACATTTTAATATTTTTTTCATAGAATTTAAAAGATTACATATTAAGAAACGTATACACTGAAAAACTTGCATTTTCCTAACTACCCGTAGAAAATTTACAGATAAATTATCTGTAGTATTTATTTCTTGTATTATAATGTCACAAAGTGACGTTTATAGCCATTTTGAGTGATGAAGCTTGACGCGTAAAATATTGGAAAATTGTCGGTTGAAATACTGGAAAATCAGTACTTATTTTCCAGCACACGTGTGTCTGGTCTTTAAACTGGTTCCAAACAGTTGAATGTAGAAATAAATATATTGTTTGCAGTATAATTAATTAGTTTAGGTAATCGACTCAGTGGAGTGACTCAGAGGCAAACTGAGGAAGGTGTGAACTGACTGCGTTGAAGGAGATTGGATCGGGATAGAAGTGGTAGAACTGGTAGATACTCTCTGCATCGCTCTAGTGAAAGACCACCTCTCAGAATCGAAACGTTACTTGAATGGCTTTAGCCGTGTTTAGTGATCAGATCAGAATAGCCAAGTACTTCTCAACCTTCCTCTTCTACATCTCATTCCTATCCCACCTCCTACAGCCTCACAACATACCCCAATTGGACGTAGTTATGCAGAAAGCGTCCAACCCACAATTTGCCAAAATCGAGTTTTACATGATTTCCTATCGATAAATGTAAGATTTATATCTGCTGAAAACATCCAAGCTCCAAATGCAATAGATTTTTGACAATATTTTTTTTTACTAACCCACATTGCAAATATTTGATTTAAATTGAAGTTTAAAAACATTAAAATATAGGATAACATAAGAAATACAATTATGTTTTTAATAAATACGTTGATTGGTTATAAATGACCTATTTATAATAATTCTCATAAACAAAGAAAGCTGATATTCACTTTACAATTCCCGTAATATGCTTTTGTATCATCGTATTTTCAAACGACTTTTTCTCAGTTTCATCTTTTTGGGATTGGATGCTTTCTGCATAACTACGTCCAATTGGAGACGACAGGCAGTTGGGATTCGCGTGCAATATTCATATATTATGGCTTGGCAGAAGTAAATTTGTAGACATGAATTAGTAGGAATGAATAATTGGTAAGAGTAAATTATTACAAGTGAGTTAGTAGGTTTGAACTTACATTGGTTAGCTGCCCCAAGCCAAATGGTGCAAACGTGTGGTTGATGTATACGTCATTCGGGTAAGTATCCGCTGGGGTCCTTTGTCCATGGCGGAAGACCTTAAAAGAAAAAAAATACGTTTTATTAACAATTTAAAAATGTAGCACTAATAAAGTATTTTATTCTGGTTAAACCATTTAGATATGTACTACAGGAATGTCCTAAGCCGAGTAGTAACTTCAAGAATGTAATATGAAAACAATTTATACCATGATAAACTTCTAATGAATTGCAATAAATTAACTACGGAAAAATTACAGCATGATTACATGTTTTATTTAAATAGATTCAACACTACTTTGTTGCATGGAATATTATTTTAAAACATTAATGATCTGTTAACAGAAAAAATTTAAAAAAGGTAATAAGATAAAAGAAGAAAAAGAGACTAACACAAATGACGTTCTAGCAAGTATAATATATTTTATCGAAGGAAGCAATCACTTTGTAGCTTGACATTATAATTTAAATAAAAATATTTTTAGTTTTAAGCCACTTTATTTATACACATATAACAATTCGACCGGTTTCGGTTAAACTTAAGAAGTTAGTTTACTTTATATATATACGTTCCTGAAGAAGGTTAAGTTTAACCGAAACCGATCGAATTGTTATATGTGTATAAATAAAGTGGCTTAAAACTAAAATATTTTTTATTTAAATTATAATATATTTATTTGAATATTCTTACAAGAGTGATGTATTCTTCAAATAAATAAATAAATCTTTTCAAATCTCTACCTACCTATAACGTATTTTTAACAGATATTATTCTAATAGTTTTAATGAAACTAATATTTTATTATTTTACTAGGTAATTCAAAACTAGTTATATGATATAACTGGCGCACACCAGTGAAAAACCACGAGATATTATAATATTAAAAATTAAAAAGTTTTTTTTTTTAATAAAATATTAAATTGACACGGCCGTGAGTGGAACTTAGCTCAAATGTTTAAAAGGCAACTATGATGACCACTGCACCACCAACATTGTAAGAACTGCGACATAAATTCATTATATTTATTGAAAATAAGAATTATGTATTTAAAAAATAAAATAAATAGAAAGTTACGTACTCACATCACATCACATCCGGAATTATATTGTTTATAATAATTGTGACATGTTTATTGTTCAATTGTCTTGTTTTCTTTGGCAACATAATGTGTATTTCTTATAACGCAATACCGGAGTAGTTAGGTACTAATTAATTACCTACATACCTGCCTTCCAACGTACCTACTCATAATGTATTGTTTAGTTGTCATTTTTAATATATTTTATACTAGTTTAACAATAACCTCGGAAGGGAAAACATTGCTAATTTTTTAAAAATTTTATTTAAGTATTTTTTTTATTTGATCAGCACGTGATAAGCCAGACAGAAAATAACGCATTTTGTAAAAACCAAGATAATATATTTTAAATACGAATAGGTGTCAAGATTATATTGTTTTGGTTTTTCCCAAAATTACAATTTTGGATATTAGGTGACTTATATGTGTAGTATCTACGATGACGGCGGAAAACATTTTATAATGCTATTTTAATGACCGCAGATGTAACCAGGACCTTCTCATCTAACCAGTGGCGGCTCGTGACTTTTTAGTTTACTCATAGAGTTGGTAGAGTAGTATCTATCCAAGGCAGTGAAGTCAGTTTTGGACTTGTTTTTGATGATTTTAACATGACTCGGCGCACCTAGGCGTGGCTAAGACTAAGGCTACGGTATTTATACATCCATTCATATCACATATCGACATAATGTTTTTGTTTATTCGCATAGCCACTTTTTCACAGTATTTTTATCAACAAAAATATAGCATATAACCTAAAAAACCCGTTTAGTTGTGTCAAGTTTAGTGGCACAATAAAAAATGTGGGCGGAGTCCCGCCGTGAACCAGGACCTTAAATCATCCTTACAGTATATAGAAGCGGTCCATGAAATTTGTTGTCTCTTTCTCTCTCATGGTGTACCACGTAAAAGCTCGGAGAATGTGATTTATCGCAAGTTTGTGTAGGTTAGGGTAAACATAATTAGCTCTCCTCCATATATTGTTACTTCAAGAGTTTACTAGAGGGCTAATATTGAAAAAACGTGAAATATTGTAGCAAAAAAGATTTTTTTTAAAGAGTATTTCGTTAGATGTTCAGGATTTTTCAGTTTTTTGTGTCGCGCTGCACCATTTTGTTGAAAAATCTTCATTAATCACCTATTAAAAAAAAAAAAAAAAAAAAATATATATATATATATATATATATATATATATATATATATTTTGAAAATATAATAATCATTTCGGCTTAAAAAACCCCAATATTTTTGTTTTTTTCATTTTAGCACTCCAGCTGAATAAAAATTCACGAACCGCCACTGGGTCTAACGACTGGTTTATGATTTGACAATACATATAATATGATTAGCTTCTATTAGTCATGGCAAGTTTGTATTCAATCTTAAAAATTATACCAAGTTCGGGAAAGAAAACATGTTTTCCTAATACTGCTAAAAAAGGATTCTGTTCTTAACAGGCACAAATTAGCATTTACCTGTAAATTTTTATGATGAAATACCGCATGTTCAGTTTTTGGAAACTTTGTTTAATTGTACTGGAGCATTGTAGAATATCTTTGAAATTCGCGCCAAATACTAGAATGACGCACGGTTGGTCACCAAACCAGTGGATCTCAACCGGAGTTCCGCGAACTCAATGCAAATGTTCCGCGACCTAATGAAATCCGCGTACTAGATAGGAAAGTACGCTCAAACTAACTTGCAGAAGAAAAAATATTGTAGATTACCTTATCTGGTCGTACTATAAAAAATTACATTTCCGAACTAACTTTTAAGAAATTCGAATATTTGTCTAATCCCAGATTCCTTTTGATTTTTTGGTAAAGTCTTCAACATTGTATTTGTAAGATCTTGGTGTATCAGCACCGACCAATATAAAAACGAGAAAAACTTAATAAACTTACCAATATTCAAGAAGAAAATAAAGTTGTCATAAAAACTAAGCAGCATTTTAGTAGCATTTTATCAAAGAGTTTGCATGTAACATTTCGTATTATTATTATGAGTCATAAACGTATTTTTTAAATGTAGTTCTGTTGTTGTTATGCAGATTTTTTTGATACGACCTTAGTGATTTTGGTGTTTTGAAGATTATTTTGGTAATCAAATATTTCAACAGTCAATTAAATAAATCATTACATTAGCTTAGCAAAAAGCGCATAGCCCTTAAATGTTACTAAGATAACTAGTAAATGGTATTTGAAATATTATATAGGTTCTTCAGATATGTTTTAATTCGAAATCTGTATTTGGAATTTTCTTTTATATTTAATCTTTTTTATTTGTATAATAAGAAATGTATTGATTTTCCTAAAAACATAAAATTAATTATTGAAATAATATCGATAATCTTCAACGTAAATATGTAACAGAAAAAGCCAGAAAGTAAAAGAACAACGGTCACGACCGAGATTCGAACTCGGAATCTTTACTCTATCCGGGAGTAACGCCTCTGCCAATTCAGCCACCGAGACTTTATTAGAAACAAGCATTTTAATCGATCTCATACTTCATTTGAAAATTATTCATATTATTTTTCACTAATTTCCGATTTGGTTGATATTATATTTTATACCAAGTTGAGAAATATATGTTTCTAAATTAAACAGAAAGTGTTATTGCATCGTAAAAAAAAGCATAATAATAATATTGAGAATCTCTTGATTTTCCAATATAAACAACTTTAAGAATTCACAAAATCAAATAAAAATGTTTCGCGAATTTGAGAGTGTTCCGCGACTTCGACAAGGTTCCGGAGCTGAAAACGTGCGGCGAGATTTCGCCATGGTTGCGGAACACTGCGCTAGACGCTGCGATGGCCGCCAGACTCACCACATGCACGAGCCTCAGCGCCTTGTCCTCCTGGCGGTGGGCGGCCGCCGCGGAGTAGGGCGAGCGCGCCAGCACCACCGCGCCGCCCGCCAGCACCGCCACGCACGCGAACAGTAAAAACACTTTCATCCTCTTCTGCCTGACACTACCAAGGTTCTGACATGGCGCCGGCCATGCCATTCTATTTATACGATCACTAAATCATCACTCATCACACCTTTTTTATGTTGCTCGACACCAAATCAAAAAATTACTAAAAATGACTTAATATCTAAGTATTAGAAGATTATTAGGTGAGCCACAGCTAAAACGCTCATAAATCTAATTCAGGCAATTTTTCGATGCGAAACTGACAACACTGAAAGGAGACACCGGATGATATTAAAGTACTACAAAGATTATCTGGAGCTCTATAACTTAGGCGCACACATATAAGATTCATGTCTTGTTTACACTGAGAGAAGGCAGCAACTTAAGCGACACGTTTGTACTATTGATACATCGTTTCGGCGATGTTACCAAGCCCGATTCGCCGCCTCGGTGTCGTCTGCCGTTCCACGGTTACCTGCGCAAGTGCTCGCTGCTCGCAGCTAGCTGCTAGCTGCTCGCTGCAGGAAGCCGATGCGGAAACTCCGCTATCGCGCACTGCTATTACCTGTAGATAAAGCCGAAATCTCTATCTTGAATTAAGCCCGCCTCGCTTTTATCATGATCCGATGTATATTTAGCGTGTTTACATGCAATTCTCCGGAGCAACGGCTAAACAAAATAAACCAGACGCATATTTTTTTTCAATCAACTATTGCTGGGAGGCCCAAGTTTTCAGTATTTCAATCATTTAATAAAGCAGAAATCTATCTTGTTTGTCTGAACCAGTAAACCTTGCGAACGGTGCGTTCTGGCGTTTGAAACCTAGAACAACGCAACTACTTTCAGCTCGCAGGATAATTTCCAGTACGAGATAAGGGCTTTATGAAATATCCACTCAATTATAAAAAAAAGATAAAAGGCGCCAGATCGTTCCTCGCCATCTTTTTCTGTTTTTTATTCAATTTTTCAACAACAGAAAAGATTTCCATAAAAGAGTTTTAAAACTCGAACGAAGCCGGATAGTAACTACTAATTCTGTAACACAATTAATCAATGGCGTACAAACACTGTTTTATTACAGCTTAATCAATATTTTCTTAGCATTGTTTTCGCTATGATTTTAAAACCTTGTTTAAACATTAATCCGTGTAATTTATTAGATGTAAAAATTAATGGCTTTAGCGTAGACTTTTGATTAGTTTAAATAAAAAAATATTGTGTATCAACTGTCAGTCTCCCAAATTAAATAGTTTAAAAAGTAAATTTGTCAACTGTCCGATCAATAAAATTTAGTAGATTCCAGATTCTGTAGGCGCCGGTTTATGATCATATCTTTCCCGACTGTTAACAGATAAAACGATCATGCGAAATTCGTGATAAAGTATCCACTGTACCTATCCTATTGATTAGGTCAATAGCCAATCATTTGGTGATAAGTACATTGATGAAGACAATTCTGTTAATTATGAAGTGACAGCGCACGGGATACAGATTGTTCAAAGAGAATCCAAAATTCGCAATAAAGGCAATCGAAGTAATCAAAGTACTGCTGGTGGGGGGCGGTGATTCCATGTGCCAGCCTCGGGATTCTCTCTTTGTGAAGAAACAACGCCTTATGCGCATGTACGATATAGTTTTAGTTTTACTGGCATTTAAGTTGCAAAACACTTCGACGAATTAAAACACTATTTTGTATTTAACGCGGTAAAAGCCGTACTAAGAGCGGCATATTAATTGGACGTCGTTATGCAGAAAGCATCCAACCCCAAATAGATGAAATTGAGAAAAGGGCATTTGAAAATATAACGATAAAAAAAGCATTAATTTGCGCAATCGACATTTGTAATGTAATTATCAGTGTTTTTTTTTTCCTTTGTGAGCATTATTATAAATAGGTAATTTATAATCTGTCAATACGTTCATCAAAAAAATATTTTTCTTGTGTTATGTTACATTTTATTATGTTTTTAAACTTCAATTTAAGTCAAATATATACAATGTGCGTTAATATATTTTTTTACCAAAAATCTATTGCATTTGGAGCTTGGATGTTTTCAAAAGATATAAATCTCGTATTTATCTATGGGAAATCATATGAAAATCGATTTTGGCAAATTGTGGGTTGGACGCTTTCTGCATACCTACGTCCGATTTGTCGTGGAAGAATACACCATTTCAATGATAACAAACGGCCAATAAAATTTGCATGTTGTTTTTCTGCGGCGGAAACAGAAGTGTTAGCACAACTGAATATTTACATTTTATAAATATCCCAACCTTTCTCTTACCCATCACCTTCCCCACCCCACTCCCTTTAGCCTCACAACATATCCCAATTGGGGATGTCAATCTCCCACTGACTCAAAACGAATGGTAGCATTTTGGACTCTTGTGCATATACTGCATAAAACAAATGCTGTACAACGGGTTCACCTTATTGGTTTATTTATTGCAGATAACCCAATTGAAGTTGGTAATACAAAAAAAACATGTTACCAACTTTAAAAGTAATTATTTGATAGCCATCACTACACGAGCACATAAATATTATCAAAACGTGAACTACTCGTATACGACAGAACAAGTTTATTAAATGTGTTGTGTCGTGTACAATTAATATAATGTTATCCTAATGGATAAAATTATATTCCATACACGTAATAATGGAAGTGTCCATGGAAAATTAAATGAAAATTCGACCAAATAATAATGAAAATTCACAAATATTTACATAATTTTGATAAGAATACGGATGGCACATTATTATGCAATTTAAAAAACATTTTATATTTTTTGACAGAAATCAGCCGTTATTACACTGTAGTTAGCGGCGTTAATGCCATATTATGACCTTTTACTGTCGTCGCTTCCGTCAAATTCTCACAATGGTATTGTGTAATGGCTTAATTTTCCGTTTGGCGTCCTGAGTTCATTCTGATAATGATAATGTTCATATTCACCATTGTCGGCCAAGCTTGCTCTCAATATTTAACTCTCACAAGTTTGTCAACAGGTCATACAATAATATTTCAACTCCGTATCACGAATATTATTTATGTCACTGACAGGCGCGGGTTGATTCTATAATCCGGCGATATTGTATTGTTCTGCATTTTATATTGGTAAAACAACCCGTAATGTCAATGTCAGAATCACAGAACATCTTAGATGTTTAAATAACCACGGTTTTACAGAATTCGCCAATCGTCTTAATGAAAAAGATCATACCTTAAATAAAAGCACCGGTGCTCATATTCTTCGTAAAAATGGTCATAGCAACAGATTAAATAAGTTAGCACTAGAAATAAAGAAAGCCATTAAAATTAATATTCATATTCTAATCAGTTAAATCTGTCTAGTAGTTCTTTTTTTTTAAGTAAGACAAACATTCCCGGGTTACGAATAACCTGACAATATTTGAAAAACTCCTACTGCCATCATAAAAAGCGGAAGATGTTGCTTGTGCAATGATGGAGGACTTAGCCAGCAGAGGAATTGAACGCATGACGCCCTGTTCCTTTGTTACAATTTAAATGTTATTCTATTTTTTCTCACTGCTCTGTTATTTTATTTTATATTGTGTTCTACCTCTGTATGTGTATATAACCGCACACTTTGTATTTTTGTTTAGTTTAATTTTGTACCCTGATGATGCTTAGGCTAAGCGAAACCGGTCGGTCGTAAAAAAATTAAATACAATCTGTGTGGTCTTATACAAAGTTATTATTTCATTTTCACTGTATAGTAATCCGTTCTGTCCTAAGAAATAATAATTTAAGAGTGTTGGTCTAAAAACCAGCGGATTCTTCATCAAATTAATAAATAATTAAACAAATAACGTGCAATTATTTTGTAATGCCACGGATCGTACGGTATCAGCCTTTGTCTAAGGTTACCTAATTTAATCGGTTCTAAATGTGAAAGGTATTTCATATGTTATACCTAGGTATCATTTTTGTGAAATATGCCTTACGATTTGCAATTATATATAAATAATTTCCTGTGGAAATGAGATCCCTGAGGCGTATGTGCGGTAAAACTATGTATGACCGTAATAAAAATGTGGATATCCGAAAATAATGCAAGGGCAATGTAAGCGTAATGAATAGAATTAAGAAATGGACGCTTAGATGGCTTGGACATGTAGAGCAAAAAACGAAGAAAGGCGTGTGAAAACATTGAGATATACAAATGGAGTAAACATTAGCGTTCAAAAGATGGGCCACTAAGTTGCGGCCAATTGGCATCTCTGAGCTTTCGTTGGCTTCAGTCGGTTACAAGCGCTTGCCGTGTATAAATCTCCTACGGAAACTGCAAAATGCCTACATGTACGCTAAGATACTGCACAAGTCGTTCTGGAAAAGATGGAAAAAGCAATGGTGGAACTTTTCATCAATAACTAGAGTGTTTTCATTATCAATTTTAGCGACAATCAGCTCTTTTAATGTTAATAAACTAATTCATATTTTGCCGTAAGCTATCTCTGTTGTGCTCATTCGGCCGACCGTAAAAAAAGAGACAGAATCGGGGCTGCCACAATCAACGCAACATATTAAAATATTTATATTTTATTTATTATTAACTTATAATATAATTCATTTATATTTTATTTCTCATTAACATTATCTCCTTGCTTGTACCAATGAATGTTGAAAATAATTCCAAATATATTTTTACACAACATAAACTTTCACATAGATTAATTTAACAAAAAAACTAACCAACATCGCCGTTATTTGCATAAAAAATGTAAAGTTAGAAAAAATCTATGTATTTTTGTCACAACTAATTTTTGTTTTTAGTTATTTAATTTAAGATTCCTCCGCCCAGTTCATGAAAAGAGTGAAGATTGGATCAAATTTGTTTAAAATAATCGCAGTGAAGAGTGTTAATTACCTAACAAAAATACATATATCTGATCTCTTCATTTTAGATATGTATCACAAAAAACAAGGGCGACGTTACTTAAAGAAATGTGTGATTTTGTTGCCTATTTCATGTGTTTTGTCTTGTATTATTACTAAATATATTTTTACTAAATCTCTATATACCAGCAAAAAATATAATTCTTCTATTATTTGCTCTTATCCACTTCTCTATTCATATTATTAAACCTGCAAAGCTTTTATCTAAATCTTCTGTAAACCTTCATTAAATTGGTATTTTATAACCTTATATTTAATAATTTATGTACTACATCTTTTTTGACACGGGAACTTCTTACAGTGAGGTATTCAAAAACAATTAATATTTATTATCAATATAAGTAAAGAATAACAAATAATTACACCCGAAAAATTTTTTTGTTCGCAACAATTATCAATTGTAATTTTTATGTAAGATGGAATGCGGCAGCCCTAACAGATTTTGACCAACGTGGGCAAATTTCATCTGTTTTTCATAAGGGTGTCACTCGGGTAATTTGTCGAATGCCTGGTTCGTTCGCGTTCGGCAACAGTCGGTCGAGATGGGCACTCCCCCGACCCCTGCCGATTTCCTGGGTTAGAACAATATTTTAGACGAACTTTACAAGGAACGTTGACTCTATTTATATACCTCAATGTGTGAAAAGAATATATAACGCGAAAGTGAATGGAAGAAGAAGTCAGAGACGCCCAAACGAGACATTGCACGATCGAGTAAACCAAATACTTGAGTCGGCCCATGTGAAGAGTCAGAATAACAGAAGAGTATGTATGAGACGATGTGAATGAAGCAAGGAGTGTGTGCCAACACAAAGTTGTATGGCGGTCCGTCCTCTCTGCTTACCCCTGTGGAGAAACGGGGTGATGGTTAGTTAGTTAATTTCGTTTGTTAGTACCTACGTACGTACGAGTGTGAACTTTTTAAATTTGAACTGATGTTAACTGAATCTATCAAAAAATATTTCAAATCCCTACCTACCTAATAAATCACCCACCTATAACGTATATTAGCTGACATTATTCTATATTTGAAATACATAGGTAGAATAAATTATAAATCTAATATATCTAATATATCTAAATAGTCATGTAAGTCCCAATCTTCTTCTTACCCATCACTTATCTCTCTCCACTCCCTTCAGCCTCACGATGAAACCTAATTGGACATGACATAGTCCAACCGGCTCTGGATACTTGGGACTCTTGTGCGGTGTTCATATAATATATATATGAAAAGACTGGAAACCTCTTCCACAATAAGGCACTTGGGAAAGGATTTGTGGAAGGTATCAAATCGAGTGCTTGTCGAATAACCTGGCAATATATAAATTCCTTCTACTACCATCATTATAATCATTATAAAAGGTTGCTTGTGCAATGATGAAGAACTTAGCTAGCAAATGGTTGAGCCAGCGACGCCTGGGTGGAATCCTGACGCTTTGGACCACTCGGCCACTGACCGGTTTATTTATCAATGTTCCTTACCACCGCTCTGTAGAGGTACTTTTGAAAGGTTCAACTTAATAGTTGTCGTCACAACGTCCAGACATGGCAGCGCCCGTCCTGTAAAATCAAATGATAAATTAATATTTTGAATTGATGCATGTTTGTATTATTTGGGTGTTTAGACTCCCCGTGCTTGGTTATTAAATTTCTTGATTCATGTTACCGATTTAGATACGTAAAAAAACAATGGGTAAGCACAGTTACAAACACCTATTAATTTTTTTTTAATAGATTACCGGAAAAAACAAGATTGATTAATAACGACTCCAAAATACTATTTAGAAGCTATAGCTTCTAAATAGTATTTTGGTACTAATAGTACTAAGGTTATAACCTTAAATTTTAAAAATTACGTATTTTATTTGTAACGAAATACGTAACCCCCCCCCCCCCACTCCTCTGCCATAAACACAAACACAGCATTTTTATGAGGGTATATCTTAAACATTAAAATAAAGATATTAAAAAATGTATAAATAAAAAAAATATTATCGACCTTTCGTCGGGTCTACGTCACCCACATGAATAAAATAGAACCGGAAGTTCCGCCTGGATGGAGAACTGGTGACAAGTTTTATTTATTTATTTAATTAATTATATACGCTGTCATGGGCTTTTACATAACATAAGATATAAAATAACAGTGACATAAAAAATAACAATGACATAAAAAATAACAATGCACCCAAAAACATGATGAAATTGATAGAAATATTATCATGCAAATTAACACTAGTATTTTAGAAAGAGGTATGCTATTATAGCCTTCTTGTAACTAGATTCAGTGCAGTTGAATATATCTACTATTCTGTTTTCCAGCACTATTCATTTATATATAGCATGGCCATATCTGTCTTTCTATCCTGTTCAAAACAACATCTACAAAATAACAAAAATCATATTTAAACTAACGAAACTTCTTCCACTTGATCGCATTTGCAGATATTGACAAAAATATACGTAGTGCCATACTCGGGTATGGTTCAGCCATAGAATGACAAAATATGAAGTACCTAATAGATAAAATGGCAAACAAAGTTTAAGCTTATAAGTTTTACGTCTACCAACATTTCACATTGATATATGCATATGTAACCGAAGCAGCGACCCTTTAACCTTATATTATTTGACAATGTGGGTAATGAAAATCTAGATAGACGAATTCAACAAAGTTCTATTTGTTCACGAGGAAATACAAGCTTCCCACTTTCAATATATAAAATAAATTAGAAATGTCAAAAGGTTGACAAAATCAATTTGGGATTTTTTGCAATATATACAACGGGTTATCGAACTTAAAATTTTAAAAAAAAACCGTTGTGCCTAAGATGAGCATCTCTTAATGTATCCAAGGTAAACTACTATAGAACCTCGGAGCAATAATATACAAGAGAGAGCACTGCTGTAGTCAGATTAATGAGGTTTGCCCGACTCGACTAGACCTGGGCGTGGCTATGACTAGGGCTAGGGTATTTATACATCCATTCATAGCGCATGTCGAGATAATGTTTTTGATTATTCGTATAACCACTTTTTCATAGTATTGTTATAAACAAAAATTTAGTATGTAACCTAATAAACGGTTGAGTTATGTTGATTTATTTCGCGTATTAATACGTTTGGGGGGAGTCGACGGAGACGCGGGACACGAAGAACATTCTAACAATACTTTAAAGCGGTGTGATAATTTGGGAGATTTTGTTGTCTCTTTCTTTCTCATGGTGTACGACGTAAAAACCCGGAGAAAGTGATTTATCCCAAATTTGTACAGGTTGGGTAAAAAGAATTAGCTCTATCTCCATATATTGTTACTTCAAGACTAGAACTCAAGAATGATTTCACATAAAAATATATACTTAGGTAATCCAGAAATATAAAATAATATTTATTTCGCTATTTATCTAGCTAGTATTTACATCAATTTGTGAATTGCACAAATAAACTCAATACTTTTTATATTAAATGCCGATTTTATCTGATGGTTTATTTATACATAGCATCTCTAAATCTTTTTACTGTTCAACGTCGTATGACGCGTATTGACCTTTTTAGAGACGGGCATGTTATGATTTATCTAAGTTAATAATAACATTAATGATCGTTAAAACAGATGTAAAACAATTTAGTTTCAAGGTCCTTCAAACATAACAGACAACCAACATATCGTACCTACTTAGAATTTTATGATCACTACATCTTAGATCGCAACATCTTAGGTCAGTGATACGGCTTCCGTTTGAAACTACAAGTTTACACCGTGACAACCTCCCAATATCCTTTACGTTCCCGTTCCCGTTCCACCTTTGTTCAGGATAAGGGGTAAGAACGTGACGTGAGGTGTGATCTTTGCGAAACGTTGAACTGAAAGCTTCCTCCTTGAATGGCTAAATGCAGGAACGGGTTTATTAAGTCTATGAGCGAAAATGTTTCTGGAAATTAGTAAAAACAAGAAAAGTCTTTGCATACATCACTCTATTTGAATCAAGTTATATTCAATTGTTGTATTGCTTAAAAGGGTTACGGTTGTGTTTAAAACAAGTCAACTTCAACACATGTTTTCTTAAATATTTTTCTAGTTATGGAGGTGGGTGTTTTTTTGTTAATGTAGGCATAAGTTTACCACAATTTCCAACCATGAAATTACATGGAAAAGATAGGTTCTGTTAACAGAAAGGTGATATTTCAACTACCTACTTTAATTATTTTCAGAATAATAACAATATTTAACATCGCATGAAAAACCACTATGTGATAGATACCAGAGTGGTAGATACTCTAAATATTACCCTGGTGAAAGATTACCACTCAGAATCGAAATGTTACTTGAAATGCCTTTAGCCGTTTTTGGTGACCAGATCTGAATAGCCAGGTACTTCCCAACCTTCATCTTCCCCTACCTTCATCTACCTTCAGCCTCACAACATACCCCAATTGGGATGCCATATTCTCACTGGCTTCAGACAGTTAGGACTCTAGTGCGGTATTTACTATAATTTTATATTTTTTGATGTTTATCTTAAAATCTGTAAAAGTGAAGAGAACGCCTTTTACATTTAGCTAATAATTCATTACTCAAGCTACAATTCAAATATTTATTTCTTCCACATCAGGGCAGTCAGTAAAATCAGTTACAAAAAAAACATATCGTTTTTGTATATTTTTTGTAGAACTTCAATGTTTTTTTTTTTATATTGCAACAAATTAAAGTTTGTTTCTATATTGTGATAAATTGACGGCAAGTAAATACATATATGTGTAATAAATGATACTGATGAGTAATAAAGCAATATATTATACCAGTGTATTTACACTGAGAAATAATCACTCGAAATATTTTATAGAAATTCGAATTCATTCCTAAATAAATACTAAAAATAATGAATTGTCATTGAAATGATACGATGCTTTCTTCATCTTTTTTAAGGCTTATTTATAGGGGGTGAACCCCTTATAGTGTTCTAGCTTCTAGCCAGTGTCAACTAAAGGATAATAATGGGTTTGTGACTTACTTGATTAGCAATTTATCAGTCAGTTTAATCAGAGTTTTCCAGTGACCTTAATCAATTTATTAGCCGGTCCGCTAGGTATTTTACAGCTGAAAAACTAGGCTATACTCGTATGTATTTTTACGCGGCAGAGGCAAAATTTCTATACCATGTTTGTCATGAACAGTTATTATCACTCAAACTCGCATATCTCAAACAAATGGAATGATGTTGCATGGTTTGCTATTATATTTCAAGGTTACAAGTGCTCTGGTAATAATGCTAAAGTGGGTCATCTTGAGAAGTGTGTAGGGATTTGCGTAGAGGACGGTTTGTATAAATTGTCGCAAACAAGGTTCAAATCATTCTTACTTATATCTTACTGTTGAGATGTCTGATTTTTCTCTGTCTCGCCTTCTCACGTTTTCTTTAGAATTTTCTTTTTTCTCATTCTTTCGCGGCTCGAGCATCTTGTTCTCTAATCGAATTTTAGTTAGTATTTTTTTTCATGGGCCCGCACACAAATATTGGTGTTTTGAATAGCTTACCATTCCCAATTAGAGGTGACCCGATCTCTCGTCAGTTTATGGGTTTAGCGCTAGAAAAGAGTTCTCCATTTCAATGCAGATTTGCACTTATTCAACTATTTTTTTAAACCTTACAATTTTTTTAGGTAACCATCTCCGTTCTTCAGTTGTGTGAGAATAAGTAACGTCGTCTCAACTTTTATTTTTATCGTCATAATTAGCGTTGGGAAAAACTTTAATGTTTTGTGAATGCTTCACGAATTGTTAGTTCTTTAAAATGAACCTTCGAAGTGAAAACTTCAATTGAAGTCGAACTCGCAAAAAAGAGATTTGAATTTATCCGCTTATTTGTTCAGTTCTTTTTGGAACCGGTTCCTCGCCGAAAAAGCACGTACTAGTCGGTAGAGATTTGAAAACGGAAAGAACTGGAACCGGTTCCTCGCCAAAATAAAGTTTACCTTCGCAACTGTACTGCTGCAAATTGAAGTAGTTCTTTCAATGAAATGAATGAACGCTAAAATGAACTACCGACTACAATTGAAGTATTTTTTTCAATGAAATGAAGTTAATGAAATAAATTAAGGCTAAAATGAACTACCAACTCCAATTGAAGTATTTGTTCAATGAAATGAATAAAGGCTAAAATGAACTACCAACTTCAATTGTAGTATTTATTCAATGAAATGAAGTTAATGAAATGAATGAAGGCTAAAATGAACTACCAACTTCAATTGAAATATTTGTTCAATGAAATGATGTTATTGAAATGAATGAACGCTAAAATGAACTACCGACTTCAATTGAAGTATTTGTTCAATGAAGAATGAATGAAGTAGGAACTGTTGCCAAAAGAAGTAGTTCTTTGAAGTAGTTCTTTCAAAGTGGTCACAACGCTAGTCATAATATACTCAATTGCGTAGACATAAAATGGTTTTCTCGAACCAGTGTGAACCGGCCGAATGGCAGCACTGGTTTAATCCTCAATTATTAATTCAGTAACTGTGTCCACTGTGGTCCATCGTGACATCCCCGGACTAACTAATGGTTGTTTTTATAATAATAATAATAATATTTTTTTATTAATTTTCTTATACATGACAAACTTTTTTAATTTAATGCATATAAGAAAATAATTTATTTTTTTTACAAAATAAATACAAATTATAGTACCATATGGATACACAAGAAAGATAAAATTTCAAAAAAATAAAATTTCAGGCAGTGGTGATGATCAGGTCAATGAGGAGAAACTCTTTCAAGAATCAATAGGATTTCACTTCTGAATCTCTCCTCACTGACATGAAATAAGTCAATATCGGAAGAGATTTTGTTCAGGAGCAAAATACTTCTCCCCACCGGCAGAACCATTGGCAGGTTGGTCCTACAGGCAGGAAGATAGAATAATCTATGAAGACGCTGTCTTAGATAGTCATCAGGGACATAGAGACTTACGCGCTCCAAAATAGCAGGGTTTACAATATAGCCCCGCAGCAGTCTGAAGAAGTGAGTGGCGGCATACCCCTCTCTCCTGAGCTGTAAGGAGTGAAGTCCGAGCGTGCCCAGGAGAAAGTTCGTTGGGTAGAGCCACGGGTAGTGGCCGTACTCCCTCATGTATAAAAATCTCAGGAACTTTTTCTGGACCCTCTCCAAGATGAGGGAGTACCCCACCTCATGAGGATTCCAAATAATTGAACCACTCTCCAGCCTACTGCGGACCAAAGAGAAGTAGAGTGTTCTCAGAGTTCGGATATCCCTAAAAACTCTGACGGTTCTGAGAACAAACCCTAACATTTTCAATGCCGACTGGCACACCCCTTCGATATGAACACGAAATGCAAGCTTACTTTCGTACACAATCCCAAGATCCTTTATAGTGGAAACGCGTTTGAGATTATGATCGAGCATTTTATTATTATCATTGTCTTTGATCTTGTTATTGAGCTCTGCTATGTTTCATATTATAATTATTTAGAATTCAGACCACCGTGATACGGGCATATGCCTAGTTTGGGAGGTCGTAATATTAAAAAAATATATTCCGCATATTTAATATTTTTGTAAAAAATAAAAATTTAAAAAACATGTCGCTTCTGTCATAACAACAAAAACCTCTACGGTCTAGGCATCAATAGTTACGTTCGGTTTTTAATTTCAAATTCCAACATTATAAAAATAATCACTATCACGGTGCTATATGTCAGGGTGGGATTCGGCCTCCTCCACAAAAGTTCTCCACTGGCCATGGTCCCTCGCCATTAGCCTCCAGTCCTAAGTCCTACCCGTCTTGCTCCAATCCTCTTCCACACAGTCCATCCACCTGTTTCTCCATCTGCCTCGCTTCCACTGGGGCACCCACCTTGTCATCATTTTCTACGTTCTATCATTTGGCATTCTTTATACATGTTCAGCCTATCACAATCTTTAGGACCTACAGGATCTTACAATGGCCTCATGCTCTATAAGATCTTCCAGTTCATGATTCATTTCATCCTGAATGATTCACTTTTTTGGTGTAGGTCCAAAGATTTTTCTTAGAATTCAACGTTCAAAGACTGCTAATTTGGTTTCTTCATTTTGGGTTAGGCACCATGTTTTACAACCGTAGGTAACAATTAACAATATAAACGAGCAGTTTTCTTCTTTTGTTTAGTGTTTTCGACCCCAGTAATTCCTTAAATGTATGATGGTAGCATCTGTTTCCAGCAAGTTAAATAATAACAACCACAAAAAAATCTACCGAACTATTTTTTCTGGAAAATCGCGAAAAGTAGTAAACTACCTGAGTATGCAGTATACTCAAATAGCTCACTGTTACTGATGAAAATACTTTTCAATAAAGTTGAGGGTATCGCTACTGAAGATTATAGTGGATTTCAAAAATACTACCTTCGTTCGTTGGTTCCTCTTTTGATTTTCTGTACGGATAACTTTTCAGGTCATGTACTAGCAATCCAATTGGAATTTTAAAATACACAAGACAAACGCTATAAAAACAGATAAATATATGTTTTTTTATTTTTCAATTTTGTATTTATGCAAAAAGATTAATAAAAGATTTTTATTCCAACTGGAAAGTTTTTTGGTATTTTTATAATAAGTAGGCAGGTACTAGTTACACACCAGCATGTTTTCAAAAATTTATTTTTAAGAAATTTAATTTATGTAATACATCTTTATTCAACCCTGAAGAAGGTTCAGGTAGAGCCGAAACCAGTTGGTGTATGTATCCAATAAAGTAGTCTTAAAACAAAGTTACTTTTATTTCTAATTTAATTATGTCTTACCACAAAGTGTTTATGTTTATTTATTTTTCTCTATTAGACTTTAAAAATTGATAACCATAATATCATTGGGTAACTTCATAAGATTGAGACAGTCTAAAGGCTGATTCACACCAACGTTCGGTTCCGCTCAGTGCCGATATTGTTCCGCAAGAGAGCTTATTGATATGGTATGAATATCAATCAAGGAGTATGTGCCAAGACAAAGTTGTATGGCAGTATATCCTTCTGCCCACCCTTGTGATATTTAACTACTTATTTAGTTAAATAATTATTTTGAAGTGTAAAAATACTTACAGCGCAGATTTTATTTTTTTTTTAACCATTTTTTTATCACCAAATAATATTTTTAATAATTAATAAAAATATTATTTAGTGATAAAAAAATGGTTTTTGATAAAAAAAAATCTGCGAAGTAAGTATTTTTACAATTAAAAATAATTATTTAACTAACTAAGTAGTTAAATATCACAAGGGTGGGCAGAAGGATATACTGCCACACAACTTTGTCTTGGCACATAGTCCTTGATTGATATTCATACCATATCAATAAGGTCTCTTGCGGAACAATATCGGCACTGAGCGGAACCGGACGTTGGTGTGAATCAGTCTAAGAATGCTTTTGTAACAAAACAGTACGCATTCACTCAAAATACTAAACAAATGCATGTTTTTTTTTATTGCAGCAATGACTGACTTTCTATAAATATACAGTTTTTGCAATAGTTTTATTTTCAATTTAAAATTAATACTTATTCTCAAAATAAATTTTAACCCTGATGTGGGTATTTA
The DNA here is from genome assembly GCA_022651775.1 of Drusus annulatus. Lineage (NCBI taxonomy): Eukaryota > Metazoa > Arthropoda > Insecta > Trichoptera > Limnephilidae > Drusus > Drusus annulatus. The sequence goes on along the minus strand of JAGWCC010000029.1, from coordinate 2,570,416 downwards.
AATGTATTTATGCTTTCCTTAACAAGAGTTATCTCCCTCCTACAACATAAGTATATTCAATACTGAGATTCATTTCTTCCTATCCTTAAAAATACCTTATACACAGGATCTTCACATAGGCTCTGAGGGAAAGTTTAGACTCCTGTATGATGTTAATATAGACAAATATGAAGAAAGAAAAAGAATTAACAATCATATTATGCTCAACATTGTTTTTACTCTTCTGAAAGATAATCCCTTTGAACTTATACCCTCATAATAATTTCTGATTTACTGTTTTTTTTGTTTATATATACATATTAAGCCTCCAATAATTGTTAAATTTTAATAATAATAACGATTATTTTATTCCAGAAGGTATGTAGGTATAGTGCAACGCAACACATTCCATAATTTACCAAAAATACCTAAATAACAATACATAACACAAAAGTAAGAATCGTAATACATATATGCTAAGTAATAAAATAAAAACATTAAAAAAATAAATGAATGAATTAATTATATTTTGGAAATAAATTGTTCATTTGAAAAACGTTGAGACTTTAGAAGTTGTCTGGTGAGGGGTTTAATTTTTACCAATTAATTCAAGAAGTTTGAAAATTGGTCATTGATAGGACACTCAAAGTTGTGGTTCAGAGAATCCTCTGACCCACAATCAAAATAAGGCAAGCTGACTATGTGAAACCTGGTGAGGTGGCTAAGACAACAAGTGTGACTTAGTCTATTCCGAGTTATGGAAGGAATATATTTTTGTTGTTGTTTGTGAAGTGTATTTATTTATTTATGAAACTATTGGTTGAAAAGAATAAAAAGGTTGAATTAACGAGTACTGGAGACCCTTTGTTAGTGAAGATATTTTCCATTCAGTGACCATTGGAGTTTATACTTATTCTTTAGAATGAAGAAATAATCTCTAACTAGAATAGGGATTTCTCCGGACCATGGGCAGTAGCTTCTCTAGCAATAGAATCCGCCACATTATTTTCAGTCAAAAATTCAAATAGATGACTTCTTTGAAATTATCTCAAATAGATATTCTGCAGAGAGCGAAGATAGGTGGAAGCCATCAATTTGAAAGATGGATTCAGACAAAGTCCTGTAACCCTTCATACCTGCTCCTGGTTGTAGAAATTACCAAGTTTTGTTGTCCTCGACGAGCATTATTTTAGGAAAAAGAAGATATGCATGGAAATCTTCCTTGATTATCTTTAATATGTTAAAGACAAATAAATCGCTAGAGGGCAATTTCGACAGCCTTATAAATAGTTTAATAACTGCATAAATAGTAACCAGATAAGTCAATAATTCGAAGACTACAATTTCATAATGATATAAATTATTAAAGAGTAATGGAAAAATATGAGAAATAGAAGATAATAATAACACATAATATTTAACGCGTCTAACTAACGCTAACGCAATTTATTATTTATCGAGGTACGATATAGTATAATGATAATATCTAATTTGAAGTTGGTATTTGGTATGTTGCTATGTTCCAAATGGCGCAGTTTGGTGGTGTGGCATTTAAACTATAGATGTCACTAGCACTAACAACGAGCGGCAATAGAGATGGTACAATAATCGCATGAAACAACGTTCTAGGAAAGTACTAAACACTACTGATTTTCCAAAAAAAAAAAAATTAGGCGACCGTCATGGCAAATAAAATTATGAGCTTTGACTTGTCGTTGATGGTTTTGAGTTCGATTCCCGAAAAAGACCAATAAGGTGGATTCATCTGAATTAGGTTTTTAAATATTACTAACATTCAAACAATATGAATAAAAAAAAAGCAAAAATATAAAGTTTTGACCAAGTCACGAAATAAGAATTCACACTTTTTCTATTCTCTTTTTTTTTTTATATTGCTTGAATTTTATTTAAATAGTGATTAGTAATGAAACGTAAAACTTCAATAAGTTTTTTAAACAAATTTTATACATTTAAAATATTTGTATAAAATTAATGTATTTACGCTTTCGTAAAACATTTATCACGTCTACATTATTTTTCAAAATTTTAACGAAAAATTTAAAACCTTTAAATTCGCTTCAATACTAGTTTGAATATATAAAAATATTGCTTTCGCCCTCAGAGCAATATTCAAGAAGGTACTTATTTAAGTAACTTGGAATTATTGTCACTGCTCAGCAAATTCAATCGACCATCACTAGCCACCATGATAAAAGTCACTATCTACCGAAAGATTTGTGTGTGCATCCCAGCGATACAATAATATACATACAGCGATACGTCATAATATTGGATAATTTGTATAGCGCCGTTTTTGTGAAAAATCACCACAAGAGCGTTGTTATGTATACAATAAATACATACGGGGGTGTTTTTTTTATTATACGTTGCATCTTTAACATCAAACAATATTACCATGGAAATTTTAATGCAAATATCCCGGTCTTAATTATTCACCCATTTCATATTTATCTTTCCTTTTCAGATTTATTCAAATATGGTAAAGAATCCATAATATATTTATTAATCAATGTTGCAATTATCTCCACTGATGATAATTAACACACTTAAAGCGGGAAGAGTAGTTCTACCCGCTTTAAGTGTGTTAATAAGAATCATAAATCTAAAATCAAAACTTTTTCAGACATTTTCAAGGAAACACCGACCAAAGATAAAATATGTATAAAGTAAAGCTAATTATAAGTTTCATTTCCCACGGATGAAATCAAATAGGGTTTGCCACGTGCTGAAAACTAATTGCCGAAATTATTATTTTCTTTTCTTAGACGTATTAAAACATTTTATCTTATGAAAAGATAACTGTTGTATCGTATGTAATACTAACTCGTAACATACCACTAAATGATCTTAATTTTTATCTTTATTAAATATCAAATAAAATGACAGTTGATGTTGCTCCATTCGTGCAACAATAAAATAATTTTACAATTTTAAAACAAGGCATACAAATAAAAATGCGTTGAAATAGATTTTTTCTAAGTGTTGCTTATTTATCTGGTCAATTTGATTCTGGCGAATGATGGAAACAAAAACAATATATATCACCGTGATTTCGTATTTTCGGATTCCTTATAACATAAGAAATCAAAAGACACCAACAAGTTTTTTTTCTTTTCTCATTATAGAATTGAATTAGCACAGCGATATATTGTACGTCTACAAAAAATTAAAACTACTGTAAAAAAACTTGCCTATTATAAAGTTTCATTTATTAATGAACTTTTGCTAAGATTATGCTTAATGTTCCAATTATTTTCACTCCATTTACTTTATGCCAGCAAAGCACACAAATATTGATAGAAGCCTAAAAAAGTGAAGAAGAACATTTCTTGATGTTATTATTCCGTGTGTTGAAATTAATGTGCTTGTGGCGTCTCTGGGTACCTACCTGACGCCTCGAGGAAACCGTTACGAAAATATAGCTATCAACCAATCTATTATGTTTTCTGTAAATATCTATGGAACACCATAATTTGTCATCCATTTCTGATTACCTAAATATCGCTTTGTGTTTGGGTTTAATACGGTTTAATTATACCGTCACCAAATTTCACAATGAAATCGTGAGTTTTATTTATTCAACTCATCGTTCCGCGCATAGATCTTGCCGAAAACTCGATCAAGTATTGTTGTATTTGCATCCTCAGGGAGTTAGGCATAGATGCGCTGACCTTCGTTGTGATGCACAACAAAGCATCAAATTGACATCTGCCACAATTTTCTCAATAAATTAGCTAATTTATAACATGTATCATATCCAGCCCCAAGTTTTGGACTGGTTTTTCATTTTGAATTGCCAAACATTGTGTTTGTTTATGTTGTAAGACTATGGTTGACTTACCACTGTGGAGTGTTTTGCTATCAATATATTTTGATTTTAAGGAGAGATTCTCGATTTTAAGGATTATGAACCACTTTCCCGCTAATCTCTACCCGTGTATAATGTAACTGAGATGTTTTTGTTCTAGACATACTTGTTTAGTTGGAAGATAGGTAAAATTTGCCAGCATTCAGTTAAAGATGAATGACCGGGACATCCCGAGCGTCCCTATCACAACTTTAGCAGGGGTAGCGAGTCTCACTGACTGTAAGTATGTCCTATTGATGGATATTTCCTGTCAAATATACTTAAAAATACATTTGTTGTTGTTGACCTAATTATCTATTCTATGAGTATTTTCTATTCGAAATACTTGGAACCTGGTAAAAATAACATGTAAAGACTTACTTTAACGCGAATGTGTGGTTTCCAGTACTACCAGTATTGCCGCTGCCTACTCCGTTGCCGCAGACATTGAACAACAAGTCCCAATTGTTCCACCAGCGAGTGGCGGAAGAAGCGGCCATCCTGTTGGCGACGCGTGATGAGACGTTGGTCTCCTTATTAGTTCAGTCCTTGATGCAAACTTCAGCTGACCACATGTTGGTTCCATTTTATCTGCTCATACATTTTACAAATTCTTTTTCCTTCCTTTATCACCTATATTGTTTTCTCTTTTTAGAGAACTTAAGGATGACAATGTCGGGATGGACCTCAACATGGTACAAAGGCAAAACATGCCTGAACTTCTTAATGGCATTCTGGAATTAAATCCTAATGTGTTCAATGGGCCACAAGCAAATAGGTGGAATAATCACAATTACACTCCAAAGTTCAACGGCCTTTCTCCTTCCGGTAATTACGCCCAGTACTCTCCACAGAACTCTGTACAGAGCAGTCCCCTCCCCTCCCCCGGCGCCTCGGTGCCGCCCCTGGTGTCTCTGCCCAGCGTCCCTGGTCCTGCCTACCCCACGGCCTCCGCCCCCACCCACCTCACCAGCAAGCCGTCCAACCCCCTCTCCTTCCAAACCTCCCCTCACGTCACCATGCCTTCCCCTCATGTTAATATGGCCTCCCCTCCTTCCCAGAGTAGGTTCCTCCACCCCATGACCTCCACGCCGCAAAATCACATTGCCACTAACTGGGATTCCAATGATGCGCTGCTTGACTCGATGCCCCAACATTCCCAAACTGTGAGCAGAGCATCCGTCATTACCGAGCAGAAAACATCGCACCACATGCAAGTGTCACCTATGCAAGTGTCACCCATGCAAGTGTCACCCAATGTGCAGAATGGTGGATATTTTAATTCTCCTCTACCCGGAAATGATCCATACAACAGTCAGCATCAGCAGGCAATGAATATTATGAATATGAGCCAAGATAATGATCCCCTGTCAATATCGCCGCAGCACCAACCAAACCTAGAACCACAGCCAACTCTAAACATCCAAGAAGAGCTCTTCAGGAGACAAGGTATGCTTATTAAATCTTCATCAATATCAATTTATACAGTGGATTATGAATCAGGAGGAAGCCACCAATGAAGTTGTAGGTAACCTTATTGTTTCAGGACAATCTCCGGCGCAAGCAAGCGTAGCCCCATCTCCCCTCCACCACCAGCTGCCAGTACCACTTCCTGTGCAGCGCGAGGCCTACGTTACACAGCCTGCTCCAGAGCCCATGGAAGTGAAGCATGAAACTCCTGAACCTGCCAAACAAATTTCTGCAGTAGCTACCCGTCTTCCAATTGTTAAGTTAGATAGAATGAATTTGGAAGTAAGTCAAACTGCCACTAATAAATGTGAATTAATTAGGTACCACCTTGTCACTAAAAATTCATCTATGTATGTTCTGAATTTGTTTTCCCTCCTTTTTAATTATAAATTTTTTTTTTCGTTGTCTGTGGTCCAATTTGGTCTGCAACAAATTTGTTGATTCTATTAAAACCTGAAACCTGCTTAAACATTTGGCAAAATGAATATTTTTGGTGTAATCCAGATGGAAGTATGTTTTTTTGTTAATATCTGTAAATACATTATTTTGTTCCTTGAATAATAATGATAATTTGTCATTTCAGGAGGCCTTGATGAAAAAATATTCAACACCTGAAATCAGGCAAAAACCCAGTGTTGTTCAAAATGATCCCGATTCAGATGAAGCCCCCTTAAAACCCAAAATCGCAGATAAGGTTAAAAACGAATTTGATAAAGCAAGAGAAAGAAGTTGGCAAGCAGTAAAACGCAGACATGAAGAAGCCAACAAAAAAGAAGAAGCGTCTGCGACCATTGGTAAGATTAATCTATATGGTGCCATTCAGATTTTGTTCATGTCTTATGCATAACTTACTGCGTATTTTCTCTACTAAATGATATTTATCCATCTAACAATTATGATATTTTTCACCAGTTCAACCATATCTGTCACAAAAGTGAGGTTAACGTAATGCATAATATTATTATTGTTGTTTTTGCCAACATGTTGACTTGTCTTGTGATTTAAGTAGACTTGTATTATGCAGTAGGATTTATATGATTAAGTTTTCATGTTATTTATTTGAATGTTTTTCTTTCAGTAAAACCAAAATTGCGAAAGGTAGAAAGGCGGCTAGTTCCTGTTATAGAGATGTTGTCTGTAGACGAACTTATGGAAACCAATACTTATCAACGTTTTAATAGATTGATTGATGCTGTATTTGAAATGACTGATGATGAGAATTTCATAAATGACACTGGTAAATGAAGTTTCTATTAATTTGAATAATTTTTGACTGAATGCTAATAAAATTTAAATCACCCCAATATTGATATTAGAATCAATATTTTAACCTGTAAATGAATTCCAGTTTTCTCACACTAAAAATTCTGGAATATATCTGTAATAATATATTTCTACTTAATACTTTTGAAAATACACAGTTAAATCTTGTCACAAGGGCTTAACTGTAAAAAATATGCATTAATTAATTCAAATAACTCTGATTATTCAAATAGTCACATAAGTTATTTTGTGAATGCATTGATGCTATGTTATTTGATAAAATGATATTAAAAGAATCGATAATTTCTAACTAGCTGGTACATTTTTACTGCTAGGCCCTGTGGGTGGCTTTTGGTTTTGCTGCGCCCATTTTAGCTGTTGGTGAGCATTTATAGGGCTTCCTACCTGCTAAGATCCGCTCCGAGTTATGTAACTTTAGTGTGAGTTCATCATGCAGTAGCGTAATCGGTATTGAATTGGAGCCTTTTTGTGTATGTTAGAACAGAGGCATAGAATTTATGACAATAATATAAAAGATGATGATTGAACTTTATTATTAACCTTCAATTTTTAGATGGATGTGACATACCCGAAGAGTCTCTCCTGCCCCGTTATCAGATCCAAGAGTTGTGTGCTGAAGCAGCCAAACTGAAAACTCTCGGGGCCATGGAAGCCTTCCCGGCGGACCGACTTGTTCGTCTCCTCAACATCTTGGAGAAAAACATCCGCGCCGGAGAACGCATATCACCACTCGGTGACCCTGTAAGCTTCTTTTTACTTATTTCTTTCAAAATTTCATCATTGCTGTTTAGCCTACTATTACGACTGTTTTTCAAATGGTCACAATAGTGTACTGTAGTGGTCTACGTATTTGATTTTCACATTGCAGGTTTGATTCCCGCGCATCACAAAAATGGGAACCCAGATCAATATAATTGCATTTGCAAATTAATTCATAAATATGTTTTGAAACGTTTTTTAAAAAATGAAAATAAAATACATAGTGCCAAGCTGATAATTACCAAATATCTACTACGGTGACGCCATACTTATATACATATATATATATATATATATGTATATACATACTATCTTTTACAGTGTGACATTAGCCTCCAATAGTTTTAACTGGGTGTGCAAAGTAATGTTATGTACAGTCCCACTTTTGAAGAGGGTTTAATTTTTTTTGTTATTTTTCGAACTTTATGTAGTTAAATCGTCAACAGTTTTAAACTAATATATAAAAAAATTATAATTTGACAAAATCAACATTAGCCTTTCTATATTCAAAAGATACACCACACCAATTGTGAAACGAAATCGCTTAAAAAAACTTACATTGGCCATTTTAGAAGCAAATCGTAGATATGTATATTAATTATGGCTAAAACCATTTCAAGCAACATTTCGTTTTTTGAAATGAAATTCTCTCACCAAGGTGGATCTGAAAGCATCTACCATTCTGGAGGTCTAAAATAAGATATTTTCTAGGATGACAGCGAAGACGTGCGACTGATGTGGATGGAGACGACACTGGAGCGGGTCATGTCGGCGGCGGACGCATGCCTGACGGCTCTCTATATCATGACGGCGCCCAACATGCCAAAGCGAGTGGTGCTAGAGGACGTCATCGATCGCATCATCATGTTCACCAAGTACCAGCTGCACAACACCATCTACTGCTCCTTTGATCCCGTTTACAGTATACAGTCCACCTCAAAAAAGAAAGGTATGCAATCTTTATGTAGATTTTGAATGCTAACCCACCCGTCCGTGCAAGTGCAAAACACTAACCCATAACCATAGTGTATATTTTCATTCTGTCTTTCAACGTGGAATTTTCCACCGGTAAACGATGGAATTATAATTTTCATTGCCGGCAACCCAAGCGTTTATTATTTAAATTTTTCCTTCTACTTATACATTACCCGTCTCACTAGACAATGTCTGTTCTGGTACGAGTAAAATCATATTGTTTCAATATGCTTCATGCATTCAGCTCTGAATCTGTTTTGTAAGATTCTGTTCTAGTGCGACCAAAGACACTGCAATGTGCAATTGCAATACATTTATTCAAATTTTTTTGTAATCTACAGGCGATCAGCGCAAGAAGCGTTCGGGTCACGGCAACAGCACTCTCAACAAGGAGAAGGGTATCCACGAGCTGTACAGCCGGCAGCACGAGAGCGTGGCGCTGCTGGCTGAGCTGCTGGCGGGTGCCACGCTTACAGACACCACCGTACTGCACGCCAGCTCCATGGGCGTGTCCCCCTTCTTCGTGGAGAATGTGAGCGAGCTACAACTATCAGCGCTTAAGCTGGTCACCACGGTTAGTCACTGTTTTTCTAGTTACTAGTTCATTCTAGGGCATCCACGAGCTGTATAGCCGACAGCCTTCAAATAAATATCAAGCCTTATATATTTATAAATTTTGGTGTATTACAAAGTGTTGTTTTTATTTGATTCACAATGTCACACCACCAAGAACGTTGATAAAACTTTTTAAATAGTTCAGTCGCCTCTCTGAGATAGCCAGGAAATGTTAAGATGTTCATTATAATGTTAATTCATTATATAGCGATTATAAATTAGAAATTTTAACATGCAACTTAATAGACTTATGGCCTTTATTAGACTTTCTCCATTCACCTGGTGAAAATAGAACCTTGCAATGAAATGACAACCTGCCATGTGTCCTCAATTTGTGTTTAAAATCATAAATGAATTCATTTTGCAGATTTTCACCAAGTACGAACAGCATCGAAGGTTACTTCTAGATGACATCTTGGCTTCCATCGCCCGCCTACCCAGCACCAAGAGAAACCTCCGCTCCTACCGACTGAACTCGGAACAGCACATCCAGATGCTGACGGCGCTGGTGCTGCAGCTTATCCAGTGCGTGGTGGTGCTACCCGAGAACCTCGACAAGACTGACAAGGATAAGGTGGAGGGGAATGAAGACAGTTCCATCAGCAAGATGAGCCAGGTAAATAGGAGATTTCACTCCATCAGTATACACATTCATCTTGATCAAGAATATTGGTGCAGTAATTGATAGATTTCAACATAGCATGTTTTAAGGTATGGTTAGAATCAATCTCAGTTTTTTGATAACGGTCTAAATTTTCTGCAATCTACCTATGTGTTTTACGTACAGTGATTTTTAATATTAATAATTGTTAAATCGCGTTTTGTTTTCACATTACTTGTTCTCTTTTAATGTGAAATCATTTTTTCCATTCCATTTTAATTGCGCAAATTTCAAAATCCGATAGATCGTAGGTTGCAGGCCGCGCCGGTGGTAAGGGGCTGTGATTTCAATTTACGTGCGAATATTCAAATAACGTCATATTTAAAAAAAAAGAACGATTGTCATGTTTTTCTAGTAAATTTCCATTTCCGCAGGAACATTACGCATTATTTCGTATATCTCTTATTGATTAAGTTTTGTGTGGGATATTGACTGTGGTAGAAAAAGTTTTATCCAGTTAAAGTTATATGTGATATTTAAAATAAAAGTGAACAAAACTAAATTACTCAGAAATAATTTTAAAAAAATTGTACGGAAAGAAAATTTTAAAAAGTCACGTTTATAAGAAAACATTATAAAAAGGGTCATAATTTTGTTAATTGAATTTTCTTTCGAGCAGCTAATTTATTAACGTTGTAATTTCCTTTCAGGTTGACAAAGATTTGCTCATCTACACCAAGTACGACTCTGCAGTGAGCATCGGCGGAACATTTCTTACGTCATTTTTGAACAAGTGCCGCAGTCGGTCAGAAGAGATTGATTTCAGACCGCTGTTTGAGAACTTTGTCCATGATCTGCTGTCCACTGTCAACAAGCCAGAGTGGCCGGCCACGGAGTTACTGCTTAGTCTTTTGGGAACAATGCTGGTGAGTGAAGTCATCAAATACTTTTATTAAAAATCTCATGGAAATGCACTGTTTGCAACCCAACCCATGCGGCCCGCTCCTTTGACATTTTGTATTCTTTCAGGTAAAATACACATCAGATAAGACAATGGAGATGTCGGTGAGGCTCGCCTCCCTGGAGTGCCTGGGCCTGGTCGCTGCTCGCCTGAGAAAAGACACGGTGCAATCACGAGGAAAGCTCAGCACCATGGATCTCATCATCAAGGACATTAAGGCTGAAGAAGAAAAGGACGGAATCATTGCAGATGTAAAAATATTCTTCTTGAAGTGATAATTTAACAACACATTTCATACTAGCCCAGTCCTCAGATTGCGTAACCATGATAACTGCAATTTACCACAGGTGTAGGCGTAGGCATTTACATTAATTCATTCATCTTATACATACTCATCTTTGATTCCAACTTTTGAAATGGTCCAACTCTGGTATTTTGATTCTTCCATGTCCCCCTGAGGCGTCTCTGACTCCTTCCTCAAGCTTTATACTCATTATAATTTTGTTGTATGTATTTTCAGGCTAGTTTGACGGTGGGTTTAGATGCTGATGAGCAGAGGATACAGTTCTTGCAACGGGTACTACTGGACTTCTTGGCGGTGAACGGACAGCGGGAGTCAGCCTGGGAATGTGCTCGCCACTTCTACCTCACACAGTGGTACCGGGACTCGCTCGCCAAGAAGAAAAGCCTCACACAACCAAAGAAACCAACGCCACACAAAAAAAAAAAAAAACACAAGGGGGAATCGAGCGACAATGATTCATCAGATCCCGAGGAAGAAATTGATAGAATGTTTAAGCACTCTGAAGGGAAAGAATCAAAGCACGAAATCAGCGCCACGGACAATGCAGACATTTACCGGATGATTGAAAGGCGGAAAGCCTTCTTCATTCAGAAAATCCGGCCCTTCAGGTATCAAGGGGGCAGCCAGGTTCAAGTTATGCAGTCTTACATAGACTATAGCGGAGCAGAGTTGATTGCGCAGTACCTAGCCTCAAAGAGGAGTTTCTCACAAAGCTTTGACAGATATTTGCAAAAGGTGAGCTTATTTTTATCTTTATCTCCAACATATACATTGCTTTACTAAAGGCATATATTATATACGGCCGATAGCTCTATTTCCTTTTTCTGTTAAATACGTCATTTACGAGAAGGATATGTAAAGAATGAAAAACATAGTCCTCAGCAGCACAGGGCCATACAATAAGTGCCACAATTAAGTGTACCGTTACAAATTGTGTGGGGACTTCTAATTTCACTTTTACCTTTTTAATAATAACAGTGAACTTATAAAGGCGCAGTTTTATGATATTTCACAGGAACGGTATATGAAAGGTAGTATGTATATCTAGTCAAATGTTTCCTGTTTTTCTATCAAATAACACCATTTTGCCTATCACATCTCCCCAAACAAAATGTCCTAATTGTAGATACTGCTGGTGCTGTGCGAGAACTCCATCGCCATCCGCACGCGTGCCATGAAGTGCCTGGCCATGATAGTGGAGGTTGACCCCGCCGTGCTGGGCCGGCCCGACATGACGGCCGGAGTCAACCGCTCCTTCCTGGACCAGAGTACATCGGTGCGCGAGGCCGCTGTCGACCTGGTCGGCAAGTTCGTGCTACACCGGCCCGAGCTCATTGACAACTATTACTACATGCTGTCTTGCCGGATACTGGTAATCTATTGCCACCTCATTCATTCCTCTAAATTTAATACTAATGACGTATTCTAGATACATATCAAGTGATGAACTATGTCTATTTTTTTCATGTAGTTTTGTCCTAAAATACAGTGAGACCTGCGAGAAGTTTTTTTCGGTTTTATTTAAACTAAAACCCTCATGTAAAATTTTCCTATATGTGAAGTATTTTTTCCGGTTTCTTGAAAAATCTTAAAAGATGGTTTAACTGAATACTAAAAAAAAGGTATTGCATATTCTTAATTTTGAAATCCCAAATTTTCATGATAATTTGTGATAAAACTTTGAAGAAATAAACACTTCAACGTTCACACTTGCTTTACGTATGGCACGATAAATATGATTCATCAAAAATGCATGAAACACAAATAGTTATTAAAATATTTTCCTTCGCATCTACAAGATTTAATTTTATAATTTCAGGACACTGGTGTTTCGGTCCGGAAAAGGGTTATCAAAATCCTAAAAGACATCTGCATAGAATGCCCAGAATTCCCTAAGATCCCCGAAATCTGCGTCAAGATGATCCGGAGGGTCAACGACGAGGAGGGCATCCGGAAGCTGGTGATGGAGGTGTTCCAGAACATGTGGTTCAGCCCATGCCCCGTGTCTTCCATCAACAGGCACGCCGACCCCACCTCCGACCCCCTCACCAGGAAGGTCCTGAACATCACCGGCGTTGTTCTATCCTCCCGGGATATTGGCTTGGAATGGTTTCAACAATTGTTGCAAAGCGTATGTCAAAACACTAACTAAAATTCTTCTTCCAATGCTCTCTCCTGTCGAATAAGTCAATTTATTTTAAATTATTTCTTACAGTGGTGTCTACTTAAATAGTTAGGGCTGATATTATTTACAAAGTAACTTGATTATTTTTCACAAACATAACAGTTCAAATTCACAATTGCCTAGTTGAGCATATGAGTCAGCAGTATAGAGATCATTTGGTATAAAGTCTTGCTTTATGGAATCTTTAGGATAATTTTGTATATTCCATAGAAATAATCTTTATACATAAATCCACCATACATAATACCTTTCTTTACAGTTATTCAAGCCGAAAGAAGACAAGGAGGATTCAACGAAAATTAATTTTAACCCTCCAAAAGCGCTGCTCCTCTCGTGTCAGCAAATTGTAGATTGTCTAATAGAAAATCTTTTGCGGCTAGAAGAGAACACATTACCTGAAGGTTTGCACCATTACCATTTCAATATCATCTCAATAACTGATCAACTTTATATGATTGACGACATAAAGTGTATTTATGTTGTAAGAAGTGATGTGCTCATGTAGAATTATTACTGTTGCAGGGGGAGGACAAGAAAACGCCCAACGACTTGTGGCATGTTTAAGCACATTACATTTGTTTGCTAAAATAAGGCCGCAGCTGCTGGTCAACCACGCACTCACCCTTCAACCGTACCTTAGTTTAAAATGCCAGGTTTGTCCATCATATTCACTAATAATTGATCGCTAACGTCTTGGGATGTAAATTATAGATACAGTTTCACATATGAAGTTTCCACAGAAGTTTTGTTTTTTCAGTCACTTGAAAATGGAAATGTCAAAATTGCATCCTTTGGAACTCGCATATAAGGTTTTCTCACATAAGAAGTTTATATTTGATTCATTCCATTGAAGAACCTAATAAGAGAGAGTTTCACCATAATTAGTAAGGAGTGATGTAAACTATCATATTTTAATATCTTTCACTATGTAAATATGAGATGCCAGTTTATTTTAGAAGCAAAAAACAGTTTGTGAATTTTTATTTTTCAGTTTCTCAGATTCTGTTAACACATTGTAGTCGGGCGCCTCGAAAAATAGACTCTAGCCTATGGCGGGCGTTTTTTGCGATTAGCGCAAAAAATATATCACTTTCTTAAAATTGACACAATTTATAAACCAAATAATATTTTCGATTGAAATTTTCAAAGAAATCATATATGACATTTGATCATCATAAATAAATTATAATTGCTTTGATATCATCATAATTTCACAACATTTTAAAGCTGAATATAAAAACCTGATATTAATTTAGTAAATAGCATTCAATATTCAATATTTGAAAATTCCATGTAAAAGATAACATGATTATACATATCATATTGTTATATAATAAATAATAATATATATTTGCCATGCCCGCAATTTTACAATCGCTGGATGTGTGAAATCTGACCGCGTAAATATTTAAGAAACAGTGTCACCGAAGACCGAAGGCGAACACTCAATAACTCATGAGTTTAATTGCTTGTTGTCAAAAAGGGTCTTTTGCGGTTGCCTCGCCTAATTGAAGAACCCATTCCACTTATGAATCATAGTATTTATTCTTTCAAGGAATCAGTACACTTCATATGTTGATAATCCATCACACACTATAAGTGCATGTATCACATAACTTCCTCCAAGTATATGCTTGTATATAACAACAATGACAATTGAGTAAACAAATAATAAAAATACATGTAAAAAGCAATGGATGATTGGTAAGTACTTACGAAAAACTGGTATTGCAAAGGATATTATATGGAACTCATGGGATTGCACCACCCTCCCTGAGATCTGGAATAAACTATTAAAAAAAAAAAAAAAAAAAAAAAAAATTACAGTACAATCATTACACACTAGCCAATCAGGACAAGGCATCTCAAATAACGTCGACAGACTGACGCCTAGCACCCAGGTAGCAAATTACCCTTCAAGGTGTTTTATTTTACGTTGATAATAAACCCGTGAAATGCCATTTCCCGCCAAAAACCGGCAGTCAACAAAAACGGCAAATGCCGTATCCCGCAATCTACCGACAGTCCGCGAAAAACTGCAAATGCCGTGTCCCGCAGTCTACCGACAGTCCGCGAAAAACGGCAAATGCCGTGTCCCGACGACAATGTGTTAATATTACAAAAAATTGCATATTGTTTTCTTTATGCACTATTATGTGTACAATTGGGAATGATATTAATTCAATATTATGTAACTTGTTTGATGTGTTTATTTTCAGACGGCGAGCGACCAACAGATCATTAGCTGTGTGGCATCCACTCTAGAATTAGTCGTACCCCTAATGGAGCACCCCAGCGAACCTTTCCTAGCAC
Organism: Drusus annulatus; assembly: GCA_022651775.1. Taxonomy (NCBI): domain Eukaryota; kingdom Metazoa; phylum Arthropoda; class Insecta; order Trichoptera; family Limnephilidae; genus Drusus; species Drusus annulatus. The sequence continues at coordinate 2,555,102 of JAGWCC010000029.1, read as the reverse complement.
AATTGGAAGAGGACTCAGTCAAACTGATACTGCAACACGGCCAGATAGTTATAGCCAGTTGTTTGTCGTGTTTAGGGTCCATTGTTAATAATGTTACTAAGAATTTTAAACTTATTAGGGATGTCTTTCAAAAATATCACGGTAAGTTAATTTTTTTAATATCTTTTTTTAAATAGCCGTTATTCTTTGCTTCGGTAGCTTTTAGACCTTTGACTCGGGGGTTGCGATTATAAAGCTCGACTATTGATTTGGAGCTTTACAGGTCCGATTTCTTTCTGTCTATGCGTTGTGGTTTTTGAGTTTAACCAACTCACAATGTTAAAACCTGACATGCTAACGATTGTCTTCTGATTTCTACAAACCTTTTTTTCATAATTTTAAAGCAGAAATCTGTTTTCCGAAGCCGCAAAAACTGACAATCTGTGAGCTCTGGAATTGTGAAATTTGCACAGCTTTTTCTGTCAAGAATTTCTGGGGCAGTTTGATTAATTTCAGCTTGAAAAATTATTTCTATCATTAGCTATGGACCTTTGAGATATGACTAAATGCCATATTATTTCTTATATTAAAATACAATTTTAACAACCCAGTTCATTATAATGAAAGTATGAGTAATTGTTATTTAATTTCAGGTGTATTAGTGCAATGGAAGAATGGATGGCAGACTAATTCGGAAATGATGAGAACTACCAACAGAAGACCACAGTTTCGGCGGGCCCTCTACATCGTGGGGCTTCTGCTGAGGCATTTTGACTTTACTGATATTCTCGTTATCCAAGGACTACCCGTAAGTACTACTCTTCAGTAATAATGTATCCCTTTTAACTTATAAATAATAATGCAGTGGGCGTACCTACAACCGTATTACAAATGTGAAGATCGAAAAGAATGCGAGGCTGATGTACACATAATAAACAACATTAGGAAAGGGACGCTAACATAGTTTGCATAAATGTGACGAGAATATATGAAAGGAGAAGTCGGGTCAGAAGATCCTTCGGATGCCTGAAGAAGACAGTTAACCTTTTTTTACATAATGAAATGTGTGAATCAATATTATATATTGTCTAAACATAAATTTATATCTTCAACTCTGCTCTGGCGTCTCAAACTCTATTGACGGTTCGTTAAATATCTATCGCTTAGCCGAGCTTATTTCTGGCAAATAATTTGCCTAACCTAACCAAGGTTGTGCATTTGGACGTGGTTTAGGCCAAATTATAGCTAAGCGGTCACTTAAATTTGAATGGCAACGACTACAAGTGTTTTCCGCACTCCTTTTATACTTCCGCTCTCCATTTAACAACTCATTTTTAATTTTCCAGGCCGACATAAAGGATCAGGTCTTCCAGACCATGCTGTTCTTTCTGCACCTGGACGACGAGGACTTCCAGGCGCACACGCTCAAGTCCGTCGGCTCGGTGTGCGTGCGCCACTATGAGTTCATGCTGCAGCCGGAGCTCAAAGAGTACTACCACTACCTCCTTAACTCAGAGCTGTCCTCGCTGGACATGAAGGCAGAGGTGCTCAAGAATATTGAGATGTATCTGCTGGAGGAGGAACAGAGGATGATCAAGCAGGATAAAGAATGTAAGCCAATTTATTGCCTAGTAATCTTTGCAATAAAATAACTTTATATCAGCCAATGTTAATACCAACTAAGGCATTGTTGTCAATTATTACAAAAAAAACATTTGAAAACATTACAAACCACATGCGCTGACTCCGTAAAAGCAACAACGTAGTAGGATCCTTCGGATTTGAAACTCGGTACAGTTTGTACAGAGTTTGTTGAGCTCGGTGACAGTCAGCCGCCTCCATGCCATATCTCCCAAACCCAACAGGTTTTGTAATTCACAAAAAATGATTATTTTTTGGCAGTTTGTTAGTAATTATTCTAGTAATCTATGAATTTAATGTCCAGCTTTCTCTAGCTTATATAAAATGTGATAAGATTATTTGCATATGATTATAATTTTCATTGTTATTTTTTTCAGGGTCAAAACGATCAAAGCAGGAAAACCTTAAGGAGATGGGTGACGTTTCATCAGGGATGGCGTCCACAGTGATTCAGCTGTACCTGAGGGAGATCCTGGGGTCCTTCCTGCACACAAGCACCATCGTGAGGACCAGCGCCATGAAAGTCATCCAGTTGGTGTTGGCACAGGGTCTAGTGCATCCTGTACAGGTGAATAATTGACATCAATTTATTTAACCTGTAGGGGCCAACAAGAAACTACGATTACCTCCCTCCTCGAATTACGTAAATTTTGACATTTGGGACACTCGTAAAACAATTAATTGTTATCATTAAAATTAAGAAAAAAATATATGGTGAACGTTGATACGTAATCTTGTTTTAGTTATTATTTAAAACATGTATAGTTTTATAAAAAAAGGTTTAGAGTGTTAATATTTAAAATAATGTATGTTTATTTTGCAGTATCCATAAAAGAATCAATCACCATTTGTTTGTACATTTAATTATTTATACAATTTCTTTCACATGTCCGAGAATAAACTTTTAAACTAACAAAATAGCTATTAAAATAAAATTGCTCTGCATATAACAAAATAAATTGATTTCTATTGTTAACAAACACATGACACCCGAGTCAACCGTGATTAATCGAATAGTGCATACAAATATGTGTGCGAGGCCATCAACCGGGCGATATTGAGATAATCTACATCTTACAATTTAAAAAAAAAATCCAATCTTTATAGAAAAGAAACGCCAACAGTAAACAATACCATACTTATATACACACATAAAGTGACATTTTCTCTATTGTCTTTTAATAACTTCATTACCCTCAAGTTTGCCTGAGCAGGGACGATATATACATATCATCAAGGATGTGGTGAAAAGGTTACACTTGCACAATAAAAATAATGAAACTAAAGATGAATTAAATTTATTTTGTAGATTGTCCCCTACTTAATATCGATGAGCACAGACGTAGAAGTGAATGTGTCGCACACGGCCGACAAGCAGCTACAGGAGATTGACAAGAAGTACCCCGGCTTTATTCACATGAAGTCACAGCTCGGCATCAAATTATCTTACGAACTACAAAAAATACTACAAGCTCATCCCAAAACTAAAGTCTTAGGGATTATTCACGGATTTAGGTAAAAAAAAATATTTTTTTTGTCGAATGCGTTATGAAATATAATAATTTTTTTAAATATTAATTTTTATTATTATAACTAACTAAATCTCGGTACTTTTCTAGGATCAAAGAACAAGATGAATACCCAACTGCATTAAATGGATTTTTGTATTCTCTTCTTCGAGTTACCAAACCACAAAGGAGAGCTCTCGCTTTATCGATTTTAAAACAATTCGACGAACATGCGGTGAGTGTTATTTTGAGTATATCTTTTCAGTTGAGATAAATATCAAAAATAAATCAGTATTATTGTCGGATGTGAATCCTCCTCTTTGTGAACATAACTATAATACGATTGTGATGGATACACGGAGCGATGTTACATACTTTGGAGAAGTGTAATCAACAGTGCAATGTTCCTTTTTAATAATTTTAATACATATTTGTACTTTATTTCAGAAAACTCCCCTGGCCCAAATGCTCTACTTGGCAGACAACCTGGCGTACTTCCCTTACCAAGTCCAAGACGAACCACTGTTCATAATTCACCACATTGACATAATCATCTCTACCTCGGGATCTAATCTCCTTCAGCTTTTTCGGGAGGTAACTGACAGACAGCACGTCGTATTAAACTTACCTTATTATTTGATATTACGGTAGAGTAGATTGCTTGAATTGTAATTCATGTACATATATGTATGTTCAGTTATTTGTGTGTTGTGTGTTATTATATGTTGTGTGTTCTGTCCCCAGGGTCTTATTCCCATGCAAGTGGTCCCTGACGCGACACTGGCGCCGGGGGTGCAAGAAGAAGAGGAGGAGGAGGAGGAAGAAGACGCAGAAGCCCTACTGGCCCGAGTTCCCGAGGACACAGCACCGCTGCGAATCTGCCTCGCCACGGCGCAGGGCTGTCTGCTGCTGCTGGTGCTCAAACAACACCTAAAGGCCACCTACGGGCTGACCGATGGGTGAGAATTGTGAAAATATTCTTTGTTATAACTTATTGTGTGGTGGTTGTAACGGCATTAGTAATTGTTTCTTTGTCTATTTACAGAAAAATATCACAATATTCCCCATCAGAAGGAGCAAAAATTTACGAGAAGGCTGTTAATAGGAAATCAAATGCTAAATTTAATCCTAAAGCGACCATCACGAAACTCAAAGAGGGCGATTCTACAAGAGAACTAGAGGAAGATGGAAGGAAGGATCTTATCAATCAGTATCTCGAGGTAAATATAGGCTATATCATGGTCTTCTGTGCATTTCCATTGTGTTTAATGTGTTTAGTTTCAATATTTACAGATTGGTTGGTAGCTGATTATAATGTGGTGTGTGTGTTTCCAGTTCAAACAACTGATGCTGAAGTTTGATCCGGAAGAAGAGGAGGAGGACGACATGGTGGTGGCAGTGGCAGCGCCCGCGGGAGCCCCAGCGCCCCCGCCGCCCGCGCCTGTGCCCGTCACGTAGTGCCCCCGACCAACATGTCCCCACATAGCATGTCCACACAATCAAAAGCACAAAAGTGATAAAAAGTTTTATAAAAATAATTTGGATTTTTAAAGGGCCCTATTCATGGAATGTGATGTTTGAATAAAACAGTAACTAACAGACAGTGTACAAACATTAAAGTTGTTAATAAACCTTAGTGTCGAGGTCATAGATATGTCGGCTGAACATTTATAGTTTATATTGGTTAGGGTGTGCAAATGACGTATATTAACATAAGTGTCGTCTGTAAATGAAATGTGCGAGTGTTGTATAGAGTTGTGTAGAGTAAAGCGAGGCGGTGAACATTGCTGCGCGTGGCGCGGCCGAGTATCCGTTGGTGGTTCTCGACCCTCGCTAATTATATTTTTATTTATAATTTCTAACATAATTTTATTTAAGTTTATCAAGAAAGTTTTAAAATGTATCGTCGTTATAGTACATATATTTTCTATGCAATAATGCTTAGCTATTCTCAGAAATATTTATTTTCTAAATCAATAATGACAGTGAATATAAACAACATAATTATTAGTCTTTATTGGGAGAGCGAATAATTATCAACAAATGGAGGCCCATCAGAGAAAAAAATAATTTGAATCATTCTAAAAGATTGAATATATTTACGCAATTTTAACAGAAGGAAAAATATATATTATATATACATTGTTGGCAAGATGACAATAGGCTTGTCGGGTGTCGGGTCTCAGGTGTCAGGTGTCAGGAATATGTAAGATTGAAGGACAAATGTGAAAGCATACTTAGGCAGGATGGGGAGACATGCACATTAGCTTCATTTCATTTCCAAATCTAATTTGTACCCCGGGAACATGTATGTATCGGGAAAACTCTGACTACCAAGTGTATGCTTTGTGTGATTTGATTTATCTGTCACTGTACTATTATAAGCATATTTTATTTATGAGGCAGGGATCAATGCTGCATCTAGGCAAATGCTTTTTTTATGTATTAAATCAAAAATAGTTATTTTTAATAAATAATATGCAATCGGAAAATAAAAATTATTTAATCAACCCCCATTTATCTCTGCACTAGGCAACTCCAATCAAAATTAAGAAAATATGTTTTTTTTTTATTTGTAGATAAATTGAATAATAATTGTTTTGTAAATTAGGAATAATTTGCAGAAAAAGTGAATGATGCATGTTTCCCCGTTGCAAATAAAATGAATAAAGAGTGTGTGTGAGTTTAGATATGGAGGAAAAGTTTTGTGAACTGATGATGTCTTTGCAATTAGAACACTGAATAATTAATGAATTAAGAGGATGACCAATTGGATGAGTGCAGCAAGTGATTGTAAATTAAATGGAGTGGCGATGATGTGCATTATGTTATATCCTTAAATCTTTAACCTTCCTTAGCACCCGACACCTTGCGGCTGTAGCCACAGTTTTCCTTTCATCTGTTGCACTTTCTAAAGAAAGTATTATTGACAATTTAAATAATAAAATAATCATCTGGTTGGCGTCGCCAGCTGCAGTTATTTTGTAAATACAAACCAAAGCACATAGAAAATTTACTTCGGTTAATATTTTTGTCACTTTAGATAATAAGAATAAAACAATACTTTTTATTGAAAACATTATGCGTAAGAATTTTTTTTTATCCTGGTGATGAAAATATTAATTCAATTGTATTACTGTGCAGTGTGAATTGATACTTCTGCTAGTTAATTTAAAATACAAAAAGACTTTGAACCTCATATTTTTTCAATGTTGGACAATATTGTCTTTGTTCACGGATTATTTATTGTACAAAATATTGGTGCAGTAAGACACGAAAGTAATAGTTTTAATTGTCACTTGAACAATTTATACATTTTTACCAATTCAATAATCAGAGGTTTCGGAGGACCATTTATTCTTTCCCTTAGTTATCTTTTCAGTTTTCCAAAGCAAAGTGCATTATTTCACGAATAATACTTGAATGAACAGTATTTGATTTCCAGTTTCCTCATTCATACAAAGGTTATGAAGGCAGGTGGGAAGGAAGGGTCAGTTGGGTTAGGTTAGGACAAGGCTGATAGGATAGATGATATCCTAATCGCAACATTAATTATCAGATTGTAAATAAAAGCATTTATACCATATTGTTTTTCGATTGGAACAAATAGGAAAACCATTTGGTCATTTAATTAATAATAAATTTTTCAAATAAAATATTACTTGTATTTTTTCATTATTTAAATTTATTTTATCCTTTCTCTGGCCTAATATTTTTTGTGATTATATGAAATATATGGTTACACATACATTTGCCTTTTCTTCACATTAATTTTCTACGGCGGCAACCTATTCGCTGCTAACCACATCATAATATGATGAGTAAATATCCACGTCTCCAATGCTACGTGGACGAGCATCGGCCCATTTTTTCACATTTCCTTTTAAAACTACTGTAACCCGTTATTCTATATACATTGAGAACAAAGTGAAAGGGTAAATCTTTTAAAATATTATTTTGAATCAAATAATAAACCTTTTATGGACAATCACATCAACGGTGCCACCAATGCAGCTGGCTCTAATTTTCACTTTTAAGGTTAAGCCATTAATTTGCATGAATTAACACTTAGCTTCTCCAGGCGTGAGTGTGCTCAAATGTACGATAGAAGAAGTAAACAAAATTGAATCGATAAACTGATACATATTTGAATTCCTCCTCCTTTGTCGTCATTATGAACATGCGGAAATCTTGCTTGTAAAATCTATGAGGACTTAGCTATAATTAAACTATTATTGAACCCGTAACACTTGACATGGATGAAGTGTAACCTGTAACCCCACGCTTTGGGCCACTCAAATACAAACCGATCAAACTTTTAACTGTCAATTTCTTTATTAATGCTTTTAATTTGCAATTTTTAAAATTTCTATTTGCATTAACGTCAGTAAAAGAATTTCTGTTTTGAGTTTTTTAAATTTTTATTTTAATTAAATTTCCCTAATCTTATAATAATAAAACCCATTATCAGCTTTTACATCATGACTGATAGTCATGATAATTCCGTTACCTTATTATCTCAAAGCAATTCATATCTGAAAAAATGATCCTCATTGAACATAATGTCAATCTAAAGATTACCTACCGATACTTATTGTTTTACATCTGTAACAATATATGTAATTTAGTTTATTTCAAGCTCTTTCGACATGAAGTTCTTAGCAGTGAATATATTTGTGTTATCCATTTGTACTTTTTCTCTAGTACAATGTGACACCTGCTCACCATCTAAAAATTTACTTGAAGGTTCAATCGAAACATTTGATAAACTGTTGTTAGAGTAAGTATAAAGCGTGATCAATTTATATTCTAATAGCACAATAATATTTTTTTTGCTAGGTTACCCGTGGATTTATACAAAACAATGTTTTATATGTTTAACTTTCCGACCAAAGATGTTAATAAATATCTCTAATTTCATTTATGAAGAGTAAAAGCTTTTACTGTATAAATTTGTCCAGACTTTCTGATGGATGTTTTTACCAATCATCGCCTGGTTTCTCACCTCTCGTCCTTCTCATGTTTTCCCATTTTCCTCACCCTAATTCACATTTTTTTGCACCTCTGAGGATATTCTTTACTCTGGTTTCACAACTCTAAGATATTATGTTTTTAGAAGGTCGGTTTCTGGCAGTAGTAATGTCATTGGAAGAACCATCATATTCGAGGGTCCCGGAGTGAATATTTCCTACATCATGGCGGTGCAGGTCGATGGAGTTCAAGATGCAACAGTTGAAGTACTGGAAGGGGGACTGCAGCAAAATAATGTCACTCTGTCTTTTGTATCCGTGCTTGGAGGATTTAGTTACAATGTTGTTATTTGGGGCACCCAGCCCAGGGAACTGATGAAATATAATACTCCAAGAAATTGAAAGTTATATTAGTAAAAAATTGTAAAAGTGAGTGGGTTTGGTGAGTGTTTTCCACGTGTAGTCTGACAAATAAATTTAGAAAAAACCAGGACGCTGCAATAGTTTGAATGACTTTGAATTCCAACACCAAGAAGATTCAAATGTAATGGTATATATCTTGGAGGAACAAATATGGATAGTCTATTTTGTATTGTTTTGTCCATTTTTAATAACAAATATTTTTATCATATAACAAATATTTTTATCATATAACAAATATTTTTATCATATAACAAATCAATATTATTATTAACACCATTTAAATGATTTATCAAGTCAGAATATTTCACACATGCTAACAGCATGAAGTTTGTTTAATAGTGGATGCTTATTGATAATATTATGTCTTTATATCCCTGATAAACACAAAACTCCAAACGTCCTATCAAAGATATTAAAAACTGTCAAAATACCTGTGAAAAGTGGTCACGTTTACTGCTTTTTGGGTTCTGTTAGTATATCCACGCATATAACATCAAAATAATATTTTTTCTCGTATAAAACCGTTACATGCATCGACACGGTGCAATATTATGTGATATCTTGTTTTGTGCCTCTCTATTTCATGGTATATAATGTAAAAACCAGAAGAAAATGATTTATCGCAAATTTGTTTAAATTGAGTAAAAATTATAGCTCTCCTTCCTTATATTGTTCCTCCAAGGTCTAGGTGCATATTTATCACATTATGTTGACAGGGTGTTCAGAAATTATTAGTGATTTCCGAAATTAATATGTATTCAAGCTTTTTATATTTCAAGATAAGTATTATTTTGTATTTTTTAAATCTACACATCAAAGAAACCGTTTTTTCAATGTTAAATTAAATAAAAACTACTTGTGTGGAAGAGACAAGTAAATTTCAAACAACTTAAAATAATTATGTATGTTTATTAAAATGAATAAGTTAGTATGCAACAATTAAAAATAAAATCAGTTTGGTTATTTATTAGGTTGTTCAGTGCTTTTAAGAACGTTGAGATCCAGAGCCATAGGTTTTATCCCAAACAATGTAGTGCTCCAGATCATTTCCAGAAACACTGGGTCTTACTCTGCCCAGTGCATTTTTAAAGTCGTCAACGCTGACCGGTCTCACCTAAAATTAGACAAATTACATCTGAAGTGATAAAAATGATAAAATATCAGACTAAAGGACACAAAGGAAGTTAGTCATCTTGGCAACCCTGACATGCTTAAAAATCATTCCTTGTTTCAAAGTTAACATTTATACAATTATTGAAAATTGTAGCACGCAGAAGTATTCAAACATTTATCAAGTTAATGATTACTAGCAGATAAAAACCTGATTGCGCAGGTTTTTGCTGCTAGACCCTACGGGGGACTTTTGGTCAACAAGTGTTGGTGACCATTTTATATGGCTTTGCTCTTTCGTAGGACTAACAACTGCCAATTAATGGTATAGAATGCTTACTTAAAACAGGAAGGTGTATTGAAATGATATTAATATTCATAACTTATTATAAACACCGCCGACAATGAGGAACACCCTTCACCACAATATAAATCTCGTTTATCTATGACAATGTGAAGAATAAATTGTATCTTATTAGTAACGAATGGAAGAGAAAAATGCTTCCTCTACCCACCAGAATGTTTTTTTTAAATCTAAATAAAATTGTATTTACGTAATTTGGAAATGTAATAACAAAAAATATATATTTACATATTAAACTATTTAAACCTAGTAGAAATAATATTATGCTCTTACAAAAGATTGTCAAAAGCAAATTTCTTAATAACATAATAAATTTGTTTTGAAACTCATCTGAAATTTCATCATAACCTCAATAATGTTGAACAGACCGCTCAGAAATGCTGATAAATTGTTTGTTGGATGCAAATATGGTGGTATTTTTATACAATATTGATCATATTCTGACAGTTTACAATGTGTTCAAAAACTGACAGTTCAAACGAAAAAAATTGGAGGTATTTTAGACCTGCTAGACATTATAAGGTCTTATGACCCAAAACAAACTTTAAAAAAAACCTGATATTTTTAGGTAAGAAGGGGAGAGAATATTGTTCATATTGAGAATTATTATTTTTTAAGTATACTGGTTTGACATGTTTCGATGATGAGGTAATTTCCAGAGTTCATGATCCTTTCCCTCTGGTTCTCGTAAGGGTTGCAAATCAGGGAACTCGCTCCTCAGTGAACATATAGAAAGCACTGCAGTGCCTGGAAGACCGAACATCATGTGGTAGGCGTTGTTGTACGGAATCCAAAGCCTTTCTATACTACTCTTCTTAAAATTGGCCCAGAGCTCACACATGTATAGGGTAGTACAAAATGCCAGCAAGAGTGTCTTTTTCACTAGTGAGCTACAGAGCTCAAATCTTATGCTGAAAATGTTTGATTTCACACTAAGTGCTCGCCCGTGCGTGTTAATGTCATCGCCGCTTATTACAACGCTTTTCAAAAGGGTTTATATATAAATTGATTTAAAAACAGTAATGTCGATGAATTGACTGAAAAAGAAAATCCTTACACTGGTAAAATGCAAGTGAAATGAATAATGACCTGATCGCATTGAATGTTGGTGATCTGAGACAGCGGCACTGCCCTGATGGGCCCCAAGGCCGCCTCGGAGCACAGCGAGCGCATGTCAGCCCCTGAGAAGCCGTCTGCCAGGCGCGCCACCATGTCCATGTCTTCCTCCGTCAGAGAGTTGCGCCCGACTTCATCAGGCGGTGCACTATCTGCTGGCGGGCCTGGTATTTCAGTGAGAATATATTATTATTTTTAATAGCATGCATCAGCCACCAAGGTAACGGCCATTAACTATAAATAATTTCCTTTGTGAGTATGTACCAGTGGAAACTTTTCAAATTTGGAACTGTTATGTTAATTGAAATATTCTAATTTTAAAAAGAATCTTTTAAAATCCCTTCCTACCTAATAAAGTACCTACTTTTAATGTATTTTAGCACACATTATTCTATATTTGAAATGGGCAAGTCAAATTACATCCCGTGATTTTTCAGTTGACTGTTATCAGGACCGGTTCCACGACATCTAGCGCCCTGTGCAGTAAGTACTGAGTGCGCACAATAATCAAATATTTGAAAATTGCTTTGCGAATTTAAGTTTTGTAACAAATGCTCCAATCATACAATCCTGAACTAGCCAAAGCATTATTTACTAGAGATATAGAAAATAATTTCCAACAAAAACAAAACCCTATCTAAAGTCTAACCTATATACGTAAAGTAAGATCTATGTATTTCTTCTTGTATTATTTCTATTTTGACATAATTTTGGCCAACATCCGAGATACCAACTTCAGCTCTCCACACCGATCAATGTTATGTTTTAAATTCTGCGAGCAGGACAGTTTTTTTAGGTTAGTTATCAACAATAGAAATAATGGAAATCGAAGTCAACAAAAATCACCTCAAAGGCGCTGTAACTAACACAGATGAATCTTAACACTAATATAGCCCAAAAATACCTAAAAGCACACAGCGGTAAAGTATTTTAAACAGTTTATAAATAAATTTACGCAACGAAATTGACAGCTTTCAAATGACAGATGTCAAATGTCAACAGACCCTAGGAAACCTGAGGAAACCCCGATTCAACAAAATTCCCCGGATAACAATGGAAAAATCCAACTTCATGAATTCATACAATAATGAACTGTAAAGTAACTATCTTTAGAGTTTATTTTCGTACAGGAAGATTTTCATCATACGTCAGAACAGCTGCGTCTTAGGGATATAACATCTAAAATCGGCTGTCACTACTTTTGGAACCAGTTGCTAATAGCTATAGGAAAACGTCGATAGCGCAGATGTGGGATTTCATCAATATTTTATTTATGTTAGCAAAGTATCACATAGTTGAAAAATAAACTCTAAAAAAATATTACTGTAAACGAATTCTGAAAAACCAAATAAGCGCAGTCACCAATACAATTTCGCCGTGACAAAAATATGTACCATCTCTAACGGTTCATTTTCACTGTTGTATCAAAACAACTCACACGGTGATTGGTTGTAGACTTTGCTTCTCATAACTTTAACGTATAACACTCCATATAAAAACAGACTTTACATCCAAAAAACCATTATGCAATATGTGAAAATTTCCGTGGCACAAAGCTACTCCCCATACATTTTCGCTAGTCGTTCAATGCACAGCGCAATTAAAAACATAATTACCCCATGATGTGGGTAATTTTTAAATGATGTGGGGAAATAGTGATAAGATTTATAGAATATTTTAAGACAATTTAAATAAGACCTTTATTTTCACGGCGCCCCTTCAGAGATGATTTTTGCACAGTTTGAACGTATGGTGAATCCGGCGCTGACTGTTTGAAATTAGAGCGGTAGATACTTTTAGTATTGGCTTGGCCAAATAATACCATTCAAAATCGAAATGTTGCTTGAAATGACTTTAGCTGTGTTTAGTGGCACAATTTTTTTTTTTTTGGTGAGTGGTAATAAGCCGGTTTTTGCTTGATAGATTGTCATATATTTTTTTACAACAGCTACTGCCAGTTGTGACCATAGTCTCGATGAAGAGAATGTCATGATGTGGATGTCAAATGTAGGTTATAACTCTTTCAAATCAAGCATCATGAACGTAGAATTATTTACGATTTAATGTGCTTGTTTAAAATTATTAATTCAATGTTTTATACCCCTGAATCGCTATATTTAATTGCATTTCATGTTCCTGGCAGGATAGTTACAAGACAGTACCTACCATATTATTGTAACAATTCTATTTCAACCTCACAATATTATACTCCAATGCAATTAATTAAATATCTGGGAAATAAATACTCCGATGTTGATATAATATTTAGTTTGTCAATATCACAATATAAGCATACTTTAGTACAGTTTTTTTCATCTAGAAGATTTATTTGATGAAACTATTTAACTCTGGATGTACCTGCTATTTAATACAATTTTATCTTTCTTGTACAATATTTTTACACTGTTTATGTAAATATTTGTTTAAAAACCTTTATAGGGCATAAATAAATAATATCATTAATTATCATTGTAGAAAAAAAATGATTTAGCAATACTAACATTCACATCCGGTAGGGGGATATACAATCGTTTCACTAGGCGCCTCCTAGCGGCTTCATCAAGTTCCTGTGGTCGGTTAGTCGCTCCAATTACTAAGAGACGGTCTTCATCACCTAAAACACAAACGCATAACATTTTACGATAATCACTGCGGAATCATTGTTGCTTAGAAAATTCTGATCTTATTAATATTGTTATGAATTCGGAAACACTCTGCATAGCCCTTTTAGGTACTCAGGCCTATTGTACTATCTCCTATGTTGAATTATTCCTTTGATAGTAGCCCTGTCCCTTTAATAAAGTTCATCGGGGTCGTCATCGGGTGTTTGGCAATGTTCCCTAGTTCCAAAAAATTACTTCCCAGATATCTGAGCCTTTTTCCCATCAATATGTGACATCGGCACCATAGATGAATGGATGATTCTTTATCCTCTTCATATTTCCTACAGCTATTTGTAATTTCCACTCCCAACAGCTGCACATGTCTCCTGACGTGGCAGTAACCGGTTAAAAATCCTACTAGAGCTCCTTCAATGAAATTCATATCTATATTGAGTAGATGCCTGGATTGCCTGATCTTATTAAATATTTTATGGACAATATTGATTGACAAAAAAACTTCCAAGTATTTTAAATTTAGCTTGTAGAATGTACAGTTGAGCATCCAGGCAGTATAGGGATATATTTAAGTCAAGCATTGAAAGTAATAATTCAATTCAGTTTACCTGTTGCTGCACCATCTAGTTGGACCAAGAATTCAGTTTTGATTCTGCGGGTGGCTTCATGTTCTGCATCACTTCTTTGCGTCAGGAGAGAATCAATTTCATCAATGAATACAACCTGAGAAATAACCAATCAAAACATATTTTTTAAGAATGAAAGATAAACATTCACGGGTAACAAATAACCTGACAATATTTAAATTCTTCCTACTCTCATTAAAATAAATATTTTAAATCAACTTCTTTATAAAACGAAAGAAGCTTTTTTAAAAATGAAAATAATGTTGAAAATATTTAGTACACCTGATAGTACCAACCCCAATTTCGTTTTACAATGTTTTAATTTAACTCATATAGTCACTCGAGAAAATGGCGAATACTTGCCGCTGGTTGGTAGCACCTAGCTACCGCAAACAGGGCGCGGACCATCTTCTCCCCATCTCCAATCCACTTGGAAGTGAGTGAGGAAGCACTGATACTGAAGAAAGTTGCGCAGCACGATGACGCAATGCATTTACCTATCAAATATTTATAGGTTATCATAATATTGGAACAGAGGAATCAATTAGAAATAATTACAAAGGTTCCTTAGGACAGCCATAATTTACTAACTGTTGAAGGTTGGGTCAATTTTAAACTGACGTAAGACAGGGGCCCACGCTGGTTCAGGATTTTGCTTGGCGTTACACTGGACATTGACATATAAGCGACCCTCCAACTATTGGGTGGTATACACATTTCATTTAAGATTGTGAGGTACGCTGGGAGGATTTTGATTCCCCTCACCCTGCATTATCAAGGCAAGGGATCATATCTCGGTAATTATTTAAAATGAATTAATTTAATTAGGAATGAAGTGGTTAAGTAACATCTTTTGTCTTTTAATTACGTTTGTAGATTGTTTTGGAAAGATTACCCTAAATATCTTGTGACGAGTCATGGCAAATAAAAATAAAATTATATACACATTTAAGCGCACTGTATAAAGTTGACCATTTATTATTATCATATTATTACAGCATTCAATTTTTCAAAACTTCATAGCTCATGATGGAAATGGTATTGTGAGCTAAAAATAGTTGGATTGACTTCTAGACAAAAAGTTATGCAAAGTTCAAGATGCCAAATATCACCAGAAAAATAAATGTTCTGCTTTGAGGTTAAGATGTTAATTAAAACCGTTAGTTTACCAACTAACAAATGATGAAAAATTATTATGATTTATAATGTTTTACCGATCAAAGTTTTTCCCGTCCCTGGTGGTCCGAATAGCAGGATGCCCTTGGGGGGCCTCCTCAGCCCTGTGAAGATGTCGGGTCGCAGCAGCGGCCACACAACGGCTTCTTGGATAGCCGTCTTGGCAAACTCCAGCCCCGCTATGTCATCCCAACCTACAATTATATTCATTCAATTGTTAGTCAAATATATTAGTATTTGTATGGGCTGATTTCGTATCTGGTGAATTTTGACTGCACTTTTTAAAAATAGAAATCAAAAATACCAGTCAATAAAAGTGTACCAGTCTAAAGATGCCCATTAACAAGGTGAAACCGGTCCGGTCTTGATAAAAAAATTTGGAATAGAGTAAGAGATTTGGCATTATTATTGTTATATGGCGAAGTTGCTTAATATGTATATCGATAAATTTATCAATGGCGGTTATAAAAATAAGACCTTATGAGTGACGACTAAACACCAATAATGTTAATGAAGACCTTCATTGTAACAATGTTGATAATTGTAAGGTGTTTGTTCTTCCCAAGGAACATAGAATATAAGTAATAAGATTACCTATAGGAGCACTTGAATCTATAATTTCACTCTTGATGAGTTCCACCATTTTAGGATCAATGTGTTTTAATCTTTCATCTTCCACTACTTCACTCTCCATCGGGGCTTCTTCATTTCTAGAAAGAAAAATATTAATGTTATCTGCAGTTTAGAATCTGTTAACATTCTCCAATTTGTAAACAAGAAATAAACAAAGAAATAAATGATATATTTTATTCAATAGAAAGAACACCATAAAGCAACTTCAGAATTTTACATTCCTTTGTTTATTGCATTGAAAATTCAAATTTAGAAGTTATTGCCAGTTTGACCAGTACCATAATGTTAAATTTTCATAACAATTACTATTAGTACCTACCTAAATCTTACGGAAATAGGTAGGTACAGCTTGACACAGTCGGTGGCCTCACTATTGTAGATTTTGTGGATACAAAATAATCTATGGATCTTAAAAATAGTTCAGTAATTCGTTAGTTTCTCCTTTGTCCGCCTGCAGTAACTGTGTCAAGATGTACTAGAATGTTCAATCAATATCTTTTTGAAATAGGTTATAAATATATTAACGTGACTAGGTACTTACCCAGATGAAAGAGGAGGAACAAACTTGCTCTGAACAGAACTCCTTGTTGTGCCAAGGCTTCGCTTTACTATATTATTTTCTGGTATTTGCTGATAGTTTTGGTTAGAATTCCCATACTTCTTTTTATTTTGTATCTGGAGTTCAGAACGGGCTGTTCTAAATGAATTCTGATGTGACGGAACTGTTTCACTGATAGGCGGATTGTTGGAATTGGAAGATAGATAGCGAGATGGATTTTTAGAATTATAAGATTGATTGTTGGTATTGTAAGGTTGGTTATTGGGATAACATTGGTTACCCCCCGGAGCAGTGTTTTCAAATGAATTATTTCCAGGTAAATTGTTGGGTTGGCAAGAATTATTTGTTGGTTTCAAAACAGGATTTGCTTGGGCATATTGAAAGGTATTTTGAAAATTGTTGGTACTTTGTCCATTGAAATTAGAGTTATAATCATTTGGTTTATTTTTAGAATTTTCATAATTGTTGACAGAACCTTGATTGTTATGCTGCGGAGAACTAAAAAATGTCTTGGCGCCAAGTTGAATTTTTGGGTTATAACTTTGAGTAATGTTTGCATTATCACTTGGCTGTGTTGTATAATTTGTTTGCTTTTTTTTCTGTAACAGTATATAAATATCAGCTTTTGAGATCACATCACTTTTACATGGAAGGTTTTTATTCAAACTACAATGTGCCCTTAATTCAACGGGCCTTTCAACAAAATTCAATGCGTCAAAATTGGATGAGCTGCAAAAATAAAATATTAATTACGTTATATTACAAAAAATGTCAACACATTGGATTTAATTCAACTTTATCAAAAAAAAATTTTAATTCAAGAACTAACCTGAGTTTGCTTTTCCAGGTCGAACAATGCCTTGTATGTATTTTTCCATGGAGAAGCGAATCAATAGGCCCCAAAATATTGTCTTGAACAATGTCATTGAAAAACTTCGAATATTCAGGTAATTTCTGTTCTAGTATCAGGTTTGTGGATGTATTACTTAACCTGTAAATTAATATGAAATAAATGTTGGTAAGTGAAAGTTAAGCAGTACCAAATAAAAGTGGATGATTGAAAAGAATATCTGTCACAAAATACCAATTACTTACTTTTGTAAGCTTTCTGTGTAAAGTCTTGCGAGAGAATTTCGCATAGCAGAACAAATTTCTGCCGAACTGGAACTGTCGTTAGTTTCCTTGAAGAGACATGTCAGATAATAATTTTCAAATGACATGGTAGATTATTCACTGATAACTTACAACGATCGGCATAAGAGAACAATCATCTATTAAAAAAACAAATAATAGCGTACTTTTCAAACTGTTCACTCTGAATGTAAATGTCAAAAGCCCGCCATTTCTTAAACTTCTTCTTCTTCGGAAATGTTACAGTTGAATGTGGGTGCGTACCTAAAAAATATAAAATAACTTCGGGAGGACGATGGCACAACTAAAAAAGATGTGTTTTTTTCGAATTGCAATTGTTTTAACCTTGCAAGGTACAACTCTTCCGTCGTACCTTTCTGACTGTAATTTCGTAATAACAATAACTTACTTGTATTTTACCTTCTCAGATAATGTTTTTTTATGTATTTTTTTCAAATTGTTGTTAGTGGTATAAGTGGATTTTCTGGAATAATTACCTATGTTTGAAGAATTGTTTTTTCTCCCTCGTGTCTAAAAAAAGTTTGATAAGAAACATCAAAAAATTGCTGTCGTTTTATTATATTTTCGTGTAGCTGAATACATTTCCTACCACATGAACATAAAAATGCATATGATTTTTTTGTAAATACAAACAGTAATGTCACTTTGAAAATCGTTTTTTTTTTGCTTTAGTCTGTTACAACGCGCACCATACGTGAATTTCGGAAATCTTGTGTTTCATTATATGTGTATTTGTAAAGATAATTACCTCTTTAATACCTAGTAAATTCAACTGAAATTACTATTACTTATACTATAAGTATAATATACATCGAATCAGTAAATAAATAGGGAAAAAAATCAAATGTATTAAACCTACCCTTTTCCCAACTTTATTTCAAAGCACTTTTATCGTTACACGGATTCGTGAAATACCAAATTATAAGCGTAATAATAAATTACACAAAGTAAGCTTTCCAATGGCATCCCAACGTTATGGTTTTTATGGGCCGAAGACGGAGTATTCATTACAAGAACAACAAAAAATGCAGATAATTTATATGGATATAAAGGATTTCATATAATGCAAATACAAACATTATGTTATGTGATATAGAATTCTCTATGTTACAAATATTAATCGAATTATTAACATTGAGCCTACCGTGAATTATTGATATGATGCATTTAGAGATAAACTAGGTACTCATGATGATTTTGCAGAACTAACTTCAACTATATACCCATGCATTGGATTAAAAAATAAATATTTAAGCATTTTCATAGATTTACGTAGGGCATTTGATAGTATTTCACATACAAAACTAATAAAAAAATAAAATTATATTGGGATTATTGGTGGGGTTAGGTATTAGTTACAAAGCTATTTAACTCAAAGAGGCCAAAGGGTCAAATTAAATAACTCACTAAGTGAAGATGAAATATTGAATTTTGTAATTCCCCAAGGGACTGTCATTGGACCAATCTTCTTTATTATTAATGTGAATGAAATTTTTAAATTATCAGTAGCAAAAATATATAAACAAAATACCATTTCACAAATCTACAAATAATATTTTGTTAGAAAAATTCACCCATTAGATTCTGTCAGCAACGGATTCAAAACAAAAGGTTTAATATCCATTCCAATGTAGATAACTATTACGGCTCAACATCATTATCATTATCTAGGTATAACGAGGTACAATATAATATATGTTGTATTGTTGCCTTTCCATAATAAAATTATAATTATCCAATAACAAACTCAAACTAACAGACAACATGAAATATGAACAGTTAAAAAACTAAATTAAGGATTTGAATTTGGATAATGATTTATTGAAACCTATCATCATAACTTTAATAGAGTAGTATTTTTTTATAAAATTCATTTACTTAGTAAAAATACTTATTTTTGGTTTTTATCTACTTTACTCGTCCCATAACCACAAACTGCTGAAATTATGGAGAATAAAATAAAATAAAAATACAAAGATTAGATTAATTAAAGATACTTAGACCGGTCGGTAGTTGAGTGGACAAACGCGTCGGATTCCCACCCGGGCGTCGTGCGTTCAATTCCTCTGCTGACTAAGTCCTCCATCATTGCACAAGCAACATCTTCTGCTTCTTATGATGGCAGTAGGAGTTTTTCAAATATTGTCAGGTTATTCGTAACCCGGGAATGTTTGTCTTTCTTTAAAAAAATATTATATGTACATACATGTATATAAATGAACACGTTTTGTTACAAAACAGCCTAAAATCAATGTCAGCTCTGTGGTATACTGCCTGAAAACTTGTATTGTATATATACCTTGTTAACATTTGGCTTATTTCTGAAAAATTGTATTATGAATTTTAAATATTATTATTCATTTATATCAAATTAAAGGAAGGAGGAGGGAGGAGGGAGGAGGGAGGAGGGAGGAGGGAGGAGGGAGGAGGGAGGAGGGAGGAGGAGGGGAGGAGGGAGGAGGGAGGAGGGAGGAGGGAGGAGGGAGGAGGGAGGAGGAGGGAGGAGGGAGGAGGAGGAGGGAGGAGGGGAGGGAGGAGGGAGGAGGGAGAGGGAGGAGGGGAGGAGGAGGGGAGGGAGGAGGGAGGAGGGAGGAGGGAGGAGGGAGGAGGGAGGAGGGAGGAGGGGAGGAGGGAGGAGGGAGGAGGGAGGAGGGAGGAGGGAGGAGGGAGGAGGAAGGAGGAAGGAGGAAGGAGGAAGGAGGAAGGAGGAAGGAGGAAGGAGGAAGGAGGAAG
The DNA here is from genome assembly GCA_022651775.1 of Drusus annulatus. NCBI lineage: Eukaryota > Metazoa > Arthropoda > Insecta > Trichoptera > Limnephilidae > Drusus > Drusus annulatus. The sequence goes on along the minus strand of JAGWCC010000029.1, from coordinate 2,534,494 downwards.
GAGGAAGGAGGGAAGGAGGAAGGAGGAAGGAGGAAGGAGGAAGGAGGAAGGAGGAAGGAGGAAGGAGGAAGGAGGAAGGAGGAAGGAGGAAGGAGGAAGGAGGAAGGAGGAAGGAGGAAGGAGGAAGGAGGAAGGAGGAAGGAGGAAGGAGGAAGGAGGAAGGAGGAAGGTTTCATATTACGGAATACATTCAATTTTTAGATTTGTGCTAAGAATGTTGGTCAGAAGACCATCCAATGAAAAAATGCTATAAAAGTAACATTTGTGAAGAAATCATCATTTTTGTAGGCAAAATGCGACGGTTGGGGTCGGGAATGACAAGCCGTTATCTCAGGCTTTATAGTTCGAAATGAGTTGTGTATTCGGATTTGTGCTAAAATTATTGGATTGTAGACTTTTAATAGAAAAAATGTCAACAAAGTATCATTTATGAAATAAATAAAAATGTATGCAAAATGCCAGCTAGGTGCGATAAATTGACGGCCGTTATCTCGGGATTTATACATTCGAAAGTAGGCAATATCTGGAACTGTGCTAAGAATATCCAATGAAAAAATGCTATAAAAGTAACATTTCGGAAAAAATCATAATTTTTTAGGCAAAATGCGACGGTTGGGGTCGGGAATGAAAAGCCGTTATCTCAGGCTTTATAGTTCGAAAAAAGTTACTTATTCGGATTTGTGCTAAAATTATTGGATTGTAGACTATTCATTGAAAAAATGTTAACAAAGTATCATTTATCAAAAAAAAAACAATTTTGTATGCAAAATGCCAGCTAGGTGTGAAAAATTGTCAGCCGTTCTCGGGATTTATACAGCCAAAAGTAGTCGATATCTGGATTTGTGCTATGAATATTGTCTGATGACCTTTTATCATAGAAATGCTAAGAAAGAAATTTGTAAAAAAAGTGTTTTGTAAGCGAAATGCGAGTCATGAGACCACATTTCTGAAAAAAAAAACTTGTTATCCAAGGCTTTATCTTTTGGAATACACCCAATTTTTGGATTAGTGCGAAGCATGTTGGTAAGAAGACCATTCGACAAAGAAATTCTATAAAAAAAATCATAATCTTTGTAGGTAAAATGTGAAAATATCATAATCTTTGATATTGTGAAAAAATCATAATCTTTGTAGGTAAAATGCGACGGTTGGGTTTTGGAATAAAAAGCCGTTATCTCAGGTTCAATAGTTTGAAATGAATTGTTTATTCGGATTTGATATATGCGAGTACATCGGAAAGAATTCAATCTTTGGATTTGCGCTGAGAATGATGGTCAGAAAACTATTTAACGAATAAATTGTAAGAAAACAACTTCCGTTACAAAAAGTAATTTGTAAGCGAAATGCAAGACACGAGACCACTTTTCTGTAAAATAAAAACCGTTTACCAAGGCTCTTTTTTTCGGTATTCACTCAATTCTTGGTTTTGTGTTAAGAATAACGGTCTGAAGACCAATTTTCAAAGAAATGCTAAGAAAGAAACATTTGTAAAAAAAAGTATTTTGTTAGCCAGTCTCGAGACCACATGTATGAAACTGTAAAACCGATATTCAAGACTCTATCTTTCTGAATATAATTAATTTTCGGATTTGTACTAAGAATGTTTGTCAGAATACAATTCATTGAAGAAATGTTATAAAAGTAACATTTGTGAAAAAATCATCATTTTTTAATCGACGGTTGGGGTCGGAATGAAAAGTCTTTTTCGCTCTACGGTTTCGAATCAACTTTTTCTTTGGATTTCTGTTAAAAATAAATACTTTGAATCTAAAATATACCCAGAAATAACATTTTAGTGTTCATTTAATCAGTGTTTAGTTTTCTTAAATGCCGACATTGGTTGAATTGGAAAAAAATAAATGCTAGGTAGCGCTTACATTTTAAAAACATTTCGAGAACTTTTTACTATTATTTCATTTTGGCCCACTATAGGAAAAATAAAATTGCCTTTATTTTACCTTAGTTAAATGAAAAAGGAAAATTTTGTGCGAAGTATTGTTTTGAAACACTGTCAAATGAAAAAAAATAGTTCTTGGTCATGTCTCGGTTCATTTATCTTTGTTTTTTTGCTAATTATTTTATACATCTTGTGGTGTATAAAGTGGTTTTTCCTGGCTTTTTTATAGTGAATACCGCAAAACAGTCCCAACTGCTGTCAACCGTCTGGGGCCAGCTGGCTAAAGCCAGGGCGTATTTTAAAGTGATGAATGCCGTGGGCTGAAATAAATAAAATACAATACGAGATATAATATGGGCTATTCACGATTTTCGCCAGAGTTGACTCACACAGATGCATTGCTTGCATACAGCATGTTTCAAACTTGTTATTCTACTTCAGAAAAAAAACTAGTTAAATTAAAAAAAGGTTTTTTTTTTAATATATGTATAATTTAACTAAAAGAGCATACTGTGAAACTTTTCGAATATTCAAATTCGAACAACGTATAATAATATGTACGCTTGCCATCACCTTTTCGCTAGACATAAGCAAGACAAGAGGCTATTTCTAGTGACGTTTCGCAAGGACTGCACGTCGGAAGGGTATAACTATGCACCAATACACACAATTCTTTGTGTGGGTTGTTTGGATCAACTCTAATTACGCGACCTATGTACAAGCAGTCAGCACAAAAAATGCCCGCAGCAAAGGTAAACCAGTATCATCCTTGCGCATCCCTGACGTAGGAACAAGTTACATCACACTCGCTTCGCAGTGAAAGTAGGTATGCCTCCTTAGCGAAAGGTTTCTACGAACCCTATTTCCACGAACTATGAATATACTCGCAGGGGCCATCAATACCAATTATAGAAAGGTCACAGAGATAAAAGACACGAGTTCAAATGTTAATCCCGTTTGCTTGGCAGTCTGCTGACTAGACGCATCTTATTTATCGTTTTATGTTTACTTTATTATTCGAAGGTTAATTATTATTCAATATTACGTTGAACGAAATCTGTTTTCAAAAAGAAGTGGTGATAACATCACTCATTACCGGTCAATAACCGATGCATAAGTTGAAAGATTTTTTTTTCCGTAAAGATTATTTCACTAATAATTTTAGAACAATAATATATTATGGTACATCTGTACCCATTCCAGGCTGGTAGACTCTCGGTATCGCTTTCCTGAAGCAAAATTCTTTGCAGAATAGAAACGTTGCCAAACATGATTTTAGCCGAGCTACTTCCCAACCTTCCTCTTATCATCAGGAGATCCCCACCTCACTTTCTTCAGCCTAACCACGTGCTGTTGTCCCACTAGTTTTTATGTGTTATTACTAGCGTTGTGATCACTTTGAAAGAACTACTTCTTTTGGCAACAGTTCCTACTCCATTCAGTTCATTTTAGTCTTCACTCATTTAATTCATTACATTGAACAAATACTTCAAAGAGGAACCGGTTCCAGTTCTTTCCACTTTCAAAGCGCTACCGACTAGTACGTGATTTTGTTGGCGAGGAACCAGTTCCAGTTCTTTTCGTTTCCAAATCTCGATAAATTCAAATCTCTTTTTTGCGAGTTCGACTTCAATTGAAGTGTTCACTTCGAAGGGTACGTTTTAAAGAACTAACAATTCGTGAAGCATTCACAAAAAATTGAAGTTTTTCCCAACTCTAGTTAATACCACACAAGAGTCCCAACTGCTCCTACCTGTTCGGATACTTTCATAGTCCACTACCGTGGGACTATGGAATCCCCAAACGGGGTATTTTCCCCCAGGGGGACCCCAACTTTCACATTTTGCCAACGATTTATTTCTTTACAAATTTCAGAGCATTATTTTGTAAAATCGTCATCAGTCTAACATTCGTATCCTAAATCCAATGTTTGTATTTATTCGGATCCATTAAGCATGAGATGAACAATGAATGAAGTAGGAACTGTTGCCAAAAGAAGTAGTTCTTTGAAGTAGTTCTTTCAAAGTGGTCACAACGCTAGTAATAACACATAAAAACTCCCTAGAGCTAGTGGGACAACAGCACGTGGTTAGGCTGAAGGAAGTGAGGTGGGGATCTTTTGATGGTAAGAGGAAGGTTGGGAAGTAGCTCGGCTAAAATCATTGCTACCCCAAGGCTCGTGTTTTGTCTACACAATGATTTTTTTTTGTTCATATGTAACTTTTTGATCATTTTTTCATTGAATTATGATTATTTAATCAAACTGAACACAACACCAGGGTTTGAAAGTTCATTCATACTTATGAAGCTAGAGAAAAGAGTTTTTAACTTTGTCTACAATATGAATTTCGTTTTTACAAATATTACTTTTTGGGCATTTTACATTGAATTTTAATCAGTTTATTAAACTGAAAACAATGCTAAGGTTTCTATTCATTAAGACCGATGTAAGCTTGAAAAAACGTCTTTAAACTTCCGACCCCAAGGCTCGAAATTTGTCTACAAATTTAAAGTTTTTTTACAAATGTTGCTTTTTGATCATTTTTTTCATCGAATTGTGATCATTTATTCAAACTGAACACAAAACCCACGTTTCACAGTTCATTCTGACCCATGGAGCTAGAGAAAACGGCGTTTAACTTCCAACCCCAAGGCTCGCATTTTGTCTTCAAAATGAATGATTTTTTTACGGATGTTGCTTTTCGATCATTTTTTCATTGAATTGTGACCATTCAATCAAAATGAACATTATAACAAAGATTCAGTTCATTCTGACCCATGGAGCAAGATAAAACGGCTTTTAACTTCCAACCCCAAGGCTCGCATTTTGTCAACAAAATGAATGACTTTTTTACAAATGTTGCTTTTTGACCATTTTTTCATTAAATTGTAATCATTTAATTAAAATGTACAATATCAAGGTTTCAGTTCATTCAAACCCATGCAAGCTTGAAATAACAGGTTTTGACTTCCGACCCCAAGGCTCGCATTTTGTCAACGAAATGAAAGTTTTTTTATAAATGTTACTTTTTGATCATTTTTTCATTGAATTTGTGATCATTTTATCAAACTGAACACCACACCAAGGTTTCACAGTTCAATTGGACCCATGGAACTAAAGAAAACGGCTTTTAACTTCCTACCCCAAGGCTCGCATTTTGTCTACAAGAGGAATGATTTTTTTACAAATGTAGCTTTTTGATGATTTTTTCATCGAATTGTCATCATTTAATTAAAATGAACACTATACCAAAGATTCAGTTCATTCTGACCCATGCAAGCTTGAATAAAGGTATTCCCATTCCCAATTAAGGTATGTCACTACATACTCACTAGTCTGAAGGGAGTGCGGAAGGGAAAGAGATTGGAAAGGGAAGGTTGAGATGTTCCTGGCTATTCAGATTTGTTAACTAAGCACGGCTAAAGCCATTTACACCACCAAACAGACCTTTCGGTTCTGAATGGTGGTCTTTTACCAGGGCGTTACTTAGAGTATCTACCACTTTGTGCCGCAAATACACTACATATTATTGAATAATCAAATGTGAAATGACACATTTTGATAAAAATGATACACAATATGTAATGTAAATATTCATTACATCTCACCTAAAGGTTGCAGTTGGGAAAAAATGCTACGAAAATCATACACGCCATTGTTTTCATTATTTTGTTATTTTTTTATTACAATCCACATAATGAATTAATATGCTTTGAACTTGGAAGTGACCGTGTGAAATTAATTTTAATTGCCTCTCAATGACTCAATGATAAGATCATCACTCTACATTACTCGTTACGTAAAAACTACATATTCAGACTTCTGTGTCAGATGATGCGTGTCACGTGTCAACTCATCCAAAATACGATTGCAAAGATACGCTGATATCTTTGTCCACACGCATGGGCTAGACAAGTACGAACAAGTATCAATAGTAGAACCTTGATGAAAAGGACCGGATATATTATTATAGTCATATATGATTTCATACACTTTATTTTGCCCCTTTGACAGCAAAATATTTATTTGTTAGTTGGGAACTGCCTTGAATGTAGGTAGTAGATAAAAATTATTTATTATTAGGCATCAAACTACCATATATGTACTAACAATTCCTAAAGAAGAACAGTAGGACTCTCTTATAAGGTTTTCCAAGGGATCGAGAAATTCAGATTTTCTCAAGCATTACAACTTCTTATGCGGGAACTTTATAAGGGGGTTTCACTCTAATCCGGTGCGTATTTATTACGTATGTTTTTTGACAAGAGTTGGGATCAATCAAAATAGTTTAATATGCTCACTTTAGTACTACGTAGTTCCTGAAACGAACCTTAACTATAACAATATTATATTATAGAAAAAGAAAGCAGCCGAAAGACGAAACTCTTAAAATGAACACACCATTTCTGTCTGAAATGTCTAGGTCAACGCATAGTCAGCTTTCAGCTCGCGACGTATTTTTCTCCGTGAGCTATGGAGCTTTGAAACATCTATTTTAATAGTAAAAAATAAGACAAGTCGCCATTTGAAACATATTTCATTGTTCAGTAAGAAAAAATAAACTAGAAACAATTAATAAAATATTTTCGTAGAAAGCAATCCCTTTGCGGTTTGATATATTTAATGATGATGAAATAGTAACTTTGTATAAGACCACAGATTTTATGCAAAGTTATTATTTTATTTACATTAATTAAAAAAATAGTTAGTTTTTCTAGAGTACAGGGGGCTATATTGATGAGGAATTACTAAAATAACTTTTAATATTTATCATTTTTTTAAGCTTTATTAAAAAAAATCTGTTAAACAGTTTGACGAGCATCTATTTATTAATAAACTCAAATGATTCTCTTAAATATAAAGTAATTGGCCTATTTAGTGATGAACACAGAGAACAATTATTATAAGTACCCTACCTACCTACACACTTCTCCAAAGAAGATAATAATATTTTTTTATCCCCGAGCACAAGATTATATCATTGTTTCTTAAAAACAACACAATTTTCTCACTTTAGTTATGATCTCGTTTTAATTGCTTAGCGAAATAAATTGTCTTACTTTCTGGGTGATTAATGTGAAACAATTACAATTTAAGTGACTTCTTTCACACCTTAGGTAATGTACCTATTCAGGTACCATTTAAATATACCATTAGCCTTAAGGCTTAGATAGTAAGCAAAGCATGAGTTGAAAGGGGGGCAAGTCGGTATTCGGACTTGATTCTTCGGACTATAAGTCGAGCTCCCTACCCACCGAACTGATAATGTCTGGAAGTGTGATCTGTACCTTAGAGTTTATAGAGTGGTATCTACCCAAGGCAGTGTAGTCAGATTTTGATGATTTTTACCGGACTCGGCAGACCTGGGCGTGGCTAGGACGAAGGCTAGGGTATTTATACATCCATTCATATCACATATCGACATAATGTTTTTGTTTATTCGTATAGCCACTTTTTCACAGTATTGTTTTCAACAAAAATATAGCATATAATCTAAAAAAACGTTTAGTTGTGTCAAGTTTAGTGGTATAATAAAAATGTGGGCGGAGTCCCACGGTGACCCAGGAGCCCAAGATCATCGCGACAGTACATAGAAGCGGTGTATTACATTTGTTGTCTCTTTCTCTCTCATGGTGCACGACGTAAAAACCCGGAGAAAGTGATTCATCGCAAGTTTGTATAGGTTGGGTAAAAATAACTAGCTCTCTCTCCATGCATTGTTACTCCAAGATTTGTACCGATTTGAAAGAGAACTGCTGTCGCCAATACACATAAGACCTTTCGACTCCTAGGCCCCGGACAGGCATGAAAACGATTGTCTGTTCAAGAAAGAATCTCACCCGAAGTAGGGGAGTAATGAGCTTACTTCGGGCGCAACACTTCTATCAGTACATTTCTTCAGCGGTCCTGCCCATCGGCCATTGAACACTTTGTAAAAACTTCAAATCAAATCGGTACTTACCTGCTTGACTATCATCACTCATAAAAAACTCTTCATAGGTAATTACCACACCCGTATTTTTCGTGTACAATTTTATTTAAATAACCTATAAACCTTTTTAAAAGATTAACATACTTAACTTTACAGGTGGTTAAAGGAAGAACTAAAAAATAAATAAAAATTAAATCTAAAGTACTTACCAATGATGACTAACATTGAACATTTTGTTAAATATCATAAAAGATCCTCGAGTATGAATACTTTTTTGCATTCCGCCGTGAACTTTAACCATATAATTTTTAATTTATTGCATTATTATTATTCTGATAACACCCTTGGATGCAACTCCAATTTGCTCAAAAGTACTTGCATGAATTACAGGTTTTATTGTGATTAAAAAGAGATGGAGGAGATGTAATATTTAAGCCAGGTTTTAGTGATGGCACTGCTAACCTTGACATCGTTCTACTTCTATCTGATGAAGGTAAAACATATGACCAAGCCGTAAATATATTTTTCACTGACAATAATTATCGCTTTACAATTTAAATACGTTTTACATCTGCGAAATCTTGAATCAAGCACACACGAAAATACTTGCTGTAATACTATTGTGTTAGTAAAATGGCCAACTGCAAATCACCAAAACGTTTAATATTTTAATGGTGTTTTTGGTTTTAATGGTTTTTATTAATTTGCTATGGTTTAAAGTTTTTTTAGCTTGCTTCGTTTAAAAGCTATCCCTCTTTCACATTAATGACGGGTATAAAAAACAGAGAGAGAGGTCACAACGGAGTTCTGAGCTATTTTTTTTATAAATAGAACACATACACTTTGTTTTTAACCACTTTTTTATTTAATATTTTGTCTACCGGTTTCGGAAGTACCCTTCCATCATCAGGACAATATTAAATTAATCTTTATCCGCCCTGGTGAGCACTAAATTTTCTTCATCTAAAATTCTACGAATGTTTTTAATGTGTATATTCTCTATATTAGTGACCTTTGTAATTTTTGTTATTTGATGTTTAATGATTTCCGCACTTTTATATTGAAATGTTTTAGGTTGATTGGTTAATGCACTTTCAATATCTACTGCCACATTTTCAATAGCGTTGTGAATATTATTATTATTATTATTATATAAGTTATATTTTAAACATTTAGATAATAACTTCATCTCTTCTGGAAGAAACATATGTGGAGATAAATTCTGCACAAGATCAAAAAATGTATGTTTTGAAGTATCTGGAGAATGTATATTAGTTAAAAAAGTTATTATTAAAAAAGTGGTTAAAAACAAAGTGTATGTGTTCTATTTATAAATATGGCAAGCCACAAAGTTAATGCTTTTTACGAATATATAATTTTTTTATTATTATTGAATACCGTACAAGAGTATTAACTCTCTCTCTCCGTGATCGAGCGGTTAAGATCCTTGACTAAGAATCCAGAGGTCGCGGGTTCAGACCCCGGCGGGTGCAAACACATTTTGAAAGTGTTTTTCAGTCATAAGATATATGGCTGTACAAAACTTCATTTTTAAATACCTACCTATTGAAAATGAAGCTTTATGATAATTTCTTAAATAATTTAGGTTTCTTATAAATAATTTTGCTGTATAATTGTGTATTTTATTACACCTCCTACCTCGCTAGGTACCTACCTATCAGTTATGAGGTATGTAATATAAAGCATAGTATTTTTCAATATGTATTATTTCATATTTAATTAACATAAAATAATATATTGGGTTTTTGCGGCACTTTCCGGAGTGGTAGATATTCTGAGTAACGCCCTGGTGAAAGAACATCATTCAGAATCGAAACGAAAACCGGTACGTCCCAACCTTTCTCTTCTCCACCTTCTTCCATTCAACCCCGTCCTTACTATTCCATAGTCCCACTGGCTCAGAGCAGTTGGGACCTCAGAGTAAGAATGTAATGGAGGGATAGCTAATTTGTTTTACCCAACCCATCCGAAATTGTAATAAATCACTTTTTCCGAGTTTTTACATCGTACACCATGAGAGAGAAAAAGACAACAAATTTCTTGGACCGCTTCTATATACTGTCGCAATGATCCTAAGGTGCTGGTTAACGGCGGGACTCCGCCCACATTTTTTATTATGCCACTAAACTTGACACAACTAAACGGTTTTTTGGGTTAGATGCTATATTTTTGTTGATAAAAATACTGTAAAAAGTGGCTATACGAATACACAAAAACATTATGTCGATATGTGATATGAATGGATGTATAAATACCGTAGCCTTAGTCTTAGCCACGCCCAGGTGCGCCGAGTCATGTTAAAAACATCCTGACTTCACTGCCTTGGCTTGGGCTACCTCTACTATACTCTAAGCTTGGGACTCTTGTTTGTTAATCACATAAAATACTTTATCAATTTATAACATTTTTTAATTTACAAGAAACCCACCTTTCTAGAAAGAAAGATTATTCAATTAGTTTGTTAGAAAAAACGAATACAGGAAAGAGCACAATATTTTTTTAATAGCTCATCATGTCGATCTAGTTCAAATCGTGATTTGATAATGGCTTCTTTCAAATTTCGGTCTACCGACAGAATAACGTAATAATAACTTTACCGTCTCCATAATGTCGCATGATTACCAAATATTTTCGCGGAACATAATGTACTTCCTTGGATTGTATTTTGCAAGTATCATTGTCTACTTCCTCGCAGAAACCTGACAGGTTTATTATTACTGCACCGTTATAATCACCATAATTCCCCCATTGTCTGCAGGCACAGCTGTGCCGATTTGAGAGAGATTTTTGATTATTTATACAGAGTTATGTGGATTAATATAATTATTATGGATTCCTAGAGAACATGCTAACAATGATATCAAGTACTTTCCAATCTGTCGGTAATTTTACAATGCATCTTCTTCGCTCCGAAGTGAGTAGGAATATAATAAGATTATAAGAACCGTGTACAGCAATCGGGTATTAGTTATTGTCAATTAAACTAAAACGAAAGATGCATTTCAGAATCATATAAAATATTACTATGATTGTTAAATTTATAATCCTTTGACGAGACAGAAATCTGGACGGTTTGCCGCACCGCAATTTGTTTTATTTACTGTAGGTATAATAATATGATTTTCAAACAATAGAAATTTGTATCTGCTAAGCTAGTAGCTTATCATCAGGATATTAGTTAAAAAATCTCATTATGATTACAACAATAATTTTAAATAATCATAAAATAAGTAGCACTATAATATAACTATATAAATGTATGTAATACTTTTTTAAAAATTTTTATATGAATACCGCACAAGAGTCTCAACTGCTCCCAACCGTCTAGAGCCAGTGAGACTATGGCATCCCCAAATAGGGTATGTTGTGAGGCTGAAGGTAGTGGGGAAGGAGATTGGGAAGAGGCAGGTTGGGAAGTACCTGGCTATTCAGATCTGGTCACCAAACACGGCTAAAGCCATTTCAATCAAGCAACGTTTCGATTCTGAATGGTGGTCTTTCACCAGGGCGATACTTAGAGTATCTACCATTCAATGTATAAACACGAGAATTTTCTCAATTAGGGAGGTAATTAATAACAAACTAGAAATTGCAAGAAAGACCACTGAATTTACTGTATTTATATATATATATTTTCAATACATGTTGAGAATTGTGACCTATACACACGAGTTGATGAATACAAATATAAAAGTAGAAAACTTTCGCTATAGTGAACAGACACCAATACTATAATATCAATCAGATATTTATAAAACATCAGTAGGTATCAAACAAAAAAAAAATACCATCGTAGTCTATAGTTTAAAAGAAAACATAACAAAAAGCAAAAAACACCTCTCACAGTGAGTCAAGACTTTGCAATTAGTGAAAATTTCACCATAGAACTTATTTTTAAATTCGTCGGGCATCTTATTGAATATTAATAGTATAATGTATTCCAAGGTTGGCTGACCATATTATTTATTTTGAAACATAGTTACTGTATAGTGTACACGGTCCACCACGGTCTTAGTACGGACTAGATAAATATGTTGCATTACATTTTTTGCCGCAAAAGAGCACGAACCTGAAGGCATTAAATGATTTATACATGATAGTGATGTCCCGGTCATAAATAGTAATGTTGGTACAAAACTGTTTGTTCACTACCATCTTTACCGTGGCGGTTTGATCACCTGTACATGTTTTATATTGATATTACACGAGTATCCCCAATAAGTTGTACCATGCCGATTCTGCTAGAGACAAATTAATTAGATTCAAAGTTTTCATAGGCTCATAACATTTAATTTTATAAAGTCTTCCTACAATGGTTTAAAGGTGCTTACAGAGATTATAAATATATACATCCCCTTTCATGATACAATACACCCTAAAACCTATATACAAACAGAGTCGGTCCTGTTCAGGCGCAATTTAAGCAATCCGCTCCAGGAGGCGAATTGGTAAGGCGCAGATAGCACTTAATTACACTGCTTCTTTACGCACCTAGGTGCGCACTTAATATTATGTGAAATGAAAAAAAAAATTAAATAAATAATCAAATTGAACCCGCATTTTCCCGGCCCACGGCGCAGATTTTCGGTCTAGAGTCTAAGAGTGTTTAATACTTGATACGAGTTGGTAGCCATCTTCTGTTTGAAAGAAAAATTCACACTGGGTGTTAAAAAGAAACAAGCAGTACAAATGAGAGATAAATTGGCGCAAATTTAGTTAAAGGAAATAATGAGACAGCTCTATGCGAATGTATAGTGCTGTCTCATTCTTTCAGCAATAACAGCCATTTAAAAGAAATCATTTTCGTTATTTATTTTTTTTTACAACAATAAATATTTTTTAAGCCAAGCTCATGTTTCAAATGCAATTATTATAGTGTGCAAGTTTTCATTAAAAACAACCCGAGTACTTTCGTTCGTAAAACGCTAATTATTTTTACTTCAGTGAGCCTGAGAAAACGGCTTATAATTTCCGACCCCAAGGCTCGCATTTTGCCCACAAAGTGGTATTTTTTTAACAAATGTTACTTTTTGAGAGTTTTTTCATTCAATCGTCTTATGTCTAATAATTCTTGAATTTCAAAAGTTTTCAAATTAAATCGCCTTTATTCCATCATTCTTAACAGAATTCTAAAGGTTTGGTTCATTCGGTCTTATACAGTCAGAGAAAACGGGATCTAATTTCCGACCCCAAGGCTCGCATTTTGCCCGCAAAGTGTTATTTTTTTAACAAATGTTTCTTTTGGAGGATTTTTCATTTGACTCGTCGACTCCGGTTATGGATCTGGGTATACCGTTGCTTAAAAAAAATTGAGTATTTGCCCTCTTACGCGTAGTGTAAGGTCGGAATTGTGAAAAACTTGCCTTATAACCACGGCTTATGCGTCTAGTTTATAATGACCTACGACCGGTATAACTAAACCAACGCTGAACTGGCGTGTAAAAATGTGTTTGAATTTTAGATGAATTGAATAATGTTGATACGTTACTGAGACAACACGCGCGAATGCACTACCGAGTCCGCGAGACATACCTGAGATTTATTGCGTTTAGTATCACACAAACATTCGTTCGACAGACAAGCTGTCACCAGCTGTCACAAACGCGTCGCTGTGGACTCCTTTCTGAGAAAAAATACCTTGAGAGGTGTAAAAATCATTCGGAAGCAAAAAACATATCTCATGGAGTTTCTTTCTATTCATAATTACCCACAAATCACTTATTATTTCATTTCAATAAATTCGATTATTCACAAGGTTTTGAGCTTCTCAAAAAAGGTTTGAAATAGCGAATGCAGAAATACATAAGTGTGTGAAAGACAACCACGGCTAGTGGTGCGATACCCGATTATAACAGTAGCGTGAGACGTTCATATAGCTATCTCATCCGTACACACATATTCTTTGAATGGCTATCCTTTTCATAAGCGGGTGAAACGAAAAACACGACGGTACCAGTGGTGCTACATATTTCGTAAGATTTGTATGAATATGACGTGTCTTGTATTTTATGCCTATGGTTTGAGCTTAGGTTTTTACAAGAGACGCCAAAAATTTAACCTGCGCCATTTAGCTCAGGGCCGGGCCTGGATACACATACGTTGTTTGCAGTCTTGGGCTATGACGTTGTTTGAGATAGTTTGTTGCTATAATTAACCCTAAATGAAATATTTTTATAGCTGTTGTAGTATATATTTTTTAAAAATCCTTATCACTCCTTTTGTGCAAGTGATAGCCCTTCAGAAAATAAAATTTAAAAATTAATATTTGTTTGATTTCGATGCAAGCCAAGTATTACGTATTTAAAAAAAGGAATAACGATTCGTTCAACCTGGAATATAAATATCTTATGATCACAGGGTTTGTATTGAATAAGTTTTCCATAAAACGGTGAAAGGTTAGAGATAGCACAATCATAAACGTCAGCATTAGTTATAGCAATTAGCCGTGCAACTGCTATTTTCATAACTTGTTACCTGTCGTTTGGTCTCTAGTAAAATATGAAAACGTTTATTCGTTACAGCTAACGACTCACTGGTGGTCAAACGGCCTTAGGTCGCTGGCCACCCGGCCACCCGGCCACTCGGCCACTCGGCCACTTGGGTAGCAACAAGTTGAAAGTGTAAGTTGCTACTTGAGAGTACATACGAGTATCTACTTGAAAGACATAACGTAGGTGAGTATGAAGATTTCATAATTGTAGACATTTTATCAGGGCTGCGCAAATTGCTTAGGCGCCCTCAAGTTAGAATTGTAATCTTTGTGGGGTACAAAGTGTGGGGTTCGAGGGAGCAGCAGTCCTTTGAGATAAATCGCGAATAAAATAGTAATTTAGGTATAAGTATATAGGTCGCACAATTATAGTTGACCCAAACAACACACACTTGGGATTGTACACTTCCGACAGTGATGGAACTGGGAAACAAGCTTTGGTCTTGCTTACACCAACTTATTGTGTTTTATCGAAAAAGGGACAACCAGTGTATTCGTTGTTGAAATTTGAATATTTGAAAAAAAATTAACTCTTCAAATAACTGTTAAGTTTTTACAGTTATTTGAAAAAATACGGTGTGTTCTTACTTACATTAACAATGAACATTTGTCAATTTCTTAATTTTTATTTTCTGAAGTAGAATAATAAGATCTGTGTGATTACTGCGTTTGTGTTAACTCTGCCTGCGATAACTTAAACAGCAAAGCACTCTCCTAATACTAAATTCGGATGTCAATACGATTAGTCACAAAAATAAAAAAAGGTTCATCCAATGAGCCTCTCCGTTGCTTGGGCCCATGCAGCGGGTTAAATAAATCATTATGATAAAACACGTAAATTTGTTCATTTTACGGATGATTATTTAAAAAAAAACATTGCACTTTAACATTAGGTAGGTAACTGAAACAAAAACTTAAATTAAAAAAGAAAATGTTTTGATTTATTTTTCTCCACATAATTTTATGTTATTTCGAAATGAGTCCATCAATTTTTTTTTAATTCACCGTACCGTTACGAAATTATAAAAAAAAAACCATACAATTAGCATATTTTAATAACAGATTTTGTTTATTCCACCTATTATGAAAGTTTTCCCACGACTTTTGTCGACGGTGGGCCAAAGTAGTTTTGCCAACCCTGATATTTATAACGACCCATGTTCGCACGGATTTCGCATTATTAGCAACAGAATTTGAATATGTGGCCGTAACAAACCGGAGCATCTCCTTTCGCGCAGTGACAGGACTGACAGGGTGTGCCAACGGTCCGGTGAATTATTTTGTTTCTCTATTTGCACACACGTTACGGCGCATGCAATTAAATTGATTAATATTTTCAACTGACGTCAGGCCATTGTTAGACGGAATGTTGCTAAATATTTCTGCGGGCTATAATTTTTCCAATCTCTTCCCAAAAAGCAGCCGTATTGCGTATCGCGGATTTCGACTAGCGCTTTCCAAACTTTACAATTCTGGAATAATTTTTAACTTTTTGTGGAATGACACTTTTTGCTTAGGTCTTAGCTAGCAGAGGTTTAAACACGCGTCGCCTGAATGGGGAACCAGACGCATTTGTCCACTTGGCTACTATCAACCAGTCATAATACATCTTTATACATAAAATAGAGCCCCAATAACCATTGATAAATTTAAACAAATTGGACCGGATGAAAATATTATCAAGCATTTTTCTCTAAAAAATCCGGTTGCCGCGTTTACTCTCTTTGTTACAACCAATTTTTTTATGTGTTTTACAGACTGCGTTCATTTACAATAAACATACATAATTAGGATACAATCGTAAGACTCTTGAACCTTAAGAGATTTATACTAAACATATCAATAGCCGCTGAGATGTACTACATTATGTTATCGTTTCGTATACTTGCTAACGGATTTTGAAAAAATAGTGGGTACACTCATGTATCAAGTTTTCTGGTTGGAAATTCATTGTTACGGATAATGATATTATATATACCTGTTGAGGTTATTGATTTTATTTATTATTATTTACGCCTTTATGGGCTTTTATATCATTGTGCAATAGATAATATACAATAAAAGTGATACAGAAATAACACGAAGTAAATGATTAGCACACAAAAACATAAAAAAGATACTAAAGATATTAATTACAACGGATCAAATTGACATTAGTATTTTTGGAAGAGGTATGCTTTTATAGCCTTTCTGTAACTAGTTCAGTGCAGTTGAATATACGAGTATATACTATTTCTGTGAAGGAATTACCCACTGCATGCAATCTAGGCACAAGCGAGTATCTAAATGACTCAGTCCTGCTATTATTGTTACACTTAAAAATAATTTTAGATCGAGTAGTTCTATTAGGTATATGGAAGGTAATTAAGCTATGTAAATCAGGGCCGTCTATAATACCATTAACAATTTAAAAAATAAAAGTACAATCGAAAAAAGCCTTGTTTGAGAGTTTTAATCATTTTAATTATTTCATTAGTTAATTGTAATTAATGATTTTTTTTTGGTGATGAGTTTCCTGCACCACAATGTCGACATATTTCGTATTCAAGTATTAAAAAGTGCTAAAACAGCATCTAAACGAACATTAGGTTTGAGTGCTGCAGCTCTACCCATAAGCTGACCGACTCCCACATTGTGACCGATTGCAGAAGTTCAATACTATCAATTATAGATAAATAATTACATCTTCTGTCGTGCACAGGAAATGAAGCAACCAAATTACAGATATGTTAGCGGAATGAGTTGCTTAAATCTACTTGTTAGAATGTTTCCGGGCGCTACACTAGATTAAGCACAAATTGAATTTCTACGATTTTTTTAGCTACGTGTTAATTGAAAATTCGGTACAATAGAACGCCAAATATCGGGGCAAATTGAAATCAGGCTGTCTAACTAACTAACTAACCATCACGCCATTTCCCCGCAGGGGTAGGAAGAGAGGACGGACTGCCATACAACTCTGTATTGGCACACACTCCTTGCTTCATGTACATTCATACATCGTCTCATACATGCTCTTCTGTTATTCTGACTCTTCACATGACCCGATTCAAGTATTTGATTTACTTGAACGTGCCATGTCTTTCTAGGGCGTCCTCGACTTCTTCTTCCATTCACTTTCGCATCATATAAGGCTGTCAAAGTAAGCAACTACCAACTACTTCCAAATTTAACCTATTCGTGAAAAAAAAAACATTCAGGTAGCCAAACATTTTTATTCAAGTTTCACCGGGTTTTGAACCCACAACCTATATGTCTAAAATCAATGACCTACTTCCTCTTACCATGGAGGTTTTTTTGTGCGCAAACTCATTATATCATGCTGAATTCAAAAATCCGTTAAAAACCCGAAACATACGGCCATTTGCCCATTTCTGCGAACTGTCACCCATCTCTCTTCCACACACTCGAATTAAAAATAATATTAAATAAAATAATATAAAAAAATAAAATAATGATTTTATTTTTATTTTTTATCTGACTCTCGAGTATGCTTATCAAATTTGAATGTACATATTCATTCGAAAGAGTCTTAAAAAAGGCATAAAAATTTCGACCTCAAGTATTGCATTTAATCCATAAAAAAGATAATTTTTCAACAAATGTTACTTTTTTTTTTTTTTCTCATTCATTCGTCTCTAGTTCATCATCCTTTATTGAATTCAAAGATTTTTAACTCATTCTGTCCCATCGAGTCTAAGAAAACGTCATCTTATTTCCGACCCCAAGTAATGCATTTAGTCCATAAAATTGATGATTTTTTTAACAAATGTTTCTTTTGGAGGATTTTTTCATTTAATGGTCATAAGTCCATCGTTCTTAACTGAATTACAAAGATTTTTAATTCATTCGGTCCCATAGAGTCTAAGAAAACAATATCTTATTTCCGACCCCAAGTATTGCATTTAGTCCATAAAATTAATGATTATTTTTACGAATGTTACTTTTGAAGGATTTTTTCATTTAATAGTAATAAGTCTATCATTCTTAACTGAATTCCAAAGATTCAATTCATTCCGTCCCATTGAGTCTAAAAAAAACGACATCTTATTTCCGACCCCAAGTATTGATTTTAGTCCATAAAATTGATGATTTTTTTGATAAATGTTACTTTTGAAGGGTTTTTTCATTCAATCCCTATGTTATGACACATCCTTCTTTAATCTACATATTATGTAGGTATCTACCCTAACCGCAACCCACCGTGCAAGTAATGAAGGGAACTGGTACTGGTACCTATATACCTGTATTAAAACATTGTGTACGAGAAAGATTTTATTATCCGATAAAAGGAAAATAAAAGTGGCATCTGAAAGGCGACTTTCCGGTCGAGTGTGAATGCAATATGATAATACTCCTTATACAGGTTGCCGTAGGAAGCTGAGATGATATTGCAACCGGAATATTTCTCCAATTTATACCTGTCAAGATGGATCGGGTACATTTTCAACTTTTTAACACGTGAGCGAGTTTCTTCATTGCTGAAACCTATTTAAACTTACGGTCCAACTCGATGAGTGATATCTCTTATTAATCAACTGAAATTATTCCCAGTTTGAACCCTTGACCCATGGCGCTGCAGGAAAAAAGCTGTGTTAGGTATCAAGCAAGTAGTCAAAGTAAACCCTTCTCTACACTTCGTCATCAGAATTATAAATAATTATGTTCTCTTTCTGAATAATGTACAGAAACGTATTAACGAGCGTAAACTGCATGGTCCTAACCTTGGAGTAACAATGTGTGGAGAGAGAGCTAATTATTTTTACCCAACCTACACAAACTTCCGAAAAATCACTTTCTCCGGGCTTTTACGGCGTACACCATGAGAGAGAAAGAGACAGCAAATTTCTTGGACCGCTTCTATATACTGTCGCAATGATCTTAAGGTCCTGGTTCACTGGCGGGACTCCGCCCACATTTTTATTATGCCACTAAACTTGACACAACTAAACGGTTTTTTAGGTTATATGCTATATTTTTGTTAATAAAAATACTGTGAAAAAGTGGCTATACGAATAAACAAAAACATTATGTCGATATGTGCTATGAATGGATGTATGAATACCGTAGCCTTAGTCTTAGCCACGCCCAGGTGCGCCGAGTTATGTTAAAATCATCAAAAACAAGTCCAAAACTGAATTTACTGGATTGGATAGATACTACTCTACCAACTCTATGGTCCTAACCTTGGAGTAACAATATATGGAGAGAGAGCTAATTATTTTTACCCAACCTATACAAATTTGGGATTAATCATTTTCTCCGGGTTTTTACTTAGTACACCACGAGAAAGAAAGAGACAGCAAAAATTCCCATATTTCAAACCATTTTAAAGTATTGTAAGAATGTTCTTCGTGTCCCGCGTCTTCGTGGACTCCGCCCACGCGTTTTGATATGCGACATAAATTGACACAACTCAACGGTTTTTTAGGTTATATGCTATATTTTTGTTTATAACAATACTGTGAAAAAGTGGTCATACGAATAAACAAAAACATTATGTCGACATGTGCTATGAATGGATGTATAAATACCCCAGCCCTAGTCCTAGCCACGCACAGGTCTAGCCGAATCCGGCAAAACTCATAAAAACGGACTACAGCAGCCCTCCCTCTTGTATATTATTGCTCTGAGGTCCTAACAAACCAACTAACGTTAACGAGCTCGAGTCATTTAAAAACATTAAATTTAAAGGACATATTTAATTTTTTATTGCTTTTTATTGTTATAATATCTATGAATATTACTACTCTACATTTTTTTTTTCATAGAAATCAATTACTTTGTGGTTTGACATATCTAAAAAAATGAAAAAAAAATTGTATAAGACCAAAGATTTAATTCTTTTTTAATGAAAAAACCGGTTTCGCTTAGTCTAAGCATTATCAGAATACAACATTTAACAGTTTAACCAGTTTAATTTTGTACCTTGATGATGCTTAGGCTAAGCGAAAACGGTCAGTCATAAAAAATAAAAATAAAATTTGTGGTCTTACACGCAGCTATTTTTCATTTTACTCCATATATAATATTTAATTTAAATAAAAAATGTTTTAGTTTTAAGCCACTTTATTTATACACATATAACATTCGACCG